>OX382233.1:2695360-3941719 GCA_947507525.1 Apamea epomidion
AATCAAGCATGGCGAACGTTGAGAAACCGAGATCTGTGGATCTAAAATTAGTTGGGATTGTGGGACGGCTTTATGACTTTTTTGTTTTTTTGTTTTTTATGGTCCACTGGTTGTGGTCGCCAGTTCTCTACCGCTTGTGGACATCGGCCAGTACCTAACAATTCCAGAGGAGTCGCAGGTTTCGTTGCTGCCCCAGAAACAAGACCAAATTTTCACAAGTGTCATCAGCAGGCACCTTAGACTAAGCCTTAGACCCATCAAACACTGTTTAGCGGCTGAAATATCGATGGTGTTTAAATTCTACCCCCTCCCCCTATTCATAGAGCTAGCATAATGAGCATATAAAATGTTCCCACTGCTGGGACACAAGCCTCCTCTCGGTGAGAAGGAGTAATCTACGACGCGGGCCCAGTGGGTATTGGCACATGTCTTCGAATTTTTGGTTCTAGGACATGCCGGTTTCCTCACGATGTTTTCCTTCACCGTTTTTGAGAGCGGTGGTGATGAAATAATTTACACAAAGTAGAGCGCCTGTCTGGGTTCCAACTTCGAACCCACGACCTATAGAACTCGTAACTAGCGGCCGTTACCACCACTGCTCTATACTCATAGAGCTAACAAGTGACGAATATATGTGTCAGTCAACCTAGATCAATATTAAACTCTAGGGTTTCCCGGGAAGCCTTTCATTGCAACAATATCTATATATTATTAATTTATTCTATGGATTCGAGGTAAGGTGGTGCGCGCTGCACCCCATACCATACCATCCCCTATTTATAGTTGCTTCAAAGAAACGAAAACACATTGGCGCCACGCCACATTATACCAGGCGATAGGTAGGTAGTTTTTTTGTTGATTGTAGGTACCTACATAACTACAATAAAATTATCTTTTTCAGTTTAGTGGCGTCTCTACACTTAATTCTCTTGTCTCTAAGTGGGTAGACGAGATAAAACAAAGATAGATAATAAAAAATAAAAAAAAACTTGTAGACCAGGTAGGTACTTAGGTAGATTTACTTTCCCTTCTTACTTGGTTGTACTGAAGTGTACTTTGAGCAATCACTTAACCCCTTACTAATAACTTAATGACCACGTGTTTTATTATTAGATAATCTGGGAAAGCCGATCAATAAACTGTACATGTATATCGCGAATGAATAGTTTATTAGACGTGGTCACACACTGACACGCTTCTAATGCTAACCAAAACTTTGATCAGGCCCAGACATAGACACTGATTATGTGATTATGATTATAGGTAGGTTCTAGGCCATGATGAACTTATTTATACGTCATTGGTTATAGGTAGGTATATTTCCAATCTAAGTAAGTATACAAATATGGTCACGGTAGGTACACACCACAGGTTCCTGACAAACATGTGGCCAACATGTGGCACTGAGTATATTTTCTCATGATTTTCCCTAACGCTTTGGGAACACGCAATTGAACATTTTCACCTACACAAGTAGGTCAACCTTAGATAAACTTAATTAAGTTTATCTAAAAGTTAAACCAATTAATTTAATAGGTATCGTAGGACTAGGACCTTAATTTGATTTTTTGAAGTTTTTTTTACTTTAGGTAGGTAGGTACTTACCTACCTACTTTCTTATTAGATTATCGCTGAACGACGTTATCGGACAATCAGACGGAATTTATAGTATCAGTTACTTAATGATAACGTCTATGGAAGCCCCTGCTGCCCTAATTTACAAACTTACGTACTCTTTTATTTCAATGCTTTACTAACCAAAGAGGGTACTTAACATACAATATACACAAAAGGAAAAAAGCAAAATCTACCAAAATCCCGCTATGCACCTACCTACTTCGTGACCAAGTAGGTTAAAATACTTACGTAAGCTTGTAATTGCATTATATGTATATACCTACCTACGTTCTCTTTACGTTCATAGTAAAATACCTAAACATTTGACATCTACTTTTTACTTGTTGCTGTCTCGTTCACTCATGCAGGGGATTATTGTTCGTGGAATGCGCGCGTCGGCAAGTCTCGCTACGCACTGTTGGTAAGACCTAGATTATCAACCCGAGCAACGCGTGCACTCTCTATTTCATTGGCGTAAGGTTGAGTTTCGCATCGCTGTTTGTATTGGAATGCCCAAGTGACATCGAGGCAGCTGTAGCGAGACTACCGATAGTGTCTACTTTGTAAAGAGTACATTCATAAATTATATTTTAGGTATTGAATAAAGACTGATTTAAGGCACATAGCAGAGTGTAAAAATTCCCAAAAAATCAAATATTTTTCAGAATGGACTTCTGAAGCTTTTAACGAGTGATTTCCAAAATTAAATTAGTCGAAAATAGAACAAAATGAAAAGTCCTTGAGAACTAGTCTCGTGGGGAGTGCATCGACGTCATTGACGGAACTTTTGTAGATATGTATGGCCGCTAGCAGTGACCTGATTGGCCAACAAAGCCTTGTCGGCGGCCATTTTGTTAGCTGCTGAGTCACCAAAAGGTGAAAAATGTACATGAATTGCACTCCCCACGAGACTTCACAACGGTATTGGGCATTTCCCTGAACACAAAATTTGGGTTTCATGTTCCTTACCTACCACAGCGTGGTTACAATAAGAAAAATATTTTTCCAATTATTAATAATATTTACGGGTTACAGATTTATAAATCAATCATACAGAAATTGCCGCGAAAATAAATTTTCAAAAGTTGACGTCGGCAAAATAGTGCGGAACTTATATTTTCTTAGTTCTGTCGACCCTCACATGGATGGACTATGAACAGTGAACGCGGATCATCGGTGGAAACTTGTCGTGGAATGTGTGAATGATTGTGAAATATTCGATAAGCTTCGGCGATCTGTCAAAATAGTGAAGTGATAAGTGAACGATGCGCACCCTGCAAAACGATTGTTTACTAATTTTTGACTGAAACTTGCCACAGCGACGCTGCAGAATGTAGCCCTGGATTTATGTGACGTGTGGAATATTATAAACTGTGTTTTTGTTTCACGAGGAGTGAGCTGTGATCGTAAACATGACGGACACTTCGAGCACCACACCGACCATGGTCAAGGTAAAGACGGAGCGGCCCGACGAGGCGGAGATCAGGGAGCTAGCCGCCAAAATGGTGGAGGCGAACAAGGCCAAGGCGCTGGCGGCGTCCGTGGCGGCAGCGCGGCCTCCGCCGGGCTCGCTCGTCGGCGTGGCGCCGCCGGGCTCCGGCGGACAGATGGGCATCCTCAACTTTCTGGCACGAAAACCTGCCCCCAACAACACGGGCGATATGCGGCCCATAATCGACGGTGACAAAAAGACCCCGGCCCCAGACGAGGCCAGTTGGAAAGGTCATTTCGGCTGGGACATGCTAGGCAAATGTCACATACCTTACATATACCGATCCACCGAGAAGTATGTGGCTGTCAAGATGGTGGAGATCAAGCTCCTCAACAAGTACCTGAACTATCTCCATGCAGACATATACTCCTGTACATGTATAAGGAGTTACTACATCACAGAGATAGAAGCTCGGCTGTTGAACGAGATAAACAACAGGCATTGTGATGGACAGTTTGGTCGGGAACCATTCTCACAGAAGGACTTGGTAGTGCGGTTGTCGGATGCCTATGAGTTCTATAACTTCCTAGACGTTTGTTACAATAAGTTATTAAGAGGTACAACGAATAGTAAAGACAAGTGTGGTTTCATTAGGATAAACAAGGAGTCTGTTGTACCATATACAGTGCGGGATAGCCAGAAATTTGTTCCCCTATTTTATTTTGAAGGTGAAACGGACAATTTGAAATTAAAGGCAGATCAGTTGAAAGGCTGGGACCTATCGTACTTGAAGTTCTGTTGTAAAGTGCAGGGTATTCGGAATGAATTATTTGCTAGTGAGACATGTTCAGTGATAAGTTTATCAGACATTAAAAGCTATTTCCCACCGGGGACAGAGTTTGAAGAGTACTGGCCAAACAAAGTTGTTGATTCACAGCTGCTGATATCAGCAAAAGGTGAGATAATTAGCTTAAGAATTGTTTTTAAGTTGTTAATGTACTTCATTCAATTTTCAACGTAGCTCCATCAGTACTCGGTGGCCGCCTTTATCCAGCTAGTAGACTATAATAGACTTAGAGCTGATTTTTCCAATGCTAAATAATTTTATCCGAGGAATCATTTTGACAGTTTTTCCATACAAAATCTGTCAGACGTCAATTTTATTCCATGAATAAAAATAATGTGTCAATTGAAAAATCAGCCCTAAGTTTAAGAACCTTTTGCTGTAGCAATTATTGATTATATTGCACTTATGTACAGTCAGCACCAAAATCAAGTAAATATTCTATTAATTTGCTACTAATATCTTATTTTTGTACACCTTTAAAACTTATTTTTGATACTGACTGTACAGGTACACTTCTAAAGTATTGATAATTTTATGTAGCGCATATATACCTACTTTTATCACAGATAAATAGATATGGTGCAGTCTGTGTGCCCTTTCTTTTTTCTATTTATGAAAAAAAAAACGGGGTGCGCTCCGGGAGTGCTGGCAGAAGTGAAAACTTGTTGTGCATTTTTTATATTTTGGAATGCGGTCTACTCTCCCTCCTTCTTACGAATTTTCGATCAGGTCACGTGTCCTGACGCGAACTCCGTCTTACGAATTTTCGATCAGGTCACGTGTCCTGACGCGAGTAACATTTTTTACCCATCACAAAAACTCTCCCTCCGTCTTAGGAATTTTCGATCAGGTCACGTGTCCGTCTTACGAATTAACGATCAGGTCACGTGTCCTGACGCGAGTTTAACATTTTTTACCCATCACAAAAAAGTGCACAACGCCGCTAAAGAAGTTTTCACTTCAAAAAACATCTCCATTTTACCATCACACTAACAAATTAGTAAGTAATAAAAAAAACATCTATTCTTCCCTCTAATACTTTGGTTGCAAGTCTTCTCAAAACCCTTATTATGACAAATTGCTCTATTGTTGCTTTTATCTTGCTAATTACTATTTTTCTAAAGAAAAAAAAAAACTTTTAATAGTTCTTTTGTTCAATGTTTACAAAAGTCTTCATAATGTCAACTTAAACATTGCTTCTGTCTTTTGTTTTACTACTCAAATGACATCATTAGATGTTTCTCTAAAAAGGTAAAAAAAACTGCAATCTTGTTCTTGTTTGACATTCACAAGTTACTTGCAAACAAACAAAAAAACAAGGTCATACAAGACTTGAAGACAAGTGATCAAAATAATGTTTTCATAATTAGTTGCTCACAGCATTTTATTTCAGTATCACAATCTTTGAGATACCTACTTAGAAAAGGCAACATTTTAAAACATTGAAACACCTATAAAACTTTTGATGCTCATTGTACTTTAAAGTTTGAGGGTAATGTAAGAAACAGAATCAGAATCAGGTGCTGCAACTGCAACCATAACTGTGCTTCTTTGCCCTTCATTGTCTACTGTCTAGGAAAAGGTTTTTACTTATTTTTGCCTTGTTTAGGTAAATTACAAATCCAATTTGGCCACTGTTTATTTTAAGACACGTTTGTAGTTTACCTAAACATCAGCGTTTGACCAAAAAAAGTAAAAACAAACGAGCTCAAAACACCTTATCAAAATCTTGCATAAACTACTAGAATATCCAATTTTTACTTGTTCTAAGTAACCACTTAAAATTATTTTTCGATAAAGTATAGTCGTAAGGGTTCGGTATATCCGTGCCGGACGGCGCGTATGTGTTCCACGCGCGCCTCAAACAGATGTCAGCATGAATGACGGGGCCCGACAGTGCCGAAGCCTGCCGGGGTAGCGGGATCGTCCGAAAGGGTTACCGTTTCCCTGGAACATAAAGGGCTAAGGAAGGAACACGGGTGGGTTTTAGTCAGTAAGAGTCTTGACACTCCCTTCCGCTGCACCCAGAGCGGGAGGGGTCATTTGATGATTTCCCATCCACAAAAGAAAAAAAAAAAAAGGTTACGGCATATTTCGTAAAAAAATTAATAAGTAACTGATTTTGGTCCCACTTTTGAACTATTATTAACTAGCTGCGCCTCGCGGTTTCACCCGCATAAATTTCGATCCCGTGGGAATATCGGGATAAAATGTATCTTAAGTGTTAATCCAGGGTATCAGCTACGTCCATACCAAATTTCATCAAAATTGGTCCAGCTGTTTAAGCGTGAAGAAGTAATAAACACACATACACTCACAAACTTTCGCCTTTATAATATTAGTGTGATTCTTATTATTTGTAATTTAAAACCCTGTTGCTATTATCCGGAGAGCAGTGGTGTGGCCCAGTGGTATTGGCTCCGACTTACGAGTTGTAGGTCGTGAGTTCGAACCCTTTATTTTGTGTATTTAATTTAATCACCACTTCTCTCAAAGCGGTGAAGGAAAACATCCACCAACCCGCACTGGGTTCGCGTCGTGGATTATGGCCCACTCCCTCTTGTTAAGAGGCCTGTATCCCAGCAGTGGGAACATTATAAGCTGACTATGATGATAGCCGTTTTGCGTGGATGTGATGCATGTCAACCATTTCGTATTGTTTTTTTTTTTTTCTTTATTTGTTTTTATGTTCTTTTTTGCGTCATGTTTACCGCAAATAAACGTATTTTCCTTCTTTTATCCTGCCTCATTTGAGGACACCGTGCTACGCTTCCCTCCTGTGCAAGAAGACCCTAATATTCCTGTCGTTTTCGGGCCTACAGAACAGACACGACAGACGAACGATATCGCAATTACACGTATTTGTCGCTCGGAGATATCCGCAGTTCTAATCGCATTGAGTTTCCAATTTTTCCAAGCTTTGCAGATAAGATCGGTTTATCTCTGTCTCAGCTTGTGTGTGGTTCACAGTTTCAATTATGATTTCTCGCAAGACAACAAAATACTGACACCCTTGTATAATCATCATCATGCGTTCTTTTCGGCACCGATTCCGTCTGTCTGGCTGGATCTCTCGTTCCGCTATTTTCACGATGTCGTCGCACCCTTTTATGATACCTAAATAGGGTAGCATGCGACTTCTTACTAATTTCAGTGTTTTAATACCATTTTCTGAAACTACGAAAATCGAGTGAAAACAAGATCGCCAGTCACGTGGACACTTATAGGTTTTGTTTGAAAACAAAAATCCAGTTTGCATAGGCTAAATCCGTCTCTATAGGTCTCCTCAGGATGGCCCTCGGGAGAAAGCCTTAAAAATAACTTCAACATAATTTTAGCCTTACTGAATCTTCGTATTTTACACCCTTCCGTTATTTCCATCTCCTAATGACTCTTCTATGGTGTTAACATAATTAACCTTTACAAAAATAGTGCATGCTGTGTTTAAAGATTAGCCAAAATAGGGAGTCAGTGGGTTCACATGTGGAGTCTCTTTAAAAGCACTTCAAAAAGCTCCTACCTAATGAGTGGGAAATGGCCATATCCTAACGCTGGATCGGCTTTTTTCATGCCATGACAATGTTCACAGATATTCAGATGACAGCCTACATTACACGTCGCAACCCATTATTTACAAAACAATGACATAACAGCCCGTAGCCATTGATGCTACAAGCGAACGATATTGAGGGGATAAAACTAAACAATACGCTATTTCTGTTTTTGTTACGTTGCGTGTTGCGTAGGTATTTTCTTTTACCTTCAGCGATGTAAAATAATATTTTCGCTAAGGCCCTGAAAGTTTTGGCGTCATTTACGACAAAGTTTTTCGTTATCTCACGGGGGAAAAGGTTTCTTTTCTGGCTTCCCGGAGGCCTTACCTCATTTATTTCCTACCTTATTTAAAATTGTTGTTTTTCCTTCAAAATGATTATGATTTCTGCGGTTTCTCAACGAGTACATTTTAAATTCGTAGAATAAAATAATGATGTAATCAATGACGATTGGTTTTCTTGTGCATTTCCGGAATAAATGCGTAAATTATGAAATATCTGAGGGGCAATTCACTTATCTTTAAGAACGTTCGCATTCTAATCTCAGTCTCAATCTGTCAAAAACGCCTGTAATATCCCTACGATTTTGACAAGTTTTTAACATTGATTGTCGCTGAGATGAGATTGCTACAAGATTTTGAACATTTTTTATCACGAGAATTAGCCTTTAGCCTTCGATCCATTAATCGATTCTGAATCTTGTCCGAATCATACATGATAGAATCTATAGCAGTTTTTCGGAAAAATAATTTGCAATGATTCAAATACGTAGTAATACGAAGACAAAATTTTGGTAACGGTCAGTCTTTTTGCGCATCGAGCTGTTGCGTCGGGCACTCACCGACGCAACGGCTCGATCCGCAAAAAGGCGATGACCCATTTTATGCTATAATGGAAAGCTTATATATGTTTCCCCTATCCCTATTAGACATGCATTATCCTGTTCCAATGCAAGGGATCTCCACAACAAATGTAGGGATTCGACCTACATATGTATCTATTAATAAACACGAGGCCGAAGGTAATATCGGGTAAAAAAGTAACCATTTTGTATTTTTGCCCAATATTGGCCGATTTTTTATTGACATGCAAATGATCATCATTACCACAATGAATGGAATTAAATGTTAACAACGATAATCACAAAAAAATACAATATAAGAATAACATCACGTCCACGCACAGTTTCTTAAAAAAATGCGAAGGTTTTATTTAAACCTTCAACATGGAACCTTGACATGTAAAAATAATTTGCATGATGACTGTTACTGTAGAATAATATCTCTTTATCTGTGGGTAAATAAGTTTTATATTTTTGTCCCCTATTGTGCACACAGTTTACGGTAATTAGTTAAAAATGTTAAGTACTTATACCTACTCAGCACTTCAAACTAGTCACAAATCAAGAGCCGACTTGCCATATTGCCAAACCTTGGCTATACGCAGAATGGTGTTATGTAAATGTGATACTCCTATAAGCAAAATTACCCCTCCCGTTGTCCCTGACGACACCCATGGAAAGCAAGGGGTAGGTCTTATTTATTTGTGACGAGAACCAAGCAGACGATAAGTAATCAAATTCACAATAATTAGGGGAATCTTAACCATTTATACTATCTCAACACGACGAGGCGATATAACGAATGTGTCAAAAATTTCGCAAATGCCTCTGATTAATGTAAAGTAAACCAGGGAGGGGAGCTATGCTAATGTCCTGAGTCCTGGCAAAAATCTTCAGGAAAACAACTGGAGTTACATTTTGTCGTCTTCTGTTGTTTTGAATTATAGTTCATTCTAGGAATTAGCAAAAACACGGAAAAACATTAAATTTTCCTCAGGTATTTTTTACATAATTCTTCAAATTTGAAATACCCTTTGGCGAAATATTTTACCGTTGCGTCGCTTTGCTTCATTGCTTGTAAGAATGCTTCACAAACGAAGCCAAGTAAATAACCACGACACACTCCCATGAAACACCTAGCGTGAATTATTTTGTTTTAATTATGAGCAGGTACATTCTGAAGGGATTTTCAGCTGTCTGGCAAAAACGAAAACAATCCGGGCATTAAATGAAAACCTTCGTGTTCTTTCACAAACAAGTTCTTTTTGTATGCGGCCTTCCTTTATCACAAACTCTCGGCAAAAAATAGTAATATAAAAAGCGTGTTAAAAGAAATACACAGGCATAAGGGGCCATGGATAAACTGGCTTATCCCGACTCGTTTCCATTGTTAAATATTCTGTAAGACCCGTTTATGGTCGCGATAAAGCTAAGATGGATGGGAAAAAGTTCTTTATTTAAAAGTTAGCGTTTTTTTCTCCGTTAGTTCCTAAGTATTATTTATAGTTTTAACATCATAAACAAGGGACGGAATATGGTTCGGTTAACTGGATTGGTCAGCTAAAAATATATTTCAAGAATGTTAAAATCAATACCCTCAAAAAAGCAGATTTGTTATTTATAACGGTTAAAAAGATAACGGGTCGTTTACCAACAATCTGGTGTTTGGCGAAAGAAATCTTGACATCGTATGCCTTGAGGCTTTCTCTTGATTCCCGTTACGCTATGATGTTCGTACGAAACACTACGGATTTATCTCGGATCAAACGGCCCCAGTTGGGGTTTACTTCGACGTTTCGTAAGATTTCACAGTTCAATGCTTTAACGTCATCAGACTTTGAAATAAACAGGAAAAAAATCTAGAAGTCAATGGTTTTTGCTTGATGTAATAAAAACTGGCAGCCTACACATTACGAAATTCCAGAAAAAATTAACTTCGTGTTATCAATGACTTGAATTTTAAAAATCACGACCAAACAGAACTATCGAACAATCCTCCCGTACAATAACCATATTTATGCGTCGAAAGAAACTCAAATTTCGTAACACAACCCGCCAACCAGGCCGAGAACATGGCATATGACGTCACCCGTAATTGTTGGCCATCTAGCCTGTTATAATTTGACCTTTTTAGTGCATACTCTTCGAATTTCAAGGGCATCCATTGTCTAATATTTCAATTGATATTTTCCCTGCCTTTGGTACCTAGGTAATTAGTAATTACCGATTGTAAGTACTAGGTTGATTGCGAAACCTGCCTATTCAATTTACGTAATTCTCATGGTCTTTTCCTTGCACGGTCGGTATCAAAATGAAGTGTATTGGTGCCGTTAAAATGACGTAGTGACATGGTTGGGGGCCTAAAAAGGCCACTTTGGCAGAATCATAATAGGATAACAATATGAATCATATTAAAAATCGTAAAATGGTCACAAACTGACAATTCATAATATGATCTGTGTGCAATTCATATCACAATGAAATATCATTTAAACTGTAGAAATAAAAAATTAAAAACAAATTTGATTAATAAAAACTGTAATGAGAAATTTACCGATAAAATTACGGTTTTTATTTTTTTCTTGCGGCAATGTTTGAAATGAAATTTTACGAAATGAAATTTTACGAAAATTAGAGGAACTGCTAATGATCTGAAGTTAGCCACCTGTTCTATTTCTATAAGTTCAATTACTTTTCTGCGAATGATACGCTAGTGATATGAACAGTTCGTGTTTTGTCAATAAATTGAAAAGTGTCCTAAAAGGGCCTTCCCATTTTTGGGTATAAACTATAAGTAACGGTATTATCGGTAGAAATGTATTTGAAAAACCATCTTGCTACCGAAATATCCAATTAATTTTTACCAAGCGCAGCCCCCCGCGAACTCCAGTTCCAAGGCGAAGCGAGATGTATTTTTGGCATATTTGACCCATAATTCCAGATGCAGTTTTAGAATTTACTCCTCGGCATTTGTTCTTATAACGATTCTTAGCACATCTAGCCTTTGACCTGAAGCCTATAGGGAGGGAGAGGCAGATTTCCGTAGGATGCCAGTTACACAGCTAGTGCTGCCCAATATCCATTATCGTTTTTAACTCGAAAAACATTGCTTGAATATATTTTAATACTATTCCGCCCGGGTGTATAACCAGCATTTTCCGGACACTGCCACGATGCGCAGTTTTTATCGCTCTTTCTGGCCTAATCTGAATGACCCGTTGTTTTTCATAGTACATATGTATGTACCTAAAGATAACATATTATGAATGACGCATTAATACTCGATGGTTAAGGAACTGAGTTCTGAGAAAAAATATGTTTGGACAACTAAGTCATTTTTAGATTTTACACTAACAAAACGCAAATATTTTACTACCTTTCTAGCAGTCAAAAGCTTGGCCTAAAATAGTTACACGACGTACCTCCATGGCCATTCGTTCTTTCTGAGAAGAACATAAATTCATCCAAAGAAAGCCTTTGGCTGCTAACACAATTTAATCACGCTGAAATCCTCCCGAGTTACAAAATTAATCTTTCCAAGCAGCATCACTTAAAACCTTCCATCTTTCTTCGCAGGCGCCGTATCAGGAGGCGGCCAATGGACGCGAGCGCCTCCCGCGCCTCCACCAGGCGTGGTCGGCGGCGTAGGAGTCGGATCTAATTCCGTGTCCCTCAACAATGTGTCCAGCCAATCCACGCGAGGCAGGCGAGCGACCACTCAGAGGCATTCACCGGCATCTCAGGCTATGCAGATGCCTCATGGAGGCTTGTCGGCAGCTGCCGTACAAGCGCTGGCGAATGGTTGGAATTTGCCCGGAGCGTTGACGCAAGCTCAAACGCAGCAAGTGCTGAGGCTCGCTCAGGTACACACACCAAAAGAAATAAGTAACCAGACACGCACACTACAAAACTACACTGGACGGCAAATAAACCGGGCCACCCGCTTAAATACAAAATACAAAAAGCAATAAAACTTACAACTTTCAAAGTTATACCTACAGAAAGTGCGATTTATAACTTTGATAGTTGTAAGTTTTATATACTTTTTGAGAAAATCGAATTAGAGTTCCAAGGTAGCGGGTGGACCAGTTTATTTGCTGTCCAGTGTATATCGCTACTATTAAAACGATTCATTACGTATTGTAGCTCTACCATGAGTCCACCACAGCCAAAACTCGCTAGCGTCTCCATAAATAATATACATATATTTACAAGAAATACTGTACAGCGCCCCTAGCGGTCACAGAAAGAATTAAAATTCGTACCATGAGCACTATCATTTTTAGAAGACATATACATATACATGGCTTTCATTGTGAGCAGTACATACAACAGCGATATAGTTTTGTAGTGTGCATGCCTGGTTACTTAACTCTTTTGGCCTATGTACGATTATTACGTTTTTGTTAAGAAAATCATGGTAGAATTATGAAAATCTTATGTCAATGAATAATCCAAAGACCACCTCAGACATCTACATGGTCTTCATTTATGATCTGACCAAGATTATGTCTGAACTTTAAAAGAGACTGTGACCTCTGAGTTTGTTTCGGCCTTTCTTCTCAAACTAATCAGATAGGAAACGCCGACCTCATCGAGTTTTAAAATATGATTGACATGTAAAAGTGTTTGTACAGACGCCTTCAGGTCAAGCTACCCGAAACTGTCAAATTTACCCAATCAATCTTCAACCTTAATGCTTTAGCGATAAAGTTGAAAATCTATTAAAGAAATTTGACAGATTGTAGTAGCGTGATGTGCTGGCGTCTGTACAAACCTACTTATAAAATAAAATCATTTATCACGAACTTTACCTATATTGGTATGATAATAATAATTTTAAGGACCGTACTTCCGAGATTGTCCTGATAGCCGTGAAATACCTCTGCACTCCTCAAACGCACCTCAGGACATGTTGCCATTTTATCTGTGTATATATAAAACATTGGTCAGGCAGGGGCTATAGTCTTTCCATAGTCCTTAATAACCAGTGCACTATGCCACCACCAATATCTTTGATTCCATATCCTGCAATTGTCCTACACCGACCGAGGGTTGTCCAGGTGCATTTGCATAGTGCGAACAGGGATAATCGTAGGTTGGTGCCTCATGTCATTAAAAACGTCAAACGGGCCTCTGCGAGTTGGCTTCGGCCCCTCGTACGCCTTCCAAAGGTCCGGTACCTGACCGGGTCTCGGGACCCGAGCCCGAGATATATGCAAGACAATTTTAAGAAAATATAATTTTATTTGCTTCTTTTTCCTTCCTCGTGTGTCGTTTAGCCCTAAAAGGATAACTAGCTTATCAGTGATTACTTTCTGCCTGATAAGCATTCTCTGCCAGGCTGCCTGCCAAAAACTGATTTTACGGTCGACTTAACGACCGCTGCCAAGTCTACTCAGGCCTATAACGTATAGAAATTATTTTAAATTCCATATTGGTTAAAAAGCAATATCTTAGCATTCTTTCCCCTTAGTCATTCGTTATAGGAACCATTGCTCAAACATAAAAGAAAACGCATTGTTATCCAACAGCTGATGGAAACGGCCCTAATTGTGACGTCACTCATTGTTTATTCATTATTTCTACGAAATGAATTGATTCATTCGTCCGTTAAATACGTAACTATTGGAACTTTTTGAATATAAATTTTGGGTGATAATGATAACCCAAAATTTCATTGCTGGAATTGGCTATCCCTATATCAATGCTATTATCCATTTTTCCTGATTGCTGATTTGCTGCACTTGTGCTTCCCCTAACAAAACATCCACTGTCTCTTGTTTCCTCAATATCCCTTCTGCTGGACGTCTTCCTCATCGATGGATTATAATTTCCTCATTTATAATTATGGGCATACAATTATATTCTAAGCTAGGACAACTTCAATATTATAAACAGGCAATCCCTATTCTTATTAAATTCGTGTGAAGTCTATAACGTGAATTTTCCGTTGTTTAGGCACAAGTGGCGCAAGCGCACGTGGCTGCGCGATACAACAACGCAGCCATCGCGGCCGCCGCAGCAGGCTTGCCGCAACACAGATCACAACACCAGCGCACCGTGCAGGTAATTATCACTTACGGCAACACGCTACGTGTAACAAACTTCGCATAGGGTTTTATATTTTTTTATTTACACTTAACGTAATCGCGGAAAGGGTGGATTTATTTACCTGAATTCACAAAAATTACTTTACATGTGATAAGCTGTAATGGAAAAAATATTGTTTAAGACCACGCTACCGATTTGGGGCAACCTGTAATGCCAGTTGTGTTGGGAATAATAAATAAAACAGATAAACATTTATAACATCACGCCTCTATGTCAGTTGTGTTTTGTAAAATGAGCTTTTGACGGAAAATATTTACTTAATTCATTCGGTATTATCAGAATCAAATCCTGTAAATTTTTGTTTCAATAGTGCAATTCCAATAAATACGTCGCTATATTTATATTATAATATTTAGTATATTATAGTCTTCCACAATAATTTTCCTGGCTATAGTCCTTTGTTCTAGAGCCGCGTGAAAATGTTTGTTTTTATCGTTTATTTCAGTTTCCGAATAGTGCAATTACAATGGCGATGGGTCAGCAACCCCCTCCGCCTCTCGTGAGGAGCTCGGCAAACACATCAACAATGAAGTGAGGAACTTTTCATCATATGTAGTGGATTTTGTAAGAACAGCCCCGTTTAATGTAACACGTAAACCCGCAGGTGTATTGTATTCCATATTTGAAACGTGTTAGCCTTCTAACTGTAGTTTGTATTCCCCTAGAAACTTTACTTCAACCTAGTTCAAGTTTCTATACAAAATTAATGTTGAGTTTTAATTTTTACCGTTCATATCGCTGCAGTCCAAAAAATAACGTTTCCTACTTGTCATGATTATCATGTCGTGCGCACGATGTTTGTTTATTGTGTTCGACCAAAATACGATTTTTAGCCGAAACCGTAATCGATTCTTCGGCTCTTATTCTAGTTTCGGCCGAAACCGAACCTTATGAAGTTAAGTAAAAGTGTGTTAATTTGACATTATTTTCTAAAGTTTGTAACAAATAATTTGATTAAGGGCTAGTTTTACAATATCAGATTTCTTTTACTTAAAGGTAAAATAGACTTTTGGCAGATTTTTTCCGTTCGACACTTCACGCCTAACTTCAATAAAGGCCTTAGTAGACTTGCTACTACATATTAGCATCCGCGATTATCAATTTAGTCGTTTTTCAGAAGCTTAATACAACGACTGAGGTCTAAACACCTCACAATTTTAACCTAGTCGTGAAAAAGCAATGCAGACTCTGAAGTCTTCGCTGAAACGTGTGATTTTGCTATCACTACCGAAACGCAGTTACTGAGATTCATCTGCTGTGATCCCAACTTGCTAATATACTACTTACCAACTTGTCAATACTAAAAGCAGCATGCTAAAAACCTAAATGACTTCCATTTATAAGTAAACACTATTTTTTTGGGTTTTGTACAAAAATGGTGAAAACTGGACCCCATTACTAAGTCTAGATATCTGTATATATCTGTCTTGTCGATTCTATCAAAACCTCACGAACGCCAGTTTCGGTCGGGAAGATTCGGCCACTTTTTGGCCGAAACCGAAACCGAACCTTCGGTCGGACGCTAGTTTACTGGTCACATTTCATCGCATGTTCAATGACCAACCGATAAATAATCGTCTTCCAGTAAAGTTTACTATTTGGACTTCTATTCAATTCTATTTGAATTTATGTAAAGTTAGATGGGGATATACAGATGATCTTGTCCCTGACTTAACTAAACTAAAAGTATTGCTATCCTTCACTTGTAAAGAAAAAGTCTTCAAAATGAGACGGAAAATAAGCTTGCAGTTGGGGTGGACTAAAACTTATAAACAGTTTTAGACGACTTTAAAAAACGTCTTTTAAAACAAACTTAATCATTTTATACATTAATTAGCTCACTCTATTTTTCCCTCTCTTATAAAAAGATAGCAATATTTTTAGTTCAGTCTGGTTGGTAAATAACAGAGTCTGTGCTAGAAGTTATTGGAACGAAGTTAAGAAATCGTCACGTAACGAAAAAGCGTTATGCCCCCTCCATGCGACTTTCTCTCTGTCTCTTACTATTATACATGTGTGTATGCGCGTGTGAGTATCGAGATTCGAGCTGATGAGCAATATTTCGCTAAAACTTATTGGAACGAAGTTCCTTAATGCGGCTTGCGGTAGCAGTTGACTGCTAGAAATCGTCCCGTAAGGATAAAGCGATATGCCCCCTCCATGCGAATCTCTCTCTCTCTGTCTCTTTCTATTATTTTGTTTTTGTTTTAATTCATACGTGAGTTATATTGTCTCATTGCAATTTTGCAATGGTGATTCGAGAAATGGAAACTGCAGCAAGTATGTGTAATATAAACTTGGAAACGTAAGTTAAAAAAGTTGTACAACTTGATTCAAGTATTTACCCATATGTGTACCCATAGTACACCCACATATCGCTAGTGAAATCGATTCGAGTGTTTACTATTTACACATACATTACAGAGAGAAAATAGTGAAAACATATGCTCAGCGTCAAAAAGAGTATCGACAGAGAAAAAAAATCGAAAAACTAAAACTACTGGGTCCGAAAAAAAGTTGTACAACTTGATTCAAGTATTTACCCATATGTGTACCCATAGTACACCCACATATCGCTAGTGAAATCGATTCGAGTGTTTACTATTTACACATACATTACAGAGAGAAAATAGTGAAAACATATGCTCAGCGTCAAAAAGAGTATCGACAGAGAAAAAAAATCGAAAAACTAAAACTACTGGGTCCGAAAAAAAGTTGTACAACTTGATTCAAGTATTTACCCATATGTGTACCCATAGTACACCCACATATCGCTAGTGAAATCGATTCGAGTGTTTACTATTTACACATACATTACAGAGAGAAAATAGTGAAAACATATGCTC
This sequence comes from Apamea epomidion, assembly GCA_947507525.1. Taxonomy (NCBI): domain Eukaryota; kingdom Metazoa; phylum Arthropoda; class Insecta; order Lepidoptera; family Noctuidae; genus Apamea; species Apamea epomidion. Next base: position 2,712,612 of record OX382233.1, read on the forward strand.
AGCGTCAAAAAGAGTATCGACAGAGAAAAAAAATCGAAAAACTAAAACTACTGGGTCCGAAAAAAAAACCAAAAACAAACGCTCAATGCCAACAAGAATTCCGGGAGAAGCAAAAAAAGTTACTTGAACAAAGTGAAACGTTGAATCTTGCCAGGTATGATATATCCTTCGCATGAGAAGAAGCAGCAATTATATTTGTTTTTCTATTTATATAATATTGTAAACATTATATTAACTTTAAATATTGTAATTTTCAGAAAAAAAAATAATGCTGAACGCGCTAAAAGGTATAGAGATAAATTAAAATCAAAAAAGCAAAATGCTGAACTAGACTCTTCACAATCATCGGAGGAAGATTCATTACTGACCGTATTAATCAAAAATAAGAAAGAAACTGATCATGATACAAACTGTGAAGAAGTAAACTTAAGCCAATTTCAAATGCAGACAAATCAAATTTCAATGAATAATGAAGCTCAGCAAGTAGAAAGTCCAAGTTTTCAACGATTTGAAAAGAAAGACGAGAAACGTGATGAATGTTTCAAAACCAAACGCCTTGTTGCATCATGAAACAAACACTGCAAGCGATGGTAACTGCCTATTTTCATCTCTCATAAAATTTTACATCTCAAATATCTGCATCAATTCTTCGACAGCAACTTTATGAATCTACTACTAGAATACTTGCCAAAATTCAACTTGTGCAAGATGAATTCTTAGTAGTGAATTTAAAAATGGAGATTTAGATTGTTTATTCATATTTTACAGAACATACAATCAAAACATGCGTGCACTTTCATCATTTTGATAACTATACCTTTTTGTATAGTTGTGTTCTACTATTTTAAAGTATTACTATTTCAATTTTTTTTTGCATCTTCATCTCCGTGTCATTTTACACCGTGCATTGTAGTTCAAGAAATAGTTTCGGAAAATGGGACAGACTTTCAGCAAAATAAAGATCGTCTTTCTCATAAATCATCTGATGAATGAACAAAGTACAGTTCCAGTCCAGTTCATTTTGTAAATGATTTGGGCGAATTCCACTTACATGGATTATTATAAACATAGTCATGCTCATCTAGAATTCTATCATCAATTTCAAAATACATAAAACACACACATCATCATCTCATCGTACATCATTTTATTTCATTTGGTCATACTTGTGCAGTTTGCGACAGGCTATGGTGGAAAAGCGACATAAAAAAAAACTTCTCACGTAGACAAAATCCTTCAAAAACAATAACACCGAATTATCCAGTTCGAGTTTGTTTACGTTTGTTCTACTTGTAAAATGTGTGAACATTACAATACTGTCGACCGGCTCATTTCACCGAGAATTACTTTTATATGCAAATAAGAAGACTTAGGCCCTCTGTACACGGCACGGTTTCTTTACGGTACGGCGTATAAATGGCGCCGTAGAAAACACATGTCTGTCAGCAAGCTTCCATACGACCGACCGTGCCTACACACGGCAAAAAACCGTAGCTTTTCGCGGTAAGAAAAACGTGTGTGTCCAAAGGGCCTTAGGCATGTTTATGGTCGGTATGGTATTTATGGTTAAATTATCAATGTTCCGGGGGAAATCAATACCATGGTAAAAAAAATTGTCTATGAATATTAAAGATGAATCGCAGGGTGGAAAAACTCTTGAGTGTAATTCTTTACGAGTACAGCAAAGTTTATTCTCAAGAATTTGTTTACGTTGCGTTATCTCGTGTAACAAACATCGAAAATTTGTATTTGCTATTTTTCCCAGATACTTGAACAATATTGAATCTCAAACATATATGTACCTTAATATAGTTACCGTAAGCCAATAATTACCATGATACAATATCTTGATAATATTAAAAATATTTGCCATTTATTTATATAATTTGTTTAATTCACTATTTTATATCATATTTATAATTAATAAATATTTTCCTAAAGTATTAATTGAAACTTTTTGATTTGATTCCTAACAAAACGTTATGTCCATTAAAAAAATTTTAGACAATAAAAATGTACAGATTACAGCAATGACGCATTATATTTCATCTTGCCAAGATTGAGCGCGGTTAACGCATCTAAAGCTAAATACATCATTGGATTACAGAGATAAAGAGAGAAAAGTCGCATGGCGGTGGCATAACGCTTTTTCCTTTAGTGTCGAAAATATACAAATATAAACAATCTAAATCTCCATAACGAATCATATTCGGAGTTGACAAAAAGCGTAAGAAATTTTGTTTCTGACGGGGGTTCCCCGAAAACACACGTTTAAAAAAAAATAAGGGCTGTTCTTACAAGTGTGTATTTTCCATTCGCCATTGTCTTGACACTGTCCCAAAAAAGTAATATTAATATTTATTGTATACGCTTTCTTCACTATAAACTTGAGTTTTTCTGTTCAAAATACCGCGTGTATTATTTGCTTGTATTTGTGATTTCATGCGCATATTATCTTCGGAGCTAGCCCGATTCGATTTTGCTACATTTAGTGGAAAAATCTGAAATACAGCGAATTTATTAGAGTGGGCTCGTTTGAAATTAATATTTTGATTTGCCAGAGAGTTAGTTTCCATAAAAAGGACAGTATTATTGCAGTATCTGCAGGAAAACCGCTCACATAACAATTTGCTGTTTGTTGTCCTCCTTCGGTGTCCATTGCTAGATAGTATTTCATAGGGCTGTTTAGCCCTTCCTTTTTGGTTCATAGGCTCCACTCAAGAACATCAACCGAAGTTATTATTTTCTTTCAAAACACGCGGTATTTTGACAGCATAATTTATGGCTGCATCAATGAAAAGGTTTGCTTGCGTTCTTTATTTATTCTTGAGGCGAAACCAACGCTGCATTAATTAGTATGTAGATGTGATGATGTAGTCATTAAACCTTGTTCGAGTTAAAAGGATAGAAAACGATTGGGTCTTACTTTTCAGTTTGACGCTTGCTGGCTTAGCAAACAGAGCAAACAAACTGGTAGCACCTCAAAAGGCTCTGCGTCCCGTTATTTATTTTAAACTAGCTTCAATCTCTAAATGCCCTGTGACGAAGAGTTTTTGCCATATAATGTGCTCCTGCACCTGTTCAGCAAACCTAAACTTCAAACGTCAAGCAAGCCTTTCTATGCAGCCATAGTCAAGTCAGAACTGTACCAAAATTAAGTCACGAACTACGAAACTAATACATCGTTTACATTACAGCGTACCCCCTCAAGTGACTGGAACAATGAATGGCCACTCAACCTCTCACTCCGTGGACAGTCGCAAAAGGCTTACCCCAATACCCGACATCAATATAACTGGCAACCATACGCCGTATAAGGTAAGGACTTGTCACCTTCCGCCTGACGCAGGTCCTCACCGGACACGATTGCTTCGGGAGGTTCCTGTTCCGGATAAGGCGGGACGAAACGCCCGGGTGTTACCATTGTGTGGATCAATCAACCAACCAATCAATCAACTCAGCCTATTGCAGTCCACTGCTGGACATAGGCCTCTCCCAGGCTGCGCCACAACACTCTGTCCTCTGCCTTCCGTATCCAGTCTGTCCCAGCCACCTTCTTTAGGTCGTCCGTCCATCTAGCTGGGGATTAGAATAGACTAGCTGGGGGGCGTCCCACAGTACGCTTGCTGATACGCGGTCTCCACTCCAGGACTCGTCTCCTCCACCGGCCATCGGTCCTATGACAAACATGGCCAGCCCACTGTCACTTCAGTTTCCTTACTCTGCAAGCTGTCGGTAACTCCGACATAGCTTTGTGTGTGGATCGCTCTGAGGTTAATGTTCTGTCCCCCTTGCATAGGTACAAAAGGCGTTGGTGGAGAACACAATGGTCCCGTGCATCAACGCCAAGCCGTACCAGTACACAGAGCTGCTGATGACGCTGCCAGACCTGGCCAGCCACTTCTTCCCGCGAGTGTCGCTGACTACGTGCCGCGCCATGCTTGACGCGCTCGGCATCACGCTTTACAGACCTAACTCGTGAGTATTGGCAGAGCCCTCTTAAAGCCAATTAGATATTTTATTAGTTGATAAGTACAAAGGACAAAAAACAGAAAAAAAAAGGTATTTATTGAGACTTTTACAGGAAGATCATAAACTAAACATAGTTAAAAAAAAGCGATAGCAGAGCCATCATCATCATCATTTCTTGGTACGGGTTCCATGAGGAAGGTGGGTACTCGGGCAAACCAGTAAAACGTAGGTTGAAGCACAAATCACAATCACGTTTATTTGATAATTTTGCAATGAGTCAATGACTTTATGAATAATGAGAAACAAAGGCTTGTATGGTGAACGTGACAGTTTCGATCGTATGCTCTCAACTATAGAGGCGTCAGCTACCGCAAATCGAATGCCGCCCTTTTTCAAATCGACTCTGTCCACGTATAGAATTGGCGCGAAATTAGAGCGCTCCCTAACGGCGTTCACTGTACTAACTGATCAACCAATGAGAATTAAGTTAGATTGACCAATATTACGAAATCAACGGGTAGTAGTATTTTGAATACTTTGATAATGTTGTCGTCTTGAAACTGCTTGCGACGACATACAGGGTGATTTATTTAAAGACCAGCCAAATTTAAGGATGTGGTACAGACCATCAAACTGAACAACTTTCTCCATGGGACAAATAGCGTAATCGCGAAAATTTTATCAACTGTCCCATAGAAAACTTCAATACCTACTCGACCTAAATGTATGGGACGGCTAAATTTTTATTCGCGATTACGATGTTGGTCCCATGGAGAAAGTTGTTCAGTTTGATGGTCTGTACCACATTCTTAAATTTGGGTGGTCTTTAAAAAATAACCCTGTATTTAAAAAAGTAACAAAAAGAAAAATGAAACGAAGTCCTATACGTGCCCAAAAGGCTCCTATCTCAGCATGAAAAAAAATACGTTTATTTGCGGTAAACGTGACGCAAAAAAGAACATAAACCTAAAAAAAAAAGAAATGGTTAGGGGAAAACATGCGTCACATCCACGCAACACGGATATCGCTCAGCATTATGCTGCGACCCTAAGCAAGACAGAGACCCAGCGATGGTCAGCGACAGCCGGCGCCGAAGTAATGACGTCGTCCGGTGCAGCAAACAATTATTAGGACGCTGTACAGGTACAGCGTACTTAAAGAAAAATAATATAATTTAATTTAAATGTGAAAGAAACAAACAGGAATATATAAAAAGAAAAACAGGAAGTATACATGCTAAGAGAATATCATCCTCAATAAACGCACTCGTCCCCCATAGAAAAGGGCGTCTGGCGGGCAACTGCCCAACGATTAATGTCGGAATTGTATATATGCTAGTTATGCGGTGCTCTGCTTGCGAGATGCAGGATTTTGCGTGACGTCAGTATGACGCGTTGTTCGCGGTGTTGTAGATACCGCTACAGACCCGATAAAATAACAAAACCTTGGAAACTGGAAGGTGACCCGACATGTGCCACACACTATATATACAAAGAGCTTTGGAGCTCCAAAAACAGGAAGATATGAAAATTATGGAAGTCGGAGTCACGAATAGAAGTACAAAATAGAACAACACTACTTAAGAGCGTTTACAACGTACGGCATTTCATACAAACTTTCAAGTCCTTGTTTTTCGGTTCATTTTAATGAAGCTTTGTACGCATAAGCAGGACTAAAAAGCTAATTGAGAACATTTTCGAAAAATAGTGTTACAGCTAAATTCGACCGATTTTAAATTTTCCATAGAAACAGATTTCCAACTATCTTTTTTTAAATAGGACATTTCGAAAATGTTCTTTACTAACTTTTTAGACCTATATATCCTGCTTATGCGTATGAAGTTTCATTAAAACCGGTTCATGAATTTCGAAAAACAAGGACTTGAAAGTTTGTATGAAATGCCGTACGTTGTAAACAGTACGCGCCGCCGTCTCGTGTCCTGCTGGATGGAACAGTACGCGCCGCCGCCTCGTGTCCTGCTGGATGGAACAGTACGCGCCGCCGCCTCGTGTCCTGCTGGATGGAACAGTACGCGCCGCCGCCTCGTGTCCTGCTGGATGGAACAGTACGCGCCGCCGCCTCGTGTCCTGCTGGATGGAACAGTACGCGCCGCCGCCTCGTGTCCTGCTGGATGGAACAGTACGCGCCGCCGGCTCGTGTCCTGCTGGATGGAACAGTACGCGCCGCCGCCTCGTGTCCTGCTGGATGGAACAGTACGCGCCGCCGCCTCGTGTCCTGCTGGATGGAACAGTACGCGCCGCCGCCTCGTGTCCTGCTGGATGGAACAGTACGCGCCGCCGCCTCGTTTCCTGCTGGATGGAACAGTACGCGCCGCCGCCTCGTTTCCTGCTGGATGGAACAGTACGCGCCGCAGTCTCGTGTCCTGCTGGATGGACAGACACACGGAACGACAACTTAAAATAGGACTGAAATACTACTAATCGACAAGGGATCAACTGTTGAAGTCACTCAGGAATAATGAAGCTTACGACAAGTGAATTTTTTTTTAGAATTGCATCATTACCTCCGGAAATCACCCCTACATACATATAAACAAATAAATTTGACCTCTATAACCTCTTTCGCCAAGACTATCGTTGGTACCTCCTCAATTTTGGGAAGAGCATCGAGCTCCCCGCATGGTGGTCCCAGGGTCGACTATGTAGTAAACTGGGTTTTGAACAACTCAGCAATATCTTTTGGGTTGGCAATCCCATCGATACTCACAGGAATTTAGCTAGGCATAGGATTTAGCTTATTAGTACCTTTCCAGAAACTTTTAAAGTCTGAATTGGCATAGTGCTTTGCCAGCGAATCCACCCTCAACTGTTCCTGGTGGTTTTGGCACCGCTTGACTTTTTCTTTGAAAATTTTTCGCGATTGCACCATTGAGTTATAATCGGGACCTGATAACGGCTTTCCGTAGTTGCACCATGTAATGAAACCCTGCCTGGCATTTCTATGAGCCTCGCTCACATACCTGTTCCACCCCGCCAATGGTTTCCTTCGTTTACAAGCCTTTTGCTCGTAAGTAACGACAGCGTTCGTACATAAGATATTTACTACCTCTTTATAAACACTATCTATGACCTCTCTATGACAGGTAATATTACAATATTTGCCGCAGCAGTGTTGTAACTCAGTATGCAAATCGATGAGCCTAAGTTTAGAGTTACATAAGCTTTCGTAAGCTAGACATTGACTTACATTCCTGCCTCCCCATTTAATTCCGTTACAAACAGGGTTCATTGGCAACGCCTTTTGCTTAATCACATCTAGATTGCAGTTGATGACTAATGGGAGATGATCAGACCAATAGACGTATTATAGTATAGATTTATTCGCCAGAAACATGGTACATAGCATGTTCTTAAATTTAAGAATAATTAGGTAATAATAATATTATTGTTCGTATCGTATAATCTGATCAGCTTGTATGATTTTCCAATTAATTAAGAAGAACTACTTCAAGACTCGTTTGGATTAGTTAGGTATTTGAAATGACATAAGTGCAGTACTTGAGATTGATAGTCTTAGGGCCGACATATACGGACTGCCCGAGCAGTTAGCGATTGATCAACATAGACGGACCGCTCTTGCAGTCATAGTCAACAGCTTGAAGCTGCCATTGATAACTGCTGGAGCAGTTGATACCAACTGCTCGTCATTCAAATCGGGTAACTGCGCGAGAGCAGTCCATCCTGGCTGCTTCAAGCGGTCCATGTATGTCGGCCCTTAAATCCGTTATCAAGCCACGTGTATTACAAATGCCCTTGACTGTTTTAGCGCCGTCTATCATAATGTAACTGCTTTCTTCCGTAAGACATCTTCGTAACACAAGTTCCAGTTCCAGCGTCAATTGGGCATTTATGCTGAACTGGGCCTATTTGGCAGTCGTAAGTTACGGTCACCAAAGGAGATAAGTAACCAGGGTCGTCGGATATATGTAGTTGAAGTTAAGCAAGAAACCGATCGATGTTTTCGAATGAAATTTATTTCATTCGAAAACATCCATCGGTTTATTACTGAATTTCAACTATATCCGACGACCCTGGTTACTTATCTCTTTTGGTGACTGTACACAATTCCCTTGTGTGTGCCCCACATTCACAACAAAAAAACTTAGACCTGTATAAAATTAAATTACCCTGGGTAAAATTTTAATTTCTTTCCTTCTTTTCTTCACAGAACACAATTGCAAGTACTCCGGAACTCTGGCAAGTGCAAGTCGGCGGCGGCGGGCGAGAACGGTCTCGCGCTCGTACAGATCCGTGACGTCATGCAGCACATGCTGCAGTTCAAGTACATGCTGCGCTCCGGCCTCGCGTCCGACGAGTCGCCGCACGCGCAGCCGCGCCCCGCGCACGCGCCGCCGCCGCAGGCCAAGCGCGCGCGCGCCAACTGACGCGCCGAGCCCGCTCTGGCGCCGCGCCCGCAGCTACTCGTGCTGACGAAGCTGGAGCCCGACGGAGTACCCGACTGGCTCAAGCGTAGGGCGGCGTTTCTCTCGCGCCGACGCCGACAGCAACAGCAATAACACTGAGTGGAATCGACCTTGTTAAACAGACATATTTTAGAGAGAAAATCCATGGGTAGACTATGGCACGATAACCATAAATGCTTCTCAGAATATTTTCGTTACAGCGAAAGGCCCGAGTGCAGAAACCCTATACCAAATTCTATCATGAGTGTCTGATGTTGTTCTACAAGGGTCGAATGTGGAGCAGTCTGAGCCAAACACCAGAAATATGCTGGCAAGAAAACGATGGTTACAGTGTGAAACAACCACACAAATCTACCAGGGGACCAGAAGAATGTAGTGGCCTGTGCATATCTGATATTGTTTAGTACAGGCGACATTTTACGCGCGATTAAACAATTAGCATGTGTTGATGCGAACACTACTGTGCTAGGAGTGTAGATATAGTTGTTAATTGACTGATTTTGTGGTGCAAGACATGAGATTAAGTATGGAACATTAGTAAGTAGTGTTGTGAAACAGTTTTTAACTTGATAACTAGTGTGTTGAAGACTAATTATGAAAATAGTGTGGTGACAATAAACGTGATTGTAACGTAGGCTGCAAGCCGGTTGTGGTCTCAGCCAGTGACTAAGTTACAGACTGTCCTAATATCACGGACACTGAATGCTTATAGGACGTGTCAATTTTTCCATAGCTTGTACAAACTGTATTATACTATACTGTCAATCAAAAGATCTAATTTATAGCGATCTATTTGTACTATTCAATAGAGAAGACTGAGATTTTTTTTTTTTTAAATAATTTCCTATAACAAAAGCTATAGACATGTTGTGAATGTTTAGTTTAGTCGAGTTTTTCTGAAGAGTGTTTGGTATGATTTTTAAGTTAATTTGTATGTTGAGTTTATGTACACGAACTGTAAATATTATACTCCCTGTATTTATGCAGTAAATGTTATTTTAGCAATACATTTAATTTTTGTATACCTACTTAAAATAATGCTTAAAATTTTAGTGTAACACTGAAAAAGTAAGCGTTATTTGAAGTTATGAAAAGTATTGTTTAAATAGCTTAATAATATGCTTATTGAATTATCATCACAATTTATAAAGAAACTTCACAAATTTAGTCACATTTTATATCAAATAATGTGCTGATGTCTACAAAAATATTGCATAAGGAAGGCATGACAAGAGTAAAATGATGATGGGTAGCGAAATACATTAGGATAATTTCATAGCTAATTAGGGCCTCAAAATTTTCTGTAAGAAAATAGCAATATCTATCTAGCCAGCCAGGAACAAAACTAGAAATGCCTTGTTGGATGCACAAATCTTAATCAATTATTTTTAAGTAGCTTAAAGACGAAAGGGCTTGGGATGTGTTCATACCAAATACAGCCATACATTTTGTTTGTAATCATGTAGTTCACCTGTGCATGGCGACTGCCTCGCCAGATGATTAATTAATTATAGCAGACAGTCGAGAAGCTCATGTGCTGACGATGTTAACAGGCTGATATTTATGTATTTTTAAGTAGGTATTAATATGCCCTATATGCAATAATAATGTAAGGTAGACAGTACGTAGGGTATTTAACTCAGGTTCGGCTGTATTTGGTTATGTTATTTGGGTCCCTTTTGTCATTCATTCATTGCCCAGTAACTATTATAATGTTTGTGGGCAGAATGCTGTTCCTGGCTTTACCAGTGAATATTGGCGTAGCTTAATTCCATATAATGTAATAAAACGACATCTCCATGCAATGTTATTTAATACTGTTTCTGTACACGGGCTCATGATGCGAAAAACAGTTTTCTGTTTTGTTTAAAGTTTAATTGCGCGTTTTACATTTTTTAAAGATTTAATTTGTACAAATCAATGGATTAAATAATTTGAACAAATTAAAAATTTCAAGTTAAGGAAAGAGATGTTACCTCATCTTTCCACAAAATAACTGCAGAAGTACCCCAGGGATCTGTACTGGGACCGGTGTTGTACACTATATACACAGCAGATCTTCCACACACTCCGGATACTACGTCAGCTACTTACGCAGATGACACAGCCGTTTAAGCTAGCCACAAAGACCCTGAAATTGCATCTAAAATACTTCAGAGTAGTCTAGACGACATAAATAAATTACTAAAGAGGTGGCGAATAAAAGCAAGTGCATCTAAGTCAGCCCAGGTTACCTTCAGTCTGAGACACGGTATTTGTCCACATGTGAGACGATCACGAGCTTCCACTTAAGGACTCTGTGAAGTACCTGAAGGCCAATTCTCGATAGTTTAAAACGTTCCAAATCTAGTCGCAGTCTCATCTCTGCGACAAACGAATGTCAAAATGTAGGGAAATTAGAAGTATTTTTTGATAGATTGAGACTGAGATCAGACTGTGAACATTCTTAAAATTACGAGAATTGCCCCTCTGGGCATGCACCTTGACCGCAGGCTTACATGGAGGACATATATTAAAGCCAAGAGAAATCAACTCTGCATTAAACACAGGAACCTATACTGGCTCCTTGGAAGAAATTCTATCCTCTCGATGTAGAACACCATCTTAAAGCCAATTTGGACATATGGCATCCAATCATGGGGAACTGCTAGTGTCTCTAATATTAACATGCTCCAAAGATTTCAAAATGTTATCCTCAAAAACATCACAAATGCACAATGGTTTACAAGAAACTGCGAGGTTCATGAATATCTTAATCAAAACACAGTGCATCAGGAAGTGAAAAACTGGGTAGAATGCTACAGAGCACGCCTTCAGAATCGTCCAAATCCTATCCAATAAGGACACAGTGGGCCGCTAGGAAACGACGCAGCTGACGAGATGGCCAGAAGGGCATCCAGCACGTCAGGCTGTGGACCGGAGCCTGTCGTGCCCACCCCCATCCCCATCCCCATCCCCATCCCCTTCAATCAACTTCGCAGGTGGCTACAGAAGCACACCCATAACAAGCAGAGAGCTGGAGGACCTCGTCACCGGGCTGCAGGCAGTCCAAGGAAGCCATGCCCTCATTAGATGGCAAGCTAACCAAACGGTTAAGCTTGGACAGGAAAGGTCTGCGCCTGGTGACGGGGACCATCACGGGACACTTCTCTCTTCTCTTACACGATGTTCTCCGCAGGCCAGGAGACTTAATAAACTTCTGGAGGGAGGTGGGCTGGTTGGATTAATTACCGACTGCCGCCATGGCCCACGCACAATGGTCCACTTGAAGGACTAAGTGCGGAAACCAAACCCATAACATAGAACATCATCCAAATCCTCTGGCGAAAGCGCTCACTAAGCCGGATCATAAAAGGCGGCTGGAAACGTTAGCTGTGGTGGAACTTGCTAATGCCAACTAGGACATGCTGCCATAAAATATGAGGGAAATCTGGCTAGAGAAACCACTCTGTACCATTAAATCCAACAACAAATCTGCTCATAGTCCAGGGACTGATCACAGAAAAAAGATAAGAATAAAAAACTTTTACAATGCTGCAATTGATTTAAAACAAGATGTTTTCCGTATTTTAGTGGGACCCCCTATATCGTGATTTGTTGGGATTTCATTTTAGCTTATACTTAGTCATTTTCATAGCTTTATAATTTAATAAGGCTATTAAAATTAGGATTGCAGTGTTTGCGCTACTATTATTAACATTTCTGACGCCACTTTCATAGTGGGGCGTAATAATGCTCATCATGGTATTAATATATGTTATTGATTATAAAATGTACCGTATTTAGTTGACATTAGGCTGAAATTAATTTGTATAAATTATGTAAAAAGTGTTGAAACAGCTTTCCAGTTTTGCAACATTTACGTAATAAGCGCGGTTAAAATGTCCTACTACACGTTTTATTTATATCTCACAATGCAGAAGTTATTGAAATCCCACACGTAGCGATTGCTGTTGAATGTATTTTGACTTCCGTAATATCTGTAATATAAGTACCGTACCTATTATTTCGGTACGACAGATGGTAATAGATTGGTTTCCATGCGACTTGATATTGTAATTAGGAACATAGTAATAATTGTTCATGCATTTATACTTTGAAATCAGAAGTTCCATTTATTGCTTTTAATTGGAATATTATTAAATAGTGATTAATATTTGCTTTCAATTTAAAATATTTACGTAACTATGCCAATTTGTTGAGCTTGTTTCATAATGAGCAAAAATGGTTTTTGACCAATTTTCTATTTACATTTTTGCATTTCATAAGACAAGTTAGTATAATTGCTTGTGGCTAATTATAACAGCCGCACAGTTCGATCGATCAAGTTAACTTTGCCGAGGTTAGTCCGTGGATGAGTGACCATCTTTACATACCATGACCTCGTGCCTCTGAAAGCACGCTAAGCCATGGTTCCTAGCTGTCATTCGTGGATCTTTGACAGTCGTTACGGGTCGTTAGAAGCCCGAAAGTCTGACAACTAGTCTTACCAAGGGTTATCGTACTACCCGAAGCCGACCCCAACATAGTTTGAAAAAAGCTAGGCCCATGATGAAGTTAGTATAATCATCAACGTACCTGACAATATCGGGAGCTCGAGTTTTCAGTACAACCATTATGTTAACATGTAATGCTAATGTTATATTTTTGTATTAAAAATATCAAGTTTCATGCAAACAGAAAAGGAGATAATACTTTTAGGCCTTGGTAGTTGTGAAGGGATGCTAGTGTAGTAACCTTTTTTAAATACCTAGTATAATGTAAACGCAGAGCTGTGTAAATTTTTAGCTAAATTATTTATGAATAGCTGTAAGTAAGGCGTGGTCTATTTGATATATCAGTTGTAAGCGGACCACGATAGCTCGTCACTGTACAAGCGTTTGTGGTGATCATGTAATAAACAAAATAAAAGATACTTTCTAATAATTTTCTGTTTTTTATTAAGAACACGCCCTAATAAAACTCTTCAGTGACTGCTAGTAAACCCCTCGAGTTTTCGCTCATTTGACTTCTTTTGACGAGTCCAGCTTACCCAGCAGGTTGGTCCAGCCGCGAGGCACCGCCAGTAACTGCGGTCTCCGTCGCCGCGACACGTAATTATCCGGCACGTTTGGACACACATCATTTAGTACACCCGGGTTAGAGATCTCTCCACGCAATAACTTGATAAAGATGTAAAATATTGTTAAAAAAAATTATTTACTAATTTTTTTTGCTATTTTTGACTGATTTATAATATAATATTTTCTGGACACATCGTTTTTTAATTATTTTATAAACCCCAAGTTTTCTTTATTTTTTTTATAAGTACAATAATAAATGGGAGATTCGATAACTTTCTGATTTAGTCAATCACTAGCTAAATGGCTTTTGCACAGCACAACGATAGCGACATATGTTTTTGTGTGAGTAAGTTGTACAGTGCATGGTAAATGCACGCTGTGTCTGATGAGTTAAGGTTTATAATTGATTGTGTAGTACGTTCTGATTTATGAATTGCAAGTGTGTGCGCGACTTTGTATCTATTGCTTTTACTAAACTTCATGTGTAGTAGTGGCGCGGTAGTGGGATCGTCTTAGCGACATGGAGTTCTAATACATTTTCAACTACAGGGCATATCTCCTTCTATCCCCTATATCTATGGTCATGACCGATGACGAACATTACAACAGCAACACGATAGATCTAATGCAAGAACCAACTAATGTCAAAACATCACAACATACTAAGCCTTTAGTTAACCAGTACAACACACGTGAAGAGCAAGGACAACCCACGAAAACCCCAGTATTAAACAAACAGCCCCCAATGGGTTAGCTCATTAACACAGTATGAACAACAAAAACGTAATGGGAACCATTAACAATATGCATAGTCCCGGAACTGACCAAGTGGTGATTAAGCTTTACAAAGCGATACCCCAAATATTACAGGAAGTCGTCAGGTGCGTCACCAAACGGACACAGAATGAAGCGCCGGACACGCGGCTGGAAACCGTGCAGGTACCAATTCTGAAAAACAATAACTAATTCTGAAATGAATAACAATTACTAAGCTGCTTTTTTAAACAACAGATTAACAGACGACCACGTCTTTACGCTTAAAAGGGTCTTAGATGAAGAGTACGGTGTGCAGGTAAAATAATTTATGTACTGGTACAACTTAACCCTCTACTGCATGAATTATTAAGGAGGGCAAAAAAAAAAATTTTAGCGAAAGTTGCTTTATTAAGGTGAGTAGGTGCTTATAGACTTATAGTCTCGAGCATTTCTGTGCAATGTAACGTTCTTACGAATTGTACAATACACATACAGGTAAAAGCTCAGTTTCCAAAGCATTTCCATGTAATGTAACGTTCCTGCGAATGCTCGACGTAATGCTCACAGCGAGTGTGCATTTACCCGTAACATTTCGTTGTACACACGGCTACACATCAAGTTAAACTGTTTGGACTTTGGACTATTAGAAGTTGAACGCTGCGAATCGTGCGAGAGGGTGCGATATGTTTTTTTTATTTCGTCTCACTCACGCACGTCGCAGGACTGCGCGGGAGGCATCAACATCAACGCGTTTAAGTAGATAGATGCGTGTTATGTATATTATTTTGTAAACAAGTAGAGCTCGTATTATAATACTAGCTTCTGGCCGCGACTTCGTCCGCGTGAAATTCTTGTTCCCCCGCCCTACCCCGTCGCAGCGCACCGCTCGCTTCTCGTTCTCGCTTAGTTCTCTTTCTGACTGTATTCATTTTAACCTAGCGTGATGTTGAACCGACCCGAACGTTATCATACCTATTTAGTTGCGGAGTTATTTAAAAATATGTTATCTCTTAAGATGTTGATTGAAATCAAGTGATGTCAAGGGCAATTTTGTTCACAATTAAATACTTGTGATGAATAACGTATTTATTTGGATAAAGATTAATATCATATTGATAAAACATCTTCGCAGATAATGCATTAATTTCGAACAAATTTGATTACCATAAAAAAGGCTATAGTGAGTCAATCTTAAAAGATAGACATATGCTGTCGCGGACTTTTTTTTAGAACTTTTAAAGAGGAATAATTCCTTCATACATGATTTGTGCGTAACTTAAACTGTTTACGCAGCGCACGCAACGGAAGCTCTCAAAAAGGAATAATTTTTCCCGTTTTTGTAATATTGTCCATTGATGCTCCGTTCCTATTGGTCGCAGCGTGATGTTACATAAATACAATCCAACACAAAAATAATTTTTCAATTCGAACCAGCACCCTAATTGCGTAACACACAATCAATCAGAATCGGTTTCATTTTGACAGTTCAACAACATTCATTGCGTTATATACGTGTTGAGCAGACTTTATGAAGGTAACCTTTTTCGAACTTATGAAGCAATGGATTAGCAATATCCTTCAAAATGATTCAGATTGAGATTGATTGTGTGTTTCGCAATTAGGGTGCAGTACTTCCTAAGGTTAGCGCGTTCAACCAAACAAACAAACTCTTCAGCTTTATAATATTAGTTTAGACGAGTTTGCACTAATAAATCCATTACCATTAGGTATTTATTATTATCAATTAAGTATATTATTATATTATATTTCGAGCTTGCATACGTGTAGGTAATTCGGAAATCTACATCCTGTCGGATTTTCATACAAACTTTCAACCAACACCACCATCCAACCACCCATTCCATTTTTATAACAAAAACACTGAAACACGTATTACTTTATTGTCAACCGAAATTACAAATACGAATTTTGATAGATCTAACTTCAAAACGACGGATTTTCATACAAACTTTCAACCCCCATAGGATTTTTATCAAATGGGTTCTTATATTACAAAATATCTACTTAAGGCAAATAAAACTTAATTACTAAAATCATTAGTTAAAGGCCTATTCTATTCAGATACCTATAGGCGATATTCGATAGATACGGTTGTGGGTAACAACGAAATACGAGTGGTATATTCCGCCGGGTAGGTAGGTATATTTTGTATTCTGGTTTCGCGCGAGCCACGGGAGGTTATACAAATATAAATAGATTTGAATAGGCCTTTATACATGTTGCCTAAGCTAGCATCACATGCATTGAATAGGTATATCATCCAGGTGTCGAAGAAAGCCTTAAATGAATTAACAATTTAAATATACTTCAATTCACAAAGCTCCGTGCGGGGCGTCCGCGTCGGCTGACCGTAATACTTAATGTAATGATTCATTATAAATTTTGACTAATTATTTAACGCTTGAACGGCGCGAAATAACAATCATAGTCTAAACATAACTACAAGTTACCTCAGGAGCCAAAAATAGCTAAAAATGTAAACAAAAAATTAACATTTAAACAACACAGTTGAAAAAAAAATATACATCCAGTGACAACCCTCTATAATGAATATGGAAAATAAAACTTGATATGGTTTATTGGTCTAGATGCTACTAATAGACATGAGAAATATCCTCACACTAGAGTAATTATTATGTAAATCCTACTAATATTATAAACGCGAAAGTTTGTATGGATGGATGGATGGATGTTTGTTACTCTTTCACGCAAAAACTATTGAACGGATTTGGATGAAATTTGGCACACCGATGGTTTATAACCAGGATTAACACATACGATACTTTTCATTCTGAAATTACCACGGGATCGAAACTTATGCGGGTGAAACCGCGGGGCGCAGCTAGTAATTAGATAAATTATGTTTATGACTTGAAAAGAAGCTGAATCCACTTAAAAAAATTGTAAACCATTAACATTTAAAACAATAAAATATTATTCTTAGATAACAGACTACCATCAAATTTAACAGCTTCGAGTTACTTCGGGAACCATTATCAATTAAAATAGTTTAAAATTTAAACTCAATGAGTAATAGAATTATAGAAATCAATATAGATAAAAAAACAAACAATTAATCTAATTAGTTTGCCTAACTTAACGTAACATAATAGTCGTGAATCCTGGGCGACGTTTAGGAACTGACCGGCATAGAACGTGCATAGAACACTGAATTGAATACGAGTGAAACTAACGAATGTTTTGCCAAAAAAAATTGCATCTGTGTGCTTAGGCGCAACGCGGCAAATGCTGTCATTGGCCGATGCCACGATACGCAGTCCCTTTCCTACAATTCTCTATATTGCTGGTAGTGTAGTTATACGTATATAGGGTGTCCGACTTGATGTGTTGCCGAAAAGAACCCCGAAAGAGGAGTCCGTACTCCTCTTTCGGGGTGAGCATCTTTAGTATTTTTTTTGTTGTGGCTACCGCTTTCTCCGCGAAAAGTGACAGACTTTTTTGTTCAGAATATTTCACTTATGCCTTCTACAGTGTTTTATACTCTAGGTCTAAGTCTAGACACCATACCATATACCATCCGGCATCACTCCGGCACCACACCAGCCGCACCACTGTCGTACATTGACCTCATTTGACCTGCACTGCCGCGCGATGTAGTCTTTGCGTGCTAGAATAATAATAAATAGGTATATAAAAGGCATCATAGGCATATTAGAGTATACATGTAATAGGCAAAAATAATTCTGAAAACTTAAAATAATTATTTTCTTGGCTTGTACTGGATAGGAGAGAAATTGGCAACACAGCGGAGTTCAGCGGACAGCCCACAGGCCACAGACATGAAAATAAGCAAGAAACGTCAAAGCAAAATGGAGGAAAAACTAACAATTCGAGAAATTGTCTATAAAAGTGAAAATTAAAATAAAACCCTTGATAAAATTGTGCAATTTCTGACTCTAGTTACAACTTTTGTAGGAGTTGCAATGATGGAGGCTTTGGCTGGACTACATTTTGGTCATTTGTCATTATATCTGATCTAATTCATAGGATTCTATTTCTCATTTTGTCCGATGTATTTTTGTTATTTTAGAAATTTGAGACTATTCGTTTGTCATTCCATTGTAATTCACTTTGTTTACTTTTATTGTCGTACATAGTTTGTTGTTAGTGGTAAGGGTTAGGTCGGTCAGGCTGTCGTAATGAATATACAAGTATGCAGAGACCCGTCAGACGCTGCGGCGCTTTACTTGCCGCAGCGTTTGTATCTTAAATCCTTTGCAAAGATTAACATTTCTGTCCAGCTCCCCTCCCACAAGGTTCAAGTTCATGGCAAGTCGATTTCAAACTGGGAACTCATGGAGAAGATGCGAAAGATGATCCTACCTGATATTTTCTCTGTGTTAAAAGTGTCAAAGCATAGTTCGGAAGTGATTAGATTTGATGCGGAACTGGAGAGTCGCGACAACCTCGACAGAGTGCTGGCGCGGCTCGACGACCGTGTCGTGCAACTGAAGGACTACCCAGACCAGTTGAAGGTCAGGGTCTGTGAAGCTAAGTCTGATTTCCCCAATCGTCATGATTGGGACTCGTTTTTCCGAGACGCCTCTGAGATGGACGAGATGAAGCCTGGAGAGCGTCCGGACACCATCCACATATCCAATTTGCCCATCAGATGGTTTATACACGCTAGAGATGAAGATGAGGATGCGCTTCCTTCAGAAAGCTTATTAAAGAAGGTGTTTGAGAAGTTTGGTTCAGTTCGCCAAGTGGACATCCCAGCCTCTGATCCATACAGGATGCAAATGAAAACACCAATGAGAGGTATAACAATCCCTCCACAGAATGCTACTCTGTACTTTGAGACATATGTGCAGTTCAGTGAATATGTTGGTTTTGTACGCTGCATGGATGCTCTAAGAGGTTGTAAACTGCTGCGGAAACGTGATGATATTGCTGAGTGGTGTGGCATAAAGGTTGAATTTGATAAAACTAAGCACATGACTGATGCTGCTGTGAAGAGGAGGTCGATTGTTCGGGATAGGCTGGCTTCACGTCAACAAGCAAAAGATAATGAGGACAAGGCAGAGCAAGAAAAAATAGCCAAGAAAGAGGCAAAAGAAAGGTAATAGCTACCCCCTATGTAATACATAATATCTAATCAAGGAATAGTTTGTGTAACTACCATGTTTTGGTCATAAGGCTTAATATGTATAAACAACAAAAACATCTGCTATATCCTTTTCAGACAAAAACATGAGCGCACTGAAAGAGAAAAGCTTGAAAAAATGAGGGAACGAGAAGAGAAACGTAAAAAGAAACAGCTAGCTAAACTGATGCAGAGTGACAACTTAGACTTGAACAGTAAGGTGGCAGAAGAGCATAAGAAACTTTTGAAAGCCCAGAAGAAGATGCAGGCTATAAGACTGATTGAGGAGCTCTTTAAGAGGATAGAGGTTGGTGTACTTTTTCACAAGCAGGCAATCCATCATATGTTCCTAAAGTTGATTAGTAAATGGACCACAGACAACCTACAGTATTGTCTCTACTCAAATCCCATTGGTAGTTCCAGAGATTAGCATGTTCAAATTTTTCAGCTTTATTATTAGTATAGATATAGATAAAAGATCCAATTCTAATGTTACTTTTTGAGAGAAATAATGAAACTTATTTCATAAGGGGAAGGTTGTGGAGTGTTTTTCAACTTTTGTTTTCATTGTTCTTGAAATCCACAGCCTACATGTTTGGCAAAAGCTTCCAACATCAAGGAAACACTTATTAAATAAGTTGATCAGAAACTAAGATGAGGTTATTGTATAGGTTTATTAGAATGTAGAATTTTAATTTTATACCAAAATACTGTAGAATTAGAGTTCAATCAGATAATATGTGATTGGACTCTAATTCTAGTGTGTTTGTACTTATATATACTAATACCATATTATTGTATTAGTATCTATACTACGTTTGAAATAAGATTAGACATTTAAATAAACCTTTTAGTCCATTCAACTGATTTTGACTTCTATTACAATGGTTGCATGACAAATGGCAGCCGCAGTAAACAATTCAAAGTCAAAGTTAAATCATTTATTTCAAATAGGCACATAAAAGGCACTTTTGAATGTCAAAAATAAAATTGATTCTAGTCGCCCCTTCCAAAAGGTAGTTTTCGTATGGAGAAGAATGGGCAAACTCCACCAAAAAACTCCACCGTTACTCTTTTAAAAATGTTTTACAATATTTTGCATACATTATTTATATTATAATTATATGTGAAGACGATGCACCTAAAAATAAAATTACTATACCACAATAGGTAAAAGAATTAAAATGGATTAATGAATCCATGACATATAAATTAACTATGTGATAGATACATGGTGCTCACATATTTACAAACATTCCAAAAGTAGACGATTTTCATAAATAAATAAGGAGTAATAAGTCCAGATTTGACTTTAAGTAATTACAGAATGTAAATCAATGTCAAAGAAAAAAAAGAATAAATTATACAATTACTAGCAACCAGTTTGATTTTGTCTAGACTCTAGAGATTGTCCTATGAAGCAGGACCAGCATGTTTCCAAGCATTCTTATCTTGGATATAATCCTCTAATTTGTAGTATCCTGGCTTACAAAGTGTAATTTTAATATAAACTTATATTAAAATTACACTTTGTACACATTTTAAATTTTCTTTCATTTAATTGCAATATTTCACAAGGTATTTTGCTGTAACATTTAACACAGTACCCCATAAAAGATGTATGTACTTCAGATAATCTGAAAAAAGGTTGATCTAAATTATCTTTATTTCTATTATTAAAATTATGTCTATCACTTATTTTATTAAAAAGATGTTGATTTTTTCTTACATAATATTTTCATAAATGAATTGGCAAGGTACCGTCATAATATTAACCCTTTTAAATAGTTCCCTAAGAGATTCGCGGCGACGTAGATTGTAAATGGCTCTGACAGCTCTCTTTTGGAAAATAAAAATGGATTCAATGTCAGCAGCTAATTGGTATTGTAACCACTTTTTTGCTTTTATTGCCATCCTTATTTATACCTACGGAAAATAAGTCTAAATTGGTTGAACAGACTGTAAAAAAGGTTTATTTAAATGTCATATCTTATTTCAAATGGAGTAGTACAAATTTTTTGCATGCCAACTGGTACAATGTATCGGAAACGAAAAATAATTTTGTAACCCCTTACCAGTATATTTACATTTTATGCTAATAAACATTTTCTGTTCTATTCTATACTTTTGCATTGCAATTTTGATTTTTTACGTCCTGTTCGCAGTTACGTCCAGAACTACAACATAACGGCCACCGAGGGGATCAGTACTACCTGCCAGGTGAGAGAACCGCGCGAGCACGCATCATAGAAAAGTTCAAACAACAACAAGAAGAGCTGCTGGAGGAACAGAGGAACAACTACAACAATGCTCTGAATGGTAAGTTATCGTATTTGAACAGTTACTGAGCTATATAACACTCTGATAGTATGTCATCTATCCTTTCTTTGAAAGCTAGTAGCTAACAAAACATAATAGGGGTCTATGCACGTCACGACTGCCTGCCGAATGGTTGTGAATAGGTATGCTGGAAGGTTTTGTACCAGAACTTTCGTGGATATAGCAATCAATCTGTACTCAGTCAACATACTTATCCATTTGACTCAAAGCATTGTAGGTAAAGGACTACAATAAGTCGTTCAGAAAGAATGAAAAATCATCTATTTTCTTCCTTCAGGTCGCATTGTAATTCGCTCTGCGCTTGAAACAAGGAAGCCCAAACGCGATTCGTCCATGAGCTCCATATCATCAGACGGACGCGGGCGAGACGGTCGGGACAGGAATATCAAGACTGAGAGGCTATCGACGCCAGAGCGAGAGATGGAGTATAATAAGACCACAGGTTTGTTGTGGTTTTTTTTATAATTATGGTGACACCATCATAATCCCCATTATTTATTATTTTTGCTGAGCGATGGCCGTTTTGGGTGGATGTGAGGCATATTTCCCCCAACTTGTTATTTTTTTTTGTGTTTTGTGTTCTTTCTCTGCGTCAGGTTTACTTAAAGTAAACGTATTTTCTTTCCTTCTTATTTATTCATCATAATTATAGTGAGTGAAGCCAGGGGGATTTAGAGGCTTTTGATGATACATCACTTGTATCAATTAGAAAAGTTATTTTCTATTATTACAAGCCGTTTTTATTTTGAGATTGATACGCTGGCTATTCTAACGCATGTAATGCGCCAAAAATGACCAGATTAAAAGATTTCAGTGAAATCCCTGGCAGAAGTTATGAAATATTTATTTATTTATTATTCCCAACGCAACTAGCATTACAGGTTGGCCCAAATCGGTAGCGTGGTCTAAAACTATATTATCAATATGTATCAATACTAATGTTGTGTGGCATGTCAGCAGAAGTTTTCATAAGGTCTCTAACATTATTTTATAAATATCTAGTGAGCCCATCGCTTTTCGGGGAATGCAGGCATGACGATAGTAAACATAAATTTATATACGTTGCCAGTGCCACTTCATGCCTAATTTGAAATTGTAGTACCCCACCATTAGAGCTTTAAATAAATAAATCTGAGAAATTTGTTCTGTAACCGTTCGAGCATATTTTTGTATTTTATTTCACTCGGGCTCCAGACGCAAATGAGGTATAGATAAAAAAAAAAATCGTTTCTATAGTTTCTTAAGCACTTAAAATATTTCGTGTATGAATAGGTACACCTTATAATTATATGAGTTTAATGTAAATGTGTTATTCATAGTATAAACCTTCTGGTATTTTCTAAAACCTAAATGATAGTAAAAACCGCATCAAAATACGTTGAGAAGTTTAGAAGAACAACGCGCTCATACAGATAGCCCCGTAAAATGACATTAATTTGTAATTGTTTTATGTTTGTTTTTTCAGCGGGCATGTACAGCATGCCCTACGGCTTCGGCTACCCGTTCTGCCCGCCCAGCTACGCCTACCCGCCGCAAAGTATGAGTATCTTATACATATTTTATCTTTGCTTTTTCTTGTGTTTCTTCTTCAAATATTTTATACCTTATTCCTACGTAATAAAGGTGATATCGCACTGAGGTTCGTCCAGCGTTACGACATAGTAATGCTTGTTTTCAACATTTACAAACCTTAAACAATCGGGTGGAACAATTAGTCATATTCTGTATTTAGTAGCCACGTTTCGGGTCCCTGATCCCGACGCTGCACGTTGACTCAGATACTATGGGGACGCGGAAACTATCTGGGGTTACTACGTTTACGTTTAATTTGCCTAGCTTTTATTGATTTTTTAATACCATCCATCCATTTCGTCACTCACTGAATCACTCACTCCATCAAAATCCTTAGGGCACTTTCAGAAGTCCTAGAAAGCTGAAAATCGATATGCAGGCTACGCAAACAACAACGAAAAATAAGAAATCCGTAGCTTTCACCCTCCAACCCCTGTAATGGGAGGTTCATATCTGTATCTTACGTATCTTACGGATAATCGGTACCATCATCATCACCCTATAGCAGTCCACTGATGGACATATGCCTCTCCTATTGTACGCCATTCAACTCGATTTTCGGCAACTTGATTATTATTAATATCTGGCAGCTGAATGAGTTCAGCTGCCAGATATGAATAATAATACAGATAATCGGTATACCTACTTCCATTCGTTACGAAAGCTAGATTAGCATAATCTCATAACTTTTTTCGTTGTCTATGAAGGCAGTGCTGCTGGCGTGCAAGAATTACTTTTCTTACCGCACTATGCTAGAAGTAAGGGTTATAATTTTAACATGTCTGTGTAATTTCAGTACAATATCACGGTTAAAATAAAGAGTAATACAGCACCCTGCAAAAGAAATGAAATCTCACCAAAAACATTACATGTAAAGTAGGTTGCCAAGACTCACATAACGCTTACACTGTTTTAAAGTTATCAGATCTAATGTAGTTCCAGTTTACTCTACAAAGTCTAATTCAACCAACCTTATATCTTGGTCAAAATGTATGGCATATATTTAAATACTGAATAAGATTTTATTGATATTTTTTGTAGGACTTGTTACTACCAAGGTGCAAACGTGCAAAATGTACATGCATGCAAAGTTGTATACGTTTTAAGCAACCTTATTAAAAATAACTTTTTTCCGTCCCTGAACGCTGGTCAAATGCTAGTGGACTATCATGGTTACTATTTCCAAGATCTACAGAAATAGTCTATGGTTCTCTCACTCCCGCGTTTATTAAAGGCTATTCTGTAGGCCCGTACTAATAAACCACTGTTATCATCAATATTAAAGCGAAAGTACTCCATTATAATCGTCATTTTATCATTTCCATGTTATGTTTTTAATAAAAAGACATAGTTACAGTCAACCGCACATCAGTGAAAACATTAGCATTACGAAAATCACCCTTACAGCTACGACATAAAGGCGATGTCAATGTTACTACTGATGTTCGGTTGACTGTATGTGCGGTTTATTACCATGGGCCTATGCGCTTCAATCAAATATAAAGATGAAGAGTGAGAGGGCCATTGGCATAAACTTGATGTCTTAAATTAAGTTTCAAGAAATTTTCTGTCAGTTAATTCAAAGTGTTACATTCATCTAATTGTAATCTATTTTCTTAAATTATTTATTTAGTGGCTTCGTCTTTTCGTCCTAAAGAATGATGTGTACGTATTTTTTTTTGTTGATTCCTATTCTTGCTGGAACCGTATTACGAAGTATTAATGCCATCATACACGGAGCACAAAACCAGTGGAGAGAGCATCGGCACGTTTTTGTTGTAAATCAAAGTCACTATTAAACGGTGGGAGGAGGGGTAAGCTTCGCCCGCTGTGATTGGGTGACGAATTGACAGCCAAATAACGACTGATTCTCTAGGGATTCCAAAAAAGTAATTTAAAAAATATCGATATCGATAATTTATTGTTTGATCGAGTAATATAAGGATTTGTTTGTGATACAGAGATTACGGGTTCGATTTTGAAATAAAAGAGATGTTTATTAAATAATTAAAAACATTTATTCATTGGTTTTTAAAAGTCCCGAGGCCTCATGATGAACATTGGCGTTAGCTAACGCACGCGCATAAATACATGGCGGGTGCCAGCAATGTATTCACATGCTTTTTTTTTTTTTTTTTTTTTCTGGGTGGGAAATCATCAAATGACTCCTCCCGCTCTGGGCGGAGCAGAAGGGAGTGTCAGACTTTTACTGACTAAAACCCACCCGTGTTCCTTCAGTTGCCTGTGCCAGGGGCCACGGTATCTCTTTCGAACAACCCGCAGCCCCGGCGGCATCGGCCCTAGCGGACCCCGTCAGTTCGTGCTGACACCTCTTTGAGGCGCGCGTGGAACACAACGCGCCGTCGACCCGGGCCTGGTCCTTACCGGGCGGCGAGCTGCCCATAGCTCGCCGCCCGCAAGCCCGCGCCTACGGTGGCCGGGAGTCGGCTGTTGACTCCCGTCCAGGGCGTCTCCTGCGGCGGCTAGGAGCGCGAGGGTGCAGCGATTGCCTCTCCCTCGCGCGCTCCGCCTCCTCCTTCGCGAGCATTACTGCTTCGCAGAAGGAGGTGACGGCCTCCCATTCACTCTCGCTCCGGACCATGGCCTGTATGAGGGCCGGACGCGAGAGGTCGCCGCCGCCGATCGCCGCCAAGAGGACACGGCGGGGTCCCGCCCAAGCCGGGCAGACCTCCACCGTATGCTCCACCGTGTCCTCCGGGCGATCCCCACAGTGGTGACACCCTTTTTTTTTTTTTTTTTGAGGATGGGAAATCATCAAATGACCCCTCCCGCTCTGGGTGGAGCAGAAGGGAGTGTCAGACTCTTACTGACTAAAACCCACCCGTGTTCCATCCTTAGCCCTTTATGTACCAGGGCAGCGGTAACCCTTTCGGACGATCCCGCTACCCGTGGTGACACCCTGGCGTTTCCTCCCGCTTTATCCTGAACAGGAACCTCCCGAAACAACCGTGTCCGGTGAGGACCTGCGTCAGGCGGAAGGTGAGGGCGCCGTGGCGCCTCTCTAGCCACTCCTCAAAGAGGGGACTTATCGCCGCAATTGTGGCGTGCCCAGCGCTGGGTTGCGACAATCGCACTCTCCATGCCGCTATGAGATCCCGCCGGAGCTCTGTCCGCTGTGCCGTGATTTCTCGCGGCAGCGGAGCAACGCCCCGGCGTTTTGCCTCCTCTCGCCACTCCCATATGTGGGCGAGGACTTTGGCCTCCAGATCCCATGGCGGCAATCCGGCAAGGAGGCTCGCCGCCTCAGCGGAGACCGTGCGGTATCCTCGGATGAGCCGGACAGCCATGACCCTTTGGGACGCGATCAACCGGCGGGCTGGTCGCCGCCTCAAAGATCGCGCCCATATCGGTGCCCCGTAAAGGGCCATGGCCCGCACGACCCCCGCATAGAGCCTCCGGCAGGAGGCGTTTGGTCCCCCTAGATTGGGAAGGAGCCGCCTCAAGGCAGCCCCGGCCCGCTCCAGTCTGGGAGCCAAACGTCGGAAGTGCTCCACGAAATTCCACCGGCTGTCGAGGACGAGTCCCAGGTACTTCATCGTCAGCTCGACGCCGATGTGAACCCCTCCCGCCGTTATTTGTGAACCCGACGGTGGCGCGTCCCGAGGACCATGAAAACACATGGCCTCAGATTTGTGCAATGCCACCTCGAGTCCCAATTGCCGGATCCTCTCGACAATTGTCGCAACCCCGCGTGTCGCTGCTTCGGCCGCCGCCTGGTGCGACCTCCCCTGCGCCAGGACCAGCGTGTCGTCAGCGTAGCAAACTACGCTGACGCCATCAGGGAGGTCGGCGCGCAGCACCTAGTCGTACCCGATATCCCACAGATGCGGCCCTAGGACCGATCCCTGTGGGACACCGCACGACATCTCTCGCCGGTTCCACTCTCCCCGGTGACCGGGGTAGATGACGGCCCATGTATTCACATGCTGACGAGCGCTTTCGCCCAAACCCGCCGCGTTGTATCTCCCTCCCGCGCAATCTTCACAATTGTATGGAGCGGAACCCTAATCTTTTTTCTAAAATAAAAGTAACCTAAGTTACTCCATATAACGTCAGCTGCCAGTGAAAGTCTCCTCAAAGTCGGTCCAGCCGTTTCGCAGATTAGCCGGAACAAACAGACAGACAAAAATCTTAAAAATTGTTTTTTTGTTGCAAGTACCGTGTACACTTTCATAATTATGCATTTAGTAAAAAGTTATTATTTTGACATTACAAACAGACACTTCAATTGTATTTATTTGTATGGATAACATCGACATAATCGTCGCGATGCTGCGAACAGCACTATCGAGAAAAAAAAAGACAACTGCTAATTGCAAATCAGTATACCAGAAAGAGACAGCAACTCGAACATTCCAGAACTTAAAATATTTAATTTAATTTTTAATTTTTAATCAAATTGAATAAATGGAGTAGAAAACCACTTACCTGTAAATTGTTATCCCATCTCCGTGTAACTTGAAGTGGTAGTACACTTTCCACACCATTTAATTGCACAACTAGGCACTACTTTTCATTTTATTTGCTTTAAAAACGGGAGCGCGTGACGTTCGTACGTAAGCCTACAATTGTTGCGACTAACCAAAATTCCGCCGCATAGACTTGATAACTTGATATAGTGTATGTTTAGTGACCTCGGTAGCCTCCGCACGTGCTCTCCACTGGTTTTGTGCTCCGTGCCATCATAATTCCAGTCCCAAAAAGAGATGGTGCTATCGGTCATGTATAGCTTCGTCTCTCTCTTACACTGGAATCATGATGGCATTAAATCGTCATTATACGGCACCTGTCTAGCTCATTATATCTATTCAATCTTCCTATTCGCCCTTCGCTTTTCCTACCCGTGTTCTGAAGGCGAGATTCACAGATCGAACTTTAAAAGAAAAGAGGAAAATTCGTTACTTAGATATTACTTTGCTAAGTAAGCGTTTCATACAAATAAGAAGTATGAACATTATGTTCATTTAATAACGTTTCGATGATGGCATTCAACGGTATATTACGGACGCTATGTGGCGGCCACCGCAGTCTTAACTTTACTTAGCGAAGTAACATCTATCTGTAGATCTCGCCCGCTATAAAAGCGAGAGGCTCATACTATTGACATGTGCTAACCTTCTTTGGTGACAGCGTCCATGTACTACCCGATGCGCGGCCAGTACTACGCGCCGCCCGGCGAGTACGTGCGGCGCCCGCGCGGCCGGGGGCGCGGCCGGGGCCGGAACCCGAGGATGCCGTACTTCGACGGACCTGACGCTAACCATCAGTATTACAGGTCAGTATATTAAAAGGAACACGTGAATCAAGTGTGTTCCCCTTAACATAAAATGAAACAAGAAAGACGTTAATGGACGATTTCCTAATTTTATAGTTACATAGCAGAGTTGGCCCAGAGAGCAGTGGTGGCCTATTGGTCACGACCGCGACTTAAAGAGTTGTAGGTCGTAGGTTCGAACCCAGACAGGCGCTTTACTTTGTGTAAATTATATCATCACCACTGCTCCCAAAACCGTGAAGGAAAACATCGTTAGGAAACCGGCATGTTCTAGAACCAAAAATTGGAAGACATGTTACATCTACCAACCCGCACTGGGCCCGCGTGGTGGATTACGGCCCTCTCCCCCTGACAGAGAGGAGGCCTGTGTCCCAGCAGTGGGAACATTATAGGGTGATTATGATAGCAGTTATATTTAAATTACTTATTAGCTAATAGACTAGATTGTAATGCGAATAAAGTACTTATCACCAACTTATCATCAACAAGAGGAAAGAACTCAGGTTAGTAGCATCATCGTCATTCAGCTGAAAGAAGTCCACTGCTGAACATAGGCCTCCCCCAAGAGTCGACGTAACGACCAGTATGAAGTAATCTAATTCTACAACTTTCAAAGCGCCCTTTCCAAAAGTGCTGTGGATTGCTACAATGTGGTTTTGTTTGGTAGAAGTTGTCACATGGAGAAGATTTCCCAAAACGATTACTATCTTATTTCTTCATTGATTAGGCTGGCTTTGTGCCCGTTTCATGGCAATAGGTTCGCTCCCTATGACATGGCAAAAGGCCCACATTTTGTCCCATGTAATAAGGGCGAAGCTATAGGTATACCTCTGCCCAACCTTCAGGGAAACAAGGCTTGATGTTACGTGTTATGTTATGTTTGTCTTAAAATACGACGAAGTATACTGAATTACTGTTGTGCTTAAAAATCCGATACCATGTTACGGAGAATGATGATATAGATAACTTTTGTATGTCCAGATACTTTAAGAAACTAACAGAGCACAATCCGCACAGCGAGTACGAAGACCGGTCGCGCGGGCGCTCGCACTCGCGCTCCCGCTCGCGCCGCCGTGAACATTCTCGCTCGCGCTCGCGACGACGCTCGTACACGCGCTCGCGGTCTCGGAGCAGGCGGTCTAGGAGTCGTAGTCGCAGGAGCAGGAGTCGCAGTCGCAGTCGGAGATCCAGGTCTAGGAGTAAAAGATCCAGGTAATGTAGTGTTTGTGTTATACTTTTGAAATTGTTTAAATAAATAGTTTTGTTTGAGATAAACTTTGATCCAGTCAGTTGCATCCATAGATATAGTATTTTATTTATTTATTACTTATTTCAGACTGAGCTAAGCTTAATTCCAGACGCCAGACACTGGAGTTATCTATAAACGTCGATTAAAGTCAAGTTACGTTTAAACGTCAAAAATATATGGTTAAACAGTCGCTAATCACTACTTAACTTTAAGCAACGTTTATGAATAAAGGTGTTTGTGTTAAGCCGATGTCGGTAAACTACTGCTCAGACTCACTAACGATAATATTAACTCTGTGGAATATGAAATTCTCTTACATCAATGCACATAAAAATAAAACCTGATTTGGACGGACTCTATTGGTCGTGTACAAAAACCGCGCGGACGTAGGTATATTCATAATAATGTGTAGCACCAACACCAATCTATCAAATTTAGTTTTCGCTGATCATAGACATTCTGACTGTTAGTTGCCGTGGGGATAGCGCATTTGCACGACTGACGTCGGCGTAACACTCCAGCCTAAATGAACTCTTTATCGTTCATGTTCCAGATCCCATCACACACGCAGCCGCTCTCGCTCGCGCTCACACCGACGCTCGCGCTCGCGCCGCTCTCGCTCCAAGTCGCACCACTCGCACCAGCCGAGCCACTCGCGCCGCACGCCCAGCCCGACTAAGCCCGGCCGGACCAGTGTGGACAGTATCAACAAGCTCGTGTCGCCCACTCAGGACAAGACTAGACGTTCCCGCAGTTGGTCGCAGAATAAAGAAGGTACGGCCGCGACTAGTAGTCCTAAGGATAAGAATGAATGACATATTGTATTATATTACTATAAGTAAACGTGATTTAAGTTTATGATTCGTTTTATTGCAAGTATTCCTGGAAAGCTAGGTAGTAAAGGAATAGCATACCTGCATTTCGCCATTTAATTTAACCTTTTCACCGCCACGGACTTCAATAGAAGTTCCGGATTTTCGTGCCACCAGTGCCACGACTTCATTAGAAGTTCTTAATTTAAAATATCTTATAAAAATAAATTTACTGTATTTAAAAGCTTTGTTTCATTTTATTATTTAATATAGCACTGTCTAATACCCTATTTCTTATTTTTCCACACCAAAGAAGCCCTTATTTGTATTAAAATCGCCAAAAACAAAAACTGCGAACATTTTTAATGTCCCCAGAACGCCAAGGACTTTATATATAGTCAGCCAGTGATATGACGCGAAAGTTATCACTGTTTGATTTCGCCCGCTGAAATATTTATAAATACTACTATCGAAAACAATTTGAGGTCAGTAAAATATGAGCTTAGTTACTAACTAACTAACTTACTAACTACTTTATAACAAAATTGACGAATTTCGACCTTCAGATGGGTGCCCATCCGGAATTAAATAGTTGTTAGCAATCCTTGTCGATAATTATAATCCCATCTCTACAAAACAATTGGTTGTCAGTGCCCCGGACGCCACGGACTATTATAGAAGTCGTTCTGTGACGTCATAAGCGTACGGCTGTTAAGGTCACTTTGGCATAGTGCAGCCTGTGCAGCACTTATCGTGTGAGCGCGCACGCATCCTTCTTTAACGCATTAACTCTTGTATACTAAAATATTGCTGTTCCATACGTTTTGACCGCGTAGGTAGGTATTGCACTTTTCTATGAAACATTTTTTTTTTCGATAACCGACAAAAAAATTCTACGCTATGGGGTCTAAACTCATGTGCTGAATTCATGGTTACAGTTTGCGCGTCGATGTCCCTGCCACCCTGTATACAGTAAAAAATTCTGCCGCTCAGATACCTACGGTACAAAACGTTGACTGAAGTAGTTAAAAAAACATGGGAGTAGACAAATATAGAAGAAAGAAAGACCTCACATCCCTAATCAGAATTGAATTTAACGTGCTCTGAGCGCCAAGAACTTGAAAAGAAGTCAAAGAATGATGTCATGAAACAAATAAAGATGTACCTCATTTCTTAAAGCTCTAATTGAGTTATGTATTTGTTTCTTTGATACTTTAATTTATACTGGTTTTTCTTACTAGGGATACTGTGAAATAAAACAAATATGGAAATATTTAATCAGTTTTTATTTATATTCGTAAAGTGATGTATTATTCGTAACTTAACTCGTATAAATCTCATTTATCGATATGGGGATACCCCCATCACTACTGTTTACTGTATATTTCGTTATACATTTATAGCTAGGCGCTGGCGAGGCATCGCGTTCTTGTGCACTTTGGCGGTGAAAAGGTTAATAATGGACAACCCTATTTCCAATAACCATGGGCACTATTCTAGAATCCCAAATTCTACATTCCCTGTCTCTGAGAGGAGGCCTGTGTCTCAGCAGTGGGAACATCATAGGCTGATTATGATGACTATATTCTAGAATCCAGGCTGCTACTGTAGGTTTCCTAATAAAGAAACCCACTGTGTAGTAACCCAGGAATTGATCCCTCGAATACAAAGGAGGCAGCGTAGACACGCTTGCGAATTTGCGCCGATTAGATCTGTGACTTGGTGACAAATTGCGACTAATTAGCGACAAAATATGGGAGAAAACACATCTTCGCTAGGTGCCCTAGTTTTTGAGATATAAATGTGGCCCTGCTGGGGAGATTGTCTCCAGATCGGCCACCTATAAACCCTTATATCTTTTGAACCAGTGACCGACAAATTCTGATATTTGGCGACAAATTTCGACTAATTAAGCGACAATTTTTTTGTGTTATCAACATTAAAGTCCCTGATGGTGGCCCTGCCGGAGTCAGTTACACTCTCGGTAGTTGTTTTCCTTATTAATTAACTTCCCTAACCGTTCAATGCCAAGAATTTCCCGTAAATTCAAATTCATGGTTCCGTCCTCCATTTTCTGTAAGTAGGTAATTAAAACTGTTTATGCTCTACTTTTACATTAACGAGTGTGTCCTGTGTGTTATGGCTAATCGAAATCTTTAACACGCGACTTAAAATAATTATGATAATCACTCCGTTAATACGGATTGATTCTGATAAATAATTAATGACGTACCTACCTAATATTATTTTTTTCGCTAAGCGTTATTCAGAATTATGTCGAGTTATTCCGGTCGGATCCCCTGAACTGATCCCTTGCTGGTTGTTATTACGTTTTAATTCTGATGCACTTCGGTGTGGGAGGACTGCTTAACGTCGATGCACTAAACAGTCATTGACGACCACGAAATTGACATCATGACATAACCACGCTTGACAGGGTAATTAGGTTGCTATTCGGTTGCTGCTGTCAGAGGTAAAATAAATGTGAAAGGGACTACCCTATTTCTTGGAGACGGAGATTGGTAGTCGCAGTATATTCCTATTGATATAAGTGCATAATGCTGTCCACCCATATCGTTTTATCAAAGAAGGACTAAGGAAGACTGGTATGTTGTGCCTTTCTAGTTTGCGAACAAATCCGTTGTGCCTTCTTTAAACCACCTTGAGAAACAAACACTCTTAACACCCTAGACAAAGTCCTTACAGTACAGTCAACAAAACAGGTAAGTATGCAGGGTCGTCGGATATAGTTGAAGTTTAGTAACAAACGTATTCATTTTTTCTGATAAAATTTTATTTAATGAATAGAAAACAAACAGTTAATTTATCAAACTAAACTTCATTCGAAAACATCCACGGTTTCTTACTAAACTTCAACTAAATATATCAGTCGACCCTGCATACTTATCTCTTTTGTTGACCCTAACAAAAGTTGTGTGCCGATTAGGGAAGGCCTATGCCCAGCAGTCGAATTCTTTCGGCTGATATGGTGATGTTGCTGAAATCACACTGGAAGAACCGTAATCAAAACGGTATAAGTTGGTAAAAAAAGAAAATTTCGTTGACGCTTACCTAAGAATTATACTGATTGCATTATGTTATCTGCTAATGCTAATCTTTTAAACCCACGTGAAAGAGAGGCGGGGGGACAGAGTTTCAATATTTGATCGCCTTAATGATGATGATTAGGTACTTATGGAAGTCCTTTGAGCTAATCTAACTCTTTTCAACTAAAGTCACTCGCATGACCATGAAGATGAGGATCCTTTAAAGGAACTGCTTCTTCGTAGTGTCATTATCGTAGGTATCGATCTAAATTGTATCAGCCCAGAACTTAGCTACATGTACCTACCTACCTACCTAAAGCATTAACAGTGAAGGTGTAGCGTCCATACCATAGAAATGTAAATATATCTATGGTCCATATATTCCATAGAAAGATTCCTTTAACGTGTGGGTAAGACTTCAGATCCACAGCGTTCACGTAACACCCAATATAGTCCTAATTGATCACACACTTTATTATTAAAAAAAATATGACGTTTTGATACCACACTGCTACCCTTCTTGTGATGTAAGGTACCGTCGCCAGCACATCAAGCTGGGAATTGGAACCGGCGAGAGATGTCGTGCGGTGTCCCACAGGGATCGGTTCTGGGGCCGCTCCTGTGGGACATCGGTTACGACTGGGTGCTGCGGGCCGACCTCCCTGATGGCGTCAGCGTAGTTTGCTACGCTGAAGACACGCTGGTCCTGGCGCAGGGGAGGTCGCATCAGGCGGCGGCCGACGCGATGACACGCGGGGTTGCGATAGTCGTGGAAAGGATCCGGCAGTTGTGTCTTGAGGTGGCGTTGCACAAGTCCGAGGCCATGTCCTTTCATGGGCCCCGGTACGGGCCACCTTCGGGATCCCAACTGATGGTAGGAGGGGTTCACATCGGCGTCGAGACAACTATGAGATACCTGGGTCTCGTCCTCGACAGCCGGTGGAACTTCGTCGAGCATTTCCGACGTTTGGCCCCCAAACTGGAACGGGCCGGGGCCGCCTTAAAGGGGCTCCTGCCCAACCAGAGGGGGCCAAACGCCTCCTGCCGGAGGCTTTACGCGGGGGTCCTGCGGTCCATGGCCCTATATGGGGCCCCGGTGTGGGCGCGTTCACTGCGGCTGCGAGCCGCACACTACCTGAACGCGCCCCAAAAGGTGGTAGCCGTAAGGCTAATCCGGTGGTACCGCACGATCTCGGGCGAGGCAGCAAGCCTCCTTGCCGGACTGCCACCATGGGATCTGGAGGCGATAGTCCTCGCGCGCCTGTATGACTGGCGCGCGGAGGCACTACGTCGGGGGGAAACTCCGCACCCGCGGCAAATAGCGGCGGAGCGGACGGACTTCCGGCGCGGTCTCATGGTGGAATGGAAGGCGCGACTATCGCAACCCAGCGCAGGGCACGCCACGTTAGTGGCGGTAAGACCCCTCTTTGAGGAGTGGCTAGTGAGGCGTCACGGCGCTCTCACCTACCGCCTGACGCAGGTCCTCTCCGGACACGGATGTTTCGGGAGGTTCCTGTACATCATCAGGCGGGAGGAGACGCCCGGGTGTCACCACTGCGAGGATCGCCCAGAGCACCGCCGTGTCCTCGTAGAGGCGATCGGCAGCGGTGGCGACCTCTCGTGCCCAGCCCTGGTGCAAGCCATGGTCCGGGGCGAGAGGGAGTGGGAGGCGGTCACCTCCTTCTGCGAAGCAGTCATGCTAGCGAAGGAGGTGGCGGGATGGGCGAGGGAGAGATCCTCACGCCTCAGCCGCCGAGGGAGACGCTCCGGGCGTCGGGAGCCGCGTGACGACTCCCGGCCACCGTAGGCGCGGGCCTGCGGGAGGAGAGCAATGGGTAGCTCTCTGTCCGATCAGGACCAGGCCCGTGCCGGACGGCGCGTATGTGTTCCACGTGCGCCTCAAACAGATGTCAGCATAATTGACGGGGCCCGACAGGGCCGAAGCCTGCTGGGGTAGCGGGATCGTCCGAAAGGGTTACCGCTGCCCTGGTACATAAAGGGCTAAGGAAGGAACACGGGTGGGTTTTAGTCAGTAAGAGTCTGACACTCCCTTCTGCATTTCTTTAATAGATTTTCAACTTTATCGATAGAGCATTAAGGTTCAAGGTTGATTGAGAAAATTTGACAGTTTCGGTTAGGTTTACCTGCTGGCGTCTGTACATAGCCATGAACTATAAGTAAAGTCTTCCTCAAATATATATTTTTTTTTATTCTAACGCGTGAATTTTCTTGTTCCCCAAGCCATCGCATCGCATCGCATCGCCTGCCGCGCTATTAGTTCCTGTTCGCTTAGCGTTCTTTTTGATCGGCTCGCGCGGTCCTAGTGTGATGGTAGCCTATATCCTTCCACAAGAATTGACCTATAAAATTTTTTTTCTTTATTAAAGTAACCAAGACCCAACAAGATTGTTAGTAAAACTTACGACTATGTTACTAAGCACAGACAAAGATATGCAAAAATATTTATTCAAATCCGACTGGTTCCAGAGATTAGCGCGTTCAAACCATAAACATGATGTAATATGAACTTGTAACAACAATATTCTAACAAATAAATTTATTATTATTATTTTTGGTAAACTTTTGTTTCTTAGCTCTTTAGCTAGTTTAAACTACATTAACGGGCCCAAGCCAAGTCAATGTAGCGTGTGTGTGGTGTTTTTTTTATGAAGGATTAATGTTATGAGGAGTGATTTCATTTTCCTCAATTTGCATGAACTTTCTAACAATCCTGCAGGTATTTAAAATTGCGGCTTTTTGGTGTGTTATATAAATTGAGTCTTTTAGGTCTATTTGTTTAAGGCTGTGATTATTATTATTATTATCTCCTTTATTTTAATGTAATCATATAAATTATATTTTTAAATATTAGAATATAAAAAGTATAAAAACATTTAAAAATATAAAAAATAGTAGCCCATCGGTATCAGGAACAGGGTCCAAGCTACCGGTGGTCAGGGCTCCAGAGAGAGGAACCTCCTGACAATGCGAGCCGTGTCCAGAAGTACCGCTTTCTGAATCAAGCCCTTGATCCAGCTGCCCAACGAGAGCCTCCTCAGGTGTTGGTCGAGGCTCTTGGCTATTAAGCCATTGGCTGTCACGACTATCGGCACAATGATCGCTGAGTCCACATCCCACATGTCAACAACCTCGCGAGCCAAGTCAAGATATTTGATTTGTTTATCTTTCTCGGCTTTCACGAGGTTCTCATCATGCGGGACGGTTATGTCAACAATCATTGCGCGTCGCTCTGATCGTTCCACCACCACTATATCAGGCTTATTGGCAACAATAGTCCTGTCAGTGATGATGGATCGATCCCAGTACAATATGATATTACCATTTTCGAGAACTGGGTCGGGCACATACCTGTAGTACGGCACCTCCGATTCCACAAGGTTGTATTTCAGAGCAAGTTGTTGATGGATTATCCTAGCTACAAGGTTGTGTCTATGCAAGTACTCTCCATTAGCTAGACGAGAACACCCGGAGATAATATGCTTGATTGATTCCCCCGGCCGGTGGCATGCCCGACAGATGTCAACCGTGCCGTCTTTCACAATAAATTTCCGGTAGTTGTTCGTCATCATAACTTCGTCCATAATTGCACAGACAAAATCTTCGGTTTCTCCAAAGAGGTCAGCACAACGTAGCCAGGCTACGGACGCTAGTAGATCTACATCGGGCCCATGTAGGGCCCGAAAGAAGCGCCCGTGAAGCTCCTTACTCTGCCATACCTCCATGCGTTCATTAGTGTCAAGCACTACTGGCTTGCGCCAGTTCTCTTTACCCAAGGAGAGCGGTGTGAGGCCCTTGTCCATCGCGACTACATCTCGATGCATCCCCACGTCGGTTTTTAGGAAATATTCCCTGAGACTGCATATCTCGCGATTGTGGAGGTTCTTAGCGTTTAAAAAGCCTCGACCTCCACACTTTCGCGGGATATACAGCCTCATTACCGATGACCGTGGGTGATGCATTCGATTTGCAGTTAGCAGCGTACGGACCCTCCTATCTAGGGCGTCGAGTTCGGTCTGAGTCCATTTGAGTATGCCGAAAGAGTACATCAAAACCGGCATGACCGAACCGTTGAAGGCGCGCACCTTGTTCCCGCCTGATAAAAGACTATTAAATACTTTTTTCAGGCGGCCAAAGAAGCGCTCCTTCAACGATTGCTTTATGTCAGTAACATTGATGCCTAGCGCTTCCGACATACCCAAATACTTATAGGTTTCGGATGCGGAGAGGGCTCTAAGATTTGTGGTATCCGAGAGTTGGGTTCCCACGGTTTCCACGATCTCCCCTCGATTTACATGCATGACCGCACATTTGTCCACACCAAATTCCATCCTGATGGCGCTACTGAAAGTTTCAGTAATTTTCAGTAGCTCCATCAATTGCAAATTGTTGGGGGCAAAGAGTTTTAGGTCATCCATGTAGAGGAGGTGAGATATAACCTGACCACCTCTCCTCAGCCGATAGCCTAGACCTGAATCTTCCAGCAGCGTGCTTAGAGGATTCAAGGCTAAGCAGAACCAAAGCGGACTCAAACTGTCGCCCTGGAATATGCCTCGCTCGATCCTTATCGGCTCGCTATTCCTCTGGATATTTCGACATCCTGGATAGCGAAGGACCGTCCTCCATTGCCCCATACACGTCATCAGGAAGGTGCGCAGAGTTGTATCTACTTTATACAATTCCAGCACCCTCATGAGCCATGTATGTGGCACCGAGTCATAGGCCTTCTTATAATCTATCCAATATGTCGACAGATCCTTTCGGGAACGACGAACCTGTTGGCTAATGGCCATATCAATGAGAAGTAGCTCCTTAGTACCGCGGGACCCGTTCTTACATCCATTTTGAGAGACAGACATGATGGAGTTGCTGTCTATATGTTTATTAATTTATATGTTTATTATTATTATTATTATTATTAACAAATAAACTCTTCAGTTTTATTATTGGAATAGATTTGTGCTCAATTTATTTAAGGGCTGACTTCTCCAACGCCGGATAATTTTATCCAAGGAATAATTTTGAATGTTTGACAGTTCTTCTATACAAAATCTGTCACACGTCAATTTTATTCCACGAATAAGAATTACCTGTCGATTAAAAAATCAGCTCTAAGTATACTGTTGACACGCCAGTAACAGTCACAATTTAATACTCCCCGTAATATGTTATACTGTATTACAGTGGGGCAAAGACATTAAATTATTTACTTCAGTGGGGTATTATTCCCCATTGTTGTGACCCGTAGAGTAACAAACGAGTAAGAACTTAAGAAATAGGTAGGCTCATTATGAAAATAAAATTAATAAATGAAAAACTTACAATAATTTAGCACTGAAATTGCTGCATAAAGCTGGTACCTACGTATTACTTACCTAAGTCTCGAAGGTAATACGATTAATGATTCGCAGCGCTAATGTGCCGTGTCTACGTTATTAATTACCTAGAAATCTTAAGCTAATGAGCCAGAACATTTTAATCTCGATTCGGTGAGTGTTTTGCTTTCTGCGCTGTCGGTCGCGGGTTCGATTCACGCTCCAAACTGAATATTTGTACGCCTGTCATACCTACCTATCTATATTTATTAGATACCTACTTTGAATCCGAGTTCTGGTACTATTATTTATTCTCTGGTTCTGTTTTTTTTTTTTTTTAAACGTTGCCCCACGCTAGGAATTACTCCTGTATTGTGGGTGCATTTACAAACATTTAAACTCACATACGGAACAACTACCTGTAGGCAATACAAATATTTGTTACGTGCGGGAATCAATCCTACCCGCGACACGAAGCGCAGCAGTGGATCGCTCAGCCACTGCGCCAACCGTGTCGTCAAAGTAATTCTAGGTAGGGGCAATCAATCTGCCTAATCTCTTCCTAATTATGTTAGGATTGGCTTCCAGTCTAACCGGATGCAGCTGGATACCAGTATTTTACATGGGGCGACTACCAATCTGACCTCCGCAACTTGAAGAACTTGAACTTGAAGATTACGATGTTGGTCCCATGGAGAAAGTTGTTCAGTTTGATGGTCTGTACCACATCCTTAAATTTGGCTGGTCTTTAAAAAATCAGCCTGTATATACAAGTATAATAAAAAATTTAAGAAAAAGGCATGAGCTCATTGAACATAAAAAAAATCGTCCGCATCGCTGTGAATGGAATAAGTGTCCAAATGGCTGGCAGCATTACCACGTTGGATGGCAATGTATCTAATCCAAATCCGTTGGTTTATTAAAAAATACGCAACTTTATCAAGGGATTAGTTTATAAAGAGCGGTGTTCCATGGAACACCAAATTAATCAGTATTTGTATCAAAAGATTATGATGTAATGGCGTCGGTGTTATCTTTGATAAGGGGGGCTAATTAGTATATGTAGTAAGTCGGTAATTAATTAATTACAGTTAGTGACTTGACCGTTGGAACATGAAGGCTTTCGTATTTGTTTTGTTGTGCGCGCTCGCTGCCGTACAGGTAAAAAAACCTTAGATATTATAAAGTGTCTTGCAATTTAAGATTTTAGTCAAAAATCTATGCAATCGATGCTTTCTTTAGGGAAATCCCAATAGGTAGGTACGCACTTTTTAAACTTACGTCATGACAAAGTTCACGAAATATTTCCGGAAATGGGATTCTAGGTTTTTTTTTCAACCTATGAAGTTTTCAAAAATAGTGAAAAGTTTTATTAGCTACTTTGTTTTTCTACTAGGTAGGTGTGCTCCCTACTTTGTTTTCAGGGTGAAAATAATAGTTGGTGGAAAAAGCAGTTAACCTACCTGCCTATATTATAAAGAATTTCTTAGATCTTTACGTATAAGTAACTCTTTAAATTCATTTTCTTTATCTTTAAATTACAATTATTTCTAGTTGGTTAATTAATTTCGCATGTCTATTCGAGTACTTCCTATATTCAAGGCTTATTTAGTATAAGTAATAATTAATTATTCGAAATGATAGCGGAAACAAGATTTCATGTTATCTTTCTTATCAATCAATAATTAAAGTCTGCAGCTAATAAGATTGATCAGATTAAAGTAAAAAATAAAATAAAACATTAATATTTTAGTGACAATGCCCGATTGTAACAAAATCATTATTTTAATACATGTAGGTAGGTATATACTTATAGGTAAATTGATAATCAGCTCTATCTAGCGGCAATTTAGCGGTTTTTAAACAATTTGGAAAAACCTACATCAACCCGTTATCAATCAAACGTTCTAATCTAATTAGATTTTGTAATTAAGTTTAATCTTTACTTAATAAACTTAATTCTACTTAATTCCTAGATTAATCTTATCTTTTAAACTTGTTTTCAGTGAAAGATTTTTCCATTTAGGTAGCTCTACCTATTTAATTTTAATACCCAATGCCAAGATGGATGGACTCATGGATATCTAGATCTAAATATTTATACCTTTGGATACTAGGTAGAACTCCCTAAACTAACTAAAATGAATAAGAGGTGGCTTAAATTAATAGATAGTTGATAATTTCGCTAGTTTAATTAATTCCGATTATATTTAGGGCTGTTAATTATTGA
This sequence comes from Apamea epomidion, assembly GCA_947507525.1. Lineage (NCBI taxonomy): Eukaryota > Metazoa > Arthropoda > Insecta > Lepidoptera > Noctuidae > Apamea > Apamea epomidion. Next base: position 2,753,854 of record OX382233.1, read on the forward strand.
TTTACAAATTATTGACAAAGTCGCCATGTTTTTAATCACGTCTAAACTTGCTATGGAGTATATATCTTAATTTGACAGGACTAAACTAATATTTATCTTCTGTCTTTTTTCCTTAATGAAATAGAAAGAAAAAGATGCACTGAACTTAAATTTAGTTTAGTTTGTGAACAAGGGAATCGGCGCCATTGCCTAATAACAATGGATAGAATAGCTGATATAAATACTCTTGTAGGTACACCATATAAATTACAGACATGAATATAGAAAATTTACAAAGGGTGACACCATGGGCGGTCTTATCGCTAAGAGCAATCTTTTAAAGGTAACTTTTGGACGGATTAAAAAGGAGGAGAGACAAATACTGTAGGTCGTCCGTGGTGTTATGTGTTTGTTATGTTAATATTTATTAAATGTTTTAATGTTCTTTATTTATTTTTCAGGGCCGCTACACCGCCCTTCAGAGTAAGTAAACTACTTATTATAAATTCTTTCCCCACTTCTATTATAAAAAGTTTAAACAATCTTAAAACCTTCGTAGTTACGTAAACTCAACTTTTCAGCTTTAAAACCCTGCCCTTCAGACTAATTTTACCTACGGATATTATTTATTGAAAAGGCAACCCCTTTTTCTTGTTGCCACACTGATTGCCTATTTCACAGTATCCGGATAAGCATGCACACCATAGAAATGTAAAAAACAAAAAACTTCTATCCTATATTTATGATGCAGACCAACAAAATAAATTAAAAAAATAAACAGAACCTGACAAGTTGGCCGTACTGGCCACAGCCAACTTTTATTATAAATGGCAATCTGCTATACATAGCAGTGGTGGCCCAGTGGTGACGGCTGCGACTTACTAATTATAGGTCGTAGGTTGGAACCCAGTCAGGCGCTTTACTTTGTGTAAATTATTTCATCACCACTGCTCTCATAACGATGAAGGAAAACATCGTGAGGAAACCGGCATGTCCTAGAATCTAAAATTCAAAGACATATTATGTGCCATCTACCAACCCGCACTGGGCCCACGAGGTGGATTACGGCCCACTCCCTCTCATTGAGAGGAGGCCTGTGTCCCAGCAGTGGGAACAATAATACAAACAGGACAGGACTATCGCTAAAATCTATATCTGACCACCGCGGCAACGTAAGGACTATTCCTGCTTGCAGCGCATATTATTAGTCGACCTAAAAAGGATCCTCTTTTGTTTTACTTACGGACGCAGCTGTGGTCATCTTGTGCACGGGATTTTGTTTTCAAAATGTTCAGATATGGGTATTGGCGATAGTACACAAGGTGACTAAATTATTCACATTTTGTATCCAATTAAGCAATCTGGCAGCTTTGAAACAGAATTTTAATAGTGAAACATTCCACAAAACTTCCTTATTTCGTTACTCACCATGACGTCTCGTGCAGGCACCCGCACCGCCGCGGCCCTGGTTGAGAACCCCTGGCTGGTGCACCTGCGCATCGCAGTGTCCCACAGCGGTCTGCTCAACACGGGCGCCGGCTCGCTCATCGACAACAGATGGGTGCTCACCACCGCTGCTAATGTCATCGAGTATGTTACCTTACCTAACACATACGTATGTACAACGGTACAAGGTTCCTATGGTGCGTGGCGATAATCGTTCCGATTTGCCGATTGACGTAGGTTGTTAATTTGCTAACATACACATATTTATTTATTTAGGTTAACCAACAATTGTTTACACTATATACATTTCTGATTTAATGACTAGAGTAACATTTACAAGTGCAACAATTAATTACAGGTTAACACCACATGCACAGAAAACGGCTTCACATAACATATTTATAAATTATTGAAATGAGAACTTCTACATACAATGAATAAAGAAAAATTATCATAACATTCAATGCCGTACGTACACAACATGTAAAAAAAAAAACATTGTCATGTGATAACTGATTAAATTATAATTGATTAAATTGATTACATTATGATTAATTATTAATTGGATTATGAATAAAGATATTGACCATAAATTGATAAGAAAATAAAATTAAAAGAATAAATTAAAAATAATAAATTGAATACATTGAATAAATTTAAAACAGGTATAAAATAAAAATATTTAAATTAAATGGCCATTGGATTGTTTACAAAAGCACGTAGATATTTATTTATATTATCGTGGTACACATCTACTAAGTCACTGCGGCCATTAAGGATTCTACACAATCTAGGTATTGGAGAATTTGCACCAAGTACAGACTTTCGAAGTGGCGGACACAGGGGTGTTATCTTATTCCTAGGATATCTAGAAGGCGCGTGGAATCGAATAAGCTTCAATAAACCGGGGCAGTCGATCTTATTGCGCAACAGTTTGTAAAGAAACAAAGCATCGGTTATATCTCTACGCATAGACAACGATTGCATCCTGAAATGGCACAGACGGACCCTGTAGGAGGGCAGGCGCTTAGATTTCCCCTCACTAAAGGCTAAATGCCACGCAAAACGTTTCTGTACCCTTTCTAGACGCAACATGTGAGTGGCATAGTGAGGTCTCCACACAACGCTACAATACTCCATAACACTGCGTACGAAACTGTTATATAACATTATCTTGGTGCTACTTTTACGAAAGCTGTTACGAAGCAGGAACCCTAACATTTTTGATGACTTTTTAATAATGTTTTCAATATGAGGCACGAAAGTGACCTTTTTGTCAAAGCGTACTCCTAGATCCCTTATTGTTTCGACTTCTTGGACTCGGTCCTGGTCTATGAAGTATTCTGTGTCGATACAGTTAATTTTCCGCGTATACTTAACATGGTAGCATTTCTTCGGATTTAGTTGCATTTTATTATTGTGGCACCATTTTATAACTTGGTTAAGATCGTACTGCAGAAGTTCGCAGTCTCTTTTTGACTCTATTACTCGCGCAAATTTTAAGTCATCAGCATACAGAAAAGGTTCGGAAAAACGAAAACACTCAGGAAGATCATTAACGAACATAATAAATAGTATTGGAGCTAAGTGAGATCCTTGGGGGGCGCCCGATGTTATTTTGTGTGCAGCCGATCGAAAACCGTTTACAACGACAAAGAATTCGCGTTCAGTAAGATAAGACTTGAACCAGCCTAATATAGGCCCTGTTATACCATAGGCTGCTAGTTTATAAATCAGTATAGAATGGGGCATTTTATCAAATGCCTTACTGAAGTCGGTATATACTACGTCAAATTGTTTGCCTCCATCTACAGCCTGTATTAGGGACTCTGTGAATGACACTAAATTTGTGGCTGTAGACCTAGATGCCACAAAACCGTGTTGATTGTCATCAACATACAATCTCGAGTGTTGCTGAATGTGCGGACATATAATAGATTCAAAAAACTTTGCGAATGTGGATAAGATTGAAATTGGCCTGTAGTTGCTTACGGTATCTTTTTTATCTGACTTATGTACTCGGACTACTTTGGCTTTTTTCCATTCTGATGGAAAAGTTCCAGTAGCCAGTGATGCATTATATATTATTACTAAAGGAGACACTAGAGCTGGCACAGTTAGAAATAAAAACATGTGGGATGCCATCCAGGCCTGGTCCTTTGCTAATATTTACTTTTTTTAGTTTTTTTAGTAAACAGTCGCGGTCAATTACTGGAATACTTAATCCCTGACTATTATGGTGCAGTGCTTGGAGGTACTTTGTATGGCAGTTAATTTCTGTATCTTTGTCAGTCGTGTACACGGTTGCGAAATGGTTAGCGAAAAGGTCGCAGATTTCAGAACCGTTAGATGTAACAACCTGTCCATCAGTCATTGCCAAAGGGTAACCACTAGTGCCACCGCGTTTCGCTTTTACATATGTAACTCCAGAGAAGTTTGGGATTATCTTTTATGTCCTTTTCAATTCTATCAATATAGTCACTATATAAATTCCTGGCTAGATTTTCACACCGCTTGGAAATCAGTTTCAGTTCAATTTTATCTAAAGGATTTTTGTATTTTCTGTAATGCAACCTGAGCCTATTTTTTTCTTTTAATGATTTTATCAATGCTGTATTAAACCACGGTGGATAGCGACTATTGTTTGGTTTCCGATCAGGCACAAATTTCCTAATAGCATCACGCAGACATTTGTAAAAAATTGCTACAATGCCATTCACATCACAAGTATTTTAAAAAAGTTCATTCCAGTTCAGCTCATTTAAGTAATTATTAATTTCAGGGTAATTAGCCTTATAAAAGTTATGTCTTGAGTCCATACTATATGATAAATTACAATTCTTTAGCATAGACATAGTTAGTTCAAAGAGGGGATGCAATTTATCAACAGCTACTAGAGAATTGCTAGACTCGCTCAACAAACAAGTTGGCTCCGTTGATAATACCAGATCCAGTATTCGGCCAGAACAGTTCTTTACATGATTATGTTGTGATAGTTGATTTATATTCATAAAATCCAAAAAGTTTTGACAACCCTTTTTTTTTTTTTTTTTTTTTTTTTTTCTGGGTGGGAAATCATCAAATGACTCCTCCCGCTCTGGGCGGAGCAGAAGGGAGTGTCAGACTTTTACTGACTAAAACCCACCCGTGTTCCTTTAGTTGCCTGTGCCAGGGGCCACGGTATCTCTTTCGAACAACCCGCAGCCCCGGCGTCATCGGCCCTAGCGGACCCCGTCAGTTCGTGCTGACAGCTCTTTGAGGCGCGCGTGGAACACAACGCGCCGTCGACCCGGGCCTGGTCCTTACCGGGCGGCGAGCTGCCCATAGCTCGCCGCCCGCAAGCCCGCGCCTACGGTGGCCGGGAGTCGGCTGTTGACTCCCGTCCAGGGCGTCTCCTGCGGCGGCTAGGAGCGCGAGGGTGCAGCGATTGCCTCTCCCTCGCGCGCTCTGCCTCCTCCTTCGCGAGCATTACTGCTTCGCAGAAGGAGGTGACGGCCTCCCATTCACTCTCGCTCCGGACCATGGCCTGTATGAGGGCCGGACGCGAGAGGTCGCCGCCGCCGATCGCCGCCACGAGGACACGGCGGGGTCCCGCCCAAGCCGGGCAGACCTCCACCGTATGCTCCACCGTGTCCTCCGGGCGATCCCCACAGTGGTGACACCCTGGCGTTTCCTCCCGCTTTATCCTCAACAGGAACCTCCCGAAACAACCGTGTCCGGTGAGGACCTGCGTCAGGCGGAAGGTGAGGGCGCCGTGGCGCCTCTCTAGCCACTCCTCAAAGAGGGGACTTATCGCCGCAATTGTGGCGTGCCCAAGTTTTGACAAGCCTTAGGTAAAGAATAATTTACGGCGGTTTTATCCCAATTCAATTTACTTAGATTAAAATCACCAATTATGTAACAGGGGATGTCCGTTGAGTCGAGCACTCTGTTGCAGCTATCCACAAAATGATCCAACGTTGCGAGACATACTGGTGGTGGAAGATAGACGGCACAGAGAGCAACCTGGCGTGACTTGTGAGATGTTGATATGTCAAGTGTGACCCAGAGGTCTTCACAATTACTTTGCCAGTGTTCGATACGTGCGGAGTTAATTTTTTTGTTGATTGCTATCAAGACTCCTCCCCCGTTTTTGTTGTGGTGAAATCCAGTTGTTTCTCAGTCCCGTCTGTAAACTTCATAACGATCATCAAACAATTCACTACTCAATACATTACTGTTTAGCTAGGTTTCTGTTAATACTATAACATCATAATTCATATTGCACAGATTACAGTAACAAATATTCGTTTTATTTATTTTATTTATTTATTTATTTACCATTTATGTACACACATATATAAACAGACAATGAAAAACAGAACAGAAAAAATAGGTACAGAGGTGATGCTTATTTCATAAGAAATCTCTTCCAGCATACCTGAGATAGGACAATAGATACAGAGAGTTTTAAGTTCGTAAGCCTCTACAATTTTGGTAATAGATTAAAATATCCTTGAATTTTAAGCAGTTTAAACCTAATGCATGCATTAAATTACAATAGTAAAAACAAAAACAACAAGTACACACGCATCAGTCATCAAACAATCTTACTAAGACTATTCTTGTGTTCGTATCGTGTTCATATATACACATATTTCACTATTACAAAATTATTTTGGCGCTCGAATAACGTTGACAAAGAGGCGCTGTTGGTAAACATTTTAAACACTATACTTATTTTTCAATACATTTTACAAGGGTAAGTAATATATGGTATAATTACAAAATCTCTAATATTTACAAGATATAACAACTGAATCTATAATTTTATTTCATTTAGTTACTTTAACATTTTTATAAGCATAACATACATTTAATATAAAATCGTTTGTTAAACCACTCAAAAGACATAAAACCTATTTAGTTTAATATGATAAAACGCCTAGTAAAAAACACAAAGATTGTGAACATATGTGGTTTTTATTTCCCTGTAAAAAATATGCAAAGAAGCATACACCATGCATGCAGCAGGCATGCAAACAAGCATACACCATGCATGCAGCAGGCATGCAAACAAGCATACACCATGCATGCAGCAGGCATGCAAACAAGCATACACCATGCATGCAGCAGGCATGCAAACAAGCATACACCATGCATGCAGCAGGCATGCAAACAAGCATACACCATGCATGCAGCAGGCATGCAACAAGCATACACCATGCATGCAGCAGGCATGCAAACAAGCATACACCATGCATGCAGTAGGCATGCAAACAAGCATACACCATGCATGCAGCAGGCATGCAAACAAGCATACACCATGCATGCAGCAGGCATGCAAACAAGCATACACCATGCATGCAGCAGGCATGCAAACAAGCATACACCATGCATGCAGCAGGCATGCAAACAAGCATACACCATGCATGCAGCAGGCATGCAAACAAGCATACACCATGCATGCAGCAGGCATGCAAACAAGCATACACCATGCATGCAGCAGGCATGCAAACAAGCATACACCATACATGCAGCATGCAAGCAAGCATGTAGCATGCAAGCAAGCATGCACCATGCAAGCACGCATGCAGCATGCAGCATGCAAGCAAGCATGCAGCAAGCACGCAACATGCAGCAGGCATGGTTTCTGTCACGGCGCCGGCGCTGCGGCGCTCTGGCGGTCCCATGCGCGGGCCGCCTCGCCCCTCCGCGCCTACGCGATTTTAAATAACACTCTAGGGGTAGGGCAGACAAGACTACGTGGAGTCGGTTTTGCAGCGATTCTTTTCTGTCACGCCGCTCCCGCAGCACGCTCGCTTCACTCGTTCGCCTTCGCGCGTTATTGGTCACTGTTCTAACCAAACCTAACCCAAATGATTCACCAACATAGACGGGACCTGACACTCCGCTCCGCTCCCGCTAATCGGGGTGTTAACCATAAAAATGGTATCTATATTATATATTTTAACGATAGGCGTAATGATTTTCGATTAAATAAACGTTATATCCAATAACATTATACGAAATAAGTTTTAGAGCATATAAATGTTATATCTAAAGAAATTATATAAACAGTTGGTATAACTCACGTTTATTATATCTTGTGAACGTTGATGAAATGAAAATATACCAAATAACTTTATATGATATGAGACGCACCCATTTTACAAAACTATACCCTGTCCATTAGGTACACCGTTTTTTGACAGATGGAACTAGTGATTGCAGCAACATACAATACATTGATTGATACACGTACGGTATTATAATGTATGTAAGAAGCCATAAATAAGATAATTCAATATGATAAGTCAGTTTATACAGGCTGATTTTTTAAAGACCAGCCAAATTTAAGGATTTGGTACAGACCATCAAACTGAACAACTTTCTCCATGGGACAAATAGCGTAATCGCGAAAATTTTATCAACTGTCCCATAGAAAACTTCAATACCTACTCGACCTAAATGTATGGGACGGCTGAATTTTTATTCGCGATTACGATGTTGGTGCCATGGAGAAAGTTGTTCAGTTTGATGGTCTGTACCACATCCTTAAATTTGGCTGGTCTTTAAAAAATCAGCCTGTATTTGTTTTATTACACATTTAAAAGTTAACTTTTACGTAATTTGGAATATGTACGTTCTAAGACAGCTGTCTGTGTTTACGTGATTGATACGCATTGATGCGCAAATTGATCGTCTATCAAATGCAATTGAAGCGATTGACAATATTACTACAATAGCAATTGATTGCAATGAGGACTATCGCGCTTGCATTCGCCACTGGAGGCGCTAGTGTAGAGTAAGGTCTCAAGAAATGTCACTGAACATTCCATAGAAATATAAATTATATGGAACATTCACTGTTTGCGGGAGTTTATAACGCGTATTTTTACCAACTATTCATAATTGTTGTAAAGACTGTGTTATTACTGATTAACTATGGCTTAGGATTTTAAATAGTTACTTAGAATCTAATTTGGTAGCCCTTGGAGGAAGGATAATATTTGTCTGCTATGCTTGCCAATTTTAGGAACATTATTATGTAAATATTACTTTGAAGTTTTAAAATGTTTAAAATATAATAGACATTATATGAAGTTATGGGTACTTAAACGTATCCAAAGCATTTCAAATAAAAGTACTGATACGATCGTACTCGCCAGTGGCGTCAACTGGTGAGCACAAAAACGATAACTCCGGGTTCGGGTACCCTTTAAATCCCGTCTGTGGCGACTGTCATAGGTACTGACAGAACCTTTTCTCCTCAGTGCTCGTTTCATCTGGATCCGTTACGGCGTTGTAAACGTAGTCAACCCGGACCTCGTGACTGAGACCGGTGTGGTTCGCATCCACCCCAACTACCAGGCAGGTACCGGGGAGAACAACATCGCCCTTATCCAACTCAATAGAGAGGTGTCCACCACCAGTAAGTATCCTAACTAATATTATAAATCTTCTATATTTATACATCTATACTCTTAATACATATCCTAACTAATATAAATGCGAGAGTAAGTTTGTTTGTTTGTTACGTTTTCACGCTTAACCCACTGAAGATCATCATGAGATTTTGCATAAGTATACGTTGTCAGGGGTATAGGGTTAGCGGGATCGTCCGAAAGGGTTACCGCTGCCCTGGTACATAAAGGGCTAGGGAAGGAACACGGGTGGGTTTTAGTCAGTAAGAGTCTGACACTCCCTTCTGCTCCACCCAGAGCGGGAGGGTTCATTTGATGATTTCCCATCCTAAAAAAAAAAAAAAAAAAAAAAGGGAATAGGGTGGTACCTTTCATTCAGAAAAAACAACGGGTTGCATTCCGGGAGTGCCGGCAGAATTGAAAACTTGAATATTAACGTTGTGCATTCCAAATCTCCGTCTACGCTATTTGTCCCATGGAGAAAGTTGTTCAGTTTGATGGTCTGTACCACATCCTTAAATTTGGCTGGTCTTTAAAAATTCAGCCTGTATATACTTACATATACGATAAAATTAAAACTTTGAATCATCGCGAGGGACCTCGGCGGCGAGGTCGGAATGTCGGTAATTTGTATCTGTGTAATGTGCTGGTTGCCTTATCGCTCTCCTGGAGGAGGGTTATGGGGTCATCGGGGTCAACGAGAACATGCCTTGGTCGGCGAAGTTTACTAATTTTGGAGGGGGTGTATTTGGCGGCCGCGACAACCAGAAGGTTGCGATGATTGGCGGCTGTGTCAAAGAAACGCTTGGAGAGGCGTTTCATGAACTGCTGGATAGTGGGGATCTTGAGATCGATATGGAGGATTTCGTTGCGAACGAACCAAGGGGAGAACCTCCCGAGAGCTCTGCTCACACCGCTTTTGTAGCTGTTGCTCTCGTCCCACCACGAACTCAGGCTAGACTCTGTCTAGCGCCACGAGATGGCGCTGACGTTCCGAATAGTCAAACGAATGACTCCGACATATATAATATATACATATACAGGGTTACAGGAAAAGTCGTGCTAGATCCGTTAAGGGCGTGGAGTATCCATCATTTCTGACTTATTTCACTATGAAACACCGTTCGAAAGCGTTGCACTATCTCATTGTCCTGTTCTTCGTCGTCATCAATTCGTGGTCTTCCTATGTCTGTATTTTGTCTCAAAACAGAGCCAGTTTCTCGAAGTCTTCGATAAACTCTGTCAAAAACGGCCACATCTGCCGGTTGCTACGTCGTCGGCTTAGCCGCAAAGCCCTGACGAGCGGCCCCCGCTCGGGTTCCTCTTCGCTTCACCGTGGTTCTCTAAGCCACGGCTACTGAGCCCCGCCTCGTCAATGCGGAAACCCATCGGGGGGGACAGTTCTACTAACCTAACCTAACCCATTTGGTCGAGATGGCCTGGTTTAGTTACTATTCATATTAGACCATATTTTCGGCTCGCGCGTGGTTGACCACAGCTCCAACCTAAGCTATGAACTGCGGAACTATTTACCTAACTGTCCATTCCAAAAAAACTATGCATAATGAAAGTAACTGTTATAAAAAAACAATTTTTGAAATGTTTGTCTGTCAGGGAAATACATTGTTAAGTAAATTGACACGCTACGTCAATTTGCCGTGTTAAAGCGATTTCATACAACTGTCAAAGACTGAAAGTTGCGATTTGGATATAATTACGGACAATTTAAATATGTTGGTAGTGAATTTGCTTACACAATTAATTTTCCGGACTTACGACTCTCATAAAGATACGAAGAAAAACGAAAAAGTATTTACATTATAGAATCCTTTTATGATGTAAATACTTATTCGTTTACCTATGGATTCCAGCATGTAGATTCAATACAGAGTTATCTGCATGACTTTACAGACAGCTTTGAGGGAATGACTATTACCGGAAAAAATTCTAGAAAATGTATTATGTATCTACTCTATCCAGAAATCCAAAATTGTTCTGCAAACTCTTTTTTCTCAAATTCAATTTAGTTGTAAAGTTGCGGACCGCGTCGAGCGGACCTGACCTAGTTTTGTAAAGTTGCGGACCGCGTCGAGCGGACCTGACCTAGTTTTGTAAAGTTGCGGACCGCGTCGAGCGGACCTGACCTAGTTTTGTTAGCAAATATTTTGATTTCGCATATTGGACGCGATTTTAGGTTTCCTTTCTGTAGAATTTTTAATTTTCAATAAGATGCTACGTATGGTTCTTTATTATTAACAGGGTATCGCTCATCAGTTTAGTTGATACACTAATCTTGATTGATGTTTGAATCGTAGTTTTCCCACAAATTAATAATAAAATTATGCTAATAATAAAGCTGAAGAGTTTTGAACCCGCCAATCTCTGGAACTACCGGTCGGATTGAAAAAATATTTTTGTATTTGATAGCCCAATTCTTGAGGAAGGCTTTAGATCATTTAACATCACGCTACGACTCTTAGGAGTTGGGCAAAAGGAAGAAAGAACGCTAAGCGAAAACGAAATAGTACCGCGGGCAGGCGATGCGATGCGACGCGGTGGGGCGGGGGAACAAGCAATTTCAAGCGGACGAAGTCGCGGACAGAAGCTAGTCCTACTAATATTACTTATAAACGTGAAAGTTTGTATGGATGGATGGATGTTTGCTACTCTTTCACGCAAAAACTACTGAACGGATTTGAACGAAATTTGGCACACAGATGGTTCATAATCAGGATTAACACATTGGATACTTTTTATCCTAATATTCCCACCACCCAAATTTCAAACTTATGCGGGTGATACCGCGGGGCGCACCTATTATATTAGGGGTTAAAGTATGAAATTGCCGATTTGTACTGAAAAATTGAAATTCGTTTTTTTTTTATAATTTAACATATTTATTTAATCAAAATAATTACCATTATTATCTATACATTGCTGCCATCTAATAGGAAAGTCATTTATGCCTTTGCGTTAGAAATCTCGTGATCTAGATTCGACAAACTGTGTGAAAGCATTTTGTACTGCCTCCTGAGAAGAAAACTTTTTATCACGTAGAAAATTATCCAAATCACGAAATAAATGGTAGTCCGTTGGAGCAAGGTCTGGCGAATACGGAGGGTGACGAATGGTTACTAATTGCAGTTCCTGTAGAGTTAAAACGGTTTCTAGTGCTGTATGTGGTCTCGCGTTATCATGGAGCAATAATGGTGAAGATCGATTCATGAGTCGGGGCTATTTCACTGCTAGTTTTGCTATCATTGTTAGGAGTTCGGCACAGTAGACATCTGCCGTTATTGCTTGACCAGATCGGAGAAAGCTATAGTTTATAGCACCATGCTGAGACCACCAAACAGTTACCATTACCTTTTTATTGGTAAGCTTTGCTTTAGGACACTGTTACGGCGTTTGACCTGGGGTCAGCCATTGCATTTTTCCCTTACAGTTATCGTAAAGAATCCACTTTTCATCACATATCACAATTCAGTTCAAAATTCCTTCATTTCTGTATCGATTCAACAAGGCAACACAAGTTTCAACACGCGTTTCTTTCTGCAGATCAGTAAAATCATGAGGTACCCATTTCTCATATTTTATTATTTTATTGATTTGACGCAAATGAGTCAATATTGTTGGTAAGGTAACGTTAAACCATGCCGCTAATTTCTGGGTATTTTGGCTCGGATCGGCTTCCGCCATCTCTTTCAATTCATTGTTGTGCCCACCTGTGTGGGCGGTCTTCCACGTGGTTCATTCTTCAAATCAAAGTTTCCATCACGAAAGCGTTTAAACCAAAATCGCACGGTGCGTTCATTAGCAGTCGCCTCTCCAAACGCAACATTGATATTGCGAGCTGTTTCTGCCGTGTTAGTTCCGCGTCGGAACTCGTATTAAAAAATAACTCGAATTTTCGAAGTATCCATCTTTCTTGTCTAAGCTGAATAAAGAAAACAACTGAAAGTCGATAATCAAATATTGCACATTTTTTAAAAGAAGAACTTCATAGGTGAAAAAAGTTTCACTCAAAAATCTCAAACCATGAAGGTTCTATGTCAATTCGAAGTACATTACAATAAAACGGCAATTTCATACTTTAACCCCTATTATTAATAATGCCTTTCTATTAAAACGACAGATATTAGTAAATTTTTTTTCAAGAAACCTAACACTAATTAAATTAACAATATTCAATAAAGAAATTTATGTACGGCTCTAGTCTCCTCTTTCTACAATAGAAACGTTTTGCCGAAAGCAACCGTTCGATTAAAAAAACCGGCCAAGTGCGAGTCGGACTCGCGTACGAAGGGTTCCGTACCATTATCTATAAAAATCACGTCTGTTGTATGGGAGGCCCCCTTAAATATTTATTTTATTTTAATTTTATTATTTATTATTAAAGTAAAAATACTACTGAGTATTTTGTGAATATTTCACACACATACCACACATTCAAAGACAACACTGAATACAACAACCCAATCACAATTACACACAATCACACTATTACACACAACTACACTATTACAAACAATTTGAATTCTGAAAGCACTTATTAGCCTAACTTATAAATTATCCATAGTTTTCGTAGATTAGATTCCTTTATTATATGTCGGAGTTATTCGTTTATTCGGAACGCCAGCGCCATCTCGTGGCGCTCGACAGAGTCTAGCCTGAGTTCGTGGAGGTGGACGGAGAACGACACCTATAAGAACGGTGTGAGCAGAGCTCTCGGGATCATCGAAACATTGGACATCGTACGGACAACATGTGTTAGAAACTGTCTCGCGTTCCGTATCGTTGAGTTATGTGAGTGTATGATTCGCTAGTGTGACTAACTTGTTCGTAAATTATAATCTGATTTGAACTGTAAACCGTTTTTCTATCGTGTTATAACCAACACTACCCATAGCACGCCCACAGTAATTAAAATATGCCTGATGCTAACGAGAGACAGACATACCTTCTCCGACATATATATTTTTTTATTATTGTTTTAAATAAACAAGTTTATAGTTAATACCAACTATGTATGGAAGAGCGGAGTCTCCTAATACAGGCTTTATTAGCTTAAAAGGAGGCTCCAATCACTACCTAGTAATGTAAGAAAACTTGTTAAAACTAATAAACATTTTTTCATTTCTCATTTCATTTTCATTTCAAGTTTCATATCAATAATGGCAACAGGTAGGCCTGTTGCCATTATTGATATCGAGCAAAAAAGGGCAAAAAAATCGCGTTTGTTGTATGGGGCCCCCTCTTAAATATTAATTTTATTTTGTTTTTAGTATTTGTTGTTATAGCGGCAACAGAAACACATAATTTGTGAAAATTTCAACTGTCTAGCTATCGCGGTTCTTGAGATACAGCCTGGTGACAGACAGACGGACAGACAGCAAAGTCTTAGTAATAGGGTCCCGTTTTTATCCTTTGGGTACGGAACCCTAAAAAGCGGGTCGCCACCGCCAACGGCTCGTTCCAGTGCCGGACGGGCCCATGTTGCTACGGTTTAATTAAGGTTTTCGGACTCTGGGTATGTTTTCTGATGATGTAGTTACTGTTCCGACGTTGCTTTTTGCGAAATTTCGCCTAACGAGGCGATTTTGTTACTACTATTTTGTTAGGTTAGGATTAGAGGCAAATGTACCAATTTATCGTCGGATCGTATCGTTTCTGGATAAATAGACTTTGTGAGCTTCTCTACTCCGGACTTTAAGGTGGGTGCACATAATTGTGACATTTCAACTCACTGCAGTGACCTGTCAGAATGTGCGTGGCAAAAATGTTACGAAGTGGACCCACCTTTAGTTACGTATTGCTTAGGAAATTCGTCAATTAAAAATACTGTTTTTTGTGGAAACTTGAACTGAACTAACATCTACCTATTTATTGTTTCCAGATAATATTAGTCCCGTCTCCCTCGTCGGCATATTCGATGACTCCGCTACGTTGTGCATGTTCGGTGAACTGAATGACGGTAAGTACCTACATGGTGTAAAAAGTCCCATCACATAGCTGTCAACTACGCATTCTGTACATCAAACTAAGACTAACATTGCACAGAAATAATTGCTGGGAAACAACTTTTATTTTTTGCGGTAGTGCGTAATGTAACGCACGCAAATCATTGTACTTATGGTCGTGGGGGTACTTAAAATTGTGTTATATCAATAAAAACATGTTTTCGTAAAAAAAAAAGTTGGAATTTTGACCTTCAATATCTCCGTCACCAGAAGGTTCCCAGGTATGATCCAGTACAAAAAAAAAAATTACAATGACGGGGAGTACAAGTCACTCTCGGCTTCGTTAAGTGTCCTACAGTGTATTTTTTGAGTTTCCGCAATAATTATTTACACAAAAGCATGAAATAATTCAGAGTTTACGCTATATTTGTTTGCCAGACAAGTAAAGGGTCTTAGGCTGATTTTTCCAAGGTCATATCAATGCGTCAGATATTTTTTATCCCTGAAATAAAATTGAGGTATGGCAGCACAGGCAACTGAAGGAACACCGGTGGACTTTAGTCAGTAAAATTCTGACTCCGCGCAGAGGGGGAGTAGTTATTTGATTATTTCCAAACTAAAAAAAAAGGTCTGGCAGTTTAAAAAAAACTGCAAACAATTCAAAATTAGTCCTTGAATCCAGCATCTTTTTTCGTTGGAAAAATCTGGCCTAATCATGAATACATATGTATAGAATCATACTCCCAACTTAAATTGGAATCTAAGTACTTAGACTGAAGTCAGAAAGTTGTATCCACATCGGCCTGCACTGACCGTTCTATTTTTTCAGGCCCTGGTGAGGTGCTGAACTGCTACGACGTCGTTGTGGCCGAGAACGAAGATGGTACCCTTGAAGTCTTTAGCGATGAGGTCCAGGCCTCCGTTGTAAGTTTATTTGACAGTTTTTATAAAAAGAAGTACAACAGTATAGTTACCGGCACGTAAGTTGGCAAAAGATTTTGTAGTGGGGGAAGTTCGCGCACGCACCATTTCATAAATTTTTACATGCGCGAACTTCCCTCACTACAAAATCTTTTGCCAACTTACGTGCTGGTAACTATACAAAGTTATTTTGGCTCGTGGGAATTGAGGAAATTGAGAAATAAATGCATCCATCGTGGTTTATCAATACACAATGACAGCGAGCAGTGAGAGCAGTTGAGGCGCAGTGTTACGGCCCCAACTTAAGACTAGTAAGTAGGTCGTGAGTTCGAACCCAAACAGGCACTTTACTTTGTGTATTTAATTTTATCACTAACTGCTCTCAAAACGGTGAATGAAAACATCGTGAGGAAACTCGGACGGAGGATCTGTCATAATAATAATAATATCTTCCCGATCGATTTCGGTCACGGTAGCCAATCTCAACGGAGATTAGCCAGGAACGCAGGAGATATTATTATGTGCACAAGTGTGTGTCCAAACACAGGTGCACTCTCTGTTCCTTTACTCTCATAGTCCGATGGGACGGCAATCCGCGACGAGAGGTCAGGCGCAAGACCAACGGTTTTACGGTTTTTCCGAGGCACGGGGGTATTAAACCGCCAACTTCCAAACTCCGGACTGTTACTGAGAAATTATTTATGCTTATTTATTATAATCTTGATAAATCTTGATCTTTAAATTGAGGTTAACAAATCTACCTACTTCTTATTGTACTTCATTTTGCAAAAGTTCGTCAATTAGTTTCGTCGTGGGTATTTAAAATACACATGAAGTTTTAATTATTTTTTAAATCTATTTGTTAGCCCTCGTTCACACGGTCGTAAAAATATCGTAACTTGTAGTTCTTGTAACTTATTGAGTTATTAGCACATCTTTATTACAAAAAAAAAAAATCTCGTCTTAAAAACTATGCCCCGCAAAACCGTTTTCACGGTTTGTCTGTGGGAACGGAACAAACAGTATTACGAATAAGGTTTATTAGAAGCTACCTAATTTCAATATGAACAAAAGAAAATAATTTCCATAATTCACGATCTCTTTCGGGTCCGGGGAATGAAGATCTTAATAAATATTTTTTTTAGTACACACGACAACACATCAAGCTATGAATTTCCAGTTTTAGCTGACCTTGCATTCTATAGGTTTCTCGTACAATCAGAAGTCAGCTTATACTGGTTATTATAGCTTGATGTGTATATAGCCGTGCGTACCACGTAATGCTATCTCATCATCATTTGCCTAGCTTCTTTCCAACTATGTTGGGGTTGGCTGCCAATGTAACCGCATGCAGCTGAACACCAGTATTTATTTTACATGGAGCGACTGCCTATCTGACCTCCACAACCCAGTTACTGGGTTATACGATACCATGGTAAGACGGTTGTCAGACTTTCGGGCTTCTGACTACCCGTAACGACTGTCAAAGATCCACGAATGAAAGCCGGAACCAACGGCTTAACGTGCTTTCCGAGGCACGGAGGGGTCTCGGTATGTAAAGATGGTCACCCATCCACAGACCAACCGCGGCAAGCGTAGGTTAACCTGATCGATCGAAATGTACGTGTAATAAATTAGCCACGGACCACGTAATGCTAACTAAGAAAGAAGATAATCATGACATGTTTTGTTTCAGTACGACAACGGTGCTCCTCTGGTCAGCAACGGTACCCAGGTCGGTCTCCTTGTCGGAGCCGGATCTGGATCCGAAGGCAGCGTTGGAGGTGAGTACCAAACTTTATTCAAGCAAGATAGGTACCAAGATTGGTTTAAGTACACTAGCCGTCTCATTACAAAACGAGCTCTAATTTTAATCCAAGCCGTTACCTTTGAGTCAGCTATTGTATTTTGAAAGGGCTTTGAAGGTCCTAGAAAGATGCAAAGCATTTATTGCGACTTGTACAGGAAGATCACAAACTAAACTTAACACACTTATATTGAAAAAAGTAACAAAATGAAAAATGAAACAAAGTCCTATACGAGGCCAGAAGGATCCTATCTCAGCATGATCCTAGAAGAATTTTTTTTCAAACGGCGGCCACGCGTCTAACCTATACAGGTTAGACGCGTGGCCGCCGTTTCCGCCGTTTCACTATCCATTTATACAAATGGATAGCTGAAATCAATGCAAACAAAAAATCAAGCCCTGGCTGGAGACCTTAATTTATTGAGGTATCCACGAGCAAGCCCGGTAAAGCAGACGACAACCTCATAAGTTGAACTGCGATATGCCATTCCCAAAAAAAAACTATGCAAACAGAAATCATACATTAAAATGGCGGACAGGTAGGTATTCCTGGATCCCCTTTATTCCGATAACTGTACAGTTCTAAATACAAAATTGACTACTTATTCTACTTAACCGGGTTTGACATTAGTTTTTCTAAGTAGAACATTAACTTTGCCGAAATGAAGTCTGAAATTAAAAAAATATGGTTTAAAGTTGGATCTAAAGAAAAACCTTGTTTTATAATAAGGCTGAAACAGTTATAACAGCATAATATCATACTAGGCGGATTAACTGACAACATATTAGTGCATAATATTATAGTTGAGACCATTAAAATGTGTAACTTTGAATGACAAACACTTTCACTCTTAAATTCAGTGCACAACATACCAGTTATATTTCTTAAACCTAAGTTTTATCCATTCCCAGAATTCCTTGCCACCGCTAGCTACGTCGACTGGATCGAAAGCGAGACTGGAGTCGTCCTGAACCCCGAGGCCGTCCCCGAGGTTCCCCCTGAAGCCGTCCATTTCGTCCAATAAGTCTCATCAACTTCGCAGCTCAAAACTTCTCCAAAACTTGGTCCTTTCGGTTCAAAACTGACCAGTTTTGAACCGGCAGGAACTAAGCTGGTCTTTTGGTCCAACTTGGGTTCACAAAACTTTGATGTAGGTAGTTCTAAACACATTTTTAGCACTTCTTGTCATTGGTTCCCAAAGTTCCGCAACGGGAAAATCGAACCTTTACATTTCCAACGGTCTAAAGGCCTCTATTCATGCTGGACGGACTGTAATTGTTTGACTGTAAACGTTTTTCGAGCTATGTTAATTATTGTAATAAATAATTTGACTAACTAAATTGTATTTGTTTTATTTGTAACACTGTTTGTTTTATTTATCAGAGAGGTGTAATATTTTACCCTGACTACATAATTAATATAACAAGAAGGAGAAATTTTAGAAAAATCATGATGCCACTGCTGGGACATAGGCCTCCTCTGTGTGAGAGGGAGTGGGCCGTAATCCACCACTCGGGCGCAGTGCGGATTGGATAATAGTTGTACAGCTGCCTAAATAAACTATTAGGTCATGAACATCTACTCAGTATAAAAGATTCTGAATGATACTCGTATAAATGCGTATACAAGCAGTTATATTATGTATTGCAATGTTTTATGAGTGAATTATAAGCCTTCGTAACGGTTCGACGATACCGTCGACAAAAAAAATGAGGTTATGGCGAGGCCCCGCCGTTGGCGAAGAGCGGGTGGTTTTTATTCAATACTTTAAAAAATTAGAATTCTGAAAATACCAAATGTAATTTTTAACGTCACATAACATTAAACGTCTCGTTTTATAAGTATCTAAAACTACTTGGCCAGACATACGACAGACGTCGTCCTTCGTTGGGTTTGGTTGACGGAAGATAAGACAAAATTCCGTCGACAAAATCCGTTTCTATGGTGGTCATGCTACGCGTTCTGTTCAATAATTCATATAAAAAACGCATACATAAAAGTATTTTTAGATTTTCCCCAATTAAAAAAAAAATCTGGATACTTTCCCAATTTTTCTTTCCATAAAAACCTTATTTGGACTATTACGAACATTATACAGGGTAATTTTTCAAAGACCAGCCAAATTTAAGGATGTGGTACAGACCATCAAACTGAACAACTTTCTCCATGGGACCAACATCGTAATCGCGAATAAAA
This sequence comes from Apamea epomidion, assembly GCA_947507525.1. Taxonomy (NCBI): domain Eukaryota; kingdom Metazoa; phylum Arthropoda; class Insecta; order Lepidoptera; family Noctuidae; genus Apamea; species Apamea epomidion. The sequence goes on from OX382233.1 coordinate 2,773,570, forward strand.
ATTCAGCCGTCCCATACATTTAGGTCGAGTAGGTATTGAAGTTTTCTATGGGACAGTTGATAAAATTTTCGCGATTACGCTATTGTCCCATGGAGATTTTTATTCAGTTTGATGGTCTGTACCACATCCTTAAATTTGGCTGGTCTTTGAAAAATAACCCTGTATAACAAAATGGCCAAAATCGGTCCAGCCGTTCTCAAGCACATCACTTGTCGATTTGGTTATTTGGCATTTCATTTTTATTTATAGATATAGATGTATAGATGATCTACAACAACGCATAGCAAGTAGATTGAACATCTCCGTTTCCAACGTACCAAACATTGCCTGCTTAGTTTGACAAACATATTTTTTTTCATTCACTTGTTCTTTTGGCTTGTGTGGTTGATAGGCGAATTTAGCCGACCTTACACCTATTCTGACGTATAGGACTATAAAAACTGAAACAGGAACAGTACGGGACTGAGGGTACTTCAGGAAAGAGTGGGAAATTCAAATTGGCACATTAAATTGTAAAACTTTTTTCAAAATCTATACTTACAAATAAATAAAATTGAAGTGTCTATTTGTAATATCAAAATAACAGCTTTTTACTAAACCAATATGAAAAAAAAACAATATTTAAAGTATTTGTCTGTCCGTTTGTTCCGGCTAATTTCCAACGGGTGGACCGATTTTGATGAAATGTGGTATGAGGATACTTTGAACGCTGGGGAAGCCCACTTTTTATCGACATACCATGCGGGCGAAGTCGCGTGCGGAAGCTAGCATAAATTAATTGAAAGACCATCCACACATATTAACCTTCTTGCTTTGGTAATCTCTCCGCTCGCCCGCCCGCTTCACGCTCTCAGTACGACCCGACCGCACATTCGCGACTATTTGCTTTGGACTATGCTACCAGCGTCTCGATATAAATCGCTCAGCTATTATGGTAAGATCGCTGGAAGCCATCGATTTCCTCATTGTGCGCGCTTTTACTCACGTAGGCATAAATGATATACTTTTATTGTGAGTTCATTTCCTTGAAAGGAACTTATTGATTTAGTTGCTGCAATCGTGCCGTAGAAAAATGTTATTGGGTTAGCAGATTGGTTTAGACCACCCGGCTTGCGACTTATTGTTGATTAGTTTTTGTTTTAGTTATTTTGTATGGCGAGCAGTGGTGACCCTGTGGTAACGGCTGCGACTAACGAGTTGTAGGTTGTAGGTTCGAACCCAGACAGTAAATTATTTCATCACCACTGCTCTCGAAATGGTGAAAGAAAACATCGTGACATGTGACATCTAGCAACCTGCACTGGGCCCGCGTGGTGATTACGTCCAAATGCGTCTCACCTAGAGGAGGCCTGGGCCCCCGTAGTGGGAAAATTATAGGCTGATTATGATTCTCTATAGTTTGTGCTGATATGTGAGAAGAAGGCTCTCTATAACTTAGTTGGCTGGTTTTTAGATTTTGGCTGCTTTTTGATTACACGATCACTTGAAAGAAATATGACCTAGATAGATAGATAAAAGTTAGGATGTTATTTATTATGTACACCATCAAAATTTCTACATTTATGTCTGTAGACATAAATGTAGAAATTTTACAAATGGTGACACATTGGGCGGTCTTATCGATAACAGCGATTTTTTAAAGACAACCTTTGGGTGGATTAAGGCAGGAGACATAATACTGAAGGTACTGTAGTGTTCCTTTTACATATATACAATAAATACATACATGATACCTAAAACATGAAGCATTCGCTTTGTTTTCGGTCATTGAAAGTATGACCATGTTTCACACCTTCGCAAGGAACTCAAGTGGCTCCCGATCCGCCTTCGCAGGAACACTCGGATTTTTATGTCTACTCTTCAACATCTTACACAACCCGTCTTGTCCTTCCTACCTGCGTGAGCGTTTTTGTTACGCTCGCTCTAGCGCCGCACCGTGTAGATCACACCTAATCCATCCTTAAATCTCATCCTCATAAAACGAGCTACTATTCTTATTCCTTCTCTGTCCATGCTGTAAGATTGTGGAACTCACTTCCACCTAGCATTCGTGATTTAAAAACTATTTCTCTATTTAAACGTCGATTAAAAGAGCATTAACTTTTCTCTGTACCGTGAGTTTTTGTATATATATATGTTTATATATTTTTGTATTATGTATTTATTTAAGTACTTATACTTAAGTTTTTTTTTTGCGTTATATGTGTAGGTATATTTAATATTTTTGTTTTAGACTTCACACATTCATATTTTTCTCTTTTTGTTCTCACACACTATTGTCTACATTTCTTTTTTTACTTCTCCTTTCGCAGGTCTGCTGGAAGAAATTTCTTAAGAAATAAGCGGTACCTTTGTACTCATATTATAATTATGTAACATAAATTTTGCTACTAGCATTCTAAGAAACAAGTATTATGGTTTGGAATCGAGTTTATTTTTATGGGAATAACAAATGTAAGAACCACAATCATAAGCACACCATTGTGAGGTTGTTTACAATAAGCATTCCAAAATCTCAAGTAGGTACCTACTTGAATTAAATAATCCTAAACTGTAGAATTTAGGATAAGATAGCATTAATTTTCTTCAAAATTCTTCGTTGAAATAAATAATTCCTTTAGTCCATTACGTAATGCCTACATGTAGAGGTTGTATGTCATGTAGGTATGTATAGGACATTAAACGTAGGTAGTATAGTAAAACCTCTAATTCTATTGGACAATAGAATTAGATATACATACACACAGATGACAGTGACAGTGACACTGTTAAACGCAATAGTGTCACTGTGACACTTGCTACACACTATCCCATAGACTAAATCAAGAGTGTTTCGGTTAACGCTCCGGAATGGGCGTTTTGCGTTACATGTGTCACTTGTCTACCATTTTCAACACGGTGAGCGGAAAATGCTTGCAAGGAAACCGCTTGGATTTTGTCTAGGCCCCCTGTAGTGGATTATAGCCCGCTCCCTCTAACAGCGAGGTGGATTGTGTCCCAGCAGTGGTAACAATATAGGCTGATTATCACACACACACACATCCTCACATACGCCTTTCTGTCACACCCATGCATACATTCATACCCCTCCCACACGCACACAACAATATAACAAATAAAACAGATATTACTTACATTTTCACACTCCATATTGATAGCTTTATTTATATTTTCATTGTTATTGCCCCAATTATGTTATTAGGTTTTCTAACATAACACACACAGAAAGGTTTTTTTTTGAGCATTCGAAGTAACAGTATAACACTGACTCCTAAAGTCCTAAGTCACAGGTTTCCCCTGGTTAAGGAGGCAGGGTTTCCATTATTTAAGCTACCTTTACTACCTAAACTCGTAACCTAATCTTTAGTATTTTTTGTAAAGGTTATCTGTTTCAATAAAGTTATTAAGTATTAAATTATGCTTAAGCAATCTGTGGTCGCGCCCAAGAACATAGATCTACATCTCTGCCTACCAGGTTTCCGTCTGCGATGTGATATTTGCTGTTCCGAGATCGTTACGTCTAAGATTAGCAAGTATTTCCTTACACAGCAGTCTATACCTGTCTTGTTTCAACTCATTTGTGTTAGTACATACCTACTTGGTTAAAAATTTTGGTTATATATGTAAAGTATGATCATCATCTGCCGAACCTTTTCCCAACTTGACAGCACGGTTGGCGCAGTGGTTGAGCGATTGACTGCTGCGCTGCGTGTCGCGGGTTCGATTCCCGCACGGAACAAATATTTGTTTGACCTACAAGTAGTTGTTCCGGGTCTGGCTGTTTGTGTATGTGAGTTTAAATGTTTGTAAACGCACCCACGATACAGGAGAAATTCCTAGTTTAAAAAAAAATACTATGTTGGGGTCGGCTTCCAGAATAACCAGATGCAGCTGAATACAAGTATTTTACATGGAGCGACTGCGTTTTTGACGTCCACAACCCAGTTGCTAGGTAATACGATACCCCTTGGTAAGACTGGTTGACAGGTTGGTTGAGTATGCTCTTGATATAAGTTTACCATTCGCAAAACATACACGCCTTAGTGAATATGGCTATCGCAAATGATAATTTTATGTTTACGTTAAGTAAGCCTAGATTACCAAACTACAATACATCTATGAATTCGTCACGTAGCCGGCTGTTCAGTATGTAAATAAATTACATAGCCAGCTCCGAGCTAAAGATCGCACTGCTACAAAATGTCAGCCCACATAAGTCTTACTTTGATTGAAACTTTCATCATATATTTACACAAGATAAAGCGCTTGCCTGTGTTCGAACCCACTGGGCCGGCAGTGCAAGGTGCACTACATCGATCGATTGAAACTTTACTCACCTAAAAACCTCTTATCCTTATACGTATCATAGATCCTCTTGAAGCACATGCCTCCTTGCTCCTTGAACATCACCACGGACAGGATATGGGCCACTATGGGCCATCCTGGGGGCGAGAACACTCCCCTCGACGTCCAGTAGTCGTGGTCGTAGGTCGTGATGGCCAGGACAACGGCCAAACTCAGTCCACAAGTGAAAATACACCACAATACTATGGAACCAAGGGTGTAATATCGCAGAAGCCAAGCTAGTAGTTGCCTGTCTGGGTAAGACAGACAGACCCACGACCTACAACTTGTAAGTCGAAGCCGTTATCACTGGGTCACCAGTGCTCTCACAATAGTTACGGTGCATTTATGATCACTTCTATGTATTTGACCCATCTACTAAGGTTGTCCAACGTTGCATAGTAAACCAGTTTGGAAACACAAAAATACTATAAATATCACAACCCACTAAATCAACAAGTAATTACATATGGACCTCAAACTTTCTTCCACGTAACTCAACCTTGGCCGACTTGATAAAAAGCGGTATTCAGTTATTGCACTGAACAATTATGGAACTAAATTGCTGACCGTTACTACGGTTTCATAAGGTTGGCTAGTTTTTAACCTATGTGTTCATGTGACCTCGGGTTGAAATATGTTGGGAAATTTCGTGTCTTCTGACAATCATTTTGTTTTTTGTAAGGAGTGCGTTTATATCTTTGTAACGTGGGTTGCAGCACGTCGGCATAGTGAATGCTTTAAGACAGGCTGTTCTTCTTTGCCATAATTCATGGTTAATTTTAACTAACTTCGATCTGGTCATAATATAGGAGAATTTTATTAATGAACAGAGGGGCAATTCTCGTAATTTTAAGACCGTTCACAGTCTGATCTCAGTCCCAATCTGTTAAAAAATATTTCTAATTTCCCTACATTTTGACATTTGTTTGTCGCTGAGATGAGACTGCGACTAGATTTTGAACGTTTTAAATTGCGAGAATTGGCCTTCAGATGTATATATTGCTTTTGTACTGTTGTGGATCTTGTAAGGCTCATACGAAATAAAATAGTAATTTTTGATCTATTGTGGAGCTTTTGTGACTTAATTGAATGGATGTGGGTGTACTACAGGTGCACCTCTGCCTAACCCTTCGGGGTATACAGGCGTAATGCTATGTTACATGTTGTATGGATAGTTTAACGTTATTTACCTGGGTATCTGAAGAAACTCTGCTATAATAACAACATACAAAAATATTTTTATTTTAACTTAAACATTATGTCATACATAAGTTGAGGCAACCCCAGTATGTTACAAAAGTACCTACTTGTTTCGGAGCTGTCTCACTCTTCCCTTAAGTACTGTATCTTATAAAATAATACACCCCGATGACACTAATATAAATATCAGGCGCTGTGCATAAGCTATTCTATATCCCGCTCGAGACGTCCAAATGTAGTCATCCTCTTTGCAAAACGAACAAGATGCAGGAACAACTAGATGCGACAAAACAAAAGTGCCCGTTCACCTGTCACTTACAATACTTACATTATACCCGCGCGATGCAGCAATGTCAGCCCCACTTACAGTTCGGCGACCTTCCAAAACTGGAACTCTTGAAGTATGAGCTCGAGTTTTCGCAGCTCATCTCAAGCCAAAGAAGATCAGATAGACATAAGTAGATTAAACACCAAATTTGGGTTAAGATGCCGCCGACCGGACCTTAGAGGACAGTGATGTAATAAACCTAAGACATCACAGGGCCGAACTTGGCAATAAAAACATCACATGCACACGCGCACATGCAAAACGTTTTACTACCGAGAATAAATACGCCAGATTGTCGAAAAATTACACTGTAATATTTTTGTATCGTAATAAAAAAAATGGTAATCAACAACAAAGATTTTACGAGCAACTAACGTTGACTTATTTGCATGGATATTACAATGTTCCTTGTTCAGTAAGGAATTTACTTTACGAGTTGAAGTTTACCATAAGAATTTTGTTGGTAAAACATTGTTAACAGATTTTATTTGTAGATCATCGGCTTAGTTCTGATGTGCTTTCATTCAGACTGACAGCTTTTCAGGTTATATCAGTTTTGTATTTAAGATTTTATTCATTCATTGTTAAGTACAATACAGTCATCGAGTTTTGAGTAGGTACTAGTTCGACCATTATAAAACAATTTTAGCACAGATTCATCTCAACGTATCATGAATGAACGTGTCACATAGACAGCCGCCGAATGCGGCCCTGTTTTAACTTTCTCTCTTACAGCATCACAGATTGCGCATGATTCTTGTTAACGCATTTGGCCACATTGTGCGCGGGCGCTAGCCGCGAGCGCTATGTTTCGCGAACTGAACCATTTTTAAATAATTTTAAATAAAATAAAATAAATTAAAAATGCACAAGTGCGCCCCTGCGTGAGTGTAAGGATTGCAGTTTTAAAATAAATTGTGTGAGTGACATAAATATAAAAAGAAGTTTTAAAAATGTTTAAAAAGTTTTGGACACATGTTATTATTTGTGTTACTTTTAGTTGGTTCTGAAAGGGATGATTTTCTATTGTATTTAGAAAATAGTTTTAAATCTCCAATGGCTGTTTATTCAGCTCAAAGTTTTGCTAAAGTCCTTGAATAAATAAATGAAATTGAATTGAAAAATACGCTGTGAAATATCCTGTTAGAATCTAGATAGAATTTGATCTATTAGTTTTAAAACTATCACAACATAGGTTTCTATTATTTTTAAATTAAATTAAAGTTACCATTCCAGATATTATCACTTTTATCAAATAATGTCAAAAACATAAACACCAAAATGTTTGGGTTCAAACGTTCATCGGTGCAGCTGGTAGTCTTACTGGCTTGGCTTCTGCGATATTACACCCTTGGTTCCATAGTATTGTGGTGTATTTTCACTTGTGGACTGAGTTTGGCCGTTGTCCTGGCCATTACGACCTACGACCACGACTACTGGACGTCGAGGGGAGTGTTCTCGCCCCCAGGATGGCCCATAGTGGGCCATATCCTGTCCGTGGTGATGTTCAAGGAGCAAGGAGGCATGTGCTTCAAGAGGATCTATGATACGTATAAGGATAAGAGGTTTTTAGGTGAGTAAAGTTTCAATCGATCGATGTAGTGCACCTTGCACTGCCGGCCCAGTGGGTTCGAACACAGGCAAGCGCTTTATCTTGTGTAAATAATTTCATCACCACTGCTCTCAAAACGGTGAAGGAAAACATCGTGAGGAAACCGGCATGTCCTAGAACACAGAATTCGAAGACATGTGACCGCTACTAGCCCGCACTGGCTCCGCGTGGTAGATTACAGCCCACTCCCTGTCAAAGAGAGGAGGCCTGTGTCCCAGCAGTGGGAACATTACAGGCTGATTATGCTTTTATGATGAAAGTTTCAATCAAAGTAAGACTTATGTGGGGTGACATTTTGTAGCAGTGCGATCTTTAGCTCGGAGCTGGCTATGTAATTTATTTACATACTGAGCAGACGGCGACGTAACGAATTCATAGATGTAGGGTAGTTTGATAATCTAGGCTTACTTAACGTAAACATAAAATTATCATTTGTGATAGCCATATTCACTAAGGCGTGTATGTTTTACGAATGGTAAACGTATATCAAGAGCATACTCAACCAACCAGTCAACCAGTCTTACCAAGGGGTATCGTATTACCAAGTAATTGGGTTGTGGAGGTCAGATAGGCAGTCGCTCCATGTAAAATACTGGTATTCAGCTGCATCCGGTTAGACTGGAAGCTGACCCCAACATAGTTGACAAAACGCTAGGCAGATGAAGGTGACCTCCAGATAAGTTAGAGCTATCTTATCAGGTGGATAGTTTTATACAAATTACATTTCATTTTATGGTAGGACATAAGAATTGGCAGGTATCGTACTAAACAAAACATCTTTGCATCCGATACAACACCAAGTATTGAAGCAGGTGCACCAATTCACGTGCACATTAATAACAAATTATGTTGCCAAAATGTGCCGACCAGTGGGCGCATGGCAGTCGCCGGCCCCGCCAGAATCGCCGGTTATACTAGAACATGTGATGTCATGGATGAACGAACGAGTCGAGAGTTTAACTAGGCCGTGACCAATTATTCAATCAATCAATGGCCTTTGCGTCATATCGCATAATACGTTCATAGATTAAAAAGTTTGCTTTTGTCTGCCTCGGTGGTTCAGTAGTCGGAAGCGCGACTGCTGTGCATGACGTCCGGGGTTCGATTCCTAGGTCGGGAAAACCCGTCTCGGTTGTAACCCGGAGTCCAGATTGTACCGGCTATAGGCTCGCTGACCATTACATTACCCAGTAAACCATGTATACTTAACAGTTCTGTCTATCCCTTCGGGAAACACAGGAGTGAAGTTATGCTATGTGACGTTATTATGTTGTTTACGCTTTTAATTTACTGGCACCGGCTTCCATGCAGCCTGAACGTTTGTAAAGAGTATCATATCATACATAAACATTGGCAAAGCTGCATGAAATTCTAGGGCGAATTCACGAATTACGAAATTGTTGACTATCGGTTCGTTTTGCTTTTAATTTATGTTTTGGGGTAGAGAATGCTCGCCTCAGTCGTTTCTGTGACCGTGACGAAGTTGTTGTTGATCGATTTGTTCGCAACGTAAAGCCTGAAATACCCACGCATGCTATGTAGTAATAGCACGAAAGTATGCTAATTGAGAGCAGTACTGTTAGTAGTACATTATATCCAATACCTCATGAAGGTACGAGTAATTTCGAGCCGTTTAGGGTTGAAACCCTCGGACCGCGGGGTCCGAGCGGTCGTGGCTTGTTCAATGCAATCTCCAAACGGTTGACTCTACCCGTGACCAAATGCTTTTACCTTGGCCAGAGGATAAGTATTGCCATGCAACGTGGCAATTCCGCCAGTCTCTTGGGTACATTACCAGTCGACAGCGATGTGGAGGAATATTTCGACGCTATATTTTAGTTTGTTTGTTAGTTAGTTACTTAGAACTTAGAAAATGAGCATGCTACGTTCTACCAAACAAAGGTGCTTTTTAATAGCAATTCTACTTTAGCTATAATAATCAAATGGCCTTGATTCGTCAATAGAAGGTACCTATCTATTTTATATCTATATCAATAATAAAGCTGAAGAGTTTTTTCGTTTGAACGCGCTAATCTATGGCACCGGTCACATTTCGCACAGGTCAGATTTGAAAACATCTTTTTGTTTTGATAGCACAATTCTTGAGGAAATCTATAGGCTAGGCTTTTAACATCACGCTATAACCTTAAGGAGCCGAGCAAAAAGATAAAAATTAGAAGAACGCTAAGCGAAAATGAAGTGATATCGCGGGCAGGCGATGCGATGCGATGGGGTGGGTCGGTACTTTTTAAAGACAATTCATAACACAATTCCAGGCTGCCACCAGTTCTACCAGCGCACGCTGGTCGTCCGAGACCCCGAGCTGATCCGAAGAGTGTGCGTCAACGACTTCCAGCATTTCACAGACCGAGGGTTCTTCTTCAATAAGGACGTGGATCCCCTGGCAGGCTCCGTGCTGTTCTTGAGGGGGAACGAGTGGAAGCGGCTCAGGGCGAAGATATCGCCGATTTTTTCGTAAGCTTGATTTTAATTTTTGTCTTTGTAGAATCGCTAACAGCCAAGCCATAATGCATCGTGTTGTCCATAGATCCTATTCTAGAATAGTGTGTATATGCACTGAAGACCGTGTATTTCGTAAAAAAAAGCCGAACTGAGGAGTTTTTGCAAAGTTTCCGCTGGGTGGGATAGACTTGTTGAAGGTCCTTCGAAATATTACATGAATTTGAACAATGTACTTATTTAGGCTTATCGTTAATATAAGTTTTAGCCGACATCAAAAAGAACAGGTCATTGTGGCCACAGTGTTAAATAGGTTTAGTGCAAATAAATTAGTAGTTAGTCAAACTTGAGTAAGTGTAATTGTGTAAAGCATTTTCGTTTACATTACTCTGTGACCCCATTTTTCATACAGTTGCTGAGTTGCACATCTACAGTGATTATTTTATTTTTTCAGGCCAAACAAACTCCGAGGAATGTTTCCCCTCATAGAAAACACAGCAGGAGAATTCGTCACTCGAGTCCAAGATTTGCTGACACAGCCTAAAAGTACACCGAACCAAAACGGCAACATAAAATCAGATGGACCATCAAATGGTGTTGGATCCAGTTCTTCTGTGGTGGATTCAGAGAAGCTAGTGGGTGGTTATACAGCTGATGCTATAGTGCCCTGTGCTTTTGGCCTGAAGAGTGGAGTCATGTATAATGACGAAGATCCATTTGCTGTGGCGTTGCACGCGTTCTACGAAATGTCGCTGTGCAATATTTTTGAGAAGTAAGTTGAATATTATTCATGAACATGTAGGAATTTTTGTAGGGTTCCAATTTTACGGGTTCAATTACTGGGGAATTTTGCAATTGAAGAAGATTGAAAATCGCAATTAAATACCTTATTGGGAAAGGTGAAAAATATAATTTTTAAAGTGTTTATTCTGTAAATAGGACATCGGAATCACTTTTACACGTCACATTATATAAAAAAAAATAAGCTAGATGAAGTCGACATTTCCTATCTGACTATCCCTGAGAAGAAAGGGCGAACAAACGCAAGGGTCAAAGTCTCTTTTAAGCTCCAGACTATACTCTTGGTCAGATTATGTGCGGGCCATGTAGATTAGTAGTAATTCTAAATTCAATAAAAAATAGTATTGAAGTAGCTCAAGGAAAGTTTTTCCAATAATTTTGGTAGAAACGTGTTGTTAAGTGGTTTTTTTTTGTCTTATTTTCTTTTTAGGAATTCAATTTGGGAAGTCCAAAGGAGGATTTCTTGTATTAGTCATTGCAGGAAAACGGTGTTTTTGCTCCATTTAAAATACTGATATTCAGCTGCATTTGCTGCAGCTGCGGTTAGACTGGAAGCCGACGCCTACATAGTTGGGAAAAGGCTAGGCAGATGACGACAATGACATAACCTTGGTCAGATTATGTGACGACAATGTAGATTAGTAGTAATCTTGGTCAGATTATGTGACGACAGTGTAGATTAGTAGTAATCTTGGTCAGATTATGTGACGACAATGTAGATTAGTAGTAATCTTGGTCAGATTATGTGACGACAATGTAGATTAGTAGTAATCTTGGTCAGATTATGTGACGACAGTGTAGATTAGTAGTAATTCTAAATGCAATAGAAAAAAGTTTGATGAAGGTTTTTCCAATAATTTGGAATGATAAAAACGATGAGAATGTTGCACAGGGTGGTTGTAGGTAGAAAAGTGTTTTTAAGTGGAAATAGCCAAATACTGGCCATTTTCCCCAAGATACAAACGTGATTCGGTATCAATTAAAGTTGTTTGTTTTATTTTCCTTTTTATTTATTCAATCTGGGAAGACCAAGGCAGGATCTTCTTGTATAAGTCATTCAAGGAAAACAGTGGCCTTCCTTCAATGACAAAGACAAAGACATTTATTCATCGGATATGGTAGGTACAAAGTTGGTAGCGTAAAAACTCCCAGTCGGCACATTTCTTTCCTAAATCTTCAGCAATCATCGTCATATTTCAGCTAATTTACACAAAAGCTTAATGAATTATGCATCTAAACGTTCCTCATTTATCACTCCGTCTATTGGTGAAAACCGTATGAAAATACTTTTTGGTAGTTTTTGTACCGGTTCCAAGCCCTGCCTACAGCTGCAGCGGTCTAATAATTTGCACTAAGAAGAACTCCAAAAATGTTTGGTCTAAAATTTTAATTGACACTACATACTTACCAAATCTCTTAATCTCGACAATCATACAATTTATTCATCACGCGCCCTGCTAGTGTATAACTTTCAAACAACCATTAATAAATAAGATATTGATTTCTAATTTTCATAGTTTGAGGTCAGCCGATCATATTTGGGTTATCCGATTGCGTAGAAGAAAACTTCTTAACTTAATCTGGAAATTACTTTGTGAGTATTAAAAAGTTGTTCAAAAGAACTTAGCTACATAATTTGTTCTAATTTGGCTTGAATTTATTATAGTCTGTAATGCGTATCTGTTTTAGTTTTGTTAAGTGAATTGGTCGGAGTCAAAGTTAGCTTGTTAATCGATGAGCAAATTGGTGTGTCAGATATCAAAGGCGAAAAGTTAGGTATTTTCGTTGCGGTTGATAAATGAGCCTATGAAATTCATTAGTGTTTCGAAGGTTTTTCATCAAGCTTTTGTGTGTATTATTTTTTGGTTCACTAAGCTAATAAGAAAATGAAGGTATCAAACACTTTATAAAGCTAGTTGCCCATTCCAAAACGTAGATCTCTATGGAGAAGAACGGTCAAGAAACTCCAAGGACGCTCTTTTAAATCAAGATATTATTACAAAATCCTGGGTACATTATTCTTATTGCTTCTATATGTGAGAATGTAAAAAAGAAATAATTTATAATATACAATTAAAAATAAGCCCTGGCAGTTAAGAGATGACCAGTCTCAACCGACGGCGCCCGTTCACGAACATGACGCGTGGATCAGCACCACCCAGCTCAACTATTTTGTAGGGAACCGAATGATCCAACACACGCACCACCACCAGCGAGACATTTAAGTGAGCGTGACATATTCTCAACTGCCATGCTCTTTCAAGTCAACATCAAAATATCATAAAAACGGATCCATGGTTATGATCCATATACAAAATTTAAAAAATGCTTCTAAATTATACAAAACTATAATTTGCAATTTATTTAACAGATGAGAAAAAAAAATCACTACAAATCAGGAAGAGGTATTTAATATTGAAGTATTAAGAATTAAATCTTGATTGAATAAAACAAAACATTTCGTTCGTAATGTCAGAAACACAAAAAAAAAGAAAAAAAAAGGGGAAGCATCTCTTCAAAATATTGAATTATGATCAACTAGTGAGCCCAAGTGCCTGTGGAGCAGGACCAGCATTAAGCCAAGCATTTTTATCTACGATATACTCATCCAACTTATAATAGGCTTGTCAACATAGTGTGCGTTAATAATTCAAATACTTGGGTACTATACATTTCACTCTGCTCTATATTTTTGTTTCTTTTTCCAGAACGATGCGTCAATTCTGGCCAGCTTTTGTATTGTTCTTCAGAATGAGAATCATACCTAAGAAGACGCACGATTTCTTCTACAACATCGTGACCACCGTGCTGAGAGCTAGAGAGAATGGTAACGTGTCTTGTTATTACATAACATAATATCACGCCTGTAATCCTTGATGGGTTAGGCAGAGCTGTACCAATAGTAACAGCCACTTTAGAGCGTCAAAATGTGGGTACAAACGACAGTACATTAAGGTACCCGAAACTGTAAATTTTTTCCAATCAACCTTGCTTTAGCGATAAAATTGAAATCTATTATAGAGATTTGACATATTGTAGTACATACCTTGAAGCGCTGGCGTCTGTACAATAAAAAATAATTGGTTCTAGTCGCCCCTTGACTTTGACTTTGACTTTGACTTTGACTTTGACCTTCCAAAAGATAGTTTTCGTATGGAGAAAAATATGCAAGAAACTACATCGTTACTCTTTTTAAAAGGTTTTCACAATATTTTGTATACATTAATTATATAATTATATGTGAAAACGATGCACCTAGAATAAAATTACTGTACCACAATAAGTAAAATAAATTAAAAATGAAGCCATGACAGATACATTAATTATGTGATAGGTAGGTACAACGGTGCTCACATATTTGCAAACATTGTAAAAGTAGAAGATTTTCACTAAAAAGGTGTCCATGTTGGTTTATGTAAAATGACGGCTTGAATTTAAAGAAAGTCAAATCAAAGTTAAGATATTTATTGACATATGGCTGTTTAGTCAGATAGTCAGTCTGGACCAGCTGCATTCTTTTTATTTATTCTCAAAAATTAAAGTGCCATTTCATCGCATTGACATTATGAACTCTGAAGACGCTGTGACTGCAGTCGAAAGGGCTGTGGTAACCAGGCAAGATCGGAAGATTCTTCATTTTCAATTCAATTTCACCTTTCTTAAGTGAAACATTATTGTTTTTCGACATCCACGCGAACAAAGTTGCGGGTGTAAAAAAAAATTTTTTTTTTTGATTTTGCAATCTGCCGGGTACAAATTCAGACTCCGGACTGATACTGAAAAACTGACTTGTATTTACTACTCTTTTTATCTACTTACTCGATGTTTGTTGATTTACCCATTGATTTCCCTAAGGGAGGAAGGGAGATGAAACAGCAAATAGTTTTGGATAAAACCTAAAAGTTGATATTGAAACTTACCTAGTATTTTTTGAGTTATTGCTAGCGTGTTATATGAAGAATACACTGGGGTATAGAATCAAGAGAGATATTGATCTGTTTCTTTATCAGACCGAGTTTATACATACTCGTAGAAGAGATATATAGGCTGATTTTTTAAAGACCAGCCAAATTTAAGGATGTGGTACAGACCATCAAACTGAACAACTTTCTCCATGGGACAAATAGCGTAATCGCGAAAATTTTGTCAACTGTCCCATAGAAAACTTCAATACCTACTCGACCTAAATGTATGGGACGGCTGATTTTTTATTCGCGATTACGATGTTTGTCCCATGGAGAAAGTTGTTCAGTTTGATGGTCTGTACCACATCCTTAAATTTGGCTGGTCTTTAAAAAATCAGCCTGTATATTGAGTCATTACAAATTGCTAGTGGGGCTTGTGGCTAAATAATAACAGCCGCACGGGTCGATTGATCGATCAGGTTAAGCAACGCTTGCCGCGGTTGGTCCACGGATGATTAACCATCTGTACATACCTATACCATTCCGGACCTCGGAAAGCACGTTAAGCGGTTGGTGCCGGCTGTCATTCGTGGATCTTTGACATTCGTTACGGGTCGTCAGAAACCCGAAAGTTTGATAACCAGTCTTACCAAGGGGTATCGTATTCCCCAGGAACTGGGTTGTGGAGGTCAGATAGGCAGTCGCTCCGTGTAAAATGCATTCAGCTGCATCCGGTTAGACTGGAAGCCGACCCTAACATAGTTGAGAAAAGGCTAGCCAGATGATGAAATGTAAAATGTGAATAGAAAGGGTTTATTTTTATAGCTAAACGGATACGCACCGGAAAATGCATCTGTCACAATATTCAACTTTCATTTGTTTTAAAATGACGTTATTTCAAGTTAAACAAATATCAAATTTATTTAAATGGTAATTAAGTTGATTTAAGAGTGACTAGCACTGTTGAAAAAGTTATAAAAATGTTTGAAGTTGTAGCGTAAACTGAACTTAATTGTATAGGAATTAAAGTTATTTTTCCATAAACTCATATTTGTTGAAATTTTTGGCGAATATGTCGCGATTCAAATTTAGACGTATTAATGGCCGTATTACGTTACGCACAATCGATAAATTGCTAATGTTAAATTTTCAGGCGTCCAGGAAAAGCGTGGGGATTTCATCGACATGATGATGGCACTGAGGAATGACGAGACCAACAATAACTGTAAGAAGGACCTTGAAGATGTTGAAATCAGTAAGTTTTGACGATTGTTTTTATCATTAGTATAGTATAACTGGCTGTTGTCCGCTGCTCCACAAGTCCAAGCACGTATTTTACGTACTGGTTTCATTAACATAGATCAGCCTGTAATGTTTTCCACTACTAGGACACAGGCGTCCTCTTTTTTGGTGCGGGTGTGCGGGAGTGCGGGTTGGTAGATGTCACATGTCTTCGAAAGTTTTGGTTCTAGGACATACCGGTTTTCTCACGATGTTTTCCTTGACTTGAAAGAAAGAAAGAAAATAAATTTATTTATCACAGGCTAAAAGACACGTGTATGGTGTAATCTGATGTATATCAGATAGCAACAATTACAGAATGTATTGCGCCTAACTGAGTTCGAACCCACGACCTACAACTTGTGAGTCCGGGGGTCGTTACCACTGGGCCATCACTTCTAGCTCAGTTTTCTTTTCACAAACTGACGGTCATTTTCATCAGGCGATTTTTCAGTCATATTAAAAAGCAAAAAACCTTGATTGATACAGATAGTAACTTTCGCAAAAAAAAAATTGTTTCATATAAAAAAAAAATATTAAGGATCAAAGAAAAATGGCGTCCACAGTCAAGCACGAACTCATTACAAGTTTTATCTTTAACGGGTTAACTTTAAGATAACGTAATTAATGTGGTCGCATTAACTTTAGATATTAGGGCGACTTCAATATTGCTGAACTCTAACTTTTACTTAGTTCGGTTCGTAATTTTAAGTTTTCGAATAATTATCGATCTGTTTAGTTTGTTTGCGAGGGTACTTTAACTCAGTTATACTCAGAATAATTTATAAAAGGAATGAGGCCAGTTTAAAATATGTTTTGGGTAACTTGTTTTGACATGTTTATTTAAAGGGGGTAAGGGTTTAAAGAAGTACAGCTTTAAAAAACAAGTAATATAAAACAGAAATGGGCAAAAGACTCATGTTTGTTATTGTTTGGCGGCAGTTTTCTTCTACAGAACTCAACTTAGCAAAATGACATGCCCTGGCTAGAGCATTTTTACCAACAGCAAACACTTCAAGGATTTCATTTCTAAATACACTAGAAACCAACTCAAAGCATTTACTTCAATGAAACCAATTAGTGAGCAGTGTTGGCCCAGTGATAACGGCCACGACTTACGAGGTGTAGGTCATAGGTTCGAACCCAGACAGGCGCTTTACTTTGTGTAAATTATTTCGTCACCCTGCTCTCAAAACGGTGAAGGAAATCGTGAGAAAACCGGCATGTCCTAGAACCAAAAAATCGAAGACGTGACATTACAAACCGGCATTGGGCCCGCGTGGTGGATTACGGACCACTCTCTCTCACCCAGAGGAGGCCTGTATCCCAGCAGTGGGATCATTATTAGCTGATTATGATAAACCAATAGCAGTCACTTTTGAGTTGTCATGCAGTTGGGCGGGATGAAGCTCTAAAGTGCAGTAGGTTCCTATGAAGAAGAACGCACAACAAACTTCATGGAAACAAAGAAAGACAAAACATTTATTCAGCAGAGACTCAGCAGAGACATGCATCAGATAAAAACCAATATAAAAAAATCTAATAAAAAAGAGTAAAGCCCACTGTAAGAAATTAGCTGGAAAGTGTGCGCAACGGCTGCGCCAAAAAGGCCCGGTTCAGCAAAAATGCCAAACAACTAGTCTGCCTGACGTTGGTTTTCAACTGGACCTGATGGACGATTTTCTAAATCAAAATATTATTTACAAGTTTAATAATAATCCCAACTTCCATCCATAGCTGATATGGTAATCTCAGCAAACGCGTTCATAATCTTCCTGGGCGGTTTCGAGACCACCTCCTCAACCCTCGCGTTCCTGTTCCTGGAGCTGGCAGCCAACCAGCAGGTCCAGGAGAAGATGAGGAGTGAGATCCGGGAGGTTTTGAACCGACACGACGGGAAGATCACCTATGAGCTGCTGCAGGAACTGGTTTATATGGAGATGGTGATTCAGGGTATGATGTTGTTATTTTTTAAACTAGATGGAGGTGCTTTTATTAATTGTCTTCTTTAGAGCTCTACCGTCCGTTTTCAGTAATACTAAGCGACATCTAAAGGTGCGCTGTTGGATTTTCAACTTTCGGTATTAAGCCAAACGTTGATAATCCAACAACGGGCTATTGTTTAGGCCAGAGGCTGCCGTCTCAACATTCATAGGGATCGCTTTACGAGCGAATTCGGTCGCAAAGTCCCGGATTGACAGGTGTAATGTATGGAGTGACAGGACTTTGCGACCGAATTCGGTCGTAAAGCGATCGCTATGAATGTCGAGACTGCAGCCCCAGGAATGAGCAACCTTTGGAAAGTTTCGGGCTAAATGAAGTTACGGGACATAGGTACATAAGAGGTAGATAAGAGACGAGTGAGTTGCGATAACATTGTGACTTACATCATTTTGTTATACATTGCTTGCAGGCATCGCAATCTTATATGAAAAAGGTGCGCAAAACAAGTAGTGGATAACATCTATCATGAAAGTATCATCTATCATATATTTTTCGCGTTAGGTTTGAACCTACCGGGAAAAATGCTAGTACTTTTTCATTGGCGTGAACTGAGAATTAATATCTTTTTTTTTTTACGCGCGGTTTGGAAATATTTTGCGGGCCGGATCAAAACGCGGATCGGGCCGGGCGTTGCCTATACAATGGTTTAGGCATTCATTTAGGTGTCGCTTAGTGTTAGTGAAGCAGGCATGACTCAGGTTCGAAGTCTTGTTCAAGGCGGAGATTGATAAACGTTACTTAGCACGGTCTTTGGCTAAGCGTCATTCCTGCCACTGTCGCACAACTATCAAACTATGTATGTACAATTGCAAGATGGAGACAGTAACATGTTAGTTAACACACGTGCTACTTAACGTTTATAAATATCGAACTTCGACATGAGTAAAAAGCGTAGACTTTGGTCTATGATGTGATGTGAAATAAGAGGCGTGATGGAATTGGAATTGAGAAGGCCGAATATTCTGTCAACGATGGCGGAACATGTAGCTGAGGGCCCATCGGCGGCATCTACTTCGCCACATGCAAAATTACGCATCATACTGACGTCACGCAAAATCCTGAATCGCGCAAGCAGAGTTTACCCCGCGACTAGCAACAGAATATACCTTTGACTGATGACTGTTTCATTTGCATTTTGGACCTTATGAAATTGGTATTTCAGTAAATAATTGCGTGATATATAATTTATGTGCTAGCTATTTTCCACAGCTCTTCGAGTGTATAAATAATTAGTTTGAACACCACACCACGTTCAGCACAGTGACCCCAATTGGTTAGTTACTTGTAACCAGAAAAGTTTCTATTAATGAGTTTTTACTTCCCCCTCGAGGAATGGACTGGTTCGGATTAAATGGACTGTGTCCGTTACACTGGCTGAAACTATACTGAACAGTCTCGGAACTGTAGTGTACGGAGACCAGTTAACAGGTGTGAATTTAACTTGTTTGAACTTTAATGGGCCTGGGGGCCTGGAGTTAGACTCTAGAGGGGCAATTCTCGTAATTTTAAGATCGATCACAGTCTGATCTCAGTCTCAATCTGTCAAAAATACCTCTAACTTCCCTACATTTTGACAAGTATTTGACATTTGCTTGTCGCCGAGATGAGACTGCGACTAGATGTTGAACATTTGAAATTACGAGAATTGGCCTTCTGATCTCCCACAAATTACAATATTTTGTCGAACTACCTGTCAACTTAATATGTTTAAGAATGTAATTTGTGGAGATAAATAAACATTTATTTTTATTATTGAATGGAGATATTCACAGTGGTAGGGACATCGACGCGCAACCTGGGCCCGTATTCCTGTAATTTAAAACGTTCAAAATCTAGTCGCAGTCTCATCTCGGCGACAAACAAATGTTAAAAACTTGTCAAAATGTAGGGAGATTAGACGTGTGGTTTATTTTGTAATAGTGTATTGTATGTGAGATTAACTCATGCTCTGGTTAGTCAGGAAGGTAGATTGGTAATGACCCACTTTTTAATCTTATACTATGCGCGATCAGTTTTACGACGACTGTTTCATATGGGTTCTCCAAAACCCATCCGAATCCTGATGGAGCTACAGAGGTACTCGTATAAGGAACAGGTTGTGAAATTCACTCATACTCCATACAAACGGGAGGAATCTTCGATCAGATGTGTGTGGTGTCTGGTGGGCTTCTGCTGGACAATTGATGTCGGGACGTTGTATATATGCTAGTCGAGCGGTAAACTCTGCTTGCGCGATGCAGGATTTGGCGTGACGTCAGTGTGATGCGTAGTTCATAATGTGGCGATGTAGATGCCGCAGCAGACTTGACAGGTTTATATTGGGACCAAAAGTCCCTAAACCACTTCCGCATACGTTCCGGTTAATGTACTGGCAAATACTTTTTTTTTTTTTAATCTGGTAGATATCTAGTGTCCGGACTCTGGAAAACAGTCCCTAAGAAAAAATATACACTTATTCCCATACTTCAACGTCATTTTTACTCGCTCCAGAAACTCTTCGCCTCTACCCGCCTTTCCCGAGCATCCAGCGCCTATGCACCAAAGAGTACACGATACCCGACACGACCACCGTGGTGGAGAGGGGCACCATCGTACTGTTCCCGACACTAGGCATACAGAGAGATGAACAGGTAAGCCCCTGCTTTTGTACACGGTCAAATAAATTAGCTAGCACAACTTGACACAACAAAAACTGATTTTATAAACTTTCTTTAGTATAGTATTCTATTCTTTATTAAGCAACTACACTACTTATGGTGATCCCAATTATTTTATAAAATCTTGTTATTTTTGGTTTTATCATGTTTAGATATATTACACGTCTCGCGTCTGTGGAGTTTTGCTAGCTAACTTTTTTTACTCTGTAGATAGTTAAGATAACTAGAGTCTGACTGAAGAGGTGTAATGGCGGGAAAAACCTCGGACTATCGAAAACAAAATTGAAACTAGTCAAATTTCTTTAAGACTTGGCAGAGAGTATTGACTTGGTATAAAATTGGAGACTGTAATAGTTATGCTTGCACTGTCGCGTACGTGCCAACTTAGAGCGGATATCTTACACGAAATAAAACTTGGGAACAAGTGTCAGAGCCGACACTTGCATAAAACTTGCACATAAGCAACTAACTCGCTTCCTGCATGTTGAGAATACTCCCCCAATACTTGTGAGACTTTGTTATATATAAATGAACTAGCTGCTCCCCGCGATTTCACACGCATAAGATTCGGTCCCGTGGGAATATCGGGATAAAAAGTATCCTATGTGTTAATCCTGGTTATAAACCATCTGTGTGCCAAATTTCACCTAAATCCATTCAGTAGCTTTTGCGTGAAAGAGTAACAAACATTCATCCATCCACCCATCCAAACTTTTGCGTTTATAATAATTTAGTAGGACTAGCTGTGCTCGCAACTCCGTTCGCGTAGATGTCGGGTGTCAATAATGTGTCGCTTAGAGAAGGTGTAGGCACAGTGTAGGGATGTACCATTCCCTCCTCCATTGAAAAGTTAATATCTTTTTTCTCTTCTTAAGTTTTTTTTTTGCGCGGAACCCTATTTAATTTTCTAAATAAAATAGCAGTAATCACTCCTTATAACGTCAGCTATCTGCCAGTGAAAGTGTCAAAATCAGTCTAGCCTTTTCGGAGATTAGCCGGATCAAACAGACAGACTAACAGACAAAAAATTAAAAGTTGTGTTTTTGTTGTAAGTACCGTAGGTATATACTTTCAGCACTTAGTAAAAAGTATTTTGACATTAAAAACAAACACTTAAATTTTATTTATTTGTATGTACAGATTGGCCAAGTTGCCAATAGGTAACATGAGTTAGGAGACGAGATGTTTGACTGTGACATAGTTGTACTATCGCCAGAATCCACCATCCATCCACCGTCCATCTCTGACCACCGACCGTAAGGACTTACGGTCGGTGGTATCCTGCTTGCAGCGCATATTATGAGTCGACCTATAAAAGATCCTCTTTGTTTTACTCACGGACGCTGCTGTGGTCATCATGTGCACGGGATTTTGTTTTCAAAATAGTCAGATGTAGGTTTTGGCGATAGTACCATGGTTAGGTAACTCACGATTCTAAAATACCATAAATAAATAAAATAAAATAAAAAGCCTTTTATTTCTCTCATAATTAAAGATATCTACGGTTTACATTTAATAATAATAATAGATAGTAATGAGAATAAATAATGTAGTAATGGGTATAATATTAATTGAATTGATAAATTATATAAGATCTAAAAATGGTACCAATAATTTATCTGCAGGCATGCAAGAACCCCTCTTATGTGAGGTCTTAGGGTGAAGGCCTCCTCCAGACTTTTCCATTTGTGTCTATCTTTGGCAATTGTCTTCCAGTTTTTACCAGCTATTTTTATTATATCGTTATCCCAGCTAGTTACCGGTCTTCCTCTCTTTCTAATACCGGCAGGGCCCCGCCATAACATCAGTCTAGAAGTCCATCGGTCATCGCTCATCCTGGCTACATAGCCTGCCAGCGCCACTTTAACTTTTGTGACAAATTAAGTGCATCTGTAACTTTAGTCTTGTCCCGTATGATATTGTGTGGGATTTTTTGTATTTTTCTCACGTTTGCAATGCTTCTCTCCATACTTCGTTGTCAGGATCTGATTTTGTTCCTTACGCGTAGCGTGTATTTCCACGTTCGGCAACCGTAGTTGATAGAGGGGAGCAGACATGTGTCCATTGTTTTTTTCTTTAAATTCATATGCATAGTTCCCTTCAGTATTTCTTTAAGACTCCAGAATTTTTTCCATTCGCCTGAAATTCTTCTTTCAACTTCTAATTCATTGTTTTGTTTTCCAAAGGAAACTTGTTTGGCTAGGTATATGTAACTATCTACGTATTCCAATGGTTTTTGGTCGAGATATATGGGGTGTTTTGTACTGTTGGACATAATTTTTGTTTTATTTAAATTTATTTCCAAACCCACTTCATAGCTCATAGTTTTCAGTGACTGTGTCATTGATTCCATCTCTTTACCACTTCCGGATAGTAGAATAATATCGTCGGCAAATCTTAGATGGCTGATGAATTTGCCGTTAATGTTCAGCCCTGTTCTTTCCCAACCATCTCTAGTACCGCTATAAAAATTCTCGGAGATAGTGGGTCGGCTTGATATTACACTAGGTTTAGTGGTATGTTGTTCGGTATTTTGTGCGATATGTAGACTTTTTTCTATGCCTCGAATTATATTGTTGTAGTTAGTTTGTATGGTGACATCCTCTTGAAATTGCAGTTGGTCTTCATGCTTTTCTAGAGATAGTTTATATGTTGATATTTCTGTCTCGTTTTTCAATGAATTTCTTAAACGGTCTAAAATACGAAGGAGTTTTTAATTAATCATTACGTTGCTGTAAGTTCAAACGAGGTCTGTTTGTTGGCCCACGGGTGACGCTTGGGGGGGCTTGTGTGTCCTGCAATGGACGTCATTCAGCCGAAATTAAGACGTTTTTTCTGTCCTTTTGCGTGGGTTCACTTATTCACTATTATAGGTATTGCGTACATAATCAGACTATAATAATGTTCCCACTGCTGGGACACAGGCCTCCTTTCAGTGAGGTGGAGTGGGCCGTATTCCACTACGCGGGCCCAGGCGGGTTGGAAGATGTCACAAGCTATAATCTGAGGTTACAAGTCTTCCAATTTTTGGTTATTGCAGGGTATTGCGTAGCTTATCATTTCCGAGTAATTGCCGTGCTAAGAATACGAATTAGAAAATACATCAAAGTCTTTATGCCGCATTTATATTCAATATAAATTAAAGTTGTTTACTCCAAAACTAATAATAATGCCGACCACGTTGCAAGATAACAGTTTCGTTAAAACTTGCCAAAA
This sequence comes from Apamea epomidion, assembly GCA_947507525.1. Classification (NCBI taxonomy): domain Eukaryota; kingdom Metazoa; phylum Arthropoda; class Insecta; order Lepidoptera; family Noctuidae; genus Apamea; species Apamea epomidion. Next base: position 2,797,381 of record OX382233.1, read on the forward strand.
CAATTTGTAATAATTTTCTCACTTTAACAGAATCCTTTATTTTTAGTACGAACGTTGAAGAATATTAAGTTAATTTGATCGATGCCAATCATCTCCGAGCTATTGAGTTATCTTAGAGATTACATTTTAGAAGAGGGGTGCGGAGGTAAGTGAGAGATCAGTGAGGTTAAGTGGGTAAGTAAAGGTTATGTTTTAAGTACAACTTGACCTTTCTACCGCTGGATAGACTTACTTAGGCCTTATACCAAAACGGAGAAGTGATAATAACAGTAAAGGTCTTCAAATCAGTCATTCTGTTCATAAGTCGGTACAAAGTAATTGAAAAATAATCTTTATGTTAAAAATTTTCACCAATTCTTTAGTAAGGGTCAAAGGTTTTTTAATCAATTTTTATTACAATGTAGTACAGACGCAGCACATCACGCTACTACAATCTGTCAAATTTCTTTAATAGATTTTCAACTTTATCGCTAAAGCATTAAGGTTCAAAGTTGATTGGGAAAATTTGACAGTTTCGGTTAGATTGACCTGCTGGCGTCTGTACAATGAGCGAGTCTGTTAGTTTGGAATTTTAGTCGTAATTTTATCTCTTGGACTTATGACGCAATCGCATTGGTTCTACGTAAAAAAAGGATTTTAGAGTAAGTGTCGATTACAGAGTGTACCTCATTGATTGTGTGGTCGGGGGACCGCTCTCATTATTAGCCAAACGTTCTTTTAAAGTTTAAAAAAGTAGCGGTCCCCCGACAGGACAATATTTAATCAAAAAATTTCATACGTACTTACGTAGGGTCATAATTTCAAGGTTAGTTTTTTCTTTTTATAGGGTTTCACGTTGTCGGGGGTTTTTTAAATTTTAAATTTAATTTGTTATATCATGCTTGTTGTAGGGACTTCTTGTTATTTCATTTCTTTTATTTTCTTGCGTTTTAAGATTCAGGTAATTTGGTAAGTATTTGATCAGGTTTTTTGTAATTCACCATTTCGTGGTAGTGGCCATCTTGGATTTGAAATTTGTCATAGTGTATAGTATTCTACTAGTCAAGCCCTTTCATTTCATACCCATATAGAGGGAGTTGTGAAAAAAAAATGTAATTCGCCATTTTGTGGTAGCGGCCATCTTGGATTTGAAATTTATCATAGTGTATAGTATTTTGCTAGTCAAGCCCTTTCATTTGATACCCATATTGAGGGAGTTGTGAAAAAATATGTAATCCCCCATTTTGTGGCGGCGGCCATCTTGGCCCGATTTTCATCAAACACAGCTAAAAAGACTCCCGACAAATTCACCTTTCAAACAAAAAAAAAAAACAACGTTAAAATCGGTTCATCCGTTCGGGAGCTACGATGCCACAGACAGACGTACACCCCCCCCCCCCACACAGAAACGTCAAACTTATAACAGCCCGTCGTTTTTGCTTCGGGGGTTAAAAATGAAAACCTTTGTTACTGTTAGTGTGTTATGCAATTACCCCGCCGGTCGCGCTAGTTTGCCGATCCATGGAATTCGTCATCGCTAGCGCGTGTAATAATTACTTATTCGACACTTTTGCGATGTGGGGATGAGGAGGGGTTAAGTAAACAACATGACGTGTATTACTTTACGAGTCAATTGTGAACAGAGACTCAACTGTACTCTCCTCCACTGTCCTCTCTCCTTTAATAGGTGGTTTAAATATACATAGATAGTACGTGACTACGTGCTAACACGAAGTATATCTACCTTAACTTAACCCTGACCAATACGTGACATGCTGATGTACAACATACGTGACACTCACCACACTTTGATGTTCTTCAGTTTTCGCGATATTTGTTAGTTTTGCTGAAGTTCAGGAAACTTAGCGCGAACGGTTTGTGGAATCGAATGTCATGTTTACTCAGGTCGACTACCATGGTCATTTTGGTTTTTTATTTTTATTAATATTGGCTAACATAGTTTTAAGACCTTTGTTACTAACAACTATGGACATGTAATTAGTCATCAATAAATAGATTTATTTATTTTATTTTGTAAAGCACGGACAACGTTCAATGCGTTATTTACCTTGGTTAGCCGATTAACTTTTCAAACACATGGATGGAGCAATTGATTATGAATTTCTATGAAAATCTAATTGTGACTGAAAGTTTGTTACGCAATTGGGGTGCAGAATAACAACAGTCAACCAAATCACTTGAAGATTTCACTATACTCTAGTATGAACTAGTGAGCAATTATATTTATTTTGTCAAAACTGATACACGTACGGTATTATAATGTCTGTAAGAAGCCACAAATAAAATAATTCAATAAGATTGGGCAGTTTATATATTTATTTTATTACGCATTTTAAAGTTAACTTTTACGTAATCTGGAATATGTACGTTCTAAGATAGCTGTCAAAAAACGGTTAACCTAATGGACAGGGTATACTGATTAGGTTTATGTATACATACTTAGAAACCCTGTATCAAAATAAAAATATTTTATTTCACATTAACCAATATGGGCACTTATGAAATGTGTATGAGAATACCACTGCCACCTTTGCCGATTCCCTAAGCCATGACAAGCGTGTTAATAACACATTTGTTTCACATTTCAGTACTTTGAGAACGCCTCAGCCTTCATTCCTGAGCGCTGGTCTGAGGACGCACCGCAGCCACCTCCAGGAGTCTACATGCCCTTCGGAGACGGGCCTCGGTATTGTATAGGTGGGTATAGTAAGCTTCTTCATAGTCCTTATTTATATGTCGCCCACCGGGGCAATTGCGTAACAAACTACATATGACCTGTATTCATAAACAATTCTTGTTTAAGCGAAGTAGCAATACTATGCAAACTAAGGCATTACTCAATGCGTTCTACTCAACATGTCCGGCATTAACGCACACCACCAAACACCCCAATTAGAATATTATGTTTTAATTATATATAATATTCATAATACATGCACTGAATTTTTACTATTATGTATAAAACATTGTTTATTTATTAAATTAGTTATACTGATTGTGGGCGAAAACTGTAGTCATATTACAAATTTACCGCACTCACATAGTCGCACACGTTTATGAGTCTAGCGTAGTAGGTACTTTGTGCATTTTGGTTACCTATGTATGTAGTAATTTCGTAGACTGAATTATTTTTGGGAAAAAAAAATACCCATATTAAAAATGCCAAAAATCGATTCAGTAAACGATTCTGAACAAACTACTTTCATAATATGCATTAATAAAGCTTGTTTAATGTAAAAAATAATATTTATTCAACATACCTACACTGATTAATTACTATTTTTACAAGCTAACTCTACAATATATATACAATTATATACAAGTATAATACGAAAAAATATAGAAAAAGGCAGGAGCTCATTGGACATCAAAAAATTCGTCCGCATCACTGTCAATGGGACAAGTGCCCAAAAGTCTGGCAGCATTACCACGTTGGATGGCAATGCTAATTCAGTAATTAATTATGCATTAATTCAGTTACACATTGTATATATGACTTAAATTCATAAATATTAAGGGACGCATAGGTAGTGCCGATCGCCTCTCAAATCATCATCTGTCTGGCCTTTTCCCAACTATGTTGGGGTCGGCTTCCAGTCTAACCGGATGCAGCTGAATTCCAGTATTTTACATGGAGCAACAGCTGCCTATCTGACCTACTCTGTTATTAATCTGAAGTTTAAGAAGTATTTTGATATATTTATTAAATTCTAGGCTTCAGTTTTGATATCATTACGTGTGATCACTTTTGTTGAGATTGCTGGTAAACCCATAATTGACGACTGTGTGAGGTTGAGGTTATTGTGATCTATAGTACTTAAGATATTATATTATACATAGAGGCTGTAGGTGTACCTTAATAAATAAATTCTTATATTTGAGTTCTACGCATCAGAAATTGAGATACATGCACAAAAACTACAAGTTTGTATTATTTTTTGCTTCAACTACCCTATCGCATTCCTGCGTTACCCCTTGCAGGCACAGCGTGATACATATTTAACAAAACATTTTTCAATAACTCTGTTCTCAGGCGTCAATTTCTAAGAACACAATTTGTCGACGTAGCGTCAGCAAAAAAATGAACACCATATTGCGTTACCTCGTTTATACTGAGTCGTGGTGTTGAGTGTCGAGTTGCATATTTTTTGCCGACGACGCTAGCTTTACTCGGCCACTTGTGTAAGTGGTTGGAGTGGCAACCCGATACTTATTGTTTTGGAGAAGGAATGTGTGAATCGATCGTATCGCCGTACCTTTATGGTATGTCACATGAGGTGTAGGCAGTAAGGTTTTACCAAACGTCTATTCAGAATGTTTCAAATTGCTCTTAATTTAAGTTAAACAAATATCAACTTTATTTTAATGATGTTTAAGTTGATTTCAGAGTAACTAGCACTATTGAGTTATAAAAATGTTTGAAGTTTTAGCGTAAACTGAACTTTATTGTGTAGGAATTAAAGTTATTTTTTTTACATTTTTGGCAAATATATCGCGAATAGGAAATTATATCAGATTGTGTAATACTTTCCTACAGAAAACCAAATCTGTCTGTAGGTCAAATACATGTTAGATCTGAAGGCTAATCCCCCGTTCCCCGTTTTTACCGTAATTAAAAATGTTCAAAATCTAATCTCAATCTCATCTCAGCGACAATAATAATGTCAACAACTTGTCAAAAATGAGGACGTTAGAGATAATTTTGACAGACTGAAACCGAGATTAGGATGCGAACGTTCTTAAAAATATGGGAATTGCCTCTCTGAGTGGTATTCGAACCTGCCACCCACTCAGCTAACACGCCAAATCATCAAATCTTACCCACGGTATATAACTTTTCTTTCTTTCCGCAGGCAAAAGATTCGCCCTGATACAAATGAAATGCTGTCTCCTAAGACTTCTACAGCACATAAGGCTCTCGCCAGCGCCCCGCACCGATTCGCTCGGCAAGGAGTACATCGAGCCGCGCGTCGAGCCTTTCACCGCCGACCCCCGCTCCCCGCTCACGCTCCACCCCGCTGACTCTATGGTCACTGTCAGCCTTTTATGACGAAATTATTTTGCAGAACAGACTTTTTAACTACAGATAGTGAGAAAGTTATTGTACAACGCTACAAGGGTACAGTCGCCAGCAAATCAAGATACTACAATCTGCCAAATTTCATTAATAGATTTTGAACTTTATCCCTAAAGCATTAGGTTCAAGGTTGATGGGGAAAATTTTACAGTTTCGGGTAGCTCGATATGCTGGAATAAAAAATAAATGCTGGAAGAAAAATGCTGGAAGAAAAATAGGAACTAGCGCAATACTCAATGACAGTCACAATTCCACAATTAATGTTTACACACAACGCCCCCCTGTCATTGTCATTGACAGGAGGCTGTCAATGTCATTCGGGCGTCAAAATATCCTTGTAGCACTCTAATTTGAGATTGATTTGTGTTCTAAATTCTTTACTAATTAGGTTGCTAATCATGTGTATTTTTGTATGGAATGTCACTCAGTTTATGAGAAAACAGACAAATTGTTTTGTTGTTTACTTTTTCAAATAAATTAGGGATGTCTTTACCTATATCTTATATTATAATTAAAATACGAAAGAGCTGGGTTGTAGCCAAAGTTGACCGTATACTTTTGGACTTAAAAAAAAAACATTATAATAAAACTATAGGTGCCTAAAATGGCACTTAGTTTGAGTTAGGAAGCGTTCTTAGCCAGTGATTATACGGCATTTTAGGATAAGACTATTAATAAGTTAAATTTTTTATAGTTTTGTACTTGTCATTTCTGTAAATAAACTGATTTACTTGTATATGTATATCAATGGTTTTATTTATGCTCGTGACTCAATAATAACAGCCGCACGGGTCGTTCGAGGGTTAAGCTACGTTTGCCGCGGTCGGTTCGTGGACGGGTGGCCATCTTTTACATATCGAGACTCCTCCGTGACTCGGAATATTGGTCCCGGTTGTCATTCGTAGATCTTTGTAGTCTTACCAAGGGGTATCGTACTACCCAGTAACTGGGTTGTAGAGGTCAGATAGGCAGTCGGTCCATGTAAAATACTGGTAGTATTCAGCTGCATCCGGTTCGAGTGGAAGCCGAACCCAACATAGTTTTTTTTTCTTTTAAATCTTATTTTATTTTGGGGTTCTATCAGAGATATGACAACCCCATCATACCCTTTTACAAAGTAACTACTGTTTTACAATATTATTCTGCTTAATCAACTTATTATCTATTAAAATAACTTAGCAGCTATTAAAAGCAAGACAGGCGAATCACTCACTTGTAAATGATTCTGTGAGTTAGTGATAGTTCATTATCTCACAAAACCTTCTAGTTAATTCCGAACATGCTGCAGATAAAATTGTTTGTATTAATCCCACATCCGTCACATTCTCTCCTCATCCCCCATCCACTCTTATTTCGGACACAATCCATCAGCAAATGCTGTACATCCTCGACTTTATTGCACACTGTGCAGTTTGGAGAATTACTCTTCTTCATAAGAACTGCAAACTTTGCCGATGGGTAGTGTCCGTAGCGGAGTCTTAAAATTAATTTTACATATTTTTTATTCAAACTAATACTACCAAACCACGGCAACCGAGATGGGAACGGAACATAGTTGGGAATGGGAAAAGTAAAAAAACTAATCTTACTAAAAAACTTTTGTACGTGAAAAACAAAAACTAACTGTCGTAAATATCGATAAATAATAAACTACCTACAAGCAAGATCCATTCACAAACCTAGAACAGCCTTCAATGCCTTCGCTCAGACTCAAACATTTCAATAGGCCCAATTCGTCTAAATCCCAACATAAATCTAAGAAACATACTAAACCTGGGACGTGAACAATGAAAATCTCTAGTAAATCTCATGTTATTAGACCTTTCACGAGGTTTCTTTGAGCGACGCCCTTTCAAATCTTTTATTACATTAGGTGCCAATACCAGGCTGTTTTTTTTTCGAGATAGGACTTTCGGCGGGAACTCGAAAAGCGGATCTTTAAGAAATCGAGAAACTTGGTCGACAGACTTGGAAGATTTTGCTTTTTCTCTCTTAATCTCAATTAAGTGAGAAAAAAGCGGCCAAGTGCGAGTCGGACTCGCATACGAAGGGTTTAGTACCACCGCAAATATTTTACACTACTTACATGTTTTTGTTAGATACATACATAATCGGCCTATTGTCCCACTGCTGGGACACAGGCCTCCTCTCTGTGAGAGGAAGTGGGCCGTAATCCACCACGCAGGCCCAGTGCGGGTTGGTCTTCTTCGTTTTCTTAGATACTTTAGTAAAAAAAAACCTTGTGTGGGGGTCCCCACACAAGAAACGGGTTTTTTTTTTAATTTTTCCTTTACTTAATTTATATTATGCGTTGTTATAGCTACCATAGGAGAACACACTCTGCAATAACAAGTGTCTACCTACAGCTGTTCAAAAGAGCCTTGCCAGCCTTGTGTCAGACGGACGGACTGATGGACAGCGGAGCCTTAGTAATCCGGGGCCCCGTTGCCAGCCTACGGGACTACGGGTACGGTAACCTAAAAATGAAACTACATTTTCTAAAAGTAAGTTCAAAAATCAAATCTGAAGTTTTGTAAAAAAAAAAAAAAATTGACGACAATAAGTGTTTAGAGCGGCGGTGGTGGCCCAGTGGTAATGCCACCTTACGAGTTGTAAGTCGTAGGTTCGAACCCAGGCAGGCGCTTTACTTTGTGCAAATAATTTCATCACCACTGCTCTCAAAACGGTGAAGGAAAACATCGTGAGGAAACCGGCATGCGGCATTTCCATGTATGTACTACCAACCTACACTGAACCCGCGTGGTAAATTACGGCCCAGTCCCTCTCACAGAGAAGAGGCCTGTGTCCTAGGATTGGAAACATTACAGGCTGATTGTGCTTATGGTAAGAGTCAAATCCTGTAAGGCATGTTTTGGGGTGTAATTCAAACGGAGTTATATTTTTGAGCAAAGGCCACTTTTCGTACAGAGCCCTGCAGTGCAATTCTGTAACCATCTCACCGTAAAAACTTAGGTGAAGTGAGCGTGGAGTGAGCTGTCATTCCAAGTAATGCTAGGGATTGACACTACTGACAACTCACGTCAAGCTCACTTCACTTGAGTTTTCACGGTGAGATTTTTATAGAATCGACCGGCTGAACCTTTTACATGATTCATATTAAAATTTTATATTAAAAGCCTGTGATGTCCCACTGCAGAGCAAAGGCCTCGCAACTCTCTTTCCACTTCTCTGTTTAAAGCTGCTAAGGACCAGTTCTTGTTGAAGGAGTCCAGTTCATACCGCCATTTCTGTCTGGGCCTTTCATTGCATGGGCATTCCCTTGTTCACAAACTAAACTAAATTTAAGTTCAGTGCATCTTTTTCTTTCTATTTCATTATGAAAAGGACAGAAGATAAATATTAGTTTAGTCCTGTCAAATTAGTCAGCGTCTGACGTAAATTGACGTATTTTTAGTGGCCATGTTTATAATCACGTCTAAACTTGTTAAGGAGTATCTAAATTTGACAGGACTAAACTAATATTTATCTTCTGTCAAAGCGTCAAAAGCGTCACGAACAACTATGAAACATACTGAAACAATCCAAATGAACAAACAGCTCTTATTACAATGCAGTAAAGTTTAAAATCTCATGAGTTTTTCTGCAGACTTTCAATCTTTCGCCGGGAACATCTGGCCTATAAAAGGTTGGGACTCATGTTTTTAAATCATTAGACCAAAGAGTATAATAATAATTAGACCCATGCTTCCTTGTTGCATAATACATTGTTTAAGTGTTTTTATACGAAAAAGTATTAAAAAGTTGGTGATTTGTGAAAAAAAATTAAAGTTTTCAAGATGTTTTGAAAATCGGCGTCCGGAGTTCTAAGATGAAGGTTAGTCCATTTTTAGTTAATTTGTTTTATTTATTATGCTTCTAAGGACTGATTTTTCCAACGCCAGATAATTTTATCCGAGGAGTAATTTTGAACTTTTGACAATTTTTTGATACAAAATCTGTCAGACGTCAATTTTATTCCACGAATAAAAATTATCTGTCGATTGGAAAATCAGCCCTTATTTAGTAACTGACTAAGATTGGTACAATTTTTGGTCTGTTATATTTTAAATTAATTTTTTTTATTTATCTTGTGGATTTTGCCACCTAACCGATGACTGTGAGACCCTTAGTATGATCAAATATAAAAAAAAAAATAGAGGGCCAATATAAAAAAAAAAATTGTTTAGTATTCTCAATATTAAGTATTTTAGGGAATAATCATAATACATAATTCTTCTCACATCAGGGCCCCAATTCTGCATCATTCCCCGCAAAATCTTACCACGTGCAAACCACGTCAATTTATGCTTTTTTTATTTGTTAATGGCTGCGACTTACTGAGTTGTATGGTCATGGATTCGAACCCAAGCAGGCACTTTACTTGGTGTATATTATTTCATCACCACTGCTCTCAACACGGTGAAGGAAAGGATCGTGAGGAAACCGGCATGTCCTAGAACCAAAAATTAGAAGACATGTGACATCCCACACTGGGCCCACGTGGTGGACTATGTACCACTCCCTACAAAGAATGTAAATCCACACCCTCTCACAGAAAGGAGGCTTGGGTCCCAGCAGTGGGAACATTATAGGCTGATTATGCTAATTATTTTTATGCTAACCGTGTTTACATTCTCTAATCATGATCGGCAGACCACTATAGGGTCACTGCCCACTGGTTCGCTGTTATCCAATCAAATCATCGAAATGATTGGTTATCGATCTGCTTCTGTGAAATAGACTAATAATGAGCAATGTGATTGTACGTAATTTAGCGTGCGGTTCATGTCCATAGACACGAACCGCACACTAAAACCACCATAGTGCATACCAATGACCAATCATCAAATGATTAACTTATGCTTACAAAACTAAATAAATGTTGCGAAAAATAATTCACTACCTATATTCAGGTCAGATAAAAACTAAAAACTGTGTTTATTTGAGTAAAAAACAATAAAAGTAAAAATGTTTTTCATTCATGTTTTGCTGTACCGTTAATGTTTACATTTACGTTTATACCAACGTAACGGGACACACATAATTTTGAATTAAGAACATTCAAGGATTATTACCGCTGTTCCAATTCTGAAGCAATTAAAAAAAATAAGGCTGCTTGGGTCGTTTCCCTCGTCATCCCTTAAGGAGGACGTCTGAAAAACAAAAACGACGTAGGTTTTTTATAGTGCACGTTCTTTGAATGGTCCCTTTCACGTCACTTGCCGTACATTTCCTATCGTAATTGCGATCTGACACCGTGAATGGCGTGTGGACAGATAAAAGAACCTTCTGTTTCGCTCGCTCATCTTTAGACATAGACACAATATGGCGGATTATCCTGTAATGTTGCGGAGAAAAGCTTTTTTCTATCCTAGATTTTCGAGTTCTTTGTAGTATTTTCTAGATTTTAGTAGGCACTAGCTTTCGGTGTAGACGGCAGCGTTTGCTTATCTTTATGAGTCCTTCATACTAACGTTATTGACGGTGTAAGATAGCGATACGTTTATTTCTAACTTACTTGTTATCGCTAAGAACAAGGCTGCTTTACGCGCTATAATAAAAGCTTGATATAAAGGCGAAGATGAAAGAAGAACCCCGGCGGGCGTCAATGACCATTTTATTATTGTTTTACCATTGTTCGGATTAACATAAAATCATAAAACCAGTTGCACGTGCTTTTTTATCAATGCAATGCACCGTTATTTATTAGTTTTCGCTGTTCGGTAATTGTACAGATGTCGAAGCCGGGTCATTTAAAACAATGGTGTTTATCTATGGTGTGCTTGCTGGTCTGTGCCTAAATAAAATATTAGTTCTAAAAACTCAAAACTGCCAAGTAGGTCGATTGTGCGTCAGCATTACATCAAACTGCCATGTCAAAGATACAAAATGGACGAATTAAACACCGGTAATCATAATTGTTTCCTACACGTTATAATTATTATAAATTGTGTCATTTTTATTTTGTTCTGAGTTGGTGATCAATTCAGTAAGGTGAATGAAGCTTTTGTTTCAAAGTGGGATAAAAAATAACTCATTTAAATTAAAATCCGGGTATATCTGTGCGGTCTAACTAGAAAAATAAGGTGAGTATTTTTCTTTTTTTTTCTTATTTTATTACCTACGTGACTTATGCAGTCATGCTACTACTGGACTACGTACTTATTGTTTTGTTTGAAGTTATCAGACATGAGGGTATTTAGCTTAAAAAAAAATGAGATTGCAACGGAATTCAAAATACTTAATATACAGTTGCACAGATCGTTTTGTCAGTGGAATTATTTGTTGCCAGTGAAATAAGCAAGTTAATGTATTCAGTCTGTGAGTCACAAATAAGGTAACATGTTGACTTCACCGGTCCCTACTGTGCATTATACTTCTGACTACACACCTATACCTATTCTATTGTTGGCCATATAAAGTGATTTGTTAAGTAATATATGTGGAACCTACCGACAAGCTTCTAGGATGACCAAGCAAGCATGGCATTCACTAAATATAAAAATAAGCTTGAAACTCTAAAACCGCGTCCTATTTAAAAGCGATCGTCGCGCGAATACGCGATTGTCGTGGTCGTATTATCTATTATGTCACTTTTTGTTCGGAAAACCAGAAAGCGCCCTCTGTCTTCGCGGCCACGCGTTCAATTTCACGCACACGGTAGATTTCGCGGCCAAATGTGATCTTTGTGAATAAACTATTCAATTTTATACAAATTAGCACCCGTCTATGTGTTGTCGTTGTGGTGTGGCTGTGGTACGTGTGGTCAGATTCTAAAACAACGCTTATGTACGTACCTACTCGGCCAGTGTAGGCCACTGTGTATCGTGCCCATGGAATTAGTATGTACTAGTACAAAATTATGCTCAGACTGCATAAATAAAATGTCACTAATTGTTATGTCAGATTTATCATGAAGGTTAGGTTAGGTTAGGTTAGGGGTCCCCCCCCGGTGGGTTCCCGCATTGACGAGGCGGGGGGGCTCAGTAGCCGTGGCCTCGCAGGACCACGGTGAAGCTAAGAGGAACCCCAGCGGGGGCCGCTCGTCAAGGCTTTGCGGCTTAGCCGACGACGAGCGGCCTGCGGGTAGGTGGCGGTGCCGCTTGGGCGACATCGCAACCTACCTGAGGTGGGCCGCGATGTCCCTCGTATGGGAGACATCGCGGCTGAGGATTGGAGGCCGCGGCGGGAGAGGAGTGTCGGTGTTACGTTGCCGCTCTCCCTACCTTCCGCGGCCTTAACGGAGCCGCCACCGTTAGATGGCGGACGCGGTGGGGCCGCAGGGGAAGAGGAGTGTCGGTGTTACGTTGCCGCTCTCCCTATCCTCTGCGGCCGTAGCCCCCCCAACGCGGGGGGCATGCGGGGCCCGCCAGCTAGGCGGGCGTGGAGGTCAGCAGGCAACGGGTGCGGGGGCACCGTTGCCTGTATCGCACAGGCCTCCACCAGTGTGGGACGGGAATGGCCAGGTGTTCTCGGTCATTCCCGTAGCCCCCCAACCTGGGGGGCATGCGGGGCCCGCCATACCATCTAGGCGGGCATGCGCCGGGAGGGCTGTGGAAGTAAAGGCTACGCCGGTTTCCCATGGCCCTCCCATCACGGCGATGTGGGAACACCGCTGAGTTTTAGTGGGTATACTGTCATTCCGACAGGGAGTCCCACATACCCCGTCTCGTCCCCCGCGAGACGGGGATGCATAAAGCATTTCTCAGCGAGAAAAAAAAAAAAAAAAAAAAAAAAAGGTTAGGTTAGGGGTGTATTTTACTGTGTGTACATAAATAATAAAATAAATAAATAAGGTTTTATTTCACAATAATTTGATGATAGTGGCCATACATAATTAGGTACTGGCTATGAATGGATAAAAAAAATAGAAAGCTAGAATAATAAAAGTACTTACACTTAATTGATATTTTCCTATCGCATAAATAAAATTGTGCTATATTTGTAATAGGTAATCACAAAGCTCAATCACTTAAAAAATAATACCGAAATTTGTGGAAACTCCTTGTTAATATTTTGCTTTTATTTAATTTTGATTTTGGAACACAACTTGAATTTGAAATAAAAGAATTGTGGACTCGTTTTGTTCATTACTTGACATGTTGTTGTTTTAAGAGTGTCATCAATGATCAAATAATTGAAATCATTATTGTAAACTATCATAGGGAAAATACTTTATTTTAGGATATTACTTGAATACAGGAATTATCAGATTTTTGTATGGAAATGTTGATGATCAATGATCCATTAAAGATAAAATATTTCTTCAAGAGCTCGAGGTTGATACCTCAGGTAAGATGTACCGATTGTAACCCTAATATAGAACTTACATTTTGAGAGTATTTTATGGTCCAACAAGGTAAGGTAGCCAGGATAATATCCACAACCACCACTATACTAATTAACCTAATTGGTATAGTGGTGATTGTGGATATCTATTTATTCGGGAATTAATTTTAAATTTTTGACATTTTATTTCATACAGAAACTGTCATAGTGATTTCGTTAGTTCCAATATGCCACCGGCGTAGCTATTCACAACCATCCGATAGGCTATCGTATCGAAAATTACACATTTCGACAATCTGATTTGCCTTGCCCCCGATAGCAAACACCTGCCGGAAGAATAGCGGTCGTATAATATTTGATTTAAACTGACAACATTTTCGGGTTTCGGACTTGCGAACAGCATTTAGACTACTCCTACGATAACATTGATTGATGTTCGATACGGTACGGAAACGTATCGAGTGGTTATGAATAGCTATGCGGGTCAGATAATTTTGGCACTTAATTCAAATTCATTTATTGTTTGTCACAGGTGGGAAGTCAGTTCTTAGCACTTAGAACCCACGTGGCATTTATTATAAAAGTCCTATTATGACCTAGTTCATCCCCTATCAAGTGAAATTCCAGTCTGATCAGATACGCTCGTTTGAGGCCCGCGCCCGCAGCTATACGCGTTGTACTGATAACACGTCTGTTGCGAACAATGGCGACGAACAGGGACATAGGTATTTGAGAGAACACTAGATTACTAGGAATTTGAGAGTACTCGAGAACGAGATTACTAGGACTAGGAATATTGTCATCTTATAACTTGATGTTAGAAAGAGGAAATTTTTTACGCATGTATGTAGGGGTTAATCTTCAGAACTGCTGATGCGATACCGAAAATTATATAAGTAATGAGAAGCTACAGTATTGCAAAGTGTCATAGACGTATAGTTTACCTATGTTAAAACACGAATTTTCACGCGGATGAAGTCCGCGGGCATTAGCTAGTACTTACTTATATAAGAAAGGTGACGTTGTTAGGAATAATGGTTATATGAAATTCTCGGTGAAGTTTATTCTGTCTACCTAGGAATAAGTAAACACTGTTTTGTGCCTGAAAGTGGTTTTCACTGTTTTCGGTGTGTTAGCATTGTTGTTTTACCTATTCATAGAACATAATCTGCCTATAATGTTCCCACAGCTGGGACACAGGCCTCCTCTCTGTGAGAGGCAAAGGGCCGTAATCCATCATGCGGGGCAGTGCGGGTTGGTAGATGTCACATGTCTAAGAATTTTTGGTTCTAGGACATGCTGGTTTCCTTCCGATGTTTTCGTTCACCGTTTTTCATTCATAGAGCAATAATAAATTATTATTGCCGACTTAGATTAAAGCCCGGAATACACATGCCTTTACCTTGCACAAAAGTATGTAAGCAGCTAGTATGCCATTATAGTATTAACGAATCACAAGTTAAGGCACACGGCATGCAAACTACTTGCATATGTAGGTACTTTTGTGCAAGTTCAAGGCATGTGTGTTCCGGGCAGTTTCTGACTGACTTTTTTTGTTGACTGTTTCGTCTAGGTTTGCAGTCTGTTTAAATAAACAACATAAAACTGTTTATTCTTCAAGAAATTGACACCTACTTGCACACGTCAATTTTAATGATAAATTTTAAACTTTTTGACCAACCTATTACTTGACTTGACATCACATAGGATTTGACATTTGTTTGAAATTCGTTTTGGTACAGACGTCAGCAGATCAAGCTACCCGAAACTGTCTTTTCCCAATCAACCTTGAACCTTAATGCTTCAGCGATAATGTTGAAAATATATTAAAGCAATTGGAAAGATTCTAGTAGCTTTATGGGCTGGCGTCTGTACCTGTACTCCATTTAATATAACATTAGAAAAATAACGATTATCACCCTTTCGTTATTTCTATATAAACGTATAATAAACTCCGTTATTTCACGATAAATACAAAGTAATGTAATCTATTTACCATTTACGTACGTCCTTTTCGGATTACCACTGAAAATCAGCGCTGTGCTGTGGCTCTCCATAGCACAGCATCATGCGTGGAAGCCTTCTTGTCACAGTCATGTGTGCAGCCGTCAATTAATTTCGGCTTTGGGCTCGTGATTATAGATATATTTTATTTTTATTTTTCCTTAGTATTAGAATTAATTAAGTATCTTATTATCTTCTTATTATTTTTATTATATTTTAGTTTGTAATTAGTTTTAGTTAATTTAGGATATTATTTTGTTATTTTAGTGTTATCTTATAAAATGGAATTGGGTATCTTTTTGTATGCACTTGTTTCTATGACAAATAAACCTATTTTTCTTTCATTTACATGTTAAAATAATTCTAAAATGCAAAAGTCAAAGTCAAATCATTTATTTCAAATAGGCACATAAAAGGCACTTTTGAACGTCAAAAATAAAATTAAAATAAAATTGATTCTAGTCGTCCCTTCCAAAAGGTAGTTTTCGTATGGAGAAGAATGGGCAAGAAACTCCACCGTTACTCTTTTAAAATGTTTTACAATATTTTGCATACATTATTCATGTAATTATATGTGAAGACGATGCACCTAAAAATAAAATTACTATACCACAATAGGTAAAAGAATTAAAATGCATAAATGAAACCATGACATATAGATTATCTAATTTATCTTTATTTCTAGTATTAAAATTATGCCTGTCACTTATTTTATTAAAAAGATGTTGATTATTTCTTACATACATAATATTTTCATAAATGAATTGGCAAGGTACCGTCATAATATTAACCCTTTTAAATAGTTCCCTAAGAGATTCGCGGCGACGTAGATTGTAAATGGCTCTGACAGCTCTCTTTTGCAAAATAAAAATGGATTCAATGTCAGCAGCCCGACCCCACAGTAAAATGCCATATGACATTATACTGTGGAAGTAACTAAAATAGACCAAACGCGCGGTTTCTTCATCTGTTAATTGTGTTATCTTTCTAACAGCATATGCGGCCGAGCTTAGCCGCCCCACAATAGATGTTATATGAGGTCCCCATTGTAATTTCTCGTCTAGCGTGATTCCTAGGAAAACTGTCTGATTAACAAATTCTAATTTTTGCCCATTCAATATGATGTCACATTCGCTACTTCAAGCAACTCATTTCAGAAATATTACACAATAACTGTCGTTGCTTGGCCGTTTTCTAATGCTTATAATAAATGGAGTATAGAATAGGATATCCCTTTGTACCACGTTAGCGTAAAAAGGTTTCAAATAAAAAAAATGCTTTAAAAAAAAATCTTACCTACACAAAGGTCACTAGAAAAACTATAAACTTTTGTTTTATGAGAGAAAAAAAAAAAAACTAGGGATACGTTCCAATCGTCACATCTGTTGAGATTGTTATGTGGTGTCCTGTGGGTAAAACAAGATAAAAACACACGTCATCGTACATTTTTGTCGTACATCGTACACTAACATTTCAACAATACATATTATATGTACAAGATAATAACTAATTACGGCAGGTAGGTACCTACTGTGATAAGTTAACTTGGTTGTTTAGCTTGTTTATGCGCTATTCATCATTTTTATATAGGTTCAAAGTAAATTAGCTAGCGAAACTCCACAGCTGTGATAGGTATCGGTATCTCGACACGATTAAACAAATAGGAAATTGATTTTTTTTGTGGGTTCATCGGCCGCAGTTAGTGATCACTTGAAATATCATTAGTTCTACCATGAGTTTGCACAGCCAATACTCGCTAGCGTCTCCGTAAATAATTGTATATGAAATACTGCACAGCGCCCCTAGCGGTCACAAAGAATTAAAATTCTTACTATGAGCACTATAGATTTCGATAGGTAAGAGACCTAACGTAATTTATTCGATCAGGGCCGCGGGTTGTTCGAAAGAGATACCGTGGCGCCTGGCACAGGCAACTGGAGGAACACGGGTGGGTTTTAGTCAGTAAAAGTCTGACACGCCCTTCCGCTCAGCCCAGAGCGGGAGAAGTCATTTGATGATTTCCCACTCAAAAAAACATAAATCTATTCGATAGTCACAAACGTTACTCGATGATATTATTATAAGGAATAAAAAATTAACCACCACTAAATTACCTTAAGGAGTTCACTAACCGCCAACCTTTCTATTTATTTTGATTATTAACTGTCATAACATTTTAGCATAGGCGATAGCACTACATTTTAAGCATAAAATTATGCCGTTCTCTCTTCTTATAACTGCGAAAGAAAGAAACAAAACTTAGGTAGACGACACGATCTATTGAGTTTACGGCGGCTGACGTAAGACTCCGTAAAACTCATGGACGAATGGTGCAAGCATTTTCGAAATCTATTCGATCCACGTTAATACGCTAGCGAGGTTAACGCTAGCGAGTAAGTTTTCGATAACAACTTATGGTAGACGTACCGTTAAAAAATCAGTTTTTTTTTGTGTAAACTTCACAGAAGTAATGGGTATAAATATCTCAACACGATAAAACTAAAGAAAACAGATTTTCTCAACTCATACCTACCTACTTCAAGTAACGACACAACCGTCGAACCCCAATTTGGATGAAATTTGGCACACAGATAGTTTATAACCAGGATTGACACATAGGATACTTTTTATCCCGATATTCCCACGGGATCGAAGCTAATGCGGGTGAAACCGCGAGGCGCAGCTAGTCCTACTAACATTATATGTAAATGTGAAAATTTGTATGGATGGATGGATGTTTGTTACTCTTTCACGCAAAAACTAGTGATTGGATTTGGATGAAATTTAGCACACAGATGGTTTATAACCAGAATTAACATATGGGATACTTTTTATCCCGATATTCCCACGGGATCGAAACTTATGCGGGTGAAACCGCGGGGCGCTGTTAGTCTTCTAATAAACAAAATTTAATGCAAATGATTAATATACATACATACTGACGTGAGATAATTAGAAATAGGAAAATGGACTAATGGCCGATAATTTATGAACCGTTATTGGTTAAAATTAAGACTCTTGTATCTTTACCAACAATGAAGCAAAGACCTCATGGCTTTGCATAACAGACCCTCCCATATGGAAGTAGCTATCACAGGTAAAATTAGCTTACGAATCTATTTAAATGCCCAGTTTGGCAATAAAAATTGCTCCCATTGGTAAGCAAGACAATTCGTTTTCGTTTATAGGCACGGAGCATAAAACAAAATAACACGAACTTATTTAGTATTCTATTTATATGTATATAAAATTCAAAGTCCTGACTGACTGACTGACTGATACATCAACGCACAGCCTAAACCGCTGGTCCTAGAGACATGAAATTTGGAGGGTGTGTTTTCGTGAAGAGTAGGTATCCACTAAGAAAGGGTTTTTCGAAATTCCACCCCTAAGAGGGTGAAATGGGGGATTTTGTTTGTATGGAAAATCTTATTCCTTGAGTTAATAAACTCGAAACTTGGCACCAATACTGATCTATGTAAATTATGAAGTTTGCCATTTTATGTTTTTCTAAACTACCCCCTAAAAAGGGGTTGGGCCCCCCCAACCCCTTTTTAGGGTTTCAAAGTTTGTATGGAAGAATTTAAGCGCGCGGTCCGATTAACTCGAAACTCAGTATTTATACCTAGGATCAAAAGTAAAGAATAATGTGTATCAGGGTTTTTCGAAAATTACACCTGACGGGCTGAAAAGGGGTAGTCGATTTTACAGGGGAGGATTTTACTGCATGGCTTGATTAACTCGAAAATTTGTATAAATAATCTTTGAGTCAAGTTATGAATACATCCCAAACGATTTTTTTAAATTCCACCCCTGTGGGGGTGAAAAACGGGTATACAGTTTATATGGAAAATCTTTTTCATTAGGTTAATTAACTTGAAACTTTTCAAGAATACTCACCTTAGTAAGTTATAAAGTTTATCATTATAAGCTTTTCAAAACTACACCTCAAAAGGGTGTTGAAGATTTTGAATGCGCGGTCCGATTAACTCGAAACTCAGTGTTTATACTTAAGACCAAAAATAAACAATAAAATGTGTCAGGGATTTTCGAAAATCTACCGCTAACGAGTTGAAAAGGGGTAGTTTAATTTACAGGGGAGGATTATAATGCGTGGCTTAATTAACTCGAAAATTGGTAGGATAAATAATCTTTGAATCAAGTTGTGAATACCATCCCAAACAATTTTTCAAAATTCCACTCCTATGGGGATGAAAAGCGGGAATACAGATTATATGAAAAATCTTATTCATTCAGTTAATATACTTGAAACTTGGCATGAATACTTGCCTAAGTAAGTAACAAAGATTATCATTATAAGTTTTTCAAAACTTACCCCACAAAGGGGGATATAGGAATGTTAAAGTTTGTGTGGAAGAATTTGAATGCGCGATCCGATTAACTCGAAAGTCAATAAGTCAAGAAAAAAACGATGATAAGTTTTTGGGTCTTTCGAAAATCGACCGCTGACGGGGCAAAAAGGGGTAATTAATTTTTTAAGGGGATTATTTTACTACGTAGCTTGATTAACTCAGAAATTGGTATACATCATCATTGAGTCAAATTATGGAAACATCCCAATTTTTTTTTTTGTTTTCTTCGCCAGTGGGGTGAAAAGACGGGATACAGTTATATGAAAAATCTTTTTCCTTTGGTTAATAAACTTGATACTTGGCAATATTTGCCTCATTAATTAATACAGATGGTCACTTTTAGTTTAAAAAAAATCCTCACAGAGGCTTCAGAGGGTGAAAAAGTTAATAGGTAAGAAAAAATATTAAACTGCTCTAACGGATTAACTCTAAACTCTGTACTAATACTTAAAACAAAATGTATGTGTTCTAAGGGTTTTTCAAAAATCGTCTCTTAACTTACCGGGGTGGAAAAGGGTAATAAAGTTTAAGGGGTGGATTTTACTGCTTGCTTCCATTAACTCGAAAATGGGTATAAATAATCTTTCAAGTCATACAATGGGAACGTATCTAACCCTTTTCTAAAAACAAAGCCTGTCGTGGTAAAAGGGGACGACAAGGTTTCTTTCAAAAATCTTATTCATTTGATCTATAAACTTTAAAATTAACCCGAATTAAATAAATAAATGATAAAGATCGTAAACATACATCTTCGAAATTTTAAGACTAAAGTACAGGCGGTCGAAGTCGCGGGCAAAGTGCTATAGGTACTATATAAAATTATAAATTCTGTCTGTATGTTACATTTTCACGCCTAAACCACTGAACGGATTTCGATAAAATTGCCTGCCAGCAGATGACAAAGAGATAGATGGCATCCTGGGGAAGGACATACTTCTTATCCTTTCCGAAATCCACGCGGGAGTCAAGATAACGAGGTTGGACAGTCAACAGCAGAGATAACGCTACCACCCCATAACAATGGGATGAGCGGAATTGATTATAAATAAATATAAATATGAATTAGTCAAGATAACGAGACGAAACAGTAGAGATACCGGACGGGTACGGAAGCGATAAAGATAAATGAATTGTGGTGACAACCAACCTGCCCCCACCATTGTATTAGCTGATAAGACTTAGTATATAAACTAACCCAAATATAATTTAGACACATTATTGTATTGACTCTACAACATACCACTGTACTACTAACACGTTTTGAGAATAAAATTAGTTTTATCTCTATCACGAGTCTCAGTCTTTTAACTGGCGCCCAACGTTACGGGCATTTCTTGAAGAAATTATCAATCAAGGCGACGTGCTGAATTGCTGTATCTCCGCTACCAGACACCGAACCAAGAAGATTACTCTATCAAACCTGCCCAGAACCTACAAATAAAGAAAAAGATTCAAGACTTCTCCTGCAAGGTGACGCTGACTCAGAGAAAAACTCTTCTCCGTACACATCAAGGTGACGCTGGCCAAGAAGAACTTCTCTTCGTACATCGCAGTATAGAAGCTCATCGGAGTAAATCGACGGACTTCAAAGACCCGACTCTACGAAGCCTCTACTACATCCAGATGAAGACAGTGATAGCCCTCATCATTCTCACAATACAACTGTAAGTACACGTGATTATTTCCCGTTTAAAACAACCTCAAACTGGCATTTACTCCTTCAGGTAGAAAATTAGTAAACACCCCAAAGTTAATAATGACACCACCCGTAGATTCCAACTCCCAAATTAGACCAGAAAGTAATATTCCTATTCCCCAGTTCTCTGGAGAAGGTGGAGAAAGGTACCTACACGGTTTTATCACCGCAGTAGAACGTTTTATTCAAATAACCTCTGGCACAGATGCGCAGAAAGTCAATATAATCTTGTCAAAAATAACAGGCAATGCGGCTACTCTCATATATAGCTACCCCCATAACTTCACTTGGTTAGAAATTAAAGAAATCCTAAAACAACAGTATGGATCATGGAATAGAACGATAGGAGATGTGTTTCAGGAAATTAATAACTTAAGACCAAGCTCACCAAGCTTAACTAACGTTATATACGAGTTACAAATGTTAATAGCTGAAGGATGTACAATTAACCAACATGTACACACCGGTTTAAAGGAAATAGCTAACCAAAAGTTAATATCACTCCTACCACCTGAATATAAACCAGCCTGTGAAAAATTAGACTTCCTAGAAACTTGCCTTAGAGCTAGAACTCTTGACAAAGAAGGATACGTAATTAACATCAGAAATACGGGAAACAAACCGAATGGTCATACTCAACCTTTCGTTAAAAATAATTTGAGCTCAACCCACCAACAACACAACGCCCTTGTGTATAATTCAAACCTTGGTAATAGACCTGTCCAGCAGAGACACACATATCCAATCTCACCTTTCTCGGCTAGGATTCGGATGCAACAAGCAGGACAAGCTAAACAACCTTGGTATGGCAACCATAATAATAAGCAAACTCACGCTCACCCTGAGCGTAATTTCAATAATAATGCTAATAATTTTAATCAAAGACCTCCATGGCAACCAACTCGACCAAACTGGCAACCAAAACCACAAATTCCCGAATTACAGGATAAAGACGCGACTATGCGAACTGTAACAGAACGACCTCAATTAAAAAGAAACCGAGTATTTAACATCGACGAACCTGAATGTAATAGTGATGACTATCCCGATACCCCTTTTGAAGAATACATGCAGCAATGCGCCAACGAATATTTTACAACACAAACAACACAAAACAATGATCAAATTTGTGAACCAACACACGAATATGACCCAAACTCGGAGGATTTTCAAACGGATTCACCCCAGAATACCCCAACATAAATTCTACACCTAATCATACTCAACTACCATACATTAAAATACCTAATACAGACGAAAAAATACTAATAGACACCGGATCAACACGCTCATTTATTAAACCCAATATAGCTAAAGAATTAATATCGGATGGATACGCGACTTATATTGACGAAACATTTTCAGTCCAAACCTCGCACGGACTCTCGAAACATAATGGTAAAATAATAACCTACCCCATGGTAAATATCTTCGGACATCACAGTAATCCAATAGAATTTTATATGTTCGACTTCTCTAATAAATACGAATACCTAATAGGATGGGACACATTAACTAAACAAAACCTATTAATCATTCCTAGCGAGAACAAAATAAAAACACCAGACGATATAACTATACTATTACATTATCAAGAAAACAAGTCGATTACCTTAGACCAAATCTTAAAAGAGAACGAAGATTTATTCGCGGAAGACGCGGCACAAACCTCATTTACCGCCGTTAAACATCACCTTACGTTAACAAAAAACGAACCAATTTACCAACGCGCGTACCGGCTACCAGAAACACAACGAGTAGAAGTCACTCGCCAGATTAAGGAAATGTTAAAAAATAGAATATTCAGACCTTTACTGAAGTCACAGAACCAGCAAACGAGTTACCAATGACGTTACCAGAAAATATGGACAACATAGAAGAGCAGATCGCAGCCATCAATAGACCCGACTTAACCTCTGATAAGATCAAAAACAGGGATCCTGACCTACATAACGATAGTAACCATAATCTTGTTAACTATCGTCTTTTTAACTCGTCGAATCATAAAAACCCGACAGAGTACAAAAAGACTAGAAGGGGAGAGTCAAGATAACGAGGTTAGACAGTCAACAGCAGAGATAACGCTACCACCCCATGGGATGAGCGGAATTGATTATAAATAAATATAAATATGAATTAGTCAAGATAACGAGACGAAACAGTAGAGATACCGGACGGGTACGGAAGCGATAAAGATAAATGAATTGTGGTGACAACCAACCTGCCCCCACCATTGTATTAGCTGATAAGACTTAGTATATAAACTAACCCAAATATAATTTAGACACATTATTGTATTGACTCTACAACATACCACTGTACTACTAACACGTTTTGAGAATAAAATTAGTTTTATCTCTATCACGAGTCTCAGTCTTTTAACTCGGGCGAAGCCGCGGGCAGAAGCTAGTTGCAATAATAAAATAGTCAATAGAAAGCCATTCTAAAAAGAATGAAAATAAAAGCCAACCAATAGAAGTGCCACATCTGGTTAACATATTTTAAGTTAAAAGGGACCCAAAAACAATTTAGGATCTTTACAAAAAGGCAATAAGTCTTTTGTGCAAAACTAAAACCGAGCGAATGTACAGACACCAGTCCATCAAGCTACTACAATCTGTCAAATTTTTTTAATACATTTTCAACTTTATCATTAAAACATTAAGGTTCAAGGTTGATTGGGAAAATTTGACAGTTTCGGGTAGCTTGACCTGTTGGCGTCTGTACTATGGGGAAGTGGTGTGAAATATCCAGGAAGCTAGGATAGGGCAGTTGGTTTTGTACCACGATAGGAAACGGTCGTAGCCTTAACCCTAGCTGATGTTATGTCAAAGTTTTAAGACTTTTCGGTTACGCATAGTTTTTAAGACTTAGTGTTAAAATAGTGTTGGTGAAAATGTGGGAATGTGGGTGAGTGTGTTTCAAATGCGTACTATGTGTTAAATGTTCGAAAGTGTGACGTAAATATTTGGAACGAGCTCTGAAGTAACCTGAGGCAATTGAGAGGTACTTTGCAACCGACTGACTGACTACTGACTAGCTGACTTGAAGTATGCTTTATATATTTTACTTATACCTATATATTTTACATATATTATACTTTGTGTGCTATATCTTATTGCAATACGGTTCAACCAAAGGCGTTGTTCAACCGAAGGCATTGTTTAGACTGCCACGCAACGAGGCGCAGGATATGCGACTCCTTAATTTTTACACAATGTATGGTTAACGAGACGAGATAAGCGATAAGAATGTAAACAAACCTTCAGGGGTTTATAACATTTTTATTTAAATAAATTATATAGTTGATATTCAGCTGTATCTGTTTAGACTGGAAGCTGACCGAACATAGTTGGGAAAAGGCTAAGCAGATGATGATGATACTAATTTAATCTTCCTATTTTAATCGTTGTCGTTTGTATTAGAGGAAGATGATTCGTCAGAAGATTCCGTATCAGTCGTATTATCACAAAACTTATCTTGTATTATCAATCATGGCCAGCCAGGCTCTTGAGTCCATACTAAATTACACTCACAATAACAATAAAAAATTACAAGAAAAACTAACAATAACAAAAACTAAAAAAATACTGAAACGAAAAAAATCATATCACTTCGAAAGTGCAGAACAAATGTTGATAGCTGCTGTACCGTCCGCTTTTCTGTACCACGAATCACACAACGAGAGTCATGGTTGATCAACTGACGTCATTATTGCGTGCGAAAGATAAGGTCAGAGATAATAGTCGTTCGGTATCGTTATGTAACTCGGTAAATTTCAGGCTGTTTACGTATGTTATCTCGTCTCGCTGGCTGCACTTTACTGACTTAATAAAAACGCATTCCCGTAGTCGGCCTATAGCAGCTATTGGGTCAGTGCAGACAGTACAGCAACTGCTCGAGCAAAATCAGCCGCGTAAACTCTGCAGTCGCAGTGGATGTTCGTGCGTTTAGTGCTAATTACTGCTTGCGCGTGCGCTATCGTCAACCTAGAATAATAAGATAATATATTATTAATGACATAAATAATTGTCTACTATTAGTTTATTATAATTTTTTGATTAAATATTGTCCCGTCGTGGGACCGCTCTGGTTATTACCCAAACGTTCTGTTAAAGTTTAAAATAGTAGCGGTCCCCCGACAGGACAATATTTAATCAAAAAATTTCATACGTACTTGCGTAGGGTCATAATTTCAAGGTTATTTTTTTCTTTTTATAGGGTTTCACGTTGTCGGGGGTTTTTTAAATTTTTTATTTCATGCTTTTTGTAGGGACTCCTTTTTTTTTTTTTTTTTTTTTTTTTCTGGGTGGGAAATTATCAAATGACTCCTCCCGCTCTGGGCAGAGCAGAAGGGAGTGTCAGACTTTTACTGACTAAAACCCACCCGTGTTCCTTCAGTTGCCTGTGCCAGGGGCCACGGTATCTCTTTCGAACAACCCGCAGCCCCGGCGGCATCGGCCCTAGCGGACCCCGTCAGTTCGTGCTGACAGCTCTTTGAGGCGCGCGTGGAACCCAACGCGCTGTCGACCCGGGCCTGGTCCTTACCGGGCGGCGAGCTGCCCATAGCTCGCCGCCCGCAAGCCCGCGCCTACGGTGGCCGGGAGTCGGCTGTTGACTCCCGTCCAGGGCGTCTCCTGCGGCGGCTAGGAGCGCGAGGGTGCAGCGATTGCCTCTCCCTCGCACGCTCCGCCTCCTCCTTCGCGAGCATAACTGCTTCGCAGAAGGAAGTGACGGCCTCCCATTCACTCTCGCTCCGGACCATGGCCTGTATGAGGGCCGGACGCGAGAGGTCGCCGCCGCCGATCGCCGCCAAGAGGACACGGCGGGGTCCCGCCCAAGCCGGGCAGACCTCCACCGTATGCTCCACCGTGTCCTCCGGGCGATCCCCACAGTGGCGACACCCTGGCGTTTCCTCCCGCTTTATCCTGAACAGGAACCTCCCGAAACAACCGTGTCCGGTGAGGACCTGCGTCAGGCGGAAGGTGAGGGCGCCGTGGCGCCTCTCTAGCCACTCCTCAAAGAGGGGACTTATCGCCGCAATTGTGGCGTGCCCAGCGCTGGGTTGCGACAATCGCACTCTCCATGCCGCCATGAGATCCCGCCGGAGCACTGTCCGCTGTGCCGTGATTTCTCGCGGCAGCGGAGCAACGCCCCGGTGTTTTGCCTCCTCTCGCCACTCCCATATGTGGGCGAGGACTTTGGCCTCCAGATCCCATGGCGGCAATCCGGCAAGGAGGCTCGCCGCCTCAGCGGAGACCGTGCGGTATCCTCGAATGAGCCGGACAGCCATGACCCTTTGGGACGCGATCAACCGGCGGTTGTAGGGACTCCTTGTTATTTCATTTCTTTTATTTTCTTGCGTTTTAAGATTCAGGTAATTTGGTATTTAATCAGGTTTTTCGTCTTTAGCCATTTTGTGGTAGTGGCCATCTTGGATTATAAAATTTGTCATAGTGTATAGTATTCTAATAGTCAAGCCCTTTCATTTGATACCCATATTGAGGGAGTTGTGAAAAAATATGTAATCCGCCATTTCGTGGCGGCGGCCATCTTGGACCGATTTTCATCAAACATAGCTAAGAACACTCCCGACAAATTCACCTTTCAAACAAAAAAAAAAACAAAATTAAAATCGGTACATCCGTTCGGGAGCTACGATGCCACAGACAGACACACACATACACACACACACACACACACACAGACACGTCAAACTTATAACACCCCGTCGTTTTTGCGTCGGGAGTTAAAAATGTATTAACGTGATTTGGCACAAAACATACAGAAAGGGCAACACGCAGGCGTGTCGCATTTGTATCCTCATACTATTGCTGCGTTTGCGTCCCGTGATCCCGTTCTCATCTCACGCCTTGATGGTTTTAAACAATATTGTGACAATTTGTGAACAAATTTTGGAGATATAAATTTAGTCAGTAGAGTAAGTTTTTGTTGAAATTTGGCTCATAGCCGTTTTTGCAAAACGTCTGAATTGAGTGATTCACACTTTGGGCAATAACTGAAGACCCTTGAGAGTGACAATTTTTTTACTTTGGGCTATGAGTTAAGCCTATTTTTGACTAAATGTACCATCACATTTTGTCACGAAATAAAAACGATCACTCAATCCAAATGCATACTTTTGTCTATCCCACGCCTTATTTTTTTGATGACTTCGTATACTTTGATACTAACAAGGGATGGCCCAAAAAATCGGCAGTCCTGTGTCATTTTAAAAGGCCCAGTATGGCTTTCATGTAAAAAGGAAAAAACAAGTGTCGAGAAAGTGGATACTTTATGCTTTTTAAAGAAAGCGGCGTGTTTTATGGTAGGATAGTATTTGTTTTAAGATTGATAGTCCATCTCTGTCACGTAAAGTAAGGGATTTCCCTTACTTTACGTGACAGAGATGGACTAATCAATCAGCCAATTAGCTTAAAAATGAATTTTCATTTTTAAGCTAATTGGCTTGTGGCTAAGTAATAACAGCCGCACAGGTCGATCTATCAGGTTAAGCTACACTTGCCGCGGTTGGTCCATGGATGGGTGACCAACTTTACATACCAAGACCCCTCCGTGCCTCGGAAAGCACGCTAACCCGTTGGTCCCAGCTCTCATTTGTGGATCTTTGACAGTCGTTACGGGTCGTCAGAAGCCCAAAAGTCTGACAACCAGTTTTACCAAGTGGTATCGTGTTACCCAGTAACTGGGTTGTGGTGGTCAGATAGGTCGCTCCATGTAAAATACTGGTATTCAACTGAATCCGGTTAGACTGGAAGCCGACCCCTAACTTGTTGGGATAAGGCTAGGCAGATGATGATGAACTGTCATCCTCTGACATCTGCATGAAACTGTCAGCTGCAAAAACTTCATGAAGGAAGGAATATTTAGTCCTTTCTTCATGAAGTGGTGAAGTTCGCTTCACCTAAGTTTTCACGGTCGCATTTTTACAGAATAGATCGGCTAGACTCCTTCGCCACTGTACTACGCAGTATACATGAGTTATTTACACATTCAGCTTGAAGATAAACGTAATATTCCTTTGTTAACAGGTAGCATCAGAATGAAGTCTTCTTTGAGCGAGGACACGGATGAGGAGAACTGCGACGACCCCATCAAACTGTTTGACAATGATTTAAACGCGGTCTACTTCGGCAGTCAGCCCCATCAACGTAGTAAGTTAAAAACCTTCAAGGTTCATATTCGTATGCACGGTAACAAACACAAGTTGCACAACATGTTAACTTTAGCATAAAACCAGTGTGCACATTTGTTGATGAACAAATAAAATAAAACTTTGTTTTTTGGCTATATCTACATAATTATTTTACGGTAATGGACACATGTAGCTGGCAACACGGAGTGTAGCATTGTTTCTAGCCGCACGTTAAGTTGTTGCCGGTCGACGAGCGTAAAAATTTGTTTAGCAACAATTGTTTTCGTGTGCAGACAGGTGAGGTTAATAAACATAGTAGCAGTGGTAAAAATACTTTATAGTACTGTTACTTTATAATAAAGTAAATGATAAAAGTGGACAAATGTGTCGATCGCCAATGAAATAGATTTTACATTTTTAAAAGTGGAGACACTGCCACACCATCTTCTTGAGATACCTATCTTTTATTTTGAGTACAACACTTAATGATTCAAAACATTAAATTGATGACAGCGAAAATAATACTCTTTTCTATCTTTTCCCACAGGTACCAGAGACACAAAAAGCCGTTGGACAATTGAAACGATTGGAAATGATGAATTTTGTCAACCAAGTGAAAATTCTACGCTGGGCAGATCCGATGATAATCTAGTACAAACGTTACAGAGCGACACTACCAGTGAGTGTGATATTACCCCATTATGTGTTAAATTAGTGGATTGCGGAAAATTTCCTTGGTACTATAGAAAGTATACACAACAAATAATGCATAAATTAAATTTAAATGAACTTAGTGATAGTGAACATGACACAGATATAGAATGTATAGTGGAGGATTCAGATGATTGTTTTATAGTAGACGATCTACAAGATATTGTTACAAATAAAATAATCAGAAGTGATCAAATATGCATAAGTACAGGGAAATCAACAGAACCTAAACCAAAACTACCAAAAAATAAATTAAGTAAAAGTCTAGACAATGTGAAGCGTCATAAAGATGATAAGGAGATACAAAGAGCACTGAGTATCAAAAATTTAGTTCAAGTTGATTTAAAGCGTAATCTAGGACTTATAGGTATGAAAATTAAACAAAAAATAGAAACAAATGCTACACTGGACGTTAAAACCAACAAAGATGATGTGGTTGAAGAGGCAGATACAAAGCAAAAATGTGCAGTGGCTGATGAAAAGTATTTAAGTGCTGCTGACAAAACACTTTGCCAAATCGGCACTCAACTGATACCAATAACAGAAGAAAAAGAAAGTAATTCTATTTGTCAACTTAATATTAATAACAAAGAAAAAGATTTGGTTGGTAAACCGACACTTGTTAAATCTTCTAGTTTCCCAAATGTTACTGTACAATTTGATATTAGTAAAATATCTGAAAAACTAATCGATAATTTGAAGACAAAGAAAATAAATGAGCAGTCATCTCAAGCTAAACTTGTTAGCAAACCGTCAAATAGAAGTCTTTTAAATAACCCAGAAAATACATTCAAAACTGTAAATGAAAAAGAATTAAGTTCCAAAGTAACTATTACAGAAAAATGCACAAATCCATCAAATACAATAACATCGCACGTGAAAGATGTGAAAAAAACTAATAAATATAAAAATGATCAAATTAAAATGAAAAATAGTACTAGTCACCGGTCTTTGATAGGACTATTGGTTACAAATAAGACTAAGGAAGACGTCAAAGAAATAAAATGCACTAAACAAAAAAGACGTAGAGATAATTCACAAAATAAAGCTACTAATCTTGGTAAGAAACCTCGTAAGAAGATTGCAAAACAAAAACGTGAACCAAAGTCGCCAATCTTACATTGCAGTACTGTACCAAAGAGGCCCAAACAACACGGAATGCCTCCTAAATGCAATAAAACAGACACAAATTCTATTATATCAAAAGAGCCTGGTAAACTAAAGCAAATAGTTGATAAACTTACTAATTTAAATAGTTGTAATTTAATGCAAGATTCTAATCGATTAAAACACGTTATCCCTAAAATTGCCCCAGTAACAAAGCCTTTTGAGGTTTATGCTAAACAAGCTTTACAAAAAGAGTCTTGTATGATACAAGACCAAACCGTAAGCCAAGTCAAAAAAATTCATGCAAAGTCTTTGAACGTGGCGGAAAAGCCTCTTAAGAATTCTAATGACGTAAGTAAGGTTGATTTCAAATGCAACAACTTCCGCAATACTCACATTATGTCTTCAAGTCAAAATAAGACTTTAAGTGAACAAAATGAATTACATGAACCTCACCAACATAAAGTGAATAAGCATACAATAAATGCTGCATCCTCTGTCACAAATTCTACTCCTAAAGCACCAATTAAAAATAACAAGCCAACTTTCTTTAATATTAACGTCTCAACTACAGCAGTGGTAACGCCTGCAAGTGGATCAAAGTCAGTACTTTCTAATCAATATGCCAACTTCCCTGCTCCTCACGGGCCTCATTTTTCCATCCATAACGCAGTGCCTACTAAAATGAGTAGCAGCAATATTTCTAACAACAATAACAATGTCCCAGTACAAAATCGTTACGCATCAGCTATAATTTTAAAATCAAATGATCAGACAAAGTTCCCATTTCAGCAGTACTGCGAACCCCCTGTGCAAACCATGGCTTTTCAAAGATCTATTTCCTTTCCTATTCCTGTCCTGAGCCATACACAGCCACGGTCCAAAGATCCCCAACCACAATATCCTATATTTTATCCCCCTGCTCATTTGGGTACGCATCAGAATAATTTTCCAAGTTCTGCCAATTCTGTTCCAAATCAGTTCCAACCTCCAGAAAGTTATATAGGTCATCAAACGAGTAATCCAATGCAAGATTTTTACAGAGAATGTTGGTTGCCACAAAATTTGGCACTTCCTCCTCCTCTACCACCACCACCACCTCCTGTTCCTCTACCTAACCTTCCTCCAAGAAATGGTCACGTGGTGAATCAATCCAAAGATTGTTCTAATTTAAACCATACATCAACGTCATTTAGACACCCTATGCAAAATCCGCAAAGCGCTTTCCGTCAAAACTCTGTTAATACCCAACAGACTCAAAATAGTTCTATAATAGGAATGAATAATGATGGTTTAGTAAAAAAAATTAACATAGTCGCTAAGCCTGTTAAAAATGTAGGAACAGTTAAAGTAGAACAAATAAACGGTCCTCAAATTATGAGTCTGGCTGAACATTCAGAAGTAGTTGAAACTAAGACAGAAATGTTAAAAGAATTGGACAAGTTGTCATTTGTTGACGAAAATATAAATGAATTTAAAGAAGTTTACCCTGCTAGTGTTATTAATGAAAAGAAAAAGGAAAACACATTGGAAGTAGCGATAATGTCAAAAAAGCCTGGTAGGTTTGAAACTTTGAAATTAACAATGAACCAGAAAGACAATCCTGTACAGACAAAGCCAGCACAAGGATATTCGCCGCCAATTTTACCCATACCGACATATCAAAGAGTCTTAGACCGTGTGACTTCAAATCCACAAATGGAAAATGCAACACCGAAGATTGCTCTCCGTCCTGAAGATCCCACATTCAATTTAAGAAATGAATGTAAACCAATGAGGAAAAGAGATTTTGTCAAATGTTGCAAAAGAAAACTTAATAATGCATGGAATAATGACGAAGACAGTAGAAGAAAAGACGACGCTAAGAAGATTTCTTTAGAAGAATATAAAAAGAGAATACTCAAAATTGACGACAAATCTGAACATTACAAAAAAATATGTAAGGAAAAGTACGATAATAGTGGAAAGCGGCCAAATATAGAATCTAAGTATAGGAAAAACGTCGACTATAGCACAGAAACCGATCTTGGATATGATTCGGATAGCACTGTGGTATTATGATTTCTTGATTTATGTGTACTTTGTGCCAATTTATTGTTTTTCGACTTGTGTAATACTCCTCTTTTTGAGTACACCCCAAAGCTATTGTCACCAAAACGCACATGTCGGGTACATGTACGTTTTGGTAGATACTTACAAATTTCATTTTGTGGCAATTTGCCGTCACTTTTGTTAACAAGCAACAAGAAAACATGAGCTTTGGGTTCGTTTGAGTGAGCGCAGAGTGCCGAAATAAGTAAAACGACGACTGCAAGGTGTCAATTGAGCTGTTTCAAGCTGTGTATTCATAAGGGTAAGCGCAGAGCGACGGAGAGGCGACAAAGCGAGGAACTCTATAACAACTCTGTTTTATTAAATGAAAACACTCAAAACGGTGCGCGGCGAAGAAGCTGTCAGCCGTATGCTAGTCTTAAATAAAATCGACTTTCAGTTGTTACAGAATAACTCGCTCCGCTGCAACTCCGTCGGTCTGCGCTGACCCTAAATGTCTCCGGAACGTGTCTCCAGAGACACAACGTCGCAAAACGTCGCCCGATGTCACCACACATCTCGTCTCCACAACTTTTCTCGCACGACGTTTTTCATCGCTTTCGATGTGGCAAGATATGCCTTGCGAAGTCGGGCGTACTCGCGCGACTTCAGAGCGGCAATTCTCGTAATTTTAAGAACGTTCACAGTCTGATCTCAGTATCAATCTGTCAAAAAATTGTTCTAATTTCCTTACATTTTGACAAGTTTTGGACATTTGTTGGTCGCCGAGATGAAACTGCGACTAGATTTTGAACGTTTTAAAATACGAGAATTGGCCTTCAGGTCTCTCGGGACATTTCTTCCCTATGTACAGTGAATAGTGAATACGTTGCATCAAGCTGTATTTCGTTATCCAGTACAAATCTATGTATACTGGATAGATTTTTGTTCACCCTATAGAGAATGTATGGACTTGGCCAAAACGCAGATCTCATGTTTTATTGTGCCGGCTTACACCCTCTGGTGGCAATGATGCAAATGAACCTTGTCGTATATCTTATGTCAATGTAATTGTCAAAAGAATCGTGTTTTGTTTTGTATCTATTGTGTAAGGAGTTAGATGAGTATTAATTTAGAAGACCTGTTTGAGACAATTATGGCCAGTATTCTTTGGCATCAATGGCGTCGCTGTTTTCAGCAAAAGTTATAATGTTAGATTCAGTACAATTATTTTAATTTATTTTCGTGTTTCCTTATGAGCCGAGGGCCAAAATAAACTGGTCTGTATAAATAGCACATACAACCCAAAATTACAGTTCACGTTTCATGTTGACACTACATCAAAAGATTGACTGTGACAATGAAAGTGACTGTCATGACGACAATACATTATTAGTTCACATTTAGATCACGGCGGCGCTAGTAGCAACTTGCAAGTTGCATACGTTAAGTTTTTTTTTGCTTCGAAGAGAACGGTGCATTGTTCCTAATGTAACTTAATTGATTTTGTTATTTGTTGAAAATACTCGTAAGAAATAAATACTTTAAATAAATCCGTTTTTTAAGGTTTCATTTGTATGCCCATTGAGTCGTGATTGCCCCAGCGATGTGGTAACGAGGTAAATATAATATGGTACTATTAAATATTGGTCTCCTTATGATAAATTGTCTCTAATATCATCTGCCATCATGTATCTACCTAGCCTTTTCGCAATTATGTTCGGGTTGACTTCTAGTCTAACCAGATGCAGTTGAGTACACCTATCATAACCACCCAGTTACTGGGTAACACAATACCCCTTGGTAAGACTGGATGTCAGACTTTCGGGCTTCGGATGACCCGTAACGACTGTCAAAGATCTATGAATGACAGCCGGGATCAACTGGTTAAGGTGCTTTCCAAGGCACGGGGGTCTTGCTGTGTAATGCTGCGGCAAGCGAAGCTTAACCTGATCAATCGACCCGTTCGGATTCTATTATTTAGCCACAAGCCCCGCTCCACAAGTCTCTAAATATATGAACTCTCTCTAATTTACTGTTCTGGGTCACACATGGGGCTAGACCACTTAAAAAAAATAGTGAAACATCTGTCAGATGTTCATATACCGCGTAGGACTGTTAAATTATTATTTTAACTTACGATAGAAATGAAATTCAACCTGAATGTAAATTAAAAGAAAATCTTCTCAACAGCAGCCATTGTGTTCAGGTGCCATCTTGCTTTAACTTTTGCCCTGCAAAGAAAAATAAAAAGAATAAAAATAAATAAAAAGCTGTCAAAAAGAAAGTCTTTAAAAAGTCACCCTGTCAAAAAATTGCGAAGTCTTACATTATTTAGAGAAACATCTGCATCGTGGCTGCGGCGACAATTAATCTCTCTAACGCGGCTCACGGCGTCTTGTTGTAATAAATCTCTGGATTACAGCCTCCTTCGCGGAATTAGGTCCTTACTGGAAGGATCTGACTTAAATTATGGGCGGAAGTTTGGCTTTTTTAGCCGGTTATCTGACTAATTAGCATTGGTAAGTGCTTGATTTGCAGTCATTGACATAGCTAATGAAGATTTAAGCTCGAGTGTACTTTCAGGCTTCATTTTTATATACTCTGCGAATTGTGTCCACTAACATAGTACCAGGAACGAAATTCGCTAAAGGCACGTTCTCAAGTAAGCTAACAAACATAACTCAGTCACACACACACACGCAACCATAGATTTAGTACATACACGCACCCTACACCTAAGGTGACCTAATTTGTTACCTATGCCATACGCCAGCGAATAAAAGTGGTAGGTACGGATTAGGTCATATACCAAGATAGCCCTCATGGGGACGAGTTTTCAACTTGTAATAAACAAGTACGCTGGACTTCATACTATCGATGACAAAATGAAGTCATTTGATTTTAGCCATTTTAGCGCTGACAGCAACGTGAGCGTCTGTGGAACTAATTTGATAGCTAGTTTTACAAAATGCGCATACTCTCATGATAAAAAGGTTCTAAATATCTCGTAGTAAATACAAAATAAACAAAAGTCTTATTCCACGATTTAGACTTAAATCATGAGAGACGTACCAAAACAAAACGACGGCCATTTGCGGCAATGTGTTAATTTTAGTTCCTGAGACGCTCGAGCCGGCGCTTTAAATCGGCAAAAAAAAAAACTGGCATTTTTCATATAGTATAGTCCAGTGTACTTGTATAATATAGGTTCAGTGAGTTTCAAGCATAAATCTTAAGAAAATCTAGAGCAAAATGTCAATCTAAGGTTCCATTATAAAGCCATCTTTTTGTCCGCCAGCCATCCAATGTTTGTTTTCACAGGAACCAAGAATCCTGAATGATTTATTACCTAAGTGTGTCTTTCTGTAAATAGCGATGGTTATCGCATTTGTTACGTAGGTAGTTTTAAATTACCGACGCAATGCGGGTAGTTACACAGTGCCAGCGTTTGTGCGATGACTAGCAACCGTTGAAGCATCTGAGCAAGTCTGTATTTTCCCGGAGGATTCAAGCATGAGTTGGAATGAGTTACGGGCTCACTCTATGACATATGGCTGGCTTGCTGGCGCGGTTGTGTTCTTAGATATTCTTATGTTTAATAAAGTGGGATGTGAAAGGTGGATATAGGAAGCATGTACATATAGCTGTTTTTGTTCTGTGGTTTTAAGTAACATGGAACGTCTTTTAGAGCGTCATAAGAGAGAGGCGGGCGTTCCTGCTTCGTTGGTGTCCACGTTATCTATGTGGTATGATAAGCAGAGACACTTTGTAAAATGGTCAAATGCGCTGTCTGACCCTTACAAGCTGGAGTGTGGTATTAGACTAGAAATGTTAAAAAGTCTTGGAGATGTAAGACCCCCCGTCTTACATCTCCAAGATTTTTTAATATTTATATCAATAAATTACTGGTTGAGCTCAGCAACACTCATGTCAGATGCCACATACATGGAGGTAGTTTAAATAACTTGAGCTACGCAGACGACATGGTGTTGCTGAGCCCATCTATCTGTGGAATGAGAAAGTTGCTTTCTATTTGTGAGGGGTATGCCGAGCAGTATGGGCTAAAGTACAACCCTAAGAAAAGTGAGCTGCTGATGTTTAGAGACCGAAATAAAAGTCCATCATATATCCCTCCGGTAACGCTATGCGGTTCACTTTTACAGAGAGTAACCCAGTTTAAATATCTGGGCCATATGGTTACCAAAGACCTTAAAGATGACACAGATATGGAAAGGGAGCGCAGGGCATTGGCTGCGAGGGGAAATATGGTGGCTCGAAGGTTTGCTGGTTGCTCAGTATCAGTAAAAATTACCCTATTCAAGGCTTACCGTCAAACGTTTTACACCAGCAGCCTTTGGGCTAATCATACCCAAAAAGCAAACAATGCTACCCAATACTCACAATATCGGTGTTTCTTTGGTTCGGGCTCATTGCAGGAAGTCTCTGTTGCCGTTTCTGTTATACATACCTAGTCTTGCCATATTGTCACGAAGAAAAAAAAAATTTTTTATTGCAAATAATACTTATTACTTTTACAGTGTGTTAGTTTAATACATAAATATAAAACAATTTAAAATATAAAAAGCTTATTCGAAGTGATCTCCATTGGCTGCAATACAGTCCTTTAAACGTTGAGGCCAGTTATCAATAGAAGCACGCACTCTTTCCATGGGAAAATTCTTCACTGCCAATCGTATGGATTGTTTTAGGGACTCCAAATTATCATGGCGTTTAGAGCAAGCCGTACTCTCTAAAACTGACCATAAATCATAATCCAGCGGATTAAGATCGGGACTAGACGATGGCCAGTCTTCAGCTCTGATGAAGTCCGAAACGTTAATTTCCAACCAAGACTGCGTGGACCGAGCTTTATGACCCGGCGCCGAGTCTTGTAGGAAGGACCATACTTGGTTATTGAACATGGTGTTGTTAAGGGGCTTCACAACCTTCTCAAGAATGGTATCTTGATACACTTGTGCCGATGTTTTGATACCTTTTTCACAAAAATATGGCTCAGTCACTCCTTCATAGCTAACACCCCACCAAACCATCACTGAAGTCGGATAATGCCCGCGTTGCACTCTGTCGACTAATTGGGAAGCTTCCTTAGAGCTTTGAGCATAAATACATAAATACGGTCATTTTGTTTGTTAAAATGTTGCTCAACTGTAAAGATTTTCTCATC
This sequence comes from Apamea epomidion, assembly GCA_947507525.1. Taxonomy (NCBI): domain Eukaryota; kingdom Metazoa; phylum Arthropoda; class Insecta; order Lepidoptera; family Noctuidae; genus Apamea; species Apamea epomidion. Next base: position 2,835,013 of record OX382233.1, read on the forward strand.
CGTAAACAAAATTTTTCTGTGACCTCCCTTTGCGTACCGCTTCAGTAGTTGTATCGATTTTACCACCCTATTCTTTTTTAAATTATCAGTTAAAAATTACCAGTGCGTCTCTTATAGGCTGCAAGTCCTAAGTCATCTTTTAAAATACGCGACATGGTTCTGGGTGCTATCTTCATCTCCCGAGATAAAATCTTTTGCTTTCGGACAGGATTTTTTCGAATTCTTTCCCTTACTGCTTTGACCACTTTTTTCGTACGAACACTACGTGGACGGCCAGATCTTTTTCTGTCACAAATAGAGGAGGTCTCATTGTACCTATTAATAGCCCGGTACACAAACGTTTGACTAATACCAAGCGTATGGAGAGTTTTAAAAATTGCATTTGGCTCCATACCAACTTTGTGTAATGCAATCACAGCGAATCGGTTCTCTTTATCACCCCACTCCATTTTAATATCGCAAAATATTGTACAATGTATTGGCGCCAAAATTAGAAAACTCAATGTACAATCATATAAAAACGACAGATTCCAAATTCAAATGTAATATCTTTCTTATTTTTAATTGTAACAGTATTTATGGCCAGACTGTGTATACTGCCACAACTTGTTGCTATCTTTTTCATAAAATCTTAGTTAGATTTAGTCAGCATGTTGTGACAGTATATAATATATAAATTCACAAACGCCATATTCAGCATGCCATAAAACACCGCCATTGGCCACCTATTAGTCTTTCTGTTAGAAGACATGGAGGAACACATTTGATCGAAAGAATCAACGCCGCCTTTTGATTGTAAAATAATATCATGTCAGGTTTTCTATTTTCTATGTAGTCCACCATCTCATCTTCAACGTCACTCCTAACATCGTCTTGAGTAACACAATCTTCCTGCTCCGAGTCAGTATCGTGCGGAGAATATTTTCGTTGGAGTGTACGTCAAGATGACGTAGATTGGGCTTTTAGGGTTAAAATAGTGCCTATAAGATGCACTAATAGTCATAAGTGGCCAGATGTAATATTTGTCAAAGAGTTATTGATTGACAGGGATTTTTTTTGTAATTCTCGGAGGGACCACGGGTAAAGAAAATCCCCGTGGTACTACCATTTTATTTATTTATTTATATATACTTTATTGTACACCACAAAAATAAATAGCATAAAAAATACATGAAACACTACGAAATATACAATAGGTGGCCTTATCGCATTACTGCGATCTCTTCCAGGCAACCTTAGAATGGATAGTGATTTTCCTGGACATAAAATGGGACTGTCGTTGGTGCAAATATTATGTATACAATACACTAAAATAGATACACAAATATATACATATCCAAAATTATAGATACATAATTATGTACTATACATATATACAAGCAACGAAAAATAAAAGAAGACTGTAGATGATTGCAGTTAGGACAACAAGATCACAACGACAAGTAGTGCTCCTTTACAAGTCTTTTGACCACCTGTAACGACTGCGCGCGTTTTATTTCAACTGGCAATGCATTCCACGAACGAGCGGCCTGGACAGTAAAGGATTTTAATTTGGCAGCATTGTATTTCTCGGAGGGACCACGGGTAAAGAAAATCCCCATGGTCCGTTCCAGGGACTACGGGAGAGACCACGGGTCACACATGCGAATTTCGCCAATGTAATACGATCAGCACATTTAAACTGCAAACAAAAGCTGTCAGTGTCAATATTCCATTAGAGTGATGACAGGTCTTGAACGAGGTTTACTAAGCTAATCGCGTTCAGTTCCCTTTTTTTCCTGTGTGCCCTTGGCTGTTCTCTTGATAGTGCAGTGGAAGATCAATTTTAACCGCTGTTTCATTGGTGAAATTCACCCCTCTTCAAATTCTTCTTGTTTAAACTGAGGTTTTGTATGAGCCCTAAGAAGATAAAGAGCATCTCCGTTGATCTGCTCATTAAAGGTCTTTCCAAAAGTGTAACATGTCTAGATACTGTCAATGTCATCCATCACTCTCTTGTCCTCATATCATCCCCTCGAACACATCACAATCACATATATCACAATGGCATACGGACACACACCGCTGACACTGTGAATATGTCGTTTTAAAAAAGCAACCCGCCTCTGCTTTTCAATGGTTTTTAGGACTTCGCAAAACATTGAGATTTTTTTTATTTTAGAAAAAGTTAATATTAATGCATTATGCACAAACTTCTGCATATCATCAAAATCTGTTGCATAGTTTAGAAGAACATTGCGGTCACACAGCACAAAAAACGATTTTAATAATTTAGTATGCGTTTCTCATAAGTCCTTTCTTAATAAATTTTCAGAAATTGATTCTTGCAACCCAGCTTATATACAAAACTAATGTTACATTTACATACCTAAATAATTTCACTTCCGCCTGAGTGCTGTGTATATTTTAAAATTCATAGGGATTTAAATTCTTAGACACTTCAATTTGCATCAGATCCGACGGGTAAGAGCCGCGAGAAATATGGAACAGTAACTCGATATAAAAGATAATAATGAAATGGAATCTGTCGAGCAGTAAAAAATATTAAATTCGACTGCTGAGATCTTGTAATATGTTTTATGGATTTTGTTCTGGTTTTGCCTGTTTGCAGATGGCACAAACTTGGAGGTATTGCATGTCAGAAATACATGTATAGAGCTAATAATTATTCATTTGGCATTAGACTGATGTCGAACGGTGACGATCATTCTGATCTGACAGCTACCCGTAATTAAAACACAGTTTCTCAACATTCCGTAAGCCTCACATAGTGCCAAAGGAATATTTGAAAGAGCTGAATTTTCTTACTTTTAAAGTATAAAATCACGAAAACATCATTCGTCCTTTTCTAGACAATTTGCTGCTGCAGCTGTATTATTTACCTTTTTCATTTCAGCAAAGAACCATCGTCTTTAATATATATCAAATTTTTGGCACCAAATTATAATTACCGTGTACTCCTGAGACTTTCTGATAGACTTTTAAATTTTTATTATCTTATTAAGCGAACGAAAATTTTAAGGGCCAAGAAACTTAATCAAGATTATAATTATAATGAAACCGAATCTTTTGTGAAAACTAAACATAACCCAGCTAATTAGATGTAATGATAGAATAATTCAGGATAACGCAATATTTTCATGGAAGATGTTATCAGGCCCTGTTTCTTGGCAGACAATGGTTCTTTATTCTCTTCTTTCATTCTTCTAATTATTTGATAACAAGCCTCTGGTTTAAAAAGGCAATCTTTTTATGTTCATTCATACTTTAAAATTAAATAATATGGTCAATACTTGCAGTGGTCTGGACTAACGAGTTGTAGGTGGGAGGTTCGAACAGTCGCTTTACTTTGTGCAAATTATTTCATCAGCACTGCTCTCAAAACGGTGAAGGAAAATATCGTAAGGTGGTCAGAATCGTATGTGGTATGAGTTTATGCATGCGATTTCTCGAAGGACCAATCAATTGCGCAGTTTTTGCTAACAATAGGATGTATTGACCCAGGGTAGGAAAATGTATTGTAGGACTTACATGGGAATCCTCTGGATGAAACACGTTGACACAAGTGGGTTGAGAAGAGGTAACACGTGTTCGCTGTTCTTCTGGATTCACGGTGGTGCACTTGAGTTGATATTTGTAAATCACACGCGAATTTATATTAGCGGCCTGTATTATATGCGTCGCGACGTAGTATTTAGCGGTTTTGTAGTTTTATAGTGGAGCGGTGGCAACAATTTTATTAACGGAAAGCGGTATAGCTGCAACAGGTGAACTAACTAAATATGGCGGAATCCCTCTCGAAATCACAGCGCTGGGCAGTGACTGGTTGTCGTTGCGACTGCGCTTGATTGGCGCGTGTGGCTGTTCACTTCTTCTCTCTTTGTTGCATGGGAAAGGGATAGGAAGAAAGGAGATATATAGTTAGCTCAAAACTGCGTCAAATCGGAATTCTGCATTGGTGTGAGGTGGTTCAAAAATATGATGAAAAAAATTATATTACGCAAACTTGCGCGAGCATAAGGGTTTTTGGGCATGACCTAGAACAAAAAAATCAAAGACATGTGACATCTACCAACCCACATTAGGCCCGCGTAGTGGATTACAGCCCACTCCCGCTCACAGTGCAGTGGTCTTATTATACGCAGTCTCTTTGATCTGCAAAAGGAAAAACAGCTTTAGTAAAGACCTTGCTGTAATTGGTTACTCCCATATCATCAGGCCCCATATCATTAACTTTGTAGCCTTCTTCATACTACGTCATAATTTCAGCCTACCATATACCTTTCCCGAATATGTTGGGGTCGGCTTCTGGTCTAATTGGGTGCTGCTGAATATCAGAAGGGCAATTCTGGTAATTTTAAGAACATTCACAGTCTGATATGTCTCAATCTGTCAAAAAATACTTCTAATTTCCCTACATTTTGACAAGATTTTGACATTTGTTTGTCGCTGAGATGAGACTGCGACTAGATTTTGAAAGTTTTAAATTATGAGAATTGGCTTTTTGATCTTAGTCTCAATCTGTCAAAAATACCTCTTAATTTAGCCACATTTATGACAAGTTTTTGACGTTGATTGTCGCTGAGATGAGATTGCGACTAGATTTTGAACGTTTTTAATTACGGGAAGTGTACTTTACATGGAGCAACTGCCTATCTGACCCATACATCCCAGCTCCTGGGTAGCACGGTACATACACGTAGTTAATATAATTTAAAGATCTGCTGCTAAGGTAAACTTTGCAATTCTACCACAATTTGTGTTCCTTTTAATTTTCTATGTATTTGTTCAAGAAAGTCATTCCATTTGAGTATATTGCAATTACAAAGTCGAGAAGCTCTCAAGACATACATTTATAAATAAACTTAAAAGGAAAGTGCTTGAGATTTCATTGCTTTAAGTCACGACAAGTTTTTGATGTAACAAGTGGAGCTGGGAGTACGCATTAACATTTACAAGGCTGGAAAAACGTTGGCGCTGAGAATAAGTTGGGAAGACTATTTGGAGTAAGAAGGTAGTTGCTACCTATCTCTTAAGGTAAACTCTGCCTTTTATTATATACGATTTTGAAAGGCAGCCTTTCCCTTATAGGTCAGTATCAATCAGTATCGGTCCGTATCAATCAATCAATCAAAATATCATTTTGCCAGAATATAGCACATAAGGTGTTACAGTAAATTTGTTTCAGCATATCTTGCCATAACATGGCGAGTAAAAGTATTCAAAATCAGCGATGTCAATTAATCTAACTTACAAATTACAGATTCTATTGATTTGTCTTCTAAATAGTCCTTAATGGTATAATATCGTTTAAATATTAATAGTTTGAAAAGTATTTTTGAAAATGGTCCCTAAAACTTTGTCCCATAGTCAACTGGCTAACTAATAAATTGATTCATAACTATCGGAGCACTAATCAGACACAACTACCATTTATCGAATTAACCAATTTGTGTAATTGGATTTCAAAATCAAAAAAACCTATTTCGATTAATACCCAATGATCAGCGATCCAAACTTTGTGGCAATTCGATTCTAAAAATTAATCGGTATGGACGTCCCGTCGTTGAAAGAAACTCATCCTCAGAAATATTATTTCAAAGCACTATGTAGAATCATGTTTTATTTTGGGATGGGGGATCTCTGGTATGAAAAAACCGAAATTTCCTATTATAGGAAGAAGCTCTACATGGCGTGGATGATATTGGCGAATGGTTACATCGTCGTCGTCTTGCTTGACGAACTCCTAGCATACACTAGGACCGATTTGACAGACAGGGAGAAGAATGACTTGGTTCAGTTCACTTTTGCGCACCCCTTGATTTACTGCAAGGTGTTGACGCTGTACATCTGGAAGAGTCGCATCAAGGTGGTACTGGAGCGTTTGTTGGAAGGTTCCAGGTCTATTTTCCACTCAATAGAGCTGGAGAGAAAGTCTGTGAAGCAGTTTGCAAAGCATTGCTTTACGTTGACAGGTGTTTCCTATGTGACTTTGTGCTCGGCGACCATTGAAGGAGTGAGGCTTCACTTTATAGAAGGTATGTTTGTTCATTTGATAGTTTTGTTAGGCTGTCATCTGTGAGCTTAAATAAACCTTTTTCTTCCAGATATACCAATCCGCACCGAAGTAGTCTACTTCCCCAATCCGTCAGATACTGGCTTTCTCATCAACGTGCTCCGTTTCTTTGTGGAGTTTCACTGGTACTGCATCGTCGCCATGATGGCGACGATGGATTGTCTCGCCCTATGTTCTCTCATCACTGTAAGCCATAAATTCAGGGTCCTAAGGTTGTATTTCCGCAAGCTGAGGATCAGGACTATGGAGAATAAAGGGAAGAAGACAGCGAAGGAACTTGCAGAAGAGTTTAAGAAAGATTTTGTGATCGGGATCAAGTTACATTCGGATGCTTTGTGGTAGGTATTATCATCATCATTAGCCTACAGCAGTCTAGTGCTGGACATAGGCCTCTCCAATTGCACGCTATTCAGCTTGATTCTTAGCAGCTCTCATCCAGCTGCTATCAATCACCCTGCGAAGATCGTTGCGGCGTCGAGAGCGTCCTTCCTTACGTTTGCCAACACCGCGATCTCCACTTAAGAAGACATCTACCACAACGGTCATCCGCTCTACGGCTAATTCTGTGACCTATGTCGACAACTTTGGTTCTCTGCCGGTTCATTCCGGTTTGTATCCCTCAGGACTAACTGAGCGACTAATTAATTTTGACAATTCAAAAGTGCCTGTAAATGGTTTAATTGAAATATATGGTTTGAGTTTGAGTTTTGAGTTCAGAGAGACTCCAAGCATAGCTCGTTCCATGGCTCGCTAAGCGACCTTGAATTTATGAATCAGCCGTACCGTGAGTGTCCACGTTTCGATTCCGTAAGTCATAACAGGCAGAACGCACTGATTTTAAATTTAGGCTTAAAACTTACTTGTCTTTAGGCTCCGCGGAATACGCGACGAGAAGACTCGACGTATCTTCCCAAACACTGCCTAGGCCAGCAGAATTCTTCTGGTATCCTCTTTCTCAAAGTTGTTCTTACCAAACTGCAGAGTTGGGCCTCTCCCAGGCTGCGCCACAACACCCTGTCCTTCGCCTTCCGCAGCCAATCTGTTTCAGCCACCTTCTTAAGGTAGTCGGTCCATCTAGCTTGGGGGTGATCCACACCAGGCTTACCAATTTACGACCTCTAGTCTAGGACTCATCTGCTCCACGAGCCATCGGTCCTTCGACAAACATGGCCATCCCACTGCTACTTCAGTTTGCTAACTCTGCAAGCTATGTCGATTACTCCAGTGCTTTTCCGAATAACTTTATTTCTGATTTTATCGTTTAAAGAAACTCCGAGCATAGCCCGCTCCATAGCGCATTGAGCGACGTTGAATTTGTGGACTAGCCCGACTGTCAGCGTCCATGTTTCGACGCCAGCAGCATCTGCTGCAAGTCATGCAGCAAATCAGCCAGTATGACGATGTGATCTGCAAATCTCAAGTATTAGATATACTCGCCATTGATGTTATTGCTGCGACTTTCCCAGTTTAACCAACGTCTTAGGGCTGATTTTTCCATTGCCAGATAACTTTTATTCGAGGAATGAAATAACTGTTAAAATCAAAATTATTCCTTGAATAAAGTTATCAGATGATTGTAAAATCAGCCCTTAAACACATCCTCCAATGCGTTAGACAACAATTTTAAAGAATAGAACCACCACGCTCCTTCGACACGCTACTGAACTTCTCCCAAAGAACATGACAGAGTTGAAGAGCTCCCTAAAATCTTTCAGTGCAGGACTTCGACCCGCTTTCAGGAGCTCCGTCGTAATCCCGTCCTCACCAGGAGCTTTCCCATTTTTAAGCTGTTTAAGATCCACCTCGATTTCGCCTAGGCGGACTTCTGGCAGGTCTTCCGTGAAATGGCGTTTCACGTCGTTCAGTCATAAGCTCCGAGAGTCTCTTCCGAAAGTTTGGACGTCTTGCCCGTACGCGGCATTTTGCAAAATCGCGTGCCCTCCGCCCTTAGGATTTCCACCATTTAGTCGAGCACCTGGTTAACGTCATTTGTGGTTTCCACGGCAGCGAATCGGTTCTCCAGGTTTGACTGGAACGCTTCAGATCCTAGCATAGTTTAGAGTACATTTGGACGGAGCCTAGACTTCATGAAACGAGTTCGCTCGAGCTTGAAGTGGATTTTCAGAGAGCCTCGAATAAGTCTGTTATCACAGCCAGTATTAAACCTGTTGATCACTAAGACATTCCTGAATAATTATGCTAACCCAGCCATTCGTAACCCGGGAATTCATCGCACCATCCACCTTGCCGTTACCGTGATCACCGCCAAAATCAAGAGTAGCCAGGCAGCCTGGTACTAGTGAGCGTGGTTTATTTTGGCTTGCCATTTAAGGGTTTCCCCATAATAGACACGCTGAGCATGCGGGTGGCAATCGCAGGGCACAGATTCTCGCACTAGAGATGTTGCTACTCGTCGTCGAAGTTTTATTTAGAAATGGTTATACCGCCATTTGTCGGTTATCAGAGCCTCGTTTGTTATTTAACAGAGTGCACCACGAGCAGGTGAGGTTGATTTGGGGCACTGAGATGTTATGTATGCTCCCTTACCTCCTATATGGTAGGCACCCCTGTGTGGTATTATGACGTTGTTTTTTTTTTAATGTTGAAATACTGTAGTATCTAAATATTTAATTTTATCGTTCACGCATTACTAAGTTCAGAATGCAAATAATTTCAGATTTCATTTTCAATAAAAGTAAAATATCATTAGTTTTACAGGTGTGCTCGAAACGTGCAGGAGTCCATGGGGCCTCTATACAGCATCCAAGTGATGGAGAGCGTCGCCCTGCTCGTCATGTGCCTGATAAAGCTAGTTGTAAGTATAAATTGACTTCCCACTACCTCTCACAGAGAAGTGTGTCCCGTGTGTTTTTTACTAGCCTACGCTGTCCCACTCCTGGGCAAAGGCCTCCCTCCATTCCTTCCATGCTATGCGAGCCCGCGCGTCCTCCGTTCCAGGTTTGACGGAACCAATCCAGCTCTTCACGCCATCTCCTACGTGGTCTGCCGCGATCCCGTCTCACTGTCTCAGGGCACCAGTTCTGTGCTATTTGAGCCAACATTTGGTCATGCGGCGGCATGTCCTGCCTAGTCTCATTTAATTTGGGCAGCCTTTTGAGCCACGTCAGTCAGCCATCTTTGTTTTCGAGCGCAGTATTGTGTTACGAACACGATCCGTTAAAACGCCTAGTATACTGCACTCCATTGCTCGTTGGCAGACCTTGAGTTTGGACTTCTGGATGTTATTCAAAGACCAAGTCTGTGCACCATAGGTTAAGACAGGTTAACATTATAGGGGACGTGGCGCGCATAGCGCGGGCCGTCACCAGTCCAGGGCAGCAGAAGTCGCATTCGCACCCGCAGCCCCCGACGCAGGTGTACGAGGGAACACCGGGGTGGTTTTACTCAGTAATAGTCTGACAGACCCCTCTGCCCACCCCAGGGAGGAGGACATCCATGAGGATTTACACCCCAACAAAAAAAAAAAAGGTTAACATTATAGTCCGATTATTTTATGCTTATAGAGAGAGGAAAACCCCGGTATACGCGTGCTTCCTCGATTTATCCAGGGCCTTTGACCTGGTCTCGTACGATGTCCTATGGGAGAAGCTGGATAGCACGGACCTACCGTGGGGACTCATCAGCATACTCCGGTACTGGTACGGGCACCAGGTCAATAGTGTCCGTTGGGCGGGGGCGATGTCGGATCCTTATATTAGCGAATGTGGCGTAAGGCAGGGCGGTCTGACCTCGCCTACATTGTTCAACCTGTACATGAACGAACTGATCGGCTCGCTCAGCAGTCAACATGTCGGATGCTATGTTGACGGCGTTTGTGTTAACAATATAAGTTATGCGGACGACATGGTGCTGCTGAGCGCGTCGATTTGTGGGCTGAGGAGTCTACTGAGTACCTGTACGGAATACGCGCGTAGACATGGTTTAAAATATAATGAGAAGAAAAGCCATTACATGGTTTTTCAGGCCATCGGTGTGCCGAGCCCTATGAACATACCGGCTGTCCATCTTGGTGGTGTTCCAATGGACTGAGTGGACCAATTTAAATATCTAGGGCATCTGCTCACCGAGAACCTGAAAGACCATGCGGACATGGAGCGGGAGCGGAGGGTGCTGTCGATACGAGTCAATATGATAGCCCGCAGGTTCTCGCGTTGGACATGCTAGTGTTATAGTTACGCTTTTCAGAGCGTACTGCACATCCTTGTACACGTGCAGCCTGTGGGTTAACTATACTGAAAGGGCATACAGTACCCTCCGTGTCCAGTACAACGACGTGTTCAGGGCGGTGTTGGGGCTGCCCCGCTTCTGTAGCGCATCAGGGATGTTCGCGATTGCACGCACTGATTGTTTCCATGTTTCTATGCGCAAGCGGTGTGCGTCCCTGGTGCGCCGGGTGCGGGCCAGGCCCAATACCATCTTGGCAATGATCGCAGACAGGTTGGACTGCCCTTATATACGGCATGGTTGTGACAGGCATGTTGCTGTTCGAATGCCGGTCAGAAAATTGTAACTATTCTGTCTTATTTGTCTGTGTATTTTGTTTTTATTTATATTTTATGACATAACACTGTTATTTAATTTAATTTCTATTTATTCAATTTAATTTAATTTTTATTTTTCTATTTATTTAATTTAATTTTATGTTTTTATGTGTAATTATTGCTTTTGACATTGTATGCCTAATAACTGTATGAGTCTATGTTACTTGATTGATGAATAAATAATAATAATTATACTTGTTTAAATGTTTGTTTTCAGGTGGTGGAGCGCAATATCACCTATCTTCTGGCAACCTCCACATTTATTATCTGTCTTATAATACTCACTGGTTCCTACATGATGGCAGCTGGAGACATCACACATGAGGTATTTATTCAGAATTTAACTTACGTGGTTGCATTCATGCCTACACATATATCTTTATTATCTAGTCTGGAGTCTTTTGGAACACACCAAGTTTTCTTAGGAGGCTCTGTTCAGCCTGTGAGGAAAGCACTTCTTTTTTTTTAACGTTCCGACGGACAGAGTACAAGACGACAATGATCTTGGTATTTTTAAGGATTATGACCCTTTTTTGGGCATTACACGAATGGATAGAATAAGAAATAGTACATAAGAGGAAATCTGAAAGAGGCACCGGTAACTGAAAAGTTGTGTGGAAATCGGTTGTCATGGTATGGGCATATGTTACGGAGAAATGAGGAAAATGTCGTGAGGAGAGTTTTAAGTAAGAAAGAAAGAAAGAAAGAAAAAAAGTTTATTTGGACACAGTTCGTGAAACACAAAATACAAAATTAATAAAATTAATACAATATCGATGGCTATAAGAGTAGGGGAAGATCAAAGAAACGATGGATGAAATGCGTGAATGATGATATGGTTAGAAAGGGGACTACCGACATGACGAATAATAGAGAAGTATGGAAGAAAAAGACATGTTGTGCCGACCCCAAATAAATAGGGATAAGGGCAGGAGAATGATCCCTGTTCTTAAGCACCAAGTAGTGGGCGTTGTGCTTAACTCGAAGGATCTATTTTAGTCAGTCTTAAGGTGGATGCTCCAAGGTAGCCCGCGAAATTCAAATTTTCTTACGTTTTTTGGAATTTGTTGGTCAGTATAAGTTGTACGTTGATTAAAATATGATCTGCGGCCGTAACAAATATGTATTTACAGAATTATAATCATTAAAGTCATCAACACAACTCTCTAATATCAAGTAATCCTACTGAATGACTATCTCATGAAATCATGAAATCATGAAACTTAACAAGTTGTATTAATGATTCTAATGATTTTAATTCTGTACATAAATATTTGTTACGGCCGCGAATCATATTTTATTCAAGGTACAACTTAGTGCTGACCAGCAAATTGCAAAAAACGTAAGAAAATTTGAATTTCGCGGGCTACCTTGGAGCATCCACCTTAAGTCACCACTAATTTATGGTGAAATATAATATTGAAATGCAAACACGCAATTAGCTTGCGTATGGTCCAGGCCAGTGTCATATTCCTATCAGAAAAGGCTTAACTCTGTCATGCGGGGTAATTGCGTAGCACACTATCAGTAGCAATGGGTTTCATTTTGACAGTTCAACAACATTCATTGCGTTATTTACATTGTTAAAAAAAAAAATGACCGGCAATGGATTAGCAATATCCTTCAAAATGATTCAGATTGAGATTGATAATTGTGTTACGCAATTAAGTTGCTGCAATGACGCGATTTTTTTTTTAAAAGTTGCCTCACACTAGGAATTACTCCTGTATCGTGGGTGCCTTTACAAACATTTAAACTTACATACAGAAACAGCCAAACCCGGAACAACTACCTGTAGGCAATACAAAAATATGTTCCGTGCGGGAATCGCACCCGCGACACGCAGCGCAGCAGTCGATCGCTCAGCCACTGCGCTAACCGTGTCGTCAAATCAATTATATTTATAAGCTGATATCATTTCATATTTTCCAGGCTTCGCTGGTCGGTACGTCGATATTTCACAGTGGTTGGGAGGAGTGCCATCCGGGTCCTGATCTCCGGGTCCTGGCTGTAGTGGCTCTGCAGATGAGTCAGGTGCCCGTCTACATGACAGCCTTCGGAGTGATCACCTTGTCTCATACTAACTTTATATCGGTGAGTTCTTATTAGAATACAGTTTGTTTTTAGCTGGGCTATTCTGTGAAAATCTCACCGTGGAGTTTAGGTGAGGTATTTTTTTACTTTCTTTGTATATCATCAATTCATCATCTGCCTAGCCTTTTCCCAACTATGTTGGGGTCGGCTTCCAGTCTAACCGGATGCAGCTGAATACCAGTATTTTACATGAAGCGTCTGCCTATCTGACCTCCACAACCCAGTTACTGGGTAATACGATACCCCTTGGTAAGACTGGTTGTCAGACTTTCAGGCTTCTGACAACCCGTAACGACTGCCAAAGATCTAAGATTGACAGCCGGGACCAACGGCTTAACGTGCTTTCCGAGGCACGGAGGAGTCTTGATATGTATGGGTGGTCACCCATCCACGGACCAACCGTGGCAAGCGTAGCTTACCTTGATCGATCGACCCACGCGGCTGTTATTATTACTTAGCCACGAGATCCTTTATTTTATATAATTTTGTTTTTTTTATATTTGTGTTTAGTTTGTGATCTTCCAGTGCGAGTCACAATAAATTTATTTATTTATTTTCCTTTCTTTGCATTAAAATGTTAAACTTATTAAGTTTCTTTGCGAACATTAAAAAGTCGTTTTAGCAATGGTTGTTTACAGTCAGATGTTTTTTTTTAATAATTTATTTTTTACTAGCTGCGCCCCGCGGTTTCACCCGCATACGTTTCGATCCCGTAGAAATATCGGGATAATAAGTATCCTATATGTTAATCCTGGTTATAAACCATCTGTGTGCCAAATTTTATCCAAATCCGTTCAGTAGTTTTTGCGTGAAACAGTAACAAACATCCATCCATCCATCCATATAAACTTTCACGTTTATAATATTAGTAGGATTTTTGAATGGTTTGGTGTTTTTTGTTATTTCAATATTTCATTCTCTCTTTTCAGGTGCTTCGGTCCTCATACTCGTTCTTTGCTGTTATGTATTAGAATCGGTAACTAACCTTTAGAAATTGCTTAGTCGATCTAACACTTAGCTTGATTGAAAAAATATATTTCCTTTTGTGTACCTACTTTTGATGAATATGATGCTATAAAAACCCTTCATAAGCCGAACGTAGATCCACGCGAGACACAATGGCTTTTAGTCGTGTCTGTAATTACGGCATTCAACGGGTTAATGGTAAAATATAAAACGTTTCCTTCAAAATAATGAGTTTGGTTTTATTTTGTACAATAATAATTATATTAAAATAATTAAAATAGGTACCTATATAGTTTAGATTAGCATCACAGATTAGATAAACCATACTACTTACAAACAAAAACAAATGAGTACCTGATTATTTCTTTAGTTTTTTTTTCTAATACTTCATTGTTTATATTTCATTATATTTTCGGAGCAGCTTTAAAAATTAAAAAAAAATCTCAGCCGCCATCTTGGATTTCCATTTTGATCTTACTTTAGCACCCTCGAAAAGCCTGCCGGGGTAGCGGGATCGTCCGAAAGGGTTACCGCTGCCCTGGTACATAAAGGGCTAAGGAAGGAACACGGGTGGGTTTTAGTCAGTAAGAGTCTGACACTCCCTTCTGCTCCACCCAGAGCGGGAGGAGTCATTTGATGATTTCCCATCCTGAAAAAAAAAAAAAAAAAAAAAAAGCACCCTCGAAAACGACTCATGATGAAAAATTTTAACATTTTCGCATCCGCCATCTTGGATTTCCATTTTGACCCAATTTTGTTATCAGCGACCTCAAAAGTCATAAAGAAGACACTTCTTCGTTTCGTTCGGTTCGTTCGTTAGTTTCTTTAAAAAAATAATAAGATTTTTTTATAAATAATGGTAGCAGGTACTATGTATTTTACTGAAAAATAAAATAAAAAAAGACGGACGTAAATACAAAAAAGGTGCAATAATTAAAACCTATGACGATCACTATTCTGCCGCGCTAATTAGAAAAGCAGTAAAGAAGGTTTTTTGGAAAATTGAGTTACTTATAGATTCTGAATCCTCGTAATAAGCTTTATATGGTGATTTGATCCTTATTTTGATAGCTGTTCGGGAAGTGGTATTTTTAATAAGCAAAAACGCAGCATGTTTTTGCTGAGAACTAAATGACTGCACAACTGCAGTAAGACACATTACTGCGCCTTGCCTTACAGTATTTGTTAAAACTTATTTTTTTTACTAGTAAGAAACGCATTAAGAAACACTTGCTGCTGTTATGATTTGTAAATTATGTTTAATGAATAATTTAAGGATACTACTTATAAATGCAGTAATATTGGATACTGCTCTTTTTCTAAGCACTCCATTTCAATTGAAAGAAGAGAAAATACTTATTTAAAATGCATTAAGATAATTTCAATATTAGGGGTTAAAGTATGAAATTGCCGATTTGTACTGAAAAATTGAAATTCGTTTTTTTTTTTAATTTAACATATTTATTTAAACAAATTAATTACCATTATTATCTATACATTGTTGCCATCTAATAGGAAGGTCATTTATGCCTTTGCGATAGAACTCTCGTGATCTAGATTCGACAAACTGTGTGAAAGCATTGTGTACTGGCTCCTGAGAAGAAAACTTTTTATCACGTAGAAAATTGTCCAAATCACGAAAAAAATGGTAGTCCGTTGGAGCAAGGTCTGGCGAATACGGAGGGTGGCGAATGGTTTCTAATTGCAGTTCCTGTAGAATTAAAACGGTTTCTCGTGCTGTATGAGATCTCGCGTTATCATGGAGCAATAATGGTGAAGATCGATTCATGAGTCGGGGCTGTTTCACTGCTAGTTTTGCTATCATTGTTCGGAGTTCGGCACAGTAGACATCTACCGTTATTGCTTGACCAGATCGGTGAAAGCTGTAGTGAATAACACCATGCTGAGACCACCAAACAGTTACCATTACCTTTTTATTGGTAGGCTTTGCTTTAGGACACTGTTGCGGCGTTTGACCTGGGGTCAGCCATTGCATTTTTCGACTACGGTTATCGTAAAGAACCCACTTTTCATCACATGTCACAATTCGATCCAATATTCCTTCATTTCTGTATCGATTCAACAAGGCAACACAAGTTTCAACACGCGTTTCTTTCTGCAGATCAGTCAAATCATGAGGCACCCATTTCTCATATTTTTTTATTTTATTGATTTGACACAAATGAGTCAATATTGTTGGTAATGTAACGTTAAACCATGCCGCTAATTCCTGGGTAGTTTGGCTCGGATCGGCTTCCACCATCTCTTTCAATTCATTGTTATTCACCTGTGTGGGCGGTCTTCCACGTGGCTCGTTCTTCAAATCAAAGTTTCCATCACGAAAGCGTTTAAACCAAAATCACACGGTGCGTTCATTAGCAGTCCCCTATCCAAATGCAACATTAATATTGCGAGCTGTTTCTGTAGCGTTAGTTCCGCGTCGGAACTCGTATTCAAAATTAACTCGAATTTTCGAAGTCTCCATCTTTCTTGTCTAAGCTGAATAAAAAAAAACAACTGAAAGTCTATAATCGAATGTTGCACATTTTTAAAAAGAAGAACTTCATAGGTACCATGTGAAAAAAGTTTCACTGAAAAATCTCAAACCATGAAGGTTCTATGTCAATTCGAAGTACCTATTACAATAAAACGGCAATTTCATACTTTAAACCCTATTATTATGTTTTATTTGCTATTTAAAATAATAGGGGTTAAAGTATGAAATTGCCGTTTTATTGTAATAGGTAATGCTTTCACACAGTTTCTCGAATCTAGATCACGAGATTTCTATCGCAAAGGCATAAATGACCTTCCTATTAGATGGCAGCAATGTATAGATAATGATGGTAACTATTTTGATTATATAAATATGTTAAATTAAAAAAAAAAAAACGAATTTCAATTTTTCAGTACAAATCGGCAATTTCATACTTTAACCCCTAATAACATAATTAAGAAGTGGTTAGGATGAATATAACCAAGTAATTCAAATTTAAATACTATTTTTAACAGCTATAAGTCACTATTGCACTGCGCTTATAGTTTGTAGTCGGAGTGACAACACTAATTAATAAAATAAAATAAATGCAGTAAACTGCGTTTGCTAGTAGAAAGCACAGTAACTCTAAACTTACTGTCGTTACAGCTTGTAATACTGGAGTTAGTTTTGAAGACCCTGCTAAGCATAAATAGTTTTTTTTTTGTTTTAAATTACTTGTATTAAACATATAGAGAATTGGGTTAGTTCATAAGAAACAGTGCATATTCAGCTATACATGTAAATCAAAACATATTTGCAAAACTTCAAAATTACATCTAAAACAACAAAATAAAAGTAAACATTTTTAGGCGCACTTTACTCGAAACTACGAATAACCTCCTTACTGCACTTCTAATTAGCGCGGCAGTATTCACGCCTAATTGGACTGATTACTTCCAGTCTGTCTGTAACTTGAACATATCTGGCGAATTGTGGGTATACTATAAAGACACCCTTGCCCACCTCATTGAAAAAAATACAAGTGTGATATTATTTTACGGCGAAGGGATCTCGTAAGTGGATTCGTGCAAGTGGATTCGCGCGTCTTTCGCGCAAGTGTCTTTCGCACAAGTGTCTTTCGCACAAGTGTCCTGCTCCAACCCTGAATATCCAGACTTATAGTAATGTAAGTCTTATAAACGCAACTAACGACTGCGCGCGTTTTATTTCAACAATCAATGCATTCTAAGAATGAGCGGCCTGGACAGTAAAGGATTTGTCCAGGAAAAATTATGGAATGCATAGGCATTTTAAGCTTCAAGTTATCTAATGACCTTGAAAATTACGTGTGGCAGACGCACTGGAAACGTTTCTTAAGATAGAGAGAGAAGGGGAAACAACACATTATACAAAAGGAAAAGAATATGAGCATTCCGGTGAAGGCGATTTGGTAACCACTTGAGCTTCACACGAAATTCGGTAACAAAGTCATATTTGCGCAAACAAACGAATTTTGGTTTCTAACTTTATTATCGGTCCATCTTGCGTGAAATAAATATTAGGTACGCATGTATTTAGGGAAGAGCTGAAATGTCCTTTAAAACATTGTTATAGTCAACTTTCTACACTGGTAAACTATCATAACTATCAGAGTATTAATCAGACAAACTACCATTTATCGAATTAACCAATTTGTGTAATTGAATTTCAAAATCAAAAAGACCAATTTCGATTAATCATACTCAATGACTAGCGACCCAAACTTTGTGGCAATTCCATTCTAAAATTAATCGGTATGGACGTCCCGTCGTTGAAGGAAACTCATCCTCAGAAATATTATTTCAAAGCACTATGTAGAATCATGTTTTATTTTGAGATGGGATATCTCTGGTATGAAAAAACTTAAAAGGAAGAAGCTCTACATGGCCTGGATGATATTGACAAATGGTTACATCGTCGTTGTCATGCTTGACGAAATCCTATCATACACCAGGGCCGATTTGACACACAGGGAGAAGAATGACTTGGTGCAGTTCACTTTTGCGCACGCCTTGATCTACTGCAAGGTGTTGACGCTGTACATCTGGAAGGGTTGCATCAAGGTGGTATTGGAGCGTTTGTTTGAAGGTTCCAGGTCTATTTTCCTCTCAATAGAGCTGGAGAGAAAGTCTGTGAAGCAGTTTGCAAAGCATTGCTTTACGTTGACAGGAGTTTCCTATGTGACTTTGTGCTCGGCGACCATTGAAGGAGTGAGGCTTCATTTTATAGAAGGTATGTTTGTTCATTTGATAGTTTTGTTAGGCTGTCATCTGTGAGCTTAAATAAACCTTTTACTTCCAGGTATACCGGTCCGCACAGAAGTGGTCTACTTTCCCAAATCATCACAGACTGGCTTTCTCATCAACGTGCTCCGTTTCTTCGTGGAGTTCCACTGGTATTGCATCGTCGGTATGATGGCGACGATGGACTGTCTCGCTCTATGCTCCCACATCACTGTAGGCCATAAGTTCAGTGTCCTTAGGTTGTATTTCTGCAAGCTGAGGATCAGGACTATGGAAGAAGACAGCGAAGGAGCTTGCAGAAGAGTTTAAGAAAGATTTTGTAATTGGGATCAAGTTACATTCGGATGCTTTATGGTAGGTATTACGACTTTGTTTACGAAAAGTACATAAATATTTCATTTCATTGGTGACGCAATACTAAGCCCAGAATGCAACTAATTCTACAGAGTTAATTTTCCCAAATAAAAGTAAAACATCATTCGATTGGGCTCCCATAAGATGGACCGATGACCTTGTGAAGACCGCAGGAACTCGATGGATGTGGGAAGCACAGAACCGGTCGAAGTGGAGGTGCTGAGGGGAGGCCTATGTCCAGCAGTGGACATCTTTCAGCTGAAATGTTGATGATGAATGCTGATCATTCGTTTTGCAGGTATGCCCGAAATATGTGTCAATGGGGCCTCCATACAGCATCCAAGTGATGGAGAGTGTCGCCCTGCTCGTCATGTGCCTGGTAAAGCTAGTTGTAAATATAAGAATAAAATGACTTCTCTCTCCCTCTCACAGAGAGTAGATCTGTGTTCCAGTAGAAACATTATAGTCCGCTTATTCTTGTATCATTAATAAATCAATTTCTTTTTGCAGGTGGCGGAGCGTAATGTCACCTATCTGCTGGCAACCTACGCATATGTTGTCTGTCTTATAATACTCACTGGTTCCTACATGATGGCTACCGGAGATATTACACATGAGGTAGGTATCTAGTATAGAGGTATGAGGAACAGGGTGTAAAGTTCACTCATACTCTATAGAAAAGGGAGGATCCTCCGACCAGACGGGTGTTGTGTCTGGCGGGCAACTGCCCAACGATTGATGTTGGGAAATTGTATCTATGCTAATTGCGCGGTAAACTCTGCTTGCGAGATGCAGGATTTGCGTGACGTCAGTATGACGCGTTGTTCGCGTGTGGCGTTGTAGATACCGCCACACTCGTATTTTATTTGACAATACTACGTCCTTTTATGCACCTTATTCTATCTGTATTGCCGAGTTACGTGACTGTCAAACAACACACTACACACGCACTTTGCTGAAGGTAGAAGAAGACGTAGTTTAGAAAATAACATGCAAGTTAGGAGTAGTGAACATCAAGCTCATTATCAATTTAATTTTAGGAACCACTGGCTTTTAGGGAAATGAAAGAATGTTCTGAAAATAGTCTTAAATCGCAAACACGCCATATGCCATTTTTTTTACTTTCATAACTTCTCTGTGCCCTGCAGTAAGTATTAATCTATATTTTCCAGTAGAGCAGAGGTGGCCCAGTGGCAACGACGACTTAACGAGTTGTAGGTTCGAACCCAGATAGGCGCTTCACTTTGTGTAAATTATTTCATCACCACTGCTCTTAAAACAGTGAAGGAAAAAAAAAGCATCGTGAGGAAGCCAGAGGCATGTCTTAGAATTGAAAATTCGAAGGCATGTGACATCTACCAACCCGCACTGGCTCACATCGAGAGAAGGCCTGTGTCCCAGCAGTGGGAACATAATAGGCTGATTTTACTATATTTTCCAGGCTTCGCTGGTCGGCACGTTGATATTGCACAGTGGTTGGGAGAAGTGCTGTTCAGGGCCTGATCTCCGTGTCCTGGCTGTACTGGCTCTGCAGATGAGGCAGGTGCCTGTCTACATGACTGCCTTCTGGGTTATCACCTTGTCTCATACTAACGTTATATCGGTGAGCACTTACTAAAATAATTGGTAAAAATCTTTCCGTGAAAATTTAGGTGAAGCGAGCCGTGAAAGTTGAATCTCAAGCTTACTTCACCTCAATTTTTAAGGTGAGATTTACTACTGATCCTGTCATTTTTGTATAAACAACTGCATTTCTATAACAGTTAAAGGTTCTTAATTCCATAACTGGCCCGGTGGTTTAAACGTGATTTAAAGAAAAGCCCTGTTTTGTATTAAGTGGATTCAGTTTCCTTGCGAACATTAAAGGTAAAGCATTAAAACTTTTAACATGGTTTGTGTACAGGCAGCTGATGTTTACTATACCCTGTCCATTAGGTAAACCGTTTTTTGACAGATGAAACTAGTGATTGCAGCAACACACAATACATTGATTGATACACGTACGGTATTATAATGTCTGTAAGAAGCCATAAATAAGAAAGTTCAATAAGATAAGGCAGTTTATATATTTATTTTATTACGCATTTTAAAGTTAGCTTTTACGTAATCTGGAATATGTACATACATTCTACGATAACTGTCAAAAAACGGTTAACCTAATGGACAGGGTATATTTCTAAATTTTCTTATCTTTTCAGGTACTTCGCTAATCATAATCTTTCTTCGCTGTAATGTGAAAAAAGATAAGGTAACTACCGTATACCGTAGAAATTACTTACTTGATTTTGCACTCGGTTCGATTGGAAAAGATGTATTTTATTATTGTGTACCTTCGATGTACACAATGCTTTATTAATGGTAAAATAAAAAATGTTTCGTTCAGAATAATACGTTTGGTTTCATTTTATAAAATCATCATCATCACCCTACAGCACTCCACTGCTGGACTTAGGCTTCTCCAATTGCAGGCCATTCACTGGCTTGCCATTCCATGCTGCTACCAGCCACACAGCGAAGATGAAATAACGAAGCCTTAGGGCGTGCCACCTTACGTTTGCCGATTCGCGGGCTCCACTCAAGAACACGTGTAACCCAACGGTCATTGGTTCTACGGGTAATATGGCCGCTTCACTTTTTTGTCAAATATTATATCAGAATTTTAAAATAGGTCATCGGTCGGCATAGCGTTTTCCCAACTATGTTGGGGTCGGCTTCCAGTCTAACCGGATGCAGGTGAATACCAGTATTTTACATAAAGCGACTACCTATCTGACCTCTACAACCCAGTTACTGGCTAATACGATACTCCTTAGTAAGACTGGTTGTCAGACTTTCGGGCTTCTGACGACCCGTAACGACTGCCAAAGATCCACGAATGACAGCCGGGACCAACGGCTTAATGTGCTTTCCGAGCCACGGAGGGGCCGTGGCTCGGAAAGCACATTAAGCCGTTGGTCCTCTTGGTATGTAAAGATGGTCACCCATCCACGGACCAACCGCGGCAAGCGTTGCTTAACCTGATCGATCGACCCGTGTGGCTGTTATAACTCAGCCACAAGCCCCTCTACTAAAATAGGAAGAAACTTTAGTATTGATCTCGCCATAATGAAATTTACAGTAAACAGTACTTACAAACAAAAAGAGATGTGGTTCACAGTTTCACACTTACGACCTAGAAATGTCCCAAAATTAACAATACGAGTAATACGGCCTCTAAAAGAGACCTCTCTTCTAAAATAATACTTAAAAACAAACTTCACCCTCCTTAAGTAGCTTACAGCTATCGCTGTCATTATTAATTTCACGAAAATCCTTTTGTTTAGTGTTTCGCCCATCTGCGACGATATTTTAATTTTAATCGATTTTGGGGATGAAGGCGTAAAGTAATTCGTTCGAAAATAAGAAATAGAAATCTGTTATTGAAAAGATAGGTAGGTAATTTAGATCGCTATTGTAAAAATAATTGAAATAAACCGGTCACTGCTTCATAAACCACATGGACATTCAACATTTAACGTAATGATAACTTATATGATTTTAATGTTTTTTTTCTTCTAGTTTTATATAAAAATCCTACTAATATTATAAACGTGAAAGTTTGTATGGATGGATGGATGGATGGATGTTTGTTTGTTACTCTTTTACGCAAACACTACTGAACGGATTGGTATGAAATTTGGTACACAGATAGTTTATAACCAGGATTATCACAAGATACTTTTTATCCCGATATTTCCACGGGATCCAAACTTATGCGGGTTAAATCGCGGGGCGCAGCTGTATTTAAATATGTAAATAATATTATTATGTATGAAAATGTAATAAAGGAAAATTAAATGAAAACATAAGGAATTGTAAAAACAATAAATTCATGAACATATATTTATCCTTTCCTGATGAATGAGTTCATCCGGGATAGAACTTCACTATGCCGTTACTACCATCTCACCTTCTTCATCTGCCAAGCACTTTGTTCCAGTTCCTAAACAGCATGAAAGTAAGCTGGTATTAGAAAATTGGCATAATCAACCTTTGTTGTCCCATTGCTGGGACACAGGCCTCCTGGCTTCGAGTGCGCTGTAAACTACCAAGCGAACCTAGTGCGGGTTGGTATATGTCACGTCTTTGAATTTTTGGTTCTAGGACATACCGGTTTGTTCACGATGTTTTCCTTCATCGTTGTGAAAGCAGTGGTGATGAAAATATTTTCAACTTTTCGTGTAACAAATATTTTTTATTGTGTTTTTGTTTGTTTATGTATGTGTATGTTTTATTAAATATTGGCACACATATTAAGGTAGGATATGGCTTAAAGAACTGTTGGTATTATGTATCACCTCATGTACCTACCCATATTCAAGCAAATAAATGATTTGATTTGTTACACGAAGTAAAGCGCTGCCTCAGTTCGAACCCACGACCTACAAAGTCAACAAGTCGTAAGCGGGCCGTTATTACTGACCCACCACTGCTCCTGAATGATGAGATCTTGATATATATAGATATTTTTTTTTAAAACGTTGCCCCCACTAGGAATTTCTCCTGTATCGTGGGTGCGTTTACAAACATTTATACTCACATACACAAACAGCCAGACCCGGAACAACTACTTGTAGGCCATACAAATATTTGTTCCGTGCGGGAATCGAACCCGCGATACGCAACGCAGCAGTCAATCGCTTAACCAGTGTGGCAACCTCGCCGTCGAAATATTCCTGAACTAAAGGCACAAGCTCTTATAATAACATGGAAAGTCGACCCCACTCGCTTACTTAAAAAAAACCGGCCAAGTGCAAGTCGGACTCGCGCACGAAGGGTTCCGTATTATTATCTATAAAAATCACGTCTGTTGTATGGGAGCCCCCCTTAAATATTTATTTTATTTTAATTTTATTATATATTATTAAAGTAAAAATACAACTGAGTATTTTGTGAATATTTCAAGTGCCTATTGCCATTATTGATATCGAGCAAAAAAGGGCAATAAAATCGCGTTTGTTTCATGGGAGCCCACCTTAAATATTTATTTTATTTTGTTTTTAGTATTTGTTGTAGTGGCAACAGGAATACATATTTCAACTGTCTAGCTGTCGCGGTTCTTGAGATACAGCCTGGTGACAGACAGACGGACGGACAGACAGCGATGTCTTAGTAATAGGGTCCGTTTTTACCCTTTTTTTAAAATTTTTTTTTGAGGATGTGAAATCATCAAATGACCCCCCCGCTCTGGATGGAGCAGAAGGGAGTGTCACTGGACTCTTACTGACTAAAACCCACCCGTGTTCCTTCCTTAGCCCTTTATGTACCAGGGCAGCGGTAACCCTTTCGGACGATTCCGCTACCCCCGTTTTTACCCTTTGGGTACAGAATCCTAAAAAGGTAAAATTATTTTCTGCTTCGAAATCAGAAATTTTAACTAACATTTTCATTCCTTAAAGTCAAATCAATTTACAACACTTCAGCGTTTCTCTATCAAATTCTCAAGATATTTGGCGACAGGATGTCCCACTTGGATCGCATCCAGCCTCCACTGCGTCTTCTGTTAAGACCCGCGTACACGATACTGTATCTGTATTGATACAAAAGGATGATATGGAGAATTTTGTATAGATACATGTCTTAATATTGTAAATAAAAGAAAGAAAGAAAAGACATTTATTAAGCACAGACTAAAAGACACAATACACCAGATACATACATCAGACACAACAAAAAAAAAATACGCAAAATAGGCTGGTGCTCTCGCGTATTGAACAACTTGCCTCCACCTATTCCTCTCCTCCTCCACGTATTTTTATTAACATCTGATGTTAAACTATTACTGTTAATTAACATTTGCACGCCATTTCAGGCATGAGAAACACACATTTGTCATTCATATTAATGACACCATAAGTCGCTCGTAGACAAGTATTGAGGTTACGTCTGGCGCGGATTAAGAATGAATTATTTATTTTATTTGATAATATTTTACGTAATTATATATATTTAAATAATAAAATAGATTATTTATTTATTTATTACTGTAATTGCCCGTGACATCACAGCGGGCCTTATCAGAATACTAGCGCTGCGACATTTATTTTTTAAATGTCGTAGCATCACGCTGAGATAGGAGCCTTTTAGCCTCGTACAGGACTTTGTTTCATTTTTCTTTTTGTTACTTAAAAAAAAAATATAATTTGGTTTTGTTACTTTTTTTAAATATAATTTGTTTTTTTTTATTCTTGATTGTGTTTAGTTTACTTCAGTTTTATGATATTCCTGTGCGAGTCGCAATAAATACTTTTTCTTTCTTTCTTTCTTCCTTACTCTATGTAAAATACTGGTATTCAGCTGCATCCGGTTAGACGCCGACCCCAACATAGCTGGGAAAAGGCTTGGCAGATTGATTGATTAATGAAGTCATAAAACTCGACCACTTGATGTAGACAATTTGTAAAATATTTGGACTTAAAACTTGATAAAATAAAACCACTATCCATACTTCAGATCCAATGAATTTCAGCTGCCAGCATGAATATTTTGTAGCGATACAAAAATCCCGTATTTGTATTTTTGAATTCGTGTACCGAGATCGTAACACACACAAATGCCTCGGTTTCCTTGCTCCGTAGACTAAAGATGAATGTTTGTGATCCGATATACCTATATCGGAACACAAACATTCATTTTACATTTTACAGTGAGGTTGAGGTACTGGATTAGGTAATGCAGTACCTCAACCTCGCTGTAAAATGTATGCGAATTTGTATTGGATTTATGTTTTTAGTTTAGTTCGTGTCTTCTGGTTGGGTTTGTGGTATTGATTGGCAATATTTTTAAGGGCTGATTTTACCAAAGTCAGATATCTTTTATGCGTAGAATAAAATTGACGTCTGATAGTTCTAGTATGGAAAAACGGTCAAAAAACCCAAATTTATTCTTAGGGGCCGTCTCCACTGCCAGAGCCGCGGGTTGTTCAAAAGAGATCACAGGCAACTGAAGGAACACGGGTAGGTTATAGTCAGTAAAAGTCTGACACGCCGTTCCGCTCCGCCCAGAGCGGGAGAAGTCTTCTGATGATTTCCCATTCAAAAAAAAAAAAAAAAGGGGCCGTCTCCACGAGCGAGAGAATCGCGGCGATATTACCGTCGTGCCACGTATTTCTATACACTCTCTTAGAACGTCTACACACGGCGATATCATCGCGGCAAGAATTAGATGGCACGGCGAGACTCGCCGCGATTCTCTTGCCCGTGCAGATGGCGCCTTATTCTATGCATACAAGTTTCGTAGAATGCGCTCTAAGGCATACTACGGGAAACACTTTATTTTAACCTTGAAACGGCTACGTGTAAAAAGTTCTTCTATTTGTGTCAAAATGCTTCACAGGAATAGGGTTCTTGAAAGGACATAGTGACGTGGTGTAAGCAAGGTCCCAGTATAACAAAGTAAGTACAGTTGCAAGGTGATGAGTGATGATAGTGTGCGTGACTGTTCATGATGCAAAGGTCATAGGTATAGTCAGAGAAATGAATTGTAAGCAAGTCATTTAGTTCCTGTAGTCCCGTTGTCCCCGTAGGCCATGTCGCCGTTAAAGGGGACAAAGGGAATTTAATAAAATAATTAAAATTACTTCCCGTTGTCCCTGTATGCTGTCCCCGTTCATTTATTGTAATATATACTTTTCAACTTTGTGTTTTTTGTTTGTTTACAAAATTTACTGTATATTTGAATTAAGAATTTGAGAAAATTTTCTAGTTATGGAACAAGGAACAACAAACTGAATGTCATATTCAAATTCCATTGCAACCAAAAACTTATTAGGACCTTTTTATTACAAATGATCACTCAAAAATCAACTTAGAATACATTTCACTAAAGTAGACAACTGATTCTACCCTGCCCATTAGGTTAACCGTTTTTTTACAGCTGTCTAAGGAACGTACATATTCCAGATTACGTAAAAGTTAACTTTAAAATGCGTAATCAAATAAATATGTATATAAACTGCCTTATCTTATTAAATTATCTTATTATGGCTTTTTACAGACATTATAATACGGTACGTGTATCAATCAATGTATTGTGTGTTGCTGCAATCGCTAGTTCTATCTGTCAAAAAACGGTTTACCGAATGGACAGGGTATAAGTGGTGATGAAATTTAAATTATCTGAGATTATGACAAAAAACAAACAACAAAAAAAAAACACAAACAACAACACAAATTACAACTGTCACTCTTTGACGGTTTTATGAAATGGTCATAACACGAATAATTGACGTTGGATCAGAAGGATGTCAATTTACTTAATTTCCCTAACTGTTCAAGAAGGTACTTGAAGTATCGCCAACTTTTAATAATGCACACCGTACTTTATTCATGAAGAACGATGTCTTAAAGCTACTTTCAAAGTAATTCATCCTCATTCTCCTCCAAGAAATAAGTCTTTACCATAAACACGAAAAGGATAAGCTTTCGAACAAAAATGCGAAGCAGGAAGAAGAAACTTCGCGCCGTAAATTTGCTGTTATCGGCACACCTGTGGCTTGAGCCTCGCATATCAAAACAAGCTGGAAACGTACGCCGCTGCAAGTGTTGCCAGCATACGGTAGCAAAGTGTTGCTAGGATTTAAAAATGTTTTGAGTAGTTTATTTTATACTTTAGTTGGTTTTATGAATGTTAGTTTTTGTATATTTCTCGTGGCTTAAAATATTGTAAACGGAATTTGAAAGCCAGAGAGGTAGCAAAAAGAGTTAGCACGCTTTAGTTGGACAGAAGAGTTGGAGTTTCCTTGTGTGATCGAATCAGAAATGAAGAGCAGGAGAACCAAGGTAACCGACATAGCCCCAAGAATTGCCAAACTTAAGTGGCAGTGGGCAGGGCACATTGCTCGCAGAAGAGATGGCCAATGGGGCCGAAAAGTTCTGGAGTGGCGACCGCGTATCGGAAGACATAGCGTTGGAAGGCTTCCCACAAGTTGGACCGACGACCTTGTGAAGGCCGCAGGAACCCGTTGGATGTGAGAAGCACAGCACCGGTCAAAGTGAAGGTGCTTGGGGAAGGCCTATGTCCAGCAGTGGATGTCTTTCGGCTGAAATGATGATGATCATGAGTTGGACAGAAAAGCCCCGTATTCACGGGCAAATACCTAAAGAGGCGGATCAATCAATCAAATCAAAATCAAAAGTCATTTATTCAAACTAAGCTGAGAATCAGTACTTTTTGAACGTCAAAATTACATAAGACAGTTCCCCAAAAACGCCCGCCCTTCACCACTTGCCAGGGCTTAAGCTGGGAAGAAGTGGCGCAACAGACTCCCCAGCAGCACAGCTGTCTCTACAGTTGGAAATTGTAAGTAAATAACATTACGAAACAAAAAACATTAGGTAAATTAAATTATTTGCTATATCAATCAAAATATAATTTGATATGTCAGCTAGCACACGCCAATAAACCAACAAAAACGTTGAAAACGTATAGTTTTCAATGTTTTTCTATCAATTTAATCTAAAATCTATCTATCTTCTATATTGTATTAATAAAAATGAACCACCGAAATTTATGTACAAATAACTTCCGATCGACTGCACCAAATTGGATAGTTCTTTTTTTCTGTGTTTGTTATTATCAGGACAAGGTTTGTATACACAATTCGACTCGTAATCTACCACGCGGCCGCGGGCCCAGTGCGGGTTTACAAATGTTACATGTCTTTGAATTTTTGGTTCTAGGACATGCCGGTTTCCTCACGATATTTTCCTTCACCGTTTGTTGGAAGAACCAGAACTTAACACCTAAATAAAAGCCTCCAGGCATAAAGCTTTTTTATGTAATGCTGCATCATGTTCATGCATGTTGCTTGCAACAAGGACTGTTTCATTGTTGCTGACAACATGCTTAATGCCTTTCGGAACAATTCATTTAGTACTAAAATCACTATTTTTCATTACTAAACTATTATAAACGACGCACATTCCGAGCCAACATTCTAAGGCGAGGAACCTCTTTTGGATCCAAACACAAAGCGTCTTGGAACCGTTTGATATCAAATACGTTAGCCTGTGTGAACATAGAGGAACATTTTGTGTTTACCTATGTAGCTTACAGTTACAAATAGATTTTCTTGAAAAGGACATAATAAGAACCAGTTATAAATTATAATAATAATACTTATATTTGACTACTACTGATATTTTAGCTGATAATTTTGTAGGATATTTAATGCGCCTGCCAAATTAAAATAGCAATGTAACACTTTATAGACATGTTTGCTCGACTTTTCCTTTAGGCGGTTTTGGCGAAATAGAGCAATTTTTTGTTTGTAGCATATTCACCTAAATGCAACCTTCTCTAATGCTCTACTAAACCATTATAATATAATAACTTTTCAAATCGATACCTACTTTTGCACAAACAGCAGTCATGTAAGCTACAAAGGCCTTCAATATGATACAATCGCCTCCCGTCTGTAACTCGGAAAGGAAGCAGATGTCGAAGTTAGACGGAGTTTATAACATGGACTCTATACGCTGGTGTCTATAATTCTACCTGAGATTTATCTAGAATAGCTTCTGCCTGCGACTTTGTCCGCGTGAAATTTCTTGTCCCCCAACCCATCGCCATCATCGTCGCATCGCATCGCATCGCCTGTCCGCGCTATTACGCTAACAGCATACTGGCCGCGCCCGCGGTAAGATTGTATTGCTCCATCATCTCCACTGTTGTGACTTTGTGAGCGACATGTGGCAGGCTTTTTTTTTTTTTTTTTCAGGATGGGAAATCATCAAATGACCCCTCCCGCTCTGGGTGGAGCAGAAGGGAGTGTCAGACTCTTACTGACTAAAACCCACCCGTGTTCCTTCCTTAGCCCTTTATGTTCCAGGGCAGCGGTAACCCTTTCGGACGATCCCGCTACCCCGGCAGGCTTCGGCCCTCTCGGGCCCCGTCATCTACGCTGACATCTCTTTGAGGCGCACGTGGAACACATACGCGCCGTCCGGCACGGGCCTGGTCCTGATCGGACGGAGAGCTACCCATTGCTCTCCGCCCGCAGGCCCGCGCCTACGGTGGCCGGGAGTCGTCACGCGGCTCCCGACGCCCGGAGCGTCTCCCTCGGCGGCTGAGGCGTGAGGATCTCTCCCTTACCCATCCCGCCACCTCCTTCGCTAGCATGACTGCTTCGCAGAAGGAGGTGACCGCCTCCCACTCCCTCACATGTGGCAGGCTGATGTGACTAACAAGCTCATCTCTTTTGTAATTAGTTAATTTAATTATGATTATTTTTTATTATTGTGTATGATTAATTGTAATTGAATTGAATTAGTGGTTTTGTGTACGTAATGTGACTGTATGAGTGTATTTTTTTCTATTATGAGTCAGTGATACTCGAATTAAAATGATTTTATTTTATTTTTTATTTTATTTATTATTTCGTTTTCGTTTAGCGTTCTTTCTGACTTTTTATCTTTTTGCTCGGCTCCTAAGGGTCCCAGCGTGATGGTAGCCTATCGCCTTCCTCAAGAATTGGGCTATTTATCCAACTAGTAGTTCCAGAGATAAGTGCTTTCAAACAAACAAAAAACTCTTCAGATTATTATTATATTACTACAGATAGATGTATGGGAGCAGTGGTGGCTTAGTGGTAACGGCTGCGACTCGAGTTGAAGGTCGTAGGTTCGAACCCAGACGGGCGCTTTACTTTGTGTAAATTATTTCATCACCACTGCTCTCAAATCGATGAAGGAGAAAGTCGTGAGGAAACCGGCATGTCCTAGAACCAAAATTTCGAAGACATGTGACATCTACCAACCCGCACTGGGTCTGCGTGGTAGATTATAGCCCACTCCCTCTCGAAGAGAGGAGGCCTGTGTCCCAACAGTGGGAACATTATAAAAGAAAGAAAAAGTTTATTTGGACACAGTCCGTGAAATACAAAATTAATAAAATAATAAATAATGTTTCAGACAACAATAGTGTGTGCCTCACGGCTGCGCCAAAAAGGCTAATTATGCTTATGCTTTGTGTATCTAGTAACAAAAGAATATGAAAATCTGTCTGAAGTCTGTAGGCCAAAATGTTTGGCACACAAGGCACCGAAAAGGTACCTATTTGTTTTTTGGACAGCAGATAGATGTAACTGAGCGATATTGTAGACGGCAGGAGATATTCTGTGTAAGTAGGTATTAATGTGTACAAATTTGTATCTATCCAATAGACTTTTAGTAATTTTAAATACCTACACCATTAATATTTATGCAACGTCAGCGCCTTAAGTGTACCTATACATATATTAATTACAACCCATGTTTATACCCGCACCTATGATTTACAAATAAAAACTTTAAATTTGACTTTAAAGTGCAGGGTAAGGGGCCCGTGGCTAAATAATAACAACCGCACAGGTCGATCGATCAGGTTAAGCTACGCTTGCCACGGTTGGTCTGTGGATGGGTGACCATCTTTATATACCGATACCCCTCCGTGCCTAGGAAAGCACGTTATACCGTTGGTCCCGGCTGTCATTCGTGGATCTTTGACAGTTGTTACGGGTAGTCAGAGAAGCCCGAAAAGTCTGACAACCAGTCTTACCAAGGGGCATCGTATTACCCAGTAACTGAGTTGTGGAGGTCAGGGCTTACCTGACCTCCACAACCAAGTTACTGGGTAAGAAAAGGACAGAAGATAAATATTAGTTTAGTCCTGTCAAATTAGTCAGCGCCTGACGTAAATTGACGAATGTATTTTTAGGTCGCCATGTTTTTAATCAGGTCTAAAATATCTATGGAGTATCTTAATTTGACAGGACTAAACTAATATTTATCTTCTGTCCTTTGCATCGTGAAATAGAAAGAAAAAGATGCACTGAACTTAATTTAGTTTAGTTTGTGACCAAGAGAATCGGCGCCAGTGTAAGTCTTTTGGCCATTAGAGAATTGTACTAGCTTATTTTAAAGTAAACTAAACAGTGAATTCATACAAAC
This sequence comes from Apamea epomidion, assembly GCA_947507525.1. Classification (NCBI taxonomy): domain Eukaryota; kingdom Metazoa; phylum Arthropoda; class Insecta; order Lepidoptera; family Noctuidae; genus Apamea; species Apamea epomidion. The sequence goes on from OX382233.1 coordinate 2,866,794, forward strand.
ATTACTAATATTCCTGCACGTTTCCTGCCGACTTCCAGCTTGTTCCGGGAATCAAAGAAAACACAGCACTGTGTGTTTTAGCTTAGCTATTATTTATGTTTTAGCTTGCCTTCAGAATATAAGAGTCAATATAGACTTACCTGGGTGAACACAGGGCACTGGGTTTGTACAAGTTGGTGTACATAGGCATAGTTTATTTTCGACTTTGACTTTAATAAACTAAAATAAAGCTAACTTAACTTTTAACAAGAAAAAGATGAATGAAATAAATACGCTAAATACCGGTTTTTTTTGTACCTGCTTGTTCAAATAAAGTATTCAGGTTCAGAATGTCCCATTCCTAAAATGTCCAACGGGTTCAAAAGGTCCAACTCCCGAAAAAAACAATAAAATGTCCAATTATCAAAATATCCAATTATTAAAATGTCCAATTATCAAAATGTCCAATTCCTAAAATGTCCAATTCCCGAAATGACCAATTCCCAAAACGTCCAATTCCCGAAATGTCCAATCTTTGATGTGGTAGTTCAATAAGTTATAACCAAACAATAGTTTTACGATTTGTATGGCCTTGTATCACAGTATGCGGATAGGCACTATCCACCAGATAAATTAAAAAATCGATAGGAATTTGTATGAAACCATCTCCTAGATAAGTTTACAGATCATTAGCACTGCTTTCAAAACGGTGAAGGAAAACAGTGTGAGGAAACCGGCATGTCCTAGAACCAAACATTCGAAGACATGGGACATCTACCAACCCACACTGGGCCCGCGTGGTGGATTACGGCTCACTCCCTCTCATCGATAAAAGGCCTGTATCCCAGTAGTGGAAACATTATAGGCTGATTATGCTATGTATGAACTATTGTGGAGAACGTGGTTCATTTCAGATTTGTATCATTTCTGTATCCTTTCGTTTTGTAATTCCTAATGTGTAATTGTCTGTTTTCCAGAATAATAAAATAAAATAAACCAAGAGTGCTGAAATTGGCTTTTTAGGGTTCCGTACCCAAAGGGTAAAGACGGGACCCTATTACTAAGACTTCGCTGTCTGTCCGTCCGTCTGTCTGTCACCAGGCTGTATCTCGAGAACCGCGATAGCTAGATAGTTGAAATTTTCACAAATTATGTATTTCCGTTGCCGCTATAACAACAAATACTAAAAATAAAATAAATATTTAAGGGACCCCATACAACAGACGTGATTTTTATAGATAATGGTACGGAACCCTTCGTGCGCGAGTCCGACTCGCACTTGGCCGGTTTTTTATTTTTATTTTTGGTTATAAAACCTAAAAACAAATCAGGAACGCCTAGCCTAGTAACCGAGATAAAATAATCAAGATAAAAGCCAACAAAATAACCCTCCAATAAAATAAGGTATCCATCCATATCCCAATAATTTCCGCACGTTTACTTCGATGGGAGCAATCAGCAAGTTAGTTTAGTGTTATGGCTGCCAATGTACCGCTAAACTTGTTTCGACCCTCCGAATGTGTTCCCGAAGTTCGTGCCTAGGTGTTTCACGCCCTTTCCTTTGACGTAGATTAGTCAGCGATAGTCAATCTTGGTTGGATAAAAGATGAGTAAGGAATGACATTGAGCTCCTTCAGTTTTGAGTTGAGCTGCACGATTACTGAGAAATGCGTGCAATGACTGGAAAAGTCCACTCAATCTGTGTGGTGATTTCCTCAAAAGAACATTTCAGACATCAATCTGCATGGTCTTCGTATTTTATGACCAAGATTATGTCTGGACTTTATTCTCAGAGTACCTAGTCAGGTAGGAAACGCCGCCCTCGCCATCATTCTCCGGACCTCATCACAATTTATTTGGGGTTGGCACAGCATGTCTTTCTTCCATACTTACATATGTACATACTATTAGTTAGCATCGCGGTAGTCACTCCGTTTCTAACCATATATCATTCACACAGACGAAACGCCGATCTCATCTAGTTTTTAAAATAATTATGTTTGACTTGTAAAAGTGTTACAGAAATAAAATAATTTATCATTGAATGGATTGGCAGCACCGCCCTGCTATATTTGTTAGAAATGACATGCTCCATCACCACAGAACACGGGGATGCACGAAGATGCCTCGGCGGTCGCTTCTAGCGGCGACATTACGCTCACAAATACGCGGGATTAAAGTCAATCCGTGACAGAATTTGTGCGCTCAATGCACTTTTGGCGCCGGAATTTGATTAGTTTTGGCGACACGGTTGGCGCAGTGGCTGAGCGATCGACTGCTGCGCTGCGTGTCGCGGGTTCGATTCCCGCACGGAAAAAATATTTGTATTGCCTACAGGTAGTTGTTCCAGGTCTGGCTGTTTGTGTATGTGAGTTTAAATGTTTGTAAACGCCCTCACGATGCAGGAGTAATTCCTATTGTGGGGCATCGCTTTTAAACTAAAAAAAAAAAAAAAAATGTAGGTTAGACCTGGCCGGATACGTGCTGTGTTTATCACAAATCATCAAAAAATCTAATTTTGATTGATCAAAGATGGTAAAAAATTGATGCTACCGACAACGCCATGGAAGCGGCAAAGTTTTGGGAAAATAATATTTAAAATACAGTCGTGCAGCGACACGAAGATGAACACGATGGTAAAAATATGTAGATGATGTCATCGTAGAAAGATAACGCCTCTTTAACTCATTTAAAAGGAAATCGCGTAATTTATATACAATATAATGTTGATTGGAAAGTATGAGAAAATCGACAAATAACTTGTTTCTCTTCCACGCTATCAATAAGGTTGAACACCACTAGACCCCAGTTACAAAGTCCATTACAACAGGAACTTTCACAAAGATTTGTATTATTCTTTTTCCTGCTTACCGAATACCGGATTATGGTGGCCTGTTAAATTAATTGCTTATGCACTTTGCGGCCTTTTTCTTACTGTATATTGCGGGCAAAAATTTGTACAGGATTTACGCTGTGGCTTTATCACTATGATTACCACCTGAACCGTCTATGGACACAAGTGGGAAGATGTAACTCCAACCTGGTAAAGTGGGGCTACCTTGAGCGGAAAAGCAGTAGGGTGGAGAGTATGTGGAGCTATGTCGAAAACTATGCTCCACCTCCTATCTGGCAGGATAGAAGATGGAGCATAGTCAGTTAGAGGTCATTTTGACTGCATGTTTTGGGACACAAAGGGCACTCTGTATCCCAAAACATGCAGTCAAAATGACCTCTGCGCTACCACTGACGACGCTGTGGAAGTGGCGATTTTTGGGCCAACAGGATCTGAAATAAAGTCGTGCCAGTGACACGAAAAAGAACAAAAAGTTAAGATCCATCATTTTATATCTATGCAGTCTCTGTAGCCTGCTGTCAGGACGTAAGTCTGTCCAGTCCACCTGATACCCGATCCCAACTTATTTTTTAGGCACTATATGTGCAGTCTTTTCACAATTTTTAACCTCTTAATTTTGCATCGCTGTCATAATCACAGTGATATTTATTCTCGTTATGATACGGTTGCTACTGGATTGCTGCTGTCAGAGGTAAAAGCACTGTAGAAGGAATGACCAGCAAAGCTGTAACTTTAATCATTTTTATTATTATTTTTTAATTTGTTTTAATAAAAACGTTGCCCTACACTAGGATATTCTCCTGTATCGTGGGTGCGTTTACAAACATTTAAACTCACATAAACAAACAGCCAGACCCGGAACAACTACTTGTAGGTCATTACAAATATTTGTTCCGTGCGGGAATCGAACCCGCAACACGCAGCGCAGCAGTCAATCGCTTAACCACTGCGCCAACCGTGTCATCATTTACTTGGAAATAAGTTGTAAGTTTTCCAAAAAATAATAAAATAAAATAGAAATCTGATTTCATAAGCTTACTTGAGTTTTTTTCTTTCGCTCTAGTATATAAATTTATAAATCTTTCTGATGTAGGTAAATGCATTTTTGAAGAATAATTTTACTTCTTCACAAGGTCGTCGGGCCACCTTGTGGGAGGCCTTCCGACGCTACGTCTTCCGGTACAGGGTTGCCACTCCAGAATCATAGGAACCCGTTGGATGCGAGAAGCACAGAACCGGTCGAAGTGCTTGGGGAGGCAAGTGTCCAGCAGTGGACGTCTTTTGGCTGAAATGATGATGATGATGAATTTACTTCTGATACATAAAATTGACAGAGAGGAGGCCTCTGTCCCAGCAGTGGGAACGTTATAGGAGCAAACAAAAGAACCATCAACAATTCATACTAATCAAACAAAGACTTCAGTCTAAAACAAATTCCACTTTCCTTCGACGTCGAAGTCGAATGAACTATTCACAACTCAAAATCACGTAGGCACGTGAACATATCCGTCAGAAGTTGACCGTAACATCCCAGCGTTGATTTACTGGATTCGTTTGCTCCTGTACCGGTAATTTTTCCCCTGACAGTTCATTTTGTTTATATGTATGTATCTATCTATGTATTAGTATTTATTCTTGTATTTTATAGTCATTTCCTAGTTATTTATCCCGTATGTTGCACCTGCCATGTTTTGTCTCTGCATCACCCTAAGATTGACTGGTAGAAAATGCCTCAGGCATTAAGTCCGCCTTTGTACAGATACCAGCACACCAAGTTACCCGAAACTATCAAATTTTCTTAATCAACCTTGAACCTATTGCTTTAGCGATAAAGTTGGAAATCAGTCACGAGCAAAAGTATGTATACACTCGGCTTTATTCAAAAGCGATTTACTCCTTTATTTTTGAATGAAATTTTATGTTATTACGAACATAGCATTTTCGAACCCATAGGTTTATGTAATGTGTCGTATTTCAACGTTGCTTTCGTTATTTCACGAAAAAATCGCAATTGAAGGTTGCCAAGTGTTGACATATTGGTGCTCGTGACTGTACAGTATTTTTTTTACTTGTGCATAAAGTTTTAATAAATAAAAGCAATTTGCTCATAATCTCGTGAAGCAACGTTTTTTGCTAATAACGCAACTGTTACCAGCACATTTTATCCGCATCGTGTAAGATTAATAGGTGTTTGTAATTAATTACCGAGGGTCAAGGACGCATTGTGTCTGACAAGAGGCATTGAACTTCTGAGAGTCCTTTTTAAGCCCGTAAAGGTTAGCTTTCGATTAGGGTGTAACGTTATTATGTGTTGGACGCGAATACAGATTAATGTACGGTATTTTCTGGTTACCACGGCCTTTCAAAGAGCGTGTTTGTAATATGATTTGAAAAAAGTGGTTGAATGACATACTTTTTTTCACAGAGCGCCCTGTCTTCGGTTCAGTAAGCTTGTACATATTTTTATATATGAGCTTTTAAATTGGAAACTTCATGACATTAAAATAGAAACAGAAAATATTTATCGCCCAGGTAATACAGTCAGCAGGTTCACAGTTTAACAGCAAGTTGGGACGACATGAGTATCTTAAAATATTACCTACAGTTAGGTTACAATATATTATTTGCCATTGAGCACCAAACTAGCCAGTTAGTCTGTATCTTGGGGCTCGGGGTACGAATTTCAGTGTGGAGACTAGAGGGGTGATTTCAGGTATGGCGTGTGTGGTGTGTGACGTGTATTTAATCTATATACTAATATTAAAACTTTTGCTAAAGAGTTTGCTTAATTTTGTTTGAACGCGCTAATCTCTGGAAGTACCTGGATTTGAAAAAAAACTTTTTTCATTTGATAGCCCTTGAGGAAGGTTATAGGCTATTTAACATCACGCTAAAACTCATAGGAGCCGAGCGAAAAGAAAAAAGTCACACAGAACGCTAAGCGAAAACGAAGCAATAGCGCGGGCAGGTGATGCGATGCGGAAATTTCACGCGGCTGAAGTCGCGGAAAAACGACTACGTGATCCATGGCGGTAAGTGGGAATAGTAAATTCTTTATTGTGTAACTAATAGTAGAACAAAGGTCTCTGCACACAGCGGGCGGGGCGGGGCGGGACAGGACGGAGATGCGGCGCTGGCGCGGCGGTAGTGTTCACACTGCGGGCGCGATCACGTCCCGTCCCGCGCCGGTGGGGCGCGACGGTTACCGTCGCGTCGAGCGGGGCGGCTCTGTGTTGCGTCGTCCGTAATATCTAGTACATTACAACTGCTCAGCGTCGCGTCCCCGTCCCGTCCCGCCCCGCCCCGCCCGCTGTGTGCAGAGACCTTAAGCAAGCTGAAGTGGCAATGGGCCGGCCATATTAGCCGTAGAACCGATGACCGTTGGGGTAGACGTGTTCTTGAGTGGAGACCACGAATCGGTAAACGTAAGGTGGGACGCCCTCAGGCTAGGTGGAGCGGCGATCTTCGCAGGATGGCTGGTAGCAGCTTGATGAGAGTTACCGAAAATCGAGTTGAATGGCGTGCAATAGGAGAGGCCTATGTCCAGCAGTGGACTGCTATAGGGTGATGATGATGATGATGTGTAAGGTATAATCTAGTTAGCAGATACCCTAATAACGGTTTTGATCGTTTACTAAAATTCAATTGGTATTCTGTATTTTAATACTATTAAGTATATTTATAAACTCTTTGCAATTCAATTGAATTTAAACTAGAGGCAAAAGAATAATTTACTTTGAAACCGATCTTATTAATATTCAATTTTAAAAGTAAATGGATCTTTTGTAAAGAGATTAATATAATAAATTGTAACAAGTCTTGTATGAAATATCTATTGAAATTTAAATTAAATTTTAATACTTTTTGTGCAGTCTTTGAATTGGAACTTAATCCCATGGGAATGTGGGATGTTAAAAAAATACTTTTTTAACTTAACTCGTTTCAATTTATGCTAAAACATGGCTATCACATCTGGATAAGCAATTACATTATTTCATAGTCAAAATAGCATACGTTTAAAGTAGCATAATCAGGCTATAACAGTGCGGGTTGGTAGATGTAGCATGTCTTGAAATAAGTTCTAGGACATACCGGTTTCTTCACAATGTTTTCCTTCCCCGTTTTAAGAGCAGTGGTGATGAAATTATTTACACAAAGTTAAGCGCCTGCTGGGTTCGAACCCACGACCTATAAATCGTAAGTCGCGGCCTTTCCCACTGGGCCACCACTGTAATCACATCATGGCATCAATCAATCAATCAACTCAGCCTATCGCAGTCCACTGCTGGACATAGGCCTCTTCCAGACTCCGCCACAAAACCCTGTCCTCCGCCTTCCGTATCCAGTCTACCCCAGCCACCTTTAGGTCATCTGTCCATCTAGCTGCGAGGCATCCCACTCTACGCTGGCCGATACGCGGTCTCCACTCCAGGACACGTCTGCTCTACTGGCCATCGGTGCTTCGACCAACATGGCCAGCCCACTGCCACTTCAGTTTTCTTACTCTGCAAGCTATGTCGGTAACTCCGGTTCTTTTCCAGAAAACATGGAGAAACAAACATGAAGCATGGTTAAAAACATTACGCTTTAAGGTACAAATATAAGCCCATTGCCTTCTTAATCCACAACCAGCAACCATATCCAACTAAATTCTCCCTGCATGCAAAACGTAACATTTTCAGACTTAAACGGTGAACACACGACGTAATATTTTTATATGGTTAGCACTGCAAACGTTGTATAGCTCCGCGGGGTGAAACTAATGTCATTTGTTACTCTATAAAAGTTATATAGTGCAGTCTTAGCGTTTCTTCTAGCACTTGTTTGTATTTTTGCTGTATGCAAACTGGTGGAGGATTTCTTTTGAAGTTCCTTTGTTGGTGTTTTGGTCTGTGAAATGTCTATCAGTAGTGGACAAAGATTTCTTCAGGTAGGGGACTTGATAAGGATTAAGAAAACGCACTAGTTACTAGATCAGGCCCATATCATCCGGGTTTTGTCGCTGTGTTTTTAAATGCCACGAGGCGGCTTCCTTAAAAAAATAAAAAAGATATAATAACCAGCATGCTTACTAGTTTTAGCGAATTGTTTTAGAAACTCTTAGAAAATCTGTAATGTACTCAATTCTTTCAATAAATTTAATTAAATTTCCAGATTTCCCAAGTTTTTTTTGAGATTTTGGCCCTTTACCCGAGTCCAGATTTCATAGCGATGATTTTTGAAAAGTAGTTACTTAAATGAGATTGAAAAACATTACATTGGTACTTTTACCTAGGTTTTAAATTCAGAACTAGGTGCTTATAAAGCGCGTCCTTACACCCTCATTTCGATAGTATGATTGTACCTTATCTGACGAGATTCTCTCCATCAAAAGATTTTCATAACATTTTATGCCAGGTTCATCTTAGCCGCCGCAAGATGCACTGCCCACAAGGTTCCTCTCAGCATTCGCGTCATGCCGTTCAGTGCAGCACGCCATCTATCACCGATGAGATGCATCACACGAGATACAGTTTAATATGGATGTCACACTCTCACGTCTGAAATGATGTATATGCGACCAAATTTTATGCACTCACGGTTTACGTCAGAAATCACATAATATAACATCATGCCTGTAGTTTTCGAAGAGGTTGGCAGAGATAAGTGGAGCCGGAGTTCAAGGGTTCGACCGCAAAGCGTTATTAATAATAATAATCTTTATTCATTCAGACTACAATGGTCTATAGTGTTAGTAACAAAAATAGCTTAGCCTTTGTTAGTAGTTAATAACTAAAACAGAACGGGTCCGGTTTGTAATCGCCCACACTAGCGGACTATCTACCCGGGTAGTTATTGATTGTAGAATAGTGTTGGGACTGCCACGCAGTCTGCGAAGTAGCGAGGCAGATTTCTTACGCCACAGTGCATCAAATCCGTCAGTGCATGCATCTGCAAACATTGCCGAGGCACTACAGAAGCGCGGCAATCGCAACAATATTATACCCTGAATGCGTTATTGTATTGGATACGCAGAGCATTGTTATTCTCATTGGGTTCTTGCATTGGAATTCCTCCTTAGTAACCCCTAGTCTATATTGTGGTCTATCAATGACAATAGACTAGCCCCTATACATGGGACTTCAACATAAATGTGTGTACTCCTTCGAAGACTACCGGCATGATCTTATTTATAACTAAGCTTCACCCCGCGACCTCGCCCGTGTGAAGTTTCCTGTTTCCTCCATCCCATCGCGTCGCATCGCCTGCTCGCGCTATCATTTTGTTTTCGCTTAGCGTTCTTTCTTACTTTGTTCTTGCTAGACTCCTAAGGGCCATAGCATAATGTTAGATAGTATATAGCCTTCGTCAAGAATTGGGCTATCTAATGCTAAAAGATTATTTTTAATGCGACCGGTTGCTCCAAAGATTAGCGCGTTCAAACAAACAATTCAGTTTTATTATTAGTGTCACAAAATACCTCTGTCTCATCAACATTTCAGGGACATAATATGCAGGCGTGATGACAAGCGTAGCAAGAATCAGCTAACACAACTACATAACACAAAAATCATCAAGGTAATACATACTTTCGTCCATTTAACAACTACACGACACCCTAACACCAGGCAATCGTGTAACCATTTCGGCGGTAAATGAAGGAATCGCCCCATATATCTTCATTAGGCGGGGTTCCAACGAATCGCCGGGGCTCAGGCATGTCCGCGATCGGGGACAGCTGCTGAAAGTGTAAGGAACTTATCTGACAGAATTTACTGCTCCCAGTTACTAGGTCGCAGTTTGGCAGTGAGATACGAGGGTACTGACATGGAATATTGTGAAGTACTGCTGCTATACACCATGTTCTTCACGTTATCCATACACTTTTGCTAACGCTTCTATAGCTTTTACAAATCAAATCTAACAAAGGAAGTAGTACTTAAAAAGGCTTCGTTACAAAGACATTTGTAATTTCATTTAATGAAATTTGATTTTCATAAAATGATAAATCTATCAAATGCTTCGGATCAAGAGGCATGCATATGGGTGATTTACGTCAAGGTTTGTATGAAAATTAACAAAAAATAAGAATTCATTTAAGTGTCCATTTACGAAAATTATTTTTCAAATCAAAAGTCATTTTATCAAACTAGGCAGAGAATCAGCACTTTCTGAAAGTAAAAAAAAAAATAATTCATGAGACAGTCCCCCAAAACGCCCGCCCTTCACCAGTTCCTAGTGCTTTAGTTAGAAGAAGAAGTGGCGCAACAAATTCCCCGGCAGATAGTCTTGATAACTTCAATAATGATACCGAAATAATCATCATCGGGACATTTTTTTCACTACGACATACAGTACATACAACCCTTTTAAAACTTACTTAAAACATTTAACAAACTTAAATTTCATCATTCAGAACACTCTCAAAACCACACTACTGTCGAAAACCAACCTAGCGTAACACACTAATAATCACAATCTGAATAATTTTGGAGGATATTGCTAATCCTTTGCTTCTTGCATGTGTACGAATAATGTATCTGTTCAGTAACTGAATTAACGCAATGAATGTTGTTGAACTGTCAAAATGAAAGCCATTCCTACTGTTAGTGTGTTACGCAATTACCCCATACATCGACATAAATAAGGCAATAAAAATTATACGGGTTACAGATTTTCCGATTCAATATTCTCAGTTCACGCAGATAAATTATTTGTTGAAACGAAATCTGCGTGTAAATAAACGATTGTTCGAATGTGTTAATAAATAAAATATACGTTGAATATTTTCCAGTGGAGCACGGACATAAAGTGTCCTTATCTCAATTGTGAGCCCACGGCCGACGGGCAGCATTTGTATATAAAACATTAAATGAAAAACAGTGGGTTTTAAAGTTTTACTTACCAACTGAAAGTTTTGTTATGAAATATCGTGCTTTGTTTTGGTCTGTGGCGCTTATTTTCTTTAGTATTTTTGTAGTCTGTGTTGAGGGCAGTTTTTAAAGTAATTTATTTTGTCTAGTGAAATGGGTCGTGTTTTTTCGACACTGAACATTTTGCAATCTACGTTTTTGTCACGTTCTGTATTTCTTTAAAAGCATAGTTGTGCTTTAGATATTATATGCCAATGGACATAGAATTTGGTTTATTTTTTTTCAGAATATTTAATTATTATTTTGTTTTGTTTTAAGTACTAAGAAGGTCTTTATTATATGCACGTGTTTCTGTGATAAATGTTTATTGATTTTATTTTTGTAAGAAGGTTTGTATGTACAAACACTTTAACAAGTCTATCATGTTTTAAAGCCTAGATGAGGTCGGCGTTTCCTATCTGACTACTCAGAGAAGAAAGGCCGAAATAAACTCAGAGGTTCTTGGTCAGAACATATTGTGAAGACCATGCAGATTGACGTCTAAAATGGTGTTTTAAGGAAAGAACCATACAGATTTGAGTAGACCTATCCAGTCATTGCTCGCTTGCCATTAATCGTGTAGCTCAGAACTTAAGGCGCTCAACGATATAATAAACATTCCTTCTTTCTTTCTATATTCTCATATCTCCAACAATTCCAACAATTCGTTTACGATGAATCCAAAAAATCAAAAAACCAATTTCTAAAAACAACGTTAGGCACAGCTGAACAAAATAGAGTGATTTACGCATTCAGTAGCACAAACCCGCGCCGCACCGCCAACGTCCGCCCTCGCCACGTGACCGCAACCCGCAACGTCACCGCTGTCGCACCGCAAATTTTCTAGTCTGTCCACTTTACTACTGGCACTACAGATTAGGGACTCATTCGGATTTCGTTGGCCAAATAGTACAGTCCTTTCAAAGTCATTTTACATGTGACAACTGCAAACCCAACAGCAACCTTATAAGAACAACAATAAAGTTCACTGTGATTTTCACTGACTTGAAAGTTCCAGCAACCCAACAGCAACCTTCTTGTTACGAGATTAAAGATCACTGTGATATTGACAGTGATGCAAAATCAGAGGTAAAGTAACTGTGAATGGACTGTAGGTTTATTTTTGGCTGAAACTTCAATTTTCCGATCGCCTGCTTCATCTCAGATGGAGAGCAGTGGTGGCCTAGTGGTAAAGGCCCCGATTTACGAGTTGTAGGTCGTGGGTTCGAACCCAGACAGAGGCTTTACTTTTTGTAATTTATTTTATCACCATTGCTCTAAAAAACAGTGAAGGAAAACATCGTGAGGAAACCGGCATGTCCTAAGACTAAAAATTCGAAGACATGTGACATCTACCAACCCGCACTGCCCCGCGTGGTGGATTACGGCCCTCGGAGAGAGGAGGCCCGTGTCCCAGCAGTGGGAACGCTATAGGCTGATTATGCTATGCTTCATCTCTAGGCTAAGTAAATCTATTATTAAACCTTGTTGTCCTTTTGCCTAGCCAATCATAGCAGCTAATATGTGACCACACAGCAGACCTACTGTGCATACACACCGGTCGATACCCGCGTTGGCGGCTCTCATCGACAACAACAGCCGTCGCCACTCATGTATTTGAGTATGGTGCTCAAATACCGCCGACGCGTCGACGGGTGTCGACGGCTGAGATTGACGCGTGCCGTTCGTGTTCATCTAGCAGTTCTGGGGTAGCCTGCCCCGCTATCAATAAAGCTGACTGGCTGGATCTTTTCACCTCGGCATGAGTAGCTCAAGCTAATTTAAAAAAAACGGGTTGCACTCCGGGAGTGTCGGCAGAAGTGAAAACTAGGAATATTAACGTTGTGCATTTTTGATATTTTGGAATGCGGTCTACTCTCCCTCTTTCTTACGAATTTTCGATCAGGTCACGTGTCCTGACGCGAGCTCCGTCTTACGAATTTTCGATTAGGTCACGTGTCCTGACGCGAGTTTAACATTTTTTACCCATCACAAAACAAGTGCACAACGCCGCTAAAGAAGTTTTCTCTTCAAAAATCGTCTCGTAAAAGTTATAAGAGTTTTCATTGACATCCACTTAACCTTTTTCAAATTAGGTTTGGATCGGCTCAAGTCTCATCAAATGCGACTGTATTTTAAACTTTTACATGAGTAAGTTAGTAATCAAAAACCAATCGTCAAATTGCCACCTGATAGTTAGTCGAACTCAAAGTCTGAAGTAAGTCTAAGTCCTAAGTGCTAATACGATACGAGTCGTCCCCCAGGACACAGCAGCTTCTAACTTCGAGAACTAATCTTATTGATGCCTGGAGAGAATTAAAACTTCGTGTGTTTGTCATAGAAGGCCCTTAGGGCAAACCGAAGCCATCTATGCAGGCTTACCCCGTGGCCACGAGTTAAAGCCAGGCGGACGGTGGAGGACGGTATTGAGGAGGATTTGCCACCGGCCGGGGAACACTGATGGTTTGCGATGCTGCCAGCGGCCGCCGGCGCACTACTGGATGCTGCGGGGGAAATGCGGGAGTGCACTTCCGCTTCCACTGTCTCTGCCCCGCGATCGTATACTAGTGGACTCCCGCGCATATCGTCGCATACCTTCGCATCCCGCTGCGTTATCCTCCAGCGCGCTCTTCAATTCAATACCGCAGAGAGAAATCCCCTTTTATGCTCCGTGGACGGTTTCTGAGCTTTGGAATCTATATTTTGTTACCATTAGATACGTATTAATTTACGTTGATTCACGCCGTCTCTACAAGCTCAAGCGATACGCGGCATGCGATAACAACTGTGGTGAAAACAAATGAAAGAAATTGTTTAGAGCATGCCACAAGTCATCGCGACGTGACTTGCGGAGCAATGGAAGGAAGCAGGTGAAGTGCGTGCGTGTCGCTTGACGCAAGTCGCGTGGCAAGTCGCGTTGCAAGTCGCATTGCAAGTCGCATCGCTCTAGGCTGTGAAGAGGGCCTTAAACTTAGCAAGACGTCTAGAACTGCAGTGTATTTTGGAAGACGTGTCTTAAAGTTTTGAAGTTTGCTCTGAGAGGCGGGTAACGCTTTGTGAAACGAGATATGCTACTTATAATCGTAGACTCGTAGCGTATCAAATACGCCAGTACACATTTGCATGCACTGTTGAATTTATTAATGAACCTAAACCCGATTTTTAAGATAGTTAGATGTGTAAGGAGAAAGTCATTTATGCACTCGTTTAGTCATCTTGTGAAAAAACACTGGTAAAACAACAAAATTCTGCGGTCACCAAGCCTGTTCATTGTGATTTGATAGTTTACACCGATATGTTATGATACCGATGTGTTTCGTTATTAATTTTATTCGTCATAGTGTCACTTTTATTTCGATATTTGTGTTTTTCCTTTTGTTTTTTTTTATCGGCACCTTGTTTTTATGTTATAAACATGTGGGTAGTTTGGTTAACATCTAATAGTGTACTTTTGTGTGTTGTGCTGTCTTTTTTGTGTGCGCCAAATAAATGGTTTATCTATCTATCTATCTACCCACAATAAGTTTGCGTTGTATTTATATAATATTGCGTAATTACCGATGACCGATGGCCGGTGGAGCAGACGAGTCCTGGAGTGGAGACCGCGCATCGGCAAGCGTAGTGTGGGACGCCCTCCAGCTAGATGGACGGACGACCTTAAGAAGGTTGCTGGGACAGACTGGATGCGGAAGGCGTGGGACAGGGTGTTGTGGCGCTGCCTGGGAGAGGTCTATGTCCAGCAGTTGACTGCGATAGGCTGAGTTGATTGATTTGATTGATTGCGCAATTTGATTGAATTAACCCTTGCGTCAACTCAAACGATCCGTTGTTTACACGCAATAACATTAATAATAATGTTTTTTTATCTTTTTGTTTATGAAAACATTGAAAAATGTAATTTATAAGTAATTAAATGAAATAAAGGAAATAATAATAATAATATTTTATTCAGTATTAAATTGGTAAAATATTTACATACACACACACACACATAACACACACATTGACGAACATATTTAAGCTTAATTGTTTTCGCTTGAGCAAGATTTGCAGTGAATGGCACAATAAAAATTAAACTCGCTCAAATTTTTGTTCAATCATTGCGCATTCTTCCATATTAGCCCTAAACTGTCTAAAACATCGCGCAATTCGTGATATGGTGCAATACAATTGTTGTTTAGGGCCCGCGCAGCTGTGAATGTTCTTCTTCTCTCTTGAAACTTATCAAACTCCTGCATTTATCCCAATTTATTTGAGGACGACGCAACATGCCTTTTTCTTCCTCTTAGCATTCTCATCTCAGCTGCATGCAATTGCCTTTCATTCATCCCTTTTGTGGCCCAACGTTCTGATCCATACAAGACAGCATGTCTAGTCATTGTTTTATATATTTTCTCCTTAAGTTTAAGGGGAATGCAGGAGGCGCAGATTATTCCCGTGACCAGCCGCCATTTCATCCATTAAAACTACAATAACTGCAATTTTCAATAACTGTTTACCTAATATAATTGGCTCATTTCATAGTCAACCTGACTAGATAGGGACCTATTTTTACCATGTCCATTAGGTTAACCGTTTTTTGATAGCTGTCATAAAACGTACATATTCCAGATTACGTAAAAGTTAACTTTACAATGAGTAAAAAAATAAATATATAAACTGCCTTATCTTATTGAATTATCTTATTTATGGCTTCTCACGGACATTATAATACCGTACGTGTATCAGTCAATGCATTGTGTGTGCTGCTACTAGTTCCATCTGTCAAAAAACAGTTTACCTAATGGACAGGGTATAGTCAAACTGGCTAGGTATGTACCTATTTAGCTGGTTTATCTAATTAGGGTATATTGGACTTAGCTATCTAATAATTAACACAGAGAACGGCTAAATTAATGCATTGTTCACGCAGCACTGTGACCAAACCACACGACAATACAGGCTGTTGTTATTATTAAGAACAACAACCGCATAAATAAATTACAGGTTGTTGTTTCTGTAACACGATAGCCTAATACTGGCCAACTGTTTGCAGACGTAAATGGGCTCCACAGTGGATCTGTCTGTATCAATATTATGTTTGGTTGTATGAGGAGTTGGAGTGAGGTTCGATTTGTAAGCGTTTGCTGATACAGTTTGTTGATATTGAATAATCATCAGCCTGTACCTGCGAATTTGTAGGGTGAGAACTGTAGTTTAAACGAAACTTTGCAGATTTTAGGAATTGGTGTTTGCAGTTCGTTGCTAGGTATATCTCTTACAAAGCTGTGATGATGATGAGCTTCCATGGAATTCAAAATTGGTTTTTTGAAAACTGTTCTTTAATAAAAAACCAATTTTGACTTCCATCAGCTTTTGGTAACTGTAGACTGCTAACACAGATTGTACTACGTAAATGGGCCGTGATGTAAAGACAAAGTAATTTCATACAACCAAAGAATGACCAATTTAAGTTGTTCCGTAACTTCTCTTAGAAAAACGCCTGTCTAGGTTCGAACCTACTACCTAAAACTTGGAAGTCGCGGCCGTTACCACTGGATCACCAATAATTTCATCACCACTGCTCTCAAAACGGTGAAGGAAAACATCGTGAGGAAACCGACATGTCCTAGAACCTTAAATTCGAAGATATGTGACATCTACCAACCCGCACTGGGCCCGGGTAGTGGATTACGGACCACTCCCTCTCACCGAGAGGAGGCCTGTGTCCCATCAGTGGGAACGTTATAGGTTGATTAGCTGCGCCCCGCGGTTTCACCCGCATAATTTTCGATCCCGTGGGAATATCGGGATAAAAATTATTCTATGTGTTAATCCTGATTATAAACTATCTTTGTGCAAATTTCATCAGCATAAAAATTGGTACAGCCATTTGAGCGTGAAGAAGTAACAAACATACAAACACACAGACACACACTCACTCACAAACTTTCGCCTTTATAATTATTAGTGTGATTATGCTAACTTTTCTTAGGTAGTAAATATTTGGTTGTGTGTATTACTTAATTGTATTATTTAGGTACATACCGTAACTTCAACGCCAGTAATAAGCTTTAATCGTAAGCATACGGCATGTTGAACCAATTTCTGTGAAGCGTGTATTAATTATGTTAAGGAAATAGACTGCGTGTGAGTGTGTGCGTGTATCGACGTCTAAGTTTCCGTTCAGAGGAAATTAAATGAAAATACGAGGGTAAGTGATTATATGCTTCTTGGATTAGTGTGGTGTGAAGGGCGGATTAATCATTGTTTGAGCTAATAAGAGCTTGTAATTGTCACACTGCAGAGCAAAGGCTTCTATTTACAACCTCTCCGAGCAGAGGTACTTATATAATATTCATTGATTAGCCGATTGTACAAACTAAACAATTCACTTAAAAAATTGCATGTTTCGTCGTTCGTTTAAAAAGAAAAGCTGTTCCACACAATTTGACCTCGTAGGTATTGTAGTTTTCTATGAAACTGCAGACTTTTTTTATACCCGACTAAAAATTTCTATGCTAGATACTTAGAATTATTGTGCTGAATTCATAGTTTCAGTTTGCACTTCGATGTCCCTGCCACCCTGTATGTATAATGAACAGAAAACATGTACAAAAGTGTGGGAAGCTAGCTAGTTACGAAAGTAACAACACGTACTTGACTTACTTAAATTCAAAACAACTTCAAACTTAATTTAAATGAAAAATAACTAAATACTCGAAAGATTTTGTTACTACTTTGTATTTATTACTTATTCGAAAACAGTTTACAAATTCATAAACTGGGAACTGAGTTGAAAACTTTCAAACGAATTGTACGTTCAAATAAAAATAAATGGTGCAAGTAGAACGCTCTTTTGTGGAAAAAACTGTTTTCCTTCTATCAAAGAATGTAAGGGCTCAGGCACAGGATTGATTTATTGACCAATAACTCTTTTTTAATTTTTTTTTTAAAACGTTTCCGCTCACTAGAAATTTCTCCTGTATCGTGGGTGCGCTTACAAACATTTAAACTCACATACACAAACAGCTGACCGGAAACAACTACTTGTAGGTCATACAAATATGTAGTAAAAAAAAATATGCAAATGTGTAGTTTGTGTATTATACAGGGTGGCAGGGACATAGACGCGCAGCCTGTTACCATGGATTCAGCACATTATTCTAAACACCCTCACGTCGTCGATAGATTTCATCGGTTAAAAAAAAAGTTAGCTGTTCATTTCTTCGCGTAGGTATTGCATTTTCCTATGAAACAGCAGATATTTTTTGTTAACCGGCAGAAAATTTCTACACTAGGGGGTCTAAAATTATGTGCTTAATTCATGGTTACAGGTTGCGCGTCGATGTCCCTGCCACCCTGTATTTATGGACACAAAAAATCCTAATGTACCAGAAAAACCTCATGCGCGGGGATGATAATTCATCTTCATATTTCACTAGCCTGCAAAATCGTCCGCGTGAAATTTCTTGTTCCATCCATCCCGTCGCGGTCACATTGCATCGGCTGCACGCGCTATTACTTCGTTTTCTCGGCTCTTAGAGGTCCTAGCATGATGTAAAATAGCCTATAGCCTTCCTCAGGAATCGGGCTATCAAATGCTAAAAGAAAATTATCAAATCCGACTGGTAGTTCCAGAAATTAGAGCGTTTAAAGAAACAAAAATTCTTCAGTGTTATTATTAGAATAAATAGATTTCCCTTTTCTTTTTCCTTTACCATCATCATCACCAGCCTACAGCAGTCTTTCTCTTACCGCACGCCATTCAACTCGGTTTTCTATTTGTCCTTTACCATAATGCATATACAATAAGCACCTCTTTATTATAGGATTCACAGACAGTGCACTTTGCAGGGCCTGCATGGAGGAAGACGAGACAGCAGCTTTTGTGCTTCGGTTGCCACATACAGGGCAAGATATTTCGGAGACCCAGGTAGGTACCTTCCGTGATATTGCCTGTAATACCAAGACGTTGCTGGTCTTCCTTGAGGAGCTTGGGTGCATTGACATAAAGTTGCGGGCACCAGCCCATCTTACCAATACTTAGGCTGCCATCAAACGGACTGCATCGCAGCAACCGCGCGCTGTCGATATATTCAACTGCATGCAGTTATCTGCAGTCAGATCTGACTTTGCGCTATTGACGCCACGCATCTAGCCTAGGAGCTCAGTGTAAGATTTGACGTCGAAATGGAAGCACAGACGTTATTTCTTTTACTGTATGCGGTTAGCTATGGACAGCGTGCGTCGACACATCACGACTGTAGCCGATCGCGTAAAGTTGAAGTCACGACTGTATGCAGTTAATATTGACTTCACACGACTGTAGCCGACCGCGTGAAGATGATATCATGACTGAACGAAGTCGAACGTACAACTGCATGCTGTTGAATATATCGACTGCGCGCGGTTCCTGCGGTGCAGTCCGTCTGATGGCAGCCTTATACATTTCCTTTACCATACTAGCCGGCGACACGTTTTTCTCTCGTTATAGTAAGTAAACACACATAACACACATAACACACATAAAATCAAAATCAAAAGTCATTTATTCAAATTAGGCTGAGAATCAGCACTTTTCGGACGTCAAAGGATTAGCAAGTCAGTAAGGCTGGGTTAACTGCCCAGTAAGCCCGAACTAACTGCCCCCTTGGTCTCGTGGTTGCAAGCGCGGTTGCTGTGCATGGGGATCCTGTGTTCGATTACCAGGTCGGACAAAGTTTTATTGGGTTTTTCCTGGTTTCTCAGTAACAGCCCGGAGTTTGGAAGTAGGTGGTGTGATACCCCGTTTTTGGAAAGCTCGTAAAACCGTTGGTCCTGCGCCTGATCTCTCCCCGGTCGTGTCAGTTTGCCGTCCCATCGGACTATGAGAGTAAAGGAACAGAGAGTGCATTGTGTTTGCGCACACACTTGTGCAATATAATATCTCCTGCGAACCTGGCTAATCTCCGTTGAAGTTGGCCACCGTGACCGAAACCGGTCAGGGGATTATTATTATTAAACCCGAACATACACATCGTCACTCATAAAGGTTTTAATCAGTGACTGTGCAGCTTATCTGTCTGCAGCTTTTAACATACAGGTAAGCTCACAAAAACATTGCAATGTAAAACAACTTTGAAACGAACAAAGTTCAAATAAACATCGAAACAAAAACAATGGCGGTTTGAGGTAAGAGGGAGGGTACACGATACGTTATAAGCGCGGAATAAATTAGCTCTGTGGTGTAGCCTTGTGGTTATTTGCTAAATAAGTGACTGCATTTTCTCAAACAAAACAAAACGACGGGCTTGTGGCTAATCGATGGATCAGGCTAAGCTACGCTCGCCGCGGTTGGTCCGTGGATGGGTGACTGTCACATACTAATACCCCTCCGTGCCCCGGACAGCATGTGAAGGCGTTGGTCCCGGCTGTCATTCGTAGATCTTTGACAGTCGTTACGGGTCGTCAGAAGCCCGAAAGTCTGACCACCAGTCTTACCGAGGGGTATAGTATTACCCAGTTATTGGGTTGTGGAGGTCAGATAGGCAGTTGCTCTATGTAAAATACTAGTATTCAGCTACAGCCGGTTAGACAGGAAGCCGACCCCAATGTAGTTGGGAAAAACTTGCACCTTCCAAGTATTTCAAAACTAATTTTTCCCAGCTTTTGTATCCTTTTATATAAAGTTTTATATTTCATCAATCTATTCTTACTTTTTAACTGATTTAAAAAAAGGAGGAGTGGTTATGTTCGTCAGTACGTATATTTTTTTAATGTATATTCATCGATATTTTCATCAGTACTGGGGCTGTAGTCTCGACATTCATAGCGATCGCTTTACAACCGAATTCGGTCGCAAAGTCCCGGATTGACAGGTGTAATGTATGGAGTGACAGGACTTTGCGACCGAATTCGGTCGTTAGCGATCGCTATGAATGTCGGGACTGCAGCCCCTGGACCGATTTTTAGGTCAACATTTTATACTTTCAATTCCCTTCGATTTGAATTGCTGTACAGTAAAAATAGGCCATTTACAAAAATACAGTTACGAAGTAATTAATGAACTCCACCCGCTTCCCTCTAATAAAAATGTGCTTCAATCAAACTCATAATCGATACAACTCATGTCACATCAAGAGTTACAGGAAAATAAATAAAAAAATTGTGTATTTTTTAATGTTTTTAGATAAGATAGATAAATAAATCATTTATTTGTTTTTTTTTTGGAACAAAAGAGATATCACAACACACACAATCACAATTGTCTGCACGCCAGCTTGGCTACACGCAGCTTCTGAGTCCTGAGCTGATGGACGCTACTGAAAATTACTCTATATAGATTTGCCATCGACACGCAGAAATGAAGAATATGCACAATTAAATGATAACACATTAGCTACATAGATATATCAAGAAATATAAAGAAAACACAAGATGCTAATATTAAAAAAAAAACTGCCACGACGCGGCAATTTTCACAGCTACGACAACAAACTACCGCGCTTCAAACTGTTTCGTCTACCCGTCCCTAACACGCTGTCAGTTTTTAATACCGACGTGTCACGACTCACGAGCGTGTCGACGAGATAATGAGTCGTCGTGTTTGTACAGAGTACCAAAGACTAGGGATGTAGGTACAGTTAACCGCACGTTAGTAGTAACACTTGAACTACGACAACCGCTCTTATGGCTGGTTTACATTTGCTTTAAGCTGATTTTTAGTCGGATTCTTTTGACTAAAGAGTAATTTTCTAATTTCGGACTTTATTTCGACAACTCTAAAGTTCTAAATACAAAAACTGATTTTAAACCCAAGTCTAAGTTGTTAGTTTATTATTAAGAATTTTGTTTCAGGTAGGCATTTCAAACCATATTCCGCTTCAAGAGAAAGATGGATTTTTTACTTTAGATATATACTAGCAGCGCCCCGCGGTTGAGCTATGTACTGTAAAGTTTCATCAAAATCCGTTTAGTAGTTTTTGCGTGAATCCATCCATCTATCCATCCCTCCATTGTCACAAACTTTCGCGTCTATAATATTAGTAGGATAACTGAGGGTTACAACATCGATGGTTTAAACCTGAGGGGCAATTCTCGTAATTTTAAGTACGTTCACAGTCTGATCTCAGTCTCAATCTGTCAAAAATACGTCTAATTTCCCTACATTTTGACAAGTTTCTGACATTTGTTTGTCGCCGAGATGAGACTGCGACTAAATTTAGAACGTTTTAAATTACGGGAATTGGCCGTCTGATCTAAAGATACCTAAATCTCGTTTTGTAGACGTAGTATGTTTTGAGGCAATCAATATCTGCCCGGCAGAGCCAGTCAAAAGACCGTCGAATATTCTTCGATATTCCTTCTCGTTTGCAGGTCGGCCGTTATTTGGACAACCTATATGTACGACCGTAACTAGAGTATTCCACTCTACCGATTGACATCGAATGAAAACCGTCTACGTTGCGTTATCCGGCAACCGTGAACCACACCGGATCAGCTTGAATGGTCGATGTCACAAATCGTCCGCAATCTGAGGGGCAATTCTCGTAACAACGTTCAGTCTGATCTCAGTCTCAATCTCTCAAAAATACATTTAATTTCCGTACATTCTTGACATTGACTGTCTCTGAGATGAGATTGCGACTAGATTTTGAACGTTTTTAATTAAGGGAATTGGCGGTTGCGCGTTTACCGGATAAAAAGTTTAAGAGTACAAACTGTGCCCAACGGAATTACCCAGCGGCAAAAATTAATAACAACCATACAATGTTTCGTTCCTTATTTAACCCCTTTCGGTTATGATTTTTCAAAAATCCTTCCTTATTGCTCATTTTGGGTTTTTCTGTTTATCCACCCCAATAATCCTCCCTAAGGTGAATACGCGGAACGGCATGTCCGACTAACCACCGTATGTCTAGTTGGACAAACGGAATTTAGCTTAACTAAACGGCTTAGGGTGGCTTCTTGGACATGCGTTTGTCAGATTTTTTGGGGTGGATAAACGGAATAACCGTTCACTTTCACTATTTAAGGAACTCGTGTGCAAAATTTCATAATTCTGGACCCCGCGGTTTACCCTGCGCGTTGTCTGTCACTGAAAGAAACAATGAAATTAAGATTTTTAATAAGTAGTCAGTTTTTATGATGTAGGATATCAAATTGACACGATGGACGTTCGGTTGACTGTACATCGTGATGTATCCAGCGCAGCGCTTTGTGCAGCGTGATCCGTCCAGCGCTTTTGGCTGAACGTGCATGTTAGTTGCGGTCACGGGGATTATTGTAGCAGTCACTGAAAATGACGCACTCGTGTATCTGTGGTTTGAAGTACCACTGGAGTTACGCTCTTGTTGTTTCATTTCGAAAAATCTGAAAGATCAGGAAAATTACTAGCTGTTTATTTGTAAACTGGAAACTGGATTGAACTTCAATTTCAGTATATAATACTATCCTATTATTGTCCCAGTCCATGGCAAAGGCGTCTTCTAACACAAAGAAGGCACGAGCATTGATATTAACGCTTGCTCAAGACTGGTTGGCGATTTCAGACTTATATTAACTATCGGTTGCCTCACGATGTTTTTCCTTCACCGATATCTGTAAAGTCCAAGATAAACTGGGCAAGTACTTAAGAATTGAAAATATCACATTGGGACTTGGCTGAATTTAAACCCACAACCTCGTGCATGAGAGCAGGATCAACATACCATAACATAGATACCGTGCAAAAATATTAAATGAACTTTGAAGACAGAACTATTGCGGATTAACGTCTCGATTAACGCAGTGGCTCTTAAATATAGGTACTAAATACTTAGGTACTACAAGTTTTCGTGTGCATCAAGTTTAAATGGACGGCCACATGGGTACGGTTTACAGCTGTATAAAAATTCACACCAAGTGCATAAGGCTGTGGTAAAACTGAAGGCAGTAAGCGATTCGACTTCTAATGGTTGTTTTCCGTTGATTGAGAAGTACTGGGTGCTGTTGAGTAGTAATCTTTAGCATTAAAAAAAGGAGCTGCTAATTCTCTGTTTAAACAAGAAATCGTTACCGTTAGTTTTATACAGTTTTCTTAAAGTGCATGCAGTTTAAGTAGGTACCTAAATAAACTATCAGTTAATTAATTACTTAGCCTATCATAGTCCACTACTAGACAAGTTGTGCCACAATACTCGGTCCTCCGCATCTTACTGAAACGCGTCACTTCAAATATAGGGTCTTCCCATACTCCACCCAAGAATTTAAATCGTTAGATTTACCCTCACTGTACTGATTCGCGCAAAAGCGTATACTGAGAAGACGCTCACACAATAATAATAATTATCTTTTCCAGAATTTCAAGCATGAGATCTCAGTACCAAAACTTGCTGTACACAGGTGCATACTCGTATAAGACTGCATTTTAAAATAAAGTGTTATTTGTGATTAGACCTATAGTAGATTAGATTACTATGTTAGTTTATTTTTATATTTGTATAGCTATAATGCTCATAATATTTTTGAATGCCTTAAAGGCAGAATGTACAAGGACTCTAACCTTAAATGTAACATCTATTTTGTAATACCTGGTCTACATTCTTTGCAGATAAATATAGTATATTTTATTCTATTCATGACACTCAAGTCAAGTCTTTTCGACATTAGAGGTCCATCAATCCATCTTTTGACGTGGAAGAGCGAATCTAACGATTTAAACTTTTGGCCTCAACAAACTACGTTTGGTCACAAGCGGTTGCCCCGCTATCACTCAGAGCTGACCCCTCCCCCGTCCGTGCCATTGTCAAAGCAAACACTGAAACATTGATTGTGAATGTGCAGTGCTCTGCCGCATCATGTTATGCTCTGCTTTTATTCTTGCACACGCTCTAATGACGTCATGCAGTATGTATGTAGGTCTGGTTTTATTTAGGGCAGTGGTGTTTGAGGGGCTTATACCCTGTCCATTAGGCTAATCGTTTTTGACAGCTGTCTTGGAACGCACATATTTCTGATTACGTAAAAGTTAACTTTAATAATGCGTAATAAAATAAATGTATAAACTGCCTTATCTTATTGAATTATCTTATATAAGGCTTCTTACAGACATTATAATACCGCACGAGTATCAATCAATGTATTGTGTGTTGCTGCAATCACTAGTTGCATCTGTCAAAAAACGGTTTTCTTAATGGACAGGGTATGGTAAAGTTTGTCTGCTAAAGTCGACCTCGTGCAGTGCAGGCTGGCAATAACATAACGGTGGCCAACTTACGAGTTGTAGGTCGTGGGTTCGTATCCAGGCAGGTGCTTTACTTTGTGTAAATTATTTCATCAAAATTCACTATCAAATTTGAATGACCTAAAACCAACCGATTATATCCTATGTGAATATCCTACTGTCGGCTGTCGCTGAAAACCAGCGCTTGGGCTCTGTCTCGCATAGGGCCGTAGCATTATGCTGAGCGATGGCTATTTTGCGTGGATGTGACGCATATATTTCCCAACTTGGTCCTTTTTGCATGTGTTCTTTCTCTGCGTCATGTTTACCGCAAATACCTACAAGTATTTTGTTTCTCTAATATTTTTCTTTCTACTTTAGGCCTCGTTATCAATAAGTGGTTGACGAACTAATGACGGGAACGACTTACCGTAAAATATTAGATAAAATCGTTGGTATTGCACACACTAGCGCTGTTAGATAAAAAACAAAAAAAAAATACAAGCTAGATTCTTTTACAATAAATCCTCAAACCCATTTTAAAACTAATATTTTTACCAAAACAAAATCTTGTTACTGAAAATAACCATGTTTTGTACGAAGTAGTACCTAATATAAAAGAGACAGGAAACAACACCTAGGTATTAATATGCGTTTATTGCAAACACAGATACCCCCAGCTCGGGGTGAGGGCGACTACATTTGCATTTTTACCGTTACAGTAAGATTTTAGGGTTCTGTGACAGAAAATAATCAAGTTTAGCATTCACAACCAAGTGCATAAAATATTATGGGTACAATGAAACAAAACAAAGTTTTTATTATTTCGTGTAAGTAACAAATGCTGGGCCATAAATAGAGTTCGTTAAAAAATTTAGATTAATCAAATAGACGAATTTGAGCATAAAAACAAATATTCTAACAAAACATTCCAGACCGGGTGCGTGGGTGCTGTCATTTCATTCATTCACTCGTTTTTTCGTTTTTTCGTTCTCTAAATTCACTGCATGGGTGTTGGAAAAGGAAATTCTAGGAACCTTTCATGTCAGCTTTATCATGTCCCATTCAATTTAATGTTTGGTTCGAACCTTACAAAGGCTGTTTTAGCATACCTGTGTAGATAAAAATGTTTGGAGCACAGGTTTGTATTTAAACAGGTTTGAAAAAAAAAACCTTGTCCTGTAATTTTTCAAATTGAAAGCTTATTACAAAACCGACAACCGACCGGCAGTTTTCTTGGTGACTAGAGATGGTCCACCAAGAAATCTACGGTCATGAAAAGCCGACTGTTTTTCACGATTGAAAAAGGATGGATAGGTGAAGGCATAGCATAAGCATACTCAGATTATAATGTTCCTACTGCTGGGACACAGGCCTCCCCTCTTCGAGATGGATTGGGATATGTCTTAAATTTTTTGGTTCTAGGACATGCCAGTTTCTTCACGATGTTTTGAGAGCAGTGTTGTTGAAATTATTTACACAAAGTAAAACGCCTGCCTGGGTACAAAACTACAACTCGTAAGTCGGGGCCATTGCCAATGCTCACTGGTTAAGGCAAAATTCATATAAATGATTTTGTATTATTACGGAACCCATTCCAAAATTTTGGGTGGTAGTACTACTCTTTATGCACATAAAGTCTGCATGAAATTTCCGCTAGGTGCTACTATTGTTGGACTTCCAGCGGAAGAGACAAAAATGTACTTACGTCGCACGAATACTGAACATTTTTAAACGTTTTCATCTGCCCAGTCTTACATTTTCACACCTCCAGTGTGAAAATGTAAGACTCGGATTTGGGAACGTGTCGGGTCGTGAATAGTAGGATAACTACATGTTCAAAGACTTCAAGATTTTTACGGACTGATAAGAATATTGTTTATTTTTTGTAGGATTACAATTTGATACTACAAGAGAGTGTATGATGTTGTATAAAATAACAAAAGACCATCTCAGACATCGATCTACATGGTCTTCATATGATCTGACCAAGATTATGTCTGGACTTTAAAAGAAACTGTGACCTCTGAGTTTGTTTCGGCCTTTCTTCTCAGACTAGTCAGACAGGAAACGCCGACCTCATCTAGTTTTAAAATATGATTGACGTGTAAAAGTGTTTGTACAAACCTACTTACAAAATAAAATCATTTATCATTTATAAAACGGGTCGGGCTAATAATGGCTGGGAAATAATGAAAGAAAGAAAGAAAAAAACGTTTATCTTTGGCAAAAATAACTCGGAGAAAGAACACAAAACACAAAAAAGAACAAGTTAGGGGACAATATGCACATTCACGCATAACGGCCATCGCTCAATATAATGAAATAACATTTATCAATTTTCATATAAAAATACTTATATACTATACTATACTATAGGTAGAATCTTCTTTTTTGAAGTCGGTTAAATCATTAACTCCTCTGTATATTTTTCTTTCTTCTCAATCAGAAAAATAAAACAAAAGAAGTTAGAACAAGGGGTCATTATGAAGTTTTTATGACGTACGCTAGTCAATTTTAATAGGCTATAAAACAATGAGAAAACATTCATCTATTTTGCATTCAAAATTAAATTTTACCAAAAACATCCCTCGTTATTAAGTCGGTTAAATCATTCACTCCTCTGAATATCTTTCATTCTTCTTAGGGTGAATTTCACCAAACTTTAATACCTAGAATAAGTCGTATCCTGAGAATACATTTTGATTTTTTGACAGGTTTGCTCAGAACTGTCAGACGTCAGTTTTATTCCACGTATAAAATATATCTGACTTTGGTAAAATCTGCTCTCAAACTAATAAATAAAACAAAAAAACATTCCAAATATCTCCGTTATTCCATCGTCCAGCTATTCCTTGAGAAACGTCATTAAATCTCAGATTCGTATAATAGGTATTTGAAGAAATATTCAAGATAGACTATTAATATTTGCACAATTACAATTACATCTCGAATTGGAATAATAATTTTCAAGATCGTTGTTCATTTCGTTCCAGACAAAATATTATATTTAATTTGTTTGTCACAAATAATTTGTTGGGAAAAACTAGAGGGACATTACAGATGAATTCTGCTAGTCTTCAATTTTGATTATATTTATTTGTTCAATGTTTTTTAGTATTTGTATAGTACGGTATTAAAATTCTGCTTTGTCTTTTATTAATATTATAAAGAGAACAAAATGGTTTTCTTCTGCCGTGTCCGCACGAGCAGAAGGATATAAAGAAAGAAATATAAGAATTATATTTATTGCGACTCTTAAAAGAAGATCATAAATTATACTGAACACAGTCAAAAATAAAAAAAACCGAATTACATAAAAAAAAGTAAAGAAAAATTAAACAAAGTCCTATACGAGGCCAAAAGGCTCTTAACTCAGCATGAAGCTGCGACATTTAAAAAATGAATGTCACAGCGCTGGTATTCTGAATAACATTTATAGATAATTTATATATGTATAGCATTTAGTAGAATAAATGCGGTGGAAATGCGTTCCTTGCGAAGCATTTGTGGTGTGACTATGAATGTTAGGGTGAGAAATGATGTCATAAGGCGACGATGCGGCTTAAATGTAGTGACAAAGATTGAAAAGAGTATGCTAAGATGGTCTGGTGATGTCCAGAGGATGAATGAAAGGCGACTAGCAAAAGGTATTTACAAGGCAGTTGTGAGTGAAACGCCCTAAGAGCACAATAGTGACCTTATTGGTGATGTTCTTCAGAAAGATCAGGTGCATAGTACTCGCAACCGGCGTGCGTGTGTGACCAGGAGAATGAACGTAAACGTAAAGGCAAAAAGAGTATTTAAGGATCGTATCAGGTGGCGTTCTGTAGTTTCTGCCTACCCCCAACGTGAAGAAGGTGTGAGTTTATGTACGTGTATGTATGTAATTAATATAATATGAGATTGATAAAAATATAGCCAGTTAGTAAGATCTGACGGTCAATTCTCGTAATTATCCTTCCTAATCGCTCCACCACGTCTAATCTGCTTAACATAACTACAGTCTTAGCCAAAAATATTAATGAAAAAATGCAGATCGATGTAGCCTATTTTGATTTCCAGAAGGCTTTAGACCGGGTTGACAACGACCACGGATATCTATGACAACGACATACTTTTAAGTAAACTAGTATTGGGAGGTTTCTCTGTGTCATCGCTGAAATTCTTCGCAAACTATCTATGCGACCACAAGCAATTTGTAGCATACAAAAATGCCAATTCGGAGCGCTACTCGGTCACTTCTGGCATAGGGCAGGGCACTAATCTCGGGCCCCTTCTTTTAATTTTTTTCGGAGCTTTTATTACTACCCTTTTTCTAATAGTAGTTAATGATCTTCCTATATAATATGTAAAACACTCCACAGTCTTAATGTATGCTGATGATGTCAAAGTTGCTCTACCCGTGGCTAGCTCCAGTGATACGGCCGCAATTCAACTCGATATCGACAACATTCACACTTGGAGCACTATCCACAACCTCAACCTAAACATTAGTAAATGCGCGGTCATGACCTTCTCAAAAGCCACACAACATATACACAACATCTACACTATGAATAATGAGCCCCTGAAACGCGTCTTAACCGTTCGCGATCTGGCTCACTTCGATCCACATCTTAGATTTAACCAGCACATAATACAGACCTAAAACAAATCCCGCAAAAACTTAGGTTT
Organism: Apamea epomidion; assembly: GCA_947507525.1. Taxonomy (NCBI): domain Eukaryota; kingdom Metazoa; phylum Arthropoda; class Insecta; order Lepidoptera; family Noctuidae; genus Apamea; species Apamea epomidion. The sequence goes on from OX382233.1 coordinate 2,896,360, forward strand.
TGTCTTGCGTCAGGCCAAAATTTTCAGTGATCGTCATGCCATACTGTACAACTCCTTCATTCGCAGTTTGCTAGAGACTAACAGCGCGATCTGGAACCCTCATGAAGGAGTGTAAACACTGGTCATCGAAAAGATTCAGAAGTCTTTTGTCCGCTACCTGTACTTAAAACTTTATGGTTATTACCCGTACATGTACCCAACACCACTTGTGCTGGGTATGGAGGGGTACCAAAGTTCAGAAGTAAGGAGAAATCTTAGTCTGGTATATTTCATCCGCCTAATTCGTGGTACCCATTTCAATTCCTCCTTACTACAGTACATCTCCTTTAACATCCCACTAGCCATTAGACACACACTTCGCCCTCGCCGACGTCCTCTATTCGAAATATCTCAAACCGGTACCATAACCCTTAAGACCAGTCCATTGTACCTAGCCATCACCCATATCAACAACATTCTGTTATATGATTAGTCCTTAGATGTGATGTCTTCGCGAGTACTGAACTGAAATTCGTGCACACTGCTACTCGATACCTGGAGTCCATTGCCACTCCCGGTACAATCTCCTAGAAGTATATAAATTAAATAAAACAGTTTCTTGTTATTAATAATTCTATTTCAATTTATCCTAATTCTATCTAATTTTATCTTATTTTATCTCATTTTGATTATGTGATTTAACTTTATTTTATGATTGTATGACATGTGTAATTACTAATATTGACCAATAACATGTATGTGTGGTGCAAATTATTAATATAAATTGGTTATTAATAAATTAATACATACAATTTTAAGAACGTTACGAACGACTCTATCTCTCAAAAATACTTCTAATTTTCCTACATTTTTGACAAGTTTTTGACATTGTTGTGACATGAGATTAAGACTAGGTTTTAAATGTTTTTAATTGCGGGAATTGGCCTTCAAATGTAAGTACCTACCTACATTGTTGTCGTCGTAAGATGATACGACGACAAAAATATAGGTCTTTACGCCTCATTAGACTATTAATGCACCTCATTCTATGCACTGTATCTATGTATATTCCAAAATAAACTCCCCTATTTTCAAGTGATAATCGACAAACACATTAGCTCACAATTTACTGACCAGACAATGAACCTCCTTGAATGGGCAAAATTTCGCCCAAACATTTGAACAAGCTTTCCGTTCAATCCTTGCATTATACGGAATGTAATTATACCGGGAGGAGTGCCGGCTTGTCCCGGAATCACAATCAGATTGAATGAATGAGTGACTGAATGCATGAATGAAGATGCTTGGAGTTTTGATGGATATCTCAATTATATTTTAACGACTCTTAAGATTTTTTTACGGTTTTTTATTTGAGATCTTTTCTGGTTGCTGGCGTGTATAAATGTTTTTATTACTTTTTTAAAGGTTGCTGTTTAAAATCTAATGATATTTAAGCTTTTATATAGGGGTCTACCCTTTATAATAATAATAATAATAATAAGCATAATATAGCTAGCAACACCAACGTCAACGTCAACGTCTCTTTTGTCGTCTCTTCACAATTTGTTATTAGATAATTTTTATAAACAGTTTATAAATTCATATATATGTGCAACCATATCAGGAAAAACCAAATTTACTAAAACATACCTAATTTTAAACAAATACAATGAATAACCTACACTTGCATCAAAAACTGCCGAACCGGAGGTGACATCTGTCATGTCACCTCCGATAAAAACGTGAAAATGAAAAAATGAAATATTGAAAATGTTGACGAGATTAGCAGCTCGCCGTGCACGCCTACCACCTCCGGAGTCGTCGCTCAGCCCCGCCCTGCCGCCGCCGGAATCCAGCCCCATCGAGAGTACTGTGACACCGGCCGTAGCAGTTGCGTCGAGCTCGAGCGACGAATATTTTTCCCCGCCGACGTCGCCAACACCTGTACGTCGGCAGGGGAGAGGCCGGCCACCGAGGAGCTTGGGACTTAGGGGCCATCCGGCCCCGAGCCGGGTCCCCGCTGCCGGTGGTTGTGTGCAGCGCATGAGATGGACTCAGTCTATGAACGAGAACGTCATGCGCGCATACTACGGGTCTACAGAGGGGGGAACTAACCTCACTGCGTACCGTGATAGGTTGCTGTCTCTGTTCCAGGAACTGGAACCAACTGTCAACGTCTCGGCCCAACGACTGTCGGATCAGGTGCGGGTCATCCAACGCAATCACAGGTTGGACGACATAGCACTTGATAGGCTGCGCTCAGAGGTACTGAACAACCAAATCGTCTCGACTCTGGCACAAACCGCGGCACAAGCGTCAACTATTGATGCCATCCCGCCGCGGTCCAATCGTGTTGAAGAAGATGATGATAGGGTTGACACAGTAAGTAGCCAGTACAACGTCCGACTGAGGAGCGCACTGGAAGATGCGTTTCGCGAGTATAGGTCCACTCCAACCGAACTTAGACCCCGAATACCACGGCTACCTATGCACAAAAAAAATAGGGCGCTAGTGTGTGCCTTGGACTCGCAGCTCAAGAATTTCTTCGAGAGCAGCGAGGATCTCGTTGATACACACTCGATCTTGTATTGCGCGGCTGTGGCGGCATGTCGTTTAGCTAACGTCAAGTTTCCAAATTGTGACGCAGCTACTCGACCAAAACCAGCCGTACCAGCCTGGCGATACAGGATCGAGCGTCGTATCGATGGGGCCAGGGTACTCATCGGTAAACTATACTGCTTCAGGGAGGGCAACACACGACCACGAGTGATGCGCTTTGTAAGACAGGCATTTTCGGGGACTGGAATCAGCCCTCGGGAATACATGTCCAATGTCACAGAGCGCATCGACTTCCTGAAGCAGAAAGTTTGTGCATGGGCGAGTCGTATTCGGCGGTATAAGCGGCGGGTTGATCGGTACACGCAGAATCGCATGTTCCGGAGCGATGAGAGGTGGGTATATAGAACTTGGGAGCGACCTGAACAAAACGTGATGGACGTGTGCCGCCCGGATGATGCCACCACTAGTGCATTCTGGCGCAGCATCTGGTCGGTGCCTGTCTGTCACGCTGAGGGTGGCTGGATGCGCGATATCGAGCGAGTGTGTGGAACTATACCAGAAATGGAACCAGTCATAATTACGCCATTAGACGTAGCCAAAGCAGTCCGTCCGTTACCGAATTGGAAATCACCGGGACCGGACGGACTGCATAACTTTTGGTTAAAATGGCTAATTAGTTCACACACTTGCCTGGCATCTCAGTTCCAGTCATCCTTAGAGTCTGGGTCGCTACCACAGTTTCTAACAACAGGCGTTACCCACCTGCTCCATAAGTCAGGTAGTCCCGCGGAACCCAAGAATTATAGACCGATCACGTGTTTGTCGACGGTTTATAAACTTCTTACATCCATTTTGAGAGCGAAAATTAACACACACATTGACAGTTACTCGATTATGTCTGCCTCTCAAAATGGATGTAGGAATGGGTCTCGCGGTACTAAGGAGCTACTCCTCATAGACATGGCCATTAGCCAACAGGTTCGCCGATCCCGCAAGGATATGTCGACATGCTGGATAGATTATAAGAAGGCCTACGACTCGGTGCCACATACATGGCTCATGAGGGTGCTGGAGTTGTACAAGATAGATGCAACTCTACGCACCTTCCTTGAGTCGTGTATGAGACAGTGGAAGACGGTCCTTCGCTATCCAGGGTGTCGACAGATCCAGGGGAATGATGAGCCTGTATGGATTAAACGGGGAATATTTCAGGGCGACAGTTTGAGTCCACTTTGGTTCTGCTTAGCCCTGAATCCTCTAAGCACACTGCTGGAGGACTCAGGTCTAGGCTATCGGTTGAAGAGAGGTGGTCAGGTCATATCTCACCTCCTCTACATGGATGATTTGAAACTCTTTGCCCCTAACAAATTGCATCTGATGGAGCTACTGAAGGTAACTGAAACTTTTAGTAGTGCCATCAGGATGGAATTTGGTGTGGACAAATGTGCAGTCATGCATGTAAAGGGGGGGAAGATTATGGAATCCGAGGGAATTCCACTTTCGGATTCCATACACCTTAGATCCCTCTCCTCATCCGAAAGCTATAAGTATTTGGGTATGTCGGAAGCGGTAGGCATCAACGATGCTGACATGAAGCAATCCTTGAAGGAGCGCTTCTTTTGTCGCCTGAAGAAGGTATTAATTAGTCTTCTTTCGGGCGGAAATAAGGTGCGCGCCTTCAATGGTTGGGTCATGCCGGTTTTGATGTACTCTTTCGGCATACTCAAATGGACTCAGACTGAACTCGACGCCCTAGATAGAAGGGTCCGTACACTGCTGACCGCAAACCGGATGCATCACCCACGATCATCGGTGATGAGACTGTATATCCCGCGGAAGTGTGGGGGTCGAGGATTTTTAAATGCGAAAACCCTCCACAACCGCGAGGTGTACAGTCTCAGGGAATATTTTTTAAAAGCCGAAGTGGGTATGCACCGTGATGTGGTCGCAATGGACAAGGGGCTCACCCCGCTCTCCATGGCGAAAGAGAACTGGCGCAAACCTGTAGTACTTACTACCGATGACCGCAAGAAGGTATGGCAAAGCAAGGAGCTTCACGGGCGCTTCTATCGGGCTCTTCATGAGCCCGGTGTAGATTTCTTAGCGTCCGTATCCTGGCTGCGTTTCAGTGACCTCTTCGGGGAAACTGAAGGTTTTGTCTGTGCAATTATGGACGAAGTTATCTTGACGAATAACTACCGGAGACATATTATGAAGGACGGGACGGCTGACGTGTGTCGGGCATGCCACCGTCCGGGTGAGTCCATCAGACATATTATCTCTGGTTGTTCTCGTCTGGCTAACAGCGAGTACTTGCACAGGCATAACCAAGTAGCCAGGATTATTCACCAGCAACTTGCTTTGAAATATAAACTTGTCGACTCAGAGGTACCGTATTACAAGTATGTGCCCGACCCAGTTCTCGAAAATAACCATGTCACGTTGTACTGGGATCGGTCTATCATCACTGACAGGACTGTTGTCGCCAATAAACCTGATATAGTGGTGATAGATCGATTAGTGCGCCGCGCAATGATTGTTGATGTTACCATTCCACATGACGGGAACCTCGTGAAAGCTGAGAAAGATAAACAAATCAAATATCTTGACTTAGCACGCGAGGTTGTTGACATGTGGAATGTGAGCTCAACTGTCATTGTGCCGATTGTCGTATCGGCCAATGGCCTGATGGCCGACAGCCTCGATCAACATCTATCGAGGCTCTCGTTAGGCGGTTGGATCAAGGGCCTGATTCAGAAGGCAGTACTCCTCGATACGGCTCGCATTGTGAGGAGGTTTCTATCTCTGGAGCCCTAACCACCGGTAGCTTGGACCCTGCTCCCGACACCGGTGGATCACTATTTTTTTATATTTTTAAATGTTTTTTTTTATTTTTTTATTTAATCATACTAATATTTAAAAATGTAACAAAATAAGACGACTAAATAAATAAACGACATAATAATAATAATAAATTTTCATACCCAATTCCTCTCTCTGGAGCCCTGACCACCGGTAGCTTGGACCCTGTTCCTGATACCGACGGGCTACTATTTTTATATTTTTAAATGTTTTTATACTTTTTATATTCTAATATTTAAAAATATAATTTATATGATTACATTCAAATAAAGGAGATAATAATAATAATTTATTTCAGATTCATCCTAAGATTACATCCATATTTATTAGTAAAATTGCGAGCTTACAAACTAATGTTAGTAATAAAATAATAGATTAAAAAATAATAATAATAATAATAATAATCTGTGGCCCGGCTGTCAAGTTGACGGTGACAAAAATTTTACTCCGTATATTTTCTAATATTTTTCAAACATTAATAATTAAGAAATAATGTTTTTAAATCTACTCTATACCATTTTTGAAGACCAATATTAGCATCATAACATTTACATTGGTACTATACCAGGATGCATGAAAATAAAATACGCAGATGACACAAAGATGTTGACACGAAGTCGGGCACGACAACTTCAAACCACACTCCCAACACCTTCGGACTCGTCGCTCAGCTCCGCCTCGCAGCTGCCGGAACCTGCTCCAGACGTGAGTCCAGTGACTTCAGCCGCTGTAGTTGCGTCGAGCTCGAGCGACGAATACTTTTCACCGCCGATGACACCACCGCCAGTACGTCGACGCGGAAGAGGCCGACCACCGGCCAGCTTAGGACTCCGAGGACCTGCGGCCTCTGATAGGGTCCCCGCTGCCGGTGGAAGTGTGCAGCGCATGAGATGGACACAAACTGTCAATGAAAATGTCATGCGCGCATACTTTGGGGCTACAGAGGGGGGAAGTAACTTGACTGCGTACCGTGGTAGGATGCTCTCTCTGTTTCAGGTGCTCGAGCCAGCTGTCAACGTGTCAACGCAACGACTGTCGGATCAGGTGCGGGTTATCCAGTGTAACCATATGCTGGATGACGTTGTACTTGATCGACTACGCCTCGAATCACGGAATAGCCACGTTGCGCCTGCTTCGTCATTGGTCGCGGTGCAACTGCAAAATTTACCCAGTTTTTCATCGCGCCCCAACCGCTTTGATAAAGAGGATGATGACGAGGCTATATCCGTGAGTTCCCAGTGCAATGTAACATTGAGGAGCGCTTTGGACGATGCTTTCCGTGAGTACCGATCTATTCCGCCTGGACTCAGACCACGTTTACCTCGTTTGCCCATGCACAAGAAAAACAAGGCGCTGGTGTGTGCTCTAGACTCGCAGCTGTCAAATTACTTTAACGACAGCAATGACCTCACCGATACCCATTCAATCTTGTACTGTGCGGCTGTTGCGGCATGTCGTGTGGCTCATGTCAAATTCCCGAACAGTGACAGAGCCACACGACCAAAACCAGCTGTACCAGCTTGGCAGTGCAGGATTGAGCGTCGTATCGGGGAGACTAGAGCACTCATCGGCAAGCTAATCTGCTTCAGGGAGGGCAATAGTCGCCCTAGAGTGATGCGTTTTGTGAGGCGGGCGTTCTCGGGGACTGATATTAGTTCTCGAGATTATTTGTCCCGCGTCACAGAACGTATCGACTACCTGAAGCAGAAGATCTATGCATGGGCAAACCGTATTCGTCGGTACAGGCGGAGAGTGGAGCGGTACACTCAGAATCGCACATTCCAGAGCGACGAAAGGTGGGTTTACAGGGATTGGGAACGACAGGACCAATGTGTGACTGACACGCACCTACCAGATGATGACGCCATGTGTTCGTTCTGGCAAAACATCTGGTCGGTGCCTGTCAGTCACACCGAAGGAGATTGGACTGGGAAGATCGAGCGAGCGTGCGAACTTATACCAGAGATGGAGCCAATTATCATCAGCCCCCAAGATATTGCTCGTGCAGTCCGTCCGTTGCCTAACTGGAAATCTCCAGGGCCGGACGGGCTGCAAAACTTTTGGATAAAGTGGTTCCAAAGATCGCACGCCCCCTTGGCTTCCCAGTTCCAGTCAGCCTTAGAGTCAGGGTCGCTGCCCCAGTTCCTAACGACAGGAATAACCCACCTGCTCCATAAATCAGGTAGTACCGCGGATCCCAGAAATTATAGACCGATCACTTGTCTACCGACGTTCTATAAAATTCTTACATCCATTTTGAGAGCTAAAATTAATAAACATATAGACAGCAACTCCATCATGTCTGTCTCTCAAAATGGATGTAAGAACGGGTCCCGCGGTACTAAGGAGCTACTTCTCATTGATATGGCCATTAGCCAACAGGTTCGTCGTTCCCGAAAGGATCTGTCGACATGTTGGATAGATTATAAGAAGGCCTATGACTCGGTGCCACATACATGGCTCATGAGGGTGCTGGAATTGTATAAAGTAGATACAACTCTGCGCACCTTCCTGATGACGTGTATGGGGCAATGGAGGACGGTTCTTCGCTATCCAGGATGTCGAAATATCCAGAGGAATAGCGAGCCGATAAGGATCGAGCGAGGCATATTCCAGGGTGACAGTTTGAGTCCGCTTTGGTTCTGCTTAGCCTTGAATCCTCTAAGCACGCTGCTGGAAGATTCAGGTCTAGGCTATCGGCTGAGGAGAGGTGGTCAGGTTATATCTCACCTCCTCTACATGGATGACCTAAAACTCTTTGCCCCCAACAATTTGCAACTGATGGAGCTACTGAAAATTACTGAAACTTTCAGTAGCGCCATCAGGATGGAATTTGGTGTGGACAAATGTGCGGTCATGCATGTAAAGCGAGGGGAGATCGTGGAATCCGTGGGAACCCAACTCTCGGATTCCACAAATCTTAGAGCCCTCTCCGCATCCGAAACCTATAAGTATTTGGGTATGTCGGAAGCGCTAGGCATAAATGTTACTGACATGAAGCAATCGTTGAAGGAGCGCTTCTTTGGCCGCCTGAAAAAAGTATTTAATAGTCTTTTATCAGGCGGGAACAAGGTGCGCGCCTTCAACGGTTGGGTCATGCCGGTTTTGATGTACTCTTTCGGCATACTCAAATGGACTCAGACCGAACTCGACGCCCTGGATAGGAGGGTCCGTACGCTGCTAACTACAAATCGAATGCATCACCCACGGTCATCGGTAATGAGGCTGTATATCCCGCGAAAGTGTGGAGGTCGAGGCTTTTTAAACGCTAAGAACCTCCACAATCGCGAGATATTCAGTCTCAGGGAATATTTCCTAAAAACCGACGTGGGGATGCATCGAGATGTAGTCGCGATGGACAAGGGCCTCACACCGCTCTCCTTAGGTAAAGAGAACTGGCGCAAGCCAGTAGTGCTTGACACTAATGAACGCATGGAGGTATGGCAGAGTAAGGAGCTTCACGGGCGCTTCTTTCGGGCCCTACATGGGCCCGATGTAGATCTACTAGCGTCCGTAACCTGGCTACGTTGTGGTGACCTCTTTGGAGAAACCGAAGGTTTTGTCTGTGCAATTATGGACGAAGTTATGATGACGAACAACTACCGGAGATTTATTGTGAAAGACGGCACGGTTGACATCTGTCGGGCATGCCACCGGCCGGGGGAATCAATCAGGCATATTATCTCCGGGTGTTCTCGTCTAGCTAACGGAAAGTACTTGCATAGACACAACCTTGTAGCTAGGATAATACATCAACAACTTGCTCTGAAATACAACCTTGTGGAATCGGAGGTGCCGTACTACAGGTATGTGCCCGACCCAGTTCTCGAAAATGGTAATATCACATTGTACTGGGATCGATCCATCATCACTGACAGGACTATTGTTGCCAATAAGCCTGATATAGTGGTGGTGGATCGATCAGAGCGACGTGCAATGATTGTTGACATAACCGTCCCGCATGATGAGAACCTCGTGAAAGCCGAGAAAGATAAACAAATCAAATATCTTGACTTGGCTCGTGAGGTTGTTGACATGTGGGATGTGGAATCAGCGATCATTGTGCCGATAGTCGTGACAGCCAATGGCTTAATAGCCAAGAGCCTCGACCAACACCTGAGGAGGCTCTCGTTGGGCAGCTGGATCAAGGGCTTGATTCAGAAAGCGGTACTTCTGGACACGGCTCGCATTGTCAGGAGGTTCCTCTCTCTGGAGCCCTGACCACCGGTAGCTTGGACCCTGTTCCTGATACCGATGGGCTACTAGTTTTTTATATTTTTAAATGTTTTTGTACTTTTTATATTCCAATATTTAAAAATATAATTTATATGATTACATTAAAATAAAGGAGATAATAATAATGACATGACAGCAACTCCATCATGTCTGTCTCTCAAAATGAATGTAAGAACGGGTCCCGCGGTACTAAGGAGCTACTTCTCATTGATATGGCCATTAGCCAACAGGTTCGTCGTTCTCGAAAGGATCTGTCGACATGTTGGATAGATTATAAGAAGGCCTATGACTCGGTGCCACATACATGGCTCATGAGGGTGCTGGAATTGTATAAAGTAGATACAACTCTGCGCACCTTCCTGATGACGTGTATGGGGCAATGGAGGACGTTCCTTCGCTATCCAGGATGTCGAAATATCCAGAGGAATAGCGAGCCGATAAGGATCGAGCGAGGCATATTCCAGGGCGACAGTTTGAGTCCGCTTTGGTTCTGCTTAGCCTTGAATCCTCTAAGCACGCTGCTGGAAGATTCAGGTCTAGGCTATCGGCTGAGGAGAGGTGGTCAGGTTATATCTCACCTCCTCTACATGGATGACCTAAAACTCTTTGCCCCCAACAATTTGCAACTGATGGAGCTACTGAAAATTACTGAAACTTTCAGTAGCGCCATCAGGATGGAATTTGGTGTGGACAAATGTGCGGTCATGCATGTAAAGCGAGGGGAGATCGTGGAAACCGTGGGAACCCAACTCTCGGATTCCACAAATCTTAGAGCCCTCTCCGCATCCGAAACCTATAAGTATTTGGGTATGTCGGAAGCGCTAGGCATCAATGTTACTGACATGAAGCAATCGTTGAAGGAGCGCTTCTTTGGTCGCCTGAAAAAAGTATTTAATAGTCTTTTATCAGGCGGGAACAAGGTGCGCGCCTTCAACGGTTGGGTCATGCCGGTTTTGATGTACTCTTTCGGCATACTCAAATGGACTCAGACCGAACTCGACGGCCTGGATAGGAGGGTCCGTACGCTGCTAACTGCTAATCGAATGCATCACCCACGGTCATCGGTAATGAGGCTGTATATCCCGCGAAAGTGTGGAGGTCGAGGCTTTTTAAACGCTAAGAACCTCCACAATCGCGAGATATGCAGTCTCAGGGAATATTTCCTAAAAACCGACGTGGGGATGCATCGAGATGTAGTCGCGATGGACAAGGGCCTCACACCACTCTCCTTGGGTAAAGAGAACTGGCGCAAGCCAGTAGTGCTTGACACTAATGAACGCATGGAGGTATGGCAGAGTAAGGAGCTTCACGGGCGCTTCTTTCGGGCCCTACATGGGCCCGATGTAGATCTATTAGCGTCCGTAGCCTGGCTACGTTGTGGTGACCTCTTTGGAGAAACCGAAGGTTTTGTCTGTGCAATTATGGACGAAGTTATGATGACGAACAACTACCGGAGATTTATTGTGAAAGACGGCACGGTTGACATCTGTCGGGCATGCCACCGGCCGGGGGAATCAATCAGGCATATTATCTCCGGGTGTTCTCGTCTAGCTAATGGAGAGTACTTGCATAGACACAACCTTGTAGCTAGGATAATCCATCAATCGGAGGTGCCGTACTACAGGTATGTGCCCGACCCAGTTCTCGAAAATGGTAATATCACATTGTACTGGGATCGATCCATCATCACTGACAGGACTATTGTTGCCAATAAGCCTGATATAGTGGTGGTGGATCGATCAGAGCGACGCGCAATGATTGTTGACATAACCGTCCCGCATGATGAGAACCTCGTGAAAGCCGAGAAAGATAAACAAATCAAATATCTTGACTTGGCTCGCGAGGTTGTTGACATGTGGGATGTGGACTCAGCGATCATTGTGCCGATAGTCGTGACAGCCAATGGCTTAATAGCCAAGAGCCTCGACCAACACCTGAGGAGGCTCTCGTTGGGCAGCTGGATCAAGGGCTTGATTCAGAAAGCGGTACTTCTGGACACGGCTCGCATTGTCAGGAGGTTCCTCTCTCTGGAGCCCTGACCACCGGTAGCTTGGACCCTGTTCCTGATACCGATGGGCTACTATTTTTTATATTTTTAAATGTTTTTATACTTTTTATATTCTAATATTTAAAAATATAATTTATATGATTACATTCAAATAAAGGAGATAATAATAAATAAATATAATAAATATCTTGACTTAGCACGCGAGGTTGTTGACATGTGGAATGTGAGCTCAACTGTCATTGTGCCGATTGTCGTATCGGCCAATGGCCTGATGGCCGACAGCCTCGATCAACATCTATCGTGGCTCTCGTTAGGCGGTTGGATCAAGGGCCTGATTCAGAAGGCAGTACTCCTCGATACGGCTCGCATTGTGAGGAGGTTTCTATCTCTGGAGCCCTAACCACCAGTAGCTTGGACCCTGCTCCCGACACCGGTGGATCACTATTTTTTTATATTTTTAAATGTTTTTATTTTTTATTTTTTTATTTAATCATACTAATATTTAAAAATGTAACAAAATAAGACGACTAAATAAATAAACGACATAATAATAATAAAAAATGTAGTTTTATTGAATGACATACAATAAACAATTTGTATGTCATTCAACTGAACACTAGTGGCAGGTCCGGGTGGACTTCCCGACAACGGTGGCAAATCACTAAACGACTGCGTGCAGCCGTATCCAGCGAGCCAGTATCGGAGAGTCCCACCGGTCCGCCAGCGCGCGCAGGATGGTGTTGGGACTGTCGCGCGTGCGGCGCATGATAGATGCGCACCGTTTGCGCATGATGGCCGCAAAGCCGTCTGTGTCAGCCGCCGCGAACATCGCGGAGGCGCTGCAGTAGCGCGGCAGCCCCATCAGCACCCGGAACGCGTTATTGTATTGAACGCGCAGATCGCTGTATGTCCGCTGTGTATAGTTAACCCACAGGCCGCAGGTGTAAAAGGACTGACAGTACGCTTTAAAAAGCGCAACTTTGACAGCCCCCGTGCACCGCGAAAACCTGCGGGCCAACATGTTGCATCGGACAGACAGCGCTCTGCGCTCCCTTTCGATATCCACACTGTCCTTAAGGTCCTCGGTGACCCAGTGGCCCAAATACTTAAATTGCTCGACTTTGTTTAGAGCTGTACCACTTAGAGTGAAATTCGGAATGAATGTGTATCGCTTCTTGTCCGGTCTGAAAATCATTATCTCACTCTTATAGCAGAACTTTTTGTCATAATATTATTTTGCATAGCAGCGGATAGCATAACCTTCATTTCGCAGAAAATCGTTTGGCATAAACTCATTTATCATACAATCAAAACTCATAATTTTGTAATTCAGAATCATCTTTAGGCATAAATTTCATATCCATAATAATAGAAAGACTCATCTATCACATTACAGAAAATTCATAGTTAGAATAATTTAGTATTTTTTACTATGATAATAAAATTGATTGAACACAAATTTTTTTTTCGCCACGGACTATTATTACACGGTTTATTTTCCTGTAAGAAGCATGCAAACAAGCATACACCATGCATGCAAAACAAGCATACACCATGCATGCAGCGAGCATGCAGCATGCAGCAAGCATGCAAACAAGCGTACGCCATGCATGCAGCAAGCATGCAGCACGCACGCAAGCATTTAGCATGCAAGCACGCATTCAGCATGCAAGCGAGCATGCTACATGCAGCCGGTATGGCTTCTGTCACGGCTACGGCACTGCGGGGCTCCGGCGGTCCCACGCGAGCTTATCGTCGCAGATGGTTTTAACACTCACCACCGCAGCTTCGACTTGCTGGCCCGCTACGCCGACCAGCCTCAGCCGCGGCGGCGGGCGTTGAAACCACCTGATCCTCAGCTCGCGGGTCACTTCGCCCCTCCGCGCCTACGCAGGCTTAAATTACACTGCACACAAGACTACGTGGAGGGCAGACAAGAGTACGTGGAGTCGGTTTTGCTGCGATTCGTTTCTGTCACTAACTTTTGTAGCACAACATATTCTCTTTTTAATTAAGACAATATTTTAATTTAAGTTTAAAAAATCTATTTTATAGAAATGACAATACCTATGCCTATTAAAATTATTCCAAATGAAATTCTGCCATCTTCATATTAGGCCAAGTGAAATTGTACCAAGTAAACGTTATGCTAAACGAAATTATGCGGAATTTTAACTTTGCCGAAGGTAATTATGCCAAATAAAATTCTGCCATCTTAAAAGTATGCCATTGTAAATTCGGACATATAAGCATTAAAAAAATAATTATATTAAATAATTTTTATGCCTTAAAAATATTTGTTTAAAGAAAATTATGCCAAGTGTGTTATGCCAAATAAATTTCGGAGCATCAAGATTCTGCCAAATAGAGGGAACCCTTTACTTAGATATGTCTTTAAGTCATAATAATTATGACTAAAATCTGGTAAAATAAAACCTTACAGTTTTATATCCAGTGTTTTATGTAGTACTTTAGGTTTACAGAAAATACATATAGTTTCTAAGGTATTTTTTTAATATGCATATCTAGGTACATGCTTCTTCAACTGCCCAGGAAAATATGATATTTACAACGAAAAAAATCCGAGGGAACCATCTTTACTAAGTCATCAAAATTACCGTGTGAAAAAAAAAAACTGTCAAAGGTTCCGACAATTAGTTTATTTAAAAATCTCGCTAAGCAATATTCAATAAAAAATTCTGCAAAAACAGTTCAGCTAAAAACAACAATGGAAAGTAATATTTTTCAAACCAATTAAATTGAACAAAGTGACACCTGATACACATCTATTGAAACAACCCTAAACCAAATCAGCAATAACAAATAACAGTTTGTATTTGCAACAATAACAACAGGTTCATTACGTAAAGCAATTAACTTATTGGCATGACGTCACTGTTTACTGACGTCACGTCATTGTTTACTGATGACCATTAGGCTGTCTTTCTACCAGATATATGAGTTAAGCTGCGTAGCGAAGGGTGTGTATTATATCAACCAATGGGATTGTTTGATTTCTCATAGCCTTGCGTAGCTTTGATGGAAAAGGGTTCAAAGAAGCTACGATGAAGCGATGGATATGAGTAAGGGTAGTTCATTACATGCCGAAAATACCTCACTGCCGTACCTCGCGGTCGCGGTTTGCCTCACTACCTCGATGTCACCTCCATGTAAAACAAATACATGCTAATAGACACGGGCACACATGACGAAGGTTACCTCACTGCGATACATCGCGGGCTGCTTGGGGGTTTACCTCAATGTAATGCATGCAAACAATCTGCCTTTTCCCAACTATTTTGGGCTCAACTTCGAGTCTATCCGGATGCAACTTAATTATTTTACATGGAGCGACTGCCAATCTGACCGCCACAGGGACTGGTTGTCAGACTTTCGGGCTTCTGAGGACCCGTAACGACTGTCAAAGATTTATGAAAGTTGGGAATCGAACCCAACACAATATCTTGCACGCGGCCTGCATGCGCAGGCAGCGTGATCAGCGCGTCATCGGCAAGCTGAGGCGCGGCGCGGCGACGACACCGCTCGGCCCGATGACCACTCGCTTCCCCGGAGACCACCGCGACGGACGACACTCTAACACGCCGTAACGATCTATGTTGGTCCGGGACAGTTGTAACATTTTGAATTTAATCGGCAATACAGCAAGCCTATATCTATACAGTCCACTTTTATTTATCCCAAACGAGCAAATCGAACATTGGTCATTCGAGCCGGATCTGGCCGTCTTATAATTTGCAAAAAATAACGGTTTCGGAAGAAAAAACTTCAAACTCGAAGCTTTTCAGTTGCGGTCTTCAGCGGCGCCAGTTCCTGCAGGAGTCATCAATGTCCTGTTCAAGAAATTTCGCGTAGCACCCGCACACGCCTAGAGGAAGAAGTCATCTAGAGGTCGACCGGCGCGGACTTCGGATCCGTCGAATGTTCGAGTCATCGTTACGGACAAAGAAGGACAAGAACTGGACTACTATTATATTTCACCAAGTCTTGATAACGACGTCGGCGCTTATTAAATTGACTGGATTGTACGATTTACGCCGGGTCATCGGTTGGAAGGATTTTTGCACAGGTTTCTTGTTGATAAGGATTCGGCAGTCAGTGATGCGACATCAAGGTGTTGTTGGACAACCCCGATGACAAGAGCGAGGAGCGTGAGCAGTTTGAAAACCAGTATTATTAGCTGGTGGCGACGCCGACAGCCGGGACCAATGACTTAACGTGCTTTCCGGGCCACGGACCGACTGCAGCAAGCGTAGCGTAGCCTGATCAATCGTCCCGTACGACTGCTATAACTTAGCCAGGAGTCTCTCAAAAAATTACTTAATTTTAAGCAATGTTTATTACTAAGCCCCTTAGTTTCGTAGCTTAGCTTTACCACTTAGCTCCACGCACATCTCTGGTGGAAAGGCAGCCTTACCGTTGGAGTCTATTATGTAATTGATTCGAAATGGTATGAATGCATATTATGTACATATAGTGTTCAGAGATCCGTATAATTGTCGGCAATCAAATTGAAATTGTCCGTGTTGATTGCATGAGCAAGAGATAATTGATTCTAGATTGGTTCAATTAACGTTGAAAATAGTATTACGATAAGATTATCAGTACACCCGATTTTACGAATGATAACAACAAATAAACTTTTAACTAATTTAAAAGCATTCCCAAGAAGTATAGGTCGTGTGTGTGTGTGTATTTGATGCAAATTAATTACTTAAATAAAATTTAAACTTTTACATTTTAATAAAATTTAAAATATGGGATGAAATACTAATTATTAAAGAAAAAGAAAATAATAATAATTCAAAATAATCTATATCTATATACTAATTATAAAACTGAAGAGTTTGTTTTTTGTTTCAACGCGCTAATCTCGAGACCTATCTAGTCGGATTTGAAAAATTCTTTTTGCATTGGATAGCCCAATTTTTGAGAAAGGCTATAGGCTACTTAACATTACGCAAACAAAAAAAATCAAACAACGCTAACGTAATAATAGGGCGATGCGATGCGACTGGGTAGGTCGGGGGAACGAGACGCATACGAAGTAACGGACAGAAGCTAGTTAGAGAAAAAAAGGTAAAAAGTAATTTTTTCTGTAATGTAACAAGCTAACTTATTAAAAACCAGGCTCAAAAAGTAAGGATACTGATGTGTGTACTTCTTGCAAACTAATTAGTTAAATGAAAAGAACTTTTACATTTTAAGTTATAAATTCTGGAATAAATTATCATATTTTTTCAATTAATTTAGTCGCGATTGTGACTTTTATGTTCGTTCGTTATCTTTTTTGGGTCTCTCGTACAGTCGCCCGCTCAAATTCTTAACGTAATTCCTCACTCGACTTCTAGGACACATATACAAAGCTAAAAGAAGCTGTCTGTTCTTACAGACTATGCAGAAAAGCATTCACTTGCCTAAAACTTCGCCATAATATGAAAAAGATTAGGAAGCAAGAATTTAAAAAATACTAGAAGTAACTGTGATAAAATACCATATTTCTCAATTAATTTCGTCGCTAACTTGACTTTTATGTTCGTTCATATTCTTTTTTGGGTGTCTCGTACTCTCTTCTCTTCTTGGTCGCGTACATCATTACTGAAAGTTGTGTCCCTGAAAGGCCTTCATGGGTTTATGCACGATGTTCTGTCGCTTCGTTCGGTTCTCAGCTTCTCTCAGGGCGTTCGTAACAGAGAGTCCAGCGAGGGCGGTTACTTGGTCTGACCAGCGCAGCGGTTAGGTGATCGATCGCGAGGTCGTTTCCCATCTACCTTGCCCATCACCACGAACTATTCTAGATTATCTGGTTCCCGACGGGCAATGTGACCAAAATAATCGAGAATCCTTTGTAACAGATCGTGGATAGTCTATCTTTTATGCGTAGTTGGATAGATATGTTCGTTTTCTTTGCAGTCCATGGATGGTTTCTCGTACAGTCACCTACTAAAATTCTTAACGTAGGTAATTCCATAGTCGAAATTTAGGACACATAAATCTTAAAGAACAAGTCTGCTCTGACAGTCTGTACAGAAAAGTATTCACTTGCCTAAAATTTCGCCATAATCTGAAAAAGAGTAGCTAGCAACGAATGAAAGCAAACGATGCCATAATAGCATCGTCTGCCAGAACTTTGTGGGGCTGAAGTTCTGAAGTGTGCAATCAACGCGCGAACTTCGTCTTTGTGGGACGGACATAATTTTTCTCATCTTTTTGAGTGAAGGATTAAGGATAGTGTCTTTAGTGCTAGATAGTTATAAATATAGAATGTTTAAATAATTTGAGGCACAGAGCTGATTTTACTATAGTAAGATATGTTTTCGTCAAACAAATCGGCACACGACAGTTTTAAAATGAAAAACGTTAAAAATATTTTTTTTTTCGCTGTATTTTTAGCAGTTATCTTTATTACCTAGTTTAGTACCTACTTCTACTATAGTGCGGCCGGTGAGAGAATGCGTTCTTGACGCCTGTCAGTTTAATACAAATTAATTAGTGTTTTGCGAATTTGATCTTTATTAGCTACTAGAATGGTCGCACTGACAGGTGTCAGGAACGTATTCTCTTGACAGCGGGACTGTAGGTATAAAAGTATGGTCGAATTCGCCATAAGTTAAATTAAGCTTCAGAACTAAAATATGTTCCGGATAAAAATTATATCTAAAACTTGAATTTTTAAGTGACTCGTATTTTTTTGGATCACTCGCGCTTTTTTTCGGTACTGTGACTAGCACCCTAATTGCGTAACAGACTTTTAATCGTAGTCTGAATAATTTTAAGGATATTGCTAATCCATTGCTTCATAATATGTTCAAATAAATGGAAAATGTCAAAGTCATTGCTACTATACTCTGTCCACTAGGTTAACCGTTTTTTGACAGATCGAACTACAGAGCAATTATATTTTTTTGCCAAAAATGATAAACGTACGGTATTATAATGTCTCTAAGAAGTCATAAACAAGATAATTCAATAAGATTAGGCAGTTTATATATTTATTTTATTACGCATTTGAAAGTTAACTTTTACGTAATCTGGAATATATGCGTTCTAAGACAGCTGTCAACAAACGGTTAACCTAATGGACAGGGTATAATAGTGTGTTACACAATTACCCCGCTGCTTATTGCGCAGGGCCTTGACATTTAGACGTTATGTTTTTGTTTTCAAAGTTATGATTTTTTATGGCAGAAAGGTAACAAATTGTTTGTGAAACTTTCTTTGATCTGTTTATCAAATAGTAAGTTCTGTGATTTCAAAAAAGCTTTATAAAAGGTTACATTATTCGGTAAACTATGTTTGTAGGAATAAGGAAAGGATAATAACTGTGGAATTGTATATAGATATGATTTCAAAAAGGTTTATGAAAGGTTACATTCCTCGGTAAACTGAGTTGGTAGGTATAAAGTATAATAATCAACTTAAGGTCAAAGTTAATCCAAGTTAGACGCGAACATCTGTGGAGTATCGCAGCATCAGTTGGAGCCAGTTTACCTATCTCACAAGTTGGTGTTGTGTCGAGATAGTTTGTGCTCTGTGGTGCGCTAGTGTTAGAAGATTGTTGTGAGATTTTGAGATGTTTAGGTAGGTACTAAAAACAATAGCAATTTGTAGAAGTCTTACCTAGTATATGGCCAAAGTCTTTACTCATTAGGAGGAACAATCTGTGTTGACGATGACAGCTTAGGTTTCTTCACGTTGTTGAATAGATAAATAAGTGTTAGGAAAACATTGTTTTTGATAATAAAAACAATACTCCGTACAACTGTACTATTTCACAATCAAATGAAGACGGACTCTGCAATACCTACCTTTTCCCATTTAAAATGACTCTTGCCTCACCCAGAAATAATATCATAAGCATTATTTCTAAGTGTTGCCACAGTAAAATAATACATTGAGTTGCCATTTTTTTTATTGCAAAATGGGCCTGCTCTTGACCTCGATCTCGCCTGGTGGAAAGCGATGTATGATGTCTATGATGGAACGAGTAAGCCCAGAAGATGCCTTTGTCATAACGAAAATACATTTAAAAGTTTGTTCCAGTAATTTGTACTTTGACAGTGTTGCCACAGTGGATATTATAATTCGGTATTAAAATAATACTTAAAAAAAAACCACCATCACGACATTATTATTATTCTCTTTATTTCAGTGTAAACACATATAAATTATATTTTTAAATATTACAATTTAAAAAGTATAAAAACATTTAAACATATAAAAAATAGTAGCCCACCGGTATCGGGAACAGGGTCCAACTACCGGTGGCCAGGGCTCTAGAGAGAGGAACCTCCTGACAATGCGAGCCGTGTCCAGAAGTACCGATTTCTGTATCAAGCTCTTGATCCAGCTGCCCAACGAGAGCCTCCTCAGGTGTTATGATTATTGTAAGCCTGTGTTGTCCCACTTCAGGGCAAAGTCCTCCCTTCCCTCCTTCCACTTTTCATATTATGTAAGTATTTTTATTTGAATAAACTGTGGTAAACACATATGTAGGATGTTGCAGATAGTGCAGGACACATTCCGCTATATATTACAATAGCATGCAAATTATTTCAAATGTAGATTTTAATCTATACGTAAAATAAAATCGTAATGCACACCATATGAAAGAGGTATTTTCTCCAAGTTACGATCGTTATTTCACGAGAAAATCGCTTCTGAATGTTGGGTAACTGTAAGGTATTATTTTATGCTCATGACTCTACATAAGGTGCTTGGGGAGGCCTATGTCCAGCAGTGGACGTCTTTCGGCTAAAATGATGATGATGACGATGATTCTACACAAGAATAAGAATATATTTATTTGCTTTAAAACATGGTACATTAAGGTGTTATAAATAAAGTACCTAGATATCATTAAACAAAACAATAGTACTTGCTTAAGGTTCCAGGTTTGTTTATCTACGTCGTGTGTGTTTCTGTCTGTCACAGGACTGTATCTATACTGTGGACTGTAGAATTCTTATAGCTAGTTTGACTATTTTGATATACCAGCAGAGCTCTTTTCTCCAATTTATTTATTCCATAAATGTTTTACTAGATATCTAGTAAAGTGGTGGCCTTATCAGAGACAAGTTTAAGCAATAAACAAGCGAGCGTTCTACAACGAATTGCACTTAAACATTCATCTGGTCTCGTCAACTGCACGGAGTAAAGGTTTACCCGCACTAGTGTTGCGGCTGAGAACTGCAGAGATCTGGATGTTTCTTTGAAAGAACAAATTATGAAAGAATATTATAACTAGCTGTTGCTCGCGACTTCATCAATGCGTATTTGTATTTCATCATTTGTTTATACAAATATCCAGTCTGAAAAGTAGCTTATTTAGGTCCCAGGCTACCTATTTGTCAATTTTCATACAGTTCAGTGGTTTAGGCGTAAAAGGTCACACCCTGACCGACAGATAGAGTTACTTTCAAATTTTAAAATATAAGTAGGTAGTAGGTGGAGCCCTGACACAGCCACAAGACGTCGCGGTAGACCCCGTAGAAGATGGCGGGACGAGCTGTAGAAAACAAACGACCAGCAGTGCGATTCTGTAACCATCTCATCGTGAAAACTTAGGTGAAGTGAGCGTGGAGTGAGCTGTCATTCCAACTAATGCTAAGGGATTGCCACTATTGACAGCTCACTCTAAGCTCACTTCACCTAACTTTTCACGGTGAGATTTTCCACTTGAGCCCGGGACCCGACGGCTTGCCGGGTAAAGCCTGGGTCCTGGCCTCGAGGGCTCTCGGGCCTCGACTGGAGGCGCTCTTAAGCGCATGCATGGAGAGAGGCCAGTTTCCACTCCGTTGGAAGACGGGGAAGCTGGTCCTCATTCAGAAGCCAGGGCGCCCTGCGGACTCTCCGTCCGCATACCGGCCCATAGTGCTGCTCGACGAGGTCGGCAAGCTCTTTGAGAGAGTGATTGCGGGCCGCCTCGTCGGGCACCTGGTGAGGACGGGGCCGGATCTTGCGGAGTGCCAGTTTGGCTTCCGCAAGGGGCGCTCGACGGTGGACGCCATCATGTGCGTGAGAGCCCTCACGACGGGGGACGCGGTGTCCCGGGGTGGGGTGGTCGTGGCGGTGTCACTCGACATCGCCAACGCGTTCAACACCCTGCCCTGGAGCTGCATAGGGGAGGCACTCCGGTATCACCGGGTGTCGACTTACCTCCGTCGAATAGTCGGGGCGTATTTGACGGACAGAGCCGTCATCTACCCCGGTCGCGACGGGAATTGGAACCGGCGAGAGATGTCGTGCGGTGTCCCGCAGGGATCGGTTCTGGGGCCGCTCCTGTGGGACATCGGTTACGACTGGGTGCTGCGGGCCGACCTCCCTGATGGCGTCAGCGTAGTTTGCTACGCTGACGACACGCTGGTCCTGGCGCAGGGGAGGTCGCATCAGGCGGCGGCCGACGCGATGACACGCGGGGTTGCGATAGTCGTGGAAAGGATCCGGCAGTTGGGTCTCGAGGTGGCATTGCACAAGTCCGAGGCCATGTCCTTTCATGGGCCCCGGTACGGGCCACCTTCGGGATCCCAACTGATGGTAGGAGGGGTTCACATCGGCGTCGAGACAACGATGAGATACCTGGGTCTCGTCCTCGACAGCCGGTGGAACTTCGTCGAACACTTTCGACGTTTGGCCCCCAAACTGGAACGGGCCGGGGCCGCCTTAAAGCGGCTCCTGCCCAACCTGAGGGGGCCAAACGCCTCCTGCCGGAGGCTTTACGCGGGGGTCGTGCGGTCCATGGCCCTTTATGGGGCCCCGGTGTGGGCGCGTTCACTGCGGCTCCGAGCCGCACACTATCTGAACGCGCCCCAAAAGGTGGTAGCCGTAAGGCTGATAAGGGGGTACCGCACGATCTCGGGCGAGGCAGCAGGCCTCCTTGCCGGACTGCCGCCATGGGATCTGGAGGCGATAGTCTTCGCGCGCCTGTATGACTGGCGCGCGGAGGCACTACGTCGGGGGGAAACTCTGCACCCGCGGCAAATCGCGGCGGAGCGGACGGACCTCCGGCGCGATCTCATGGCGGAATGGAAGGCGCGACTATCGCAACCCAGCGCAGGGCACGCCACGATAGCGGCGGTAAGACCCCTCTTTGAGGAGTGGCTAGAGAGGCGTCACGGCGCTCTCACCTACCGCCTGACGCAGGTCCTCTCCGGACACGGATGTTTCGGGAGGTTCCTGCACATAATCAGGCGGGAGGAGACGCCCGGGTGTCACCACTGCGAGGATCGCCCAGAGGACACGGTGGAGCATACGGTGGAGGTCTGCCCCGCTTGGGCAGAGCACCGCCGTGTCCTCGTAGAGGCGATCGGCAGCGGCGGCGACCTCTCGCGCTCGGCCCTGGTGCAAGCCATGGTCCGGGGCGTGAGGGAGTGGGAGGCGGTCACCTCCTTCTGCGAAGCAGTCATGCTAGCGAAGGAGGTGGCGGGATGGGCGAAGGAGAGATCCTCACGCCTCAGCCGCCGAGGGAGACGCTCCGGGCGTCGGGAGCCGCGTGACGACTCCCGGCCACCGTAGGCGCGGGCCTGCGGGCGGAGAGCAATGGGTAGCTCTCCGTCCGATCAGGACCAGGCCCGTGCCGGACGGCGTGTATGTGTTCCACGCGCGCCTCAAAGAGATGTCAGCGTAGTTGACGGGGCCCGACAGGGCCGAAGCCTGCCGGGGTAGCGGGATTGTCCGAAAGGGTTACCGCTGCCCTGGTACGTAAAGGGCTAAGGAAGGAACACGGGTGGGTTTTAGTCAGTAAGAGTCTGACACTCCCTTCTGCTCCACCCAGAGCGGGAGGAGTGATTTGATGATTTCCCATCCACAAAAAAAAAAAAAAAAAGCCCTGGATCGTGAGCTGGAAGTCATTGGGAGAGGCCTTTGCCCAGCAGTGGGCTGATGCAGGCTAACAGTAACAGTAAGGTAGTAGTTACAGTTATTGTTGGTATGGATTGGCAGTGAAGTGGAAAGATAAAGTATATTTTGGCCTGTATGTAGGTATACCAAAGTCTTTGTTCGTCAGTACATATTACTGCATACAAAATCGCAGTGTCCCTAGTACAGAACTAATATGGCTGTACCCTAACTGCTCAGCATGCAACGCACTCCTGATAATAACTTGCTTTGAACAAAGTTTGTGCTGTAATAACATCGGATACGCTTCACAGGTATATTTATACTATTTCTACCTCTGTACTGTTAGAGTAGGTACCAACTTGATATGCAGTTCTGAGCTAATCTAGGAATATACTAGGCGGAGGGTAGTTGTGATTTAATGACGTCATGTTCTGATAAGGCTGGTTTATTGGTCATGTCGTGGCTATTGCAGCGGGCGTAGTTTATTTAGGTATGGTAGAAATTCGCAGTGGGAACAAAATTGGGAATTGTGCCTGAAAGCCAATGACCAAAATGTATGGAGCAGTGTTGCTTTTTTTTTCTTGGCGGCCATTATTGAAACGAAAGGTTACTTACATTTAAATATTTTGTTTGTTAGTTAACTAACAAATCCGAAAACCGTAAATTTGTAGTTACATACCTACAAATTTGTACGAAACCCTCGGTGCCCGAGTCCGACACGCGCTTGACTGTTTTTTTTTATAATGTATTATTTCAATACCAAATTATAATATCCACTGTGGCAACACTGTTAAAGTACAAATTATCAATATTAAAAGTAATTTAGTGAAGTTTATCAAATTTAAATATTTTCATCGCATCACATGAGGTTTATTATTTAAAAAAAATTCAGTAGTAGAAATGGTGCCTGAAAAGCTTATAACCAAAATGTATAGAGCAGTGTTGCTTTTTTTTTCTTTGCGGCCATTATTGAATCGAACGGTTACTAACACAATAATGTACTGCGAGTTCCATGAAATTTAGTCTGAACTGAGTTATATCGATTTATACAGAATGTTCTATGTTATGAGTTTGGTTTCCGCACTCAGTCCGTCAAGTGGACCATTGTGCGTGGGCCATGGCGGCCGTCGTTGGTTCCAACCAACCCACCTCCCTCCAGAACTTGACTACGTCTCCTGGTCTGTTGAGAACATCTGTAAGAACTGGGCGCCCCGAGTGTTTCTGACCTAATCTGGGTAACGCCTGTGGGTGCACTTGCTGAGCACATACGCACGGTTTTGTCAGCCTCCATGCAGGCCCTGCACAGGGGACTGGCCGTTGTGCTTATATATACAGGCTGATTTTTCGTCCTAAATCTTAAGCTTTACTGCACAAAATTTACCCATATATTTAGTAAAAGGGCCACCTAAAAATGAGGCAATACTTTTGGTTATTGGTTTTAACATACAGTTTTGCACTTGTAGACATTTAAAAGTTTATTCCAGACCTTACATTGACCTTACATAAGCCGATCCTATAAACAAAAACTAGACTTCAAAAACGACTCAAAGGAGACCCTGACCTTTCCTTTTGTTTCTTTGATCTACTCATTAGTGACACCCAAACAGAAATATATAAAACAATATTTAAAGTAAAAGATCTTACAAGTAAAAGCCTTCTTTTTTTAATGTCTCAAAATGATGTATCGACGAGACTTAATTTACTATATACTATACAAATACTCTATATATACAAATAAATAAAATTGAAGTGTCTGTTTGTAATGTCATCTGCCTATGTTGGGGTTGGCTTCCAGTCTGACCGGATGCGGCTGAGTACCAGTATTTTTACATGGAGCGACTGTTTATCTGACCTCCACAACCGAGGTACTGGGTAATACGAAACTCCTTGGTAAGACTGGTTGTCAGGCTTTCGCGCTTCTGACGACCCCTGACGACTGTCAAAGATACACGAATGACTGCCGGGACCAACGGCTTAATGTGCTTTCCGAGTCACGGACGGGTATTGGTATGTACAGATGGTCATCCATCCACGGATCCACCGCGGCAAGCGTAGCGTAACCTGATCGATCGACCCTTGCGGCTGTTATTACACTAAATGCATATGAATGTGTATAGGGTATTTATAACAAAAAATCAAATTTTAACATATTTGTCTATCTGTTTGTTCCAGCTAATCTCCGAAACGGCTAAACCGATTGTAATTAAATGTGGTGTAGGAACAGTTTGAACCCTGGCGAGCAGAACCTAGTCTGTCCACAATAATAATATTGTATTAATTTGTAGCTACAACACATGTTACACTTTAGGTACTCAATTGTAACTACAGAATAATAAAACATTATGGAATAACAATAGTACATTTGGTTGGCTGTACATCTTTATTTTTATTTTCTGAACTAGCTTCTGCCTGCGGTTTCGCCCGCGTGGATGTCGGTCCCACGAGGACATGTTACCGGTACATAAAGAAGCCTATATGTTACTCCATAACAATCAGCTATATGCCAGTGACAGGCCCGTCAAAATCGGTCCAACCATTTCGGTGATTAGCCGGCACTAACAGACAGACGGACAGACAGAAAGACGGACAAAAAAAAAGATTTTTTGTTATAAGTAGCGTATACACTTTCATTTGAAGTGTCTGTAATACCAAAATAACAGCTTTAAAATTGATAGAAATCATGAATCATTTTCTTACCCCTTTCTTCGGATATAAAATCTGTCCTCCCATCCAAAATCTTACCTAACACAGTTACGTCACCGTTCCAATCCAATTTATTTCTCGAACTTGAACCGTCTAAGTAAAACATGAGGTGAACTTGGACGCGGTGCCAGCTGGTCAAACTCCGAGCGTCAACTTTACGAAGTGGTTTCCTCTGAATGTGTGGACAGCTGAGAAAATACGGACTGTGATTATACTTCTCTTGAACTGTATTTTTACTTTGGTTTAGCGTTTTGTCTTGATTGGGGACAGATAAGTCGTGTAGGTTAATCTCAGACAAGATCGTGGAGAAACGAAATCTCAGATAAAATCGCATACTCGACTGCGACGAGACCCATAAGGAGGGTTTTCTGGGTTTCGCCGCAGTCGAGTAATAAAACTTGGTGGTAGACTCTTTGGCGTAGTAATTGTGTAGTATTTAGCGTGGCGGTGATAAATTCATAGCCAGCGTAGCGATGTTCGTAGCAAGCGTAGCGATGTTCGTAGCAAGCGTAGCGATGTTCGTAGCAAGCGTAGCGATGTTCGTAGCAAGCGTAGCGATGTTCGTAGCAAGCGTAGCGATGTTCGTAGCAAGCGTAGCGATATTCGTAGCAAGCGTAGCGATGTTCGTAGCAAGCGTAGCGATGTTCGTAGCAAGCGTAGCGATGTTCGTGGCAAGCGTAGCGATGTTCGTAGCAAGCGTAGCGATGTTCGTAGCAAGCGTAGCGATGTTCGTAGCAAGCGTAGCGATGTTCGTAGCAAGCGTAGCAATGTTCTTACAAAAAATAAATTGGGTCGAGCTTCTTGGCGAGAGTTTAGTTTAGTCGTGGCTGATTCTGTTCTGTTCCCCATGATTTATCCTTGAACCTACTCGTATTATACCTTAAAAGATAATAAAATAATACCTCAACCAGTGCAACCTCGATATAACAAATCGAAAGGGAACAAGTAAATATTTGTTATATCAAGTAATTCGTTAAACTGAGGTTTGATATATTGAGGTTAGGTTGGTCTAAAATTTGTTATGAAGAGGTAAAAACGCGTCGAAACCTGTCGCGACTGAATCAAATACAATGTTATATAAAGGTTTTGGGTTGACAAAATTCGTTAATTAGAGGTTTACACTTTTTTTTTATAGTTGAAAATTCGTTATAAAGAGGTTGTTCGCAAAAAATCTTCGCAATGTAAAGGTATATTTTACATTGACTCTTATGGACAATTCAAGGGGATTACGAAAAATTCGTTAAATCGAGGGATTTGTTATATTGTGGTACGTTATATTAAGGTTGCACTGTAGTTTGTCAGGTAATTTAGTCAAATACATACATAATCAGCCTATAATGTTTCCACTGCTGGGACACAGGCTTCCTCTCGGGAGAGGGAGAGGGAGTGGGCCGTAATCCGCCACGCGGGCCCAGGAGCGGGATTTAGTAAAATAGGATTATCTAATGTGTATATTTTAATCGTATTAAATGCGAATAATAATTTGAAAAAAAAATGGCTGGAGTAGAAAATAATTATTTTCTTGTTTAAATGTAGCGTCTATACAAAAATATTCTAGCACTTAGTACTAACAAAACCTTTTTCCTCTAAAATTATAATCAACTTAATACCTCAACCTGAAAACATAAAGCAAATTAACATTATGAAAATGAACATCTCATACAATTTAAATTGTGCCGAGTACACACTAAATCAACGTGTTTGGTCGCTCGAGTATTTCTTGGTGAACTTTATTTCGTTAGCTAAGACTTTAAGCGACCTTAAATCATGGAGACCGGCTTTATTTAATTTAAACGCGTTGCTTTATGATGAGAGCTGTTGTTTTCGGAGGCGGTGTGAGTTAGAGGAGGGAGCGGTGGCGATTTATGAATACTTTTCGTCAAAAAAGCCCTTGCTAAAGCCGCAGGAACTCGTTGGATGCACGGAACCGGTCGAAGTGGAGGTGCTTGGGGAAGGCCTATGGTCTATGGCCTTGGGATGATGACTTTTCGTCACGATGTGTGAGTGTATTAGCATCATTATTCTCTTACCGTTGTCCCAATTTTTTCGTGGTCGGCGCAACATGTCTTTTTCTTCCATACTTCTCTATTAGTCATCATCTCGGTAGTCACCCCCTTTCTAACCATATCATCATTCACACAGTCCATCCATCATTATTTTCTTTGGTCTTCACCTACTCTTATAGTGAGTGTATAAGCATATTTTTGTGAAATAAATACCCTTCTTCTGGGACAGTCGAGCAGAAATAGAACTTATATTTTAAAGATTAGAAAGTTGTTTTTACTAAAAAAGTAACCTGTTTAGTACGAAGGTAACCTGGAAGTTTTTAAGTAGACCCCGGACCCAGGTTGGTTGAAGCAAGGAAAACCTGTTCAGGTGGAAATTCAAAGATGACTCCGCCTTGGAGTGTAATTGTGGTGCTGTTCCACAAACGATGGGGCACTTAATATCGTGTCCTGCGTGTCACGTCAGCTGCACGTTACAGGAACTGATGGACGCTGGTGATGGCGCCGAACAAGTAGCCGAATTCTGGGCCAAAAGAAAGAGACGTACACATTAAAAGCACAGAGCAATTAAAAAAAGTCTCTGTTGGACTAATCAGTTCTCAAGCTTATAAGAAAGTTGATTGCCTTGCAGCAGTGACCAGACCAATTCTCGTAATTAAAAACGTTCAAAATCTAGTCGCAATATCTCAGCGACAATCAATGTCAAAAACTTGTCAAAAATGTTGGCAAACTAGAGGTATTTTAGACAGATTGAGACTGAGATCAGAAGGCCAATTCTCGTAATTTAAAACGTTCAAAATCTAGTCGCAGTCTCATCTCAGCGACAAACAAATGTCAAAAACTTGTCAAAATGTAGGGAAATTAGAAGTATTTTTTGTCAGATTGAGACTGAGATCAGACTGTGAACGGTCTTAAAATTACGAGAATTGCCCCTCTGACTGTGAACGTTCTTAAAATTACGGGAATTGACCCTCAGACCATGGAAAATAAGTCAAAACACATGTTACACAAATTCCTATAGTTTCCTAATATTTGTCCTTCGCTTACAACTGGCGCCACAAATTAGTTAATTAAATTATTTTATTTTTTATTCTGACATCAAGCTGCAATTATGAGACAGTTTTCAGAATCACAAAAGCGGTCGTGACCACTTTTGTAATTGCCATGTTGGCGCGCTTTTACTCTAGTTTTTCTAAAGTAATTAAACACATACTGTTACTGTATCAGCTTACATGAGTTAGACAATTCGTTGGATTCTTTTGTTTCCTACATACTTTTAGTATTTGCCACATCTGCAGTGCCCTCCAAAACTTAGTTGACATTGTTCCACTTCAGCTGTACCTACCTAATCCCAAATCCATAATTCTCCATCACTCTTCTGCCCTTATCTCAATTTATCTGAGGTCGGCGTAACATGTCTTTTTCTTTCATACTTCTCTAGTAGTCGTCGTCTCGGTAGTCAACCCCATTCTAACCATATTATCATTCACACAGTCCATCCATCGTTTCTTTGGTCTTCCGCTACACTTATAGCCTTCGACATTCGTACTCAAAACTCTTCTCACGACATTTTCCCCATTTCTCCGTATCACATGCCCATACCATGACAACCGATTTCCACACAACGTTTTAGTTACCGGTGCCACTTTTCAAACCTCATCTTTTTTATGATTTAAAATTCTAGTTTCAAATGTTTCGACTGTATACTCGAACATTTTTATTGACTAATTCACGGATACCTATAATAAGGGATTATCTGTTTTTTTAAACCTTGTTTCAGTTAGAATGCTAGTCAGAATGTAGCACCCCCATCCCACTTCAGCTGTAATGAAGTGGGAAAATGTCAACTAACGTTTGCAGGCTAGTCTATAATACTTCTAAGCAGTGGTGATGAAATAATTTACACAAATTAAAGTGGCTGTCTGTGTTACCTGAGTGTGTTACCACTGGGCCACCACTTCTTTTTCAGGTGTAGGGCTAAAAATGTTATCAACAAGTTCATTACGTAAGTAATGATGTTAAAAGCGGCGTGTACTCTATGTATAGCTTTCGGGTATTCACAGAAAACCGCGTATTTTTTTTTTAACTTTTACACGAGGAATTGGAGTAATTGGATTTTTTCGACGCAAAAGAAAACTTTTTTCGTAAATTCTCTTTTCACTGAGTTAATTACAAAGGTTTAGTTTGAAACTAATGTACTTACTTTATTTGTTTATAAATTAGGTCGCATATTTTCCAGGTTCAAATAAAACTCTCATAATCTTGGTTTAATTTTATATTTTTATCAATACAACAATGTGGCGTTATGCTTTTTAAGAAAAGTATCTTTAAAAAATAAACAAATGGACAAAACCTTGCTATACCCATTTTAGTAGATAAATATTTTCAGACTGGCAGAGGCTTTCATAGTTTTCTTCTTTTTTTTTTTATAAAAATCTGTAGATCGTTAATGAAACGAATGAAATGAATGTCGATCGATAGAAAATGTGTAATCTGTCGATCTGTATCGATCATAGTATTTTTATCTCACAAAGCGACACGCACTTTACTTGTGGTAACTATGTGTACAAACACACTGAATGTGTGCGTGACGGCGAGTAACGTCAGCACATAACTCACACAGTCGGAAGTGCGTGTGGGTGTGTGCGACACTCATACAAACTTCCGACTTCGTCATTTTCTTGGACGGTAACGAGACCTCCTGCACTTACTCTTGGTAAGCACAAGTAAAGCATGCGCCCATCGTGAGATAAAAATACTATAACATAATAAACGGCCTTTCATAGAAGCATTATACCTAAGTTTTATTCAAACTAATGTTTCAAATTGATGTTATTTCAAGTTAAATAAATATCGACTTTATTTTAATGGAAGTTAGCTTGATTTCAGAGTGACTAGCACTATTGAAAATGTTATAAAAATGGTTGAAGTTGTAGTGTAAACTGAACTTTATTGTGTAGGAGTTAAAGTTATAATATTTGTTTACAGTTTTGGCAAATAAAACACGAATGCCGATTAGATTATACCATATAATTAGTGTTTACTGTTTATTTGTGCTTAACTTTTAATTATTCAACGCTATTAATATGTAGTCCTTAGGCATCACAACAAAGTCAAAGTCAAAGTCAAATAATTTATTTCAAATAGGCACATAAAAGGCACTTTTGAACGTCAAAAATAAAATAAAAATAAAATTGATTCTAGTCGCCCCTTCCAAAAGGTAGTTTTCGTATGGAGAAGAATGGGCAAGAAACTCCACCGTTACTCTTTTAAAATGTTTTACAATATTTTGCATACATTAAATTATATAATAATATGTGAAGACGATGCACCTAAAAATAAAATTACTATACCACAATAGGTAAAAGAATTAAAATGGATAAATGAAACCATGACATATAAATTAACTATGTGATAGATACATGGTGCTCACATATTCACAAACATTCCAAAAGTAGACGATTTTCATAAATAAATAAGGAGTAATAAGTCCGGGTGTGACTTTAAGTAATTACAGAATGTAAATCTATGTCAAAGAAAAAATAATTTGTCTGTATCTCCGACAGACTACTTGTATTCCATATTCTTTCCTTTCATCTCAATATCACAGTTCAAACTCTTCCCACACAATACAAAAGTATAAAGTTAAAAGTTATTCAAGCGTAAAGAAGTTTGTCACGTCGCGTCGCCGTCGCGTAGTCGTTGCACAGTCGTCGCGTAGTCGGCGAGAGCTCGCAGCTTGCGCTGACTTGCAAAAGTTTTTGTGAACATACTTAGAGCTGATACTTGCTTTAGAACGTAACGGGATGAGGGAATAGAATAGAGATATGGTCATTTATTAGATCATATTTTAGGATATTGTAATTTAGCTTTGATAGGTTGTCATTTAGTGTTAACAAAAATTATTTTACTAAGGGCTGATTTTTCAATTGACAGATAATTTTTATTCGAGGAATAAAATTGACATCTGACAGTTTTTGTGTGGAAGAACTGTCTAAATTTCAAAATTATTCTTCGCGTAAAATTATCTAGCGTTAGAAAAATCAACCCTAAATTGTATTTTTATTAACCGACGAAAAAAAAAACGGAGGAGGTTCTCAAGTCGACGCGTATATATATATATATATATATATTTTTTATGTAAGACCACGCATAACTTTTTACAGAGTAGTCCGATTTTTATAATTCTTTTTTTATTAGAAAGTGTATACCCCAAAATTGGTTCCATATACATTTGGAAAAAGAATTCCAACCCTAAGGGTGGGAAAATAAGGGTGATTTATTGTTCACTCACAGATTTGAATGCTGAGTTGTGTATTATTACTCTACTCAGTGCTACATATGCCTGTCCTTTGGCAATCAGTAGATTATAGCCACAAAAAATTATAAAATAAAATCTTTTTAACAAAAAAATTAAGGCCGCCGAAAAAACTGAAAAGCAAAAAATAATAAACCTTTTTTATTTAACCTTAATAACTAAAAGCTCTTAAACTAATGTATATAACTAGTATACCTAAATAATTTTGAGTCAGCGCCGTTTAAATTTAAGGCAATTTAGTGATCTTTGTTTATTAATTGTTTGGCGCCGACTTAAAATTCTTAGGTATACTTACTAGTTTAAGAACTTAGTTATTAAGGTTAAATAAAAAAAGTTTATTATTTTTTGCTTTTCGGTTTTTTCAGCGGTTTATTTTTTTTGTTAAAAAGTTTTTTATGCCTACCGATTTGATATTGGTACGCCAGCAACGGCGAAACCATATCACCTATTTTTAGACTTACGATTAAATTATTTATAAGGTATGCAGCTGAGATGAGAATGCTTAGAGGGATGTGTTACACGAATGGATAGAATAAGAAATGAGTACATAAGAGGAAGTCTGAAAGAGGCACCGGTAACTGAAAAGTTGTGTGAAAATCGGTTGTCATGGTATGGGCATGTGTTACGGAGGAATGAGGAAACTGTCGTGAGGAAAGTTTTGAATATGAATGTCGATGGCTATAAGAGTAGGGGAAGACCAAAGAAACGATGGATGGACTGTGTGAATGATGATATAGTTAGAAATGGGCTGAATACTTTTAAATGTATTTTTTTTTTTAAATAATAATAACCCATTGCCCAGTATATTTTATTTCCGTGTTCTGCAATAATCCTGCACCAACCGAACGTTGTCCTTGGGTGCGCTTGCATGATGCATACAGGGATAATCGTCAGTTGGTGCCTTCTCATCATTTAAAAATGTCTAAAGGGCCCCTGCGAGTTGGCTTCAGCCCCTGGTACGCCTTTCAAACGTCCTGGACCCCAGGGCCCCGAGATACGCCAAAGAGAAAAAAAAAAAAAAAAAATTCCCACAAGTTTCAAAATGTACACAGTTTATATTTCATAAAAGTGTGAAGATAGGAGACAGGAGCCCATACTAAGTAAAACTGTGCTGCGGGTCTCCTGGTCTCCACATCTCGAATGTATTATAGAGAGCTCTTCTAAGGACATAAATACTTAACAGTAGCAGGGAGCGCTTACAGCTAAAATTGTTAATATTATACGTTTACCAACAAGTTTTCAATGAAAAGCGTACCAGTTACATTCTCGCTTGCTGTCGTCTCGTTACACATTCATGAGTGGCTCGGCGTGTTCCAATCACAGATAACACGCTCCTGCTGCAATCTGTAAATACATTCCCAGATAGTTTTACATGAAAAAGAACTAAACTAACATCTATATTCTAGATTTTGTGTGAGGAGAATTGGCCTTTCTTGCAATGTAAATTAGACAGGGTCTTCACACTACACGATGTTACTTACAACATCGTTAAAACTAGCAATTGTTCTTGCAGGAAAGTGGATTTCATATACATACATTTATTTGCATTCCATAATGTTGTAGAGATGTTACAATGGCTTAAAGCTAAGGAATAAGGATAGAGGAAGGAGGAGGAGGGAGGGTGTTGTAAGGTGTAATGATTTTAAGTATAGTAGTTAAACTAAAAAACCTAATAAACTTAAACCTAGTTCCGGAACACGTATTCATAGGCTATAAAGCATTGTTCTGATCGGGATTCGTTTACATAATATGGTATACTTTAAAATAAAGTGTTTAATAATAGTACATTGCGATACGTCTTGACTGCCCCGTTGGTCTCGTGGTTACAAGCGCGACTGCTGAACGTGGGGTCCTGGGTTCGATTCCCGGGTCGGATAAAGTGTTATTCGGTTTTCCATTAGGAATTTCTAAGTAACAGTCCGGAGTTTCGAAGTTGGCGGTTTAATACCCCGTGCCTCGGAAAGCACGTAAAGTCGTTGGTCCTGCACCTGATCTCTCCCCGGTCGTGTCGGATTGCCGTCCCATCGGGCTATGAGAGTAAAGGAACAGAAATATCTCCTGCGTACGTGGCTAGTCTCCGTTGAGATTGGCCACCGTGACCGAAATCGGTCGGGAAGATATTATTATTATTATTGCGATACGTGTGACTTAGGCGATTATCACACTGCCACGCATCACGCTTCATGTTGCGTGTCAACGTACCTACGCGCATACTGAACGAACGCGCGTGGATGCATTTTCTGTGTGTTGGACTGTGCGTGTTTTCTATACAAACGGAGATACTTACAAGCAACGTTAAAACACGCAGTCACGCAACATGCAGCGTGGTGCGTGGCAGTGTGAAAATCGCCTTAAGTAGTCCATTATTGCACGGCGACACGTGAAAATAGAGCCCGAGCGCAGAAATGCTAAACGCCGTGCATCTCCAATTCAACTTATTTTATTAAGAAATCCGGAAAGTAGGGTGTGGCGCAGTAGCTCAGTTATACCATGCCCAGGACTCCACCTAGTTCCGGTAAATGAGCAACTGTGTCATCTATCATTTTTAAGATAAGTTATTGTAAATCTGCACCATTTTTGTAAATAAACGTTATTATTATTTATTATTATTACTATATAGCACTGTGTGACCTACGCGCACTTAAGTGACGCATTTCTGTGTAACAATGGTAAGTAGTCCATTTTTACACAAAAAAGTGTAACTTAAGTGCGGGGTCACACAGTGCTATCATAAACAAAATAGATTGATATAACCGAGCTGCGACAGAGGGGTAGGCTCAGAGTAGGCTCATTGAAACGTACAAGATACTTACAGAACACTACGAAGTGCCAGCCTTCAAGACTTTACACACTGAATGCGAACAAACATTTGCGTGGGCATTACCTAAAACTATGGGAAAATTCGTCGAAAAAGCCCATGAAGCAATTCTTGTCTAACCGAGTTGTAACAGCATGGAATAGACTCCCGGAAAATGTAGTGACGGCTCCCACACTGAACTACTTCAAGAATCGACTGGACAGACTAAATACCTCCACGCTATACGAAACACACGCATCAGCAAATTAGCTGCTAGTGTGTCTTACCAGATAACAATAATATTAATCACTTTGAGGATTGCTAAATAAAATAAGTTGGCATGAAGTTCAAACAAATCAAATTGGGTCGGAGTTGCTTTTGAGTTTTCCTTTTTCTCGCATCCACGATATATCCTATTCGTAGGTACAAAACACATTAACAGAAGTTTGACGGGTGTGATTGTGGAGCTCTGTCACAAACCATGCTCCACCTCCTATCCTGCCCTCTGTGTCCTCACACATGCAGTCAAAGTGACCTCTACGCTGCCACCGACAACGCCGTGGAAGTGGCAAAGTTTTGGGAAACAACATTTAAAATACAGTCGTGCCAGCGACACGAACAAGAAGAAGCTTGACAAAGTTATTAAAGCTACCTTCCTAACGTGTTTTCCTTATTACTCCAGGCGAACCGTGAAACCCGAACCCTTTCTATAAATACTACGCTATACACAACTATAGACCGCTATTGTCATTTGAATGAACTTGAGAGGACCACACAAAGCGCCTTTGTATCGTTCGTGGAATGTGAACGAATGAGTGAATGAATTGAACCTTGCCTTGATGCTGTATACTCGTGTTTAGAATTGGTTCTAGGAACATCATTTTGCAATGCTTTGTACTTCAAAGTGAGATGAGTGTCCCCCGTCAGGAACGATGTTCGGAAATTTTACAACTGGCCGCGCACATTGCTTGTCTGCTCGAATCTTGATACCCGAACGCACACACACTCTCGTACGTGAAAAAAAACAAGAAAGTATGAAAGAGTCAGAGAGAGAAAGAAAGTCGCATGGAGGAGGCATAACGCTTTTACCTTACGTGATGATTTCTACTAGGCAACTTCTACCGCAAGCAGCATTAAGTAACTTCGTTCTAAAAATAAAAACAGATGCAAAACCTGCAAGAGCTCCGTACATCGCGACTATGAACATTCTAAACTAAGTAAGTCGTCATAGCGTACCTTCAAACTCATGTAACTTGTACTTTTAAACTTTGTGAGTACAGTACGTCGGTATTTTGAACATCGAAGTTCAGTATGACAGTTGAGTATACCTATGTACATCAAATTCTAATCCAAAATATTTTATTACACATAAATCTACATGGGCACATATGAAACTTCAGAAACTAGGTGCACGGTTCCAATTGGTAGATTCTATTGAGAAAAGACAAAGAACTCCACGATAAAAGTCATCTACCATTTCCACTTTTGACCCTCAGTTTTAAAAGTTACTAAATGAGGCTACTTTTCATATAATTTGTTAGACGGCGAAAGGTGGTACCTAAGTACGGATATTATTCTTTTGCAAAGAAAATAACCAAGACACAATAAGCAAATCGTATGAAAGAACGCAATATTACGCAATAATTACATTAAAACAAAAGAAAAACGAAAAAAAATATTCTTAAACTTTTTTGTTTATAGCATTTACTAGTTGCCAGTACGCACGATAATTACAACAGGAGAAACAAACCTTTTTTTGCGTTTTTCTTGTATTCGCGAGTGTATCTATAAAAATCGATTGCCGCATGTATGAAAGATCATCATTTAAGAGCGGCCCGACCGAATTGGCTGTTTTTTTTTGTTGTGTTTGTAATTTTCAGGATAAACTGTTTATTAATTTGAAAGGTGTTTTTTGGGAAATCCACCGAAATTCGCCCAGGCGATGCCGAGAACGACATAATTTAATAAAAAGTTTAAAAAATATTACTTTAGTTCATAAATTTGAAAATTTAAAGCGCCCTTCCTTATTCGTGAACATCTGTTATTAACTTTCCTTAAACCGCAACAAAATCTGATACGTCACTGCCAATTATTTACCCACCATAATAATCACGGCACCCCATCTGTTGACAACCTCGTGACTGACAAGCAATTATTAAGTTTTAATATTTGGATGTCCCGAACAATTTGAGGAGTTAAGTCGGGGCTGTCTGCCGTCATCATAGCATGGTGACGTAATCAAGATGGATGCTGCAATACTTCCTGTTCGTAGGGATCAATAAGAAGCTAAGCCGATGTTTAATAATAAGGCCATGGGAAGTGCGGAACAGATGATGTTTTATCTGCATTGTTCGCATCTTGTGAGGTTAGTAAACTCTGATCAAACATACTCAGCCTACAATGTTCCCACTGCTGGGATACAGGCCTCCGCCAGGCGTGCCCAGTGCGGGTTGGTAGATGTCACATGTTTTCGATTTTTTGGTTGTAGGCCATGCCAGTATCCTCACGATGTTTCCCTTCACCGTTTTGAGAGCAGTGGTGTTGATATAATTTACACAAAGTAAAGCGCCTGACTGGGTTCGAACCTACGACCTGCAACTCGTAAGTCGCAGCCGTGACCACTGGGCTACTACTGCTCAACTCTGAACAAGCCTCTTGCTATTAAAATCAAAAGTTATTTATTCAAACCAACGTTTGAGAATCAGCACTTTTTAAACGTCTGAGTTACATAAGACAGAACCGCACCTAAACATCCGCCCTTTACCACTTCCTAGTGTATTAGGCGCAACACCCACTACAACGCGCCACGCGACGGCACGCAGATAACGCGCCCCCGCGCGTGATTTTTTACATACAAATTCAACAAAAACGCGCTTTCGCGCGTGGAATTGGCCTCCGTTTCCCGCGCCCCGTTGCGTGGCGCGTTGTAGTGTGTGATGCGCCTTAGCTGGAAGGAAGTGACGCATCCAACTCCCCAGCAGCACAGCTGTTTGTCTATCTATTATTCATATTATTATTATATATCTACAAATACGATCTGTAAAATGTTTGTGTAGCGGATTCGTTCTTCTATTCCATGAATAAGTTATGTTAATAGTCTATGTAATAGCTAATTTAGCTCTATATATATTACTGCTTACATTGTAGAACATTATACACTGAACAGCAGTGCAATTCTGTAACCATCTCACCGTGAAAACTTAGGTGAAGTGAGTGTGAAGTGAGCTGTCAGTCCGACTAATGTTAGGAATTGACACAATTGACAGCTCACTCTAAGCTCACTTCACCTAACTTTTCACGGTGAGATTTTTACAGAATCAATCGGCTGTTTCAAGAATCGGCTGGAGAGATTAAATATCTCCAAACTATTTGATACTTGAAACGCTAATTAGCTGCTAGTGTGTCTAACCAAATAGGTAATAATAATAATTATGTAGATAACCTCAAAAAGATGTATAGGTACATCGGCAATAATTCTAAAACGTGTTCTTCTCAATGTATTTTATATTTTTGAGGTGACCTATACAAGAATAATGTACTCAAACTCAAAGGATTGATTACTTATTAAACCATTTACAGGCACTTTTGAATTGTCAAGGAACCTCTAACTTAAATCATGTTATGAAAAAACCCTTAAAGTAGTTTGACCGAATTTTCGTCAGGTCTAAAGCCGAAACCTGACCCGCTTCTCTAATTCCCCCACTCCAAGATCCTCTGCGTAAATACAAAATTTCTTCACGAGTCCTAAAAATAAATGCTTCGACATTAATCAGTGCAGCTACCCGCTTCGGAGGAGCGATGATGGACGGACGTCTTTTGTTGAAAGACCCTTTTACATCTTAATATATTTCCTTTAAGTGACAGTAAGGTACAGCCTTCAGCAGTATAGCATATGAGTGATTGACATGGATTGTCTGTTCTAAAACGAATGTCTTCCCTTGAGAGGAACGAAGATTTTAAAAATAGATACCTCGCGTTTTTGTGGTATGTAGGTAGGTTCGTGCTTGTGTGTGTGTGTCTGTCAGCGTACGTGGGTTTGAAAGGAGTACTTTGAAGCCTCATGTGATTGATAATAATCTATTGGTAAAACTTTACTGGCATGATATCAATACAAATTCCAGGCTGAAACTGAGCAAATACCTCGCAACCTAAAGTGATAGTTGAAGGATAAGTTTTCTAAGCTTTGAGTCTAGGGTTCGATCTTTGAACGAAAAAAATATGTATTGGTCATTAGTTAATAGTTCCTGCACCAACATATTGTTACACGCTTTTCTTTCTTTGAGTATGAAGGAAATATCTAATCTATTGATTCATAATTTATTTACTAAATTATATCTAAATTGTAAAAAATAAGTTAGTATATATTTGTAAAATGACCGTACTGTCGTATTGGGTACATACAAATGAAGGTCAAATGCCGTAATTAAAAACGTTTAAAAAATCGCAATCTCATCTCAGCGACAATCCATGTCAAATACTTGTCAAAAATGTAGGTGCATTCGAGGTTTTTTTGACAGATTGGACCCTCTGTAATGATAGTATTAATGGAGATAAATAAATAAATGTTTAAAAAACTCAATTAATGTTGCTATAATTGTCAAAATGAAAGGCATTGCCACTGTGTGTTGCGCAATTACCCAGCGGGTGTGTTTGAGCATGTACGATTTGTGAAAGTACTAGGTACTGGGGTAGTACTGGAATTTGTGATTTGTGATTCCTTGGATTTGTTAGTATAAACGCACTGACAATACAAAAGAAATTCTAGTTTACGGCACACAAACAGCTTTGTTTCTATCAAGGAACCAAACCTACAATCGCTTGTATATATAAATAAAAGGAATAGCCAATTCATACTTATAAATAAATGAACGGTAGAATTCATATAAAAATTATATAAAGGGGGAACACAAAGCTTACTCAGAGGTGCAAGGGGGAAGTTGTAAAAACATAAATTACCTACGA
The DNA here is from genome assembly GCA_947507525.1 of Apamea epomidion. Classification (NCBI taxonomy): domain Eukaryota; kingdom Metazoa; phylum Arthropoda; class Insecta; order Lepidoptera; family Noctuidae; genus Apamea; species Apamea epomidion. The sequence goes on from OX382233.1 coordinate 2,936,646, forward strand.
TTCGATGGAAACATGGTTATAAAAAAGTTAGGTACATAAAAACTTGGTAGCAGGTAGGCTAATTTCATTTCTTATGATTTCACAGCTCATGTAATATTTATGGGGCTTCCTGAAATATACAGGGATCAGAAATTGAGGAAGTAAGGCTGTGAGTTAGAGAAATGTGGGGTATTTTGAAGTAATGAAATGCGTGAAAGTTATACCTGTTTAATATTGACATAATTTAAAAAGTTTAAAAGTCTTAAAATGATAAATAATAATAAGTCAGAAGAGAGGAAATAATCAGAGGACATAAAAAAATTCGTCCGCATCGCTGTCTACAGGACAAGTGCCCAAAAGGCTGGCAGGATTTCCACGTTGAATGGCAATGCTGATTCTTTGCCCAAAAAATAGGCCAACCCCTCTGATTATGTGATGATTCGTCAAACCGCTTGGCGATGTCTCGAAAAAATAAGTGGGTGCAAGGTGAATTACGGCCCATTCCTCTCATATACAAGAGGGCTGAATCCCAGCAGTGGGAACGTTATAGGCTGATTATGCTACATTTACTGTTTCTTAGCCTTTCTAATTGATTCTATCTGTTCTAGATAACTGGGTTTATGAAAATCATTATCAATTTCGATATTTTCTATTCTTTAGCTATTGCGATAGAATTCTTGTGAACTAAGACAGCTCTTTGCTTCTCTCGGTTTATTTATTATTAAAACATATTAGTTTTTTGATTTCAGTTCATTTTGAATGGTGCACTGAAATCATTCAAATATAAAGAAAAGAAAGAAAGAAAGAAAGAAAAAGTATTTATTGCGACTCGCACAGGAAGATCATAAAACTAAACTAAACTAAACACAATCAAAAATAAAAAAAAAACCACAAATTACAATATACGTACACATTCCTATTTAAATGCAACAACCAAAATACCTATACAACAACAAGAACACTTATATTCTAATCGATGCCCCCAATTAAGTGAAAACGATACTTTTGGCCACAACGGACCTCAATGAAGGGAAGCCTTTGAGTTTCAATTAAAATAATATAATTTCAAGTTTCCAGTTACACGGCAATTTGGCTTACAAATTGGTGTCCCGAAAACGTCCGAATATCTGAATTTAAATAATTTTATCGGTTTTGAGTTCGATCTTGCATGGGCAATATTGATGCTTTAATTGTTCTGTTGCTATCTTTTTCAAAATTCAGCTGCATCTGCTTAGACTGGAAGCCAATATCATCACAGCAGATGATAATACTATCTTTTTGGTTGGTTCCTCATCTTTTTCTTCGTGTCGCTGGCACGACTGTATTTTAAATCTTGTTTTCCCAAAACTTTACCACTTCCACGACGTTGTCGGTGGCAGTGCAGAGGGTCTTTTGACTGCATGTCAAAGGTTTCCCATGATATTTACGAACATATGCACCCAGCCAGAAAGTCATATAACTCGTCATAGCTTTTTTTTTTGGTTTGGGTGGGACATCATCAAATAACTTAATGTGAAAAAAATGTCAGACTTTTACTGACAGTTTCCTGTGCCAGGCCACGGTAACTCTTTCGAACAACTCGCGACCCTGGCAGAACTCGTCATACCTTAGACAAAATTTCACCACTTTGCGGGTTATAAAATAATGGTGTAAATGGCGACCGATCTTAATAAACATACATAGTTGGGATATAGCAGAGAAAAAAATTACCCAGACAGAGGATTTTTAGACTTAGTCTATACAAGAAATACTAAACAAACAACTTATCCCGCACAAATCCTAGTTGACTCCAAATAAGGCTAACAAACATTAGTTTCTATCAAGAAACGAACGAACCCCACAAATAAAATAAACTTAACTTTTCATCGTTTATAATAAAAATATGGGCAATACACGTCTTGGATGGGAAAGTATTTTAGCTCCAACCACGAATAGGAAACTATTTTAGCTCCCAGCCTCAGTTTGTCGGCTGTGGAGGGAACTGCATAGAATACAAATCAAATGCATTTGTCATTTCTTCCTATGGCAATAACTCTGTGCTGGGGCGGGCTCTGGGGAATAAATGTTGATATAACCGTGGTTCGTTTGGATTGGAATAAGTATTGAGTTTGTTCACTTGCTTGAAGATGGTGTAGTTTGGATTGTTCTAATTTTGTGACTAAGAATTATAAGCGAGAATAAAAGTGCAGATGCTTTAGGAGTAATAAGAGTTTTATAGAAAAGTCCAAGGCAGTCAAAATACGGACATTTTTTTTTAATAACCATAATAATTTGCCGCCCTGTATTCAAAAACACCACAAGCTGTATAACCAAATTACTCTTTTCTGTAGAACAACCTTGCGCTCTGCATTCGCTTTTCTAACTGCTTCACCAATGAAGCAGTGATGTTGTGAATGCGGACTGTTGGTACCTAAGTAATTCGAACCTTAGGACCAACCCACAAAACCCGTGCGGTGTGTGGCAGTTGCCGCGCCGTCGATGTGCTTTTGTTTTCATATCGTTTTACATATTTTATGATGTGTATGAAACGCAATACCTACCGCACCGCACCACTCCGTACCAACCCGCATCACATATCGCACCAATCCGCACCACATCGGTCTGCAACGCAATGCGCCGTGTTCGTTGTGTGCTAGGCTTGGAACAGGTACAGATCTCATATTTGTTGGCAACCTTGAGGCTATTTTTCTAATGCTTATTAACAATCCTTTTAGCAAGCTTTTATTTAACTTGCGATGTATGTACGTAACTATGTAACTATGTTTGTTCGGGTGGACTCTTACAATTCAATTTTGAAGCAGATATCTTCAACCGATTGAGCTGAAATTTTGCATGCATGTGTAAATCGTATGACAATGCAAAATTATTATGACATGGAGCTGATCTGATAATGGAACTAGAAGTTGGCCATAGGAACTCGGTAGTTAAACGATAACCCCATCGAGTTTGGACTCGTTTGATTCGTCTTGACGAGTACTTTGGTGCTAGATGGTTACCAGGGTCTGATGATGGAGCTGGAAGATGGCCATAGGAATTCGGTAATTAAACAAGTTTTTATTGCTTATTAATAAAAAGGACTAATAAGTTAAAAATAATTCAAGCTTGATAAGAAATAAATAAAAGCGTGTTACATTTTGATGGATTATTAAAAAACATTTAGAACACAATGTAACGCGCTTTTAAAAAGTTTGTTTTTAAAAAGTTTTTTTTTCTTTTAATTTTTTGCTTACTATATCTGTTTTCTAAGGAAAAGAAAGAAAGAAACTAAGTTTATTTGCGGCAAACATGACGCATAAAAGGAATACAAACACAAAAAAAAGTTAGGAGAAAACATGCGTCACATCCACGCAAAACGGCCATCGCTCAGCATAATGCTAATACGGCAGCATAATAGAGCCCCAGCGCTGGTTTTCAGCGACAGCCAGCGTGGACGTGATGACACTCAACACTCACTCTAGTTTACGGAAATTGCTTGGTACCGGTACAGCATCGACATGGTGATTAGAAATTCCAATAGTAAATACAGGGACTACTCTGGTGCAGCTCCTTAAAATACACCAGCACTATTTCCCTCACGTATATAATAATTACCGTTGTTGCTTGAGCTGACACTAAACTTATATCCTCCAAGACTGATATTTTTCTAGAAGTTTCTACGATATATTTTCTCGGAGCAGAATATCGAAAATAAACTCAATATCTATGATTGTATTATAACTTGTATCACCGGAGATTGGTAGTTTATCTTAGATCATTGAAAGGGATATATAAGTTTTTCTTAACTCAATAGTAGAGGTTGTTTGAAGTAAAAACTTCTTTAGCGGCGTTGTGCACTTTTTTTGTGATCGGTAAGAAATTTTAAACTCGCGTCAGGACACGTGACCTGATCGAAAATTCGTAAGACGGAGCTTGCGTCAGGACAAGTGGTCTGTTGCGGAAGGATCGTACGTTCCCGCGACCCCCCGCGTAGGTGTGAGATGGAACACCGGGGTGGTTTTTAGCCGGTAAGAGTCCGGCATGCCCCTCTGCCTTCCCCAGGGCGGAGGATGTCCATGAGGATTTTCCCCCCGAGACCAAAAAAAAAAAAAGGACAAGTGGTCTGATCGAAAATTCGTAAGACGGAGGGAGGGTTTTTTGTGGTGGGTAAAAAATGTTAAACTCGCGTCAGGACACGTGACCTGATCGAAAATTCGTAAGACGGAGCTTGCGTCAGGACAAGTGGTCTGATCGAAAATTCGTAAGACGGAGGGAGAGTTTTTTGTGGTGGGTAAAAAATGTTAAACTCGCGTCAGGACACGTGACCTGATCGAAAATTCGTAAGACGGAGCTCGCGTCAGGACACGTGACCTGATCGAAAATTCGTAAGACGTAGGGAGAGTTTTTTGTGGTGGGTAAAAAATGTTAAACTCGCGTCAGGACACGTGACTTGATCGAAAATTCGTAAGACGGAGCTCGCGTCAGGACACCTGACCTGATCGAAAATTCTTAAGATGGAGGGAGTTTTTTGTGGTGGGTAAAAAATGTTAAACTCGCGTCAGGACACGTGACCTAATCGAAAATTCGTAAGACGGAGCTCGCGTCAGGACACGTGACCTGATCGAAAATTCGTAAGACGGAGGGAGAGTAGATCCATTTCAAAATATCAAAAATGCACAACGTTAATATTCAAGTTTTCACTTCTGCCGGCACTCCCGGAGTGCAACCCGTTTTTTGTAAACCAATCTTGTCTGAGCTGAAATATTCATAAATTGAAATTAACACATGGGGTCTATTCAACCAACTTTTATTAGATTTTTCAATTTCGGGTGGTCATGATTTTCAGCCTAGCCTTTTGGGTCAGCTTCCAGTCTGACCGGATGAAACTGAATACCAGTATATTACATGGAACGACTGCCTATCTGACCTCCACAACCCAGTTACTGGGTAATACGATACCCATTGGTAAGACTGGTTGTCATACTTTCGGGCTTCTGTCGACCCGTAACGACTGTCAAAGATCCATGAATGACAGCCGGGACCAACGATTTAACGAGCTTTCCGAGGCACGGAGGGGTCTGGTATGTAAGTTCAATATATATATTGTCAATTTCGGGCGGTATTTTAGTTTAATAGACCATCATTCTCCTATCAACATAACATATATTTTTCTTCAATACTTCTCTATTAGTCGTCATCTGGGTAGTCACCACCTTTATAACCCCTTTTAAAGTAATTAAATTTTTTAAGCGAGACTCAAAAACCTTCAGATTTTCAAATCGTGATGTGACGTGTGACATAGAAAACGCTATAATATACTAACAATAAACATTATTTTATTTCTTTGTCTGTTCGTCCCCACTCCTTGGCAAAGGCCTCTCTCCTTCCATCTGTCACGAGCCCACCCGTTCTCCTTCCAGCTATAACGGAACCTATCCAGTTCGTCCCGCTATCTCCTACGTGGCCTGCCGCGACCCCATCTTACTGTCGCAGGGCACCAGTTCCTGTGTTCGCACAAGCGTGCATTCGAACTATGGTGAGTCGCAGTACAGTTTTGTCGCACAAGTGTTATTCGCACATCCATTTGTCGAGCTCACGTAGTACACTCAGTTCTATGCTATTTGAGCCCACAGTTTATCCCGTATGCGGTAGACATGGCCTGCCCAGTCCCATTTCGGCAGCCTTTTAAGCCACGAACTATCATCCGTTTTTATTTAAATCAAAAGGCTATATGGATGGAATATATTTAATTTTACTAACACCACTATGCATATAATAAACAACGACTTTTTCTCTTTGACGGAACATTTTTTAACCGACGAAAAAAAAACGGAGATGGTTCTCAAGTCGACGCGTATATATATATATATATACGAGGGTGAATCAAAAAGTTCTTAGAATTGCATACATATAAAACCTTTTTGGGAGAAGTTCGATATTCAAATTAAAGAGTGTCAATCACACAATATTTATGCAAACTGTCACTTGTTTTTGTCAGTTCGTTCGCACGTAATAAATTATTTTGTGCAACGAGTTGCTAAAAACCCAAAATTATGGATAAAAGTGAGTTACGTGCGGTGATAAAATATCTCAGTTTGAAAAAAATGTCTACGAAGGAAATTTTTTCGGACATTCCGCAGACATTAGGGGACCTACGGTTGCGTACTAGGTCGCTGAATTTAAAAGAAGTAGATCCAGCTGTAAAGATGAACCGAGTTCTGGGCGGCTTTCAACCTCCGATACGGAAGAAAAAGTCAAAAAGGTTGAGAAACTGGTTTTGGAAGACAGAAGAACAACTATAAAACATATAGCTGAGATCCTAAAGATATCATTTGGTAGCGTTCAATCCATTTTAATTGATTCACTGGGGTCCAAAAAAGTGTCGGCGAGATGGGTGACACGAATGTTAACCGACGAAAACCAAAAGCGACGTTTGGAAATTTCTAAGCGTAATCTCGAAATGTTCCAGCGTGATTTGGATAATTTTTGCCGTCGCCTTGTCACCATGGATGAAACGTGGGTCCACCATTTCGATCCTGAAACTAAGAGACAAAGCATGTCTTGGAAACGACCATCCTCTCCATCCATTAAGAAATTTCGAGTTGCTCCTACCGCTGGCAAAGTTATGGCCTCAGTGTGAGGGATAGTGAAGGAATCCTTTTTATTGATTACATGCCAAAAGGCCAGACGATTACTGGACCCTATTATGCAAATTATAGTATAATCCCGAAAGTGCGTGAAGCGATTAAAGAAAAACGTCGTGGAAAACTATCGTTGGGCGTGTTGTTTCTTCAAGATAACGCTCCAGCTCATCGATCGGAAGTTGCGCTCAACGCAATCCGCTGTGCTGGCTTCAATCTCCTTGACCACCCACCATATTCTCCGGACTTAGCCTCAAGTGATTTTCACTTATTCCTAAAATTAATAGAGGACATTCGTGGAAGAAAATTTTACGATAATGGCGCGGTTATGGCTCCCGTAGAGGAGTTTTTCGAGAGTCAAGAAAAACAATTTTTTTCACAAGGAATAAGGAAGTTAGAAACGCGTTATTCTAAATGCATTGCATTGGAGAGAGATTACGTAGAAAAATAAAATATTTTTGTTTAAATCTTTGCATTTATTTATATTGATTTCAAGAATTTTTTGATACACCCTCGTATATATTTTTTTTATGTATGACCACGCATAACTTTTTACAGAGTAGTCCGATTTTGATAATCCTTTTTTTATTGGAAAGGAAATACCCCAAAGTTTGGTCCCATATAAACTTGGAAAAAAAAATCCAGCCCTAAGGGTGGGAAAATAGGGGTGATTTATTGTTCACCCACAGATTTGAATGCTGAGTTGTGTATTATTACTCTATTCAGTGCCACACATGCCTGCCCTTTGGCAAACCATTAGTAGATTATAGCCACAAAATATTATAAAATATAAACTTTTTAACAAAAAAATTAAACCGCCGAAAAAACTGAAAAGTAAATAATAATAAACCTTTTTTATTTAACCTTAATAACTAAGTTCTTAAACTAATTTAAGTATACCTAAATAATTTTGAGTCGGCGCCGTTTAAATTTAAGGCAATTTAGTGATCTTTGTTTATTGATTGTTTGGAATTGATTGGCTTGAATCTAAACTTGTCACGATGTCTTCTAGAGCTGCTGTGAAAAGTTTCGGTGAACAGGTGCCGTCCTGTCTCATTTCTTCGTGTTGGTTAGTACTGGAATACTCCTAAATTTTTATTACCTTCTCTTTAACCAGCGATGGGTTTAGATACATATATTTCTATCACACTAAAGCAACAAACTGAGACTTTCTTTAGGTTATTTATTTCGTTTATATTTATTTCTACATAATCTAAGTCAACAAGCATAAACTATAGGATATTAGTCGTAAACTGTGAGCTTTCGATCCCAAGTTATCGTGTTGACCGGTTATGTTATGCATAACATGAATATCGTGTGGCCATGAAACAAATGAGATGGGTCGCGGTGGATGCAGCAATGCATAAGCTTCGAGTCCTTGAAGGGAATTGCGTTTTCATTTTTCAGTTATTCACTTACCATAATCAGCCTTTTAATGTTCCCACTCCTGGGACACAGGCCTCATCTCTTCGGGAGGGAGTGGGCTGTAATCCACCACGCGGGCCCAGTGCGGGTTGGTAGATGTCACAAGTCTTCGAATTTATTCACTTACTTGGTTTTTTTTTTGTGTTTCAAATTCAAATTATTTTATTTCACACTAGCTTCTGTCCGCGACTTCGTCTGCGTGAGTTTCTCGTTCCCCGACCGATCATCGTATCGCATCGCATCGCCTGCCCGCTATTACTTCGTTTACGCTTATCGTCTTTCGTACTTTTTGGTTTCTAAGAGTCGTAGCGTGATGCTAAATAGCCTATAGCCTTCCTCAAGGATTGGGCTAACAAATGCAAAAATAATTTTTCAAAACCGACTGGTACTTCCAGAGATTAGCGCGTTCAAACAAACAAACTCTTTAACTTTATTGTTAGTATATAGATAAACCTTCATGGGCACTTATGGAACGTCAGAATCAAGGTGCACGGTTCCAATTAGTCAGAAACTCCTGTTAAAATAAGATATTAAACAAAAGCAGTGCTATTCCGTAAACAGCTCACAGTGAAAACTAAGGTGAAGTCAGTCTGTCAATAGTGTCAATCCCTAGCATCACGAGGAATGACTGTTCACTTCAACTAAGTTGGCTGAACATTTAACGGTTATCTTGGCGCATTGGCTGAGAAAATAGTACCTAAGTGAAATCAGTTATTTTCTGAGGGTTTTCATAGAGCTAGGAACAAATATTGGTTCTTGGCCCTACGCCGCGCCGACGTGTCTGAATGGGATGTTATTGTTGGTTGAGGCATACACGAACATATATTTTGTGCCCTTGTTTTTAAATTGGAAAAGTTATCTGTTATTATTTATACCTTTAGTAGGTACTTACAGACGCCAGTACATTAAGCTACCCGAAACTATCAAATTTTCCCAATCAACTTTGAATCTTAGTCTTTAGCGGTAAAGTTGAAAAACTACAAAAAAAATTAGACAGATTGTAGTAGCTTGATATGCTGGCATTTGTACTTCAAATCTTTAAGTTGTTTTACTCGCGTTCCTCGTGGCCCACAATGTCATCTCAGCGCGAATAGTTACAAGATCGTTGACTGTCTGCTCCGGATGCTAGCGTACAAACAAGTGTCGATACACATACATAAACATGTATATACAAGTCTCCATAAATGACATATACATGTGAAGTGCCGCGGTAGAGTTATTGATATAATTCTAAACTAATATTATACAACGTGGACACACCAATACTTACAATACGAGAGGGGCTTCTGGCTAAATAATAACAGCCGCACGGGTCGATCAACCAGGTTAAGCTACGCTTGCCGCGGTTGGTTCGTGGATGGGTGGCCATCTTTACATACCAAGACCTCTCCGTGCCTCGGAAAGCACGTTAATCGTTGCTCCCGGCTGTCATTCGTGGATCTTTGGCAGTCGTTACGGGACGTCAGAAGCCCGAAAGTCTGACAACCAATTTTACCAAGGGGTATCGTATTATCCAGTAACTGGGTTGTGGAGGTCAGATAGGCAGTCGCTCCATGCAAAATACTGGTATTCAGCTGCATCCGGTTAGACTGGAAGCTGACCCCAATATAGGCAGATGATGATTATATTATACAAACTCATGGTTGGCAGAAACTATACAACGCCACTTGCTATCAGAATACCAGCGCTGCGACATTTATTTTTTAAATGTCGTAGCATCATGCTGAGATAGGAGCCTTTTGGCCTCGTACAGGACTTTCTGTTACATTGTCCTTTTTGTTACTTTTTTTTTAAAATATAATTTGGTTTTGATACTTTAAAAAAATATATAATATTTTTTTATTGTGTTTAGGTTAGTTTAGTTTTATGATCTTCCTGCGCGAGTCGCAATAAATACTTTTTCTTTCTTTCTTTCTTGCTACTATCCTTACATCTCTTTTTGCTTCGATTACGTTGATACATCTGGCCATACACGCACGCCGTTTGTACGCACTGACATTTCTGAAGAGCATCACCAATAAGATCACTATACGGTAGATATGTGTGGTCGTAAACACGAAAAAAAATTCAGTTGTCCCATAAAACACTTCGATGTCTACTCGAACCAAATGTATGAGACAGCTGATATTTTTTTAGCGACTACGATGTTGGTCCCATAGAGAAAGTTGTTCAGTTTGATGGTCTGTACATGACCACGCATTTCTGATACACGTTGTATACAACTAGAGGTAAAATATTTGTTTATAAAAGGTAATCTAAGGAAGCATACCTCTTAGTAGGTACAAATCAGACGACAAAAAAAAAATACTGATGTAAAGTTACAATACTGCCGAGTGCCATAGGATATATTTCTTCAATGCGGACCAAGTCCTGGACAGAATCTAGAACTGTATAACTGTGCGTAACTGTATGTTATAAACTAACTAAGTCACTAATTATTTCCCATCACGTTGTTTTTCGTGCCTAAAGAACTAAAAAATAAATATTTTTGTGACTGGGGAAATCGAAAATATTTAACCGAATATAGATATTTGTTGTGACGCTTGTCTTCACCTTTAATTAATGAATGCCAAAGTCAATAAGTACAAGGCATGACCTATTAATCCGACGTCAGTCGTGACCTTTAAAATATTTATGGAATTAATTTTAATGAATTATTCGGGGGATATCTTTCTAAAGTATTATGTTCCTCGGTCTGCAAATTATGCAGGCATCTATAGTAGTTACTTATTAGGTATCAGTGATTAAAATATTCAGTGCCATATTAATTCTAGAAGGTAGCTAAACACTTAAAACAGCTACTTAATAAAACATCTTAAATTAATTAAATAAACTCACTGAGAGGTACGCACAGTTTAAACATCTGGGATTCATCATCAACCTATAGCAGTCCACTGCTGGACATAGGCCATTCAACTCGATTTTCGGTAACTCTCATCCAGCTGCTACCAGCCATTCTGCGAACCACTCAATGATTCCTTACTTCGAAACCACTTCAATTCCTTAGCTAATCACGCTAACCTCGCGTTAATTTCGTGCGGTTTCGTTCATTGTGTCATAGAGAATACGGCTCCAGCTGTGATGCCACATTGTGGGCGCTAATATCTGGAACGATCAGTCGGTGTTGAAAAAAATATTTTTGCCTTTAATTGCCTAATTCTTGAGGAAGGCTATTTACATCTCGCTAGGACCTTTAGTAGGTGAGCTAAAATATTGAAAGGCAATGAACGCTAAGCAAAAAGGAAGTAATAGCACGGATGGGCGATGCGATGCGACGCGACGCGACGGGTGGGTCGGGAGAGCAAGAAATTTCACGCGAACGAATACGGGGGCAGAAGTTAGTCTAGAATATATCTAGAAGTCATCAACCTTTTTCATATCCAATAAACATTTTCTACTCATCTCTCAAGGGAACATCAGCTTGAAAATACTTTAACGTTTAAATAAAATTGCTATCTCTTAAAAAAAGATCATTGACTATCTGCGCCGGATGCGTCTGAACGGTCCTTTATAATAAAATGCTACAGTATAGTGTGAAAGTGTCGTTAGTTGAAAACTACAGATAAGAGGGTAGACGCTAAATTGATTTTACTCTTTTAATATAGATACTTTGCTCCTGGTCAATGACTCTATGGTATGGCGAGCGCAACTACAAAGCGTATGGTCATAGGTTCGATTCCCGGATAAGGTGAAATGAAGTGATAAAAGGATTTCCATTGTGATTCACTATAAAAACCCGGATTCTGCATTTATGAATGGCAATGTGGTTTTTTCTTTAACATTGGACCGTATTGGCAAAATGTGGGTGTACAAAACGGTTCTCTCTACCTCTTCGGTGCGTATGCGTTATGTAGTGGTTTGTTGCATTATACATTTAAAATATAAACAAGGTGTTTTTATCAATTATCAGACCCTAAGAAAGTGCAGCGAAGCTAAAAATTGTGTAAAACTGCAAATTGACAGTATTCTTAGTTTATAACATAATCTTTCATCTAAATATTAAGTTAGAGTTGAATTGCTATTAGGCTAGATTCTATACAATTATTAAGAGGTATTTGAGGGGCTTGTGGCTAAGTAATAACAGCCGCACGGGTCGATCAATCAAGTTAAGCTACGCTTGCCACGGTTGGTTCGTGGATGGGTGACCATCTTCACATAACAAGACCCTCCGTGCCTCGGATAGCACGTTAAGCCGTTGGTCCCGCCTATCATTCGTTAGTCTTTGACAGTCGTTACGGGTCTGCAGAAGCCCGAAAGTCTGACAACCAGTCTTACCAAGGGGTATCGTTTTACCCAGTAACTGGGTTGTGGAGGTCAGATAGGCAGTCGCTCCATGTAAAATACTGGTATTCAGCTGCAGCCGGTTAGACTGGAAGCCGACCCCAACAAAGTTGGAAAAAGGAAAAAGTTAGCCTTTTTTTAAAAGGGAAAGGCTAGCCTTTCCAAACTACGTTGGGGTCGGTTGATTGATTTTAGTAACAATACCAATAGAAAACAAAAAAAATAAATGATTTGTTAAATGGAGCTATGTATATTCCTCGTATCATTCACACAATATCCTCGCAGTTTTAACATCCATCACTTTAAACTTAAACTCCAGATATAACCACAAAAATGTAAACAGAGTGCATATCATGGTTAAACTCGTTTATTCCCTCGCCAAAGTCGGTTAAAGCTGGATACAACGTGATATATGAAAGGGTTGTGACTCGGATTTGCGATACAGCTTGAAAAGTGACTGAGCTAGTTTTAAAAAACTGTTTTTAAAATCTGTTTTTAAAATATCCTCGGATGAGTAGGAAACATTGTTGGCTCGAAAGTTTTTCTTGGTGTTCATTCTTTGATAGTAGCTCAGTGGAAAAGGGGGCAGTGGTGGCTCAGTAAAAATGGCTGTGACTTATGAGTTGTAGGTGGTAGGTTCGAACCTAGACAGGCGCTTTACTTTGTGTAAATTATTTCATCACCACTGCTCTCAAAACGGTGAAGGAAAACATCGTGAGGAAACCGGCGTGTCCTAGAACCAAAAAATCGAAGACATGTGACATCTACCAATCCGCACTGGGCCCGCGTGGTGGTATTCGGCCCACTTCCTCTCACCGAGAGGAGGCCTGTTTCCCAGCAGTGGGAACACGCAACAACTGATTATGCAGTGAACATGCACTACAAAAGAGTTAGGAAGGCTTTTGTGTCTGTTACAAATCACCGCTTTTAATGTAAGAGTAGCTAGATCTAATGAATGTCCATGAAGTAGGTACTGTCGACATCTGGATAACTTATTTCTCTTTTACTTTTTTTTTGTTTGTAGTTGCAGGTAGCTATGGTGGAATTTTTTCAACTTTACCTCAATAAAGTTCATCTACAGTTGGGGAACTTGATTGTTGAGCAGATTGAAACACTACGTCACTTTGCGGTGTTGCAGTCTTTCATACGACTGTTTTTCTTCGTGTCACTGGCACGATTGTAATTTAAATCTTGTTTTCCCAAAGCTTTGCCACTTCCACGGCGTTATCAGTGGCAGCGCAGAGGTCACTTTGACTGCATGTTTTGGGACACAGAGTGCAGGATAGGAGGTGGAGCATGATCACCCTACTGCCGTTCCGTCAAGGTAGCTCCACTTTACCAGGTTGGAGTTACATCTTCCCACTTGTGTCCGGAGACGATTCAGAGAATTCCAAGTGACTTCCATACGACTGTTAAAGAATTACAGTTATGAAGCCCAACATTCTGACAAGCAGTCTTATCAAGTGGTATCGTGTTACTGCGTATATCCACATCCCAGTTACTAGGTAGTAACTGGGATGTGGAGATAGACATTCATCACCATCATCATCAGCCTACAGCAGTCCACTGCTGGACATAGGCCTCTCCTATTGCACGCCATTCAACTCGATTTTCAGCAACTCTCATCCAGCTGCTACCAGATACACAGTCGCTCTTTGTAAAATACTAGTATACAGGTGCATCCAGTTAGACCGGAAGACAACCCCAACAAAGTTGGGAAAAGGCTGGGCAGATGATGAACATCACATAATCTAAACCAGTCTAGTTTTTAGGGTTCCGTACCCAAAGGGTAAAAACGGGACCTTATTACTAAGACTTCGCTGTCTGTCCGTCTGTCTGTCCGTCTGTCTATCCGTCTGTCTCTCACCAGGCTGTATCTCAAGAACCGCGATAGCTAGACAGTTGAAATTTTCACAAATTATGTAATTCTGTTGCAACTATAACCACAAATACTAAAAACAAAATAAAATAAATATATAAGGGGGGCTCAGTGATTTTTATAGATAATGGTACGGAACCCTTCGTGCGCGAGTCCGACTCGCACTTGGCCGGTTTTTATTATAAACATAATGGTATTTCCTTATCTCCTAACAGTGGTAATTCATCACACGCGACTTGTGAACGGGTGAGATTATTATATTTATCATATTAGCTCAGAAACCCTTTGTGAAACAAACGCAGCCAGTCATCGTGTCTTCTCTCATAACGTCGCGTTATTAAAAACTGTCAAACAAAGACTTAGGTGTACTAGAAGTTTAATTTAGATATTCTAAAACTCTAGAATTTGCACACTCTTTTGAATTACAGTTGCAGAGTTGGATATCACTTCATTATACTTAATCAGGAAATTCTCAATAACAGCCCGGAGTCTGGACTTGTCCCCAGTTGCCCGGGTGTCCAGTTGGTAATAGGCTCGCTCCCTAATACATGGGACTTATACATAACTGGCGAAATTTGTGTGGACTATTAGGTAAGCCTCTACCTAACCTTTCGGGGGTCACAGGCGTGATGTTATGTATATTCGTTATACATTAAGTTCTGAAACACACCATCTCATCATCACACATCATCTTGGGGTGGCGCACCAAAAACTAACACCAACAGTTCTGCAACAGTTCTGCACCCCGGTTGGTGCAGAACTGTTGCAGAACATGGAAACAAAATATACTGGGCTATGGGTTTGGGTGGCTATAGTGGATCGGTTACTTTGAACTATGGAAGGTCTATGTCCCCTGCCTGACCAATGATAATATAATACTCACACAGATAAAATGGTAGGGGGTGACTTGCACCTTCAATAATGGGCCCCCGAAAACGGTCGCTAGCACACAGTGTCGTAGCAACAAGGAGGCAACATGTCCTGAGGTACTTGTGAGGAGTGGAGAGGTATTCCACGGCTATCAGGACAATCCCGGAAGTACAGTCAAGATCCCTACCAGCATCTTACTGAAATACTTCCTACCTTCGAGCACGTTTGCTCTTGCGAATCTTCACTCAAGCCAGCCAATAAAGGCAAGAATGAGGTGGGAGCTCTGTTCCTCGTCAGTATTCACTCCAGCCGGTCAATAGAGGCAAGCCAGAGGTGAGGTACAAGACTTCTCCCGGGAGATAGGGTCCGTGGGGTCGCTACTACCCAACAGCTCGCAACATGCTGCCCTGCGGGTTCCTGTATCTCTCTTGGTCTGGCTCCTCACCCTAGAGACCTGATCCGACAAAGTAAACTATTCCGTCACAGACTTAGAGTTTAGAGCGCGCAAGTTCCACCACGAATTATTATTATCTAAGGGCGGAATAAAAGGGTAAATTAAATATGTATGAGTAGATCTGAGAAATCAGGAACCTCTGCCGAATAACCCTAATGGTCAGGTAAATATTTAGAAGGCATAGGAGTTGATAACAATATATTACTTATGAAAACCCCCGACACAAAATAATACTTAGTAAAAATAGTATGAATGTAAAAAGCCTAAAATAATTGAAAAAAGCCATTGAAAAATAGCCATAAATAGAACAAAAAAGCTATAAACGTGAAACCCTATAAAAAGAAAAAAATAACCTTGAAATTATGACCCTACGTAAGTGCCTACGTATGAAATTTTTTGAACAAATGTTGTAAGTATTATTTTTTAAATTTTTAATTTAATTTTTAATGTCATGCTTTTTGTAGGGACTCCTTATTATTTCATTTCTTATATTTTCTTACGTTTTAAGATTCAGGTAATTTGGTGTTTAATCAAGTTTTTTGTAATTCACCATTTTGTGGTGGCAGCCATCTTGGATTTGAAATTTGCCATAGTGTGTAGTATTCTACTAGTCAAGCCCTTTCGTTTGATACCCATATTGAGGGAGTTAAGAAAAATAAAAAATATTTCGCCATTTTGTGGTGGCGGCAATCTTGGATTTGAAATTTATCTTCTTTCATTTGATACCCATATTGAGGGAGCTGTGAAAAAAATATGTAATCCGCCATTTTGTGGTGGCGGCCATCTTGGACCGTTTTTCATCAAACATAGCTAAGAACACTTCCGACAAATTCGCCTTTCAAACAAAAAAAAAACAAAATCAAAATCGATCCATCCGTTCTGGAGCTACGATGCCACAGACAGACATACACACACACCCCGACACATCAAACTTATAACATCCCGTTGAGAAATTGAGATCTCTACTTTGTTTCATAGGGGTGAGCTATAGAGGACGAAATCAAATAATCATCTATGTAAATATGTATGAGGAAGTCTTAGAAATCAGCAACCTTCGCCAATTTACCTCCTTGTTAGTCAGGTAAATATTTAGAAAGTGCCCATAGAAGGTTATAAGAATAAATCTATATTTATACTAATAATAAAGCTTAAGAGTTACGAGTTGTAGGTTCGAATCCAGTCAGGCGCTTTACTTTGTGTAAATTATATCATCACCACTGCTCTCAAAACGGTTCTAGAACCAAAAATTCGAAGACATATGTCATCTACCAACCCGCACTGGGCCCGCGTGGTGGATTACGGCCAACTCCCTCTCACAGAGAGTAGGACTGTGTCCCAGCAGTGGAGACATTACATAGGTTGAGTATGTATGTAAGAGTTTGTTTGAACGCGCTAATCTTAGTAACTACCAGTCGGATTTGAAAAAATATTTTTGCATTTGATAGCCCAAAGTTTGAGAAAGGCTGTAGGCTACTCAACATCACGCTAGGAGCTAAAGAGCTAAGCAGAATAAAACAAAAGTCACAAAGAACGCTAATCTAAAACGAAGTAACAGTGTGATGCGATGCGATGCGATGGGTCGGAGGACCGAGAAATTTCACGCGGACAAAGTCGCGTGCTCAAACTAGTTACTTATAAAAAATATTCTCGTTGAATTAGACAAAGAACTGAAAACCTGAGAGCGGTATTTTGTGTCATAGTGGATGAGCTAAATAACAAACTCTGGCCCGGAAATAATTAAACGAAAAAAAATTAACTACGCTTTCAACTTCAGCATGAAATTCAGGAACTCAGAATAAACACGCTGGCAAAAATGGACACCGAAAGCAGTAGAAAAAAAATCCTTTCCAGTACTATTGTACATCAACGACGTCCATGTTTAAGCCATTTTTCAAGCCATTCACTAAAAGCATTCTTTGTTTCGCGAGAACTTGAAAACTCTACTATGGAGGTTAAATTTAATGTTCGTTCATTTACATGCTACCATTGTAGTACTTGATTAAAACATTCCGCAGTTTTCCCTTTTAACATTGTGTTAGATGACTTTGTAATAGTTTGATGGCTTTGTTAGAAAGTTTTACTTACAAGTGACTAAATTATTTTAGTCGCTCTATGTAAAATACTGATGTTCAGCTGGTTGAGGATGGGTTCTGCTTTCAGTCTAACCGCGGTTAGACTGAAAGCTGACCCCAACATAGTTGGGAAAAGCTAGCCAGGCCGATTGATTTTTTGGTTATATTATTTCTTTAGGTGCAAAAAGAGGTAACTGTACCTAAAGTTCGTTTTATAATCCCACATACTAATCTGACATTTAAGTCTTTTGTTTTTGCGTTTTTTTAGTATAGAAATTTGACATTCCATCTGTCATATTCGAATCTGGGTTTAAGAAACGAACTTTTATACGTTGTGTATTGTACTGCCTTTTGGAGTATTTTACGGCTCACCAACACCACACCACGCATACAATCGCACTACACAACTACCCTGCTTGACCGCCAGAGCGCGACTCACGTGACATAGGCGCATGAGACAACCAACACTTTAGTCCATACACTACATCCCTTTTTTGTTTTGATTATTTTTTATTGATTATCTATTTATTAGTAAATCTAAATTATAAGACGTTTTTATGTATGTAATGAGGTTTTCATGAAGTGTGATTAATGTTTATTTGTTTTCTAAATTAATCAAATATAATTGCTGTATCAATAAAGGTAAATCAAAACTTAACATTATTTAGGGGAAATATAGTTAGGTTTCAACGTCCATTTCTTCGTCGTTGATTTCATTTCGATCTTGGCACACACTCCATTCTCCTTGAATTTTTTTCAAATGCACTACATTCCTTCTACGAATTTGACCAGTCTCATCATTTCGAACAGTGATATCTCCTCCTTTCTTATTTTCAACTGTGTGTGTTTCTGGATTGTACTCCAAGCTTAATTTATTTTCTCTATTCATGTTTTTGATATACACTTTATCTCCTGGTGTTAAATCACATTCTTCAGCCTTCCGTTTCCTATCTCCATATTCCTTTCCTTTTTCTTTTCTTTCTTGATCCCTATCCTTAACCTCAGTATCCTGTGATGTGCTCTCCATTGTACCACTAACCATAGATAATTTATCTCTAAATTTTCTATTGAAGAAAAGTTCTGATGGGGTTCTACCAGTAACAGAATGTGGTGTGCTATTGTACATAGTTAAATAGTCTAGCAAACTCTCCTTCCAGTCTTTATTTTCAGCTATACTTATTTTTAGTCGTTTAAGTATGTCACGATTCTGTCGTTCGACCTCTCCATTTTGTTGTGGCCAATATGGCACTGTATTGAAAAGAGTGATGTTTCTTTCTGTAAGAAACGATTTGAATTCTTCGCTGATGAATTGTCTTCCGTTATCTGCAGTTATTGAAATTGGGTTTCCTAATCGACTGAAAATTTCTTTAAGTTTTGCTACAATTTCTGTAGAGGTGATTTTGCGACAAATCTTCACTTCTTTATATCTGCTGTAATAGTCGACTACAACAAATAAGTGGTCACCACTTGGGAGAGGACCCATCAAATCAATCGCGATATCAATCCAGGGTCCTTCTGGCAACTCACGCCGTTTCATAGGATTTGGTGGACATGGTGCAGATACGAGAGTGCATCCTTTACACGCTTTCACGATATTTTCGGCATCTTTGTCGCATCTAGGCCACCAAACTTTTGTTCGAAGTCTTGCCTTCATCGACACGATACCAGGATGTCCCTCATGGGCTGCATCTAAAACTCTTTTACGGATTGCCGAGGGAATCACAATTCTTGTTCCTCTCAATAATATACCCTCATGGAAACACAGTTCATTTTGAAATATTTTGTATAGTTTCACGTCGTCGTTCCATATGTTGTGATACAAACCTTCTTTCACGTTTAAAATTTCCTGATCGTTCATTGAACTATCTATTATTTCTTTGAGGGAAACGGCCCGAGGACGGGCAAAATCTACAATTTGGCATATATGATTGTCTTTTAACTGTATTAGAGGTTTTTCTGCATCTTTACTGAGTCTAGACAACGAATCTGCGATATTGGTTTTCCCCGATTGGTAAACTACTTTATAGTCGTACGATTGTAGGCGCATAACCCATCTCTCTATCCTAGCACATGGTTTGGATTTAGTACCAAATATAACCTCCAACGGTTTGTGGTCTGTTATAAGTTCAAACTCTTTACCATAGAGGAATATGTGAAAATGTTCTACTGCCCATACGAGGGCTAATGCCTCCTTTTCTGTTTAAAAAACTTACTTTCCTCATCCTAAAAGAACATTTGTCGTTTCTTATAACTACATTATTATCTTTCAGAACAGACATTACTTTCTTTAGTCGCGAATCATGTTCATACAAGTCCTTTCCATGTATTAAAATGTCATCAATGTAATTTACTACCCCTTCACAGCCTAAAAGCATGCGCTCTAATGTTTTCTGAAAGATTTCTGGAGCACACGATATGCCAAACATAAGTCTCTTGTACCTGAATAAGCCTTTACTGGTTATGAAGGTGGTTATATGTCTCGAACCCGGATGTATTTCAATTTGGTGAAATGCGTCTTTTATGTCCAATTTTGTAAAAACCTTCGCATTTTTCATTTTAGGTAACAACTTATCCATTGTCGGCAATGGATGATTTTCACGTATGATGGCTTTGTTAGCTCGACGCATGTCTATACAAAGACGTACTTCTCCATTTCCTTTCAACACCGGCACTACGGGAGATACCCATTTAGAAGAACCTACGACTGGTTCTATAATATCCCTTTGTTTAAGCTCTTCAATTTTGTTTTCAATTTTTGCTTGTAAAGGTATCGGGATCCTTCTAAAAATGAAATGACCAAAAGTAATTAATGAGTAATAATGCTTTAATGGATAATCAGAGCAACATAATTAATTCATATAGTATTAGGGTATCAAACACATTTTTTTTTTTTTTTTTTTTTTTTTTTTTTTTTTTTTTATAACTATTAAATCAGTACCTGTAAGGTTGTGACACGGGTGGAATTGAATTATCAATCGGTAAATGGATTATCACATCTTTGAATTTGGGAAATTTTTCGATATTTACTTGATTAACTTCCGCATTCAATCCGATTTTCAGTACGCCTAATGATATTGCAGTAGTCTTTCCCAAGAGATTTCTCGTGCCATCAATAACAACATAGAAGGTTGAGTTTTCGGATTTCAGTCCTATTTGTATCCGAGCTTCAAATGATCCTTTTATCTTTAGTGGTGTAGTACTACCATAAGCCATAAATGATACATTAGGATTTGGATGTTGATTGTACAAATTAATTTTATTTTTCTTAAATAGTTCCCAGGTTGCTTCCGTAATCAAATTGTGCTTACAGCCCGAGTCAATCAACATCTTAGTTTCTACTCCTCCAATAGTGCAGTCAATTTCGACATCGTCATCAATGTGAAAGACATACTCGATTTCTTCTTCTTTTTTTACCGTCTTGTTTGGAGAATCAAGCACTTGATTTACTTCACTCTTCTCTTTATCGATTCGACCTTTCTTTCGTTCATAACTATATTGTTTTTCTGGTTTTCTCTTCAAAGTTTGTCTAGTTTTGCAATATTGTCTAAAATGTCCCTTAAGACCACACTTTAGACATTCTTTATCTCTTGCTGGGCATTTGGCATCATATGCAGCATGTCTGGGATTACCACATCTACCGCATCCATGTTGTACATTCTTTGGTTTATCATAATTTCTTTTATATCTACTATATACTTTACTAACTTCCTCATTTCCATTTGATTTTGTAGGATTTTTAAATTCTTCTAACTGTTTATTTACAACTTCTAGTGTGTTTGCTTCTATGATCACTCGGTCTAATGTAATTTCATCTCCAATCTGTAGTATCTTTTTCCTCAGTTCGGGTAAGTAACATTTTTCCGTTATTTGGTCGATAATGTTTTCATCTCGTTCAGCAAACTGACATTTATCAGCTTGTTTTCTCAGTCTCACAAGGAATTTTTCGAATTTTTCGTCAGGTTCTTGTTTGAGAAGCCTGAATGTATGTCGCTCGTAAATTTTGCTTTGTTTCGGTGCAAAGTAGGAATCTAGTTTTGATATTGCTACTTTAAACACGTCTACGCCTTCACTTGGTTCGATATTAGCTCCAGGAACGTTGTAAAATACTTCTTGCAAATCGAAACCACCGTAATGTAGAAGGGAGGCCCTTTTCTTTACGTCTTTATCAATGTTGGACGCTTCCAAATATATATATAATGCTCGTTTCCATCGCTCCCATCGGACACCCACCGAGGTAGATTCACCGTTACAGTCGAACTTTTCCAATGAAAGGAGTGACATCTTTGGGGCGACCTGGAATAATCAATTTAATGATTCAGATAGATATCATCTGCTGTGTGTTTGTATTGAACACGTTTTCTCTCTCATATCAATTTAATGATCGGATTAATTTTATCCGCTATATTTTTTATACTTAGTTGTTTATATCAACAAATGTATCAATTTAATGTCCAAGTATTTTCGCTTAAGCTTGTCAACACTATTACTAGCTTCATGGTATCAATTTAATGATCAGATTTAATCTGCTTAGTGTAGGTACCTCATAAACTTATTAGGTACAATTTTTTTATTTAATTATATCAATTTAATGATCAGATTTTAATCTGCTTAGTGTAGGTACCTCATAAACTTATTAAGTACAATTTTTATTTAATTATATCAATTTAATGATCAGATTTTAATCTGCTTAGTGTATGTACTTCATAACTTATTAGGTACTATTTTTATTTAATTAATATCAATTTAATGATCAGATTTTAATCTGCTTAATGTATGTAAACACTTGTATCTCATTAGTCACACACACAGTTTTGCATCAATTTAGTGAAGCAGATCAATTCTAATCTGCGTGAGTTAGGTATGTACCGACTTTTTGGTCAACGGTTTTATTGTAACTCTTGCTGTTTACCTGGATAGGTAACTAAACACAAGCAAAATTATCCTTACAACCAAAACAATTAGGTACTCGTACTTTCTATAATTAAGCAGGATAGGTATAATATCGCATAAAGGTAGGTAGTCGATCTAAATATGTTTTTCATTTAATTTCCTAAAGGTTTGTTGTTTACTAAACCCAAAACTATGATTATACACTTGAAGTAGGTATATAAATATAGTTGTTATTATCCAATTATCATTACTAGCAAAATGTTGGTAAAATATTCGACAGTCGTTATATAAGCCGAGATGCACCTGTATTGGTATCAATAACTAGCGTTTATAACAATCGGTTCATAATAGTGTGGGTACCTTGAGAATGACGTAACTTGTTTACTTCATTTTATCACGTAACTATCTTTCCATCTTTTTTTTTTCTTTAAATGGTTATTATTATTGTGTACTCACTTTTGTCCTCGTCGCCACATGTATTGTACTGCCTTTTGGAGTATTTTACGGCTCACCAACACCACACCACGCATACAATCGCACTACACAACTACCCTGCTTGACCGCCAGAGCGCGACTCACGTGACATAGGCGCATGAGACAACCAACACTTTAGTCCATACACTACACGTTGAAACAGAATTAGTTTATACGTTGATACTAGTTAGACTGTAATTTGGCTAAGCGTTATTCCTGTCACTGTCGCACAACGATAGAGATGGGAAATATCTTTTAACCAAAGCACTCTCTAGGTAACCTTTATAAATCTCTATCTTAGATTTTTACGAACCAGTTCGGCTGTAGTTGCCAATAAAAAACTGCGCATCTGCTACGGCGTAGCTAATCCCACTGTTACTTTGAAATACATTTCGTCACTATTCTATTTCGTACGTCATGATAAACCAGATTTACGTCACAGATATGGTCCAGTGGTAACTACAACTTACGAGTCGTAGGTCGTGAGTTCAACCCAAGCAACCACTTTACTTTGCATAAATTATTTCATCACCACTCCTCTCAAAACGGTGAAGGAAAACATCGTGAGGAAACCGGCATGTCTTAGAACCAAAAAGTCGAAGACATGTGACATTTGCCAATCCGCACTGGGCCCGCGCGGTGGATTATGGCCCACTCTCTTTCACAGAGAGGAGGCCTGTGTCCCAGCAGTGGGAACATTATATGCTGATTATGCTACTTACGAGAGATGTACTGAAATTCAAAATGTATGTGTATCTTAATTTATGTACACTTCACTTTACATTTAAAATGCTGCTCCATTCTAAAAATGGTTAACTATGAAATTATTAAATTTTCTGACAAAAGCTTTCAAAGAAATGCGCACAATGAAACAAACTATTTAAAATTCATGAAACGTGCTGTGATTCTCAGAGAAACTAAAAATGTACCATCTGCCTGGCCTTTTCCCAACTATGTTGGGGTCGGCTTCCAGTCTAACCAGATGCAGCTGAATACCAGTATTTTACATGGAGCGACTGCCTATCTGACTTCCACAACCCACTTCTTGGGTAATACAATATCCCTTGGTAAGACTGATTGTCAGACTTTTGAACTACTGACGACCCGTAACAACTGCCAAAGATCCATGAATGAGAGTCGGAACCAACTGCTTAACGTGCTTTCCGAGGCACTGAGGGGTACTGATATTTAAATATGACCACTCATCCACAGACCAACCGCGGCGAGCGTAGCCTAACCTAATCATTCGACCCGTGCAGTTGTTATTACTTAGCCACAAGCAAGCTAAAAAT
The DNA here is from genome assembly GCA_947507525.1 of Apamea epomidion. Lineage (NCBI taxonomy): Eukaryota > Metazoa > Arthropoda > Insecta > Lepidoptera > Noctuidae > Apamea > Apamea epomidion. Next base: position 2,960,879 of record OX382233.1, read on the forward strand.
GTATGTAGTTGTGAAATTTAGTTTTAATGTTATTCTTATTTTAAGTGGTTTAAAATATTGTGTTTGAACAAGTTGGGTTGGCTATTAAATAATGTATGTGTCAATTGTGTCACACTCAGTTGTGTAATATTTTATTTTTCAGGAACGTGAAAACAGTGGAAATATTCGTTTATTTATGCTGCACGTGGCTTTTGAAAGGAAAGCTAGACCCAATATTGTTCGGTGTCAGTTCGAGACCTATTTTTAGTTTGTTTCAGTACCCACACCTTATTTTGTTATAGTTTCCAAATGTAAGCCCAGTAAAACCTATTAGTTTGGAGTTGTGAAAGACTTAAATCACTTACTCATAGATTGTGTTCGATACGAGACTGGTAGAAGTAATCTGTTTGGGGTCTTGAGGTTGAACCGATTTACGATTTCTCGAGAGCAATGAATTAGGGTCACATAAAGATACCTGAAAGTCTCGGAAACTAAGAATGCTGCTTTATTGAAATAAACTGTGTTTAATAGACATTTAAATGTTCCTTAAATGAAAGTAATAAAATGTATGTGTCACTTTGTATAATGTTCATTAAAAAATACATAAACAAAAAAAAAACAATCTCATCTTATAACAAAAATAAAGACGCAATTTTGTTTCTACCACTTGAAAATTTTCTTGAGTTTTAGTACTTTGTATTACCCCCACGTGCTGTCATCACTGCGGTTATGCGATTCTGAGTTTCCTAGATTTTCAGGTATCTTTATGTGACCCTAATTAATTGCTCTCGAATGTATATGGGCACATTCCATAAAATTCTGACTCAACCAAACGGTCATGATGCGAAGAGTCTGTTCAGGTTCAGTGTCCAAGTATAATCCGTAGCAGTATGTATTTAAGTTACGATAAGACTGTTGTACGCATTGCGGTCATAAAAATCCCTAATTAAATAAAGAATTTAAAAAAAAAACTATTAGTTAAATTCGCAATAAAAAAAACTCATATTGAGTTTCATGAAAGATAGTGAAATAGCTTATTAGTAAAGTAAAGAAGATCTATGAACTTTTTTTTTTACTTGCCTGCGCTGTCCCACTCCTGGGCAAAGGCCTGCCTCCACTCCTTCCATCTTTCGCTAGTCCGGGCGTCCTCCAGTTTTGTCGGACCCTATCCAGCCATCTCCTACGTGGTCTGCCGTGAACCCTAGTATTGTGTTCCGAACACGATCCGTTAATTTAACGCCTAGTATACTACGCTCCATTGCTCGTTGGCAGACCTTGAGTTTGGGCTTCTGGATGTTATATCCTGTCCATTAGGTAAACCGTTTTATGACAGATGGAACTACTGATTTCAGCAAAACACAATACATTGATTGATACACGTACGGTATTATAATGTCTGTAAGAAGCCATAAATAAGATAATTCAATAAGATAAGGCAGTTTATATATTTATTTTATTACGAATTTGAAAGTTAACTTTTATGTCATCTGGAATATGTACGTTCTAAGAGAGCTGTCAAAAAACGGTTAACCTAATGGACAGGGTATAGTCAAAGATCCTTGAACTAATCCCTAAAAATATATTTTAAAACATCCGGCAACGAAAGGAGAATCTACAGCTTTCAGCACAAAGTTCTAAGTCGTCCGTAAGTTTAAATAATTTTAAGCCTTGCCGGTGTGAAGAGTCAACATATAACTACTTAAACCGGGCAAAACCTAGAAGACAAAAGGTGACCGAAACTGTCGCGCAAAATTATGGCGATTTCAAAAAGGATAATGTTTTGCATGTCATTGTAGAAATTTTGATAGGAATATAAATACAGGGTTACTCGACTCACTGGTAACTCGACGTATTCCTTAAAGAACGTCATAGTAGGGTGAAAACGCAACAAATTAAACCACCAAATGTTCAACCGAAGTTCAGTAGTTTTTGAGTTAGTAAGATTTTTAATTTTTTTATGAAAAATCCCAGATTAAATCATTTGAAGCTCATTTGAAAATTATCTACGGAGCGACTGTACTCAAATTTCTGTTATTATCATAGTTGATGCCGTACCAAATCTTTTTTAGTAATTAAAAGTTCAAAAATGCCTAAAACTTTGGCAATTATCACTAATCCAACATTTATTTTTTTGTAGTTTTTGCCATTACTTCATACAAAATGTTGCCTTAGTACAAAGAAAAAATACTACGCCCGATGTAAAAATTATTAGTAAAATGGCCTTGTCTTATCAGCTATTCAGAAAGGTATGATTGTTAATAATTTTGCATGTGTGAAAGAAAAGAAAAGAGTTTTATGGGGAGCCGGTAAAATTGCGACACGGTGAAGCTATTGTTTCGTATTCATATTATACCTAATTTTTACCTGCGCTTGAACCCCAAACACTCGGCAAGCTTTGTGATTGGTCACTATTGTTCTTTCGGCACGACACGGGGTGCGACTACGTTGGGGTCGTCTTCCAGTTTAACCGGATGCAGCTGAATACCAGTATTTTACTAGGAGCGACTGCCTTCCTGACTTCCACAACCCAGTTACTGGGTAATACGATACCCCTTGGTATAACTGGTTATCAGACTTTCGGGCTTCTGACTACCCGTAACGACTGTCAAAGATCCGCGAATGACAACGGCCAACGGCAGTCCGTTCCGGGACCAACGGCTTAACGTGCTTTCCGAGACACGGACCCCTCCGTGTCTCGGAAAGCACGTTAAGCCGTTCTCAGTATGTAAAGATTGTAACCCATTCACAGACTAACCGTGGCAAGCGTAGCTTAACCTGATCGATCGACCTGTGCAGCTGTTATTATTTAGCCACGGGGCCCTCTATCTATATCTATACTAATCTATATACTGTTAATAATAAAGCTGAAGAATTGGTTTGTTGGTTTGAACGCGCTAATCAACTATTATAATTAGTCGGATTTAAAAAAATCTTTGTGCATTTGATAGCCCAATTCTTGAGGAAGGGTATAGGCTATTTACATCACGCTAAAACACTTAGAAACCGAGCAAAAAAAAAGGCCGAAGCAACGCCAAGCGAAACGGGTGATCATTTCACGCGGACTAAGTCGCCGGCTGAAGCTAGATTATTTATAAAACTCACATGTCACGTTCATGTGTTCCATCGACTATACAGACACGAACACGCCCATTGTCAGCAGAATAATCTAACAGGCTTTAAATAAATGTTGTGCGTACAAAATGTTCCTTATCCTGCTAGGTATAATCCACAAAGCGTACGTAATTTATTTTGATTGTGCATTATAATGAGTCTCATTATATAAAATGTTGTTTAATTTAAATGGTTAACAAGTATTTGTATGTTTTTGACTGTATAAGTCAATTTATTTTATTTTATTTTCACTTGGACATGAACTATTTATTACAATGTTTTATTATTGAGTTGTGTTGTAAAATGGCAAATAATTTTATTTAATGTTTTATGTTTTGCAATGTTAATTACTTTAAATACTATTGTATAGAATTAAGTTCCAGATAGCTGTTCCGTTTTGGGGGCCGGTCTTATGTAATTGTGGTGTTCAAAATGTGCTGATTTTCAGCTTAATGTGAAAAAATGAGTTTCGTTTTGATTTGATTTGAACTTTACTAAATGGTCGTGTTTTTGCAATTTGTAAAGCAATGATAGGATGAATGATTTTGCAGGTTAATTTATTTGTGCTGAAGAACTTAGATAGTATGCCATTTGATTAAATTTGTTCAATAAATATTTATTAATACTTAATTTTTGCAACAAAAAAAAAACGTCGTCCTGTCCTTTCAATAGTTCATATATTAATCTGAGAGAAAAAAGGACGTGAATTTATTACGAACATCCTACTAATATTATAAACGCGAAAGTTTGTATGGATGGGTGGATGGATGGTTTGTTGCTCTTTCACGCAAACACTACTGAACGGATTTGGATGAAATTTGGCACACAAATAGTTTATAACCAGGATTAACGCACAGAATACTTTTTATCCCGATATTCCAACGGAATCGAAACTTATGCGAGTGTAACCGCGGGGCGCAGCTTGTTTTAAATAGAAAAATAGCGAAGTTGGTGTAGCCATTCTCAAGTGATGCATTTTATTTTTATTTATATAGATTAACAAGATCATACGATTCTAGTCTCCGTTCATAAATACAGCAGAAAAAGTGTGTTTGTCACACAGCTGCGGAAATTATTCCGCAGCTGTGAAACGATATTAATCGTTTATTTTACTTTTCAAAACGAATCTTAATACCATTAACGTGGGTGGTTTCTTTGAAATAATGCGTACATTTGAGTTTATTCAACTAAATATATTGAGCTGGTCGTTGAACTCGTAGGAGGATAAATAAAACACTTTTAAATTACCAACGTTTTTCTTCTTTTTCTGTCATAGTTGACGGGAAAGCAATGAGAAAATGGTATTTTTGTATTTGTATACTAAACACGGGCTTACAAGAATAGATACGGTAAAATGGCTTGACAGTTCTACATAGCTATGTAAAACTGTCAAGCCATTTCATTTCCAATCCACAACTATTCGATACGCTTCCGTGCCGAATCGAATATCAAGCAATGTAGATGTCGCAGCCAACCGGCTAGCCTTTTAACTAAACGGCGACCGGTCAACTAACGGCCTGAATGATATTCAATAAATTACAGTTTAGGTTGGAACTGTAACCACTCATGTCCGAGCCAAATTGGTGGCAGTAACTAAGCCAGGGCACCCCGACCAAATGGGTTAGGTCAGAACTGTGATCAACGTCGTGCGAGCCGAGAGAGCGAAGCGAGGCGAGCACTACTTCCAAAGGCCAGGCGGTTAAATTAGCCGTTTAGTCAACCGCTAAACGGCTAATTTAACCAGGTGGCTGCAACATATAGATAAACCATTTATTCAGTGCACACAAAAGACAGCACAACACACAAAAGCACAATCAAAGGAGGGTTATCAAAGGAGTCCTCTAAAGACTGTTCAAAATTCCGAAACTTGACAATTCTTACAGTGTAAACCAATTAACAACCGCTATGCTTCAGGGAGCTATTTGCGGTCGGGGACTAAGCAAATCAGGTAACTGAAAATTTGACATTTTCGACTCGGTAGCCTGTCGAATGGTTATGAATAGCTATGCAAATGCAGGCTATGTTGACTTTAAAGAAAAATAAATCTCTACCAATTTTTCGATCAAGTTTCAAACACGAACATGATAACATCAACCTTTAATTAACAAAATGACTCATTAGACCAGTAAAACTCCTAAAAATACATTCGATTACCACTTCAAACATCAGGCATTTGTTTCTCAAAATTCCTCAAAAGTCCTCACTCTCATCAAGTCGTGTACTTACCGTCCAGTTCATTTCGTTGAGCGGCAGTCATTTCGCTAAGTAATCTCTTACTCATGTCTTAGAATATTTCGACAAGTTGCAAGACAAGGTTTGGTTTGTGTCTTTTTAAGTAATGTATGTGAAATGTTGGTTTTCTAGTCAAGTTTGAGGTAATCCTACTAATATTATAAACGTGAAAGTTCGTATGGATGGATGGATGGAACTACTGAACGGATTCGGATGAAATTTGGCACACAGATTCTAGGTTGGCCAAAGTGTGATTGAATTTCTCCATCTGGAATTCCTCAATAACGGCCCATAGTCTGGATTTGTGCCAAGTTGATGACAATAGGCTCGTCCCCTATTACGAGGGGCTTGAACATAACTAGCGAAAGGTGGGTGTACTATGACTACACCTCTCGGAATCTTTCAGCGAATACAGGTGTGGTGTGGTTTTATGAGAGAATAATAGAAAGTCAGCGCTGGTGACGATAGGTTCGTCCGAAGCCACAGCATTTTGCTGAGCAACGACCAGAAGGCCAATTCTCGTAATTTAAAACGTTCAAAATCTAGTCGCAGTCTCATCTCGGCGATAAGCAAATGTCAAAAACTTGTCAAAATGTAGGGAAATTAGAGGTATTTTTGACAGATTGAGAATGAGATCAGACTGTGAACGTTCTTAAAACTACGAGAATTACCCCTTTGTTCTTGCACAGATGGAACGCACAGCTTCATTTATTATTGTTGTTTGTTTGTTACAAAAGTCGTTATTTTTCCACTCTGCAATTGGCATTTTGTTTTATTTTCATCTGCCAGTGTCATGGGCGCAACACGAATTAATTTATACTGTCAAAGTCAATTAATGTGTGGTGTCTTTGGTCCCTGGCAGTGACATCAAACAATGGACAAAATTGACAACTTTTTACATGATTGAGTACGAGGCTTTTGACGACGTTGTATATTTTATGTCTTTTTTAAATTTGTAATGTGCGTTTTGTTTGTGAAGATTAAACAAGTTTTCTTTTTTTCTTTAAATTGGTTGCTTATTTCAAACAAGTTGCCTACTGTAAAATTATAATGGATGAATAGAATAAAACCAAAGAAAAGATGTATGGATTGTATGAGGGATGATAATATGAAGGAAAAGAAGTGAATGATAGAGTGACGATTGACACAGGAGAAAGAAACGTATTACGGGGTTTGTTTACTTAAAATATTACTTTAAAGACTCCGTAATGTTTTAGTTTTTTTTTGTTTTATCGTCAGTTTTTTTTATAAAACAAAAAAAAAACTGACATACTTCAAGTAACCACATTACATGCACAAATGGGTCAATGAAAAGAAAGAAAGAAAATTAGTTTATTTGACCCCTTAATCATCAACAACAACATGACATCATCATGATGTCATCAACTACTATTACATGCGGTAATTGACCCCAAAAATAAGTCATCGGACCTTTTTATTTTTTTATACACGTCGCGTCTGCGGAGTTTCACTAGCTAATTTGGCCTAAAAATTAATATCGATGATTATTTCCCAAAAATCTAAAACGAACGCCAATTTCCTTTGGCACGTTCCTCAAAAACTTTGCAGAACATAATCAGTTAGGTACTAAGTTATAGCGCTGTTAAATTTATATCAGCAGAATTGGACAGGTTCCATGTCAATCGAATTACTTTTGGGTCTCAGCATTCAAGTTCTATAAGAAATTGAAGTACTGCCGCTTCTCTGCGCCAAGATTTTTTCAAAATTGTTTTGATATAATTTTACTAGCGACCCGCTCCAGCTACGCACGGGTACAATGGCGACATGTTAAATTATCGATATTTTTGAGCTATATCTAAGTTAAGAATGTATTAAACACATTACATACTAAACAGTGATGACCTAGGGCACTGAAACGTGGTCGCTCACAATGGGCCTTATTAGAAGGCTTAAAGTCAACCAAAACGCAATGGAGCTTTCTTGCGTGATCGAATCAGAAATGAAGAGATCCGCAGGAGGACCAAGGTAACCGACTTAGCCCGAAGAATTTCCAAACTTAAGTAGCAGTGGGCAGGGCGCATTGCTCGCAGAACAGATGGCCAATGGGGCCGAAAGGTTCTGGAGTGGCGACCGCGTACAGGAAGACAACAAGGTGGAGCGACGACCTTGTGAAGGCCGCAGGAACCCGTTGAATGCGAGAAGCACAGAACCGGTCGAAGTGGAGGTGTTTGTGGAAGGCCTATTTCCAGCAGTGGACGTCTTTCGGCTGAAATGATGATGGTGAACATTAGCTTAACTTAAGCCTTCCGGAATGAATTTTCTAAATAATGATGAAAATCGCATCAAAATCCGTTGCGCAGCTTAGAAGACCAACGCGGTCACACAGGCAGACACTAAGTACATATAAGGCAGGGTGCGGCTCTTCGCCTTCGGGGGAGCCGACCTAAACATAATTAACATAATTAGGAAAAACGAAAATTTTATCAGCCTAGGGTATTGTAGGACATGTGGAATTTTTGTTGACACTAGCTGCGCCCTGCGGTTTCACCCGCATAAGTTTCAATCCCGTGGGAACATCGGGATAAAAAGTATCCTTTAAGTTAATCCTGGTTATAAACCATCTGTGTGCCAAATTTCATCCAAATCCGTTTGGTTGTTTTTGCGTGAAAGAGTAACAAACATCCATCCTTACAAACTTTCGCATTTATAATATTAGTAGGAAGTAGGATACTCGAAGAACCGGAAATCCGTTTTATAGCAGACCTGTCGGAAACCTAAAGGTCACTTTGATTACGGCTCTTTGAGGTCTTTCTATTTCAATAAGTGTACTTTTTCCGGCTCCGCCCCAGACGGAGATTCCATACTGGAGTACTGACTGACAGAGACCTAGGTATATTGTTCGGAGAATTCTAGAAAGAGCATGGCAGTTGAGAATATGTCATGCTCACTTAAATGTCTCACTGGTGGTGGCGCGTGTGTTGGATCATTCGGTTCCCTACGAAATGGTTGAGCTGGGTGGTGCTGATCCACGCGTCATGTTCGTGAACGGGCGCCGTCGGTTGAGACTGGTCATCTCTTAACTGCCAGGGCTTATTTTTAATTTTATGTTATAAATTGTTTCTTTTTTACATTGTTCTCACATATAGAAGCAATAAGAATAATGTACCCAGGATTTTGTAATAATTATCTTGATTTAAAAGAGTGTCCGTGGAGTTTCTTGCCCGTTCTTCTCCATAGAGATCTACGTTTTGGAATGGGCAACTAGCTTCAACTTTCTGACCAACTGACCGACTATTTAATTTTGACAATTCAAAAGTGCCTGTAAATGGTTTAATTGAACTAAATGATTTGAGTTTGAGTCTAATATTAGGTCCTTACCTATGAAATTGCAGATTTTGATTTTTTATATACATATTTGGTTATTGTGAAGATCGACTTCTTTCATTCTAATTAGAATTCTAAAATCACAATATTTTTTAAAATCAGTTGTTCATTTGTTTTTCCGCTGTTCGATTTTTTTTAAATATCGCTGTTTCTTTATACATCGAAAAGAAATTACGCGCTATTTTCGAATACGAGTTTCGTCGTGGCACCACCGCAGCACAGACAGCGTGTATGGACATGGTGCCGCATCTGAACGCACGGTCCGTTTTTGGTTTCATTGCTTCCGTTCTGGAAATTTTGATCTCAACAATGAGCCCCATGGCCGAGATAACGATGAATTGAAAGCCATAGTGGAAGCAGATTCATCTCAAACCACGTTGGAACTTGCAGCAGCCTTCAACGTAAGTGAAAAATCTATACTGATTCATTTAATTCAAATTGGAAAGATAAACAAAGCTCGGAAAGTCGAACACACAACCTACAACTCGTGAGTCGGGGTCGCCACCACTATGTACAGTCACGAGCACCAATATGTCAACACTTGGCCACTTTCAATTGCGAATTTATCGAGAAATAACGAATGCAACGTTGAAATACGACACACTACATAAACCTATGGGTTCGTAAATGCTATGTTCGTAACAACACAAAATTTCTTTAAAAAATAAAGGAGTAAATCGCTTTTGAATAAAGTCAAGTGTATACATACTTTTGCTCGTGACTGTACTCCTGAATGTGACTTAAACATGACTAAAAAACACGCTCGACGTTGTGTTGTTTGTATATTTGTCTATTGTCTTTCGTTCAAAGAGCTGTCATCTAAAAGTATCAAGTTGTCTACGAGACTGTGTTCCAACTACCCACATAATATTGTGTCACCTGTGTACAATGTTTACCAGACAGCGGATATTACCTCCTCCGTGCGAGTCTCTTGTGCTGTTACTTAGTTTTAGTTCAATGAACTTCTTTGTTGATAGTAAAGGAATATAAGAGTCCGTTTTTTTTCGAGGTTGGGATATCTTTTTTCATTTTTATCTGTCACTTAAACTTAAAAAAGTAGGAAACCATTTAAATGATTTTTGGGTTCCGTACTCAAAGGGTGCGAACAGGATCGTATTATTAAGGCTTCGCTGTCTATCCGTCTGTCACAGGGCTGTATCTTTTGAACCGTAATAGGTAGATATATGAAATTTTTTTAACACCCTGATGTTGAGTGGTTGTCTTTGTGCTGTCTAATTTAAGGTTGAACTATCGCCTACCAGAAGGCCAATTCCCGTAATTAAAAACGTTTAAAATCTAATCGCAATCTCATCTCAGCGACAATCAATGTCAAAAACTTGTCAAAAATATAGGGAAGTTAGAGGTATTTTTGACAGATTGAGACTGAGATCACAATGTAACTTGTTCATGTTCTTAAAATTACGAGAACGGGCCCTCAGCATTTCACTTAAAATCGATCAATATACCACCCTTTTTATTTTTTGTTGAGCAAAGAGACTACCAGCTTAAATTAGTGGTATATCAAAATCACAACTGTCATTCTTTGACAATTGTTTGTATGAAATGGCAATAACACGGGAAATTGACGTAGGTTGTCAATTGGCTTAGCAATTAATTTCCCTGTCTGTACATGTCACAGTGTGTACAGTCTCGCTTAATACACTTTGTTCAGGCCAGTTTAAGTAGTATAAAGAATAGACCCCTTTTATGGGTAAAGCACCTTTGACTCGCGCCTTGCATACACTTAACGAAATCGCGGAAAGGGTGGATTTATTTACCTGTTCTCTGAATAAGTTCACAAAAATTTCTTTACATGTGATAAGCTGTAATGGAAAATATAGTTTAAGACCACGCTACCGATTTGGGGCAACCTGTAATGTTAGTTGTGTTAGGAACAATAAATAAATAAATAACTATTTACGGGAAAATCTCGTCTATATGGAATGAAATAAGTAGTAGAATCGTGCATGTGCTATTGTCACAATTGACCTACTTCCGAGGTGAAGCGAGCGGCCAAAGTTTCAGCGGCACAATTAAGTTTTGGCGCTAATTGGAGTGGTATAGTGTCCTTCAGTGCTCAGAGACGGTTTCAGATTGATATTAGGATAATATTATAGATGAGTATTGTTGGAATATATTTAAAATATTTTGTGGGCACACGTTATTTTTTTTCTTGATTACGTATAGTTTTTATTGTATTTGTTGGTATATTGGCAAGGCTAGCTGACATATGGCAAATAATTTAATTGAATGTTCTGTGTCTTGTAATATTAATTACTTTGCATACCTAGTATTGTATATAATCAAGTATTTTCTAACTGAACCAACAGCTGTGCTGCTGGGGAGTTGGTTGCGTCACTTCTTCTTCCCAGCGAAATCACTAGGAAGTGGTGAAGGGCAGGGAGTTTTGGGGACTGTCTTTTGTAATTTTGACGTTCGAAAAGTGCTGATTCTCAGCTTAATTTGAATAAATGACTTTCGATTTTGATTTTGAAAGAATGTTCTTAATGCTGAAGGTGATTTATATAGCCTGGAAGCAAAAGGCGGAGATCCAGGGTATTGTGGTGCGCCACAAAACCCTCTTAAGTGCTTGGGACAACCCTATGTCCTTATGAAAATATTAACATAGAAATATTTTTGTAGGTGATATTATTCGCACGAACGCGACAATGTTGGCTTAAACTTGATTAATTAATCGTTTTTAATTATATAGAGATATAATATATTATATATAATATGGCTGCGTCGGCGAATGCTAACCGCGTTGCGGAATTGTGGGCCATATAAATTTAAGAAAAAAACTATATTTTTGTCATCCACACGCTAAGAAGAGATATAATGTTTTCTTGCAAAACCAATTATAAAGAGACACAGTTATTTTAAAGCTCTCGCTTTTACAATCTTACAATAAGCGGCCAGACTACTTTAAATCAAGTGACTTCACCAGCTGAACCGGCTCATTTGCTCCCATGCGCAGTAATAACTAGCTAAGGTTAAACATAAACCTCTTTTCTAAAATTAGTAACGCCTACATTCTTCCTACGCCTACCACCCTCGGCGCAGCCAATTTGCCTTCATTTGATATTCCTACAGACACATGATAAGATGCTCAAAATTGTTTTCCTAATTGAAATATCAAAGCGAAGTGTAGGTGGAGGTATGAGTAGATAGATATAAGCATATTATCGTTACAGGAACTGTTGGGCGCTGGTGATGGCGCCAAACAAGTGGCTGAATTCTGGGTCGAGTTCATTTAAGAAGAAGCATATTGATTCAATCTAATTTGGGGTTAAACGATGTTGCTCTGATCAATACGGAACGAAACGCGTAGTTTAGCTGTGATATTCAGCTGAAGCGACAACAAAGGAATCGTGAAATATAGCAATTACCTGCTTTTTTTTCCCGTAAATCTGCTGGACGATTTTTAAGGCCACCTATCATAACATAACTATTCACAACCCTTACCAAAAATATAAAAACGGTATCGGCGACCTTTCAAAAATACTATAGGTATACTCAATGTCTAAAACATGGACATGAATCGGCTAACGTATGGTAGGACGCCCTCAGGCTCGGTGGAGCAACGATCTTCGCAGGCCGGCTGGTAGCAGCTGGATGAGAGCTGCCAAGAATCGAGCTGAATGGCGTGCAATTGGATGTCTATGTCCAGCAATGGACGGCTGTCAGTAGGCTGGTGATGATGATGACACTTCATACCAATTATTATACTAGTCATTTAAAAAAAAACCCATTCAGTCATTGTTTTCCTTTCAACATGAACCAGCACCCTTATGGCGTAACACACAACCAATCAGAATCGGTTTCATTTTGACAGTTCAACAACCATTGCGTTATTTACGTGTTGAGCAGACTTTATGAAGGTAACCTTTTTCGAACATATGAAGCAATGAATTAGCAATATCCTTCAAAATGATTCAGATTGAGATTGATTGTGTGTTTCGCAATTAGGGTGCAGTTTGTGTAAAAATAATCTATCTGTGGTCGAAATACAAAACTGATAACTTGGACCGGTACAAAGTTGTCAGTTTTGTAATAAGAACTGTATTTTATTCATACTAAAGTTTGAAATACAAACGGGCTGGAAGGTTTAGGCTCGAGTTGAAGTCAGCTGTCGTTTTGTAATACGACGGATCATGTTCAAGTAAAAGCTATTTTATGTACAAAGCATTATATTTAATTGTTAGTGTTTACTATAATGTAAATTGTATTATTTAGAATTAATATTATAATAAGTATTTTGTACAATTTGCAGTGCCCTTACAGGGTACATGTTTTAACACTGTGCCATGAAATTTGAATGCATGCCTTACTAACCAGTGTTTTACATGTGGCAAACAAATAAATAAATAAATAAAACTAAGTTGTAGGATAACCTTTTACTGATAGAAAGGAAGATCTATTAGAGCCTAAAAATCTCAATACCCACCCAGTAACCAGTCAGGCGCAGTAATCAACTATACAGGATGACAGGGAAACTCGGCGTGTTCCTTGAAAGGCGTTATACTAGAAGTCATTAGCAGCAAAATTAGTCCAGTTAACTAGGGCTCAAAACTGGATGGTTACTGAGCTGTTTCGGTTCTACGATTTTTTAGAAATTTTCTGACTTGTTACCAAAAACAATTAATTATGAGAAAAAACTACTCCACTCCAAACATTTCATTGATTATTTTCTAAAAGTTGAAAAATGAGTGATGATCTAAAAAAAAAATGCTTGCAAAACTTACATAATCTCAGAAAGAAAAGGTCTTTAATAGCATTTATTTTTATTTTTTAACCATCCAGTTTTGAACCCTAGTTGACTGGACTTAATTTGTTGCTAATGACCTCTAGCTCTTCATCATGAGTAGCTCTTGCTCTTTCCCTTTCAAGGAATACGTCGAGTTTCCCTGTCACCCTGTATAAGGCCTACAATTCCGCTCCAAACTCTCGCAACAGTTGTGTCCACCGTAAAATTTTAAGATCCAACCCTAACTCGCCGATATTGAGTTCCAAAATCCACAATTTACATCGAGCATTATCTTCCTTTACAAGGCAATTTAAATAATATCTTTCGGGAGGATAATCTCGCAATCTGCTAGGTTAAGTAGTATAACCCTCTCAATTTGTTGGTGCAAGATGGATTAGCTGGAGATTTGCATTGTTTTGGGAGTCAGGGCGGCGGGAATTTCGGGTGACGGAGTTTTATGTTTGAATTTGTTGCTGAATTGATGTTCAGGTGACATTTGTCACCTTTATTAGTATCGATTTGTGAGTACCTAGTATTTATTTATTTATTTATCCTACTAATATTATAAACGTGAAAGTTTGTATGGATGGATGTTTGTTACTCTTTCATGCAAAAACTACTGAACAGATTTGGATGAAATTTGGCACACAGATGGTTTATAACCAGGATTAACATATATGATACCTTTTATCCCGATATTCTCACGGGATCGAAACATATGCAGGTGAAACCGCGGGGCGCAGCTAGTAATAACCTTTTTACTTTTTTTTTCTATCTTTTACCCACCCATTCAAATACATTCAAAAAAACATCAAAATTGGTCTAGTCGTTTAGGAGGAGTTCAGTGATATACATACGTACAGAAGAATATAAAGATTAGCACAATTTGTTCTATAGGTAGCAAGGATAGTTGTTAAGGCGCATGCTCCGCTGAATAATTTCTATTATGCTCTTCGAAATATTTTGATTAGAATAGATAAATCAATCAAGCATACGAGTACATGTTTAATCATTCCATCTTTAATATCCAGAATCTGATCCCAAACTAAGACCCTGTTTACGAAATCAACAAGAAAATTATTAAAAAGAAGTTTCGCCGAACCTAAAACCGTCAGATTGAATAAGACGAGCGCGAAAATAAAGCAGATATTTTAGACAGAACTCCTCTTGTATTTTTTCTCGTCAAATAAATTACTTAGTTATATATTCAGGGAAGATATCTCAAAGGACGGCCCTTTAATCATTGCGAGTGTTACTTCTGATTTTATACAGTCGAGAGAGAATGCAGAAGGTAAACTTTGCAGGAAATAATAGTATGGGTGTTGAATTCACTTTGCTCACGACTTCGAATAATAGCGTGACTAGCTGACATATGGCAAATAATTTAATTTAAGGTTCTGTGTCTTGTAATGTTAATTACTATACATACCTAGTATTGTATACAATCAAGTATTTTCTAACTGAACAGACAGATGTGCTGCTGAGGAGTTTGTTGCGCCACTTCTTCTTCCCAGCGATAGCACTAGGAAGTGGTGAAGGGCGGGCGTTTTTGGGGGACTGTCTTTTGTAATTTTGACGTTCGAAAAGTGCTGATTCTCAACAAAATTTTAATAAATGACTTTTGATTTGGATTTTAAAGCCATGGTGATCGTTAGTCTGTAGTTAAATGGCCGATTGGTTTTTTTTTTTACATTTATGCAAACTATTGTTTTGTCGATAGTTTATTTTTTAAAATATTTTTAAACATTCACTTTACGATATCAATATTGTTAAAATTGGGCAGACAGAATAGTTGATAATGTTGGAATAATAAATTATTATGTATACAACAGGGTGGCAGGGTCATCTACGCGCAACTTATTACCATGGATTAAAAAAAACATACATACAGTATGTAACAAAAACCCTGTTGTGAAAAATCAATATCCGATGGTAATTACGTAAGTCAATAAAAAAAAAGGAAATTAAATATTTTAAAATTAATATTTGAAAAGTAACACTGATTGCTCACCTCTGCAAAGTGAAATAGGTAGCAACTTGCTTTTTAATAAAGGCCGCCGCCGCGCCGCTGTCGCTTTGTCTCCGCTCGCCGTGCCGCACACTACCATACTGCACTAAGGTCAGGCCTCCGTCACTCCATGTACTTGCGCGCTATAAGTGCCTACCGCCCAGCCGAGCGGTCTCGGTCCGCCGGCGGATCAAATTCAGTGCGGTTTTCGCAAGCGAAGCGCGCGCACGCCGTTCAATTTTAATAGTGCTGTTCGTTCGTACGCGTATTACGATGCCGTGTGGTGCCTTATGTGCTGTTGTGCAAACGCGAGATTATCGCGCACAAACATACATACCTACAAATCATACAAGTCAAACATCTCAGTTTGGCCTGTATGTTTGATCACCTCCTTTTTTTTAAGTTGGTTAAATATTTTATAAATGATAAAATTTTTAACTGCCACATAAAAGTCAGAACATATTCACAGTTCTCAATAACATAGATAAAAAGTTATGTTAATTTAATTTTATCGAAGAGGCAGCCCTGCGATTACTGTGGAATCGCGCGGTGCGAAGCAATCACTGCTGTACGCTTGAGTATTTAGGCGCATTTTAGCATACAGTGGTTGTTGACGCGAGGGAGTAGGCAATTATCGTAATAGGTATTGGAAATTTTCTACTGAGTGAAGTATCTGTTACGTAGTAACTATTCAGTAATCTGTGCTAAGGTCACGAACTCGGCACGTGACGTTCACATCACTCAGCTGTTTAGTTAAACAGCTAAAAGTCAAACTAACGTTCCCAAAGTGTTATCAGTTGATAATGCATGAAATGCATTTTCTTTCTTTCTTTTCTTTTTTCACTTTGGGAACGTTAGTTTGACTTTTTCAAAAAGTTGGCTTATCAAGTTTGCACTAACACTTTAAAATTAAATTTATTTACCCACAGAGCGCGTACTTCCGTAGGGTCTTCTTCAAATATCTCGAGGATTTCTTCCTTAATGTCATGGTGTCGAGTCCTCGGTCTTCCTGCGTCAATACGATGTTGGTCTCGACCGTGCACAGACCCGGTGTTGAACGTTCGTATGTGGAGACGTTAGAAAGCCATCGTCGACGGCAATGTTATGTTCCTTGGAGTTCCGAAACGTTCTTGGTACAGCCTACGTGCATCTGCGTAACTGCAGTCGCATCTCCCTAGGCACATCAACATATATTCCTCATTTGAATAAGACATTTTTAAAAAAACGCACACACACAGAATTCACTCACAAAATCACAATAATTTGGTTCTTTTTCTAATGTTGTCAACGTAGATCAACGATACATCCGTCCGGAAGTAAGTTGCGCAGGCGACTGAGGGGCAGTGACGGGGACAATCGGCTAGTGGCGGTCGTACAAAGGGTGCACCACGTGTCATCGAACGCGGCGGCGCAGGCGGCATGCTTTGTGTTTTTGGCGCCAACCTGTCTAGCTATCGCGAATCAAAGGCGCCGCCGCCGGCAGCTTATTTTTTCCGACCGTAGGCTATATCGATTAGTACTTATAAGTTCAGATGTTAAAAACATTTTGTAACAATGTATCGAATTTAAAAACTATCTGATTATGGACAATGTTCGGCCACCGCTTGTATTTAAAATAATTATAATTTCATTAATGGTAAGCCTATAGGTATATATGTATATACGCTCCTACAAGGAACAATGGGGTTTTCGTTACATACTGTATATGACCGCGCAGGTATCGAATTTTTCTATGAAACATACGATGGTTTTTGATAACCGACGAAAAATTTATACGCTAGGGGTCTTCAGATCTAGAATCATGTGCTGAATTGGTTTTAGTTTACTTATCGATGTCCCTGTCATCCTGTATAACAAAAGAATTACGGCTGATTTTTCAATCATCTGATAACATTATTCGAGGACAAATTTTGAAATTCTGACAGTTATTTCATACAAAAACGAAAGCGTCAATTTTATTCCTCGAATGAAAGTTATCTGGCGAGGAAAAATCAGCCCTAAATCTAATTAGACAGTTCAACTGTACCAAACACTAAGTTTCTAACAGAGTCAGAAAAAGTCAGTTATTTTCAGAACTGGCTTACTGTCTCCCCTAATACCAAATAGCGATTGAATTCGAATCCCGAAAAGGCGAAAATATTTACCTAATTTACTTCATAAATTATTTATTTGTGTCGTTTGAGGATGCAAGTAAGTATTTTCTTTGTAACAATTCAATTTATGAGTTATTAGGGATTTGTTCGGTTTCTCGTTCTCTTTGACACCATAATCAGGGCAATCAGACGAGAAAATCTGAGGATGTCTGAGGGAGAGAAAGTAGGTCGTCGATTATGTAGCTTTTGGTTATATTTTAGCGGTGTTTTTTGCTTGTATCGTGTCGGCGCGAGTTGCACGAGATGTTAATGCTGTGTAATTAATCTGCAAGGATGATACTCAAAGCTATGAGTACAGGGTGCCCCAGATGTACTTAAGTTTCGTTACTTGTGCGGACAACCTAAAGAAGGTAGCTGGGGTAGACTGGATTCAGAAAGCGGGGGACAGGGTGTTGTGGCGCAGTCTGGGAGAGGCCTATGTCCAGCAGTGGACTGCGATAGGCTGAGTTGATTGACTTGTGTTGAGACCACTCCTTTCAACATCGCCGCGTGCTGGCGGCAGTGAACGAGGGTTGCGGGGACAGCGGAGAGTCAGCCGGCCGACGACCGAGCAGGGGGCCCCGCACCACACCAGTCAGTTGTTGCAAGCCTTCATGCACGGCTTGGCGTTTTAGATAGTCTATTCATTATTATCTAGTAGTCCAGATTTGATGCAGAAGACAGGGTATTTAGCAGGTGCTATGCTTCGACTCGAACGAAGCTTTTACTTGTAGGTTTCTGGCAATCTTCGATAACCACAGTAAATTCAGTTAATCTTATAAATGCAGAGTTATAATTTGATAAGACGACATGAGTAGCTTAAAATACTACCTATAGCTAGGTTACAATATATTGATTTTCCATTGAGCCCCAAACTAGACAGTTAGTCTGTCTGTATTTTGGAGCTCGGGGTACTGTTATAACTATAATTAGCTATACATATATAATCATTCTTAATGAAACCAGCACACTTAAACGACATACACAAAATTTAATTACAAATTACCCGCTCCATTACCCAGAACAGGAGCTGCTTTTCGAACAAAATGGCGCTAAACTCCGTACATAAATATTTCTTGGGACGACGTAAAATAAAACGGTACCGCAGGAAGTAAAAGAGTAAAAAATATAGGAATGGCCGCTACAAATTCTTTTTAAAATAGCGTATAGTGAGCAAAATATGGAAGAATAAAGTTGTGGACTCAATGGAGGGGTAACGTTTATAGTATGTGGGTTGTGTGCAGGAATAGAGGCTATATATTGCATGGCTTGTGTGTAAAGGAATTTTTAAAAGATATTTTATATGTTTTCCTAAGAGTTACTCTTGGAAAAATGCTACCGAATCGCGTTAGATTGACAATGTTTAGACCGTGCTGTCTTATTGGATGTTTTTGGCTAATTTACACTTCTCGTGACCCGAGGGCTGGCTTTTACCTTAGCCAGAGGCTAAGCATTGCCATACAACGTGGCAATACCGCCAGTCAATTGGGTACATTACCAGTATGCTTTTAATTCTGAATAAATATCTGACTTTTCTTTTTGTATGATTATATTATTTCTGTTCATCGCATATTGGGATCGTCTGCATCCGGCGACTACATAACCCAGTTACTGGGTAATACGATGCCCCTAATGATGACAGGTTGGCAGATTTTCGGGTTCCTGATTAACCGTAAAGAGGGTATATGCCACAGTTAACCTCCTTAGATTTGAACGTACACATTTCCTTGTAACATGTTTAAGAGAACTAACGAGTGTATATTTTTCTACATTTTTCAGTAAAAAGTTCTAAAATATATATACGTTAAAATGTTTGTTGTCTAATTGTATTCGTGGAATTCCATGTAGTTACAGTCCGGCGAGAATGCGTTCCTGACACCTGTCAGTGTCATAATTCTAGTAGTTAATAAAGATCAAATTCGCAAAACACGTAGTTATTTGTATGAAACTGACAGATGTCAAGATCGCATTCTCTGATCGGTCGCACTTTCACAGTTATTTTACCTCTGATTCAAATTCAAATTCATTTATACACATTTAAATAAGGTAATTATATTTGATGGTTTCTCATGTTACATTATGCGGTCTTATATTCTACATATTTAGCCTGTGGTATGGCATGTGAAGTTTATTTTGTCTAATATGTATATAAAGAGATAGATTTTGCAGCACTGTCCAAATCACAATGACCTTTATTCTCATTCCTTGGGCTGCTGCCGCTGACAAGTCTGTCACAATCATTCTGATCTTTATTCTTGTCACAATAAGATTGCTGTTAGGTTGCTGCTGTCAGAGGTAAGATAATTGTGAATTGACTATACAAGGTTTCGTTTTGCATCCTCGTCAAATTCAAAGAGGTAACTATGCTACTGATTCTCGATACGAATCAATAATAAAATAAGTAGGTATTTTTTTCTATTTTTCGGAAAACGGCATGTGTGGGACACGCATTTAAAACGCGGCCGTGTGAGACCGCACTTTTACTGCCCTTTTACACACACATAAAAACGCGGCAGCTTATACGATACCATAACGCAATTCTTTGAAAGTGGTGTATTCTGAAATACTGTCAAACTTAAATAACTAAAAAAACAAGTATGAATTATTATTTACCAGGGATCGTAATTTTATTTGATTATTTATGTCTTTCATAACAGCCTCCTGATATTTGACGAGGTTGCAAAATAACAGCTTGTATACTGCTACAAGGCTCTTTTAGTGCCCGAATGCGATGGAGGTCGCTGTTGGTAATCATTTTTGCAATTGTTTTATGAAATGTCTTGAAAAACAAGATGGCGACGTTAGTTCCAATTTTGGCGCCAAAAGAACCTTGTAGCGCTATAGCTTTGAGGCGACATCTAGATCGACACATGTGAACTACGGATCACAATGACTTCACTCAAAATTGTGCGTCACATAAACACAGTTGACCGTGCATAGCTTATATACAACGTCCAACTGTGGGCAACTACCCGACGATTGATGACAGGACCATCCATCGTCGGGTAGTTAGTACCAGACACTTCTTCCCAGCTAAAGCACTAGAAAGTAGTGAAGGGCGGTCTTATGTAATTTTGACGTTCGAAAAGTGCTGATTCTCTGCCTAATTTGAATAAATGACTTTTGATTTTGAGACACAACACCCGTCTGGTCGAAGGATCCTCCCTTTTCTATGGAGGATGAGTGAACCGTGCACCCTGTTCATCATAGCTCTGTAGCTTCGTTTCGCTTCGTAGACTAACGCTAACTAGGTACTAACGTACAGACGCCAGCACATTAAACTACTACAATTTGTCAAATTTCTTTAATAGATTTTCAACTTTATCGCTAAAGCATTAAGGTCCAAGGTTGATTGGGTAAATTTGACAGTTTTGGGTAGCTTGACCTGAATGATTGAAATTGCTTATGAATGATATAATGACTTCATTTCCTCGCGCACAGATTAAGGAGCGAATGGAAACAATTGCGGTTCTCATTATGATACGAGGGCTGTTGAAACTGAGAATGGTATTCATTTTTTTTTCATCATTGTTGGCCAGTTACTAATTAGAGGCATTTTTTATTTTTTGTTTCATAAATCTGAGGTACAATCATTTATGTAAAGCTCGGTTTTTTTTAAAGAAATGCCGGTTTGTAGGTTTTTTGTTCAGTGGGTGGGTGGCAGTGCTGGACAAAGATTGGGGGAGGCCTATGACCAGCAGTGGACGTCTTTCGGCGGAATGATAATGATGTTCGCATTAGGAATATCGCTGAATTTGAAAGAGCTCGTCAAAAACTTTGGTCGTCTTTAGAAAAAAAAAAGATGTGGCTTTGAATTTGAGTTGTTTTTTAGGCATTTACACGAACAGCTTTTAAAATAACAAAACTCGACTAGGTGAATCTTCACATTCCCTATAAAGCACGTTTCAGCCATTCTAATACTTAAGTACCAGCTTAATCTTAATAAAAATGCCTGTTCAATTTACTAACCAGTATTTTTCATTTCCCGGCTTTATTAAAAACCAGCTATTGTTTGCATAATGATTTATTAATTTTCTGCAGCATCAAACCCATCTCTTTCCTTCACACATATTTAATTACCTAAGTTAGAAAGGGATGTATACTGGATTAAACGGCCTGTTACCGGAATTTTCCGGTACATCGCCACCATTAGGTTTACACAGTGGGTCATTACCGGTGAAATTGTAAGAAAAACGTTTCGTAGTTATCGGGATAATACACAGAGAGAGTCTTGGAACGTAAAATTCGCGCAAAACGTAGTCATGAATCACTGCGTTGTCCGATAAAGTGAACAGCGTATTTAGTGATGTGCCTTAACGAAGTTACGATGTATCGATCAAATCCGAGCTTCCTTTTCGGTATTTTTTTCTTGTTTGTAAACTGCCATCAAGCTGTTGGTATGAAAAATATTTTTCTGTGCGTACAAACATAAAAGCTATCTAAAAACCACTATTATTTATACTTGTGCGTACTGATCTTAACTCATGCTACTTCTGGTAAAGCTGCTGTGGTTGTACTTAAACTGGATTCATAGATTTACATTATCACGCTATATATATAGAGTCTTGAGATATATAGAGCTAGATATATAGAGCATTGAATTAACGAGAAAAATACAGTAAGCATTCCTTTACACAACAAAGATCTGCGATGACCACGCAATTATACTATACCCATCACTTTTAGTCGAATAATTCCTCTCATCCCTATCGACAACAAAGCACAACACTAGTAAACACAAGGGATGAATTTCGGGGATAAAAAAAGGGAATTGCTGTCGCGACGTTTGGCGCCGTTGGCTACATCGTCTGATATCCAAGCGGTGAACGTTGGAGAATATTTTGTGTGTACAGAAGCTAGCACACCAAGCTACTACAATCTGTCAAATTTCTTTAATAGATTTTCAACTTTATCGCTACAGCATTAGGTTCAAAGTTGATCGGGAAAATTTGACAGTATCGGGTAGCTTGATGTGCTGGGCGTCTGTACAAGAGCTTCTCGTTTAATAGTCCTATCATATTTTTATTCACCTTTTATTGACCGTTATACTCTCTTTTTTTAGGCATTATTTATCTTTTGCAAAATTGTTACTAGAAATACAAGTACCCACATAGAATGCGTGGCAGCCGAAACGTAATCTTGAAGACTGTGGCTGACAGGGTGTCCTCTCCGCTGTGGAGGTCCCTTATTTTTATTTACATACATTATTACTTTTTTTTTTTTTTGAGGATGGGAAATCATCAAGTGACCCCTCCCGCTCTGGGTGGAGCAGAAGGGAGTGTCAGACTCTTACTGACTAAAACCCACCCGTGTTCCTACCTTAGCCCTTTATGTTCCAGGGCAGCGGTAACCCTTTCGGACGATCCCGCTACCCCGGCAGGCTTCGGCCCTATCGGGCCCCGTCACTTATGCTGACATCTCTTTGAGGCGTGCGTGGAACACATACGCGCCGTCCGGCACGGGCCTGGTCCTGATCGGACGGCGAGCTACCCATTGCTCTCCGCCCGCAGGCCCGCGCCTACGGTGGCCGGGAGTCGTCACGCGGCTCCCGACGCCCGGAGCGTCTCCCGCGGCGGCTGAGGCGTGAGGTTCTCTCCCTCACCCATCCCGCCACCTCCTTCCCTAGCATGACTGCTTCGCAGAAGGAGGTGACTGCCTCCCACTCCCTCTCGCCCCGGACCATGGCTTGAACCAG
This sequence comes from Apamea epomidion, assembly GCA_947507525.1. Taxonomy (NCBI): domain Eukaryota; kingdom Metazoa; phylum Arthropoda; class Insecta; order Lepidoptera; family Noctuidae; genus Apamea; species Apamea epomidion. The sequence goes on from OX382233.1 coordinate 2,984,128, forward strand.
GGCCGGACGCGAGAGGTACTACTTAACATACATTATTACTTAACTTTGATTTAAATTAAAATTTTGATTCTAATTTTTCATTTCGTTTTAATCTACATTTTAATGATTTTTATTTTTGTTTGGGTAATATTGTTATGTATGATGTACAGTCACGAGCTCCACTATGTCAACATTTGGCAACTTTCGGTTGCGATTTTTTCGTGTAATAACGAATACAAAGTTGAAATACGACACATTACATAAACCTATGGGTTCGAAAATGCTATGTTTGTAACAACATAAAATTTCATAAAAAAATAAAGGAGTAAATCGCTTTTGAATAAAGCTGAGTGTATACATACTTTTGCTCGTGACTGTACCTACCTATGGATCCTTGATATCTGTTTATTTTGAAGTGAAAACGTCTTTAGCGGCGTTGTGCACTTTTTTGTGATGGGTAAAAAATGTTAAACTCGCGTCAGGACACGTGACCTAGTCGAAAATTCGTAAGACGGAGCTCGCGTCAGGACACGTGACCTGATCAAAAATTCGTAAGACGCAGGGAGAGTTTTTTGTGATGGGTAAAAAATGTTAAGGTCGCGTCAGGACACGTGACCTGATCGAAAATTCGTAAGATGGAGCTCGCAAGTTTTTACCTCTGCCGGCACTCCCGGAGTGCAACCCGTTTTTTTTTATAAACTGAGAAGACCTGGTGCCTCATTTTGTTCTACCGCCCCGGATCCCCGACAGGCTTAGTCCGCCACTGTGTCAGGGACACGCGCAACCTGTTACTAGGGATTCAGTAAATGATTCATTAGATGAACAAAATTTCAACGCAGGGGTAATTGAAATATTTCGTCAAATATATAAAAAAAGTCCTTTTCTATACATTGTGACCACTTTTCTATGAAACTGCTGATTTTTTTTTTTGAGAACTGACGAAAGATTTCTGCGGTTCTAGAATCATGTGCTGAATTCATGCTTTCAGTTTGCGCGTCGAGTCCCTGCCACCATGTATAAATCCTCCATTTCTATCAGGTATGGGACTTCAGTTTTTGGTATTTGAATTTGCATTGGCAATGGCTGGTAAAGTATTTGATGATTGGCCTTATCATTATATGGAAAATTTATGTAAATGGCCTTAGTTACAATATACAAGCTAAAACTAAAATATATATTATGTACAAGTATATAATAAAATATAAAAGAAAAAGGGAGAAGCTCAGTGCCCATTAAAATATCCTGCATTTTAAGTCATCTCATTAATCTGTCAATTCTAAATGGATACTTCCCTGATAAACTAAAATTAACAATAATTAAACCTCTATTCAAGAAAGATGATCCCTACAATATGAATTGTTACAGGCCCGTAGCACTAGTACCGGTGTTCTCTAAGGTCTATGAAAGAGTTATTTATGACAGAATAAATAACTACTTTGAAAATTTCAACTTATTTGCTAAAGAGCAGATAGGCTTTAGGAAAAATAAAACCATTAATATGGCCGTCTACGATTTTCTGACAACAGTTATGACTAGCTTAGACAATAAAATTCCTGCGTGCGCATTGTATATGGATCTTAGTAAAGCCTTTGATTACGTGGATCACCAAATTCTGTTAAATAAATTATACAGGTATGGAATTCGAGGCACTTCATTGGAGTTGATAGCTTCTTATCTTACCAACAGAAAACAGTCCACATTAGTTACTCGAGTATGCACCAAAACAAGTACAGAAATTAACTATACTTCAGAATATAAAGAAATCAAGCAAGGCGTCCCACAAGGAAGTGTTTTGGGCCCTCTACTGTTCATCATTTATATAAATGACCTTCCCAAAGCAACTAATCATCCCACTATACTTTTTGCTGATGATAGTACTGTCGTATTCACAAGTGAGGACAAATTATCCTTAGAACAAGATATAAACAGCACTCTAAGTGATATTATAAAATGGCTTACTAATAACAAATTAAAAATGAACTTTGACAAAACTAAAATTATGATATTTCGCAATCGTAAAGCAAAATTTACTGACATTAATGTATATTATGCAGGAAACAAAATAAATGAAATAGCAAATACTAAATTCTTAGGCATGTCAATTGATTATAATTTGAATTGGAAGACACATGTTGATTCTTTAAATCAAAAACTAAATAAGCAATCATACGCCCTACACATGCTGGCAAAAACGGTAGACACTTCTGCTGTACTTGCAGCATACCATGGCTACGTGGGGTCCTTAATAAAGTATGGTATTATATTCTGGGGCAATTCCACCAATAAAGACATTGCATTCAAAGCGCAAAAGCGGTGTATTAGGGGTATGTTTAAAATCAACCAGACTGATAGCTGTAGGCCGTATTTTGTCAAATATAATATATTGACATTGCCGTGTGTCTACATTTACGAGATTGCTAGCTTCGCAAGAACTAACAAACATCTTTTTGATAAGTATAGAAGTAAGCGGCACGGTGAAAAAATTTGTTGCAAATCTAGCAAGACGGCCTTATATACCAAAAGTATTTTCAGTATGGCACCGCGTATATACAATCACTTACCAAAGACTATACTAGAAGCTCCTACCATCGATGAATTTAAAAATAAATTAAGAAGAATCTTGCTATTCAAATGTTATTATTGTATTCAGGATTATTTAATAGAGGATGTAAGGACATATTGTACTCAGAAATAATGGTGATGATGTGACATGTGATTAATACACTGACTAATTATTTATCTATTATTATTATTTTAACATTTATTTACAATTATATCTTGACATTCTCATTATTTTAATTATTCTAGAGACATTGTGATTTGCTAATTTTTAATTTAATTATTATTTACCACAGTGAAATTACCAAAATTATGCCATTAATTATAAATTATTGTTGCAATGAATTTCTATAATAAATAACAATGTTGTGATACAGTCAAAGCTTGAGATTTGCATGCTTCAAGGCGTAATATGGCTGAACTCTTTTCTATTTTAACAACTTTATGTAATTACCCATATTAGCAAATAAATGATTTTGAATTTGAATTTTGAATTTGAATTTGAATTTTCATTGGGCATCAAAATATAAGGCTGAATAAAGGCTAGCAGCATTACAATTGGATGGCAACACTGATTCTTTGGGCTAAAAATAGGTCAGCCCTCTGGCCACGTGAAGAGTCGACCAACCGCTTGGCGATGTCCCGAAATACTCGATGAGCACTTGGATAACTTATAACTTGATTAGGGAAGTTTCAGCTAGTAGAAGCAACTTAGAACTACCTATCTATTATATTATCTGATCTGACTGATTGATGAATTGATTTGTAAAATCATACAGCTCGTAGTACCTACACTAATGTACTATATTAATAATTATGTATAATATTATTCATAGTCAGCCTTTAACGTTCCCACTGCTAGGACACAAGCCTCCTCTGTGACAGGGAGTGGGCCGTAATCCACCACGCGGGCCCGATACGAGTTGGTGGATGTCACATGTCTTCGAATTTTTGGTTCTACGACATGCCGGTTTCCTCACGATGTTTTCCTTCACCGTTTTGAGAGGAGTGGTGATGCAAAAGTAAAAGTAACAGAAAGTAAAGCGCCTGTCAGGGTTCGAACCTACAACCTACAACTCCTAACTCGCGGCGTGTCCACTGCGACACCACTGCTCTAATAATATTAATATAATAATAATAATGTAATTTAATCTATACTAATATTATAGTTTGTAATAATAAGTATTATAAATAGGTAAACTTTATTTGTTTGTATTGAATTATGTAGGAATGGAAATACCTACTAGTCAGATTTGATAGCCCAATCTCTGAGGAAGGCTATAGGATATTCAACACACGCTAGAACTCTTAGGAGCCGAGCTAAAAGATGAGAAGTCAGAACGAACGCTAGGCGAAACCGAAGTAATAGTGCGGGCAGGCGATGCGATGCGACGGAGTGGGGCGCCGGAACAAGAAATTTTACGCGGACGAAGTCGCAGACACAAGCTTGTGTAGCAGTATCTACACCGCCACATGCGAACTACGCGTCATACTGACGTCACGCAAAATCCTGCATCGCGCAAGCAGAGTTTACCGCGCAACTAGTGTATATATATACAGGGTTACTGGTAATGCGACGTATTCCTTGCTGGACGTCATAGTGAAAATGCAACAAATTAAGCCACCAAATGTTCTACCGAAGTTCAGTAGTTTTTGAGTTAGTAAGATTTTTCGTTTTTTTTATGAAAAATCCCAGATTAAATCATTAAAAGGCATTTGAAAATTATCTACGGAGCGACTGTACTGAAATTTCTGTTATTCCGAGTATCATAGTTGATGCCGTAGCAAATCTTTGTTAGTAATTAAATGTTTAAAAATGCCTAAAACATTGGCAAATATCACTAATCAAACTTTGTTTTTTTGTAATTTTTGCCATTACTTCATTAAAAATGTTGTCTAGTGCAAAAAAAAATACTAGGAAAATATCTTTATCTTGTCAGCTATTCAGAAAGGTATGAAAATGAATACAAAGTCATGGACTACATTATGAAAACTGTTTTTGATTTAGTACAGGAAGGCGTACGTCTCACAAAAAGGTCCGCCCGCCATGAAGCATCGGGCAGTTGCCCGCCAGACACAACACCGGTCTCGTCGGGGGATGCTCCCTTTTCTATGAAGGATGAGTGAACTTTACACCCTGTTTCTCATACCTCTATACTGTATTAGGACGTTTTAAAGTCATCAATCTACTCGACTCTCGGTCCGGAATAGTTAAGCCATCCCTTTCCAAACCTAACACGTATTTGTATCTACTCAAATAATTTATTACCAACTTGTTTCATAAATCCAGAAATTTTAGCTCCCACAACACAAATCAAACTTATTAAAAAAGGTTTTAACAGTTATTAAATGTCCCGAAAACGGTTTCGTTTTAACACGAAAAACCCGCTGGCCAATAATATAATATATGGGATGAATAATGTGACAAGGATACTTCAATCTGTGGGACATTCCCACTGTCCCCTTTTTAGATGATTTGTCAGTTTTTCCACTGTTCCCTACGGTTTCCCCATTAGGATATATTGAAAATTTCTGCCTTTGGGATATAATATCGGGCCTCCTTGCCACTTTTGTGTTTTATGGGATAAAAGGAGTTGCGAGTAGGGGATTTTGATTTTGGTGGCTTTTTATGGCATCTATCTTGGTAAAATGGGCTAACGTGTAAACCAGTGCCGTGAAAGGTTGTAAGGACAAACGCATGACAGGTTACAGAAGGTGATAATGTTAAGAGAATTAAAGCATTTTTTGTTTGTATGTTTTTTAAGCCAAACAAAATAAAAAAAACAAATTGGGTTAGGTATTCCTTTCATTATCCACTTTTGTTAGTTTAACAGTTATCATATGTATCTTAGCGTTGCGACTCTCGCAATGCAATCGCACGGGTTGATCTTTTAGGATAAGCAATGCTTGCGGAAGTCAGTCCGTGGATGGGTTCATTACATATCGAGACCCCTCCGTGCCTCGGAAAGCACGTTAAACCGTCGGTCCTGGCTGTCATTAGTAGGTAGATCTTTGAAAGTCGAGAGATGACCAGTTATTACTGATGATGCCCGCATTGTTTACCAAAGTAGTTATTCCTGAATAGATTTCCGAGATAGGAAAATTGTTTATTCTGCACAAATAAAACGCACCTTACAAATAAAATAGACATAAAATATACCCATACAAATTAGCCAAAAGCCTCGTACTCCAGTAATAAAAGGTCGACAATTTTATCCATTGCTTGATGTCAGGCACCGAGACCAAAGACAATAAACAATTACACATTAATCTGTGTAATATATCATATATCATCAGGTCACATCGCCCTGCCGCGAACTATGCGTGGTTTCATCTTGAGAGAATATCCCAAAAAACTAAAATAGATCGTCTCCCCACAAATAAATCCGAACATAGTTAGTGAGAACACTGTGGAGTGTTGAGCAAACCCGCGCAATAATTTAGTTGCTTTGTTTAGTTTACAAGGCGTTTTTTGTTCACAGTTGTAATGGAAAACGCGAGCTAGTGGGATTTCTGATTCACTCGTAAGTTTCTTTATTGTGAATGTTGTCCAGCACTAAGAGTTATTCATGCATTGCGTTGAGAGTCAAATCGAAAGAGCACGTACATATTTTTGATGTGAAAACTTCATTAGACGCACTTTGCGCTCTTTCTGAACAGTGAACGAAACTGAACCGTCACGCTCGGGTCAGTGACGCTGAATCGCGTATACTCTGATCTAGTCGGTCGGTGCCGCTGAATTGCGTATACTCGGCTCCAGCCGTAAGTTTTCACTTCTATGGTGTGGTGCATAAGCACACACCCTCTTTTTTTAATATAAAGTAAATTGAAATTCATTTATTCATTTTGCAATTGTAATTGCCATAATTTCGTTAATTGACTACCACATACCACCTTTATTGTATATTCACTACAATACTGTTCCACTAAACAGCCGTAATGCATAATATATTTATTTATTTTTGCTGGAGGGTCGGCGCGTGCGATCCTTTGCTTGTCATACTAATGCCACAGAGTGCCTCTGACACTTAAGGCATATACAAGCAATGAGGTTACGTCTGGCGTTGAAGCGCGAATATTATACATAAGTATCTATTTTATTATTTATTTATTTCTGTAACTGCCCGTGACATCACAGCGGGCCCTATCAGAATACCAGCGCTGCGAAATTTATTTTTTAAATGTCGCAGCATCATGCTGAGATAGGAGCCTTTTGGCCTCGTATAGTCTTAGCCTTCTGTTTTTTTTCTTTTGGTTATTTTCTTTTTATATAATTTTCTTTTAATTTTTAATTTATAATTGTGTTTAGGGTAGTGAGTCACAATAAATACTCTTTCTGTCTACTTTACGTCGCCTTAAATAAAAGTCTCCACACAATGAATGCCTGAAGATGCACTGATGAAATGTCCCAATTTTACGATAATCTCGGAATACCAACTCCAATTATTTGAAACAACTAAAAACATCCCTTTATCAAAATAATTTTGGCAATAAAACCCACAGGCGAATCACGAACAAATTATTAGAAACTCCATTTATATTTCAGTCGTAACGACCCTCATATATTTCATAAAATATCAAAAGCACGCATTTACGTTGATAGACCACCGTAAAAGTCGCACAAAAGTTACTACAATTTATTCAAATTATTGTCATGATCATTTTATGAGTAGACATTAATGGCGACCAAAAGGTTACAAGGCAGCTGTGACTGAAAACACTTTTCGAATGTTAACAATAGTTTATACCCTGTCCATTAGGTAAACAGTTTTTAAACAGATGGAACTTCAGCAAAACACAATACATTGATTGATACACTTACTGTATTATAATGTCTGTAAGAAACCATAAATAAGATAATTCAATAAGATAAGGCAGTTTATATATTTATTTTATTACGCATTTTAAAGTTAACTTTTACGTAATCTGGAATATGTACGTTCTAAGACAGCTGTCAAAAAACGGTTAACCTAATGGACAGGGTATAGTAATTTGGGGTTAAAGCGCTAAAAACGTTCGTGTTATCTTGTAAGATAAAGTTCAAGGTTAGCTCGAAAAGTAGTCAGGAGAGTTCAAAGGTCCATTAGAAATAATGGGATCTTTGTTTGATAGCAGACTTTCGCGAAAACAAAAGAAAATAAAACAAACCTGGTTTAAAAAAAAGGGTTTATTTAAGTACCTATTTTTTGGTTATTTATCATAAGCGTAGTTTACTAAAATATTTCTATAATATTTTCTTTTTCATAGCAACTAAAATATAACATTCTGCGCTACCATTCAGGTTGTCCCATTCAGTTCCAGCCTCATAAGGAAGTAGGGAACATGATCCCACTATTTATATTTTCCAAAGGACCGAGCTGATATATGGCATCAATTTCTCACAGCCGTACCGTACGACCAACAAATAGATGGATGCAAAAGAACTACAAAGAAGTTTAGCATGGTATGCCTTTCATAACGCTACCGCTGATAAAGCTATGGTTTCCCAGAAGAGCGGCACTATAATAATAATAAATATTTTATTTCAGATCAAATTACAAGATCCATAATATGTTGTTACTAAAAGTCTTAACCTAATGTTACTAAAAACCACACTCTATATACAAAAATTGAAACGACTGGAACTTACTTATGCTGCCGTATCCAGTGAGCCAGCATGGGCTTGTCCCACCTATCACACAATACACTCAGGATGCTGTAGGAGCTAGCACGTATTCTACCGAGAATAGAAGCACACTGTTTCTGTATAATGGCATGAAAACCATCAACCCTGGCCTCGGTGAACATCCCGGAAGCACTACAAAAGCGTGGTAGACCCAACAGCATCCTGAATACATTGTTATACTGGACACGCAGGGCGTTGTAACGTTGTGTTGTCGTGTTATAACGGCTGTCATGAAACTCTGAAATTTTCACCAGTATTTGACATTAAAGTGTCAAAAAATGCTCCGTATTTGGACAGCGTGCAAAGTAATACTATTTCCTTGAACACTTTCTCGAATACTAAGTATACTATAGTATTACGGGAAGGGCGGAGATCTGAGGGGCAATTCTCGTAATTTTAAGAACGTTCACAGTCTGACCTCAGTCTCAATCTGTCAAAACTAACTCTAATTTTCCTACATTTTGACAAGTTTCTGACATTTGTTTGTCGCCTAGATGAGACTGCGACTGGATTTTGAACGTTTTAAATTACAAAAATTGGCCTTCTTGTTAAAGTTGACCTTCTGATATTTTTTCTTGTAAAAGTTGGAAGTACCGCACGAGTAGTATTAATGTTACGCTTTGTTGTGTGTACTTTTATATTTGTGGAAATACGACAGTGTTCATTTCGGTTCTAATTGTTGTTTCTATTATTTTATGTAGTTTTCTCAAGATAGTACCTTACCTCTAACTTTTAAGAGCAACTGCAGATCACTTAAGGGGAGAAGACTATTTTCTCTGATCAAACTTTTTTTAATAGGCCGAAGTTACATCGTGTTATATACATTGGTATAGTCGTTAGCATGCTGCAATTCTGTCTCGTAATTTGCGTTCAGGTCGTCAGTACGCTGACATTCCGTCGCGTAATTTGCATTGTGGTCGTAAGCGCACCGAAATTCTGTTGCGTAATCTCGCTAGTTGCGTCGCTACGCTTAACTGGACAAACGCTACCAATTGGTTCGGTTTGAAACAAAAATATTTCAGGCAATATGTCTGTCGAGAATTTCAAAGGAACAAATGCAATGACATTTGTATTACAGTTTGCTGATATTTTTCAATGTTGCTCAACTCCATTTGAAAGTTTCGAGAAATTATTACTCCCTGTGTAGTTTCAAATGTTTGTACGTTGCTTGTACAGGTTGAAACTGCGCGTACAGGAGAAGTGTACATACATAGCTATATATATTTATCGGAGTATTTATATTTATCGTAACTAAGACATAATACCTAAGAAGGTATTTAAAAAAAAAAAAAACTAAATAATAAGTTGAACGTACCTAACGTTCAATTTATTATTTAGTTTTTTTTTAACATAAGTACAGATAATATTTACATGATATAAGCTAACAGACTTGAAATAATAATTATTTGGTAGGTCTGGAATATTATTATAAAGATGAATATAAAGTTAATGTTATAAACAAGTACAACACGCGTAGGGTTAGAGAGAACAAACTGGTTCTACCTCAGATAACAAATTATTATGGTAAGAGAACATCTAAGTATTTGGTACCTAAAGTGTTTAACAAAATAGATTTACTATGAGAAAATGTCAAAATTAGTAAAGGATCACTTAAGACAAAATTAAAAAAAAATATATTATACAGAATAGCAAACAGAACTAAATACATTGTACACTAGATAGTTATACATCATTAGACGTAGGACTTTTATTTATATTTCCTTTTTGTATTTTCTTTTATAATATATAGTAGTAGGTATGTATGTAAGGTGGTACATTGTTATGTATAAGAGCGCTTCTCGCCATCAAACGTAAAAGTTTGGCGAGTTTAGAATTAAGTAACACCACTGTAATAAAATATCGTTAAATAAATAAATAAAAAATGTACATGTATATGAAAAAAGAAGCAAAAGAATCATAGGGCATCAAATAATTCGTCCGCATCGCTGTCAACAGGAACAGTGCCCCAAAGGCTGACAGCATTGCCACGTTGTATGGCGATGCTGATTCTTTATTCTTTTCTAAGACGTAATTTTTTTAAATAGTTGTTAAAATTACTTATTGGTAAATTTTGTGACACATACATAAACTGACGCTTTTTCCCATGGGGGTAGGCAGAAACTACAGACCGCCACCTGCAACGACCTTTTTTTTTTTGTGGATGGTAAATCATCAAATGACCCCTTCCGCTCCACCCACAGCGGGAGGGGTCATTTGATGATTTCCCATCCACTGAGTCAGACTCTTACTGACTAAAACCCACCCGTGTTGCTTCCTTAGCCCTTTATGTTCCAGGGCAGCGGTAACCCTTTCGGACGATCCCGCTACCCCAATCTGCTACGACCTTTACATTCTCCTTTTGCCTCGTTTATGTCCATACACCATAATTACATGCTCGCCGGTGGCGAGTACCTACTACGCACCTGACGTTTCTCAAGAACACCACCAATAAGGTTACTATATTTCTTTCTAGGGCGACCCTTCCCGGCATTTCCACTGACATCTGCCTAGTAAATACCGTTTGTAAGTCAGGCACTATTGTTTAGCAAATATACTCGTACAACCAACTTAAACTGTCCATTTATTGAAATCACGACTGTCATTCTTTGACAGCTGTATGGAATGGTTATAACTCTGCAGATTGACGTAGTGTGTCAATTTGATAAACGATTAATTTTCCTGACTATGCACTTAGACTAGTTAAAACACAAATCTCATGCCAAACTACAGTACAGCCGGTCGATTCTGTAAAAATCTCACCGTGAAAACTCAAGTGAAGTGAGCTTGATGTGAGTTGTCAGTAGTGTCAATCCCTAGCATAATTTGGAATGACAACTCACTCCACGCTCACTTCACCTAAGTTTTCACGGTGTGATGGTTACAGAATCGCACTGCTGTTTGGCGAGAGTAGGTATTAATGCGAATTTGGCCAGAAAATAAAGCTTTTTAAGGCAAAAATTGACGAGGAAAAACATTGAAGAACGATGAGGGTTGAATGAAATGATTTATTTTTTCTTCCTTCCCAATGCCACCCTCTTGACCTCCTATCAAACGATTAATCATTGTCTAAGACAATTCGTTGGAAATAAACCGTGTTCTACTCGTATTTCTATGAACTTTCAATATCCGAAGTATGAAATAATGAAAGAAAGAAAAAGGTTTATTTGGTACCTTAATGATAATGCATGCACCATTTGACATGTAATGCACTGTGAAATGCTTGTTTCTACTAGAAAACATTATAACTATCACCTTATAATGTGACGGAAAAAGGTACCTGTCTCTTGTTATCATCAGCCATATTTGAACTACTAGCTGCGCCCCGCGGTTTCACCCGCATAAGTTTCGATTCCGTGAAAATATCGAGATAAAAAGTATCCTATATGTTAATCTTGGTTATAAACCATCTCTGTGTGCCAAATTTCATCTAAATCCGTTCAGTAGTTTTTGCGTGAAAGTATAACAAACATCCATCCATCCATTCATAGAAACTTTCGCGTTTAGGTATAATATTAGTAGGATTGTGGGCGTACTACGGGTAGTGTTGGTTATTGCGCAATAGAAAAACCGTTTGCAGTTCAAATCAGATTATAATTTACGAACAAATTAATCACACTAGCGAATAACACACTCTAGGTACACGACACAACTAGATACGGAACGCGAAACAGTTTCTAAGCACATGATGTCCGTACGATGTCCAATGGTCAAGAGAGACTGCTCCATCTTGCTGCTCGCTCTCCTCAAGCCACACGAACTCAGGCTAGACTCTGTCGAGCACCGCTTGGCACTGGCGTACCGAACAGACAAACGAACGATTGACGCATTTCGTACATAATATATATGTCACCGGAAGATAACAAGATCCGCAAGTTTCCTACGAACCCCGAAACCGAATCCTACGAAAGTTTATAAATTCCCTAGGAAATTTATAAACTTTCGTAGGATTCTAAACGAGACATAAATTGTATTATTTTACGCCCACATTTTCACTAATTTATCAATTAGCGACGTCTCGTGGTAAATTTATAAACAAACGGATATCCATTCGTAAGATTCTAAACGGATTCGGATTCGGATTATTCCTAAACGGTTCGACCAATCACAGACGAGCTTTTAATTTTACGCTTTTTTGAAATATGGCAAATAACACACTGCTCTCTGATTGGTCGATGTTGACAGTCAATGGGCAATGCTTGTGTCCATAGACTTAGGTACAATCAGACTTGCCAAACTATACATTTATCTGTTTCGATTACCTACCTAACAGTATTTTTACTTTAAAACTAGGTAGGTACCTATAATACAGGGTTACTTTTTTACATAATATGCTAATGACCCCTACTTCACTCTACCAAAATAAAACAACAGAATTCATGTTCCATTTTGGCTGCCGGCAGCTTCTAGGTCGCTCATTATGGGTCTAGTTTAGTAAACTTAGCAAAATAAAACTATATTCACAGTTCCAACACAATTACAACATTAAAAACCTTACAAAAACATACTAGCAACCGGTTTGCTTATGTTCCGTGGCGAACAATGGCGGTGGAGAGAAAGGAGAAGGAACACGTGACATATTCATGCATTTTCTTTCTTTCTTTTCTTTCTTTCTATATTCAACCAATCAGAGCGCACATGGCGTTTGGTTATTGCTTACTTATTATTTTATGCGTGAGTTCGGTAAGTTTATCAATTTGCGAAAATGTGGGCGTAAAATAATACAATTTATCTCTCGTTTAGAATCCTACGAAATTTTATAAATTTCCTAGAAAATTTATAAATTTGCGGTTCTTGTTATTTTCCGGTGACATATATAACACAAGCACGACTAGGGAAGCATAAAAGGGAGAAGTTCTATACTCGGCAGTGGGTGGAACAAGTCTGCTAATGATGATTATGATGACGACCTGTTTCGCACGTTTAATTACGACTTGACAAAACATTGGGATTGGTTTATTATATAAGTTTAATATTACCGAAATATACACAAATTAACCTTCCGGAATAAATTCTCTAAGTGATGGTGAAAACCGCATTAAAATCACACAGATAGACACGAAAAGCAACTTTAATTTATTATTATGTATAGACTAGCTGCGCCCCGCGGTTTCGCCCGCACAAGTTTCGATCCCGTGGTAATATCGGGATAAAAAGAATCCTATGTGTTAATCCTGGTTCTCCTGGTTCCTGGTCTCTGTCTCTGAATCTGGTGGTCCGTGTGCCAAAAGACAGTGGGCAAGAATGTATGGGAGTTGGTCCAAGCGTCGCCAATGATGAATCATATACCAAATGAGAGGGTAAAATGTATGTACTGTTCAAACATGCAGAATGGCATCAGAATCTATCCGAGAGATTTCGAGAAATGATAGCTTATTCTTGCCTCAGAAGATATTACGAATTTTTTATTTTGCTTCATTGTCGAGTATTATTATAGTTTTTTCTTGTTATTATAGTTAAAAATCATTACTTCATCCTTATAATCATCATCATCATCGAGTAATGATAGATTTTATATTTTGCTACATTGTCGGTATGTTATTTGTTATAGGTAGGTATTACGTGTTTATAGTTAAAAATCTTCGCATCATATTTTTATAATCATCGTTGTTGATCATCATGTTTATTTCATATTTTACTATCATCATTATTAATTGATCATCTTTTCAAACAAGAGGTCTTTCTACGTATTCTGCAAAAACGTTCTCAGTCTGAATACGTGCTTCGATTCTTTGTAAAAATAAAGGAGCAAACTGACTGCCTTCAATTGGGACTGACTGTCTTCAATTGCACGTTAGGTTACTGCGCCCACATAATGTTTATAGTGTGGTTCTTGCTCGTCACCAAGAATCCATACATAGACCCCCGTTTTTGGATTCAGTAATTATTGACGTCTGAAGCGAATGTAACTAATATATAAGTTCTTTTTAATACACTTATAAAACATTTCTTGTTTTCTTTTATCTCTTGTTTATTTTATAATGGCGAAGCCTGCAGGACCAACCCGAATAGCTGATCAATTACTAATGATGATAATAAAATATGAAATAAACATGATGATGATCAACAACGATGGTTATAAAAATATGATGCGAAGATTTTTAACTATAAACACGTAATACCTACCTATAACAAATAACATACCGAACATGTAGCGAAATATAAAATGTATCATTACTCGATGATGATGATGATTATAAGGATGAAGTAATGATTTGTAACTATAAAAACAAGAAAAAACTACAATAATACTCGACAATGAAGCAAAATAAAAAATTCGTAATATTTTCTGAGGCAAGAATAAGCTATCATTTCTTGAAATCTCTCGGACAGATTTTAATACCCTTCTGCATGTTTGAACAGTACATTGTACCCTTTCATTTGGTACATGATTCATCCTTGGCGACGCTTGGACCACATTTGCCCACTATCTTTTCATTCAAATCCGTTCAGTAGTTTTGGCGTGAAAGTGTAACAAACATCCATCCATCCATCCATCCATACAAACTTTCGCATTTATAATATTAGTAGGAAGTAGGATTAACGACGACGATTTAGATACACAATACTGTTTTCAACACAAAACTTCAGCTAGACCAAAAATAATAACATTCATACCTACTTTTGTTTCCTAACTAATTACATCATAATAAAGAAACTAAAGCACTTCATCGCTCACTTAATTACAGATGAATAGTTTCAGACCCAGGCCACGATTCCTAGTCCAGCCAATATCTTCTACAAGATCACATATTTTATGAACGGTCTCATCGGGTGGATGGTCAATAAATGCATTATGTTCGGCCATAAATCTAAGGTTATTATGGTTGTTTTATGGAAAACGTACGAGTCTCTTTAGTTTTCTTGATAATTTTCAAGAAATTCTGACAAACTTTAGTTTAAGGGGCTCGTGGCTAAATAATAGCCGCACGGGTAAAGAAAGAAAGAAAGAAAATGCATTTATTTGCGGCAAACATGACGCATGAAAAAAGAACATAACACACAAAAAAACAAGTTGGGGGTAAACATGCGTCACATTCATTCGGGTCGATCTTCTATTCTATATTCTATTCTAACCAACATCAATGTTAAATCATCAGAAGTGGTACCCCAGTGGTAACGACCGCGACTTACAACTTACAAGTTGACCTACAGGTCGTAGGTTCGAACCCAGTCAGGCGCTTTACTTTGTGTAAATTATTTCATTACCACTGCTCTCAAAACAGTGAAGGAAAACATCGTGAGGAAACCGGCATGTGCTACCAAAAATTCGAAGACATGTGACGTCTGCCAACCCGCACTGGGCCCGCTTGGTGGATTACGGCCCACTTCCTCTCACCGAGAGAAGGCCTGGGTCCCAGTAGTGGGAACATTATAGGCTGATTATGTTATGTTAAATCAAGGTCAAACAAAAACTAACTGTCAATCGCAACCGATTCCCAACTCACACTTCATAAATAATTCTTGAACTGAGCACTGAGCAACATGAATATATATTTTCGTCACATTTCCGACCTCCCGTAGTAACTTATCGTTATATACTGCGGCTGTCAAACGTAAAACATGGAATCTTTACCTTGGGGAGAGCCGGCGTCGGTTACAAATTGAATGTAACCAATCCTTAGTTTACGAGTGGAAGTCCCTCTTGTGTTTTAAAAGTAAACTATATTTGATGGCATACTTGTGGTTTAGTTATGGCGTCGGTGCTGCAAAGTTTCAGGGTTTTTGCAGTGGTAAAAGGTGGTTTTAATTCCCTTGAAGGTTGTAAGCTCCTTTAGCGAATCGTTTTTGGGATTTGTAAAACATAGATAAGATAAGATAGCTGATGTGACTCAGAAAGCTGCCCAAATTAAATGGCACTTGGCAGGAAATATCTGCCGCATGACAAACTGTGGGCCCAAATAGCAAAGAATTGGTGCCCTGAGACAGCGAGGCGGGGTCGCGGCAGACCACGTAGGGGATGGCGGTACGACCTGGATAGGTTCCGTCAAAACTGGAAGGAGAACACGCGCGGGCTCGTGAATGGAAGGAGTGGAGGGGCCATTGCCCAGGAGTGGGACAGCGTAGGGTAGTAAAAAAAAAGGTTTGTGTCCGACAATAGACAAAAAATAAACGGCAAAACGGTATACACTTGGGCAATACAGGCGTGACGAATATCCGCGTATTTAGGCCGAAATCGGAAATAATCGTTTGTCGCTATCTTGACGTGTATGTCAGGTGCCAAGAGAGAAATGAAATGAAATGGAATTTATTTGCATGAATTGTAGTACATACATTATACATACTCGGGTTTTTTTAAGCAGTTTCTAAAACAATTCGCTAAAACTAGCATTATTGATTACATGAATTAAATAAATTAAGCTACTAAAATTGGTACATACATCAGAGTTATTAAATTTAAATGTTAAGTGTTTGTCAAATTACAAGTAAAAAAAAAAAAAAATGAATTGAGGAACTAATTATTTATAATTACGATCTCATGTAAAATGTACCAAATCTCATGTAAAATCACACCAATAAATGAATTTGAATTTGAACATGTCAGTGTGTACCTTTAAAGTCTAAATACTCCTTCACAAAATCTGAGAGCGCGCTGTGTTCCGTATTTTCTTAAGTAAATAACCGCCAACATTATGCCGAAAGTGATTAAAAGTGCTGTCAGGTATATAATACAATAATAAGGTTATCGTGGAGTACGTGCGACAGAAGACGAGTTACACGCCGAGGGTGCAGTTACTGGAGTCGCACCGCAACGTCAACTTCAAGACGTTCGTGGTGCGTGTACCGAATTGTTATCTGCCCGTCGCCATGAAATAAGACTTCTGGCCGCAGGACGAGGTGTTCCGTCGCTTCCGCGGACAAGTACCACAGAACAGCACAAAAACTAGCTAGTGAAATACTATATTATAGTAAAAATATGTATGTTTAGGTTAAGGTATTTAACAATGGGCCTGCGTCGCCTGAAATAAATGAATTAAAAAAATCTTCTATCACTTACAAAATACAGTATGAAGAGCAGAATTATATGACGTTAAAACAGGAAACCCTATAGCATTCTTCCGAAGCAATATCATCATCATTACCATTGACCGCCTTCTGTGTACTTTATGGATACTCTATGGCTTTTGTGCCATATTTGAAGCAATATATGACGTCACATTACATGTAAATTAATTGAAATCGAGTACCATCAATTTTCTCCTAACTAGCTCGAATCATAACGATACCTCATTACCGATAATACCGCGGATACGCACACCGCACGGTAATTATTCGTACGGAATATGTTCGCACGGTATCGCAGTGAATCTTGTTATTAAATTGAAACTCGCTTCGTTCGTATTTCCTAACTAGTGGCACTAGTAGGGAGTAATATGCGTGTAAAATTATGCGGTAATTTTCACGGAAATGTACGTAATTATGTTGTATTTTAAATGATGAATTGTTAATTTCTTTTCTGTGGCAGCGGTTTGGAAATGTTGATTGTATGTACAAGCATTTATGAATTATGGGACTTGATTCTGTAAGCAACGGTTGCGTCTCATATCATATAAAGTTATTTGGTATATTTGCATTTCAATAACGTTCACAAGATATAATAAACGTGAGTTATACCAACTGATATAATTTCTATAGATATAACATTAATATACTCTAAAACTTATTTCGTATAAGGTTATTGGATATAACGTTTATATAATAGAAAATTATTAGGCTTATCGTTTAAAATATATGTATGTCGGAGTCATTCGTTTGACTATTAGGAACGCCAGCGCCATCTCGTGGCGCTAGACAGAGTCTAGCCTGAGTTCGTGGAGGGGTACGAGAGCGACAGCTACAAGAGCGGTGTGAGCAGAGCTCGGGATCATCGAAACATTGGACATCGTACGAAAAACATGTGCTTAGAAACTGTCTCGCGTTCCGTATCGTTGAGTTGTGTACCTACAGTGTGTGATTCGCTAGTGTGACTAACTTGTTCGTAAATTAGAAACTGTCTCGCGTTCCGTATCGTTGAGTTGTGTACCTACAGTGTGTGATTCGCTAGTGTGACTAACTTGTTCGTAAATTATAATCTGATTTGAACTGCAAACCGTTTTTCTATTGCGCTATAACCAACACTACCCATAGTACGCCCACAGTAATTAAAATATGCCTGATGTTAACGAGAGACAGATATACCTTAATATTGATATAACGTTTATTTAATCGAAAACCATTAGGCCTATCGTTTAAAATATGTAATATTGATACCATTTTTATGGTTAACACCCCGATTCAAAGCAATCCGACTCGGATGGGTTATATTAGGTCAGAAGGTTAAGGCGGGAGCGGAGCGGAGTGCCAGGTCTCCTCTATGTTGGTGAATCATTTGGGTTAAGTTTGGTTATAACAGTGACCATTAACGCGCGAAGGCGAACGAGTGAAGCGAGCGTGCTGCGGGAGCGGCGTGACAGAAACGAATCGCCGCAAAACCGACTCCATGTAGTCTTGTCTGCCCTACCCCTAGAGAGTTATTTAAAATCGCGTAGGCGCGGAGGGGCGAGGCGGCCTGCGAGCTGAGGAGCAGGTGGTTTTAACACTCGTCGTGAGCGTGAAACACATCTGCGACGATAAGCTCGCATGGGACCGCCGGAGCCCCGCAGCGCCAGAGCCGTGACAGAAACCATGCCTGCTGCGTGTTGCATGCTTGCTGCATGCTTGCTTGCATGCTGCATGTATGGTGTATACTTGATTGCATGCCTGCTGCATGCATGGTGTATGCTTGTTTGCATGTTTTTTACAGGGAAATAAAAACCACATATGTTCACAATCTTTGTGTTTTTTACTAGGCGTTTTATCATATTAAACTAAATAGGTTTTATGTCTTTTGAGTGGTATATCAAACGATTTTATATTCAATGTATGTTATACTTTAAAATTATATCAATCGTTTATTATATTAACTGATCATTATATCAAATAAAATTATAAATTCAGTTGTTATATCTTGTAAATATTAGAGATTTTGTTATTATGTTATATTAGTAACCCGTAAGTAACAGCCACAAGTAATTGCAGGTATACAAATAGGTATACATTTTCAGCATTTAGGTGGGTTTTTAAAGTGTGGTGCCTACACTTTAAAAACTCACCTAGATTAATAATAATAATATCTTTATTCAGCAAGTAACATGACTCAGTTGTGTTAGTAACAATATTTCTTACCCCTATGTTAGTATTCCTATTCTAATCACTTAGCCTAAAACCATAAATACATGTGAATCACTACCACGCCAAACACCGAGGTGGACAGCTTACAGCAGCGACTCACATATGAACAATCGAGTCTGCTCGCCACACAGCGCAGAATAAGGTTAGGGCTGGCCCGCACGCGGCGCAGCGAAGCGCACCGTTTTCTCATCGCTGTATAAAACCAGTCGACTCGAGCTTCAGCAAACATCCCTGACGCACTACAGAAGCGGAGCAATCCCATCACTATCCTGAACGCATTGTTATATTGAACACGAAGGACGCTGTATGATTTCTGCGTACAATCAGCCCACAGACTGCATGTGCAAAAAGGAGTGAGGATCAAGTGAGTTCAGACCACACTGACCATTCTCCTAAAAAAAACTGCACACGCACGTTCTCCACAGCTATGTCTTTCACACCTACTAAAACCGATAAAGACAGAAATGACTCCGTCAAAAATTCCAGTTACACCAAAAAGCAGTACAGCGTATTTCGCTGGCTGTGGAAATTAAAACGTCAAAACCATTAATATACTTCACGAGTGCAAAATTGTTTAACTTTTCCCATTAAAAGCTGGAGTTGTGCGTTATATAGCTTATTACTTAGCTCTGGAGCACATGGGAGCTGAAGCCAGAGGCTCACGAATGTGATGGTTGGTTTAGCAGCGAGATTTTTTTTGATAATGCTGTCGAAACAAATAAAATTGGGGGCAGAATGTTTGTTACAATTTTGTGGTTCATTTGGACGAGGTACCCTATTTGCGTAACACACTTTCAATCTAAATGATTTTGAAGGATATCGCTAATCCATTGCGTCATATGTTTCGACAAATTTGTCTGCTCAACAACGTAAATAATGCAATCAATATTGCTGAACTGTCAAAACTTACCCCGCTGGTTGATCAATGAGCTGAAATATAGTAAAACTGACTTGAATCCGAGAGTACCCTGGTTATGGTTTAGTTAAGCTCATCAGAATCAATATACTTTATTAATTTGAAAA
This sequence comes from Apamea epomidion, assembly GCA_947507525.1. NCBI lineage: Eukaryota > Metazoa > Arthropoda > Insecta > Lepidoptera > Noctuidae > Apamea > Apamea epomidion. Next base: position 3,004,562 of record OX382233.1, read on the forward strand.
CATAGGTAGAGTTACAGTAAGTAAGCTGATTTTATTGATTGATTATCTTTTGATACGGTGTCTTTGTTCTGGAAGATCTGAGAAGAATCAGGAAAAACAACATTAAAACTTGCGAATATATATATATATTACTATTATTATTTTATATATTACAATTTTTTTGGTATTTATATATACAGGCAGATTTTTTAAAGACCAGCCAAATTTAAGGATGTGGTACAGACCATCAAACTGAACCACTTTCTCCATGGGACCAACATCGTAATCGCGAATAAAAATTCAGCCGTCCCATACATTTAGGTCGAGTAGGTATTGAAGTTTTCTATGGGACAGTTGATAAAATTTTCGCGATTACGCTATTTGTCCCATGGAGAAAGTTGTTCAGTTTGATGGTCTGTACCACATCCTTAAATTTGGCTGGTCTTTAAAAAATCAGCCTGTATATTAAATTATATTTATCAGTGCCTGTAATATGATGTTGAGATAAATAGAGATTTATGATAATGATTATTACCTTTTCCTAAGCAGTAGTATTTCTTGAAAAATCATCATTCTGTGTCTACTGTTTTTCCGCTTATGATTCACAAATTTATAGCTACATAGATATCCTGTGAGAATTAAATGGACACACACAGGGTGGCAGGGACATCGAGGCGCAACCTGTTGCCATGGATTCAGTACATGATTCTGAACCATGCGTTGAATTTTTTCGTCGGTTATTAAAATAAAAATTGCGTTCCATACATTTTGACTGCGTAAGTATTCCACTTTTCTATGAAACAGTCGATTTTTTATTAATAACCGACGACAAATTTCTACGCTAGAGGGTCTAGGATCATATTCTGAATTCATGGTTACGGGTTGTCATCATGAACAACAATGTAGAAGGAAGATGCACGAAATCTCTGCTACTAAAAAGGAAGTCAGAAAGTTTTACGAAAGTTCAGTTGTACTGTCACTTTTTGCTGACAAAAGTGTAAAGTGCGAACTTGCCCTAACAGACTGTGTTGAACTCTGACGGGAATCGACGCAACGCCTTGAGGCATTGTAGCTGATTTGACCCAAATAGAACTTTATTGTGTGTAATGGCATAATATAGGTGCAGACGCCAGGAAGTTAAGCTACCCGAAACTGTAAAATTTTCCTATTCAACCTTGAACCTTAATAGTTGAAAATTTATTGAAGAAATTTGACAGATTGTAGTAGCTTGTTGTGCTGGCATCTGTACATTGCGAACTACGGTCAACAGTGAATTTTTGCACTAAGGTTCAATTTATTTTGCTGTGGAACGGAATGGAAGTGATTTTTTTATACAAAGCATAACGAATTTTATGTCAATAGTGTAACGCATGAATTAGATACACACATACGCACAGGTCGCGCATCTTCTGGAGAATTTTCGCGCATTCTCGGGAAATCCCGCATTAACAAGCTCGTATCTAGTTTGTACGTTAGACAATTGACATAAAGTTTATTATGCTACGTATAATATCGCTATGAAAACTCGCTTCCACTCCGTTCCGCGGAAAAGTAAATTGAGCCTAAAACTAAAAGTCGTTTCCTAGTAATAGGCTATTTTCCTAAAAAAATCTAATTAGTCCGTCAGTTAGATGATCAAAAAATATTGAACCCGTGTTTTTCTTTTGTCAATTATATAAAAAAATGATGAAGATATCGCCCGTTAAAGTTCCGCGTGACTTCACTTGCTTGCGACAGTTTTGCAAGCAAGTGACGTCACGACCTCCACTCCCAAATTTTGACGCGCTTCATCTTTGTAATTTTTGTTTGATTGACAAAAGAAAAAATACTGTGTATTATTTTTCGATAATCTAACTGACGGACTGAATATAATAATAATTTTTTTACCCAGGCAACTACCCTATTATATTTACACAAAGTTACTTAGTTTGATCTACAGAATGTGTAGATGACGGCTTCGTGATGGGTCTTTGTAAAATCAAAGCAAGCTCTACTTTCGTGGCTTATCACGAGTGGACCTTCTCGTTCTCTAGCAAGTGTTAAAATTGAGCAGGTTCAATGAATAGTAGATTTATAGGCTAAAGTAAGCGTTACATGTTTCAAAGAAATTAAGATTTGATTAAACCGTTGGAATAACTTCTTGATGATAGGGAACGAATAGGTTTAATTACAGCTTAAGAACCTATTATGAACTTAATTATTATATTTACTGTGCAAACGGAAAGGTGCACAAATGCACACATCGTAAATGTAGTCATTTACATAGTTGCAGTTCATACGTATTGCTTTCCAAAAATACTCATTATCTTCCTTCCTACCTTCTCCCATGTTACTAGGGGTTGGCGCAACACGTTTTCTTCTTCCATTCAACCGTCACGCTATCATTCACTCCCTTTTCTTTCATATAATTCCTCACACAATCCAATATTTTTTTCTTTGGCGTTCCTTTCCTCTCAACCCATCATATACATCACTCTTTTAGTTTCATCCCTCTTCATCACATGCCGATGCTTTCCAAAAACACTAATGAACAAAATTATACCAACCTAGATTCCCACTACAAAATTAATAAACATTTCTCTACCAATATACCAGTAACTAAATATTCACCAAAATTCAAGTGAAATTCTCTAAATTCCGACGTTGCTACAATCTCAATATGCTCCGATAGTAAAGCATATTTCAGAGGCAGGAGCACGCACGTACAAAGTCACCTTTCCTGGGAAAGGGGTGAATTTCCTTAGGAAGCAGTGCGGGCGGAAATTAAGACGTCTGCGCAAGGTAACATGCAGCCACCTTAGATGTGCCTTTGGAGGAATTTTTCAAAGATTAATGGCTGGATGGTGACAGTGTCAGTTGGAAAGCGTAGGGTTGTAGATTTTTGGTAAAGTGTGTGTTATGTAGATACGCAAAATATGCTAAATGGATGTAATGGAAAAAAAATGTATACAGGAGTTCATTTGGCATGGAAAATTAATGGAACATGTCGTGACGAGAGATTTGAATATGAATATGGATGGCTATAAGAATAAAGAAATACCAAAGAAACGACGAATGGACTGTATGATATGGCTAGCATTTCTAGGGTGACTACCGAGATGTCGGCTAATAGAGAAGTTTGGAAGAAAAAGGCATGATGCGGTGACCCCACGTAAATTGGAAAAAGAGCAAGAGAATTATGATGACGATTTGGTATGGCATGGACATTCAGTCTGTAAAGTAATTCATTATTAAAGTAAACAGCTTATGGAAAGGTGCACTTTTTGTGACAAGTACAAGTTTGTGTGAAAAGTACATTCTAATGAGTTCAATCATAATCGTTAATTCTGTTAAAAGAAAACCAGTAAGGATGTATGATTGTGAACAATAACCACTATTAAACATTAACATATTTACATAATTTAAAGAGCTAACAGTCTTAAAATAATAATATGTACAGACGCCAACAGGTCAAGCTACCCGAAACTGTCAACTTTTCCCAATCAACCTTGAACCTTAATGCTTCATCGATAAAGTTGAAAGTGTATTAAAGAAATTTGACAGATTGTAGTAGCTTGATGTAGTGGCGTCTGTACAAGTATACAGGATGATTTTTTAAAGACCAGCCAAATTTAAGGATGTGGTACAGACCATCAAACTGAACAACTTTCTCCATGGGACAAATAGTGTAATCGCGAAAATTTTATCAACTGTCCCATAGACACCTTCAATACCTACTTGACCTAAATGTATGGGACGGCTGATTTTTTATTCGCGATTACGATGTTGGTCCCATGGAGAAAGTTGTTCAGTTTGATGGTCTGTACCACATCCTTAAATTTGGCTGGTCTTTAAAAAATAACCCTGTATAACAAGAAGAGGAAATAATCTAAGGGCATCCAAAAAATTCGTCCGCATCGCTGTCAATAGGAAAAGTGCCGAAAAGGCTAGGAAAGCATTGCCACGTTGTATGGCAATGGTGATTCTTTGGCCAAAAATAGGCCAGCCCTCCGGTCAACCTCTATTTGAATCTTCATTAAAATAAAGAATTCTCCGCCTAAGTATTTTACAATACTGCACCAACACCACTGCAGCTACCCAAGGTCTCATTAATCCTCCTTCACAATGCACTTCCACCAAATAAATCCACTCGAAGCCGAAGCCCATAAAATCAGCCATCCGAACCAGAAAACATCTTAGCATCAGACTCTTCGGCACCGGAGCCACTTAAGCAAATCCCGAGTATTCCCAAGACATTTTGGCAAGCACCTTGGACCCTCGATCACGAAAATTCCTGTTTCGCTAACAATATTGCAGAATAAAATCGTACGGACGCTTCCAAATCGTTCGGTTAGACCGCTCAAAACAAACTTGGACACGTTTTATGGATTTTATAATCGGTCAATGCTGGAACTACTCCAAGCGGGGCATGGTTGGGGAAACTGTAGTCTAAATCATAAGTGGTAGCGGTTTAAAAAACATGAGTCGTATATCCAGGTGTGTTTTTTTTTGGGAAAGAGGTCCATACTGTCAGATTGTTCTTGAGGCTTTATCATTATATTCTACTGCATTACTTATCTCATTGGACTGCATTCTACTCGTATTGCATTACTTAACACGTCTATCTGAATAAAATAAAAATAATCTGTTATTCTGCAATATATCAGTAGGTCTTTCCTGGTGTGTGAATTTTGGGTACTTGCGAATAAGTGTTTGTGGTTCGAGTCTATTGTCATCAACCAGGTACAAATCCTAATAGTAAAACCTAATTTTAATACTTTGTCCGACTGTTGAACCAAACTCCAGATCCCTTCTACAATCGTGCTTGAGACGTCGTGCACTTGTAAGCAAAAACAAACAAAAACAATCAGTACAACTCGATTATATTACAATTTTATTTATGTTTCAAATTGACGTTATTTCAAGTTAAACAAATATCAACTTTATTTTATTAGTAATTAAGTGATTTCAGAGTGACTATTCAAAAAGTTATAAAAATGTTTGAAGTTGTAGCGTAAACTGAACTTTATTGTGTAGGAATTAACGTTATTTTTTCATAAACTCATATTTGTTTACATTTTTGGCGAATATGTCGCGATATTAGATTAGATTAATTAAGATCCAGCCTGTCTCTTGCAGGCAGCAACGGACAGGCTGGATCGGAATTCTCCCAACGACGCCCTAAGCCGAGGTCCGTACCCCACAGGGCGTGCCCCTAGCGTGTAGTCGCTTAGTTTTTAAGTTTTTTAAGCCTGGCTGGCCTTAATTTATGGAGGCATCAACAGGCAAACCCGGTTAAGCAGACGACAACTTCATAGGTTGAACTGCTAGATGCCCTTTATAAAAAAAGTAAATCACAGATTTGCCGTCATATTCTTGTGGCTTCCACCACATTTGTTCTCAGCGCTTTCTGTTGCCAAGTGGCTGCAAACTTTGCCAGAGTTCAGCGGAGAACCTTTTATTTTGTTTCCCGTATTTTGATGTGATTTGAATTTAATTTCTACGTTTTTATGATATTACTTTTTTACGTATCTTGTCATGTTGAATAATCTGGTGTTTAGCTTATTGCGGAAAAATTGGATGTGCCAATTTTTTGTAGTAATCCTGGCACTGGTCGTTCGCATAGAAAAGCACGTACGTTTTATCCTGTTTCTCGTGTCAAATTCAAATCTTTATTTAATAACAGATGTGTTAAGGTGTATATAGGGCTCGCTGACCTTGTGCATGTGGGCGGAGCTAAACGCTCTACCCCCGAATACGTAAAACGCGCGCGGTGGCGCGCTGCACTAAAACGACGATCAAAGAATATGCGGAGAGGCAGACATGCCGCACGCAGGTCGCCATTTTTGCCTACGATTCCAGAAGGGAATGGCGGAGGCAAGGCTGATATATTTTGTATAGATTGATACTTATGTTACGTGTATTTTATGTTTTTACTGGACATTATTTATTAGAATTTTTTCATTTTTTTGATTTTGTTTAAAATCATACGTGAGAACGAACTTAGTTCCCGACGGGGGTAAAACTTTAAAAATGATATCGAGTGTTTTCTTAGGAATGGAATAACATTTTATTTGCATAGACTGTAGGTCTTCTTAGGAGGACTTACATAAAAATGAGATTTTATAAAAATGAGAACCTGTTTCATCAATTTGAATTATTATAAATCAGTAATAAACCTACCTAACTAGCACTGTACCTAAATGGCATTTTTAGGATTCCGTAGCCAATCGGATGATGTTATAATCAACTTTCTTCCTGTCATTGTTATTTACATAGCAGGTAGTGGTACCTATTCTAATTTGTGACCGGTAGGTGCCACAACTAAAATATGCAAAATAATTATTTTTTCAAAAAAAAAAAATAACCGACTTCCATAAAAAAACTACAAAATGAAAAATAACTTTATTTCGGAAGTCTGTAGCAAAAAAAACCAAAGACATCGACTTCCGAAATAAAGTCATTTTTCACTTTGAAGTGTTTTTTTTAAGTGTTTTTCATGTAAAAAGATTTTTTTTACTATTAATCGTACGTCAAAAGTAACAGTTGAACTACGAAAACTGTTACCACTGTTATAGTATAGTAAAGTAACAGTATCATGTCTCGTTAGTGCCCTTGAAATAATCACCTACGGCCGCTCAGTAGATACACCTTCCGCGTTCGTGCGTAACAGCCGCGCGCGAATACTCAGAGTATATCAGTCAGTGGCGTGTATTGCATAAAGGCATATAAGCAGTGCCTACCTCGATAAATCACCATAGGCCTGTTAGTTACATTTTAGTGTGTGTGCCCAACTATGAAACTCACTAAATTATCATACCTAACAAAAAACAAAATCTTCGTACAAATACGCGCGGCAGTAGGCAGTCGCAAGACGGCCTACTCGGCTCCCGGACTATTCGATTTTTATTTTGACCTCACTATCGGCTTTATCACCCTCGAAAAGTATGAAAACGACACCCATGATGAAATATTTGAAATTTTTTGCAGCCGCCATTTTGGATTTTTGTTTGACCTCACTATCGGCTTTATCACCCTCGAAAAATATGAAAACGACACCCATGATGAAAAACTTGAAAATTTTCGCAGCCGCCATCTTGGACTTTTATTTTGATCAAATTCAATATTTTCTCATTTTAATATTAGTTAGATAAGCCTTACTACTTGTATACTATCGTAAGCGTCCTGATGCGCACAATAGAAATGGGCCATCTGCAGCGAGCTAGTCAATAAACGCACACTGATACAATTCGTTCGTAAATATTTGCACTAACACAGGCAAACGCGCGTAGTCAGTCGATAGCCGGAGCGGAGCAGCGAGCGACACAGCCCTCCCGTCTCAGTGCTAACGCACGACTGCCGCCCGCGCCCGCGCAGAGCACCTCTGAAGCCCAATCTCAAAGTGGGGAAATTTTCTTTGCAAATGTTGATTGATTTACATAAGCTGTTTCATTTCTATAGTACCTCTAACCATCAATTTTTCAGTGTAAAAATATTTGCAAACATCAAAGCCGTTTAGAAGTAATATGGAATATTAGGAAAAAATAGCGTTTTGCTAAAAAAATTTTTAAGGGAAAAGTATTAGCCATACAAAAAAATCCTGTTACAGAAATGTTGTACATGAACCTATACCAACAATATATTTTTTTCAGATCTTCTAATCAAGCCGTTAATGAGAAATATTCTTCATAAAGTGACCGTGTTACGGTACTAAACGAGAGTAAGGCCCTTAACAAGGTCTAATTAATAGTTATAAAGTTCACAAGGTCGGGCACAACAATTTACTAAAAACATGAGTAGTAGCACGATTCATAATGAATAAAGTAAATACGTAATACATAATATATAATTAAAGTATTGTAATGATTATAAAATCTAATTCATGGCAGCATACTGACAAATAATATCTCCAATATCAAGTTCCTTTGTGTAAATCTTGAAGGTTAATAAAAGACCATTTCGTCCAAAAAAGGGTACATAATATGCAGTCATTTAAATCAAAGCCTTCTAAGTAGCACAATATTGTTTTTGTTTGCTTACTATCTAGGGAATTAGGTCGTAGTAGCCCTTGGCAGAAGTGGGTCCAGACTAATAACTACCTATGGAAGGTCAGGGAAATTTATTGTTAAGCAAGTTGACGACCAACTTCAATTGTACGTATATTCAAATCATAGCTTTTATTCTCTGACAATTTAGTGTAGCTATAACACGGCTAATTAATGTAGGGTGCCAATTTGATTAACAATTAATTTTCTTGACTGTACAATTACAATAGCCCAACCTTGAGTAGAGACACTTTCATTCACATAATATTTTTATGTGTTTACCCTAGCAAATAATAACAACGAGATTGTATCCGTTTCTAAATCAATTCGCGCCTAATCGTAAACCTCTCCGTAAAAGTTTTTATTTTTTGCCTGAAATGGTAGGTAACCGACTTAATAGATTCTTTTAGTCTTATTAGTTGAATGTACATTTGATTATTTTTGAAGTAGAATTGTATTCTGTATTTTGATTCTACTTGTTGCTATATGTCGCAGCATCATGCTGAGATAGGAGCCTTTTGGCCCCGTATAGGACTTTCTGTTTCATTTTTCTTTTTGTTACTTTTTTTTCTTCATATAATTTAGTTTTTTTATTTCCGAGTTAGGGCTGATTTTGCCAACGCCAGATAATTTTATCCGAGGAATAATTTGGAATTTTTGACAGTTCTTCGGTACAAAATTTGTCAGTCGTCAACTTTTTTCCACGAATAAAAATTATCTGTCTATTGAAAAATGAGCCCGTAATTTAGTTTGTGATTTTCCTGTACGAGTTGCAATAAATTCTTTTTCTTTCTTTTTTTCTATACCGTTAGGAACTTTTCAATCCGTTACTTGTTTTGTTAGTAAAACATAGCCATCCTTTTATTTTTTACATTTTTAATGTCTATTTCTCTTTGGACACATAAGCACTTCTGTACGTTGCTAGTTAAGCTACTACAATCTGTCAAATTTCTTTAATATATTTTCAACTTTATCGCTAAAGCATTAGGGTTCAAGGTGAGTTTTAAAATATTTTCTCTGATGAGATAAACTCATGTACAGACGCCAGCAGGTCAAGCTACCCGAAACTGTCAAATTTTCCCAATCAACCTTGAACCCTAATGCTTTAGCGATAAAGTTGAAAATCTATTAAAGAAATTTGACAGATTGTAGTAGCTCGGTGTGCTGGCGTCTGTACAATAGGCCGCACGATTAAACCAGTTCTTGTGTGTGTGCTTTGGGCATAGCACACCATCATGCTTCTTGTGTGTGTGCTTTGGACATAGCACACCATCATGCTTCTTGTGTGTGTGCTTTGGGCATAGCACACCATCATGCTTCTTCTTAGCATGTCCATCAGTTCCTGTAACGTGCAGCTGACAGGACACGATATTAGATGTCCCATCGTTTGTGGAACAGCACCACATTTACACTCCAAAGCGGATTCGTCTATGAATCACCAGCAGCATCTTGCTGAGTGAAAGCCTTCTTGTCACAGCCGCGACATGCAGCTGCCAACTATTTCTGTGCTCGTGGTTATTGATCTGTTTGGTTTTTTTAACTTACTTATCTTTTTATCTCAAAAACAACCTTATCTCAAAACGGTGAAGGAAAACATCGTGAGGAAGCCGACATGTCCTAGAACCAAAAATTCGAAGATATTTGACATCTCCTAACCCGCATCGGGCCCGCGTGGTGGATTACGGCCCACTTCCTGTTACCTCTGTGAGCCTGTGTCCCAGCTGTGGGAACGTTATAAGCTGATTGTATTATATTTATCTTTTTTTAATGCACGTGTTACTGTGGGAAACAAGAACAACAACTTTTTCTTTCTTTCTTTTACTTTACAAGAATTAGTTTTAAATATTCTACTGTAACTTGGTAAGCTTAAAACGGTAAAAGAAATTCAGACGACATAAAAAACTACAGTCGGCTTACTCTCCTTCCGATGCTTTTACATGGACTCAGCGAATGCTCAAAGCAAGTGCAAGGCCCTGGCAGATTTAGCTCGTTCATCCATGAGTGTATTGTGGCTATTTCCTGGCTTTTAAAACATTTTGAAGTTTTCTCTAGAAATCGAATTTGGTCCTTAAATAGAATACTATCTCTTGTCTATTTAGTCTAGTGATTCTATAAATTTTTAAGACTTGCAAGGTGGAGTGGTTTTTTAACTTTAACGGTAAGTATTAATTTTCGGTGGCTATTTATTTTGGACCGAGTTAAACGGCGTGCAATTGGAGAGGCCTATGTCCAGCTGTGGACTGCTGTAAGCTGAATATACAATACAGTTTTTATGCATAAGCCAACGTAAATTTTATTTATTTATAGTGTTACTGGAAGCCGACCCCAACATAGTTGAGAAAAGGCAGATGATGAATTATCTAAAGCTTTATTGTACTACACTTAGTACAGACGCCAGCAAAACAAGCTACCACAATCTGTCAACTTTCTTTAATCAATTTTCAACTTTATCGCTAAAGCGTTAAGGTTCAAGGTTGATTGGGAAAATTTGACAGAGTCGGGTAGCTTAATGTGCTAGCGTCTGTACATTATTTGCTTAATTTATTTATATTTTAGTTTTGCACTATGTTTAAACACCTCTGAAAGAGAAACCACACTGTGTCTGCACACACGTGTGCTAATTTATTGAGGATGATATTCTCTTACCATGTATATTTCCTTTTTTTACATTCTTGTTTATTTCTATCACATTTAAATTAAATTGTATTATTTTGCTTTAAGTACGCTGTATCAGTACAGCGTTCTAATAACGGTTTGATTTAAAAATAAAAATAATTGTTTTAATAATTGTTGATGAATAATTGTTTGCTGCACCGGATGACGTCATTACGTCGGCGCCGGCTGTCGCTGAAAACCAGCAATGGGGCTCTGTTTTCTATAGGGTCGCAACATAATGCTGAGCGGTAGCCGTTTTGCGTGGATGTGACGCATGTCAACCATTTCTTATTGTTTTGTTTTTGTGTTTCATGTTTTTTTTTGCGTCATGTTTACCACAAATAAACGTATTTTCTTTCTTCTTTCATAATATCTCCCGCGTTGAAGGTTGGTCTCCTCCGAGATTGGTTGCCATGGTTGAAATCCGGTCTGGAGGAAACATTTTGCTTAAACATTAATAGTAATGTTTAAACAAAATGTTTTGTTTTATAATAATAATAATATACATTTATTCCAGAAATGTCAATTCCATATAATGTTAGTAACAAAGGTCCTAAAAACTATGTTAGTAATAGCAGCATTCTCAAATACAGTTCAACTATAAAATAGATAAATAACAAAAAATAAAAATAAACACAATCAATCAATTTAGAAAATCAAATTAAAAATAACAAAACAATTTAACTTAATTTAATATAATCTAATTTATTTCATTAATATATAAATAATAATAAATAAATATAATAAATAAATATTCCACAACTATCACACAACGCCATCTAGTCCCAAGCTAAGCAGAGCTTGTGTTATGGGTACTAGACAACTGATAAACATACTTATATATTTCTAAATACATAAATATTATAGATAAATTACACCCAGACACAGAACAAATGATCGTGCTCATTACACAAACATTTGTCCTGGGTGGGAATCGAACCCACGACCTCCGGCATAGCAGTCAGGGTCACTAACCACTAGACCAACAGGCCTGTCAACACATTTAGTCATTACATTTAGTTTAATTCTTATTTACCCTAAACTTAACTACTAAATACTTTTCACTAATTTAAATATCTTTCCTCAGCACCGGGCCCGCAGCTATGCCTACGGGACCAGTGCACCAGAAAAGGGCAGTCTGTCCTCTCCACAATAACCTTCAGGATGCTGTTGGAGCCTTCACGTATCCTACGCATTAGGGATGCCGTTCTTTTGCGCATGACAGCCTCAAAACTATCTACGCCAGTCGGCAAACATGCCCGACGCACTACAGAACCGCGGAAGCCCCACCAGCACCCGAAAAGCATTTATAATTAGTATTGTTAGTTATCCATCTACCCTACGGCTTTACTGGTGAAAACCTTCTCGCATCTCTACTCCATAACCTCTTTGCCATTCCAGTGATGTCATCACTTCATATCTCTCCTGTCTGTTGTACGTTTCTTGTTATTGGGTTACCATTTCAGTTTCTAGGTTATCTGTGATAAAGCAACGTATAGCTTATATCATCATCACCTGCCTAGCCTGTCGGGGTCGGCTTCAAGTCTAACCTAATGCAGCCGAGTACCGATATTTTATCTGGAGCAACTGCCTATCTGACCTCCACAACCCAGTTACTGGGTAATACGAAGCTCCTTGGTAAGACTTTTTGCCAGACTTTCGGGCGTCTGACGACCCGTAACGACTGTGAAAGATCCACGAATAACAGCCGTACCAACGGCTTAACGTGCTTTTAGAGGCACGGAGGGGTTCTTGCTATGTAAAGATGGTCATTCATCCGTGGACCAACTGCGGCTTAAACTAGCCATAAGCCCCCGACATCCCTATGCGGGGGTCGTGCGGTCCATGGCCCTTTACGGGGCACCGGTATGGGCGCGATCCCTGAGGCGGCGACCAGCCCGCCGGTTGATCGCGTCCCAAAGGGTCATGGCTGTCCGGCTCATCCGAGGATACCGCACGGTCTCCGCTGAGGCGGCAAGCCTCCTTGCCGGATTGCCGCCATGGGATCTGAAGGCTAAAGTCCTCGCCCACATATGGGAGTGGCGAGAGGAAGCAAAACGCCGGGGCGTTACTCCGCTGCCGCGAGAAATCACGGCAAAGCGGACAGAGCTCCGGCGGGATCTCATAGCGGCATGGAGAGTGCGATTGTCGCAACCCAGCGCTGGGCACGCCACAATTGCGGCGATAAGTCCCCTCTTTGAGGAGTGGATAGAGAGGCGCCACGGCGCCCTCACCTTCCGCCTGACGCAGGTCCTCACCGGACACGGTTGTTTCGGGAGGTTCCTGTTCAGGATAAAGCGGGAGGAAACGCCAGGGTGTCACCACTGTGAGGATCGCCCGGAGGACACGGTGGAGCATACGGTGGAGGTCTGCCCGGCTTGGGCGGGGCCCCGCCGTGTCCTCGTGGTGGCGATCGGCGGCGGCGACCTCTCGCGTCCGGCCCTCATCCAGGCCATGGTACGGAGCGACAGTGAATGGGAGGCCGTCACCTCCTTCTGCGAAGCAGTAATGCTCGCGAAGGAGGAGGCGGAGCGCGTGAGGGAGAGGCAATCGCTGCACCCTCGCGCGCCTAGCCGCCGCAGGAGACGCCCTGGACGGGAGTCAACAGCCGACTCCCGGCCAACGTAGGCGCGGGCTTGCGGGCGGCGAGCTATGGGCAGCTCGCCACCCGGTAAGGACCAGGCCCGGGTCGACGGCGCGTTGTGTTCCACGCGCGCCTCAAAGAGCTGTCAGCACGAACTGACGGGGTCCGCTAGGGCCGATGCCGCCGGGGCTGCGGGTTGTTCGAAAGAGATACCGTGGCCCCTGGCACAGGCAACTGAAGGAACACGGGTGGCTTTTAGTCAGTAAAAGTCTGACACTCCCTTCTGCTCCGCCCAGAGCGGGAAGAGTCATTTGATGATTTCCCACCCAAAAAAAAAAAGCCCCCGACATCCCTACCATAACTTAATCAACATCCTCAAGATAATTAATTCTCAACTCAACTAATATTCTTTTTAAACTACAACACTGGAACTCTCTCCATAAAACGTTACTGCATGAAATTGATTAATTACTCCGGTGGCAGCGCGAGCGTTACGGAGACATCCAATTTATAGTGGTTTCAATAAATTTAACTTTGCAACTTCGTTACATTGGTAGACTAATTAGTCGAGTTGCATATTATGGGTCTATTTTGAAACTGAGTATCTACGTGACGTTTTTATTGATTAAGAAATCTTAAATAAAATATACAATCTAACACTAAAATTATAGGGGCTTGTTGCTAAGTAATAACAGCCGCACGGGACGGTCGATCAGGTTAAGCTACGCTTCCCGCGGTGGTCCGTGGATGGGTGACCATTTTTACATACCAAGACCCCTCCGTGCCTCAGAAAGCACGTTAACCCGTTGGTTCCGGCTGTCATTCGTGGATCTTTCACAGTCGTTACGGGTCGTCAGAAGCCCGAAAGTATGACAACCAGTCTTACCAAGGGGTATCGTATTACCCAGTAAGTAGCGGGTTGTGGAGGTCAGATAGGCAGTCGCTCTATGTAAAATACTGGTACTCGGCTGCATCCGGTTGGACTGGAAGCCGACCCCAATATAGTTGGGAAAAGGCTAGGCACATCATGACTAAAATATATGTATTATGTACAAGTATATAAAGAAAAAAAGGAATAAGGATAAAAAAAACGTCCGCATCGCTGTCAGTGGGAAAACTGCCCTAAGGGCTTTCGGCATATTGCGGGCCGCCTCGTCGGGCACCTGGTGAGGACGGGGCCGGATCTTGCGGAGTGCCAGTTTGGCTTCCGCAAGGGGCGCTCGACGGTGGACGCCATCATGCGCGTGAGAGCCCTCACGACGGGGGACGCGGTGTCCCGGGGTGGGGTGGTCGTGGCGGTGTCACTCGACATCGCCAACGCGTTCAACACCCTGCCCTGGAGCTGCATAGGGGAGGCACTCCGGTATCACCGGGTGCCGACTTACCTCCGTCGAATAGTCGGGGCGTATTTGACGGACAGAGCCGTCATCTACCCCGGTCGCGACGGGAATTGGAACCGGCGAGAGATGTCGTGCGGTGTCCCACAGGGATCGGTTCTGGGGCCGCTCCTGTGGGACATCGGTTACGACTGGGTGCTGCGGGCCGACCTCCCTGATGGCGTCAGCGTAGTTTGCTACGCTGACGACACGCTGGTCCTGGCGCAGGGGAGGTCGCATCAGGCGGCGGCCGACGCGATGACCCGCGGGGTTGCGATAGTCGTGGAAAGGATCCGGCAGTTTGGTCTCGAGGTGGCATTGCACAAGTCCGAGGCTATGTCTTTTCATGGGCCCCGGTACGGGCCACCTTCGGGATCCCAACTGATGGTAGGAGGGGTTCACATCGGCGTCGAGAAGACGATGAGATACCTGGGTCTCGTCCTCGACAGCCGGTGGAACTTCGTCGAGCATTTCCGACTTTGGCCCCCAAAGTGGAACGGACCGGGGCCGCCTTAAAGCGGCTCCTGCCCAACCTGAGGGGGCCAAACGCCTCCTGCCGGAGGCTTCACGCAGGGGTCGTGCGGTCCATGGCCCTTTACGGGGCCCCGGTGTGGGCGCGTTCACTGCGGCTTCGAGCCGTACACTATCTGAACGCGCCCCAAAAGGTGGTAGCCGTAAGGCTTATCCGGGGGTACCGCACGATCTCGGGCGAGGCAGCAGGCCTCCTTGCCGGACTGCCGCCATGGGATCTGGAGGCGATAGTCCTCGCGCGCCTGTATGACTGGCGCGCGGAGGCACTACGTCGGGGGGAAACTCTGCACCCGCGGCAAATCGCGGCGGAGTGGACGGACCTCCGGCGCGATCTCATGGCGGAATGGAAGGCGCGACTATCGCAACCCAGCGCAGGGCACGCCACGATAGCGGCAGTAAGACCCCTCTTTGAGAAGTGGCTAGGGAGGCGTCACGGCGCTCTCACCTACCGCCTGACGCAGGTCCTCTCCGGACACGGATGTTTCGGGAGGTTCCTGCACATCATCAGGCGGGAGGAGACACCCGGGTGTCGCCACTGCGAGGATCGCCCAGAAGACACGGTGGAGCATACGGTGGAGGTCTGTCCCGCTTGGGCAGAGCACCGCCGTGTCCTCGTAGAGGCGATCGGCAGCGGCGGCGACCTCTCGCGTCCGGCCCTGGTGCAAGCTATGGTCCGGGGCGAGAGGGAGTGGGAGGCGGTCACCTCCTTCTGCGAAGCAGTCATGCTAGCGAAGGAGGTGGCGGGATGGGCGAGGGAGAGATCCTCATGCCTCAGCCGCCGAGGGAGACGCTCCGGGCGTCGGGAGCCGCGTGACGACTCCCGGCCACCGTAGGCGCGGGCCTTCGGGCGGAGAGCAATGGGTAGCTCTCCGTCCGATCAGGACCAGGCCCGTGCCGGACGGCGCGTATGTGTTCCACGTGCGCCTCAAAGAGATGTCAGCATAGTTGACGGGGCCCGACAGGGCCGAAGCCTGCCGGGGTAACGGGATCGTCCGAAAGGGTTACCGCTGCCCTGGTACATAAAGGGCTAAGGAAGGAACACGGGTGGGTTTTAGTCAGTAAGAGTTTGACACTCCCTTCTGCTCCACCCAGAGCGGGAGGGGTCATTTGAAAAAAAAAAAAAGGGCTTTCGGCATTGCCACGTTGGATGGAAATGCCGATTATTTTATTTTAATTAAGAACGGAAAAAGTAATGAGGCCGTATTTATGGCTTACATAAAGCTATGCACGAAATTTTTCTGCGTGATCATATCAGAATTGAAGAAATCAAAAGTCATTTATTCAAATTAGGCTGTGAATCACCACTTTTCGAACGTCAAACTTATATAAGACAGTCCCCCAAAACGCCCGCTCTTAACCACTTCGTAGTGCTTTCACTGGGAAGAGAAAGTGGCCCAACAAACTCCCCAGCAGCACAGCTGTCTATTCAATTAGAAATACTTTGCATAATCAGCATATAAATGTTCCCACTGCTGGGACATAGGCCTCCTCTCAGTGAGAAGAAGTCGGCCGTAATCCACCACGCGGGCCCAGTGCGGGTTGGTAGATGTCACATGTCTTCGAATTTTTGGTTCTAGGACATGCCGATTTCCTCACAATGTTTTCTTTCACCGTTTTGAGAGCAATGGTGATGAAATAATTTACACACAGTAAAGCGCCTGTCTGGGTTCGAACCTACGACCCACAACTAGTAAGCCGCGGCAGTTACCATTGAGCCACCACTGCTCTTCTTATTTTAGAAAAACTTGGTTCTATACAATAGTAGAAAACAAATCAAGATCCAATGTATTTGGTTCCAATAAGTTTATATTTGCAAGTTGGCTTCATTGATAGACTAATTGCGCAAGTAGGTTATCAAGGCTTCACTTTGATACTCTAAAATTAGATTGTGTGATGTTTTGATTTTAATTAAGTTACGGAAATTGAAGTAACGAGGTCGTACTTTGGCTTTGGCTGTGAAGTTACTTAGAGTTATGCTCGGAGTTTTCCTGTGTGATCATAAATTAACCATTGCCAACCCCCAACATTGCTCGAAAAATTGCTAAACTGACCTAAATGGAAGTCGGCATCATTTCTTCGCGTGGTAGTCACCTGAATGCATTAGGGACAAGATAAGGTACTTAGGGGAGACCTATGCCCAGCAGTGGACGTCTATAGGCTCAGATAATGATGAAGGCCATGCTACGAGTAATTGAGCCAGTGGCCATTAGCAAGATATTATAACCAAAGTCAAAAATACCTTAATGTCGGTACATTATCTATACATTGCGTTATGTGAAGGCGTTTATCGTGTCTGTCTACACAGACAGACACTAAAAAAATAACATAAGTATACTTAATTCTACTTCGATTGTAAAACAGGTCAGTATATATCTTGTTTAACTACAAATATTTGGGAAAATATAATGGTCCTACAGATCAAATTTGCTGTTTATGCAGTCGGCTCTACACTGGTACTGCATTTTTTTTATGTTTCAAACTTTAAGAAGTTCAAGTGTCAGATGCGGCCGGTCTGTGTGATGTTTCAATAATGTTTTTTGTTCACTTCCTATTGGAATGTTTATTTTTTCACTGTTAGAGTATTTTAAGGTGAATTCATTTTGTGTAAAGGCAATAAACGCATTTTTAATATCTATCTCATTTTTTTGCAGACTTTTTTTGTACATTAGAACATGATGATTTGGGGGCTAGCCGATTGCCATCAATCGCAACAAACACATTAATAAATAATTAACACTGCATTTTTTTTAACACGTTCTTGTATAAGACCCCCCTTATTATTTGTTGTTATAGCGGTCAAAGTAGTACATAATCTGTGAAAATTTCAAGTGTCTACCTATTACGGTTCAAAAGATACGGTCCTGTGACAGACAGACGGACGGATTGACATCGGAACCTTAGTTATAGGGTCTCGATAGCTCCCGTTAGGTACAGAACCCTCTGCCAGGGCTGCGGGTTGTTCGAATGAGATACCGTGGCCCCTGGCACAGGCAACTGCGGGAACACGGGTGGGTTTTAGTCAGTAAAAGTCTGACACGCCCTTCCGCTCAGCCCAGAGCGGGAGAGGTCATTTGATGATTTCCCACCCAAAAGAAAGGGTACAGAACCCTAAACACAATAATACCTTGCCAATTTTTTGTTCAAATTAAAAATACATCTCAAGTTAAATTACTTTGTTCTCTTTCCAATAGTCTATTACTGCCAACATTGACTAAGTAAGTTAATTAAATAGTTAAGATATCGTATGGCAACGTGACGCCCGCGATCGAGATTTTAATTACAAGTCAGATGATACGCTGATGTATTTATTGAACGTATATTTTACTCATAATACGCAATTTATTCCTGTTATAATTTGATTTTTAATTAGCTTTTTGTAGTTATTAATTGGTAGATCGGTAGCCAATTAATGGCAGCTTGTAATTGACCCACAGCAACTACTGGAAGGCTGGCTTTTGCTCATGCAGAGGAAAATTGAGCATTGATAATAATAGGGGTTAAAGTATGAAATTGCCGTTTTATTGTAATAGGTAGGTACTTAAAATTGACATAGAACCTTCATGGATTGAGATTTTTGAGTGAAACTTTTTTCACATGGTACCTATGAAGTTCTTCTTTTAAAAAATGTGCAACATTCGATTATCGACTTTCAGTTGTTTTTTTATTCAGCTTAGACAAGAAAGATGGATACTTCGAAAATTCGAGTTATTTTTTAATACGAGTTCCGACGCGGAACTAACGCGGCAGAAACAGCACGCAATATCAATGTTGCGTTTGGAGAGGGAACTGCTAATGAACGCACCGAACAATGATAGCAAAACTAGCAGTGAAACAGCCCCGACTCATGAATCGATCTTCACCGTTATTGTTCCATGATAACACGAGACCTCATACAGCACGAGAAACCGTTTTAACTCTACAGGAACTGCAATTAGTAACCATTCGTCGCCCTCCGTATTCGCCAGACCTTGCTCCAGCGGACTACCATTTTTTTCGTGCTTTGGACAATTTTCTACGTGATAAAAAGTTTTCTTCTCAGGAGGCGGTACAAAATGCTTTCACACAGTTTGTCGAATCTAGATCACGAGAGTTCTATCGCAAAGTTATAAATGACCTTCCTATTAGATGGCAGCAATGTATAGATAATAATGGTAATTATTTTGATTAAATAAATATGTTACATTATAAAAATAACTAATTTCAATTTTTCAGTACAAATCGGCAATTTCATACTTTAACCCCTAATACTTTCCCAATGCGTCTGATTCATATGACTGTGTTGTGCTTTGACATAAGCCTGCATGCCACCCTAATTGCGTAACACGCTATCGAACTCAATCTGAATTATTTTGAAGGATGTCAGAAGAAGGGTACCGGTATTTTACATGGAGCGACTGCCTATCTAACCTCCACAACCCAGTTACTGGGTAAAACGATACCCCTTGCTAAGACTGGTTGTCAGACTTTCGGGCTTCTAACGACCCATAACGACTATTAAAGAATCATGATAAACAGCCGGGACCAACGGCTTAACGTGCTTTCGGAGGCGCGGAGGGGACTTAAATATGGGGTATGAAAATATGGTCACTCATCCACGGACCAACCGCGGCAATCGTAGCTTAACCTGATCGATCGACCCGTGTGGCTGTTATTACTTAGCCACCAACTACAGATAAATATTACTTTAGTCCTGTCAAATTAAGAAACTCCATAGACAAAGTTAAACGTGATTAAAAAATTGGCAACTAGGAATAAGTCAATTTACGTCACTAAACTAATATTAATCTTCTGTCCTTTTCTTAATGAAATAGAAAGAAAAAGATGCACTGAACTTAAATATAGTTTGTGAACCAGAGAATTGGCACCATTATGCTTTAAAACTAGGTAGCCCACTTACATGAAAAGAAAATATCCCACAGAATAGTTCTTTCAAACTATGATTAGGCCCATAAAGCGATGCAATCCAATCTGAAAGAGCATTGTGGAAAATTCTAGAACATTTTTCATTATTAAATGGAACATCTTCATTATTTAACTCTTCAGTTAGTCTCCGCGAACAAATTGGAAAATACGCCTGAGGCCCTTTTAATTCTGTGGAATCTAATCTTGGAGATATCGGTTAAATTCTTTTGTATAAAACCTTCTTTTTTTACGTATTTTTGGGATAAGTTTGGACTGGTGAAAAATTATCCTAATAATCTCGATGAATGTCAATTTTTACAGCCACCTTCTTTATTACGTTCTTAAAAATACAATGATCAAAAAAGTCATGCCTCCCTTTCGGAATTTTAGACTCACATTCGTTGACCTTGAATTCAAAGTCGCTCAACGACCTATGGAACGGGGTATACTTGGAATCTCTTTCAGGGATTGGATCCGCAACGAGGTGATGCTGATGGGGAGCGCCATCACGCTTTGAAATATTATAAATACGAAAAACTAGACTACTATACACTAGCCACTAATATACGAAAGATTAGACTATCCTCTGTTACCATTTTAATAATATGCCGTCAGAAGATGTATTCGATAGCCTGCCGAAATTTGTATCAGGAGCACAAAGGGGCATTGAGGAGGCATACAAATTTATATTAAATATTTTATATTAATTATATGTTTAAGTATATTTTATACATAGTTTAATAGGTGTGTATAACATCGTCTTGGAATACTGTAAAATGTTGTACTTATTGGTGTAAATAAATAAATAAATTTTACACCAACAACACCACACACACCACACCGCACCACATTTTAGGATCTTTGTTACTAACAACTATGGACATGTAATATTTGGTCTGCAATAAATGGAATTATTATTATTATTATTAAATCCCGTGTCCCGTGTTCTAATCAAAATGATCGGTTGCGCGAATACACGAAAACCAGACCGCACCTTCTTTTTTTTTGTTTGGGAAATCATCAAATTACTTCGACATCGATTTTTACTGAGTAAAATCCACCCGTGTTCCTTCAGTTGCCTGTGCCAGGGGCCACGGTATAGAACGCGCCCTCTGACCTCGTGTTCGCGCGACTATAGATTTGAATAGGACGCGGCCTAAACCATTGAACTGATCGTTATGAATTTTGACAGATAGGAAGTCTGACACCTGGAGAAGGACATAGGGTACTTTTCATCCTGGACATTTGTATAAAAAAAGATAAAATACAAAATACACGCAGACGAAGTCGCAGGCAACAGCTAGTACACTATGAAACAGTAATTACACACGGCTTCTCGTGCCAAGCTAAACGCCAAAACGCTACACCACTAAATCAATCCCTAAAACGTGTTCTATGAGGTACAGATTAGCCGACTACACCAATTTGTGTCTAGACATAGCTGGAGGCAATACATTTTAATTAATGTTGGCGTTTCTGCATCAATAGCTTCTTCTTCGAAGATTATAAATTAATTTGTTGGTACCGTGAGCTCGTAGAGAGCTCACAGTACCAACAAATTAATGAATAATCTAGAATGGCTAAAAACGGTACAAGGATGACTAAATTAAACGAAAGTCTGTTGAATAACTTTGATCTTTATTTCTATAAACGGTTCTACGTTTGTTGTATTTTATATTTTTAGGGGTCTGTACCTTAAAAGGAAAGACGGGACCCTTATAAGATCACTTCGTTGTCCGTCTGTCCGTCAGTCAAGACCCTTTTACTGAGGACCGCGTGGAGTTATCAAGTTGAAATTAATATCAAATACTCAAGGCTGCAATCCCTTGAACCAATGAAAAAATCAAACTTCTAAGTCAACGCAATCAAAAGATGCGGGCGTATAATATGTTCTAAACTTAAAACCTATTAGGTACTTCCCGTTGGCCTAGAATCATGAAATTTGGCAAGAAGCAATGCCATGTAGCACAAGTAAAGAAAAAATTGTAGTAACATTACAAAAAAAAATAATTTAAAACTATTAACATACGTACCTATAAATTTGTACGGATCCTTCGGTGCGCGAGTTCGACTCGCACTTACCAGTTTTATATAATATCACATCACCGGTGTGTCAGCTAAACTGACCCGTGGGTACTATTTTTTCACCTTCTTAATATAAATCAATGTTTGTCTCATATTTATGCCTAATGGCATCAATCACTTATCAAAATATTCATAAAGGTTCCATTTGAGGAATTCCAGAGACATTGTGACTAAATTATTATTAATATTTAATTCCCATTCCTTTTCTATTTCTTTATATACATATTAGACAAAATAAACTTCACAAGCTAAATAGAATATAAGACCGAATAATGTTACATGAGAAACCATCGATTGTAATTACTCTATTTAAATGTGAAAAAAGCGACCAAGTGCGAGTCGAACTCGCCCATGAAGAGTTCCGTTGAGTTGATTGAATGAAAGTTAAATTGCGGTTTACGATATAAGACGTATTAAAAAAAAAACTATGTACTAGATCTCGTTCAAACCAATTTTTGGTGGAAGTTTACATGGTAATGTACATCATATATTTCTTTTAGTTTTATCATTCTCTTAACTTAGAAGTTACAGGGGGGTTTCAGTTCTAAGTATGGGGAACCCCCAATATTTATTGTTTTTTTTTTCAATTTTTGTGTAAAAATCTTAATGCGGTTTACAGAATACATCTAATTACCAAGTTTCAACAGTATAGTTCTTATAGTTTCGGAAAAAAGTGGCTGTGACATACGGACGGACAGACAGACATGACGAATCCATAAGGGTTCCGTTTTTTGCCATTTGGCTACGGAACCCTAATAAATGAATTTGAGTGTAAGCACCAAAAAGGCTATAATCACTACAGTACCTATGTACATGTTAAACTAAAGTTACTATGGAAAGACGCATCTATCACCTTTCGCTGGGTATAAAATCAAAATCTGAAATCATTTATTCAAATCACTGAACCCCAAAACACCCGTCATTCACTTCCTAGTGCTTTACCTGGGAAGAAGAAGTGACGCAAGAAACTCCCAGCACAATACAGTTAAAAGAACTTGATTTTATTCAATAGTACGTATAAAGTCTTCCAGACTATTTTGCGGCCACTGTGGCCAATTTCAACGGAGGCTAGCCTTCGGCGCGGGAGATGTGCGTGTACATCGTGATCTACGTGCACAAGGGTGCGCACAGACACAGGTGGAACTCCCTCTTCCCTCACTCTCATAGTCCGATGGGACGGCAATCCGACACGACCGGAGAGAGATCAGGCGAGATCAAGAGGCACAGGGGTATCACACCGCCAGCTACCAAACTCGGGGCTGGTACTAAGAAATTCGTAATAGACAAATTCAATAACACTTTTACAGGCCTGGGAATTGAACCCAGGACCCCACGCTCAGCAGCGCTTGCGACCACGAGACCAACGAGGCAGTCAGTACCTGTGCGATGTAATTAACATACAAAGATTGATTGATTTTAGTTTGTTTATTTTTGTGGGGATTTTTTTCTTCCTCTTCTCTATACACCGTGTTCCGGACGATATACATAAACTTCGACCAGATGTTCAGACCATGAAAATAAGCATTTTTCATTATGGACACATTAATGAATTCTTATTTTTTATTTTTGGTTTATTTTTATACAAACTAAATACCTTGTCGTAAATCACCCGATATGCATGCCTCTTTATCTCTTTATCCGAAGCATTTGATAGATTTATCATTTTAATTGCACTAAGCGGCAACATAGGCAAAATTAAGACCCTTTCTTACTACATAGCTCAATTAAATTTAATTAAATGAAATTACAAATATCTTTGTAACGAAGCCTTTTTAAGTACTACTTCTTATATTAGATTTGATTTATAAAAGCTATAGAAGCGTTTGCCAAAGTGTATGGATAACGTGAAGAACACTGTATAAATCAATATACTTATAGAGGTACTTCGTAAGAAGATAAATAATAAACACATACACTCATTATCAATCACACAACATACAAAAAATACTTCATTTGAACAAAACAGACTTTTGTATTCAGAAAACATATAGGTACACTTCTGTATTTATAAGAAACCAATGAATTAATCCACACATGAATATCACGGTATTTATTATCCTAACAAATGCTTTCGGCAATCATCTCCCTTTTTATGTGACAACTTCATCCTGTTTTCTGAAAATAATAAAATGTAATGTTGCCAGGAACGACAAAATTATTTAGTTTGGCAACAATTTTGCAACTATGTCTTAATATTTTTAATGTTTTATGAGTACCTATTATGGTTGTTATATTTTATCTTTATTTATAGACCAAAATAAACGTATTTTGTTGTGTTCTATTCAGATATATTAAAAACTTTGAAATGAGGCAGTTTTTAAACCTAGACCAATCTCATTTTAGCCTTATTACAAAATAACATTTATCTTTGTAGTGGTATCTACAATGCGAACTACAAGCCATACTGACGTCACACGAATTCCTGCATATCGCAAGCGGAGTTTATCGCGCAACTAGCATATATACAACGGCCCGACATGAATCATCGGGCAGTTGCTCGCCAGACACAACACCCGTCTGGTTGGAGCATCCTCCCTTTTCAATGTGAACTTGACATCCTAGTCCTCATACCTCTATAATCTTCAGACCCAGGTTTAAACCCTGGAGCCATTTTGAACTCTATTCCGACTACGGTAAAGTTCAGAGGGTCTACTCCCCAGTTACGAATCCCGTAGTTTCGGCCGATCTTATGACGGGCGTTTCTTACTCCTTGTCACTTACGAACTTAAGATTGGTTCGGTTTCCGAACTATAACCCTGTCCATTAGGTAAACCGTTTATTGATAGATGGACCTAGTGATTGCAGCAATACACAATACATTGATTGATACACGTACGGTATTATAATGTCTGTAAGAAGCCATAAATAAGATAACTCAATAAGATATTGCAGTTTATATATTTATTTTATTACGCATTTTAAAGTTAACTTTTGAATAGTTCGTTCTAAGACAGTTGTCAAAAAACGTTTAACCTATTAAAATGAAAACACAATTTGACAGTTGTTCCTACGCACGATGTGATATTGCCCGTCCGAAAAATTGAATTTGACACTTGTTTTGACTAAACAACTACTTTCGAACAGTTCCTATCTTCGTCGACAGACTCAAAGAGTCGAGTCTCTGATTAAAAACTCACAAATTAGTCGGTCTAACTTGTCAGTTTAGTGTAAATAACTGCATTTCTATTACATCTAGGTCCTTATACGACAACTGGCTCGATAGTTTAAACCATGTCATAAGAAACCTGAACACTTTTGGGATTGAAACTGTCGGGCCGTGGGGTCCGAGTGCTCACGGTTTGTTCAACGAAATCTCCAAACGGCTGGTTAACACTTCCCGTGACCCAAGGGCTGGTTTTTACCTTGGTCAGAGGCTAAATATTGCCATACAACGTGGCAATGCCGCCAGTCTCTTGTGTACATTACCAGTTGACAGCGATGCGGAGAAATTGTTCGACGCCATATTTTAGTTTGTTAATAGTTTTAGTTAGGTTAGGATATTATATTTTTATTTTAATAGTTTGATAGTTCATTTAGGGCTGATTTTTCAATAATTTGATAACTATAATCGAGGAATAATTTTGAAATTTTAACTGCCAAACGTGAATTTTATTCTGTCATCTGGCGATGGTAAAATAAGCCCTTAGTATAAGAAGTTTATCCAGTATCTATATTTTTATCCTCTTTGATAAATAAAATACATGCTATAAGAATAACCTCATTTACTAATATAACCTGTGACCGAAAATGGCTGACATTAGGACGCGTTCACATTAGCAAACGCGCGCTGAACGCGTTTATTCACGCGAGAATTGATGTCCTAAATACACGTGACAGAGAATTCAATGGACAACTTGTATGCCTTTGGTGGGCACGTTTGTCGCGCGTTAACAAACACTGGTACACGCGAAACGTCTATCAGTGTTTGGAGTGTTTGCACTACGAGTACCTACGTTACGCGACTCTTCGGGTATACCTATTTTCTATCGAGTTAGAAACAAAACAGAGAACTAATCGTCGTCTTCCTGCCCCGGTACAGACGCCAGCACATTAACTACTACAAGCTGTCAAATTTCTTTAATAGATTTTCAACTTTATTGCTGAAGCATTAAGGTTCAACGTTGATAGGGAAAAGTTGACAGTTTCGGGTACCTTGACCTGCTGGCGTTTGTACCATGTAACTTAGGGTTATCGAACCGTTTTCTTCTTCCATAAACAGGAAACTAATCTTATCATGAGTCTACAGCCGTCAGCTATCATCAGTTCACTGCTGGACATAGGCCTCTCCAATTGCACGCCATTCAACTCGATTTTCAGCAACTCTCATCGAGCTTCTAAAGCGGACGAAATTGCGGATAGAAGCTAGTTCAACATAAAATTGTAGTTTCTGAAGCCATAAAATTGTTCATGAAAGTTAAAATATTCCAGTCTATGCAATCAAGTGTGGTACACGCAAGAATATTTGTGTTGAATATTAGATTATATCTGATTGGTAAAAAACAAAAAAATCGTCAAAGAGTCCTCATGAATGTATAACGATTCGAACAATTTGCGCTGAAGGCGGAGACTACAGCATAATGCTATGTGTCGAGATTTGAAAATTACGGGATACACAGAGATTTTGTTTGTACAAGATCGTTGCAGCACATGCAAATAAAGATTAGAATTGTATGCCTCGATGACGCAGTGGATAAACAACAGCTGTCTTGCTACGGTTTAGAGTGATTTAAAAAAAGTATAAGTATTGACATTATACTTGCAATTAATTTGACATTATATTTATTGGTTGACATATTTTATACGAATTGACTCACACCAATTATAAAGACATTTCACATCAATTCTAATTAGGCTTTTACATGGATTGTTTCTGCATATGATAATTTTATTTAATATTTAATAAGTAATGTTCAACACAATGTAATTTTTTTATGAATAAATAAATGAATGTGACTTTTGTAAGACATTTGTTTTTATTTTTTATTGCTAAATGGGCCTGCTCTTGACCTCGTTCACGCCTGATGGAAAGCGATGGATGAGGTCTATGATGGAACGAGCATACCGAGAAGATGCCTGTTCACTCTTTCTTGGAAGGCAGATAGAAGGGTTAAATGTGGGAGGGGACATTAACCGTGTTTACCTGCAAAACTTTTCAGTATAACGCATTTTTTTTTCTTTTTGAATATTTTGTCTTTTAGCTCGCGCGTTAGCCTGATTCGTTTCGTACTCAAACGGTGCTACATGAGGTAGGTTGCCGAATACCTAAAAGAGAAAAATTAAACCTAAACTAAACGATGACGTACATCGTAAACGTTTGCCAAAAGTCTACCATTATACAGGATTTACTTTCAAAGACCAGCCAAATTTAAGAGTGTGGTACAGACCATCAAACTGAACAGCTTTCTCCATGGGACCAATATCGTAATCGCGAAAAATTTATCACTGTCCCTAGAAAACTTCCTAAACGAACTCGACCTAAATGTATGGGACGGCTGAATTTTTAATGGCGATTACGATGTTGGTCCCATGGAGAAAGTTGTTCAGTCTGACGGTGTGTACCACACACTTTTTTTTTTTTGGGTGGGAAATCATCAAATGACTTCTCCCGCTCTGGGCTGAGCGGAAGGGCGTGTCAGACTTTTACTGACTAAAACCCACCCGTGTTCCTTCAGTTGCCTGTGCCAGGGGCCACGGTATCTCTTTCGAACAACCCGCAGCCCCGACGGCATCGGCCCTAGCGGACCCCGTGAGTTCGTGCTGACATCTCTTTGAGGCGCGCGTGGAACACAACGCGCCGTCGACCCGGGCCTGGTCCTTCCCGGGTGGCGAGCTGCCCAAAGCTCGCCGCCCGTAAGCCCGCGCCTACGGTGGCCGGGAGTCGGCTGTTGACTCCCGTCCAGGGCGTCTCCTGCGGCGGCTAGGCGCGCGAGGGTGCAGAGATTGCCTCTCCCTCACGCGCTCCGCCTCCCACTCCCTCTCGCCCCGGACCATGGCTTGAACCAGGGCCGGACGCAAGAGATTGCCGCCGCCGATCGCCGCCACTAGGACACGGCGGGGCCCCGCCCAAGCGGGGCAGACCTCCACCGTATGCTCCACCGTGTCCTCCGGGCGATCCACACAGTGGTGACACCATGGCGTTTCCTCCCGCGTTATCCTGAACAGGAACCTCCCGAAACAACCGTGTCCGGTGAGGACTGGCGTCAGGCTGAAGGTGAGGGCGCCGTGGCGCCTCTCTAGCCACTCCTCAAAGAGGAGACTTATCGCCGCAATTGTGGCGTGCCCAGTGTACCACACCCTTAAGGGCTGGTCTTTGAAAATAAACCCTGTTCTTATAGTTTATTGACCGTTTCCTATCAATAGCGTCTGCAGAATCAATACAAATTATTTATAGAATGGCTTGCCGATAATAACTATGAAACTGAAGTGGAAAGGGTCCATTGTTGACTCTCAAGCAGCCATAATAGAATCAATTCCGGGTAGTTGTGTACAATACAATTGGTATCAGTTGCATTGATAAACAGAAAGCGGTCCTGAATAGTAATAAGAAAACAATAGTACTTATTGTTTATTTGTTTTAATTCAGTACTAAAGGCTGATTTTTCAATCGACAGATAATTTTTATTCGTGAATAAAATTGACGTCTGACAGATTTTGTATGGAAGAACCGTCAAAAATTCAAAATTATTCCTCCGATAAAATTATTGGGCGTTGGAAAACTCAGCTCTAAGTGGTTTTGAATATAGAGGTTTGTTTTTAGACTAGCTTTTTTCCGCGTTTTTGCCCCTGTGGTTGTCGCAAAATATCCCACGGGAAAGTACTGCCGGGATTAAAAGTAGGAAGGGGTTAAGACAAGTAAGCTACCACGCTTGTCTAATGCGGGTTGGTGAGTGCGCAGTGGACCACCTCCCCTCCCTCCCTCCGTCCCTGACGTCTTTGGGCGCCGCCGTTGACGAACGTAACGTTCGTCTATCGCCGCCCTGAGTCGTCATCCTGCAGTGATGTCGGATTATAAACTATCTGTGTGCCAATTTCATCCATTTATCAGCCGTTTTTGTATCAATCCGGAACATATATCCAGACAAACAGGCAAACGGCCAAAAATTCTTCGAAACAGGGTCAAATTAAATTAACTGACGAAACTGCACAGACGCGATGTGTATCGATATCCAAAGGATGCATTTCATTGCATAACAGAGCATCTAGAAGGGTACCTGGTCTAGATCTAGGGCGTCTAGTTGGGTTACCTTTATCTTTGTTCAGACTACAACCTTAGCCCTTTATGTTCCAGGGCAGCGGTAACCCTTTCGGACGTTCCCGCTACCCCGGCAGGCTTCGGCCCTGTCGGGCTCCGTCATTTATGCTGACATCTCTTTGAGGCGCGCGTGGAACACATACGCGCCGTCCGGCACGGGCCTGGTCCTGATCGGACGGTGAGCTACCCATTGCTCTCCGCCCGCAGGCCCGCGCCTACGGTGGCCGGGAGTCGTCACGCGGGTCCCGACGCCCGGAGCGTCTCCCGCGGTGGCTGAGGCGTGAGGTTTATATATATACTTACATAATTATACACCCACTTGATTACATCTAAAAAATATTTAATTGTTTGAATTGCCACTTAGCTCTCTTCCTCTCTCCTAAATTTTGCTGTGCCCGACAGGGTCCATATTGATCTTTTAACTTGTATATACCATCTATGTACCACATATGGAATGCAATAAAGATTTGGGTATTTTTTAAATAGAGTGCACTGCTAACTGAGCATTTTGACTTTTGACAGCAATCATCTCATAATTCTCACACAACCGTCTACATATCCAACACCACTCGGGATACTGGTGATCAATAATAAATATATTTACGATGTTTCTCGTATAACATGGCATATAATTTACAGACACAGGACTGTTCTCCGGATGATAATAAAACCGCCCATTTGGCACCCCTCCCATGACAATCACGGGGTAAAACGTATAAATCTACGTCCTTTCGTAGCGGTGACTATCCGCGGGGACCAAGGAGAGGGATGTTGTAGAAGGTCCGTAAAGATCAAGGTTCTTTATTGCAAAGCACAATCAGCCTATGTTTTCCTACTGCTGGGACAGAGGCCTCCTCTTTTCGAGAAGGAGCGGGCTGTAATCTTCCACGGTGCGGGTTGATAATATCACATGTCTTCGATTTTATGGTTTTAGGATGTGCTGGATTCCTCACGATGTTTTCCTTAACCGTTTTGAGAGCAGTGGTGATGAAATTATTTACACAAAGCAAAGCGCCTGGCTAGGTTCGAACCTACGACCTACAACTTGCACTAGACCACCACTGCTCTGTATTTAGTGCATATAATCAATAATAAAAAGAAAGGTTGAAAAAAGCTCATCATTATCATCATCATCCTATCATCAGCCTATAGCAGTCAACTGCTGGAAATAGGCCTCTCCTATTGCACGCCATTCAACTCGATTTTTGGCAACTCTCATCCAGCTGCTACCAGCCATCCTGCGACGAACGTCGCTCCACCTAGCCTGAGGGCGTCCCACCTTACGTTTACCAATACCGATACCGTGAAAAGAGCTATTGCCACATATACCATTGTCATGCATTAGCATGAAATTCTTTCTGTGAAAAATTGTTGAACAGTGAAGTTTGTAAAGTGATTGCAAGATAGGATTGAATGAGCATGGCAAATAAACATAAGTTTCGCCTTTTTTGGTTATATTCAGCTGAATGATTGACAATTTTATTACTAGCTCTACCCCTCTCCCTTTGGGTGTAGGGTTTTTGGCTTTCGATTAGAAAGTACGCCATGATCTTCTTCATTTACTTATCTTAATGCAAGTATTATGAAAAATAACGGAGTAATCCTTCTCCCAATCATTTGTCTACTGTAACACCCAAGAAATAGTGGTTTATTTAAATTCCCTGACATCTTGGGGGTCGTTTGGGTGTACAATCACCAAGATAAATGCTGCGACATTCCTCGCGGTCATCAGATATTGTAGCAGTAAAAGGAATGGTACCATGTATGTATGTGTGCTCGTTTGTATATGCGGGTGGGAAATAGGTCACATCTTGGCTGTCGTGGAAGCGAACGAATATTCTAAGATGCTAAAATATTATAATTTTCGAAAGAAGTACGATGAATTGTGAGATGATTGACGTACGGTCACCAAAGGAGATAAGTAACCAGGGACGTCGGATATAGTTGATGTTTAGTAAGAAACCGATGGATGTTTTCGAATGAAATTTTGTTTGATAAATGAACCGTTTGTTTTCTATTAATTAAATAAAATTTTATCCGAAAACATCAATCCGTTTCTTACTAAACTTCAACTATATCCGACGACCCTGGTTACTTATCTCCTTTGGTGACCGTACTCTAGCGTGACATAAATAGTACAATTACGTTACGTGTGACTAAAGTAGTCCATTATTGCACGGCGTGAAATTGGAAACGTTAATGCTACTTAGATCACACGTATCGTATACTATTTTATAGCTCGTGTGACTAAACCCGCACTTGAGTCACGCTTTTCTGTGTAAAAATGGTCTACTTAAGTCACAGAAATGCGTGACTTTTGTGCGGGTTTCGTTCACACAGTGCTATAAAGTGTACTATCACTGTTTTTTTCGAAACAAAAAACCTATTTGAAATCATTTGATAGCTTAATTCTAAATTCGTTTGAATGTTCGAATGCAACTAGATTTATCTAACTGCCAGCACTCACACCACAACGTAACGTAACCGTTATTTGCAGATGGCACATCATTGATCTTTAAAATAGACCGACGGTCACAAAATCTTGAGGACGTGAATAACTCTATTCTTCAGGTCCAAGATTGGTTTACGGTAAATACTTTAGTACTTAATGAAAAAAAACAAAATGAATTAGATTTAAATTACCTAATGTTAGAAGTAGCCAATGTGACATCATATTGAATGGCGAAAAACTAGAATTTGTTAATCAGACAGTTTTCCTAGGAATCACGCTAGACAAGAAATTACAATGGGGACCTCATATAACATCTATTGCGGGGCGGCTAATCTCGGCCGCATATGCTGTTAGAAAGATAAGACAATTAACAGATGAAGAAACTGCGCGTTTGGTCTATTTTAGTTACTTCCACAGTATTATGTCATATGGCAATTTACTGTGGGGTCGGGCTGCTGACATTGAACCCATTTTTATTTTGCAAAAGAGAGCTGTCAGAGCCATTTACAATCTACGTCACCGCGAATCTCTTAGGGAACTATTTAAAAGGGTTAATATTATGACGGTACCTTGCCAATTCATTTATGAAAATATTATGTATGTAAGAAAAAATCAACATCTTTTTAATAAAATAAGTGATAGACATAATTTTAATACTAGAAATAAAGATAAATTAGATCAACCTTTTTTCAGATTATCTAAAGTACATACATCTTTTATGGGGTACTGTGTTAAATGTTACAACAAAATACCTTGTGAAATATTGCAATTAAATGAAAGAAAATTTAAAACTTATATTAAAATTACACTTTGTAAGCAAGGATATTACAAATTAGAGGATTATATCCAAGATAAGAATGCTTGGAAACATGCTGGTCCTGCTCCATAGGACAATCTCTAGAGTCTAGACAAAATCAAACTGGTTGCTAATGTAATTGTATAATTTATTCTTTTTTTTTTCTTTGACATTGATTTACATTCTGTAATTACTTGGGGTCACACCCGGACTTATTACTCCTTATTTATTTATGAAAATCGTCTACGTTTGGAATGTTTGTGAATATGTGAGCACCATGTATCTATCACATAGTTAATTTATATGCCATGGTTTCATTGATCCATTTTAATTCTTTTACCTATTGTGGTATAGTAATTTTATTTTTCGGTGCATCGTTTTCACATATAATTATATAATATGTATGCAAAATATTGTAAAACATTTTAAAAGAGTAACGGTGGAGTTTCTTGCCCATTCTTCTCCATACGAAAACTACATTTTGGAAGGGGCGACTAGAATCAATTTAATTTTAATTTAATTTTTGACGTTCAAAAGTGCCTTTTGTGAGCCTATTTGAGATAAATGCTTTGACTTTGACTTTCCTGTATTAATTACCTAGGTATTCTCCTACACGAACTTCACCTAAACAATGTAAAGGCAAAACTAAGTTTACCTTAACATCTTGAGGTAAACCAGGATAATTTAGATCAATAACATGGTTGTATGTACTCGAACTTTCAGCGGGAAGCCTCAGGCGTTCACTAATTTAATGGAAGAACGCCTTGTTAATGTTATATACCAAATATATTGTTATTTTGTGTAATAAGGGTTTTGTATCTAAGTTATGTTATAGTAAGAAAGAAAAAAAAATACATTTACTTGCGGCAAATTTGACGCATAAAAAAAAAGTTTGTGGTAAACATGCGTCACATCCACGCAAAACGGCCATAGCTCAGCATGATGCTAAGACCCTATAGGAGACAGAGCCCCAGTGCTGGTTTTTAGCGACAGCCGGCGTTGACGTGATGACGTCAACCAGTGCAGCATGCGGTTAGACATAAATAAAACAACAATCAAAATATGAAATAAATTAAAATTTATATTGGGGCTTAGAAAGTAGAAAGGTGGAGGGCTAACTACACGGGTCGATCGATCAGCTAAAGCTACGCTTGCCGCGGTCGGTCCGTGAATGGGACCATCTTTACTCCTCCGAGCCTCGGAAAGCACGTTAAGTCGTTGCTGAGCTATGCTTTAAGAGCAGTGTTTTAAATTAATTTAAAAATAGTAGTAAAATTTGGGCCGCCAATGAAGTCCAAATCCCAATCGTTAGTCTATTCAAAATGTTTCAAATTGATGTTATTTCAAGTCAAACAAATATCAACGTTATTTTAATAGAAAATAAGTTGATTTCAGAGTGACTAGCACTATTGTAAATGTTATAAATTTTTTTGAAGTTGTAGCGTAAACTGAACTTTATTGTGTAGGATTAAAGTTATTTTTCCATAAATTCATATTTGTTTACATTTTGGGCAAATAAGTCGCGAATGCAGTATTACATACATTTTGGTTATTTTAATTATTTACCCCAATCACTACATACCACACGCACAACACTATAGATTCCAAACAAAACGAGCTAATATTTGTACTCTGAATGAAGCCGTGATACCAATAGCTAATTGTGAACCAATGCATTCAATGAATGTTTGTTCAATAGTTTCCACGAATGGGTGTTAATGTACATAGACTTGTTTGTTATTTTGTGGAAATTAATTAGTAGGATAAGGTATTGCAGTACCTTTGTATTTATATATGTAAAGAAAATCCCGACACTCGTATATTTGTGTCACTCTTTATCAAAAGAGGCTACCTACCACGCCTACCACAGACGATAGTCAGTATACTATTGTAGTCTTTGACAGACGAGGAGATGAGATGACAGTTGTGACACTGACAGTTGATCTTCCACGGAATTTGATGTGGTGGCGATGGCGAATGTAAGCTTTTCGTAAGGAAATAACAAGCCCCGAAATAAAGGCTTTAAATGTTGTTTCTTTCGATTTTACAGGTAATTAAATAAATTGTATAAAGATGATGTAAGTAATAGGTACATACCAATTTTTTATTATAACATATTTTAAATAAAAATTTTCGCTAAAAATTTATATTCCTTGTAATGCGGGAGCTGAGTCGTTCATTTTTATTATCTTTGAAACAAATCTAATAAAAAATATTTCTTACACACTATTCCCCAGACGGTAACAACCTATAATTCGTTTAAAGTTTATTTTCATGTCATTCACCTCTGAACAAATACAGAACTGCGAGTATCCATTCGAGCGAACTTTTTAAAACCCATAAAAGGAAACTTTTTATGGGTTCTAAAAGTTTCAGTCCATTAAGGACTTTCAACCGCAAATTTCGTTTAAAAATAAAAGGGATGTACCCATTTACAATTACAGGAGCTGTGTGTTACTTTAGTAGGTAACTTTTATTAACAATTTTTATCAAAAACCATTAATGTTATTGTAAACCAGTTGTCATGTTTTTAGTCTAAATATTATGAGATATTTTATTTATAGACAAATAAGTTTCTAAAATTTATTAACAATGGCCGAATAGTTTCGAACTTAATCGAGCCCTATATTTATGAGCTCGCCATGGCCGGAACATAGATTATTATTTCCATATTTTATAATATAATAATAATAATAATATATTTATTTGCTTAAAACACGGTATAAAAAGGTCTTACATAAAAATGAGATGCTGCTACAATTGCAGTATTAAGTATTTGTGCTGTTGTTTCTAGTTTTTCGCGAATCATACCTAGTTCTTACAACGCCGACGTTCAGTTTCAAATAAATTACATTAGGTACCTTTCACATCTCATGACTTTTTCCCTTGTTAAATGCCATAAAAAGTAAGTATAATAGGTTTAGTAGCCGTTATAAATCCTAGTCTTGCCAAAACCGTTTAGCCAGCATCCGTGAGTCTTGAGACAAACAGGGGCAGCGTCCTGTGAATACAAAGAGAAACGCAATCAAAGCTGCTCACTAACATTTTGTTACGTACACCTCAAGTTTGTTGGTGCCTTCCCGAGTATAAGCTGAGAAGAGAAGGTTGTGGATGTGGCAATATATCTTTGTCAAAAGTATCTGATGAAAGTGTAAACAAACCCTGTTCATGTTTAATTCTTACGCAATCACTCACTAAAGCGAATTAGTAACACATTCATCTATATTTAGATGGTTTTAACTTTATATCTCATCACTTTTACCAACATTTACCGATTGAATAACATTGTTAAATTGTAATTGAAAAATCATCAATGAAAAGTGAGGTTAGAACATTAACCTCAATTGACAAAAGAAAAACATCTTTAAGGTAATTTAAAACAAGAATCACGGTTTGGAGCATTCAAATAATCTCAATCGAATCACTCAAGTGTTTCACTTTGTTTTTTGAGTTTTATTAATGTTAATATTAGGTATCAATCAACTCAGCCTATCGCAGTCCACTGCTGGACATAGGCCTCTCCCAGGCTGCGTCACAACACCCTTCGTCTTCTACATCCAGTCCGTTCCATCAACCTTCTTTAGGTCGTCCGTCCATCTAGCTGGGGGGCGTCCCACAGTACGCTTGCCGATACGCGG
This sequence comes from Apamea epomidion, assembly GCA_947507525.1. Taxonomy (NCBI): domain Eukaryota; kingdom Metazoa; phylum Arthropoda; class Insecta; order Lepidoptera; family Noctuidae; genus Apamea; species Apamea epomidion. The sequence continues at coordinate 3,040,836 of OX382233.1, forward strand.
TCTCCACTCCAGGACTCGTCTGCTTCACCGGCCATCGCTCCTTCCACAAACATGGCCAGCCCACTGCCACTTCAGTTGGCTTACTCTGCGCGCTATGTCGGTAACTTTGGTTCTTTTCCGGATAATTTCATTCCTGTTTTTTTTTTTTTCTGAATGTTTGGTATGGTAAAGATTAAAGGTAAAAGATTAAACAAGGGCTTGTGACTAAGAAATAACAGCCGCACGGGACGGTCGAAGGTTAAGCTACACTTGCCACGGCCGGCCCGTGGATGGGTGACCATCTTCACATACCAAGACCCTCCGTGCCTCGGAAAGCACGTTAAGCTGTTGGGCCCGGCTGTCATTCGTGGATCTTTGACAGTCGTTACGGGTAGTCAAAAGCCCGAAAGTCTGACAACCTGTCTTACCAAGGGGTATCGTATTATCCAGTAACTGGATTATGGAGGTCAGAAAGGTAGTCGCTTCATATAAAATACTGGTATTCAGTTGCATCCGGTTTGACTGGAAGCCGACCCTAACATAGTGGGGAAAAGGCTGGGCAGATGATGTTGAGTAAAGATTAAAGGTACAATTCGATAACTTATCTGCGATAATTTGACTGTGACAGTACACAGTGACAGTACAGTCGATAACCAGGTTTCTATAATTCCATCAAAATCAAAACTCATTTATTCAAATTAGGCTGAGAATCAGCACTTTTCGAACGTCAAAATTACAAAAGACAGTCCCGCCCGCCCTTCACCAATTCCTAGTGCTATAGCTGGGAAGAAGACGTGGCTGTCTATTCATCATATCAGATTATCTTCTTAGATCCCAAACACGTGGGTAAGAAGTTCAAGTCTTTCACGTTGTGCACAGAAAGTTGCGCCGCGACTTCAGAGTATGCAACTTATGTTATACAGGCTGATTTTTTAAAGACCAGCCAAATTTAAGAATGTGGTACAGACCATCAAACTGAACAACTTTCTCCATGGGACCAACATCGTAATCGCGAATAAAAATTCAGCCGTCCCATACATTTAGGTCGAGTAGGTATTGAAGTTTTCTATGGGACAGTTGATAAAATTTTCGCGATTACGCTATTTGTCCCATGGAGAAAGTTGTTCAGTTTGATGGTCTGTACCACATCCTTAAATTTGGCTGGTCTTTAAAAAATCAGCCTGTATAGGTAAACGTATTTAAAATTTCCAGGGAAGGCTTCTAGCTATTAGAATGAGCCAATCTCTTGTTTGTGAAAGAGCGCTTTAATACGCCCTTTTTTTTACTTTGGAATGCGCTTTCACTTGATATCAGGACAGCCACCAGTCGGTATGCATTTAAGCGGAAATTGCAGAGTTTTCGAAACAAATAGCGTAGAGTCATCTCAACACCTCTCTCCCTTGATTTTGTATATATATATTATAGTAATAGTATGTATGTATGTGTATATTAGTACATTATGATATAAGTGCGGTAAGTTGAAAATTACAGCCGAAACGATATTGCTAGCCCGAGCCGTAGGTGAGGGCTACAAGAAAGCAGAGGCTGTAATTATCAAAGCGCACGTATGTCATACGACGTTTTATAACATATTTGCGAGGAAATAAATAAAACACGGACTTTCTTAAATGAATAAATCTTTAATCACTTGTTAAAGCAGTTATAAAAATTTGAACAATTTGTAAAATAGATTATTACGTTGTCAGTTGGCATTTTTAATGTTGTCAAGTTATTATTATTATTAGTTACAATTTCACCAGTCTCTCTCTCACTCTCTTGAGTGAAAGTAGGAAAAACGAGACCACAGAGTTCAGCAGTCGTTGGCGGCGACGGAGGCTGCTGCGGCGGCGGCGACGATGGTGGAATGTACGCGTGTGTGCTCGTAGATGGTCGAGAGTCAACACTTGGCTCTAAATTTATATTCCTTGTAATGCGGAAGCTAATTTCTTCTTTATTTCTCATCGAGTCATCTATGTAGCCCTCGGCTACACTGTTCGACCGCCACCCTCCGTGGCGTTTTAGTGTCAATAAATTCGCACCTGAATCGGCAAGCAATGTAGCCGAGGACCTTCTGAAACTGTGCCTAGTGTATTCATGTGGATCATCCAAATTTAAGAAAGTGGCAATTTGTTTCGGCATTGCTCCAAATTTATTTATGCCAATGGGTTGGTTAGTGCATTTTCCATTTTAGTAATTTTGAAAAAATCTGTTTGACATCGCTTTTGTTGAACGAAGCGCTTCGTATTTCTTCACTATGTTGTGAAAAGGCCCCTGTATAGTGAACGATCTTGGAATTTTATTTTTTGTGTTTTTGACCTGGACAAGAAGAACCCGCCCATTAGTTGTGATGACGACATCATTAGTTGTGATGTTTGCCAACTCTTGACGTCTACATGCACCATTTATACAGAATATTAATACAACCTGAAAAGAGATAAAAACAGCGTACAAAATACCTATTTTGTAAAGAAATACGAAAGTGAAAGAAGTTAATAACAATAATTTAGTTTCAACTGACCTTTGTTGCCAAATATCGGCAATCCGGAGCTTCTTTTAGGAACTTCTTGACATTGTCAGCCGAAAATACTTTCGACTTTACTTTTACTCACATGGCCACTTGAGCGTCGTTTTAGAAATGCCAGCAAGTTGGAGTATGACTTGATATCAATACCATGTTTTGTTTTCACAGTCCTTTTTAGCATTGAATAGTAGCACCACAATGAGCTTGACTTATATTTTTGAGAAAGTTCCATGAAATAGGCTAAAACACACTTTCAGAAAATGAATTTGCATCTTTGCTTGTTTTTCATAGGATGAAATTTTGATACGCTTGTTATCTATCGGTCGATTTTTCGGGCAAGAGGCTTAGAGTAGCCTTTTTCGCTGCCTCTGAGACTTCTGGCGGTGTCGAATTAATAAATTCATCATTACTTGACGAAATTTTCAAATAAAAACAATACCTACAGCAAAAAGAAAAAGCGCGCGGAATAATTTTTACTTGTTCACAAATTAGTGATGCGCGCGCATCAGCGCTTTTTTTGAGGCAAAGGCACAAAAAAGAGCCAGTATTACTAATAAAGTAAATTAATATTTTTGTGTTTTTATTACAGACAAATGGTTGTCATTTATTGTCAAAATTAATTAAATTAAAGAATTAAATGTTCATTTATTATATTTTATCTCCCAAAGTTAATTTTATTCATAAAATGTTGACCACTTTTCTGACATAAAAACTCTTTGCTAAGATTTAAAAAAGTACCGTTCGTTTTAGACGGAGCATCTTGATAAACCGTGCGTTTTATCTTATTAAAAAGAAACTCGGGCGTTTTACATTACAATAACGCACAAGTAGGTACGTAATGAGATAATTGAAATTGGTGAAATGAGAGACCCTTTACAAGCAAATGTGTTATAAAACCTATTTATGTATTTGTTTAACTAGATTTAAGAGTTTTTTTTATAGAGTTCCTCTCAACCAAAGCACCTGCCATCTAATCTCTTCACCACCCTTGGTTGACTGGTAGAGAATGCCTAAGGCATTAGGTCCGCCTTTGTACCTTTTTGTGCGAAAAGTTTAAATAAATAAATAAATATGCTACCTACTGAGCAGAGAAAGGTTTTTTAGCTAGGTAAGTTTCTTGAGTGATGTTTCTTTTTAGAGTGCCTTTTAGATTTTGTTTGAATATTTCAGATTTCGGAACACTAAATCCGCTCTCCGAGAGTAACTGGGCTGTCTTCGAACTTTTGGTTCTAGGACATGCCGGTTTCCTCACGATGTTTTCCTTCATCGATTTGAGAGTAGGGATGATGAAATTATTTACACAAAAAATCGAGTTATTCAGACAAACGGTGTCTATTGTGAGTAAAATAAGTTCGTTTTCTAATTACTACTAAAGCGTATAGAATAATCGGCCTTTAGGAGGGAGTGGGGTAATCCACCACGCGGGCCCAGTGCTGGTTAGGATGTCACATGTCTTCGAATTTTTGGTTCTAGGACATGCCGGGGATCACGAAGTTTTCCTTCAACGTTTTGAGAGTAGTTGTGATGAAATTATTTACACAAAAAAGCGCCTGTCTGGGTTCGAATTCACGACCACCACTGCTCGAAAGAACCCAAAACGCGCTTACAGGCAATCTTTCCGCTAATATTGCCAGTGAAAGTGCAGCGATAGTGCGCAACGTTGTTCCATATCTTTTAATGCCATAATTGTAACAATGTTTGCAAGATATACAGCCACACCAATTATAGTTTATTAGTTTGCTTCACTAGATGCTCCACTACCTTTGGCAATTAAAGCCGGTAATAATTACTGAAAATATTGCTCATGTAAGCGCAGTGCTGTGCTGCCATACAAGTCGGGATTATCCGAAGTATTACTCATTAGTTGTACCCATGAGTAATATTTCGGCAGTTCCTGTACACTTCCGTCACCATTTCCTATTTATATACCTATGTATATAATACCTATATAAATAAACGTTATTTACCAGCGCTGCGACATTTATTTTTTAAATGTCGTAGCATCATGCTGAGATAGGAGCCTTTTGGCCTCGTACAGGACTTTCTGTTTCATTTTAATTTTTGTTACTTTATTTTTTATTATTTTTTATATAATTTGGTTTTGGTACCTATTTTTTTTTATATAATTTGTTTTTTTTTATTTTTGTTTGTGTTTAGTTTAGTTTAGTTTTATGATCTTCCTGTGCGAGTCGCAATAAATACTTTTTCTTTCTTTCTTTCTTTCTTTATTTACCAAAACGTTGCTTTTAAAAAAACCCAAATTCCATTGTTAATTTTATACATGTAGGAAAGATATGTAAAATGGCACTTTTTTATTATTGTTTGAAGAACTAAAGTAAAAACCCAAGTTAAAAAACACGATTCAAGAAAAAAATCGCTGTTAATATTTAATGCAGAGTTCAAACATAATTTCCCCGGCCAATGAGATCTTCTATAAATCGAAAAACAATAGCGTATTGACAAAGTACCATCAGCTGTAGTTTAATCTAAGAATACTATTGTGTTAGTTTTTCTCAGACTAAAGAAATAAATAGATAAGCAGCTACTCAGCAAACAAAAGGAAATCCATTAAAGCTGCAGAGTGTAATAAAGTTTATAAGATTAATGACACTCCATCGCTTTTATTCTGCTTTGTTATCTGTGGCTGGGTTGTGTTTGTTGCCCCGAGGAAAACATGGAGATGTGGTTTGAAATTTTTAATTAAGATTTTTTATGCATATTGTAGTCTAATTTTGTCATCAGCGAACACGAGATTTAGGGCAGTGTAGGCCCCAACTTATGAGTACTTGGTAGACGTCACATGTCTTCGAATATTTGATTCTAAGACATGCCGGTTTCCTTACGATGTTTTCTTTCACCGGTTTGAGAGCAGTGGTGAGTAAAGCATAGAGTAAAACCTGGGTTCGAACCCACAACCTAAAACTTGTTAAGTCGTGGTCACCACTGGGCCACCACTGCTCTCAAGCAAGCATAGCTTAACCTTTGACCGATCAGTGCGGCTGTTATTATTTAGCCACGAGCCCCTTAACTATCAGTGAGTAATGTCGAAGTGTAACTTGTAGTATCTTAAGAGGTCATCATCATCATCATTTCAGCCAAAATATGTCCACTGCTGGACATAGGCATCCCCCAAGCACCGACACTTTCACCGGTTCTGTGCTTTCCGCATCCAGCAGATTCCTGCGGCTTTCACTAGGCCATCAGTCCACCTTGGGTGGCCTTCCTAAAGAGGTGATACAATTTTCTAATGACCCAAAATAATCTCCTAGTTAACAAAGATTGGAATTTAATCTGAGTGTCTCGCGCTGATCAATTTATCACCATTATTGTAGGGTTATTAAGCTGAGATCTAATTAATAACGTGCTTCAACTGAGTCGGGGCACTGCCCGTTGGCCAGTAAAATGGCGCTCTGAAGAGTTTTTAATGGTTCCGTTCTTTGTCTCATTTGCCTTGAATAGAAGTCTATGAAAACTATACTAGGGCCACAAACGCGAAGCCATGAATCATTGTTTTTTTTGTGTGTACTATTGTGCTTTTTCGTACCAGTTTTATTTAAAAATTTAATTCCCAAATTTAATTGAAATGTAAAGTGATGGCCTGTATCACAGGTTTGAATTAAACCTAGTTCGGGTGGGTCGCTACCTAACACTCGAATTGCGAACCATCATTACTTACCCCTGTAATAAAAAATAAAAATTTTTAGTTGTAGTTTATTTTTAGGTACTATAATTATTGTATGGGAAATTTGTCACTCTTGGCACCTTTGTACACCTTTTGTAAACGTTTATTATTAAATACATTATTATTATTATGTCACTAACAATAAAGTCCTCCAGACCGAATTTTGGCCATGGCGACCAATTTCAGCGGAGACCAGCCTTCGGCGCGGGAAATATTATAGTGCACAAGTGTGCGCGCAGACACAGGTGCACTCTTTCTTCCCTCACTCTCATTGTTCGACGGGACGGCTATCTGACACGACCGAAGACAGACCAGGCGCAGGACCAATGGCTTAACGTGCTTTCCGAGCATTGGTGATGAAATAATTTACACAAAGTGAAGTGCCTGCTTGAGATCGAACCCATGACCCATGACTCGAAAGTCGCGGCTGTTACCACTGGGCCACCACTGCTTTACCACTATTTTTGCACCAACCACAGGTATGTGTTTGCGACACCGTTCCTCAACACGCAGCATTTTAGCTCCCCAGCAGATTGTCGAAACTATAACGTTTAACGGATTAGTTAAGACGTCAAACTAAGTTCGACGGTTCAACTTGCCGGATCGCGGTGTTACTACTTAGAATAACTTATGACTATCTCACATTGTTCTACTTAACTACGTAAGTACTTATGTACACTTCGGCGAACCTTAGGGTGAATTTCGATCCTGAACTGTCAGATTTCATATTTGATCACAACTAGAATCGAGCTTATAGTGAAATTCATGACCATTATTTTGTTTTATTTATTTACTAGCTGTCTCCCGTCCAGGATGAAAAGCCTATATCCTCCTTCAGGTCATGGTCTACCCATGTGCCAAATTTCATCCAAATTTGTTCAGCCGTTTTAGCGTAAAAGCATAACAAACAAACTCACTTTCGGATTTATAATATTAGTCAGGAAGTTAGGGTTTGTTATTTGGATCTCCAAAGGAGGCTATATAATGACATGCAAGTTTCCTCTTACCCGCGGGCTGTGTCCCAGCAGTGGGAACATTATAGGTTGATTATGCTATACATAGAACAGGCACAAATACACAAGGGATTATAGGAGACCACATCATTTACTTATAATTTCGGTACAGTAATGGACTGGACAGGATTCATTTGGTACCAAAAAATTAAAGTGCCGGAAAAAGTAGGTACTGTTATCTTATGGGAAATGTGACCTACAAAGCATTTTTTTTTAATACCAAAAATTATATATTTCTATAACAATTTCAGGATGTTATATTCAGTTAAAAGTTGGTATTTTTTAAATGTTATGCTTAAAAACTTGTTATAAAAATATGTTTTTTGGCATTTTCAATCTCGAATAGCAGCCAGGGGTTAATTGTAAAGTTTCGCTGTAATAGTATAAAATACTCAAGATGTTATTTTCCATAAGAAAATAGTACTCTTTTTTCTAGTATAATTTAATAGTACTAACTACACGTAATAGTACTTTAATTTTTGGGTATAAAATGTTCGATACTTGAATGATATCCTTTGACAAGGTAGGTCTAAAATCATATGCTGAATTCATGGTTACTGTTTCCGCTGGTTAAAATTGTATTCTGCATACCTCCTCTAAAATCAGATCATTCTCTTTTTGACGCATACATTAGGTCGTGTCACTGTCCCAAACATGAGAGATACATTAACAGTCACCATTAGCTAGTGGTGCAACCAAATGATTTATCAACTAATTAGGTATGCAGCGACGTGGAAAATAGTCATTGGTGCAACGCGGTCGTAATGAGAGGCAGGGGTTCCACACCTTTGATAAAGGATAATGGTAGCATGTTTTGAAGCAGAAAGTTAATGTTGCGGATTCCGATAAAAAAAAAAACCATGCGGGCCCAGAGCGGGTTGGTAGAGGTCACATGTTTTCGAATTTTTAGTTCTAGGACACGCCGGTTTCCTCACGATGTTTTCCTTCATCGTTTTGAGAACAGAGGTGATCAGTGGCGTAACTGTGCCCTTTGGGGCCCGTGGGAAAATCATGGGATTGGTAGGGCCCTCCCTCAATGTAAAGAAGCTCAACCAACGTTATCATTTTTTTTTTACTAGCACTTTGCCCGCGAGGTCGTCCGCGTAGATTTTGTAATTTCCCCTACAAAATTGAATACCTGACCGCTTCCTTGGTCAAGTGGTCGATAAAGTTTGCATTTCTATACTTAGGTATGTTAGGATCTTCCTGTGCACATGGCCCTCTCGGGTCAGGGGCCCCCTCCGGCTGGGGGCCCGTGGCATTTTGCCACTCCTACCACCCTATTGTTACGCTACTGGTGGTGATGAAATGAAATACACAAAGTAAAGCATCTGACTGGGTTCGAACCTAGAACGCTGGACTAAATAAATTATGTACAGATGCCAGCAGGTCAAGCTACCCGAAACTGTAAAATTTTCCCAATCAACCTTGAACCTTAATGCTTTAGCGATAAAGTTGGAAATTTATTAAAGAAATTTGACAGATTGTAGTAGCTTGATGTGCTGGCGTCTAGGTACTATACGAAATGACAGTTGTTTTTGTGCCGATTCAAAGCGCCCCGCTCGAGCGTCTCAGGAACTAAAATTCAAAATCAATAAATCAAAATCAAAAGTCATTTATTCAAATTACGCTGAGAATCAGCACTTTTCGAACGTCAAAATTACAAAAGACAGTCCCCCAAAAACGCCCGCCCTTCACTACTTCCTAGAGCTATCGCTGGGAAGAAGAAGTGGCGCAACAAACTCCCCAGCAGCACAGCTGTCTGTTCAATTAGAAAATACTTGATACTTGATTGTATACAATAACATTACAAAGAAAGAAGAAAGAAAGAAAGAAAATGCATTTATTTGCGGCAAACATGACGCATGAAAAAAGGACATAACACACAAAAAAACAAGTTGGGGGTAAACATGCGTCACATTCACGCAAAACGCACAAGGCACAGAACATAAAATTAAATTATTTGCCATATGTCAGCTAGCCACGCCAATATACCAACAAATATAATAAAAACTATACGTACTCAAGCTAAAAAATAATTAATTAAAATGTAAATAAAAACTAAATAAAAGCCTCCAGGCATAAAGGGCGTGACAGCTTACATATATAAGCATTGCTGGGTTCTGGTCACATAGCTGTCACTTGAAGTCACGGATGTTAAACTAGGATAGGAATTGACACATTGCAGCAAATGGCTGTCGTTTTATTTTGGTACGTCTCTGAAGATTTAGGTCTAAATCGTGGAATAAGACTTTTTTGTGTATTTTGTGTTTACTACGAGATATTTAGAACATTTTTATCATGAGAGTAGGTATGCGCATCTTGTAAAACTCGCTATCAAAAATATTAGTTCCACGGACGCTTACGTTGCTGTCAGCGCCATAATGGCGAATGGTGGTCTTCATTTTGTCATCGACAGTATGAAGTCCAGCGTATTTGTTTATTATAGGTCAGTAAGGCCTATATTCAGAGATGGTTGGAACAAGGCGGCCAATGTTGATGACGAACCACAGCGTGAAAGTTTTAAGTATTTTAAACAAAATTTTCAACTTCAAATAGTAGGTACCTAATTAACTTCAAACTCACTTTTCATTCTAGTAACTCAGTCACTGCGGTGATTAGCGTTGCCACTCGGTTAATACACAATAGGTGCTACCCATTGCTTGCTCGACTGAAAGCCGCTTGATTTATTAACTAATTAACTACGCAGTGTAGCCGTAGCTAATTGTGTTTGTAGAGGACGCCTTTTGACAGGTGTTGCTTTTACGTAGGGTTAAAAAGTTAATGGAAAACGTAACTTTTAATTTTGATAGCGGCCTTATTTTGGAGAAGACAACAATTTCAGGTATGGTACGATACGTGTGTATGTGTGATGTTTGTGTGATGCGTGTGTGTGATGTGTTTGTAGTTCGTGTGTGCCTGGTGTGTGTTTGTGTAAGGGTGGGTGTGTTTGTTCCATTGTGCTTCGTTTGATTTGGTGTCCGAGTCATCATAACCAGTGTTATGCAAAATTTCCTTTACTATTTTTTTGCAACTGAATGAAGTAGTATTTTTAATTTCGCAGAGTTTACAGATTTTATTGTACGTACGATAACGGCCCACTCCCTATCACAGAGAGGAGGTCTGTGTCCCAGTAGTGGGAACATTATAAGCTATTATGTATATAACTCCATCTAGCGTCCCTCAGGTACAGTACCTACTTTTTTCTAAATGAAACGTAACCTATGTCCTTTTCTGTATACCTGACAACGTATAGATACGCAAAATTACCATGCACTGTCAAAGTATTTCTAAACGCCAATGTACCATATTTTACGCTAGGGTAATGTTTTTTTTTTTTTTTTGTACAGTCATCGGCAAAACTATCGGGCCGAACGGACTGTTCAAAATGATCTCAACAACTAAGACGATAAAACTTTGTCTCAATTGGATAAAGTTCTTGCCAGAATGACAGTTGTCGTGTACTGTCTTCATTTTGAAACATTACTTGTGTCATTGAGTTAATATTTAATTTTCATAGTTGTTTTCATTTTTAACAGTCTGTTCGTCGTGATATTATTGACGCTGACTGTACCTAAAAACTGCTTCGGTTGTAACAACACCGTTGATTTGTATCAGAGGCAATGCCGTAATAACATGCCTAAAGCTATAATCATTGCGCTTTTAGGTAATTTTTAAACAGCTCAAAACATCTTTTTCTTTAAGTCCAAAGTTGATAAAATAAAACGTAGGTACTATGCAGTATTTAGATCATTGTTTATTGATTATAAATGAGAGTTTATCCACGGTAGGAATGCTGTCACTCGAGTGAAGACAGACGGAGCGCTTGCTTGACAACCTTCGCTGGGTCCGAAGGAAACCACACCAACCTGAAAACATGCACGAATTGGTCAGAATAAGCAACGTAGTGAGATGTATAAGACTATGAAGAGACCGTTGGACAGCAGTGGAAAAGATACGGTTGAAAAAAAAACCATTATTAAGAAAATATTAAAGATACGTTTAAGAAGTCTAGGCCTCATTTACGGAGACGCGGGGCGTTGCGCGTCTAGTTGTGCGGCGCGGCCCGCACGGAATTCAGACATATGGCGTTGTATGAGTGCGTTTACGAAGAAGCGATTTTAGACGCGTTTGCTTGAAATGGAGCGTTTTTTGCGGCCGAGCCCGCGGCTGGCACCGCCGCGTCTCACGCGGTGTTTATCGCGGCGGCGCACGCAGCGGCAATTCTTGATGAAGCGATGCCCGCGGCGGAATCTTCTGCCAGTCATATTTGGAAATTGCAGAACGCAGACGTAGTCACCGTCACAATGGAGTACGATATGATCGATTTTTAGAAAACTGGTCGGTTTGATTGAGTATACCGCGTGCGCCGCAGCGTTGCCCGCCGCGTGCTTTGCTACACGCTTGAAGATTCGCCGCGGGTGCAGCGGCGGGCACCGCCACGCTTCCCGCCCCGCATCTCTATGAACAACGTCTTATGTTGCCATACGTTTGTGTTTACGCGTGCGATGTTATGTGCCACTTGACGCGCTGCCGCTCCGTAAACAGAAAAATCGTACGACGCGCCGCGAGACGCCACGCCGCACGCGACGCGCGACGCCCCGCGTCTCCGTAAATGAGGCCTTACGCTGTTATGGGTCTACTTCCTGAAATCTGTATAAAAGAAAATCAGTTTCAGGGACATTTCAACGTGTTCATTAGAAGGTTACTTGAATATCATCGCCACACAACACTACAGTATAGTCTGGCATTAGCCTGTAGTCCTCCCTTGTATCCATAATCAGCTCATAATATTTCCACAGCTGGGACACAGATCTCCTCTCTATGAGAGAGAGAGTGAGTCGTAATCCACCACGCGGGCCCGCGGGTTGGTAGATGTCACATTTCTTCGAATGTCTTTATTTTTGGGTCTATGTTTTCCTTCGCCGTTTTGAGAGCAGTGGTGATGAAATAATTTAGGTACACAAAGAAAAGCGCCTGTCGGGGTTCGAACCTACGACCTATATCTCGTAAGTAGCGGTCGTAACCACTGAGCCACCACTGCTCTCTTCACTTGTGTCCAATATAGTGTAATGGCATTAGGCCCGCTCATATTACATAGGACTTATACCATAACTGACAAAACATGGGTGTATACTATTATGGTGTATTACACCAAGCATGTATTGTCATGCGTGTTCATGTATACATGCGTGGTGTTATATTTGAAGGGTAACAAAATTAGAAAGTAGGTAAAGTAGTCAAGGAAAATTAATTGTTAAGCAAATTTTTAGGACTACCAATTTTTTTTGTTCTTTTTTGGCAGCTGAGCCGATGTCGACTGTAAACTACCAACTTAAGCTGTTGTCCATATATATATTAAGTATTCAAATCACACTCTCAATATTTGACCATTTATTTTTTCAACTATATAGATAAATAGATGGTTGTCAAAGATTGACAGTTGTATGAAATGGCTATATATATATATCTTTATAAATAAAAATGAATCACCGAAATGTACGAGTATGTACGCGCATAACTTCCGATCGACTGCACCAAATTGGATAATCCTTTTTTTTTGTGTTTGTTATTATCAGGACAAGATTTGTATAGAAGAAAATTAAAAAAATGGCGGTACCACGTTGGCCGGGTCAGCTAGTTTCATACAACTGTCAATCTTTGACAGCCATTTCTTACAACTGCCAATCTTTGACAGCCATTTCATACAACTGTCAATATTTGACAGCCATTTCATACAACTGTCAAAGATTGACAGTTACATGTATACAAATGAACGTAACGTGTGAATTTCTTAAACAATTAAACCCTCACTGCACCTACTATTCACAACGGTAGATATCAATGAAACTTACCAAAATCCTCTTATTCTTATGCAGAACCGTCAATGGTCCACCGGAGTCGCCATCACAAGTTCCCTTCCTACCCGCCCCGCCAGTGCAAAGATGGCTGGCTGCTATGGTAATCTTGAAGCTGTTCTGACAGACAGCGTTCGTGATGACAGGTACTGTTGTCTGGTGGAGGGCCGTTGTCGCGGGGAAACTGTTTTGAGCTGTATACAGAAAAGAATAAGGTTGATATTTGTTTGTTAGAGTTGCTTGCTAATCATTCTTTATGGCAGCGAAATGTTTACTGTAATGTTGTACAGTCCATTCACAGTTATTTGACGTCTGATTTTGTATCATTATTAATATCACAGTGATCTTTAATCTCGTGACAATAAGGTTGCTGTTGGGTTGCAGCTGTCAGAGATAACATTTCTGTGAAACAAAGACGAATCTGATGAGGTCGGGTTACCATATAAAAAAAAAACTATACTTAGTGTTAGCGAATTTTTTACGGTATTTGGATATTACCTAGATTTCAAAGCGCGCGCGCTTGTGTGACTGCAGTCAGTCCGTTTATTACCTTATGCTAAACACATCCATAATCAGTCTATAATGTTCCCACTGCTGGGACACAGGTCTCCTCTCTGTGCGAGGAAATGGGCTATAATCCACCACGCGGGCCCAGTGCGGGTTGGTGGAGGTCACATGTCTTCAAATTTTTAGTTCTAGGACATGCCGGTTTCCTCACGATGTTTTCATTCCCCCGTTTTGAGAGCAGTGGTAAAGGAAAGTGCCTGCCTGGGTTCGAACTCACGACTTACAACTCGTAAGTTGGGACAGATACCACTGGGCCACCACTGCTGGGCACTGGGCCAACATATACCTGACGGCGCGGACGTGGGCGTTGGACTGGGCCATCATTATCATTTCTTGGTACGGGTTCCATGAGGAAGGTGGGTACTCGGGCAAACCAGTAAAACGTAGGTTGAAGCAGAAATCACAATCACGTTTATTCGGTAATTTACAAATGAGTAGAAAGTAACAAGGGCTTGTACGGTGAACATGACAGTTTCGATCGTATGCTCTCAACTATAAAAGCGTCAGCTGCTCAAATCGAATGCCGCCCTTTTTCAAATCGACTCTGTCCACGTATAGAAAATAGCGCGAAATTATAGCGCCTCCTAGCGACGTTCACTGTACTAACCGATCAATGAGAATAATTAAGTTACAGTTTGACCAATATTATGAAATCAACGGTTAGTAGTATTTCGAAAATTTTCATAATGTTGTCGTCTTGAAATTGCTTGCGACGACATACGTATTAAATAATCTTTATATCTGTAAATACCAGATTTAATCAAATCAACGAACTATGTAAGTGCTGTACACACCTTTGATTGACAAATCCGTTGTAGTCTATACTTCTATAAATATCTATACTAATATTATAAAGAAGTAAAATTTGTTTGTTTGTTTGCATGTAGGGGGTAATCTCAGGAACCCAGTCAGATTAAAATTTTTTTTTTGTATTTCGTAGCCCAATTCTTGAGGAAGGTTATAGGCTATTTAACATCACGCTACGACGTTTAGAAGCCGAGCAAAAGGAAAAAAAGTTAGAAAGAAGGTAAATGAAAGCGAAGTAATAGCACGGGCCAGCGATGGGATACGACCCGATGGATCGGGGGCCGACGTTTCACGCGGACGAAGTCGCGGGAAGAAGCTAGTAATTATACAGGGTGTTAAAGAAATTGCGTGTCATAGCTTCAGGGCGAGTGCATTATCGATAATGGAAAAAAATAAAAATAAAATACCTTTAAAAAAGTAAATAAAATACCTTTAAAAAAGTAAAAAAAAAAAAAAAACGAAAATTATCATAACATGAATCTAATGTAGTGCGTACAAATTAAATAGCAATCGTTTAGAATTGTTTAAAAAATTAGTTAAAATAAGTTTGTATTTTGTTTAAATACTAATTAATAATTTCCTAGAGTTACCTACCTACTATCGAACGCAATGGAATACCGATAACGCCGGGTGAAGGATAGGTAACTAGGGACGTAAATTACTATTCCAAGTATTTCTTCTTCCTACTTTAGCGTGCTTATCTCCTTCAAAATTAAAACCTACAAATTAAAAAATCTTGTTTAACTATTAGGTATTCAGCAGCAGTAGAAGAACGACTAGTAGGTAAGTAATTAAAGCATTTAAACAAATAAAATAATTTTAATTCTAAACGATTGCTATTTTAAGTTAGTAGGTACTAAATTAGGTTGATCTTGCATTATTCTTTTTGTTTTTCCTGGGTTCCTTCATCGATACTGAACCTACCCCTAAGCTATGGCACGCAATTTCTTTAACACCCAGTATAATATGACTAAGTTCTCTGTTAATATTTTTGTGAAATAGTCGTTGGAGTGCCATAATAAATATATGAATATCAGACTATATCACACTCAGCGATCATTGTGCCAATAGTCGTGACAGCCAATGGATTAATAGCCAAGAGCCTCGACCAACACCTGAGGAGGCTCTCGTGGGGAAGCTGGATCAAGGACTTGATTCAGAAGGCGGTACTTCTGGACACGGATCCTCTTTCTGCAACCCTGACTGCCGGTAGCTTGGAACCTGTTCCCGGTTGGCTACAATATTTTTTATATTCTAATATTTAAAAATATAATATATTATGTATTTAATTAAATAAATAGACAGCAATTCAGGAAAACTGAACAGTGTAAAAATAATGAAGTATAATAAATTTTAAGGAAGTTCCGGTTATATAATTAATCGTACTCAGGTACCTTCATCTTCCAGTAAAACTCACATTCATTTTAAAAGAAAACAACCATATTATCAAAAAAAACAAAGACAAGGCTTTAAGGGTAATTATTCATTATCATTATTAATTTAATACGAAAACGCCTGGAACCTGTAGAAACCCACAGGTATATTAAAGATTCAGGGAAAACTCCGCCCAAATTTTTTATAGGCTATACAAATTATGAAATTAATTGGTAATCGTGAATTTCGCTTGGGGGCGTTAATTTTCCTTTGTTTTGGCTCGTTTGGATGTTGGGCTCACAAAGGGGCTTGTTCGGACCTATCCCAGCCATTTACAAGAACGCCATTTGTTCGAACCAGAATAACCCATGAGAAAGAACAATGTTTTCGCATTTAACGCAGAAATGTTAAAGGTTATTTTCAAAAGGTCGAAATGCTGGGATTACACACACAGAGAGACAAATAAAGCTTGTTGTTTTATGACGTGCATATGGCATTCGACCTTAGGGTGATAAATTAATTACGAGGTCGAATATACTTGAACATTTGACATAATAACATGCACTTTGAAGTATTACGAAATCATTACGAATGAAGCATTCGCATAGTCAGCCTTTAATGTTCCCACTGCTGGGAAACAGGCCTCCTCTCTGTGAGAGGAAGTGGACCATAATGTGGGTCCAGTGCGAGTTGGTGGATGTCACATGTCTTCTAATTTTTGGTTTTAGGACATGACGGTTTCCTCATGATGTTTTCTTTCACGAATGACGACGATGAATTAATATTTTGCAATAATTTTATCTGAAAAGTACGGAAAAACCTAATTTATTAAATAATGACGGGTAATGATTAAATGATTAGATTGAGGATCTTGGTAAGTATAATATATAATTAGAATATATATTAAAAGATAATAGATACAAGTAAAATGAATCGTTTTTGGTTATCTATGTAATTGTAAACATCTTGAAATAATTTTCGCCGAATCCTTGCGGTAGGTTAGCATCTTTAGATAATTATAATAGTGCCCAAACTTCAGACTTCAGATAAAGTAGAGATTAATGCCCGTTTTCTCAGATACTAGGCAACACCTAAATATTATTGAGCAGTTCGAGTAATTTACGTGGCCTAACCAAATGTCCTTTCTTGGGATTGTTCGTCGCATCGTTGAGCTCCTTAAGTTTAGAGTTGAGCTGCATGATTTCTGGCAAATGCGTGCACTGACTGGACAGGTCCTTTCAATCTGTGTGGTTTTTTTCCTCAAAAGACCATCTCAGACATCGATCTACATGGTCTTCATGTGATCTGACCAAGATTATGTCCGGACTTTAAAAGAGACTTTGACCTCTGAGTTTGTTTCAGCCTTTCTTCTCAGACTAGTCAGATAGGAAACGCCGACCTCGTCTAGTTTTTCAATATGATTGACGTGTAAAAGTGTTTGTAAAAACCTACTTACAAAATAAAATCATTTACATTGTACACAGGGCCCAGTTAAATAGTTTACATACGCATACATCGGTGACTGTCATTATTATTGTCCACACAATATATACGTAATATAGACACGTGGTTAAAGATAAAATAAACGGGTACACAATGAAGGAATATGAGCCCATATTTTAGTCTGATATAACAAGGTTCCCATAGCTAGGTGGTGTAAGCGCCTGCGATAGCTACTGATGTAAGCTAGTCGACATGAGTTCGATACCAACTGAGGAATTTTGTTTTGTTGCTTTTTACTTTTTGTTTTTTTTTTTGTAATTTTGTGGTCAAAAAAATCACTGAAGCAAAAAACTAGAAAGTTTATTAAATAAAACCAATAAAATCATTTTATTTTTTTATTAGGTAAACATTGGTATTGGTTGGAATGAGCGAGCTTATCGCTTGGGTCATTAGCAAATGATCCGTATCGTTTCTTCCAATATGCCTTATTTACAATGGTTGTTTTAAGGTTCAATTTGGTGTGGGCTATATGTTAGCAAAAAAAAACTTGTGTGGCCGATACAATGATTTAATGTAAACTGGTTTTAAACGTTTTATATTCTTTAGCTATCCATACCCACTAGACGTTCAAATGAGTAAAACACTGTTGTTTATCAGTTTGTTTGACAAAGACAAAGTTGTTTGTTGGTTAAGGATGGACGTAAATAGTTTGTCAAAGTAGGTAAGTATATAAATTGAAACAAAGTAAAATTAGAGGTGAACTGAATCAACATGTTGGATAGTAAGAAATTATGACAACTTCTAACGGAAAAACAATAACACCAGTTCACCAGACTTTCAATAATACGAGTTGTTGTTTAAAAATATCAAGAGGATTACGGCGGTATACCTAAATAATGCTAAGGTTTGTATTTGTTTACATTCGCTTAACAAATATGAACATTATTTGCATAAAAATAAGGTTCATAGTAGTCATAACATAACTTAATATATAAAAGGGTACGCACCATCGGTATTCTTGCCATATCCGGATATTTGGCCGGTGAAGCCAACAAAGTTCTGGCTCACATCAGCTGGCGTTGGAAGTGGGATCAGTGCAATCGTATCTGAAAACAAAACAAATTATTAGATACCTAATGATCTGCGGGGTAATTGAGTAACACACTATCAGTAGAAATGGCTTTCATTTTGACAGTTCAGCAACTTTCATTGCGCTATTTACGTTGCTGAGCAAACAATTTTTTCGAACATATGAAGCAATGGATTAGCAATATACACAATTAGGGTGCGGATGGTAAAACACAGCCGTATTTTGACGAATATTATTTTTGTATTCGCTGTGGACATTCAAAAAAAGTTGTATAGTTTACAAAAACAAACAAAAAAATCTTAAAAATATAAGTTTTTGTCTGGTAAACACCTTCATACTGAATAAAGTATAGTTTTTTTTTTTTTTAATTCCGCGTTCCAGTCGGGAATCAGCATAGAACATCTGATGTGATAACCAAACGTAATACAGATTCCAAATAACAACAAGGCATTTCCTGTTTTTTCTTTTCCGAACTTTACAAACAGATCACGAAGCATAAGCGTAACTCATTCCAGTTACAAAAACCATAATTCTTTTATATTTAAGCAATAAAATGGCCATAAAAAATCCTGTCCCGTAATTTCTGAGTTGTACGTGCAAGACTTTATAATTTCTGAGTTGTACGTGCAAGACTTTATAATTTCTGAGTTGTACGTGCAAGACTTTATAATTTGCACCTACAACATATTATTTTTATTGCTACTTCCTATTGCACTTTTGCAGAAACCGAAAGAAAGAAAGAAAATATTTTTATTTGAGGTACAGCCGCCAAAGGAGAATTGCCACTTAGCTCTCTTCCTCTCTCCTAAATTTTGCTGTCCCCGACAGGGTCCACATTGATCTTTTACCTTGTATATGCCATCTATGTAATACATATGGAATGCAATAAAGATTTGAGTATTGAGATAAGTAACCAGGGTCGTCGGATATAGTTGAAATTTAATTTGATAAACGAACTGTTTGTTTTCTATTAATTACATTAAATTTCAATCGAAAACATCCATCGGTTTCATACAAAACTTCAACTATATCCGACTGCCCTGGTTACTTATCTCCTTCGGCAACCGTACATCTGGCGCAGAGAAAGAACACAAACCCAATAAATAATAAGTTGGGGGAAAGTATACGTCACATCCACGCAAAACGGCAACGCAAATCGCTTACCAGAACATGCTATTCAATAGGATGACTAATATTGTTCATAAAAAGTTTATCAATAGCTACTAGTTCTTAGCTTCTAGGTAAGTTGTTAGTAAGTTAAAGTGCCTATTCTACAACCACTCTTATTTCTGTTACCAAGCCACTTTGCTGCATGTGACTTCAAGAGTCTATACTCTTGAAATCACATGCATGTATCTACAACGTGCCGCTACGATAGCGACAATAAGTTAACACACGGGTAGGTCTAGTGGCCAGTAATCATAAAAATTATAACAACATAAAATAATTCGTAATTTGAAAACAACCGCCTGCGCCGCTCGTTGACATACGGCTCTCTCTCTTTCCATCACACCTACTGTTTGCACGTTATTCATTTTAATTTAATTGATGCGATGTTATATGATCCATGCTCCAAGACCCAAGCTCTCCAAGCAGCTCCAAGATGCTATTTTAGAAAATCGTAAATAATTAAATAAATAACAACGCTTAATGAAATTAAAATATGTTCATAAAATGAAAACGCGAAACCGTATACGTGTTAAATAAATGTCGCCATTAAAGCGGCACGCAGTATACAGGGTTAAAATAAATTAGTTACCAAAACTCGACAGCCGTGATAGCGAGGAGCGCTGCCGCTGGTAGTGTAGTTATTTGATGTATGAGTTGAGAAACTTTGTTTTTTTTTTGTTTTAACGTGTATATATATCGATACCCATTACTTCTGCAGAGTTTCGCTAACTTATTTAATTTGATCGTGTATACCGGTTTCTAAAGTTATATTATGTATTTTTTATTTTATTTTATTTGGAACAACAAACAATTACATAATCTAGAATACAAATAAACAAACTTAAGAGCTACTTAACAATTATGCAATCAACAGCGTTGTCCACAGCATATATAAGTAATAATAAATACGCGTTAGGAAAGAAAACGATACAATAATAAAAGCTTTGTGATGATCGTGGAAGCGTTTACATTTTTACAAACATAGAAACGTCTAACTAAGGATACAGCAGTTCAACTACAAGCTTATTATACTGAAGAGGATAAGAGTAGGTACATACAGTGTCTGATTTCATGATCGCATTGAGGACGGAGTTTCGAAATTTTCCGCGGGATTCACAGAACAAATCAATGTCTTGAAAATATTTATTATACTTGTCGGCAAGCCGTCGTAATGGTGCTCGTACTCCCGAATTTGTTCGACATGCTCGTACTGCAAAAAGTGGTTGCTTACGTACTGCGCGTATATGTATGTGCAGTTCTTGGGACGAAATAACATATCTTGTTACAAATATCATGTTAAGATACATATAACTTGGTGTTGCCAGTGCCTTTCGGAGACGGGAAGCTCTTTCCATTTAGGATGTAAAGAAGTACGTTTGCCAATTAAAAACCAAAAACTTCGAGGTTACTACTACTAATATCAACTTAACCTATCACAGTCCACTGCTGGACATAGGCCTCTCCGAGGTTGCGCTACAACACCTTGTCCTTCTCCTTCCGCATCCAGTCTGTCCCAGCCATCTTTAGATCGTCTATCCATCTAGCTGGGGGGCGTCCCACACTACGCTTGCCGATACGCGGTCTCCACTCCAAGACTCGTCTGCTCCACTGGCCATTGGTCCTTCGACAAACATGGCTAGCTCACTGCCACTTCAGTATGCTTACTCTGCAAGCTATGTCGGTAACTCCGGTTCTTTTCCGGATAATTTCACTCTGGATTTTATTCTTCAAAGAGACTCCGAGTATAGCTCGCTTCATAGCGCGCTGAGCGACCTTGAATTTGTGGACCAGCCCGACCGTCAGTGTCCACGTCCAGTGTCCACAAGTACAAATGCTTAGGGTGTAGTCTCCTATAATTGCCACGGATTGCTAACAGTGTGTTACCATACGCCGCGTCAAGATCTTTGCTGATGGCACACACGAAATATGCAAAAGTGATTTTCCTCCTAAAGTATTAATAGAAATGTTACAGTTATACGAACATAGTATTATCGAAACCATACTGTTATCCCGTCAAACGATCGCATACTAGAAGCTGTTTGCATGTAAGTGTGCATACACAGGAGTGACACACGTCAACGTCAGATGCAACTGCAGCCGTATTTGAGTACGGTGCTCAAATACACGAGCGGCATGTTGCTTGTCGATGGCTGCAGTTAACCGTTAACGTATGCCACTTTTGTGTATGCACACTAAACACTCAACAGTTTTCACGATTATATTAATTTTATTTTCGTTTTGAATGTATTTATCAACGCACGCCGCCGAGCCTGTAGTTTTAAAACTCGTCCATAAATAATTCCGATCCAGCCTGTTTCTTGCTGCTTTCTCTTAGCGACGCCCTAAGCCGAGGTCCGTATCCAACAGGGGGTGCTCTTAGCGTGTAGTCGTTTAGTTTTATGTATTTTAAGGCCTAACTGGAGGCCTTAATTTATTAAGGCATTCACAGATAAGCCCGGTTAAGTAGACGACAACCTCATAAGTTGAATTGCGAGATGAAATTTCCAAAAGAAAAGCTCATTAAGCGCTGAATAGTTTTCACGATTATATTTATTTTATTTTCGTTTTGAGTGTATTTATTTTATGAGCAATGGCTGATTCATATGATATTTGTCGGGAATGTGTAATTTCTCAAGGTTGCTAATTGCATAATTGTAGATCGACGGGAAAAACGCTTTTGAGTTCTGCGTAAAGTACCTATTTATGCTTGTGACTGTGTTATCACGTGGTTTCTTATCATCTACTTTTACAATATTTGTAAATATGTGAGCGCCATGTATCTATTACCTTATTAATTTACCTGTCATTGCTTTATTTTTAATCCTTTTTACCTGCTGTGGTATAGTAATTTTATTCTAGGTGCATCGTCGTCACATATAATTAATGTGTACAAAATATTGTAAAACATTTTTAAAAGAGCAACGGTGGAGTTTATTGTCAATTTTTCTCCATACGACACCTTTTAGAAGGAACAAATAGAATTAATTCTATTTTTTTGCAAATTTTGACGATCAAAAGTGCCTATCTTCCTATTTGAAATAAATGATTTGACTTTGACTTACTTTAAAACACTTTGCAATGTTTGTTCGCTGACGTCAGATGTTACTGATAGCGATTAGGGGACTCCAGCATTATCGTTCACAGATAACACGTGCATTTACAGGTGACGTACCCAACACTATATTGTCATTCAATCACAAAGTACCTGCTGAAGTCCTTTCATAGTTCACACCTCTGATTTTGCATCGCTGTCCAAATCACAGCGATCTTTATTCTCATTCAAATTTTAATAAGATTGCTGTTGGATTGCTACCATTGACGTGTCTGCCAAAATCATTGTGATCTTTATTTTAGTCACAATAAGGTCGTTGCTAGGTTCCTGCTGTCCGTCGTGACGTCACTATTGTATACTTATGTAGCTGTGCCACCGTTTGACGATTTATTTAATAGTTTTCTTTTCAGAATTATATTGTTATCACTGGACCAGTTTTTCCAATAAGTAACAATACATTGGCGGTCAGAGATTACGAAGAGAACTATCATGGTTATCATTTAGTTTAAGGTTGAGTACTTAGGGATATCCAGAATTGATCCATGTCAATTACAGAGTATTTTGTAGAACTTTCGTATTTTTTTAGTCTCAGCCAAAAATTCCGGTAATTTTCCTACATTGATTGTCACTGACATGAAATTTTTTTGAACGTTTTTAAGTACGGGAATTTTCCTAGATTAATTTCCACTGACATGAGATTATTCTGAACGTTCTTAATTCCGGAAATTTACTTTCTGGTGTCGTAATCAATCACACACAACACAATCCTTCCTACTTCCTACTAATTTTATAAACGCGTTTGTGAGGCTGGATAGATGAATGTTTGTTACTCTTTCACGCAAAAACTACTGAACGGATTTTAACGAAACTTTACAGTTATATAGCTTATACATCAGAATAACACATACATGCTGTTTATCTCGATATTCTTACGGGATCGACTCTTATGCGGGTGAAACCGTGGGGCGCTGCTAGTAGTCAATAACCAGAACATTCTTCCAAATAAGCTCTTCACAGTCTCAACATAAAGATGATACGATACATCATCATTCTCCTGCCTTATCCCAATTGATTTGTGGTCGGCGCGACATGTGTTTTTCTTCAAAACTTCTCTATTAGTCGTCATCTCGGTACTCACCCCCTTTCTAACCATATCATCATTCACACAGTCCATCCATCGTTTCTTTGGTCTTCCCCTACTCTTATAGCCATCGACATTTATACTCAAATCCCTCCTCACGACATTTTCCTCATTCCCCCGTATCACATGTCCATATCATGACAGCCGATTTCCACACAACTTTTCAGTTACCGGTGCCACTTTCAGACTTCATCTTATGTATTCATTTCTTATTCTATCCATTCGTGTAACACCACACATCCCTCTTAGCATTCTCATCTCTGCTGCATTCAATTGCCTTTCATTCATCCCTTTTGTGGCCCAACACACGAAGACACGATATATAATTAAAATAAATGGACAATACTTACTACTTAACTTGACAGCAGTTATCTTCACAATAGCAATATCATTCAGCAAATAATTCCAAGATGGATGCATGGTGACGGCAGATGTGTCTATCCTTGTCCCTCCTGAGAAGATAGTGAGGGAGCCCAGAACGATGGTGAACAGTCTCGCCTGGTTCTCACCGTCGAACCAGCAGTGTGCTGCGGTGAGGACCCTGGTGGCTGAGATCAAACTGCCTCCACATAATGAGGATTGCCCTCCGATTAGCCTGGCTATGATACCTGCCTGGGAGATTAAAATGGGTTGTAAGTTTTATGTTTATTTTAATGAAGGAGAGGGTTTGGGGTTTAGGAGAACGTAAAGCTAAGTTGTGTAAATATATGGTTCTGAATGCAGATGCACCGACTCAATATACTACAAGAGACGAAGGTTTATAAACGACGTATAAAAGTTCCTGTGTGTTTAAAATGTCATCCATCTCTCATTTGTTTATTTAACTTTATGTTATACACCAAAAAATAACATTAAGATAGGCCATTCTTATTTCAGGCATAGGTATAAAGGGACGTTTTATCGCTATCTGCTGCTTTTTCCAAGCTCCCGTATTTTGACAGAACAGTCGTAATATAATATGAACAAGATAATATCAAAATCACAATCAAGACACTTTTGAATTTGCAACATTAAACAATTTCCCGAAACCTATCATGCATTATAATACGCTTTCGATTTGTTTTATTTCGTTTCTGAATATACTACAACTTCAAGTTTTCACTAATTTGTTAAGACAAAAAAAAACAAAAAGTAATGTGAGCAAAGCTGGTCAAAATCAGAATGGTATAGATCATGGATGGTCAACGTGGGTATGGGCAGTAGAAGACCCAGAGGAAATTATATATCCTATCTTACGACTATATAAATATAAGCGTTACACATTTATACAAGCTGTTGTTTTGCATCCTCGTCAAATTTCAGGAGTCTGTTATGAAAGACAAAAATAATCAAATAAAATTACGATCCCTGGTAAATAATGAATACATACATGTTTTTTTAGTTATTTAAGTTTGACAGTATTTCAGAGTACACCACTCTCAAAGAAAAGAATCGCGTTATGGTATCGTGTAAGTGGTCGCGTTTTTATGTGTCTGTAAAAGGGCAATTACAGTGCGGTCTCACACGTGCCGATATCCGAAAATTAAAAGAAAAAAAAAAACCTACTTTTTTTATTATTGATTCGTGTCGAGAATCAGTAGCATAGTTACCTCCTTGAATTTGACGAGGATGCAAAACGACACTTTGTATATAAGGGTTGCAACAGCTGTTTCATCGCGAGATTTCTAAGTAACAAAAATTGGGGGCTGTACAAAAAAAAAACTCATAGTGGGCATCAAGGTGGAGGACTCAATGTGTGAAAAATAAGCTAAGGAACCAATGGTATAGATGATATCAATCATCGAGAATGTAAGTAACAGAACAGCTTACCTGATGCGGTATAGCAGTAGCAGCAGTGACCTGGTGTCCTCCAACGATCCGATAAGAGAATCCCTGAGACTCTATGCTCAATATTCTCAGGGCTTCTGGTACCCCAGTCTACAAATGATAGCCATAAACTGGTGAAGTTTCAATACTCTTACAGTATGAAGAACGAAAAAATATGAATAAACATATTATTAATTTCTTAAAACCCATCGTTCTTTATTATTGTTATGCTATAATTGAGTCGTTATCCTAAAGACAGGTTATTATGTACTTGTAGTGATTGGTCCCTTATCAGTGTGTGATATATATTAGTAGATACCGGTAGGAACGTTTGCACTGCGAGAATTTACACGCAATGAGTATTTGGGTACGAAGATTGTTATTCCATTCCATTAAATTTTATTGTTATACCCGTAGTTATTTACCTCTGTGCCTCGGAAAGCACGGCTGTGATTCGTGGCTCATTGGCAGTCGTTACGGGTCGTCAGAAGCCCGAAAGTCTGACCAAGGGGTATCGTATAACGCGTTCAACACCCTGCCCTGGAGCTGCATAGGGGAGGCACTCCGGTATCACCGGGTGCCGACTTACCTCCGTCGAATAGTCGGGGCGTATTTGACGGACAGAGCCGTCATCTACCCCGGTCGCGACGGGAACTGGAACCGGCGAGAGATGTCGTGCGGTGTCCCACAGGGATCGGTTCTGGGGCCGCTCCTGTGGGACATCGGTTACGACTGGGTGCTGCGGGCCGACCTCCCTGATGGCGTCAGCGTAGTTTGCTACGCTGACGACACGCTGGTCCTGGCGCAGGGGAGGTCGCATCAGGCGGCGGCCGACGCGATGACACGCGGGGTTGCGATAGTCGTGGAAAGGATCCGGCAGTTGGGTCTCGAGGTGGCATTGCACAAGTCCGAGGCCATGTCTTTTCATGGGCCCCGGTACGGGCCACCTTCGGGATCCCAACTGATGGTAGGAGGGGTTCACATCGGCGTCGAGAAGACGATGAGATACCTGGGTCTCGTCCTCGACAGCCGGTGGAACTTCGTCGAGCACTTCCGACGTTTGGCCCCAAAACTGGAACGGACCGGGGCCGCCTTAAGGCGGCTCCTGCCCAACCTGAGGGGGCCAAACGCCTCCTGCCGGAGGCTTTACGCGGGGGTCGTGCGGTCCATGGCCCTATATGGGGCCCCGGTATGGGCGCGTTCACTGCGGCTTCGAGCCGCACACTACCTGAACGCGCCCCAAAAGGTGGTAGCCGTAAGGCTGATCCGGGGGTACCGCACGATCTCGCGCGAGGCAGCAAGCCTCCTTGCCGGACTGCCACCATGGGATCTGGAGGCGATAGTCCTCGCGCGCCTGTATGACTGGCGCGCGGAGGCACTACGTCGGGGGGAAACTCTGCACCCGCGGCAAATCGCTGCGGAGCGGACGGACCTCCGGCGCGGTCTCATGGTGGAATGGAAGGCGCGACTATCGCAACCCAGCGCAGGGCACGCCACGATAGCGGCGATAAGACCCCTCTTTGAGGAGTGGCTAGAGAGGCGTCACGGCGCTCTCACCTACCGCCTGACGCAGGTCCTCTCCGGACACGGATGTTTCGGGAGGTTCCTGCACATCATCAGGCGGGAGGAGACGCCCGGGTGTCACCACTGCGAGGATCGCTCAGAGGACACGGTGGAGCATACGGTGGAGGTCTGCCCCGCTTGGGCAGAGCACCGCCGTGTCCTCGTAGAGGCGATCGGCAGCGGCGGCGACCTCTCGCGCCCGGCCCTGGTGCAAGCCATGGTCCGGGGCGAGAGGGAGTGGGAGGCGGTCACCTCCTTCTGCGAAGCAGTCATGCTAGCGAAGGAGGTGGCGGGATGGGCGAGGGAAAGATCCTCACGCCTCAGCCGCCGAGGGAGACGCTCCGGGCGTCGGGAGCCGCGTGACGACTCCCGGCCACCGTAGGCGCGGGCCTGCGGGCGGAGAGCAATGGGTAGCTCTCCGTCCGATCAGGACCAGGCCCGTGCCGGACGGCGTGTATGTGTTCCACGCGCGCCTCAAAGAGATGTCAGCGTAGTTGACGGGGCCCGACAGGGCCGAAGCCTGCCGGGGTAGCGGGATCGTCCGAAAGGGTTACCGCTGCCCTGGTACGTAAAGGGCTAAGGAAGGAACACGGGTGGGTTTTAGTCAGTAAGAGTCTGACACTCCCTTCTGCTCCACCCAGAGCGGGAGGAGTCATTTGATGATTTCCCATCCTGAAAAAAAAAAAAAAAAAAAAAAAAAAGGGGTATCGTATGCAGCTCGCCGCCCGGTAAGGACCAGGCCCGGGTCGACGGCGCGTTGTGTTCCACGCGCGCCTCAAAGAGATGTCAGCACGAATTGACGGGGTCCGCTAGGGCCGATGCCTGCCTGGGTCGCGGGTTGTTCGAAAGAGATACCGTGGGAGGAACACTGGTGAGTTTTAGTCAGTAAAAGTCTGACACGGCCTTCCGCTCAGCCCAGAGCGGGAGAAGTTAGCCCACTCAAAAAAAAAAAAAAATTTGGTATCGTATTACCCAGTTACTGGTTGTGGAGGTCAGATAGGCAGTCGCTCCATGTAAAATACTGGTATTCAGCTGCATCCGGTTAGACTGGAAGCCGAACCCAACATAGTTGGGAAAAGGCTAGACAGGTGATGATGACTTTCTTTCTTTCTTTATAATTGTACGCCCTAGGAGGGGACGGCCTGGGAGGACATAAAGTGACCTTACTGGTGATGTTCTTCAGAAAGGTCAGGTTCGTTGTTGGTTCTCGAAACCAGAGGGGTAATTCTCGTAATCTTAAAAACGTTCACAGAGTAATCTCAGTCTCAATCTGTCAAAAATACCTCTAATATCCTACATTTTTGACAAGTTTTTGACATTGATCGTCGCTGAGATGAGATTGGGACTAGATTTTGAATATTAAATTACGGGAATTGGCCTTCAGATGTATGAACGTAAACGAGGCATAATGATACATGTAATAGATATTACGTAAACAAATACACAACGCAATTGTATTTAAATGAAAACCTCGCGCCCGCAATGGTGTCGTCAAAATTCGTTGAAATGTTAAAATGTCTCCTATCCACGATCTCGTTAAGGCCATTGCTTTAATCGTTTAGGTAAAGCAGCGCCTCGCTTCTCCCAGATTGCTTCCTTATTGCTCGAGAA
This sequence comes from Apamea epomidion, assembly GCA_947507525.1. Classification (NCBI taxonomy): domain Eukaryota; kingdom Metazoa; phylum Arthropoda; class Insecta; order Lepidoptera; family Noctuidae; genus Apamea; species Apamea epomidion. The sequence goes on from OX382233.1 coordinate 3,069,513, forward strand.
TTTAGAGATTTGTTTAATATCTTCATAAATAACTATAACGGCATAGGCAAGCCTTTAGCAAGGTCGTATCGTATTAGTAGTTCAGCAGCTTCAACATCATCATATATATTTTTTTAAATTAACTTTGCCCCACACTAGGAATTTCTCCTGTATCGTGGGTGCGTTTACAAAAATTTAAACTCACATACACAAATAGCCAGACCCGGAACAACTACTTGTAGGTCATACAAATATTTGTTCCGTGCGGGAATCGAACCCGCGACACGCAGCGCAGCAGTCAATCGCTTAACCACTGCGCCAACCGTGCCGTATAATCAGCCTATAATGTTCCCACTGCAGGGACACAGGCCTCCTTTCGATGAGAGGGCGTAGGCCATAATCCGCCACGTGGGCCCAGTGCGGATTGGTAGATGTCACATGTCTTCGAATTTTTGGTTCTAGGACATGCCGTTTTCCTTCACCGTTTTGAGAGCAGTGGTGATAAAAATAATTTACACAAAGTAAAGCGCCTGCCTGGGTTCGAACCCACGACCTACAAACTCGTAATTTGGGGCCGTTGCCACTTCTGCTGATATTACATATAATCGATTTTGATAATTTTAGGAACGTTCAAAATCTAATCAGAAGCCAATTATTCAAATTAGGCTGACAATCAGCACTTTTCAAACGTCAAAATTACAAAATACAGTCCCTAAAACGCCCGCCCTTCACAATCTGATCTCAGTCTCAATCTGTAAAAATACCTCAAATTTTTCTAAATTTTTGAAAAATTTTTGTCATTTATTGTCGCCGAGATGAGATTGCGATTAGATTTTGAACGTTTTTAACTACCGGAATTGGCCTTCTGTATTGTGCCGGAATAAAGCAGTTCGTCGTGGACGTGGTTCAACAGCGGCTCTTCTGTCATCATCTCCATCATCAGAAGACAGCCTCCCATATAAAATATACTCTGAGTCATGCAGCCGCCACGAAACCATCGATGCGACGCTCCGCTACTTTTTCAGTGATTCTAGTAACTTCGTAACAAAACTAAACGATTTTTTATGGTGTACATAATAAAGGATATTATATCTATCTATCTAAACGCTACTTGCTGCATCGTTAAGTATAATATTCGTAAGTAGTTCAATAATAAAAATAAAATAAAAAAGCATGATATTTTTACCTAAATAAACTAATTTTTTTTAGTAGTAGGAAGTAAGTAATTCAATAGGCCGCACAAAATGTTTGAAACAAAACTTCTATTTTAACCGCCGACGCAAAAACGACGGGGTGTTATAAGTTTGACGAGGGTGTGTGTGTGTGTGTGTATGTCTGTCTGTGGCATCGTAGCTCCCGAACGGATTTTGATTTGTATCGAAGACAAAAAACTTCGGTTTTTAATAGAGTTTGAATAAAAGGGAAAGGATGGAATAAATAAATAATAGGGGTTAAAGTATGAAATTGCCGTTTTATTGTAATAGGTACTTCGAATTGATATAGTACCTTCATGGTTTGAGATTTTTGAGTAAAACTTTTTTCCCATGGTATATATGAAGTTCTTCTTTTAAAAAATGTGCAACATCCGATTATCGGCTTTCAGTTGTTTTTTTTATTCAGCTTAGACAAGAAAGATGGATACTTCGACAATTCGAGTTATTTTTGAATACGAGTTCCGACGCGGAACTAACGCTGCAGAAACAGCTCGCAATATTAATGTTGCGTTTGGATAGGGGACTGCTAATGAACGCACCGTGTGGTTTTAGTTTAAACGCTTTCGTGATGGAAACTTTGATTTGAAGAACGAGCCACGTGGAAGACCGCCCACACAGGTGAATAACAATGAATTGAAAGAGATGGTGGAAGCCGATCTGAGCCAAACTACCCAGGAATTAGCGGCATGGTTTAACGTTACCTTACCAACAATATTGACTCATTTGCGTCAAATCAATAAAATAAAAAAAAATATGAGAAATGGGTGCCTCATGATTTGACTGATCTGCAGAAAGAAACGCGTGTTGAAACTTGTGTTACCTTGTTGAATAGATACAGAAATTAAGAAATATTGGATCGAGTTGTGACATGTGATGGAAAGTGGATTCTATACGATAACTGTAAGCGAAAAATGCAATGGCTGACCCCAGGTCAAACGCCGCAACAGTGTCCTAAAGCAAAGCTTACCAATAAAAAGGTAATGGTAACTGTTTGGTGGTCTCAGCATGGTGTTATTCACTATAGCTTTCTCCAATCTGTCAAGCAATAACGGCAGATGTCTACTGTGCCGAACTCCGAACAATGATAGCAAAACTAGCAGTGAAATAGCATCGACTCATGAATCGCTCTTCACCATTATTGCTCTATGATAACGCGAGACCTGATACAGCACGAGCAACCGTTTTAACTCTATAGGAACTGCAATTAGAACCCATTCGTCACCCTCCGTATTCGCTAGACCTTGCTCCAACGGACTACCATTTTTTTCGTGATTTGGTTAATTTTCTACGTGATAAAAAGTTTTCTTCTCAGGAGGCAGTGCAAAATGCTTTCACACAGTTTGTCGAATCTAGATCACGAGAGTTCTGTCGCAAAGGCATAAATGACCTTCCTATTACATGGCAGCAATGTATAGATAATAATGATAGTTAATTTGATTAAATAAATAAGTTAAATTAAAAAAAAAAAACGAATTTCAATTTTTCAGTACAAATCGCAATTTCATACTTTAACCCCTAATATTACGTCTTATATTGGAAACAAAAGAATAATAAAATGTCGCAGTTTTTTCACATCATCATTATTTCACCTGTAGAATTAGTATTCAATCAAGTCAGCCTTCCGCAGTCCACTGCTGGACATAGAATAGAATATAATATTCTTTATTACGTACATTATAAATATTGCAGATTATATGCCATTGCTGGGCATGGCCTCTCCACCCTGTCACCTGTCTCGACACCCTGTCCTCCAACTTCCGCATTCAGTCTGTTCCATCCACCTTTTTAAGGTCGTCGGTCCATCGAGCTGGGGGGCGTCCCACGCTACGATAAGAACTAGTATCGCTCGCCACAGATGAACTTAAAATAAACATGAAAAAATCCCCTATAGATATAAACTCAGCAGTTTTCAGACAAGCCTGTACAAACACACAAACATTTAACTCTTCGTTCAATTAATATTGACTTGCAAACAGACCCGCCTTCTTATCATACATGTGATTGTAGTATCTCAAATCAAAACCGAACTCAAGTAATGATAAAATTAGGTATCTTTTTCCTCTTGTATACATACTTTGTATAAATACTTTTTAATCTATATATAATATCAAAATAACAGCTTTTTACTTATAGCATAGCATTTGAAAGTATATACGGTACTTATAACATAACATTTTTTTAAAATTTTCTGTCTGTCTGTTTGTTCCGGCTAATCTCCGAAACGGCTGAACCGGGACTTTCACTGGCAGATAGCTGAGAGGCAATTCTCGTAATTTCAAGAACGTTCACAGTCTGATCTCAGTCTCAATCGGTCAAAAATACCTCTAATTTTCCTACATTTTGACAAGTTTTTGACATTTGTTTGTCGCCGAGATGAGACTGCGACTAGATTTTGAACGTTTTAAATTACGAGAATTGGCCTACAGATCTCAGTCTCAATCTGTCAAAAATACCTCTAATTTTCCCTACATTTTGACAAGTTTTTGACATTTGTTTGTCACCGAGATGAGACTGCGACTAGATTTTGAACATTTTAAATTACGAGAATGGGCTTTCTGATGTTATATCTTGGTAGCACGTTTCCGTAGGATAATAGCAAGTTATGAAATCAGCCGATAGATATTGCCCAAAATTTTGGCATCACAATCGTCTTGAAAGAAAATTATGGAAGAAAAATACATGTTGTGCCGACCCCAATGATACCTCCTTCTGCGAAGCAGTAATGCTCGCAAAGGAGGAGGCGGAGCGCGTGAGAGAGAGGCAATCTCTGCACCCTCACGCGCCTAGCCGCCGCAGGAGACGCCCTGGACGGGAGTCAACAGCCGACTCCCGGCCACCGTAGGCGCGGGCTTGCGGGCGGCGAGCAATGGGCAGCTCGCCGCCCGGTAAGGACCAGACCCGGGTCGACGGCGCGTTGTGTTCCACGCGCGCCTCAAAGAGATGTCAGCACGAACTGACGGGGTCCGCTAGGGCCGATGCTGCCGGGGCTGCGGGTTGTTCGAAAGAGATACCGTGGCCCCTGGCACAGGCAACTGAAGGAACACGGGTGGGTTTTAGTCAGTAAAAGTCTAACACGCCCTTCCGCTCAGCGCAGAGCGGGAGGTCATTTGATGATTTCCCACCCAAAAAAAAAAAAAAACGCCAATGATGAATCGTCATAAAATTATTTATTGTTATAAACGGGCTTCCGTTCGCGGTTTCACTCGGTTCATAGAGCAAATCCCATCTGAACCTAACACCAAAAACAGTTAGAAAATACGGAACTGTTTCATAATTTGTGTGCAATCTGCAATGGAGTCGTTTTATGACTATCATAATAAGCCTTATAATGTTCCCACTGCTGGGACACAGCCCTCCTCTCTATGACTATACGTTATCATAAATATGGATAAAGACTATTTCATAATTCCAAATTGAAATCCTTTTCTAAATGATGTTATTATTCATTTCAGAATGAAACTGTTGAAAATGTCTAATTTTTTTTTGATGTAGCTGAAATTGGACTTTATGTATTAGAGTTCGTTTTCTAAAAACATATTTATTTGTTTACATTTTTAGAAGTTAAATTGCAAACGTATGCATATTAACACATCCAGGGGCTTGGTTCAAGCACCAAACCTTATCACAATCCGGTCAGGCCACTATTCGTTATTAAGTAACAAGAATTGAATCATATTCACAAACTTTCATATTATAATTGCATGTGTATTGTGAGACCATAATGGCTTACTCATAAGGAAACAGAATATTAATAAAACACTGAGATTGGGAGAAACCGTATTGGTTATATTGTATATTAATTTATCAGTAAGTATCTAAGATTAGATTATATATTTATTTTCCTGTTTTGACTGTGTATGTAACATTAATTATTTCCCATATCAGTTGGTGTCATGAAATTCCGTTGATACTTCATTTCGTCTGTTTCATAACATTATGTTTATTTTTGAAATGCTTGATCAACATCTGACAAGCCTTTTCCCAACTATGTTGGGGTCGGCTTCCAGTCTAGCAGCTGAATACCAGTATTTTACATGGAACGACTGCCTGTCTGACCTCCACAACCCAGTTACTGGGTAATACTATACCCCTTGGAAAGACGTGTTGTCAGACTTTCGGGCTTCTGACTACCCGTAACAACTGTCAAAGATCCACGAATGACAGCCGGGACCAACCGCTTAACGTACTTTCGTATGCATGGAGGGGCCTCAGTATGTAAAGATGGTCACTTATCCACAGACCCGGAAGTGTCTGTGAGTCTGGAGAGAGCAGAGAGGAGAGTGAGGAAACCGGCATGTGCTCGACCTAAAATTCGAAGATATGTGACATACACCAACCCGCACTGGGCCCGCGTGGTGGATTACGGCCCGCTCCCTCTTACAGAGAGGAGGCCTGTGTCCCAGCAGTGGGAACACTATAGGCTGATTATGGTAGTAATTACTTTTGGTCCAATGGTGTAATAAGATTTGAGAAGGAGGAAGTATGTAGTTGTAGGTAGTAGTATCAGCCATTTGTGTCCCACTGCAGGGCGAAGGCCTGCCTTCACACACCCTACTCTTATTCCTAGGTAGGAATAAGAGTAGGGTGTGTTCACTCGGCTTTTTTTCTAAAATATTGGTCACTCATACCTATGTGTGACCAATATTTTAGAAAAAAGCCGAGTTTGTCCTGGGCCTGCCGCGTTGGCGTTTGCTGCGGTTTGGCCACTGTGTGGTTATTTTAGCGCATAGCTCCTCCTACATGCGACGAATTTGACCAGCCCAGTTCTATTTTAGCTTAGTAGTCGTGTGACCTTCATCAGTGATTTGAGTTTTGGAACGTAATATCGAGTTCCTTATGCCATCAGTGAGTTTATTAATAAGATTCAAGTCCTAGGATACTGCGTTCCATTGCTCATTGACACACTCCAGGTGTGGACTTTTGACGCTTGGTTAGTGAACATGTCTGCGCTCCATTTTCAAGGATAGGAAGAATGGGGGAATGGGGAATGCTGTGCTGTAGGTCCTCTATAGCTCAGTATCATGGTGAGTGGAAGCCTTCTTGTCACAGTCACGACGTGCAGCTGTCGACTATTTCTGTTTTGTGCTCGTGATTATAAATCTATTTTGTTTTTCTTTAATATGCACGTGTTTCTGTAATAAATAAAACTATATTTCTTTTTTTCACTATGTCAATAACTTTTCTCTGAAGGAGAAAACATTCCGAAAATAAAATAGGTATCCAGCAACTGCCAATTAACCTTGACCACATGTAAATAGAGTCTAAAATAGACAACCCTTTAGAACTGCAATTCTTATAACCCATTTCAACCCTACGAAATCCACCAAATTCTCCCAAAAATGTTCATCTAATATTAATACCTGTCACCCGGCTCATCTCGGTTCCGTACTAGTAATTAATCAGTTCGTCTTACCTCCGCAAAGACGAAGGCTTACTATTCACAAAGCGTTTAATTAGCGTCGTCATACCTTTGACACGAGCGACTTTTTGTACCCCCAGGCTTGAAGGGTGATTAATTATGTTGAGGCTGTAGTGAGCAGAATCTGCGTGGCTAAAAATAGGCTGTCTTTTGTTTCTCTGTGATGTAAGAGCGAGTCTGGTAGTGGTACTGCTTGTGGGAGAGGCTTTGAGATATTGGTAGATTTTCGTTCCTTTTTTAACCGACTTCAGAAAAAGGAGGTTCTGTATTCGACCCGTAGGTGTGTCCGCGCTTTTGCTCAAAAACTGCTGATCCGATTTGAATTGGGTTTTCATTGTTGGGGTAAGTTTTGTGATTATGATTGTCACATGAAGAAGAATCGTTTATTAATAACAAATTATGGACATCATCGTGTAATTTATAATTCTGTTTAAAAACTAGCTTCTGTCCACATGAAATTCTTGTCCCCCCAACCCACTCCGTCGCATCGCATCGTCTTCCAGTCGCTTTTAATAACATTTTAAAAGAATCTATAAGTTAACGGATTTCAATGAAGATGTACTTAATTATTTTCTACTTAAAATGTAATTAAAGTATTTCCTTTAATAACTTTATAGTTATAAGAGTAGTTAAATGTTATTAAATGAATAGATGCTGAATTATTGAAAAAAAAAAAAAAATATGACGTAATAGTTAATAAAAAATGCAAATTATTTAGAAACGAGATATTTCCAATAAATGTGTAAAAAGTCGATATTTTGACCTTTTACCCTGGAATACCTGTAGTCACGGATACCCTACGATAAGTAGGTTTTGAGACAAGTATTAGGGTGTCAAAATAAAGGTTTATACAAGTTTATAGCTGACTATCTCTCATTCCGAGGTGAAACCCCTAATATTCCTGGACTATTGAGGTTGGTAACAGGATTATTTTTCGTAGAGTTTCAGAAGTTCTCTGTCCCCTTATAAGAGGAGGAAGAGCGTATAAAAACCTCAGCAAAAGCCTTCGAAAATGGCCGCCTATAAATCAAAATCCTAAAAACAAAACGCAAGGCAAGCTCTCTCACAAATTTTATTTGTGAGAGAGCTTGAAAGGAATGAAAAGGAATTTTAGACACATTCCGGGAATTTCGGCGCCATGATTTACAAATCTTGAACATATTACTTACTATAAGGCATACATATTTCAGTTCCCTTTTATCTAACAGTTCTCCAGGGTGGATTTACAGTGGTTTGAATAAAATAGTATTCTTTTTGTAGAAAATATGAGAAAAGTGTTGAAGGGACGGCGGTGGCATGGACGCTAAACAATGATTGTCGGAGATAGTCTTTACCTAGAAAGAAAAAGTATTTCATACATTAAATTATAATATTATTTTTCTTTAAGTACGCTGTACCGGTACGGCGTCCTAATAATTGTTTGCTGCACCGGACGACGTTATTACGTCGGCGCCAGCTGTCGCTAAAAACCAGCGCTGGGGCTCTGTCTTGCATAGGGTCGCAGCATAATGCTGAGCGATAGCAATTTTGCGTGGATGTGACGCATGTTTCCCCCAACCCTGTCTTTTTTTGTGTTTTATGTTCTTTTTGCGTCATGTTTACCGCAAATAAACGTATTTTATTTCTTTCTTATTAAATTGGTATAATTTTGTGAGAAGTAAATAAATAACGATAGCAGTTGTCACCCAGCGGTAACAGCCCTGACTTAAGAATTGTAGGTCGTGGGTTCGAACCCAGCCAGGCAGGCGCTTTACTTTGTGTAAATGGTTTCATCACCACTGATCTCAAATATGGTGAAGGACAACATCGTGAGGAAACTGATATGTCCTCGAACTAAAATTTCGAAGACATGTGACATCTACCAACCCGCACTGAGCCCGTGTGATAGATTACAGCCCACTCCCTTTTGAAGGAACATTATAGGCTGAATATGTACGAGTATGATGTACAGTCACGAGCACCAACATGTCAACACTTGGCAACTTTCAATTGCGATTTTTTCGTGAAATAACAAATGCAACGTTGTAATACGACACATTACATAAACATATGGGTTCGAAAATAGTATGTTCGTAATAACATAAAATTTCATTTAAAAATAAATGAATAAATCGCTTTTGAAAAAAGTCGAGAAAGTCGACATACTTTTGCTCGTAAATAAACAACGTTTTTTCATTCAGTTGTTTAAATGAGACACACAGTAAAATATGCAACTAAGGGCTGATTTTTCCAACGCCAGACAATTTTATCCGAGAAATAATTTAAAATTTTTCACAGTTCTTCCATACAAAATCTATTAGACGTCAATTTTATTCTACGAATAAAAGTTATCTGTCGATTGGTAAAACCGCCCTAAAACTTAGTTGTTTGTATAATTTATTTTATATATACTTATATAATAAAAAAATTCCCAAAAAAAAAAACAAAGAAATCGTTCTCACGCTGCAATTTCGCATCTATGTTTCTACCAACAAAAATAGTCCACAGATACTAAGACGATTATTATGCTAATAACTATAACTAGGATAAACTATTCGATCGTCGTTCTCTCTTGAGATTAAGGTAATGTCTTTCAGTTATTTGATTAAAACTCAATCCGCTCCAAGGGAAATAATATGATAATACTTACTTAACTGTGATAAACTGGTATTTTAGACCTCCTTTTGAAATAGTCCTCAGGAGAGAAATTTACACACTTTCATTCTATGTTTTAGTGTTGAAATGTTACCTGCAAATGAAAATAAACGATTCCTTTTATAATAAATTTCATGTTTTCGTTGATTGAAATTTACCATTTCCATCCACGCGATGGGGTGGGTCGGTGGAACAAGAAACTTCATGCGGATGAAGTCGCGGACATAAACTAGTAAACCTATTATAGAGGTATGAGAAACAGGGTGTAAAGTTCAGTCATCCTCCATAGAAAAGAGAGGATCATCCGACCAGACGGGTGTTGTGTCCGGCGGTCAACTGCCCGATGATTCATGTCGGGCCGTTTTATATATGCTAGTTGTGCGGTAAACTCTCCTTGCGAGATGCAGGATTTTGTGTGACGTCAGTATGACATGTAGTTGCATGTGGCGTTTGTAGATACCGCTACACTATAATGTTTATTTTTAAACAAATAGAACCTTCTTCATCAAAGGATATTGTCATTATAATGAGAAAACTGGTTGTTGAACTCATCCTGTTCTCCCACATTCATTATTTCCAAAGTGCTTCATAACGCTTTAATCAGATTCAAAGAATAACAAAGAACGTATTAACGGCTTATAAAAGCTTTTAGCCTTAACAAAGACATTTAGAAAGAAAACTATACTTTTTCGTTATTTTTAGAAAATCCTCCGGATGGATTTCCTTTGACTCTTTCATTTCACTAAATAAAAAAGACCTAGCGCTCTGTATACAGCGTGTAGGGGACATTGACGCAAACTATAATGAATTCAGCATAAAAAATGAAAATGAAAATGTCGTCGCTAACGGTTGGCATAGAAATATTTCATCGGCTTGAAAAAAAACTCTGAAGTTTTATACAAAAGTCCTACACGGTCAAAATGTATGTTACAGTAGATAGAGATTTTTGTAATAACACAGAGCGGTGTTGGCCCAGTAGTAACAGTCCCGACTTACGAGTTGCAGGTCGTGGGTTCGAACCCAGGCAGGCACTTTACTTTGTGTATATAATTTCATCACCACTGCTCTCAAAACGGTGAAGGAAAACATCGTGAGGAAACCCGCATGTCCTAGAACCAAAATTTCGAAGTCACGTGACATCTACCAACCCGCACTGCGCCCGCGTGGTAGATTACAGCCCATTCCCCTCTCGAAGAGAGGAGGCCTGTGTCCCAGCAGTGGGTACATTATAGGCTGATTATATGCCCAAAAATTCAAATTATTGTTTACCAAATTGGCTACCAACTGAAAATGCGCGTATAGTCAAATCTCAAATAATAATTCTTTGATAGTTGTATAAAATGGCTTTATCACGGCATATTGATGAAGTCTGTCAATTTGATAAACATTTGATGATACCTTGAAAGAAAAAAAAAAAAACTAAGAAGTGAAAACTTGAATATTAACGTTGTGCATTTTTTATATTTTGGAATGCGGTCTACTCTCCCTCCGTCTTACGAATTTTCGATCAGGTCACGTGTCCCGACGCGAGCTTAACATTTTTTACCCATCACAAAAAAGTGCACAACGCTACTAAAGAAGTTTTGACTTAAAAAAAAAAAAGAAGATTTTTGTGGGGATTCTCATCAAATAAAAACGAACATTTAAATACAATTTCTTTATTACTATTTGCACTATTTACACTAAATATAAAACTCCCAAGATTGCGCATTTGTAGCCCAGACTCCAGGAACTGCGCAACGAAACTTGTTCAAAGTAAAAATCAAGCAACATTCTGGATTCTAGAACTTTCCGCGAACTTCCTCGCAATTAGTGGCTACAGTCTAGACCAAGGCAATGAAAACTTGGACGATGCACCTCTTACATCATAGCGGTGACGTCAGTTATGAATGACGTCATTAGAGTCCATTTATGTCGCTGCGGGTGCTTGATTATTTTTGTTTTTAATTATCGTTGTTCTTGTCTTGGACCAGGATTTTAAATGAAATAGGGACAAACTAGGTTATTCTTTGAGCTGGTTGAGTTTGATTATATATTACAACATCACGCCACCGCCGGTAATCTCCGAAGGGGTGGGCAGAGAGAGATGTATTGTCGAACGTTAACCGAAATTTCACCTGTTAGTTTGTATGTAATAGTGGGTATGGTTATTGCCATTAACCTGGCAATATAGCCTGTAGCATTGTTCATAATCTCGGATAATTTACATTCCATCGCCACTAAATCAGTTATTTACTTTAGTGAAATGTACTTTAAGTAGATTTTTGAGTGACCATTTGTAACAAAAAGTCACAGTTTTTGGTTGCAATGGAATTTGAATTTTGTTAAATGTGACATTCAAATTGTTGTGAAAATTATCTCAAATTGTAGTAAAATCAAAAGTGACGAAAAATACAAATTTATGCATTTCCTCCATTCGATAAATATTAGTTATATTTAAAATATCAACTTTCTACCAACCATCTAAAGCGCTATGCAAATTTTTCAATCCATTTTACCGTCATTAAATGGATAAGGGCTAAAAATTGGCCCTTTTCACCCCTCACAATGACGCCATTTTTCAAAAGCAACCTGCCCCACCTGCAAACGGTCTCTTTGACCCGAAACCTTCAATAGGAACCCGCCGGATGGCCCGTCATCGAGATACCCTTGAATTTGAATATACCTATGTTGGTTGTTTAGACCAGAGGCATTGTATATTATGGCTTCGTAAAAAGTTTTAAATATCCATTTAGATAGTTATAACGGTCTATTGGGAAGTATTATGAGTGTTCTATCCTGTCCTTTATCACGGGAAAGGGATAATATACGCTTATACGCTTTTTATTCTTCTTGTTTTCGTGTCGATGGCTTTAAGAGTAGGGGCAGACCAAAGAACGATGGATGGAATGTGTGAATGATGAATGGTTAGAAAGGGGGTGACTACCGAGATGACGACTATAGTTTGACCGAAACTGCTGTACTGTGCCTTAGGAATGCGCGGTGAGGCGGGAGTTATGTGGTACAAACACTTGTAAGATTTACAAATTGTAATTGTTAAGTTCTAAGGCATAGTCCTGATGTATGAACGTAAACAAAGCAAAAAGAGTTTGCAAGGATTGTAGATGGTGGCGTTCTGCAGTTCCTGCCTACCCCATGGGAAGAAAGCGTGAGTCTAATCTGCATTCGCGATTTATTTGCCAAAAATGTAAACAAATATGAGCTTATGGAAAAATAACTTTAATTCCTACACAATAAAGTTCAGTTTACGCTACAACTTCAAACAATTTTATAACTTTTTCAATAGTGCTCAGTCACTCTGAAATCAACTTAATTGCCATTAAAATAAAGTTCATATTTGTTTAACTTGAAATTACATCAATTTGAAACATTAGTTTGAATAGACTTTATGTACCTATGTATGTTTATTCTAATCCTCTGTCCCCAAAATCGGTCATTTTTTGTTAGCTATTTCTTGTATTTCCTAAACACGCATATCCTTTAGGTTTTCCAATAGCTCCTGCAACCTCGATTTGGACATGAATGTAAGTTTACTTTTTCGTATTATTAAAGAGATACCTCTACCCTGCTGCACCGCATCGCTCAACTGTGTCAAATTCATGTCTTCGTTGATGAAATTCTTCAAATTGATTAATATACTTCTAAAAAAATTAACATCTACAAGTTTGCCTGCATTGAAATCTTCGAAAATGTCCCACAACTGTTTCTTGGGCTTAGATTTTACCGATTCAGCGTCTCTTTCTTTCTTAGCTTCATCGTAACTTTTTATCATTTCTTTAAGTCGTGTTTTACTGATTTGCTTTTTTCGAAAAGGTATGCGTAGGCGAGGCATTTTTGATGTAGCTATGTTTCCTCCCTTGAAATCTTGAACCAATTGTACTAAAACTTTAAGTTGGGAACCCGTTACTGAGTAATTTTTCTTTAGTTCCGTTACTTTAATTGCCTCGATCTTCTCTATGTCTTTATTATTTACCTTAGATAGCTTTATCTTGTTTTTTGCAAGAGGTTTGTTGGAGATATTCTTGTTCAAAGGTTTTCCGGTTAGTTTATCTCGTAACTTTCCTAGGTTAATTCCAAATATCGAAAATTCTGATAGGTGTGGATTACTATTTCCAAAAACTTGTTTCTTGACGCATCTTTTTACTTTTCTAAAACACCAACGTAGGCACCTGCGTTTGCAACTAAGCTTTTTCCTTTTAATCGGGACTTGGGTTTTTTCATTTCCTGTAGGTCCTGTAGGCAATGAATATTCGGTTTTAAGAATTTTTATTTCTTTAAAAAGAATTTCACAATATTCACTTACAAGAGAAACAAACAAAAAAAAAATCTTATAGTTAATAAAGGTACAACATCGGGAAGAATGACTATTTAAATTAGTTATATCCAATATCACTTTCCATTATATGGATTACAAAACTGTATCAGCCAAATATTTTTTTAGTCTAACTTTAAATACATTTATAGATTTTGACATTTTGATATCATTTGTCAACCTATTATGTAATTTGGCTCCCTCGAATCTTATATAATTTTTTTTTTAATTTTAAATTTTTATTTATTCAGCCATTTCTGTCCCACTGCAGGGCCAAGGCCTCCCCTCGCTCCTTCCACTTGTCCCTATCCAGTGCTGTTAAACGCCAATCCTTGTGGAAAGAGTCGAGCTCGTCCCGCCATCTCATTCTGGGCCTGCCGCTTTGTCGTTTGCTGCTGTTTGGGACCCATTGTGTGGTTACTTTAGCCCATAGCTCTTCCGGCATGCGACAGATGTGACCAGCCCAGTTCCATTTTAGCTTGGCAGCCGTGTGACCTACATCGTGTGACCTAATCTTATATTATATTTGCCATAATTTGTTCTTGGAACAGAGAGTTCTAGAGTGTTTAATTTATGTACTGCTTGTTGTGTTATACTTGTATTTTTTCCTACTGAATGATATTCGTGACAGTGTATTGTTTGTTTCCTGTAGGTCTTGTAGGCAATGAATATTATAGGAGTTAACAATGAAACCTCATTAGTATAACTATTTGAAAATCAAGCGACATTTCGCTGCCTACCGTGATACGAGCAATATACTTTTACATTAACATAACCTAAAATCACGCCTGAAATACCTACCTGAATACAACAATGGTTTCAAAGTGCTGTTGAGGTTGCCTCGATTCTGCAGCGCGTCTGGCATGTTTGCTGTAGCGCGAATCGACGACTTCTTTGCCATTCGGAGGAAAAAGGCGCATCCTTAATAAGCAGAATGAGGGCTAGCACCAACAGCATACTGAAAACCCGAGCTGAAAAACACGATGCACCAATACTTAGACATGCTGTCCAGTACTGCTTGTGCGGCAGGATGAATAGAAATTGTTTTATTTGATTTAATGTAATTTAATATAATTTGATTTAATTAATTAATATTACTAACCCTTAGTTGATAAGTTATTGTTGTACTAACCATTGGACCAATGTTGTCAAATTAAATTAATAAATAAATTATTATTATTATTAAATCCCCGAAGAGTTGGGCAGAGATGTACCTACAAGTCCCATGTCTGTGAGCCATGTGAGGCTATTGCCACCAACCGTGTACAAATCTAGATTCTAATGCTTCTGAGAAATTCCAAATCGAAAATCCCAATATTACTTACTTGGGATTCGAACCTAGGACCTCATGTTCATCAGTAAAGCTGGCGACCACTAGACCAACGACATAGTCGACAGTCGATAGACTCTTACGTCTGTCTGGAAAAAAGTAAATAAATAACAATCAACATAACTCACTGTTTTTACGGAGGTTGCACATTTGTTAGTATTTGATATTGCTGGACTTGCAGTCGTGGACACACTAGCATTTTTGATAATTTTAACTGAAGAAAATTAACCATTTCAGCTGAAATGATTGTGCGTTCGTATGTTAAGGCTGGCTGGCTACTAGGCTATGAGTTCATCTTGATCTTTTTATTTATGTGGTCAACTTATCCATGTTGGTTTATTTCAATATTTCTTTAATTTAATTTCTAGTTTCTTTAGCTGCTTGACGCACTGACAAGTAGGCTGACGTGATACCGTGACGCAACGTACTTACAAGGGTACAAGGATATTTTGGAGCGTGGTCAAAATCGGAATAAATTCCGCTATCTTGTTTTGTCAGTACGATTTCCATGGAATTAGTATGTACTATATAGTTTTCTGTAAATATTTCACAAATATTTCAAACTCAAAGTATTTATTTCAAATAAACCAATTAAAGGCACTTTTGAATTGTCAAGGGATCGGTCAGTCAGAAAGATTAAGCTAGTTGCCCATTGCAAAGCGTAGTAGGTACCTATGGAGAAGAAGGGCAAGAAACTCAACGGACACTCTTTTAGCAACAGTGTCCCAGTGCTGTCAATGTCATTCAGGACCTCTGCCTTTCTCTGTATGAAAAGAGGTCTTTGCCCCGATGTGGGACAGCAATAGAACGGTATTATAACATTACACTTGTATTCCTCGAAAGGTTAGACAAAGGTATATACACCACCCTCACTTCACCAGTTATGTTTAAGTCCCATGTAACAGGGACATGTTCTTTTATCTGGTCAAAGTCGATTTTATAACAATACATAAAGGTAAAAGGATTTTGTATTCATCGCTCCAAGTGACCTTATTATTTATTTTATGACCCATGTATTGGCACAAGTCCAAGGACACAATGTGCAAGATATAACATTGTGTGCATACCACAGTTATGTACTATTCACGTTCAAAAACTAAAGTGACGTGGTAGCTGCATAACTAAATTATGTTCTCTCTGCACCTACAAACCTCTGAATTGCCAGTGGTTCTCTTTTTTTTTTTTTTTTTGAGGTTGGGAAATCATCAAATGACTCCTCCCGCTCTGGGTGGAGCAGAAGGGAGTGTCAGACTCTTACTGACTAAAACCCACCCGTGTTCCTTCCTTAGCCCTTTATGTACCAGGGCAGCGGTAACCCTTTCGGACGATCCCGCTACGCCAGTTCAAATGATTTATATTTCCATGTACACTAGCAAGTTTCTTATGTTGAAAGAACGTAAAGAAAAACACGTTTATTTTCAGAAGCTACTTTGTAATGTTTCAAACAAAACTTTAAACTATTTTGTTTATTTAGTTAAACAGTGACTAAATATTTGATGGAAAATTTATAAAATGAAAAAACCTGCTTTGATGAGACCACCACATCAAGGACGAAATGGGAATCAAGTGTCCATGTCTAAAAACATTAGAATGTACTTATTGTCTTGCTACAATGGTTGGCACGGAGGTCATCTTAGTCCGGGGGTTGAGGCGGAGGTGCGCACAGAAGAAGTGAAGCTGAAGTTAAGCTCCGCTTCTGTGGCGGTCAAGCTAGTACGCGCGTAGTAGTTAGTTAACTTACAACAACAAAATGTATATGTGTATATTTTATGTCTTTTTGTGCATTTTATTTGTGCAGAATAAACAAATTTTCTTTCTTTTAACTAACGGAGGCAGAAGCCGAGGTGGAGGTGGAAAAAAAAGAAAAAAAAAAAACAGATTAATTAAACATATATTAAAGAAAAACTAACTACCTATCAGAATGTAGAAGAGGCAAATTATATTTTACAAACAACAGTTTTGCGGCTTTGTCACCTTCTAGATTTCTAAGTGATTCGTAATTTACACCAGCTCCATCAAGCAGTTGCTCACTTCGTACTGAACCTGGCGGTGTTGACAAATATGTGCGCACAATTGAAGCAAAAACTTGAAATTTCGTGTTATATCTCCACCACATCAAAGGGTCTTCGTTTAGTTGGAGCCGATTTTCTTTATTATAGTCATTTATTAATGATTTCCATTTCATAAGGTTGATATTAGTGACAGTTTTGTCATATCCGATTTCCTCTTCATCATCACTGCTATTTTTCAGCAGGTCCTCCAGATTTGAATTTACACTTCGCGTCGGCGGTAATACTTGGGAGCTTGTGCATGGTTCATCATCCATTGGATTCGATTTTTTTGGAGCAGAAGCTCCGCCATTTTTAACTCCACTTGCAGCTACAGCAGGACTCAAGTCATGCACTGATAGCAAGCGTAACAGTTCGAAGATAACTTGTTCCTTAATTATTTCATTAAAAAACTTTAACTTATACCTAGGGTCGAGATATGTCGCAAGTGAATATAGTGTATTGCTTTGTAGGTCGCAGAATCTCGAATTTATGTCTTCAATTATCTTTTTTATCATGTTTTTAAAATGTAAATTTGTCTCAGATTTGTCTCTTTCCATCTGCAAGGTATGCTTCAGTCCGTGTATCAATGGGATCACTGATGATATGCAAGTTTTTTGATCACTTAAATTACTCATTATTTCTTCGAAAGGATTCAGTATTGCCACTAATTTTCTAAGACTAACCCATTCTTCTGGGGATATTTGTGGAATACTGTGATTGGTGGTATACTGGCAAATAGAGTCTTTGATCCGCAACAGCCGCTCGACCATATGGAAAGTGCTGCTCCGTCTAAAATTAAAGACAAAATGAAATTATAGAATTGAATATTTTTTACAAAAAATAAAACAGCCTTCTAAAAAAACACAAAACCACTTTAATTTCGAAAATCAGTGGCAAAAAACGAAAATGCAAAGCCAAAGACACCGACTTCCAAAATTAAGTTTTTTTTTAAATAGTTTCTTTTTAATTGTAGTACCTAAAGGATGTAATTATACCATCATAACATAAATTACAGTGCTGTCGACGAGAGAACGCGTTCTTCACACCTGTCAGTTTTATACAAAGGAATACGTGTTTTGCGAATTTGATCTTTATTAGCTACTAGAATTGACGCACTGATAAGTATCAGGAACGCATTCTTTCAACGCCCAGACTGTAAGTGGAAGAAATACTTATTATTGAGGCTAACTAAAAAACTACCCAAGCAAAGTTAATACAATTTATTTATACGGGACCACTGCACAAACTTCCTCTACCAAATGTAAGAAACATCGATAGGCATTAAGTATATTTATCGATCCTTAGACACGTTATTTAATATAGAGTCATCTAGTGTCACACTCATGAAGCTCTTTGAAAAGTTTCACAGATAAAAACTCGTATTAAGTGTACAAGTCAGCGAGGCTGCCATAGTCGCCTTAACGCTGTATATAAAAAAATACAGACGAATTGAGATTTGACGATTTGAGATTCCTCTTTTTTATGAAGTCGGTTAAAAGCAACTGTATTCGGATAAATCGTTAGAGCGTTATAAAATATCATCATTACAGTATAGACATAAATAAGTAGATATGAGATACAAAAAAAATTGTTGGATACTGGTTATAAATAAATAAAAACATACCTTGTACCGCAGTCCTGAATCACGCGAAGTGCAGGTTGGTTTAGTTGCTCCGTTTGGATTTTAATCAGCTCATCATGGGCTATTTGAGAGTGTATAAAATGCCCCGATATCCTCTTGCATTTTGCAATTAAGTCCTGTATTTCACTGTCTTCAAGAGCAGAACGAACACACTGTTGTAATTGGCGAATTGTGCAATTTACATCTAGTATATTGGCCATATGCATTGGTCTGGCCATATTCGAGCCGCCATCATGTATAAAGCAATGCAATTGCTCGTCATCAATGTCCCACCCCAGCAGCATCATATTGAAATGGTCCCAAATTTTATCGCCGATGTGACGGTTATAGGCTGAGCAACATTCTAACACAATCTGAATTCGAGTGAAGTCTTCAGTGATCCCGTGTGCCGTTAAACTCAAAAGCGACGTATTAGCACATGGTTCAGACCAGATATCGGTGGTGAATGATATTTTAGGAAATTGTTTGAGCATTTGTCCGATTTTTGCAACCACTTTCGTATATATTTTGTCACAAATATGTTCAGTAAAGAATTTACTCCCTCTTAACTGGTAATTTGGCAATGCCGTTTGCATTACGCGACGAAAACCAATGCCTTCAACAAAATTGAACGGCAGATTTTGTAAGGCAATCATTTCTCCAATTAAATCGTCCATTTTTTTTGCTTTACCATGAGATGTATTCCAGAGTTGATTTTTTTTTGTACCTTCTTCTTTGGTCTGCTTCCCTGTTTGCTGTACTGGTGTCACTGTTGATGGTATTTGATTCACTTTTGCTACTTCTCGTTGTTCTTCCAGTTTACAAAATTCTTTATATTTATCTTTATGCATAGATTTCAAATGCCCTTTCAATGATGTCGTAGTCCGGCCTTTTCTTGAATAGTTTTTGCAACAGGTTTTGCATTTTGCATGGTCATTACCTATTTGTACAAAATACTGCCAAATATCACTAGTTTTTGGTTTCATCACGCGATTTAAATAAGTATAACAGTTATTTAAAACGCAACAAATTCACGCGACTTATCAACACGACGCGATGTTGAGTGAGCTGAGTGCACATTGAGGTCATGTGACTTCCCGTCCCGCGCGCTCCCCGCACTCCCCACCACGTTTCGAAGCGTCTCGCGCATGCGCAGCCGCGTAGCGTCCCACGCAGAAATACAAACCTCCGTTATAACTCCCGTTGACCTTGCGGAGGCGGAGGTGAGGTGGAGGCACGATCAATTGCGGATGATCCGCATTTGTAATGGTGGGGACGAGGTTCCATTCTAACTGTGTTTGCTATTATTATCAAACGTAGTATAGATTCAATCTTTTAGTCTTCTATACACACAATTAAATTAATAAAGTGTCTGTTTTTAATGTAAAAAACAGCGTTTTATTAAATGCATGTGAAAGTATATATACAGTACTAATAACAAAAAATCTTTTTAAAAAAAATTTGTCTGTCTTTCGGTCGGTCTGACTGTTTATCTGTTCGTTCCGGCTAATCTTTGAAAGGCTGATTTTGACAGGACTTTCACTGGCAGATAGCTAATATTATAAGGAGTAACTTAGGGTACTAGGGTGGTTAACGTGCATCAGGACAATGTTTAAATTACAGTCAATCGAAAGTTACAAACCCTACTTTAAAAAATATAAAATATTGACTTTGCCTTGCCTTTACATTATGGAAATTGTCATGTTAGTAAAATCTAATCAACATTTATTTATTTCCACGTTAATCAGAAGAAGTTGATAGCAATCATAGCAGACGCGATGGCAGCGTTCTCTGTCAACATATGTAGATCGAAAACAACACTAATACACAAAAGTGTTTTCTATTTGGCCTCTAGAATTTTCAATAAACTCCCAAGTAGTTGGAAGGAGCTTAATGTCCGTCTATTAAAAAATAAATTAAGGATACTCCTTGAAGGGAAAGCATATTACAGTATTCTAAAATTTCTGAACGACCACATTTGATATCATATAACCAATATTATCAATGCATCTTTGACATAATCATAATAATAAACCAATATAATAATGCTATGACTAATAATTTAATTGACATTTTATAATTGTAATTGTACAGGGTGGCCCATAAGTCCTTTAAAATGTAAATTTCGAATAAAATGCATAAGACGCGCGGGAGGGGCGCGGGCGGGGCAAAAACAGTACGTTCGGTTTCTGGGAAGTCAGTCGCCATGGAGCGTTTCACCGGTGCGGACCGTGCTTTTTGTGTGCGCGAGTTTTATAGGAACAATTTTTCGGCAACCATTGCGCGGCGTAAATTTCGAGAACATCACAATCTGCACAACTTTCATGACACTCCAACTGTTCAAACGATCAACAACTGGGTTGCAAAGTTTGAAGAGACTGGTTCGACGTTAGATAAAAAGCGGTCGGGCCGACCAAGGACATCAAGGACGGAAGAAAACATCGACATAATGTTACAGTCTGTTCGTGAAAATCCTACCCAGTCTACTCGTAAGCGTTCCAGAATATTAAACGTGTCCAGAACATCGTTACAGCGGATTTTAATGAAAGATTTACGTCTGCACCCCTACAAAATTCAGTTGGTACAGGAATTAAAAGACACTGACGCCATCCAGAGACTAAATTACGCGAATGAAATGTTTAGCCGCTTTTCTTCGTTCAATAACGTGTTATTCTCTGATGAAGCTCACTTCCAGATTAATGGGCATGTAAGTAAACAAAATTGCCGCTACTGGAGCCCCGAAAATCCAAAACGTAAACATCAGAAGCCATTACACAGCCCTAAAGTGACGGTATGGGCCGCTATGTCAGCTCGTGGCATCATAGGCCCTTATTTTTTTGAAGACGGCAGAGGTCGCGCGATTACAGTTAATTCAGAGCGATATGTAGCAATGATTGAGGAGTTTTTTACACCAGCGTTGCAGAATTTTCCAGGCTACAATACGCGGACCTGGTTTCAACAGGATGGCGCGACGGCCCATACCTCTAACACCGCTATGCCCGTCATTCGTGAACTTTTCCCCAACAAAGTGATCTCTCGAAGAGGAGACATTTCCTGGCCACCACGTAGTCCGGATCTAACCCCGATGAACTTTTTCTTATGGGGTTATCTGAAATCTAAAGTGTATGACACAAACCCGCGGTCAATTGAAGCCCTAAAAGAAAATATTCAAAGAGCAATGGCTAACATCACAGAACTGACTTGCCGCGCAGTCGTCGATAGTTTTAGACGTCGCTTACAGGAGTGCCGTGATTGTAATGGGTTACATTTGGATGATGTTATTTTCAAAAAATAATTCCCATTTTATAAAGGTTAATACGAAATAAAAAGGTATTTCTTATTGTAATTAGTTTTTTATTTATTAATTATTTACATGTGTAAGGACTTATGGGCCACCCTGTATTTATGACTATTTCTTTTTTTTTCTACAAAATTAACTTTTAACTAAATATTATTTTGTTTTAATTTATCAGATTTTTATCATAGTTCATGTGCCTAGCCTTTTCCCAACTATGTTAGGGTCGGCTTCCAGTCTAACCGGATGCAGCTGAATACCAGTATTTTACATGGAGCGTTATTTACTGACATTTAAATATTTGTACGCCACTCAGGCCAAACATGACTGATCTATTCATGTATTGTGATAACTTGCATGCTCTGTATGTATACTCATGTTTCCACAAATAAACAATCTTGAATCTTACTGTTATTTTAGAAAAATAATTGGGACTCCGCGCAAAAAAAATTAAAACCCGTGCTGACATCCACGCAGGCAGAAGCTATTATAATAATATAATAGCTCATGTGTGGGTACTGTGTAATAGAAAAATAATCTTCTGTTTGATTTCCATTATTATACGCCTTCTATGAATCAAGACTTGATGTCTCGAACGGGCAACAAAGCTGGCTTGTCTACAAATGCCCCAAGGAGCGGGAGCGGTGAGCCGTCCCGGAGATAATGTATCGGTTTTTTAGTTGATTGCAGCTCCAGAAATCTGTTGTTAAAAATCTATCTATAGTACCTACGAAATATTCAATTTAGGCAGGTTTTTGCTCCGTAAATCTAGACTTGCTAGACTACCTTTATCGCTTAATTGTCCTAAATAAATAGTCCATAATATTAGATGGTGATGCTGATCCTATTGTACAGACGCCAACACATCAAGTTACTACAATCTGTCAAATTTCTTTAATAGACTTTCAACTTTATCGCTAAAGCATTAGGTTCAAATTTGATTGGGAAAATTTGACAGTTTCAGGTAGCTTGATATGGCGTCTGTACTTTTACAAGTACCGTTTTTTGTTTTTTTTATCTCTAGTATCTCATAATTTTCAAACCCAAGGAATGATTTTCAAAATCTTGCTCATGAAATAATACGATTTTTTTATCACTTTTATGATATTAGAATACTAAAATATATGTATAATGAATCATTGAGGATTTAGTAAATCAAAATAAAATTCAATACTCTTTTTGCTATAAGTAAACAATTCAAGTAAATTGTACAGATGATATAGAACAGGGTGGCAGGGACATCGACGCTCAACCTGTTAACATGGATTTAGCACATGATTCTGAACCCGTCTGCGTTGAAATTCTACGCTAGGGGACAGTAGCCATGTGCAGAATTCATGCTTACAGTTTGCGCGTCGATGTCCCTGCCACCCTGTAGATACTCGGCATCCTAAGTTCCGTATTTGATAAGCCAGCTTTCCATTCCTACATTTATTCAGCGAACCACAAGTCCCGTCAATGAAATATTCATATATTTCCATTCGACTAACGCAATTACTAACGATTTACAATCAATCTCTGTCGCACCTGAACTCCTATTCATTGCTCATGTGGCAAGTCTTTGTGCCTTATCGAAACCTAGAATTTGTCTAGTACCTAAGCCCTAATTTTCTACATTTTATTTGGTAATTAGAATTTGAACATGTAAGTTTTAGAATAGAATAGAATAGAATATTCTTTATTATCATCACCATCAGCCTACAACAGTCCACTGCTGGACATAAGACTCTCCTATTGCACGCTACTAAATGTTCGGCAACTCTCATCCAGCTGTTACCAGCCATCCTGCGAAGATCGTCGGTCCACCTAGCCTAAGAGCGTCGTACCTTACGTTTACCGATTCGCGGTCTCCACTCAAGAACACGTCTACCCCAACCGTCATAAGTTCTACGGCTAATATGGCCGGTCTTTTGCCACTTCAGCTTGCTGATTCAGTGAGCTATGTTGACAACTTTGGTCTCCCGGATCACCTTTCATATGACTTCTCCCGCTCTTGGCGGAGAGGCAGGGCGAGTCAGACTTATACTGATCACCTCGTGGCCGATTCGATCCCTCCCTCTTTTTATTATGTACAGACGCCAGCAGGTCATGCTACCCGAAACTGTCAAAGTTTTCCAATAAACCTTGAACCTTAATGCTTTAGCGATAAAGTTGAAAATCTATTAAATAAATTTGACAGATTGTAGTAGCTTAATGTGCTGGCGTCTGTACACCATAAATATTACAGATTTAAGGCGATATTTCGAAGTGTTAGAGTATGCCAAAGATTTTTGGAGTGAACTCCAAGGGTCTGGTTCCCATTTGCTAATAATATTAATTAAAAAAAAATACAAGCCTATTATTGTACCACTGCAGTGTACATGTCTCTTTTCATACAGAGAAGACACGAGCATTGATCGCAATCCCCTTTATTACATAAAAACTTTTTGGCAAACAAAAAAAAACAACCGACTTCCAAAAAAGATTAAAAGAATAATAGAAAAATAACTTTAATTTTGGAAGTTGGTGTCGTTGGGTTCGCATATTTTCGTTGTTTGCCACCGACTTCCGAAATTAAAGTTATTTTTCAATTTGTATTGTCTTTTTTGGAAGTCAGTTGTTTTTTTTTGCAAAAAAGTTTTTATTTTTCACTTTTAAGTTGTAATTTTTACCAGTAATTTTGGTTTAAAAACCAAAATACTGAACCGTTTTTGATGAAATTTCTATGGGACCAATCTGAAAGTCCTTACAAAAAAAAAAGATTTTTGCAAATCGGCTTATAAATAACGGAGTTCTAAGGTAACAAACATAAAAAAAAAAAAACTAAAAAAAATACAGTCGAATTGAGAACCTTCTTTTTTTTAAATTCGGTTAAAAATAAGTATTTTGTTTAGATCATAAGGCCAATTCTCGTAATTCAAAACGTTCAAAATCTAGTCGCAGTCTCATCTCGGCGACAAACAAATGTCAAAAACTTGTCAAAATGTAGGGAAATTAACGGATTTTCTGACAGATTGAGACTGAGATCAGACTGTGAACGTTCTTAAAATTACGAGAATTGCCCCTCAGGTTTAAACCACCTAGATAGTTATTGAATTAAGAACCTAACTGTTATAGAAATGCAGTCCTTTAGACAAAAATGACAGCTTAGTTCAGGTGCTAAGTTGTCATTTTAGTATTAAAAACTTTGCCCAAATCGAAATAAAGTTCGAAATTAAAATACTGACTCAAAGGTTTAGGCTAGAACTAAAGTTAGATTTCGTTCTGTAATAAGACGGTATGGGTTTAATTTTGACAGTTCACCCACGTACATTGCGGTATTTACGTTGTTGAGCAGACGAATATTTCAAACCTATATATCAATGGATTAGCGATAGTGTGTTATGCAATTACCCAGCTATTCAAATTCCCCGACCCCTTACTCTACAAGGAGTGACCTACACTGCTGTCAAAAGGTTTCCAACACCTTTAAGTTGCTTCACCTTGAACAAAATTGATCAGAACACTCATTCACATGGAGAATGGCAGTCTTCGTAAATTAAACTTAAGTATCCTTCGGTAAAAGAACCGTGGTGGCCCAGTGGTTACGGCTGCGACTTACGAGTAGGTCGTAGGTTCGAACCTAGACAGGCGCTTTACTTTGAGAAAATTATTTCAACACCCGTTTTCCTTCACCGTTTTGAGAGCAGTGGTCTCAAAACGGTGAAGGAAAACGGGTGTGTAACTTTCGATATAATAATAAAAGTTCTAATGATCATAAGACCTAATTTCATTTAATATCATTTTTTTTTATATAACGATCAAATGAGATAATGAATTATTTATATAATTTCGTTTTACCTAATTTTATAATTATGGTATAATGAACAGTTTATATAATGTACATTTGAAATAATATTCAATTAATATAATATTCAGTTGCTATAATATTCTAAATCTTGGAAATGCCTACTTTTATTTTTACACAAACTGATTAGATTTTAAACGCCTGCCACTTTCGTGCTAGCAAAAACAAGTGGTGCTTGTTTTTGCTAGTTGTGATAGTGATTGATTGAACCCGGCCCCCGTGGTGGATTACGGCCCACTTCCTCTCACCGAGAGGAGGCCTGTGTCTCAGCAGTGGGAACATTAAAGGTTGATTATGTATCTTTCGGTAATTAACTAGTACGATTATTGTAATATGAATCTGGTATCATTAATAGTGGCGTTGGCAGAGAGCCAAACACTTAATGTAATTGTTTGTATATGGAAGGGGACCTTGCCGTGTACTCTGTGCCTTTTTTGGCAGTAAAATGGATGTGGTGGCTTAGATTATAAAGAGCTGGATATGTTTGAGTGACCTTGGGTGTAACGAAGACAAAATAAATGTTCGGGAAAAAAGTAATAGACTGCTACGACAAAAATTAAACATAAACAGGAATTGACTATTATTACCTTTTTTTTTTTTGAGGATGGGAAAGCATCAAATGACCCCTCCCGCTCTGGGTGGAGCGGAAGGGAGTGTCAGACTCTTACTGACTAAAAGCCACCCGTGTTCCTTCCTTAGACCTTTATGTTCCAGGGCAGCGGTAACCCTTTCGGACGATCCCGCTACCCCGGCAGGCTTCGGCCCTCTCGGGTCCCGTCACTTATGCTGACATCTCCTTGAGGCGCGCGTGGAACACATACGCGCCGTCCGGCACGGGCCTGGTCCTGATCGGACGGTGAGCTACTATTATTATCTTCAATGACGATTTCGTTTCTCTAAAACTATAAGTCTTGTATTTATCCGTCAACGATTTTTGGCAACTACTTATTGTATACTAGCTGCGCCCACGGTTTCACCCGCATAAGTTTCGATCCCGTGGGACTATCTGGATAAAAAGTATGCTATGTGTTAATCCTAGCTATATAAACTATCTGTGTACCAAATTTTATCCAAATCCATTTAGTAGGTTTGACGTGAAAGAGTAACAAACACCCATCCATACATCCATACAAACTTTCGCGTTTATAATATTAGTAGGATTGTTTATGTTTTCTCCTTTTGATGATGTCGATTACAAGGTAAGCATTTACAACTGTATCAAAACGGTAGTTACTATAACATTAACCAAAAACACATTAAGGCTCTTGCAGGCAGGCGCGATGTGGCTCTAGCAGAACAATTTTTATGAGAACTTCATAGGAATTGTTCTACCAGAATCGCGTCGCACCGTCGCGTCGCGCCAGTTTGCTGGAGCCTTTATGCCAAAGAGTGGAAAAAACCAAGAACTTCTCAAAAACTTTACATGAAAGCTCAATTAGTAAGTCCGCATTAATTGCAAGGTTAAGTAAACACAAAGCAAAGGCTAAGCTGAAGAACATGCTGTACACCCTAGACTACACTCAAACTGAGGAACTACTGACCACTCTGACATAACTCGCAACATTCCATAGGAAACACGTAATACAATCACCAATATCTTTAATATAACAAAAGACATCAAGCTCGTACTAACTCAAACACAATCTTACACTCGACACCACCACACTCACATATATACTTAGGCTTCTCGTATCACACTCACACAGCACAAAATGCACACGTATCCCAGTCACACACACACACACACACACACACACACACACACACACTCACGCAACGCAAACAATACACACGATTCCCAGTCATACTCGTACACACAGAATCAACCACACAGTTATTTTACTTTTTAATTTTAATTTAATTTTTTACTTTTATTATGTTTTCCAAATGTTTTTCCTTTAAATCACAACATAATAACATATTCTTTTTGTGTAATATCAGCTTACCAGCTATTAGTTTCCATAGGGTTTTTAGTGTCCAGGTAGCAGTAGAACACTGACTCCTAAGTCACAGGTATTCCTAGTTTAGGAGTCAGGGTTTCGACTTTTGTGCGCCTTTAATTATTGTTAACTTCAGCTAGATATTAAGCATGCTTAATTTTGTCTTCTTTCTTTCTTTTTTTTTAAAAACGTTGCCCCACACTAGGAATTTCTCCTGTATCGTGGGTGCGTTTACAAACATTTAAACTCACATAAACAAACAGCCAGACCCGGAACAACTACTTGTAGGTCATACAAATATTTAATTATAAGGACTTGCATCAATAAAGTATTATTATTATTATAATTGCACTTCTTCTGCTTCTTATCGTGTCGATGGTACTCTTCTTGGACATTTTATATTGTTTGAGCCCAGTAGGTGGCCACGTTGATTGCGGCATCAGTGGCATTCATTAAGTCATCCAAGGTGCAGGTGAACGGGGACTTAGGGCACTTCAGCATGTGGGGCATGGTCTGATTAGAGGCACCACACTCTTACTGGGTATTGGATGGGTCAGTAATGCCCCATTTCGACAAGTTGTCTCTGCAGCGCCCTACTTGGGTACGCAATCGATTGAGAGCTTTCTAATGAGACACAATTACTATTTCTATTGTTACCGAACTTGCTTGCCGATTAAGCTTGCCTAACAAACGAGGGGATATCCAGTCCTCAACATTCTAAGTAATGGCGATTTTCCTTAGCCAATACATACTCGGTATCATAAGTGAAATATATTCAAGGTCAACATGCTACTTCTGACAGGAATTAAATCTCAGAAAGATAAGATATCTAAGAATCTGTTTATTTTCTTAATCTCTTAACTAACTATTTCCACTAGGTACTAAATTAAAAGAGTAACTAACTAACTATACAACATGTCCCGGAATTAACGTACACCACCAGACACCCCAATTAGAATATTATGTTATAATCATAATACATACACTGAATTTTTATTATTATCTAAAAAACATGTTTTTTTAATAAATTAGTTATGCTGATTGTGGGAGAAAATTATAGTCACATTACAAATCTGCGCGTGCACACAGTCGCACTCGTATAAGGGTCTAGCTTAGTGGGTATTTCATCATTTTGGTTTGTTTTCACTGTACAGCGGAAGTGTGACAGCAATTAACGTAGTTTTTATTATTTT
The DNA here is from genome assembly GCA_947507525.1 of Apamea epomidion. NCBI lineage: Eukaryota > Metazoa > Arthropoda > Insecta > Lepidoptera > Noctuidae > Apamea > Apamea epomidion. The sequence continues at coordinate 3,098,327 of OX382233.1, forward strand.
TGGGATAATATATTACCTGTATTAAAAATTACAGAAATCGATTCAGTAAACAATTCAGAACAAACTACTTTCATAATGTGCATTAATTAAGTTACACATTGTATTTAATAAATACAAAAACAAAAGGTTATTTAGGCGTCAAAGTACCTACTCGTCCGCATCGCTGTCACCCGGAAATGTGTCCAGAAGACTGGCAGCATTGCCACGTTGAATGGCAATGCTAATTCTTTGGCGAAAGTACAACCCAGCCCTCTGGTCACTTGAAGTGTCGATCAGCCGGCGAGAAATTTCCTTAAAAAGGAGATGCGCACTTGGGCCCCATGACCCGAGCGTTTCGATAGATTTAGCTAACAATGGCATTTTTGGGACGAATTGCGTAAAAAATCCTAATAAAATAGCAGATATTTGTCAAGTATCCTTCGTTATGGGGTTATAAAATGTTGGGATGGTTGGGACAAGAAATAGTAAAGTTTAATAGTGTGTTTGATGTAACATCATTTTATAGTATCGCCGAGTAGCCATTATTGGACGGAAATAGCCAATCCTCGATCATCAGAGCTATAATGTTCCCACTGCTGGGACACAGGCCTCCTCTAGGTGGGAGGGAGTGGGCCGTAATCCACCACGCTGGCCCAGTGCGGGTTGGTAGATATCACATGTTTTCGAACTGCGGTGTAGCGTTGTGAGGGTCTCAACGGTGTAGCGTTGTGAGGGTCTGAACGGCAAATAGTCGACTGATAATAAAATTAGTAAGTTACAAGTCACATCACTAGAATTATGGCACAACACTAATTTACTAAGAACACTCTGGCATTTTAACATCCGCTTGATTAGCTAGCAGGAGTGATTCCATGACCCGCAATATACTGTATACCCCAAATCTAGGGTGAGTTCCTCATTGATTTGGTAATTATACCAGACCCTCTGCACTGGATAACCGTTGTTATTATCTATCCAACTATCTAATATCTGATTGCGCGGTTGTCAATGTCAGACTACGCGCATACGCATACGCATATATAACCTCATATTGCGTCTGTCATTGTGACACGCATGTCTTTGCAAACTATCTGCCTGTAAGCCGCTGCGATGTGTTAAGCTTCCCTATTTAGGGAGTAGGACACTCCCTAACTAAGGCTGGACACATCGCACGCGGCTTACTGTTTTCGCACCATAGTAACATGCGCACCCTATCGCGCCTTCCAGGGTTCTACATACCAGTTCTACGTACCGGATTCTACGTCCAGGCTGAGGACAGGACCAACTCATCTACTGCGCGCTGCACGTGGAGCTATCGGCGTCCTGCTGACGCGCCGCGGTCTGTGGCCTACCGAGTGCCTGACCGGCTTTCTGGAACCGTGCTGACAAGCCCTGCTTCGCGGTATCTGAGCCTCTGTCTCCCGGGAGCCAAGGACGATACCCTTCCTACCTTACCAAGTGCTAGTGCTCAGAAAGACAGTATGTCCTTACCCGCGACCTTGTCTCCAATTTAATATCTATGACGCTACACAGAATAGACATATGAACATTGCATAAGTGTTTCTATTACTCTACTTATTTGTTAACGGCCTGCGCAGCCTAACTGCAAGGCCTAGCCGTTACACCGGTTTCCTCATGATGTTTTCCATCACCACAGTTTTGAGACAATGGTGAAAGTATTACCACGGACTTGCGATATATTGTAGCACTTGGTGAAAGCACCAACAGCAACTCGATACTACAATTTACATGTTATTTCGTGAAAATACGTGGATACCAACTTAGCCATCAGGCTAAAATAAACAACTCGCTTCATATTGCGTTTGTCCTATACAAAGAACATAAGTATTTCCTCAATCCTCTCCAGATTATGTGCCCAAGTTACTGTCATCCCACATAAAAAGCGAATTTTATTGTTTCCGAGACCCTTTACTTTTTAAAGTGAAGAATTTTCCTTTAGCGGCCTTTCTTTAAGGGAGACCCACATCAGCACTAAGGCGGCCTCTACACCTACACTAAGTTTCTGCAATATTTTTGTTGCACATTAAATGGTTAAATTACTCTTTACAATCGAAAAATCTATCATTATCACGCAATACCATTGACTGCCCATTAAACTTCAATGTTTTCATGTAACCATAATATTTTACTTCACATAAACCTAAATGATGTTCTGCATTTGATTTTTAGTATTGACTAACATAGTTTTAAGAACTTTGTTACTAACAACTATGGACATGTAATTAGTCTGCAATAAATGGATTTATTATTGTAAAATATTGCGCAACTTATCCTCTAAGGTGCAGTAAAAACAGCACACTATTATTGAAACTCGCTCAAACTTTTGTTCAATGGTACCTAATCATCTACGTAACCGTTTCGTATGTAAGGGTCGGCTTCCAGGCTAACCGGATACCGCGGCTGGTTATCAGCTCTGATTTTGTTTTAGTGTGCATTAATGCTGTGTATTTAGTAAGTTGGTAGACCTTTATATAAAAATAAATAAAACATTGCGCAATTCGTGGTATTGTACAATATTATTGTAAGTGTAGAGTAGGCCTAAGATTGAACAAAAACCTTCAGTGACCTCCTCTTAAAATCATTCCGCTTGGCTGGGTCCAGTCCATATAACACAATAGTTTTCATATTGGGTTCCATTAGCACTAAAAGTATAATATATCATCTGTATTTACAGCCGCCATATTGCCCATATTTATGGTTTGGTTGGCCAAAATTATGCCTGATAAAATTAGGAGTATATTTTTCTATATTTTACGCAGTATGGTGCTAAATGCTGGTCATTAAGGTTAAGTGTGGCATTACTAGAAATCGCACTCTCGTCGAAACAATAAAAATAAATCTCTTTGCACTTAGCTGAAAGTATTATTTAGTAGCACATTTTTTGCGACCAAACAATTACTATTTTTTAATTCGTGTCGACACGACATCGCGGCAGGCTAAGACGAAGATGGCGGCAGGAGGTGGACTCCTTCAACAAGAATAGCATCCTATTTGCTTAACACACTACCAATCCATTGCTTCATATGTTTTAAAAAATTGTCTGCTTTACAACGGAAATAACGCAATGAATGTTGCTGAACTGTCAAAGTGAAACTCATTGCTAGTGATATTGTGATACGCAATTACCCAGCTGGTCCTTGGCAGCTTTAAACAGAGATATGTGGAAAGAGAGTAGGAAAGCCTTTGCGCTGCAGTGGGACATCACAGGCTTTTAATAATAAATAAATGATCAAATGACCACTCCCGCTCTGGGCGGAGCAGAAGGGAGTGTCAGACTTTTTACTGACTAATACCCACCCGTGTTCCTGCAGTTGCCTGTGCCAGGGGCCACGGTATCTCTTTCGAACAACCCGCAGCCCCGGCGGCATCGGCCCTAGCGGACCCCGTCAGTTCGTGCTGACATCTCTTTGAAGCGCGCGTGGAACACAACGCGCCGTCGACCCGGGCCTGGTCCTTACCGGGCGGCAAGCTGCCCATAGGTCGCCGCCCGCAAGCCCGCGCCTACGGTGGTAATTGAATATACTTATTATATTTCTAATTGCATTGAACCCAAATTAATATTTACAAATTTACTATCCTTAAATAATATATAATTAATTTAAGGATAGTAAATCTGCTTTTAAATCCCATGTAAGCGATTGTGGCCGTTTTGCGTGAATGTGACGCATGTTTAACTTGTTATTTTTTTTTTGCGTGTTTATGTTCTTTTTTTGCGTCATGTTTACCGCAAATAAATGCATTTTATTTCTTTCTTTCAATTCTGTTTTTTTGATAATTAAGCATTTATTTATTTTCCATTTAAAATACTGGTATTCAGCTGCAGACTGGTTAGACTGGAAGCTGACCGCAACATAGTTGGCAAAAGGCTCGGCAGATGATGAAGTAGATTTAATTTATGTCAACAAAAAAATCACCATCTTTAAAACCATCTCGCCATTTACGAGAAAACCACCCTAGATACGAAACCGAAATTCATATCCCTTCCTCTAAGATACTTGTATCATAAAATCGAACGCAGTCATGGGAAAATTCACCCTAACACCCAATCCTATGGCATGTATCGTAAGAAATGGGTGAATAATGGCCGCGTCGGACTAGGGCTCGGGTGGTGAGGCTGTTGGGGCTTTGTAAGCATACACGAAAAGGGATTCTCGAGCCGATGTCTTGACGTTGAATGGTTAGGTAGCAGTGTAGTGCATGAGCGGTAGCGTTTTAGAAATATATAAAGTTTAATAAAGGTACAGACGCCATCACATAAAGCTACTACAATCTGTCAAATTTCTTGAATAGATTTTCAACTTTATCGCTAAAGCATTAAGGTTCAAGGTTTATTGGGAAAATTTGACAGTTTCAGGTAGCTTAACCTGCTGGAGTCTGTACCTAAAATTTCATAAATGTGACATGAACGAGAATGAGATGGCCCAGTGGTAGCCGCCCCAACCTACAGGTTGAAGGACATAGGTTTGAACCCAGGCAAGCGCTTTACTTTGTGTAAATAATTCCACCACCACTGCTCTCAAAATGGTGAAGGAAAACATCGTGAGGAAAGCGTCATATTCTAGAACCAAAATTCGAAGACATGTGACATCTACCAACCCGCACTGGGCTCGCGTGGTAGATTGCAACCCATTCCCTCTCACAGAAAGGAGGCCGCGTTCCAGCACTGGAAACATTACCTATATGCTGATTATGCAGAATCTTAAGTTCCACATCGTAGGTCGTACCCATAACTTGGGAAGTCTTCATGAGCATTAGATTTCCAGTTTCCGCCGCTAAACATGCTCTTTATTTGAAACTGAACTTTTTGTTTAACTTTCGGGATGTCTCGATCCACTATCTATGTCTTATAAGACTACTAGAAAATACTTAAATAATATTATATTGCTATTTGGACCCAAAATCGAAGAATTTCTGTAAGAAAAATTATAATTGTAATACAAAAAGTTTGCATTTTTTGGAATCATCATGTTATCTGGATATCATTACCCGCTATCGCTTCCGCTTGTCCTATGGCCAAATGTTCTGTAATACATCTATTGAATTATTCAAGGCCATAGTTGGCGGATATTCGGCGTTCTCAGTTGAAGCCTTGTAAATCTGGTTTCACAGTTTTGGATCTTCTGTCATGTTTGCATAATGGCAAGTAAACTGTTCAGATCTTATACTGTGAATTTGTCAAGATTATTCCGTGTGAAACTTTCTGATGTTAAGGGGGGTGCGCTATAATCCTGAGCGAATCGCAATAAATACTTTTTCTTTCTTTTATTTCTTTCTTTCTATAAAAAAAAATCTCTCTAGCCTTTTCCCGACTATGTTGGGGTCGGCTTCCAGTCTAATGGATGCGGCTGAATACTAGTATTTTACATGGAGCGACTGTCTATCTGACCTCCACAATCCAGTTACTGTAACTGGTTGTCAGTCTTTAGAGCTTCTGATGACCCGTAACTACTGTTAAAGATTTATAAATAACTGCCGGGACCAACAGCTTAACCTGCTTTCCGAAGCACGGAGGGTCTTGGTACGAGTATGTAAAGAGAAGGGGTGTGCGCTACAATCCTATTGATTTATATTTCGAAATAGTCATTCAATAGGAGTATATGAACTTAGAGGGTTGTAATGGTGATTCTAGCTTCATCTTTTTGACTGACCGACCTTGACAATTCAAAAGTGCCTGTAATTGGTTTATTTGAAATAAATAGTTTGAGTTTGATTTTAATTATTATAATTCTGTAAAGGCCTATTTGTTACGCTCTAGAATCATAATATTAAGTAAATAGTGCTATGAATGTTGTTGAACTGTCATGAAAGGCAAGAATGAATGAAAGGGAAATATTTTAAATGTGTCTCGCAATTACGCCGACGGTCTGAAGGCCAATTCACGTAATTAAAAACGTTCAAAATCTAGTCGCAATTTCATCTCAGCAATAATCAGTCATTTTTTTAAACGTAGCGAAAACAGAGGTATTTCAAAAACATTTAGACTGAGATCAGACAATTCAAAATTACGAGAATGGCCCCTCAGATGTCTCAAAAATGCAAGAATATAAAATTTTCACAACGACAATGTTTCCTTTTAATTCCACGCTGCGGAACCACAAACATACTACCGTACCCCGCTCACTTCTATTTCCAGTATTTTCTTTCAGTTTGCGGCCATTTTCTCGAATTGAAGGATTTTCTTTAATTCCCTCTGAACGGAGTAGGAAGAGGAATTGTGTTGTCTGAAAGATATACTCTACCGTACTACTGCGTAAAATACAGTGCAGAAACAAACAGCTTTGTATTTTATTTTATTTTCAAGGAATGTGAAAAACAGTAAGCATAAACTGTAAATTAATATGGTAGCACATTGTTTGGTAATTCTCGTATTCTTTATGAACGTTCGCGTTGTAATCTGTCCCAATCAGTCAAAAATACCTTTATTTTACCTACATTTTTGACCAGTTTTTGACATTGACTGTCACTGATATCTCAATCAAATCGCAATCTTATCGTTATCAGATTGCGGTTTGATTTCAACTTTTAATTACGAGAATTCGCTTATACTGGGTTTCCCCTGCAACCTAATTTCCTAACACACTTTCTATCACTCCGAAGGATTTTTCCGTAAATTTCAAACTCATTGCTACGTATGTTTGAATATTTCGTCTGTACAACAACGTAAATAGCGCAATGAATGTCGTTGAATTGTCAAAAAGAATATCATTGCCGTTATAAGTGTGTTACGTAACAATTGCCCCTCTGAATACTTTGACACCTGTCACCTGCATACGATGACAGCTGCTAATAGTAGGGTAAACGGTACAGTTAAGCTACCTCAAGACACTATTTATAATACACAAATATATAAAATGGGTAGATGTAAATGAAAGAATTTTTGAAATCTGTTTTCTTTTTTTTTTTAAAAGCGTTGCCCCTCTTTAGGAATTACTCCTGTATCGTGGGTGCGTTTACAAACATTTAAACTCACATATGTACACAAACAGCCAGACCCGGAACAACTACCTGTAGGCAATACAAATATTTGTTCCGTGCGGGAATCGAACCCACGACACGCAGCGTAGCAGTCGATCGCTCAACCACTGCACCAACCGTGTCGTCACGTCACGTCGTGCGTCGAAATATATAATATTAACGTATTTGTTCAATGGTTTGGCTTACATACTCTTTTTCCATACACTTTTTCTAATAAAATCTACATAAAGATACAAATATTGAATTATCGGTGATTAGCCACCATGGCCATAGAAAACAAAATAATTATTAACATTCAAAAATAAAAGATTTAACAAAAAAAAAAAAATACATAAAAAAAAATCAAAAAAAAAAAAAACATCAAATCATCTCATTAATTAAAAAATGTTCTCATCATCAGAAGGCTCGGAATCATCGATAATAACGTAACATTTGTGGCATATAAAATTAACTAATTCGTCATCATCAATAAAAAATATTATAGTTATTGGCCTCCTTTTTTGTATTGAAAATTATTCCAGACTTTATAGTACTTGGCCTAGGTCAATAACTGTTTACACAACCCTAAAATTAGTGACAAGCGAATATAATGCATAGTATAACAGACGGTAGAGTTTTTTTCACTATAAACGCATTTTGTTTTGGATGAAATGAATATAGTAATTGGCATAGGGGGGCAATAACTGTAATGTTATTTAAATTATTGGTGCAGAAATTGGCCACTACATTTTGTTAAAGTCATGTTATGATTTTGTCGTTTTACACTTCAAACACGCGTACTATGCATATCACTCTATATATTTTACAGATTTTCAATCACTGAACTACGTAAATTGATTTCAAAATTTCACATCCTAAAATTGTGTGATCTTAACATTCTTTAAACAAACTTACCCGTTTTCGATTCCGGCACGAAAAAATCACAGACTACAAAAGAACGAATCCACCTAGCGGTGTTTTGCCGAAACATTTTGATAGTTATGTTGCCCTATTGTATTTTATAATTTACCATGGAGTAATTAATGTGGGCTGCTAGTTTTTTAATACCGATGTTGAAGTTGAAATGGCTAATAACTATGTAGGGGCCAATACGAGTAACTATACCGTTCCCTCTATCTAATTATTATCTTGTCAGCTGTGAATTGTTATGCAAACTCAACATACTAAATAAGATGGCTTCAGGCGCACTTAGTTCATGATGCAACTATAATTATAGAGCGCCTGCAGCTTGAGTTAATTAGGTAAACGTGTAATTTGAGGCTGGGATTGTTTCATGTTTCAGCTATCAAAATAATATATAGAAATTGACGGTATTTATCAAACTAATGATGCAAATTACTATCACTACATTTTAGTCTGCTTCTGGCTTTCACCAGCCAGTGCTGAGTGTAGGCATCTTGCAATGCACGCCTCTTCACTGTCACTAGCCTTCCTATACCAGAGTCGTCTATCAATCTTGACCAGGTCTTCGATCACTACATATTATAAAACAAAGTCCCCCCGCAGCGTCTGTCTGTCTGTCTAAACGCGATAAACAGTTCCTGGAAGGATTTGGGGGAGGCCCTCGCCCCGTAATGGGTACAGCCAAACAAAAAATAATAATTAAAGATTAAAAAAACAGAAGTGTTATAATCGACACTCTGATTAGTATAATAAGTGAGGGAGTTCAAAAAGATTCAGGAGCTCCGACCCGAAGAATTAGGATGTGACTGTTTACTTTATCTCAAGGGATTAAAGTTTATAATCCAGTAAAGTTAAGGCTGAACACCAAGAAAGGAATAGCTACCAGTTCTTTGGTAACAAAGCACAAACTTATAACAAGGCAGATAGTGATGTTGCAACTTTATTGAGTTGAGTACCTACAAAATTTTCTATTTACAATATAACGTTTTATCCACACTCAATTTTGAACCATAACTTAACGATTTAAGATTCAAAGTAGCGCGGTAAGTCTAAATATATGTTTTCATATATGTTGAGTTGTCTGTTCGGTAGTTTACCTTAATTCCTTTATAACTCGAAGTCGTAGTTCGAAGTTACGTCAAACCGGTGATTTCAGGACGTCAGACGACTTTTTTTTTTGGGTTTGGCATCTCGCAATTCAATCTAGGAGATTGACGTTTGCTTAACCAGACTTGCCTGTGGATGCCCCAATAAATAAAGGCTTCCAGCCAGGGCAAAAACTTAAAAATAAACCCCCTGTGGGATACGGATCTCGGCTTACGGCGTCGCTGGGAGAGGGCAGCAAGGAACAGGCTGGCTGCAATTTAAAGTACAGGTGCAACGGCGCGGGCTGGGTCGAGCAAGGGTCGGGGTGGGTCCGAAGATTGGTGTCGGAACATTGTATATATGCTAGTCGCGCGGTAAACTCTGCATGTGCGATGCAAGCTTTTACGTGACTTCAGTATAATGTGTAGGTCACATGTGGCCGTGTAGATGCCGCCTCAAATTTTAAAATTGTTTGTGTATTTGTTTTACTACTGCCATTGTTAAAAAAACAGTTGAAAATCGTTTTCTATTAAGGACATTTGCTTACTTTGTAAAGTATTCTATTATTTTAATTATTGTGAATGTGAAGACTATGTGGGTCATTTTATTTTTTATTTTTCTCTCTGTTCTGTTAGTTTTTGTCATGGTCTGGCAGTTTGAGTAATTAATGTGGCCTACCCAAATGTCCTTTCTTTGGTATTGTTCGTCGAATCGTGGAGCTCTTTAAGTGTTGTGTTGAGCTGCACGATTTCTGACAAATGCGTGCACTGACTGGACAGGTCCTCTCAAACTGTTTGGTTCTTTCTTCAAAAAAACCATCTCAGACATCAATCTACATGGTCTTCATATGATCTGACCAAGATTATGTCTGGACTTTAAAAGAGACTGTGACCTCTGAGTTTGTTTCGGCCTTTCTTCTCAGACTAGTCAGATAGGAAACGCCGACCTCATCTAGTTTCAAAATATGATTGACGTGTAAAAGTGTTTGTACAAACCTACTTACAAAAATAAAATCATTTATCATTTATCATATGGAAGATGCGTTAGGTAGCCCGCAATAACATTTTACTATAAACCTCAAAAAAAGACGGCTCAACATCTGCCCTCACCTGCCTATCCTTTTCGCAACTATGTTGAAGTCGGTTTCCAGTCTAACTGGATGCAGGTGAATACCTATATTTTACATGGAGCAACTGCCTATCTGACCTCCTCAACCCAGTTACTAGGTAATAAGATACCCCTCGGTAAGACTGGTTGTCAGGCATTCGGGATTCTGACGACCCGTAATTAATAATAAAGATACACGAATGACAGCCGGGACCAACACCTTAACGTTTTTATGCTTTCCAAGGCACGAACGGGTCTTTATATGTAAAGATGGTCACCCATCCAACCATTCGATCAATCCGTGTGCCTGTTATTGCTTGGCCACAAACCGCATGCCACGACTGTGGTAAACTGTTTTCATTTAACCTAGAAATATAGTTTTGACATCGCCTACCAAGGCACAACTCTTGCCAAAATAATCAACCCTTTGCCACGTTAAATTAGTCTTAAAATCAAAATCTTAAAAAAAAGTCTGAAAATTAGAATTAAAATCAAAATTAATTAGTAAAATAATAAGATAAAATCTTCTTACAATTGAAATAATAAGATTCTTATACTTATTTTTTATTACTTTTCAACTAAGCACTCATAAATATCCGGGACAAGATGTTGAGAAAAAAATATTATTATAAGTAGGTCTCAAGTGGCACTAATTAAATCTACTGATTAAACACACAGAGTACGGAATGCAGTAAGACTATGATGAAAACTTAATTATTACAATCGAGGCAACTAAATATAATGTACTTCGTATCCCATTCGTGGACATACTCGTTAATATGAATAATAACAATTATCATCCCCACCGAATTTCGGTCATAGCTGCCAATCTCAACGGAGATTACTCAGGTACACAGGAGAAATTACTATAGTACGAAGTAGTTTTATGTTCACATTCCTATATGAAAATTCCTAATGGATAAAATCAAAATACTTTTTCAGATCTGGGAATTGAACCTAGGACCTCACGCTCAGTAGTGGCGCTTGTGATGACGAGACCAACCGGGCAGTTATAATTTAGACACGATGCAAACTAATTACTCATTGCTACATTCTAATTTTCATTATCCGGACCATATTCCAATTTATTCGGGGTATTCTATTATCCACTCAAGTCCTCTAAAAAAAACCGGTCAAGTTCGAGTCGGACTTGCGCACCGAGGGTTCCGTACAAATTTGTAGGTATGTAACTAAAAATTTACGGTTTTCGCAATTTTTCCTTTATCTATGCTATAAGACGTTGCTTTGTACTAAATTTCAAGATTCTGAGTTCACGGGAAGTACCCTGTAGGTTTTGATTCCCTTGCAAGCGTTGAAAATGTGCGGAAATTTGCGGCATAAACGGCTGTATCTTTTGATTGCTTTGGCTTAGAAGTTAGAAGTTTTTTTTCACAGCTTCAAGGGTCAGTAGACCTGAGTATTTGATATAAATTCCTTGATACCTCCACGCGTTCCTGAGAAAAAGGGTCTTGAAGACAGACGGACGGACGGACAACAAAGTGATCCTGTAAGGGTTCCGTTTTTTCCTTTCGAGGTACGGAACCCTAAAAACTGTTTAGAAATAACCCCTTTCTAGCCAAACCTTCTTTCGTATAATCCATGCATCTTCACTTGGTCTAATTCTATGTACTCATATCCAGAACCCTAATAGCGTCACTTACTTTTAATCACAACCTGAATAATTTTGAAGGATCCATTGCTTCATATTGTGTTCGAAAAATTTGTCAAAACGAAAGCCATTCTTACTGTTAGTTTGTTACGCAATCACCGCACAGGCATTCACATCCATAATCATTACACCTTTAAGCCATTTTTCTCAGTTCTAATTTCATCAAATATTAATCAACTGAACTTCGCTACTCTGTGTCATTCCCGGCTGCATTAATAATAACTTGTCACCCACTTCTTTCCTTATTGGCCGAGTCGTTTCCCTAATGAAAACTTTTGAAGGATCCTTCCACCCCTCTTCATTACAAAGTTTGAATGAATAATGTTTATAATTCTAGGTTTTGGTGAACACTGAATAATCCCATTCTTTGTTGTCTTCGCAATCTCGGAGTTAGGAATAAGTGATTTAATTTAAATAAATATGCTTTTGTGGATAGCTACGCAGTGCATGGGACAAGGACTCAATCAATTGTTCTGTTTAGTTCAACGGGTTTCTCGGTAAAAGTTGATGATATTTTCTTCAGAAATATGGGAAAGTTAAGTAGACCTGTATATTTTATTGAAATTTTTTTAATTTTGGATGTCAAGAAAATAATGAAGTCGTTCGAAAATTTTATGCTTACCTGCGCTCTTCTGTTTAATATTAGACCAAATTCCTATTCATTCCTTTCAAAAATATCTATCCATAGTGGCAGGGGCATTGACGCACAACCTGTTTAGTTTTCAGCATTCAGTACATGATTGTGAACCCCCCTGCACTGTTCGTCGATTTTTTGCCGATTCAATTTTCGACCGGGTAGGTATTGTATGGACGGCACGGTTGGCGCAGTGGTTAAGCGATTGACTGCTGCGCTGCGTATCGTGGGTTCGATTCCCGCACGGAACAAATATTTTTATGGCCTACAAGTAGTTGTTCTGGGTCTGGCTGTTTGTGTATGTGAGTTTAAATGTTTGTAAACGCACCCCCAATACAGGAGAAATTCCTAGCATAGGGCAATGTTAAAAAAACTGTATTTTCTATTAAACCGCCTGTTTTAAACCTCATGTGCTTAATTCAAAGTGTTAGTTTGTGCATCGATGTCCCTGCCACCCTGTATAAATAGCACAAAACAAAGTCGCTTTCGTGTCTGTCTGCGTGTATTTATGTTCTTTCTAACTACATAATACATTTGATGCGGGTTTCACCTTCATTTAGAGAATTTATTCTGGAACGTTTTTGTGTAGGTACAATTTATTAATATTTAACTTAGATATAGCACAGAAATCTTTGTGTTTTGATATGTCGCCACATCAGTAGATTGCATCCGTGCGAAACACTGGGCCGATTCCCTTGATCACAAACTAAACTAAAAGTTCAGTGCATCTTTTTCTTTCTATTTCATTAAGAAAAGGACAGAAGATAAATATTAGTTTAGTCCTGTCAAATTAGTCAGCGCCTGACGTATAAATTGACGTATTTCTAGAGACAATTTTTTAATCACGTCTAAACTTGTCTATGGAGTATCTTAATTTAACAGGACTATACTATTATTTATCTTCTGTCATTTTCTTAATGAAATAAAAATAGAAAGAAATAGAAATAGAAAGAGAAAGATGCACTAAACTTAAATTTAGTTTAGTTTGTGAACAAGGGAATCGGCCCCATTGGCGGATTTCTCGTATTTTATAAAACTCACGAGCAAAATCTACCTAAAACGTACGGAAAAACTGTATTAATTATCTTAAAAAAGTCGTGTCATATCGCTAATGAAAATCTGTTCTACATTGGTATATCTTTTTAATTAAGGCCCTACTACAATTTAATCAGTCCGGTTGTAGACTAAGGCGGACATTAGGTTAATTAATATTAGCCTTAGACTCTGAGGCCTCGGGGCTACCGAAATATTTGGCGGGAAAACAATACGGGTCACCCTTCAACAACGTTTTCAGTTGTTTGGTAATTAAAGTTTTGCATAGTTTTTAGACTTAAGGGGCTGCGCCATGTCCTTTCATGGGCCCCGGTACGGGCCACCTTCGGGATCCCAACTGATGGTAGGGGGGGTTCACATCGGCGTCGAGACAACGATGAGATACCTGGGTCTCGTCCTCGACAGCCGATGGAACTTCGTCGAGCATTTCCGACGTTTGGCCCCCAAACTGGAACGGGCCGGGGCCGCCTTAAAGCGGCTCCTGCCCAACCTTAGGGGGCCAAACGCCTCCTGCCGGAGGCTTTACGCGGGGGTCGTGCGGTCCATGGCCCTTTATGGGGCCCCGGTATGGGCGCGTTCACTGCGGCTTCGAGCCGCACACTACCTGAACGCGCCCCAAAAGGTGGTAGCCATAAGGCTTATCCGGGGATACCGCACGATCTCGGGCGAGGCAGCAAGCCTCCTTGCCGGACTGCCACCATGGGATCTGGAGGCGATAGTCCTCGCGCGCCTGTATGACTGGCGCGCGGAGGCACTACGTCGGGGGGAAACTCTGCACCCGCGGCAAATCGCTGCGGAGCGGACGGACCTCCGGCGCGGTCTCATGGTGGAATGGAAGGCGCGACTATCGCAACCCAGCGCAGGGCACGCCACGATAGCGGCGGTAAGACCCCTCTTTGAGGAGTGGCTAGGGAGGCGTCACGGCGCTCTCACCTACCGCCTGACGCAGGTCCTCTCCGGACACGGATGTTTCGGGAGGTTCCTGCACATCATCAGGCGGGAGGAGACGCCCGGGTGTCACCACTGCGAGGATCGCCCAGAGGACACGGTGGAGCATACGGTGGAGGTCTGCCCCGCTTGGGCAGAGCACCGCCGTGTCCTCGTAGAGGCGATCGGCAGCGGCGGCGACCTCTCGCGCCCGGCCCTGGTGCAAGCCATGGTCCGGGGCGAGAGGGAGTGGGAGGCGGTCACCTCCTTCTGCGAAGCAGTCATGCTAGCGAAGGAGGTGGCGGGATGGGCGAGGGAAAGATCCTCACGCCTCAGCCGCCGAGGGAGACGCTCCGGGCGTCGGGAGCCGCGTGACGACTCCCGGCCACCGTAGGCGCGGGCCTGCGGGCGGAGAGCAATGGGTAGCTCTCCGTCCGATCAGGACCAGGCCCGTGCCGGACGGCGTGTATGTGTTCCACGCGCGCCTCAAAGAGATGTCAGCGTAGTTGACGGGGCCCGACAGGGCCGAAGCCTGCCGGGGTAGCGGGATTGTCCGAAAGGGTTACCGCTGCCCTGGTATGTAAAGGGCTAAGGAAGGAACACGGGTGGGTTTTAGTCAGTAAGAGTCTGACACTCCCTTCTGCTCCACCCAGAGCGGGAGGAGTCATTTGATGATAAAAAAAGGGGCTGCGTAAAGGTCAGATTTATATGCGAGTTTTTTGGCAAAGTTACCGTTAGTTATAAGTTAGAGTAAGTAAGAATCCTAATCGCGGAATACACTATCATTCACAATCCAAATCATTTAGAAGGTTATTCATCCATTACCTATGTTCGAATTTGTCGGCTAAACCACGTAAAAAACGCAATGGCTGTTGTTGAGCTGTCAAAATGAAAGCCGTTGCTACTATTAGTATGTTACGCAATTACCCCACAGGTTGAATAAAAGGAAAAAAGAATCAGAGTATTAAACAGCTGCAGTGTGATTCTGTAACCATCTCACCGTGAAAACTTAGGTGAAGTGAGCGTGGAGTGAGCTGTCATTCCAACTAATGCTAGGGAATGGCACTATTGACAGCTCACTTTAAGCTCACTTCACCTAACTTTTCACGGTGAGATTTTTACAGAATCGATCGACTGATAAGAGATCGAAAAAATGAGTAGGCAAAAGTACTCGTAACATTCAGTACAAAAAAAATTGTTTACTAAGTTCTTGTCTTGGACGATAGGTTTTTTTTTCTCTGCATGAAAGGTTATTGATATAAGTTACCTTAAAAAATAAAATATAAATAAGGAAATTATGTGTTGAATTAGTTTATCGATGCCTCGTTTCCTTAAATATCTGCACCCTTTTCCCTTCAAGTCTGAACAATGGCATGCCTAGCTTACAAAAAACAAAATTAAGAAAAAAATCCAATTACTTTGTTTTGTATTCCTTTCATTTTGCTAAAATATTCTCACCTTTTGGCTTCAACTCTGAACAATGGCCAATTTTAATGGCCTACTCCGGTAATTATGGCCTTAGTTAACATGGCCGTCCAATTCGAGCCCTCAGCGTGTTTACTTTGTAACATGGTGAAGGCGTGTGATCCTATGAGAGCCTATTAATTGTAGCCAATGGCCTTACAAAGGCCTAGAACATGCATTATTCCGTTTGATACTCTGACGACCCATGATCATCTTAATACCCCTATTCCAATTCGTTAGGGGTCGACGCAGCTTGTCTTCTTTTTAGATAATTAATTCGAATTCAAAATATATATTTAGAGAGCTGTAGTGTCCCAGTGGCAACGGCGCAACTACTGGCGCTGTACAGTCACGAGCACCAATATGTCAACACTTGGCCACTTTCAACTGCCATTTTTTCGTGAAGTAACGTATGCAAAGTTGAAATACGACACATTACATAAACCTATGGGCTCGAAAATGCTATGTTCGTAACAACATAAAATTTAATTAAAAAATAAAGGAGTAAATCGACTGTACTTTGTGTAAATAACTGCATCACCACTGCTCTCAAAACCGTGAAGGAAAACATCGTGAGGAAACTGGTAACTCTCCTAAAAACTAAAATTATACTACATGTCATCTACCAACCCGCTAAATTATAGCCCACTCCCTCTTGAAGAGAGGAGACCTGTGTCCTGTGGCTATCTATAGGTTGATTATGTTCGTGAAAATTTTAGTAGGATTGATACATGCATACGTTGTATTGCAGCTTGTTTTTGTGCACCTAAATCTGCCGCCAAATATCCTTGCTGTGTTCTGCTTTGAAGGGTATTGTGCCGATGTAAATACAGGCACATAAAACATAATTATATACAATTTTCTGCATGGCTGACCACGCACCTTCGATGCCTCTAGAATTGCAGATATTCATATAGGTTATTCGTTATCTTTCACAGTTCAAGTAAGAAAAATATTTATAAAAAACCTTACAGTTGAAAACACCCACTAGAATTTTACAGCTTCATCTGCAGACGTTTTTATTACAGCGTCCCTTAGGCATTTCTATACCCCAGTACCTGTAATACAGAATGTTTCCACAAAATCTGAATGTTGGAGACACCTTTAATTTCCAAGATTTACATACCACGGCTAGGTGTACTCGTAAAATGGATTGTAATACGACCTCAGAGCAATCGCGTTGCGGTCTCATTTACAGTTATACCTCGAATTTGCGTTGTAAAACTCAAGTGCTGTGGTTAACGTGAGGCCTTATTCTGTTCGTCTTAAGGCCACAAATTGGTAATTTGACTTGTGATGTCATGTTTGTACTAACGGTTTTGGGTAATGGGTTCATTATGTGTGTTGACTAATTTGATATCTGCATTTTGGGGGTGATTTTCGGGTGATAAATGGTGATCAAACCAGGTTTCGTGCATTGCAGGATGCCTATACCCAGCATTGGGTGACTGAAGGCTGAAGAAGAAGAAACTAGGTTACAAAGGAACTGGAAATGGTGGTGTTTGTGGCTTTCCATGAAATCGCAGTCTGTAGCAAATATAATAATTTTTTTTAAGGCCTAGAATATGCATTATTCATTTGAAACTCTGATGAACCATGATAATCCTCCTGCCTTTGTTCCAATTTATTTGGGGTTAGCGTAACATGTCTTTTCCCATCATTCTCTATTACTCGTCATCTAAATAGTCACTAGTCCCCTCCCCCCCCGGTCCCCTTTTTAACCATATCATCTTAGCAAATACACCACCTCACGCCACACACATCCACCACCACCACACCACCACATCCACCACATCACCACCGCTCACCCACTACCATCACACCACCATCTTAGCACTATTTTATGAGAAAGAATAATGTCGTAAGCATACTATTTACCTACAATAATTAGACATCAGCTGTTGCTGATTGTTAACACGTATACATTTCAGGCTAGCTTCGTAAATGTCATGCCCCGATTATATGAATGTCGATCACCTAACACATCGGGCGTTAGTTGTCCTAAAAAGCCGATCAAGTTTCTGAATAGTTAATCGAATAACTAATCAGACGATCTTAACTAGCTAACTTGATTTATTTTACTGGCAACACTTTGCAAACAGATCAGAAGGCCAATTCTCGTAATTTAAAACGTTCAAAATCTAGTCGCAGTCTCATCTCGGCGACAAACAAATGTCAAAAATGAAGGGAAATTAGAGTTATTTTTGACAGATTGAGGCTGAGATCAGACTGTGAACATTCTTAAAATTACGAGAATTGCCCCTTTTTTTTTTTTTTTTTTTGAGGATGGGAAATCATCAAATGACCCCTCCCGCTCTGTGTGGAGCAGAAGGGAGTGTCAGACTCTTACTGACTAAAACCCACCCGTGTTCCTTCCTTAGCCCTTTATGTACCAGGGCAGCGGTAACCCTTTCGGACGATCCCGCTACCCGAGAATTGCCCCTCAGATAATTATAATAATATTATAATTATTTTGATTACTTTGCATACCTAGTACTGTAATATACAATCAAGTATTTTCTAAGTGAAAAGACAGCTGTACTGCTGGGGAGTTTGTTGCGCTACTTCTTCACCCCAGAGAAAGCACTAGGAAGTGGTAAAGGACGGGCGTTTTGGGGGGTTTGTCTTTTGTAATTTTGACGTTCGAAAAGTGCTGATTCTCAGCCTAGTTTGAATAAATTACTTTTGTTTTTTTTTAACAGCTTTTTTTTATTCTTCGCATGAATAATGTTGCTGAAATTGAATAGAGCATTTTTATTAATGTAGCATCACGCCAGCAATCCCCGAAGGCTTAGGCAGAGGTGTACCTATAGGACACCCGTAGTAGTTCTCTCAGCGACTACTTTGATAACGGTTCTTTGACAT
Organism: Apamea epomidion; assembly: GCA_947507525.1. NCBI lineage: Eukaryota > Metazoa > Arthropoda > Insecta > Lepidoptera > Noctuidae > Apamea > Apamea epomidion. Next base: position 3,117,010 of record OX382233.1, read on the forward strand.
AACATATTTGTATACTCGTAACTTGACTATAAAAGCATGACGACTCTCACAGCACCGTGGACCATATCAATTTTAAGCATTTTTCTTAGCAGTAACTTATTGACATCATAACTATTTATTATTGACATTATCGTATTTTATTAAAGATTGACATTACCTAATGCATTTTATTAAAATTGATATTGACATTACTAATTCAACTTTTACGTTTTTATAATACTAGTACCTATATAACTAATTTATTCACTTGATTGGCAAAAGACTCCTTTAAATGTATGTTTGTACGCCGAATGGTAAAACATAGAGACACGATAATGTGTATAACAATGAATGTAACATCTTGCACACTGTTGTAAGCTATGTTTACAAATAAAGACGATTAATTGATTGACCAATATTTCGCCAGTTATGTTTAAGTCCCACGTTACAAGGGGCGAGGGTATTGCCCTCAAAGGGGCACTAATCCAAATTCCGAGAAACAAAGTACAAATCCAGTATATATCCTAACTAATATTATAAGTGCGGATGTAAGTTTGTTTGTTTGTTACTTACGCTTTCACGCTATAACGGCTGAAAGGATTGTGATAAAGTTTGACACATGGGTAGACCATTACCTGGAGACGGATATAGGCTACTTTTCATCATGGATCGCAGACGAAGTCGCGGGCGACAGATAGTATTAAATCTTACTAATATTATAAACGTGAAAGTTTGTAAGGATGGATGGATGGATGGATGTTTGTAACTGTTTCACGCAAAAACTACTAAACGAATTTGGATGAAATTTGGCATACATATGGTTTATAACCAGGATTAACATATAGGATACTTTTTATCCCGATATTCCTACGGGATCGAAACTTATACCAGTGAAACCGCGGGGCGCAGCTAGTATGTATGATATAAATTATTTGTTCGGGTAACAGTACAAAAACAGTTAACCATTTCAGAACGAAAAATGACCTATTACGACATACGAGTACAATCTGTTGGGAACAACGTCCTGGAATTATAAAAAAAAAAACACTACATCTAAAAAAAATACTTTTTTAAATTTTCCGAATTTAAGGCCAGTACGTTAAAACGGTGAAGCCTGTAACACCGAACATATTCGTGCGAGTCCGTCCGTTGTTTTACGATCGGCGTAAACGACAGCTGTACTGTAAAAAGTTTATTCAAATTCACCTTTTTTATTGTTTTGTTATCTTTGTATAGGGTATGGATATGTCGGCTACGTTATGTGAAAACGCGTGAAAAAATTGGTTCTTTTTCGGCCTGGTATTTTTTTTTGTGTTGGCCTTTTGCCAATTGCTTTTTGGGTAGGTAGGTACATGGTAGAGGTCATGCGTTTGATTACGTCATTTTGGTGGACATACAGGTAAAAGTATTATTTTTAAGCTGAAGAAAAAAACTATTAGATTGTTATAATTATGTGTTTGTAGAAATAAAATTACGCTTTTGTATTATGATATTCCAAATACTTGATTTGGCTACTCATTCCCAAAACATAATAATAATTATATCAGCTTTATTAATGTAAAAATAAAAAAAAATGTAATTTATAAGTATTTAAATGAAATAATTATATCAGCTTGTCATACCTACCTGTCCGCCATTTTGTTCTTTTTAAAAATGGCGGACAGTTATGCCAGGCTCCATATAAAAATCCTCAATCCCCTTTATTAAATGCGTTGAGTACCTATTTTGCTAGCTTTCACTTTTTATCCCGTTTTTATAAGAAACTAGCTGTTGCCCGCGACTTCGTCTGCAATCCAGTATGAAAAGTAGCCTATGTCCTTCTCCAGATCATGGTCTACCCACGTGTCAAATTTCGTCTAAATCCGTTCAGCTGTTTTAGCGTAACAGCTTAATTCAAAAATTTTTTTAACCACTTTCTTATTTTTTTTTCGTAAGAACTTTCTAAAAAGTATTAGAAAACTTAAAAAAAAAGATTGATGAATTCGGTAAAATCGTTCTCAAGTTATGGCGTGACCAAGGGAAATAGGGATTCATTTATATATATATAGATATGTATAGATAAAAGTCATGTAAACAAGTCAAAGACAATGGCTTTTATTAGTCGGATATGGTAGGTACAAAGATGGTTGGTACATATGCATAAGTTCAGGGGGTCTACTCCGAAGTAGTATCGGCCGAATGTTCGGCCGTTTCCTGCTACGAAATTACTATTTGGTTCGATCGGTTCCGATCCTACACTCCTACACTCTTTCGAATATTGACTATGGTCCGGACCCTACTGAGCCGATCCGAACTTTTTTCGCATTTTTCAATAATATTCGGTTCGGCCATAATGTCGGTCCGATCCGAACATTCGCACTTTGCACTTCGGAGTAGGACCCCAGGACACAGCCGCCGCTAATACGAATATTTACAATGTGAACCTAATGTACACGTGGGTATGAAACCTAACTTATATACCTACTACTTAGACTCTAAATTAACAATACAAAACACTTATAGTTACTATGAACATTTGTACTCTAATCGAAAGAAAGAAATAAAAAAGTTTATTTGGACACAGTTCGTGAAACACAAAATACAAAATTAATAAAACAAACCCATTAAAAAAAAAAAACCATAAGCCCATTAACCCTACTTAATACTATAAACGCGAAAGTTTGTATGGATGGATGGATGGATGTTTGTTACTCTTTCACGCAAAACTACACGGATTTGAATGAAATTTGGCACAAAGATAGATTATAACCAGGATTAACACATAGAATACTTTTCATCCCGATATTCCCACGGGATCGAGACTTATGCGGGTGAAACCATGGGGCGCCGCTAGTATACAATATAAAATAAAAACACAACAATAATAAAATTTCTATTATACAACTAAATAAATACTAAACTAAATAAAAGTCGATATAATATACGTATATTATTGCAACCTTTCTAAGGCCCTGTCTTCCCCATAATGCCAATAGCACACACTTCCAATAAATACGGTACAGGGACCCAAAAGTTTGGCGTCATAAAAAATCCATTTAAAGTTTATTTGGTTTCGAACCCCTCGTTATCATAATGTGGGTAGAAAAACTATTAAATGCTGTTGTTTGATAACACTACCAAAATGTATTTATGAAATCGTTATACCTACATATAATGCAAAACGGTTTTGGAAATGAAGATTGATTCTCACGGATTAGTTTGTATTGTCAATGTCAAATGTCAATTGATATGTGTTGTCTTTGGTCCCTGGACCTGATATCAAGCAATGGACAAAATTGTCAATATTTTATATGCTTGAGTAAGTACGAGGCTTGTGACTACGTTGTATGTGTGTGTGTGTGTGTGTGTACGTTGTGTTTGTGCAGAATAAAGAAAGTTCTGTCTTTCTTTTTTTCTAATCTGAAGGCCAATTCTCGGGGATCGTCCGAAAGGGTTACCGCTGCCCTGGTACATAAAGGGCTAAGGAAGGAACACGGCTGGGTTTTAGTCAGTAAGAGACTGACACTCCCTTCTGCTCCACCCAGAGCGGGAGGGGAGGGGTCATTTGATGATTTCCCATCCTGAAAAAAAAAAATAAAGGCCTATTCTCGTAATTTAAAAACAAAACTTGTCAAAAATGTAGGGAAATTAGAGGTATTTTTGACAGATTGATAGAGATCAGACTGAGAACGTTCTTAAAATTACGAGAATTGCCCCTCTGACCTCGGGATTGGGTAAGGCCTAATTATTTTAGGGTTAACTTTCAGTCTGACTAGAATTCTACATCATGATCATTCTCAGGCCGCAACAGATGTGCCTGAATATCAATTAGCGTTTTATTACGGACTGTGGGCCATGTGACTTTATCTAAATTCAAACTGGCTAATTACTGAACAATATTGCCTTTAGCGATAAGGCCACACATCGTACCTACAAAACATTCTGATAAAAAAAATGAATTGGTATGTATCCTCTGAGTATTATATAGTATATTACTGCCGCGGCCTGCAAAAGGGGCATTGATGGACAAATTACAACATGTGGGCCGAGGCAAAGCCGAGGTCGATTGACGAGAGTTTATCAATTCCTGCCCTAAATGCGTAATAACAAGCGGCCACGGCTTGTATAGTACTTTTCTCAAATAATGAGCGAAAATTTAAACTAAGTAAATTATTTGTAAGTTCCAGACAGTATATATTATATATATATTATTAACTATTACTGTCCCACTGCTGGGCAAAGGTCTCCCTACTCTCCTTCCACCTCTCTCTCTGTCCTGAGCTGACAAGGACCAGTCTTTATTAAAAGAGTCCAGCTCAACATGCGGCAGACGTGGCAGCTTTCCGAGTGACATCAGTTATTTTAGTGATGGAACGGATTGTTGTATTCTTAACCAGGGTCCACAAGTTTAAGACCCAGAATACTCCGTTCCTTATCTCTTTGGCAAACCTCGAGCGTGGACCTCTGCTGAATTGTGTATTCTTCCTATCTTTACGCATGGTACTCATCATGGTCGTTGACAATTTAGCGGAGACGGTATAGGCTAACAAAAAAAAAAAATATGTCCGAGAGCAACCTCATGGTTTTTACCACTTACGCATCCATCAACGGCACAGGCCTCGTCGACTGCCGTTTCCTCTGCCGTTGCCTCGGTCGTTTGGTAGCTACATTTATTATAGTTTCGGTTTTCACCCTGATTTCTCATCTCATGAACTCATTGTGTACCTAGTTATTCCAAAGTTTCAAACACGAACACAAAGCTGTCACTAAGAAAAGTAAATAATATTATACCCAGGACATGGCACATAATTTAATTCTAGGAACAGATAACTTGCTAACGAGGGATTTGTCCCTTATTAACGAGTTACCTGTATATTTTGGTATGAAAGGACTGCGGTATACGAAGTTACAAACATTATTGTGGGTTTAAATTATCTGTACCAGGAAACAAGCTATTGCGGAATTTTCCGCTAACTTAATATATAGTTGGAACATAGTTTATTTAATGACGGCGAGACCAATACTTTTGTTTAAGAGACTCGTGAAGGAACATTACATGTTGTTGTGATCTTGTTCTCGTAGCTGCAACCTACCCATCTGCTACCGGCCCATCTCACTCGCTACTACAGTAGCCAAGGTAGCACAGTCTGCTGATTAGTCGCCTCACTGCACAGGTTGAGTTGCATGATGCCCAGTTCGAGTTCAAAGCAGGCGTTTTAACAGAGAATGCTATTCTAAGTCTGAAGCGAACTGTCATGTACTACACAGCAAGGAGGACGCCGGTATACGCGAGTTTCCTCGACTTGTCAAGTGAATTTGATCTGGTTGCATATGATATGCTGTGGGGAAAGTTGTGGGACGCGGGTGTGTCGGCAGAGTACACCTCCCTTCTCAAATATTGTTACTCTCACCAAAAGAACCGGGTGAGGTGGGTGGGTACTCTGTCTGACGAGTACAGGCTGGAACAGTCAGTACTCAGTCAGGCTGGATTCAGACAGGGGGGGTTAAGCTCGCCTCTGCTGTTTAACCTGTATGTGAACCTGCTTGCTGCTTGGTTTTATGATCTTCCTGTACGAGTCACAATAAATTCTTTTTCTTTCTTTCTTTCTTATCGAGCGACTGAGCGGTACACATGTCGGCTGCCACATTGACGGAACGTGTGTCAATAATATACGAGTATGCTATACAGACGATATGGTACTTCTTAGTCCATCGATAAGTGGGTTGAACAGGTTGCTGTCGACCTACGAGACCTATGCGGAGGAGCATGGCTTAATGTAACAACTCGAAGAAGAGTAAGCTTCTTGTAGTTAAGGTTTAGTTTTATGTTTTACAAAACATAAAACTAAACCATATAACACAAACATACATGAACACAAAACACTATAGAGCATGCATGCACTAAATTAATTAAATTTTTACGTTATTTTAATATTATAGCATAAATTTTTAATTTCCATAAACGGGTGAAGACACTGACTCCTGTAACACAGATACCACAAAGCACAGGAGTCAGGGCTTCAAATTACAATGTAACACCTCTATTTATGTCAATAAAACTTTATTATTATTATTATTTAAAGCACCTAGGAAGCAGTCACGCAGTGTTCCGCCCGTAGGTCTCAACGGTGTGCACTAAAGATTGTCAATAGTTTTAGGTACCTTGGTCACATTGTCACGAGCAACCTAAGAGATGACGTAGACATAGAAAGGGAGCGCAGGGCGTTGTCTGTGAGGCGCAATATGCTTGCCCGCAGGTTCGCTCGTTGTACGCTGTTGTAAGTCCCGTGCCTGATCTCTGTCCAGTCGTGTTGGATTGCCCTCCCATCGGACTATGAGAGTAATGGAAGAGAGACTGTACCTGTGTTTGCGGACAAACTTGTCCACTATATATTTTTTTTTTTTTTTTGTAGCGTGCGTTCTATTTTTTTCTTCCCTTTTGTTGTGAATGTCTGTAATTGATGTAAACACTAGTCCATGTCTCTGTTCTCTGTTATTTGTAAATGTTTGTGTTGTTGATGTGCCTTAATAATAAATAAATATTGCATGGTTGGCGCAGTGGTTAAGCGATTGACTGGTGCGCTGCGTGTCGTGGGGTCGATTTCCGCACGGAACAAATATTTGTATGACCTTACAAGTAGTTGATCCGGGTGGCTGGCTGTTTGTGCATGTGAGTTTAAATGTTTGTAAACGCACTCACGATACATGAGAAATACCTAGTGAAGGGCAACGTTTCTTAAAAAAAAAATATATTTCCCGCGTAGATGACTAGTCTTTGTTGAGATTGGCCGCCATGAATGAAATTCGGCCTGGAGGGACTAAATTTTTGTATCTATTATTATAGTATATTGTATCTATATACTTATTTTTTTGCGCCATTGTCAACCCCATTGTTATGTCTACGCAATTAGTGTCCATTCCAGGGTTGCCTGGAAGAGACCGCTGCCCCACTCCTAGGTATAGACCCCCTTCAACGCCTTCTATCTTTCACGACCTCATCCTCCTTCCAGATTATTCCAGACGGAACATATTCAGTTCATCTCGTCATCTTCTTTGTTGCCTTCTGCAACCATCTCAGAACAAACTGCAACAATGAAATACTGCTATTCTCATCAATTTAATTTAAAAAAAATAAGGTTCTGAATACCCTCCGCAAATTCCCGACTTCCTACAAAAGTAATTTGCCAAAAATTCTTCCTCACAAACCCTAATGTGTTCCGAACAAATTACAGAATGCCTGAGTGACACACATCAAGACATTACTCATGAAATTCAGCGATCATCACATGTACTCGAGGCTTTTAAGAAAATTATGTGAGCGCTGACAGCTAACGTTTTAGTTCAGTGGCCCAGAAAATATCTTTTGTCAAATCTGTTCGTTCACATCGCTGTCAATATGGTGGTCTATACTTTTTGTACCGGTTTTTGTGATGGAAATGCGTTTGAAGTTTGAACTATAACCTGTACATTACGTTAACCGTTTTTTGACAGCTGTCTTAGAACGTACATATTCCAGATTACGTAAAAGGTAACTTTAAAATAAACGTAATAAAATAAATTTATAAACTGCCTTATTTTACTGAATTATCTTATTTATGGCTTCATACAGACATTATAATACCGTACGTGTATCAATCAATATATTGTGTGTTGCTGTAATCACTACATAGTTCCATCTGTCAAAAAACGGTTTACCTAATGGACAGGGTATAGTAGACGTATGTTTGATAGGATAGAATTGGCCCTTTTATCTTCTGAGCGGAAAGACGACCATGACTTTTGGACGTTGGCCTATCCTTCCAAGCATCGTCAAAACGGCCGGTCTTGCACTGTCTGCATCCAGCGGATTTCCACGACCTTTGCTAAGTCGTGGGTCAACCTTATTCACCAGGTCGTAAGGGTTTATCCACTCAAGGACTTTACAGCTCCCATCGGTCATCCGTGTAAGAAATAATCGATCGTGATTTCAATCATTCCTACTCAGGGGTCTCATCGGTTTCTATTTGAGAGGATCATGTCTCCTCATGTGATAACACATTACTTACTCATATGTTATCTGTAACTGCTACACCGACACTTAAGAAAGAAAAAGAAAGAAAAAGTATTTATTGCATTTCTAGTTTTACTTCGATAGCAGAGGGGCAATTCTCGTAATTTAAAACGTTCAAAATCTAGTCACAGTCTCATCTCAGCGACAAACAAATATCAAAAACTAGTAAAAATGTAGGGAAATTATAAGTGTTTTTTGACAGATTGAGACTGAGATCAGACTGTGAACGGTCTTAAAATTACGAGAATTGCCCCTCAGATCTCAGTCTCAATCTATCAAAAAATACTTCTAATTTCCCTACATTTTGACAAGTTTTTGACATTTGTTTGTCGTCGAGATCAGACTGCATTCGATTTTGATCGTTTTAAATTACGAGAATTGGCCTGCTGATCTGTCTCAATCCGTCAACAATACCTCTAATTTCCCTACATTTGACAAGTTTTTGACATTTGTTTGTCACCGAGATGAGACTGCGACTAGATTTTGAAAGTTTTAAATTAAGATAATTGGCCTTCTGGTTTGACCATCCCTTTCGGATATATGACGCATACAGGGTGTCAAAAGACACATCACATAGCCTTCAACCACGCATTCTGTATATTGTAAGTAACATTGCACAAAAATAATTGTTGGGAAACGACTTTAATTTTTGGTGGCCAAACGTTATGCGTATGGGTGCATGCAACGGTACAGGGGTCGTGGGGGTATTTAAAGTTGTGTTATAACATTAAAAACTTGTTTTCGTAAAAAAATGTTGGAATTTTGACCTTCAATATCAACCAGTTCCCAGGCATGGTCCAGTACAAAAAAATTATCACAATGACAAGAGGAGTACAGTGACTCTCGGTTTCGTTAATTTTTTTTTACACCCGTTATATCACTACGTTATTTTTCAAAAATAAATTAGTGTAAATAAAAACTCCATTACGGGGGTCTGGTCAAAGTCAAAGTCAAATCATTTATTTCAAATAGGCCCATAAAAGGCACTTTTGAACGTCAAAAATAAAATAAAAATTAAATTGATTCTAGTCGTGGGTAATCAATACCCAATCACTCGGGAATTAGTCGCATCGCATTAACTGCGGATCGCGATGTGTGTACACTCGACTTCCGACCAATTGTTTGTTGATCAACCGATTTGTTGATGAGACAGGTTGATTGATTTACAGTTAATCGGATAATGGTTTGGGTTCATTATAATGATGACAGATTTTCAGGATAATCTTTATTAAAACGCACGTGTATACTTAAGTTAGGGTAATTAATTGTTAGGCATATTGACATCCAATAAATTGTCCGTATATTTCATAGGTTTAGTATATACTTCAACGGGTATCTTGACCAGCATACAGCGAAGGCACGTACCTGGTCAAAACCCTCAGCCTCATCAGCAGCTTTGGCACAGCACACTGAAAGGAGAATGACAAGCAATGGACCCTTAGTTTTGGTGCCGTGTCAAGACTATTTACTTCTCAAAAATTAAATCATATTTTTACATGTTTAAGTTTTTTTTATCAACATTTCTTTTACCTTAGCATTGGAAAACACAATTAATATTTATTTTATTGAATTTATATAAGGTCCGCCATTAAAACTTTTAAAGCTGAATGTTGCCAGATGATAGACTATATCAATTAAATTATAGTAATTGATTGAAAATATCGATATTTTACTAATCTTTAATCTATCTTTATTACTGTATTGCCCGTGACATCACAGCGGGCACTATCAGAATACCAGCGCTGCGACATTTATTTTTTAAATGTCGTAGCATCATGCTGAGATAGGAGCCTTTTGCCCTCGTACAGGACTTTCTGTCTCATTTTTCTTTTTGTTACTTTATTTTTTATATAATTTGGTTTTGTTACCTACTTTTTTTTAATATATAAGTAACTTGGTTTTGTTATCTACTTTTTTTAAATATAATTTGGGTATTTTTATTTTTGAATGTGTTTAGTTTAGTTTAGTTTTATGATCTTCCTGTGCGAGTCGCAATAATAATTTTTTCTTTCTTTCTTTCTTTCTCAATCTGCCGACTAAAATGACCGGAGATAGGCTACAATAGCGTTTTTCCCGTCGCAATCTAGCTTACACTCTCATGTAACTGATTAGGCGCGAAGTAGACGATGGGCGGGCTCAAATAAAGAAAATGAAACAAGTAAGTAAATAAACTAAAAAAAATATTATCATAATTATGTTTCATGGTATTTCCTACCGTCAGAAATATTCCGGTACATTTGTATCTGATTAGTTTCTTTAAAAAACAAAACTTAGTACCACAGACATTATGTGGTTAGTACCTACTCAGGTTAGTACCTTCTACACATACTTAAATAGCGTTTATAATCTTTTTGATTATGTAAATAATATTATTTATAACAAAACGATTTAGTAAATTGATTACCAAATTATTTAACATGGTCACACTTAGATTAGACAGATCTAACTGTCAAATCAATGCATCAATCGCATTGTTTGGTGCCGTTCGTTCTGCGTCGAGTTGAATTTATACCTCCGTATTTACTTCTGTTCGTTACAATTTGAAGCTGTCGAGTTGAGCGTTTACATTCCTCCAGTGGATTTGTTTTGAGATATTGGACTCCTGTTTTAGTGACAAGTGAGCACATTAACTCTATTTAGTTTAAGTGAGCTTTGGTCTCTTGTTTTGGTAATTAGTGAGGAAATTGACTCTGTTTTAGTTTTTAAGTGAGTCTTGGACTCTTGCTTTACTCCTCAAAAATGTCTACACCTGGTAGAGGTCGGGTAAACAGCCCTCTCTCTCGCCGATCGATCTGTCAATTGCTCCCTACGTTTGGCGCCTAATCTTCGTAGACGTCAAATCGAAGAATTAGATGAACCAATGCATAACCTTCTGAGATCCTGGGTAACACCTACACCGGTAAGTTTATAATGTGTCATTTACAAGACTTATACGAACATTTAGGATGCCTGTGTTTGGTCAATCAAGGGGTCATCAACTGTAAATCTCTCTTAAGTATTTCCACTATAACAGAAATTAACGTTTTAAGCAGTGTGACCATGGACCATGGTGATGTGTAAGAAAATCTGCACCATTGCAATGCGCACATGAATAAATGTACGTATACGTACGTATTTTGGAAATCACTGATTTATTTTTGTTATCTTTTCAGATATCCTCTGATGACTTACTGTATGTTGAATGTTTTGTATTATTACAAAACCGGACATCATCAACCACAACTATATTCCTCGTATGACCCGCTCTTGGACACCTCAACATATGTTTTGCGTGTGGCACGTCAATTGCAAGTCGCAGAACTCATAGGGTTAGTCAAGACTGTCCTCAAAGGAACGTTCTACTAAGATGGACACCAGCTCATCACGTAAGGGTTTTAACCGTGGCATTATAACTATGATTGAACTAATTGAACAAAAATAAATAGTAAATATTTAATATTTTCTTATTTTTAGGTCTTTTTTTTTTTTTGAGGATGGGAAATCATCAAATGACCCCTCCCGCTCTGGGTGGAGCAGAAAGGAGTGTCAGACTCTTACTGACTAAAACCCACCCGTGTTCCTTCCTTAGCCCTTTATATACCAGGGCAGCGGTAACCCTTTCGGACGATCCCGCTACCCCGGCAGGCTTCGGCCCTGTCGGGCCCCGTCATCTACGCTGACATCTCTTTGAGGCGCACGTGGAACACATACGCGCCGTCCGGCACGGGCCTGGTCCTGATCGGACGGAAAGCTACCCATTGCTCTCCGCCCGCAGGCCCGCGCCTACGGTGGCCGGGAGTCGTCACGCGGCTCGTGACGCCCGGAGCGTCTCCCTCGGCGGCTGAGGCGTGAGGATCTCTCCCTTGCCCATCCCGCCACCTCCTTCGCTAGCATGACTGCTTCGCAGAAGGAGCTGACCGCCTCCCACTCCCTCTCGCTCCGGACCATGGCTTGCACCAGGGCCGGACGCGAGAGGTCGCCGCCGCTGCCGATCGCCTCTACGAGGACACGGCGGTGCTCTGCCCAAGCGGGGCAGACCTCCACCGTATGCTCCACCGTGTCCTCTGGGCGATCCTCGCAGTGGTGACACCCGGGCGTCTCCTCCCACCTGATGATGTGCAGGAACCTCCCGAAACATCCGTGTCCGGAGAGGACCTGCGTCAGGCGGTAGGTGAGAGCGCCGTGACGCCTCTCTAGCCACTCCTCAAAGAGGGGTCTTACCGCCGCTATCGTGGTGTGCCCTGCGCTGGGTTGCGATAGTCGCGCCTTCCATTCCACCATGAGACCGCGCCGGAGGTCCGTCCGCTCCGCAGCGATTTGCCGCGGGTGCAGAGTTTCCCCCCGACGTAGTGCCTCCGCGCGCCAGTCATACAGGCGCGTGAGGACTATCGCCTCCAGATCCCATGGTGGCAGTCCGGCAAGGAGGCTTGCTGCCTCGCCCGAGATCGTGCGGTACCCCCGGATTAGCCTTACGGCTACCACCTTTTGGGGCGCATTCAGGTAGTGTGCGGCTCGCAGCCGCAGTGAACGCGCCCATACCGGGGCCCCATACAGGGCCATGGACCGCACGACCCCCGCGTAAAGCCTCCGGCAGGAGGCGTTTGGCCCCCTAAGGTTGGGCAGGAGCCGCTTTAAGGCGGCCCCAGCCCGTTCCAGTTTGGGGGCCAAACGTCGGAAATGCTCGACGAAGTTCCACCGGCTGTCGAGGACGAGACCCAGGTATCTCATCGTTGTCTCGACGCCGATGTGAACCCCCCCTACCATCAGCTGGGATCCCGAAGGTGGCCCGTACCGGGGCCCATGAAAGGACATGGCCTCGGACTTGTGCAATGCCACCTCGAGACCCAACTGCCGGATCCTTTCCACGACTATCGCAACACCGCGTGTCATCGCGTCGGCCGCCGCCTGATGCGACCTCCCCTACGCCAGGACCAGCGTGTCGCCACCTAGGTCTCCGGACCTAAACCCCCTGAATTTTTTTTATTGGGGTGCCATGAAGGACAAAGTTTATGAAAAACCGAGCCAAAATGACAATGAATTGAGAGCAAGGGTTAACATTGCAGCAAGAAAAATATCGGAAATAAGCCTGAGAAGACTCAAAAGCTCATTTTTAAGAAGATGCCGAGCGTGTATTAGGGCACAAGGGAAGCAATTTGAGCATTTATTGTAATTTATTTAAATAAATGTTTATTAAAGTTAACTCCTCTGTTTATTTTACTATCACCTTATCCTTCAAGATGTCATTTACAGACCGGCCGGCCGGTCGGCTGTAGATTAATTATTATGTAATTCGAACCGTAGTACGACCTTACAACGATTCGAATTCAAAGTCACATTACTTGCATTTAAAATAAAATGCTCTTATTAACTAAAATAGCTTATTTTTCGTATTTTTTAAAATGAAAATGTACTAGTATTGTATCTTTCCAAAATCACCATTAAACAGGCTATTTTTTAAGTTTGTTGTACAAAACTGCCAGATACATTTTTTTTTCACCACTGTAGGTTAAACTTAAGTGATAAGAAAATAGTTCTGTGCAAATTTAAACAAAAAATAGTATTTCTTGAAAACATTCTTGTCTTTGATAGAAAAAAGACTTATCAATGAGTAAAGTAACTATTCACAAATAATTTGATGTAAAAAAAAGTACTAGAAAAGGATTTTTTCATTACGAGATGCTTAAAAATCTGTTTCAAGGTAGAGATTTTTCGGTATTTCGGAAAATTTTGTAAAACTGTAAATCCGTAAGATTTTGCTGAACATATATTGTGTTGTATTGATAGGTAGTGACCCTAGCTATCACCCCCTGCAGTATGTCGTGCTATTTACTGGACACCCTGTATATGTCTGTAATTTATATGGTACATAAAAGAGCATTCTATTCTAAAGTACTAGTACAACTAAAGTCCTTTAATATCTGCTATATGCTGCTACTTGTCATACCATCGAATAAATGCTAGCTCTAGCAACTAAAAAAAAAACAAGTTGGAGCAATGAACAGCGAGTGTGCGACAACGACAAGCGATTACTCGCTAATATACGAATACACCAACCAAGCGAGTATCGCTGAGCGAGTACGATTTTTGATAGCTCGTGTCGCTGCGATAAATGAGTACTCACCAGCGGAGTGAACAGTTAGACGATCAACTATTAATATACTAGCTGCGCCCCGCGGTTTCGCCCGCATAAGTTTCGATCCCGTTGGGAATATCGGGATAAAAAGTATCCTATGTTAATCCTATTTATAAACTATCTGTGTTCCAACTTTCATCCAAATCCGTTCAGTAGTTTTGGCGTAAAAGAGTAACAAACATCTATCCATTCATTCATACAAAATTTCGCGTTTATAATATTAGTAGGATGTTTCTCTTTTACTTACACGGGAACTACAATCTTTTGTACGTTTTTTGAGCGAAATAATCATTGATAACTAGTTGATTCCTCGTCAGCGGTGGGACAGATGCCACAGGAGTCCTTCAATCAAAGTGAATCGATTTGCTTGAATCGTGCAACATTGCCATATTAGTACAGACGCCAGCACATTAAGCTACAAAAATCTGTCACATTTCTGAATTTCTCAATTTCAATTTAGAATAGAATAGAATACTCTTTATTGTACACCATACAAATTACAGAACATAAATATAAAAAAATAAAAAATAAATATCTTAACTTTATCGCTAAAGCATTAGGTTCAAGGTTGACTGGGAAAATTTGACAGTTTTGGGTAACTTGGTGTGATGGTATCTGTACAATCAGCACCTATTTCATTATTTCCACCCATTAAACTGCTTAAAAACAACCAACCAATAAACAAATCCAGTAAATCGCAACAAACATTCTCTTCACAAACTTCCTAATAATCTTTTTGATCTTAAAATTCTTCAATAAGAATTTCTCGGTAGGAATCCCATTGACCTGGCAATTCGAAGTTAATCTGAGGGTATGTCGTGGCTATTCATAGCGCTGTTGATAAAATACTGTGGAAAGAATCCGGGACTGCGCATTGTGGAGATTAAGTAGAAATAGAATACCTATTGAAATATTCAGGTCTCTTTGTGGAAGAATATTTTGTAATTTTACGTATTTTTTTTTCAGGTTTGCAGCATGTAATTTAAACTTTATGTATTTTTACCATATAAATAGCATAATCAGCCTATGTGTGTGTGAGTGGGCCATAATTTAAGTACCTTGGACGTTACCTTACCGACGACCTTAAGGACGATGTTGACATAGAGAGGGAGCGCAGGACTCTGTCAGTCCGTGCCAACATGCTGGCCCGTAGATTCGCACGCTGTACGGACCAAGTCTAGATCACGCTATTTAAAGCGTATTGTCAGGGTCTGTATACGGGTAGTCTGTGGGTTAGTTATTCCAAAAAATCCCTGGACACACTGCGCGTCCAATACAATAACATTTTCAGGATGATGTTGGGACTTCCCCGTTTCTGCAGTGGCTCCGAGATGTTCGCGCAGGTTTTCATGCCGTCATTCGGAAAAAAGTCGTGTCACTTATGAGGAGGGTGCGGGGGAGTCACAACAGCATCCTGAAAACTATAGCTGAAGATGTGCGTGCGCCTGTGTTGAGGCATTTCGTTCGTCTGGTGATCTTTTAGGGAGGTATCTATCTCCCTGTTGGTTATCTTGACGGGGCGGGGTGTCTCAGCACAGGGGCATTTATGATTTGTGATGTTTATGTGAGTGTTGTCCTTTGTTATTGTATTTAAGTAGGTACTAACAATCGTTTTTTCTAAGTTTTTGTACACTAACCAATGGATCTAGTTGTCCCAAAATAAATAATTTTGAATTTGAATAATCCACCATGCGGGCTCTGTGCGGATTGGTGGATGTCACATGTCTTCGATTTTTTTGGTTCTAGGACATGCTGGTTTTTCTCAAGATGTTTTCCTCCACCGCTGTGAGAGCAGTGGTGATGAAATTAAAAACACAAACCAAAGTGCCTGCCTGAGTTCGAACTCACGACCTATTACTCGTAACTGTAACTACGTAAACTGCTTTTCAAATGTATTTTTACGTGTATTTTTTTTTTTTTATTCATCATCATTTCAACCAAAAGACATTCTCTGCTGGGCATAGGCTTTCGCCTGTTTTACGAACTGCCTGTCTCGGTGACGACAGCCTTCTGCAGGCACCCACAGCCTGACGACCCCATCTGGCCTGCCTGTCCTGATGCATCCAGTAGGTGTGGCCTATCCAATCCTATTCTGCCTCGTGATCTTATCGCCAAAATACTATTGAGAATAAAAAAAGAAAAGAAAACGTTCTTACTTACACATAATCTTCACTAAGAACAGAAGATATTGTTTTAATCCACAACGGTATGAGATCGCAGTAATAGTGCGCAGAACGCTGATCGTAAAACGCAATGAGCTTTGACACCTTCATTATAACGTTGTATTTCGTTTCTGTATGTGTAATGTCACACTAACATTAACAGTTATTATTGTATATAAGTAGTTGTATATGTAGTAATTAGGTACCCGGAACACATCGCAACACACACCCACACAAATTGAATTTTGGTAAAAGTTCTGCATAGTAGAGCCGTCTCGTCACCTCTGTAAAAAAACAGTTGTTTCTGTCGCTCTTACCTGTAATACTGCTTCCTGACTTTTCAAATATCGATGTGCCATATTTACGGCTGAGTAGGTAGGTACATAATGTCATCATCATCGATGATTTCAGCCGAAAGACGTCCACTGCTGGACCTGCCTACTGCCACTTAATTCTTCGGGCTATGTCGGTTACCTTGGATCACGTAGGGAAACTATAAGCATAGCCTTCTCCATTGCCCTTTGGGTGACTTTAAGCCTTATAATAAGGCTTATTGTGAGCGACCACGTTTCAGTACCATAGATAGGTCATCACTGGCAACATGCACAGGTCAAAGACCTTTGGCTTGAGACACTGGTATACAGGGTAGCATACGGCATATGATTCAAGACCTAACGTAGAAATTTTTCGTCGGTTATCAAAACCAAAACTACTGTTTTATAGAAAAGTGCTATACCTACGCGGTCAAAATGTACTGAGCAGCTATATATATTTTTTAAGAACCGACAAAAAATTCTTCGTTGGGGTGTTCAGAATCGTGTACTAAATCTGTAGTAACAGGTTGTGCCACCCTGTTTGAGACGAGAAGATAATTATTCCGTAGCTTCCCGAACGCTGCCCAGCCGAGTCGGATTCAAACTTTGACCTCTTTATCAAAGTTGGACCTACCTAACCAGTAACTAGCTACCTACATACTGTAAAAGATTTTAATTTATGGAAACCAATCAAATTGTTTTTCGAAACAAGACAGGTACTCAAGTTACAAAGAAAAGCCTGGTATTGTCAGTACTTCTAACTCCTGTTAATTCTGTTCAATGGGTAAAATAAAGTCAATAAAAACTTGAAGTCACAAAACCTTCTTTAGTGTACTGAAACAATGTAGTCCAGAAATAAAACTAGTAAGTAATACAATGTTGAGCTAAAATAACAGAAAACGTGATAGTTGAATAACAGAGTACCTATTTTCTTTTGAGAATTTAATAAGAATTCTAAAGTAGTGCAATGTTTTAGTCCTGTCTAGAATAGAATACTCTTTATATTGTACACCATACAAATTATAGAACATAAATATATACAATTTTACAAAGGGTGACACAATGGGCGGTCTTATCGCTAAGAGCGATCTTTTAAAGATAACCTTTGGATGGATTTAAATTAAGGAGAGACAAATACTGTAGGTAGTCTGTGGTGTACCATTTACATTATACAATTAATATACTTATACATAAAGTATATTATACTCATCTAAATAAATATATACATATAATAATAAACATTAATATTACACATAAACACAACTGTCATTCGCGGATCTTTGACAGTCGTTACGGGTAGTCAGAAGCCCGAAAGTCTGACAACCAGTCTTACCAAGGGGTATCGTATTACCCAGTAACTGGGTTGTGGAGGTCAGGTAGGCAGTCACTCCATGTAAAATACTAGTATTCAGCTGCATCCGGTTAGACTGGAAGCTGACCCCAACATAGTTGGGAAAAGGCTAGGTAGATGATGATGATATAATAATAAACATGAAACAAGAGCAAAAAAAAAAAAAAAATGATTATGTGATTATTCTCTGGAAGTACTTTTTTGAAAGTGGACAAAGATTGAGCACGCCTTACCGACACGAGCAAGTCATTCCATAACCGTAATGGTTGAACAGTAAAAGATTTCTCAGGTTTTCCGATGATCTGAGATATCAATTATGTGTGTCATGAAGGAACTTGAAACGTTTTTTAAGATAAGAGGGGGTTTAATCCTGTCTACTGTAAGCGAATAAAATTGTTTGGCAGGGGGGCTGTATATCGCCGCAGGGGACGGACTGGGCTTCGGGAATTGAGAGCCGATTCCCGGCCACCGCAGGGGCGGGCTTGCGGACGGCGAGCAATGGGTAGCTCGCCGTCAGGTAAGGACCAGGCCCTCGTTACACCGCGTTGTGTTCCACGCGCGCCTCCAAGAGACGTCAGCACTAACTGATGGGGTCCGCTAGGGCCGATGCCATGGCCCCTGGCACAGACATTTATTTATTTATTAATTTTTCCTTCAGTTTTTGTCAGTAAAAGTCTGACATTCCCGCTACGCCTAAAGCGGGAGAAGTTATTTGAATATTGCCAACCCAAAAAAAGGGGGGGGGGGGGGGGGGGCGGCTGTATATAATATCATTTTTAATGAAGTTTACTGCTTCTTCTTTTTTTTTTTCTTTTTGTCGCTGAGAAATGCCTTATGCATCCCCGTCTCGCTGGGGACGAGGCGGTGTATGTGGGACTCCCTGTCGGAATGACAGTATACCCACTAAAACTCAGCGGTGTTCCCACATCGCCGTGATGGGAGGGCCATGGGAAACCGGCATAGCCTTTACTTCCACAGCCCTCCCGGCGCATGACCGGCTAGCTGGTATGGCGGGCCCCGCATGTCCTGGTTGGGGGGCTACGGGAATGGCCGGGAACACCTGGCCATTCCCGTCCCACACTGGTGGAGGCCTGTGCGATACAGGCAACGGTGCCCCCGCACCCGTTACCTGCTGGCCTCCACGCCCGCCTAACTGGTAGGCCCCGCATGCCCCTCGTTGGGGAGGCTACGGCCGCAGAGGATAGTGAGAGCGGCAACGTAACACCGGCACTCCTCTTCCCCTGCGGCCCCACCGCGTCCGCCATCGAACGGTGGCGGCCCCATCAAGGCCGCGGAAGCTAGGGAGAGCGGCGCACCGCAATACCGGTAGTCCTCTCCCGCCGCGGCCTCCAATCCTCAGCCTCGATGTCTCCCACACGGGGGACATCGCGGCCCGCCTCAGGTAGGTTGCGATGTCGCCCAAGCGGCACCGCAACCTGCCCGCCGGCCGCTCGTCGTCGGCTAAGCCGCAAAGCCTTGACGAGCGCCCCCGCTCGGGTTCCTCTTAGCTTCACCGTGGTCCTGCAAGCCACGGCTAATGAGCCTCGACAAAGCGGGAACCCACCCGGGGGGGATGCACCTTCTATCCTGCCCTATGTGTTCCAACCTGTGTACCAGGTTGGAGTTACATCTTCCTAAATACAACTATGTATATTGCCGTTTAAAGTTCTGGGCCCTAATTCACTATGACCACTTAATGATTCCTTACTTCGACACCACGTCAATTCCTTAGCTAATCACGACATCTGCTAATAACGTATTCTCTATGACACAATGAACGAAATCGCGCGAAAAAACGATAAGCTGGCGTGGTTCGAACTGTCAAAATACCAGGCTTGACAACCGTACGTGGTTTGCACGTGGTAAGTAACGCGGGGGATAATAATTACTATACGTGCGGGATGTGGGACGTGACTGCGCGCATCGATTGCTTAATATAATCAGAAATCAGGCATACTTTTCATTTCTTCGAACTAGCATGATTCGGCAGAGGTAAAAAAATATGATATTCGATTTTGCCAGTCAGCTCTGCCGCATCAAACCAACCCGAAAAAGTGTGTATCACCACCGCATCTATTCACGCCAGTTTGAAGTTATGAACATACCCTGCGGGGTAATTGCGTAACACGGTACCACTGGCTTTCATTTTAACGCTATTGAGCAGACAATTTTTAAAACAAAAATGAAGCAATGGGTTAGCAATACTAAAAATTATTTTGTGATGGATAGGTGTTACGCAATTAGGGTGCTGGGGGCTTACCACCAGCTTTTATAGCAGGGCAAAAGCTGAACTGCACTGCATAAAAGCTGGTGGTAAGTCCTTGAACGAATTTTGACCCGTGTTCCGCTGGTCGCTTCAGTTTAACCTGAGCTTAAAGCTAGATAGAACTAATACTCAAGCATTTAATACCTACATCGTATTTGCACTAATGATAAGCAACGCGGAAGTTTTCCGTTCAAACTACAGGCCATTTCCTCTAATTGCATGGAGATTCTACGTACTATTGCACTGTATAATGGGTTTTAGGAAACAATGGGTAGCTCTGTGGTATTCATTGAACTGATAATAGCGAGTCGGGCTTGATAGAGTGACATTTGATAATTTTTTTGAATGTTAATGTATTAATAACACTGACTATTATTGTATGTATAGGCAAGTAACTATTTAATCATTTGTTTTTATTATTTTTTAACATAATCTCGAGACCCCAGGGTCCCGGACCTTTGAAAGGCATAGCAGGGGCCAAAGCCAACTCGCAGAGACCCTTTAGACAATTTTAAATGATGAGGAGGCACCAACCGACGATTATCCCTGT
The DNA here is from genome assembly GCA_947507525.1 of Apamea epomidion. Taxonomy (NCBI): domain Eukaryota; kingdom Metazoa; phylum Arthropoda; class Insecta; order Lepidoptera; family Noctuidae; genus Apamea; species Apamea epomidion. Next base: position 3,137,773 of record OX382233.1, read on the forward strand.
ATGCACCATGAAAGTACACCCAAGGACAACCCCGCGTTGGTGCAGGACTATTGCAGAACATGGAAACAAAATATACTGGGCTATGGGTGTGGGTGGCCATAATAGATCGGTTACCTTGAACTATGGAAGGTCTATGTCCCCTGCCTGACCAATGATAATATAATTCACAGATAAAATGGCAGGGGGTGACTTGCAGTGTGGATCGCCCGGAGGACACGGTGGAGCATACGCTGGAGGTCTGCCCGGCTTGGGCGGGGCCCCGCCGTGTCCTCGTGGCGGCGATCAGCGGCGGCGATCCCTCGCGGCCGGCCCTGGTCCAGGCCATGGTACAAAGCGAGAATGCATGGCAGGCCGTGACCTCCTTCTGCGAAGCGGTAATGCTCGCGAAGAAGGAGGCGGAGCGCGTGAGGGAGAGGCAATCTCCGCACCCTCACGCCCCTAGCCACCGCAGGAGACGCCCTGGACGGGAGTCAACAGTCGACTCCCGGCCACCGTAGGCGCGGGCTTGCGGGCGGCGAGCAATGTTCAGCTCGCCGCCCGGTAAGGACCAGGCCTGGGTCGACGGCGCGTTGTATTCCACGCGCGCCTCAAAGAGATATCAGCACGAATTGACGGGGTCCGCTAGGGCCGATGCCGCCGGGGCTGCGGGTTGTTCGAAAGAGATACCGTGGCCCCTGGCATAGGCAAGTGAAGTAACACGGGTGGGTTTTAGTGAGTAAAAGTCTGACACGCCCTCCCGCTCAGCCCAGAGCGGGAGAGCTCATTTGATGATTTCCAACCCAAAAAAAAAGGGGGTGACTTGCACACACAATAATGGGCCCCCGAAAACGGTCGTTAGCACATAGTGTCGTAGCAACAAGGGGGCAACATGTCCTGAGGAGCTTTTGAGGAGTGATTCCACGGCTATCAGGACAATCCCGGAAGTACAGTCAAGATCCCTGCCAGCTTCTTACTGGAATACTTCCTTCCTCCGAGCACGTTTGCTCTTACGAATCCCTACTTAAGCCAGCCAATAAAAGCAAGAATGAGGCAGGAGCTCTGTTCCTCGTCAGTGTTCACTCCAGCCGGCCATTAAAGGTAATTTTTCAATTTTTTTATTTGTAATGTGCGTTTTGTTTGTGGAGACTAAAATATTTTTCTTTCTTACTTTCTATTTACATTAAATACTAAATTAAATGACTAACTAACTTACTAGGTATACAAATAAATACAAAAACAAAGGACACTTAAGGACCGGTTTTTTTGATCCGTAGTTAACTCAACCAATTGTTAAAAATAGTAAGTAATGGTTACATTTTTGCAAAATGTGTTTTTTGATCAATTTTTGGTTTATATAATGGTCACTAATGGTTATTTGTTTAACTAATAGTTTATTATTTGTCCATTAGCAATGATATAATAACATTACATAAACTAAAGATTGATCAAAAAACACATTTTGCAAAAATTTAACCATTCTTTACTATTTTTAACTATTGGTTGAGTTAAACTACGAATAAAAAAACTGGCCATTAGGCGCCGAAGTACTCGTCCGCATCGCTGTCATCCGGGAACGTGCCCAGAAGAAGTATTTTTAATAACATAACATGACCTTCTCCGAAAGGATACCACACACGAAGGGTTACACCCACATTTCGCCGGTTTTGTTCAAGTCCCATGTGATAGGGAGTAAGCCCATTGCCAGACCCAGACTCCGAGCTGAGATTAAAAACAGTACGACACACATTCATACAAAATCATTACGTAGGTATAGTATGTCGCACAGCAGTGGTAACAAAAGCAGTTTAAAATGGCCTCTTATTCCATTGAAACTCCATACTACTTTAGGCTAGCTCAAGGTGAAAGTATTCACGCCGAGGACGTACAATCTACTAAGCCTTTTCCCAACTATGTTAAGGTCGGCTACCAGCTTAACCAGATGCATCTGAATGCCAGTATTACACACGTAGAGACTGCTTATCTGACCTCCACAACCCAGTTACGAGTGGTAAGACTGGTTGTGAGACTTTTGGGCTTCTGATTACTCGTAAATACTGTCAAAAATCTAAGAATGACAGCCAGTGCTAACGGCTTAACGTGCTTTCTGTAAAACGGATGGGTTTCGATAAGTCTTCTTCTTTGATCATCCATTACATATCGAGACCCCTCCGTGCCTCCCATCTACGAACCGATCGTGGCTATCTTCGGTTGACCCATGCAGCTGTTATCAGTTAGCCACAAACCCCTCACGTACGGTCTACTGTACTACGAAAACTAAAATCACTATAATTTTCACCCCACCCAGGTTACAAACCAAATAAGTCAACATCATCTTATCGATCGGCCGGCCTTAACGTAAAGCGTTTACTTGAAACTTATTATTTCTCACAACACAAACAATTTGACGTTGAAATGTTATGACAACGCAGTTCATTCAATTATCCCTAATGGCTCCCGTAGCTTAGTTTATGGGGTTCATGGGTAAATAACCCTGAAGTAGATATAAAGCCGTAGGCTTTCCAGAATAAACACGCTGAAGGGACAATGTCCTCGCCAGGGACCATTATGAGCGAAGAAACTTATTTTCATGGATTTATTTTGTTTCTATGACAACTTTCTAAGTTCTTCAATCAGTGCGTCCTCCCCGTCACGACATATCGGTCGGACTGGTCCAGAAATTCAAGGTCGCTCAGCACGCTATGGAGCGAGCCATGCTCGGAGTCTCTTTGAAGGATAAAATCAGGAATGAAATTATCCGGATAAGAACCAGAGTTACCGACATAGCTTGCAGAGTAAGCAAACAGAAGTGGCAGTGGGCTGGCCATGTTTGTCGAAGGACCGATGGCCGTTGGAGCAGACGAGTCCTGAAGTGGAGACCGCGTATTGGCAAGCGTAGTGTGGGACGCCCCCCAGCTAGATGGACGGACGACCTTAAGAAGGTTGCTGGGACGGACTAGATGCGGAAGGCGGAGGACAGGGTGTGGTGGCGCAGCCTGGGAGAGGCCTATGTCCAGCAGTGGACTGCGATAGGCTGAGTTGATTGATGAAAACTTTTTAAGTTTATCTTGGACCTCACACTGGCATCGGTGAAGTAAAACCACCTTCACCATCATTCAGTCATCGTCCATCATCATTCAGTCTGAAATCGCCCACCTGTCCTGAGCAAGAGTAGTGATTAATGCTCTTGCATTCTCTATAATTATGAGAAGAAGCCTTTCCCTGCTGTGGGAGGGGAAATAATATTCTTCCACAATCAGTGTATAGACGCCAGCACATCCAACTACTATAATCTGTCAAATTTCTTTAGTAGATTTTCTACTCTATCGCCAAAGCATAAGGTTCAAAGTGGATTGGGAAAATTTGACAGTTTCGGATAGCTTGATGTGCTGGCGTCTGTTTTTAACAAATTTTATAAATACGTATTGTTGCGCGCCACAATTAATGCCTGATGATGGTGACATTAGTTACCACTAGCGCCATCTAGTTTCTAGTAGAAGAACTTATTAGTTCTTCACTAGCGCCATCTATTATCGATTGGCTGAACTTACTAGAACTATCGACATCTGGTCAGTCGGGGCCGGTATGTACTCGAACATTCTAGATGTTTCTACAATAGAAGATTCTGGAATTATCTGCGGCACTATATAAGGCCGGGACTAGCCGCGACTAATCAGATTTGGTTCTGCGATAGAAGCGAATACATCGAAAGCGATATTCAAGTGCGACTTAAGAGCGATTGTGTTTTATAATTAGTGTGTTTGAGTTGATATTAGTGTTGTTTAATAAAAGTGTAACTTTTGGTAATTTTTATCGGCAGTTTTTATTGTCACGAACCCGAAGCTCGTAACAATTGGTGTCAGAAGCAAGGATTAAAATCATGCCGATTTTACCTAAAGACGACACGGAGGGTATCCGTACCCGGAGTCAACGTCAACAGGAGACGGACCAGAGACGTTTTGGTGGAGCTATGCCGCAGAGGTCGGAGGGCCAGCTACCAACCACGGAGGCCGAAACGTCCGCAGCAGCTCCAGCATCAGCAGCACCAGACTTTGCTGCCCTGATGATGATGCTGCAGGAGCAGGCTCGCCGACAGGAGGAACAGGCTCGTCGGTTGGAAGAACAGCTCCAGCGGGACTAGGAGGAACAGGCCCGTCGGTTGGAAGAACAGCTGCTGCGTGACAGAGAGGAACAGGCCCGCCGACAGGAGGAACAGGCCCGCCGACAGGAGGAACAGGCTCGCCGACAGGAGGAACAGGCTCGCCGACAGGAGGAACAGGCTCGTCGGTTGGAAGAACAGCTCCAACGTGATAAGGAGGAGCAAACGCGCCGCCAGGAAGAGCAGATGCTCCTTATGAAGGACCTTCACGCTACCTTCGGGAAAGACATGAAGGAGGTGAAGGATAAAGTTGATCAACATGACAACCGCCTTTCGGAAGCTGAAATCCGGATCGACCAAGTGTATAATCGGGTTGACAACGTGGTGGGTGACGTAAAGAAAACCGTGATGGCTGATGTAAAGAAAACGCTGGATTACCTTAAAGTTGGGGATGGAATCGCCGCTCCCGTAGCTACAACACCTTCGCTACGTGGATTCAAAGTGCCACCGTTCGACGGAACTTCTTCCTGGTCGGCCTACAAAATCCAGTTTGAGGCTGTCATGAAGGCGAACGCTTGGAGTAAAAGTCAGGCCATGACTGCCCTCACCCTAGGCCTGCGCGACCAGGCCTTAACTGTTCTGGAAGCTCTCGGTAAGGAAGTGACTTACGAGCAGCTCCTTGAGGCATTGGAGGCTCGGTATGGCGACGCTCACCTGGAACACGTGTTTCGTGCGCAGCTCAAGGATCGCGTGCAACGCAGTAATGAAAACCTGCAGCAGTGGGCCCTTGAAGTGGAGAAGCTGGTGCGTAAAGCTTACCAGTCCGTACCTGCACTTATTGATGGGAACCTGGTGCAGGCATTCATCGACGGCATCCGCGACCTTGAAGTTAGAGCTACTGTGAGGCTCGGGCACCACGGGACGCTTAAGGACGCCTTGGCCCATGCACTGGAGGTGGAAGCCGTGCGACAGGATCATCGCTCCCATCGCGTCAGGGAGGTTGCAGCGGCTACAGTTCGCGACCGCAATAAAGGGTACAGCCCTAGGTGCTACGGCTGTGGGGAAAGGGGCCACCTTCGATCCAGTTGCCCCAAGCGAACTGCAGAAAGAGAAGACGGCCGATCTCCAGAGGGCAGTGCAGCTAACAGCACCGCCCAGCACCAGCAGCAGGGAAACGAGTAATAGCCAGGACTGCGGGGCGGGTGCTGGCTGATGTTCAAAGAGCCCCAAGGGTTTCGATCACACAAACCCAAGACGGGAACAGCCTAATCATCAAGGGCGAGCTCAACGGAACGCCGTGTAAGCTGACCATAGACACTGGAGCCACTCGCACGGTTGTCAGTTCCCAACTCATAAGACGGTCCCTTGGGGACTCCGCATACAACCGGGAACACATTAATTTGGTAACAGCCACCGGTCAGCGCATACCCGTCCATGGAGAGAAGAAGATGGGGTTGAAGCTAGGCAACAGAATCTACCTGCATAATGTCATCGTGGCTGATATAATGGACGATTGCATCCTGGGCCTTGACTTTATGAGGAAGAATTGTTGCGAAATTGACGTCAAGCAGGGTGTTTTGAAATGTGGACAAGAGGAACTTTTCGTGGAAGGAGCGTTACCAGGGAACGTGTATAGCCTTAACAAGATTGTTCTTCCGCCGAGATCGGAAACGATTGTGCCGGTTAGTCTTCCTCGGAATCCTGGGCAAACTCATCGTTGTGTACTCGTGGAAAGGGTAGACAATGACCTACCATGGAAAGTGGCACGAACTTTGGTCAGAACCACCGACATCTCAGGGGTACGTGTGCTGAACCTTTGTGATCAGGAACAGGTTATAGAAAAAGGCACACTAGTTGGTACTTGCGAGGAAGTGGATTGGTTGCGTCGATGTCAATATCTATCGACTGGGACCCTCAGCAAGGATGCACAAACGAGAGTGACCACACTTTTAGAAGACTGCCGCAGCGCTCTGTCCCAAAATGAAATGGTCAAGGCGAAGAAAATGTTACTTAAGTATGCCGATGTTTTCTCGTCAAACGATGCTGACATCGGGAGGACTGGCTTAGTTCAACACAAAATAAACACAGGAGAAGAATTGCCTATCCGTCAGCGGCCAAGGAGATTGCCGGTAGCACGCGAAAAGGAAGTGGATACCATGATTGAGGGAATGGTGAAGGATGGTGTTATTGAACCTTCATCTAGTCCATGGTGTTCACCTGTAGTGCTGGTAAGAAAGAAGGACGGCAGCATGAGGTTTTGTGTTGACTATCGTCGTCTGAACGACGTCACGAAGAAGGACAGCTATCCTTTGCCAAGAATTGATGACACGCTGGACATGCTTACTGGAGTAAAGTGGTTTAGCACGCTGGACCTGAAAAGTGGCTACTGGCAAGTTGAAATTGATCCTAAGGACAAGGAGAAAACTGCATTCTCGACAGGAAAGGGTCTGTGGCAATTTAAAGTTATGCCGTTTGGATTATGCAATGCTCCGGCAACGTTTGAAAGGTTGATGGAACTTGTACTTACCGGGCTTATTGGCGATGCTTGCCTGGTCTACTTGGATGACATCATCATCGTAGGCCGTACGTTTGAAGAACATCTTCAAAACCTGGAACGCGTGCTCATGAAGATCCAGAGTGCCAACCTCAAGTTAAGTCCGAAGAAGTGTTCACTATTCAAACGACATGTTAGTTTTTTGGGATATGTAGTGTCTGAAGAAGGTATCCGCACGGATCCAGAGAAAATCGCCGCTGTCAAGGATTGGCCAATCCCAAAAGACAAGACGCAGGTCAGAGCATTTCTGGGTTTGTGCTCCTATTATCGGCGATTTGTCAAAAACTTTGCAGATATAGCCAAACCCCTGCATAAGCTAACCGAGGAGAAGCGACATTTCTGCTGGAATGGAAGTTGTGACATCGCATTCCAGGAGCTAAAGGACCGTCTGTGCAAAACACCTATTTTGGGGTACCCTGATGCGGGCAAGGAATTTATAGTTGACACAGACGCAAGCGACATAGGACTTGGCGGTGTGTTGTCTCAGCGGAATGGCGATCAAGAATTTGTGATAGCGTACTTCAGCAAGTCACTGTCGAAACCTGAAAGGAACTATTGTGTTACGAGACGGGAACTGCTTGCTGTGGTAAAGTCATTGCAGCACTTTAGCAAATATCTTCTGGGGCGGAAATTCCACATACGAACTGACCATGCTGCACTGAAATGGCTATTGCAGTTCAAAAATCCAGAAGGTCAAGTTGCGAGATGGATTGAACTATTGCAGGAATACGACTTCGTGGTCGAACATCGCAGCGGAAAATCTCATGGCAACGCAGATGCATTGTCAAGAAGACCTTGTCCTGAAGACTGCAAGCATTGTACTAGGCAAGAAAGTAAAGAAGTCGTACCTGTGAGGATGCTCAAGACAGACCTCAGCAACGAGTGGAAGGAAAGCCTACAACGTGCACAGCAGGAAGATTCGGACATCAAGCCGATTCTGGAGTGGATGAGGGCCAGAGCTCCTAAGCCCAGGTGGAGCGACGTCTCAGCAATGAGTTCGATCACAAAAAGCTATTGGGCCCAATGGGACAGCTTGGTGATTCAGGATGGAGTCCTGTGCCGTAAATGGGAAAATGCTCGGGGAGACAGCTGTCATTTGCAAATGGTTGTCCCTAAAGCTCAAGTACCGGATGTTCTACAGCTGTACCATAATAGTTGTTCAGGAGGTCATTTGGGAGTAAAACGGACTCTACTGAAGATACGAGAACGGTTTTACTGGGTCCACTGCCGAGACGATGTCGAGGACTGGTGTCGCAAGTGTACAAGTTGTGCAGCTGTAAAGGGACCTCAGACTCGTAGTAGAGGTGCACTGAAATTGTACAATGTTGGCGCACCATGGGAGAGGATAGCCCTTGACGTAGCGGGGCCGTTTCCGGAAAGTGAAAGTGGTAACAAGTATTTCATGGTTGTGATGGATTACTTTACTAAGTGGCCGGAAGTCTTCGCCATCCCAAATCAAGAAGCTTCGACAGTTGCAGATAAATTAGTTTATGAAGTCTTCTGTCGGTTTGGAGTACCTTTAGAGATTCACAGTGATCAAGGAAGGAATTTTGAGTCCCAAATATTCCAGGAAACTTGTCGAGTTATAACTTCTTACCACCCACAATCGGATGGAATGGTGGAACGATTCAATCAGACATTGGAGAGGTACCTAGCAAAAGTTGTGGAAAATCGGCAACGAGATTGGGACAAGCACATACAACCGTTTTTGTTGTCATATAGAAGCGCTGTTCACGAAAGTACATCGGTGACACCAGCTTTCGCAAACTTTGGAAGAGAATTACGGCTGCCTGCAGACCTGATCACCGGAATACCACCTGATGCCCCACGCAGTATAACCGATTATGCGAATCACTTGCGGAACAAAATGAATGACATTTATGAGCACGTCAGACAATCGGGCCAGCAAATGTCTGAAAAGATGAAAACCCGTTATGACCGCAAAATGAACAGTAAAGGGTTCGACGAAGGTTCACTAGTGTGGTTGCACAATCCAGTCCGCAGCAAAGGGAAATCTCCTAAGCTTCAAGCTAAATGGGATGGACCGTACCGGATTGTGACAAAGATCAATGACGTAACCTACCGGATACAGAAAGGTGCAAGAGGTACTCCTAAGATCGTCCATGTGGATCGATTGGCGCGTTATTATGGAGCCGATAATGCTCGGGACGAGCATGTCTTAGGAGGGGGCAGTGTTGCGCGCCACAATTAATGCCTGATGATGGTGACATTAGTTACCACTAGCGCCATCTAGTTTCTAGTAGAAGAACTTATTAGTTCTTCACTAGCGCCATCTATTATCGATTGTCTGAACTTACTAGAACTATCGACATCTGGTCAGTCGGGGCCGGTATGTACTCGAACATTCTAGATGTTTCTACAATAGAAGATTCTGGAATTATCTGCGGCACTATATAAGGCCGGGACTAGCCGCGACTAATCAGACTTGGTTCTGCGATAGAAGTGAATACATCGAAAGCGATATTCAAGTGCGACTTAAGAGCGATTGTGTTTTATAATTAGTGTGTTTGAGTTGATATTTTAAAAATTACCAAAAGTTACACTTTTATTAAACAACACTATGTTTAATAAAAGTGTAACTTTTGGTAATTTTTATCGGCAGTTTTTATTGTCACGAACCCGAAGCTCGTAACAGTATTATCTATTATGGCTGTGTACAGGCCAAGAGTTGCACAGAGAGCCAGGGAGCGTTCCATACTAGGCATCAGGCTAATAGACCAAGTTCCAAACGACGAGATACGAAGACGTACGAAGGTCTTCGATATCGGAACACGTATTATCGAACTCAAATGGACGGCACGGTTGGCGCAGTGGTTAAGCGATTGACTGCTGCGCTGCGTGTCACGTGTTCGATTCCCGCACGGAACAAATATTTGTATGGCCTACAAGTAGTTGTTCCGGGTCTGGCTGTTTGTGTATGTGAGTTTAAATGTTTGTAAACGCACCCACGATACAGGAGAAATTCCTAGTGTGGGGCAACATCTTTTCTAAAAAAAAATGTGGAGTTGGGCAGCACACCTGGCAAGATGCAGTGATAACAGGCTGTGACAGAGAGAGTGGCGTAAGGCGAGATTTTGGTCGGCCGGCGGCGAGATAGGTAGACTACTATGTTGCCTGAGGCTGGCACAGAAAAAGAAAGGCCTGCAAGGGCGCGGGGTGAGCGACCGATGCAGCGACACATGTAGCTGCATCGGTCTCAGCTTCGCGAGGTTCTGGTGGCGGAATGGCGGGGCAGGCTTACACGCCCTACCGCTGGCCTCGTCACCATCGAGGCTGTCCGGCCGGTGCTCGAGCGCTGGGTCGGGAGGAGGCACGGCTCCCTGTCGTTTCGGGTGACGCAGGTGCTCTCGGGGCATGGTTGCTTCGGGAAATACCTGTGTCGCATAAACAGGGAGCCGGACGCCCGGTGTCATCACTGCGTCGACTGCCGGGAGGATACGGCGCGGCATACGCTGGCAGAGTGTGCCGCCTGGGAGGAGCCGCGTCGTGCCCTCATCTCAGAAGTAGGCAGTGACCTGTCGCTGCCGGCTGTGGTTGAGTCGATGTTCGGCAGCGAAGAGTCTTGGGACACGGTGGTTTCCTTCTGCGAAACGGTCGTCTCGCAGAAGGAGGCTGTGGAAAGGGAGAGGGAGATCTCGTCCACTCACCTGGTCCGCAGCAGGTGCACCGGGCGTCGGCAGAGGACGGACAACGACCTCTTCCCGCCCCCCTAAATGGGTCTAGGGGCGACGGACTCGGGGACGCACACATCAGGACCCGAGGTGGCGGCGCGTTTAGACGTCGCGGGGGGAATCTAACACCTCACTCCCCCCCCTGAACCGAGGAGGCCCGCGGCGGCGGGCCGGCACCAGTCGGGGGTTGCGGAAGGATCGTACGTTCCCGCGACCCCCGAGGTAGGTGTGAGACGGATCACCGGGGTGGTTTTTAGTCAGTAAGAGTCTGACAGACCCCGTCGTCGGCCCTAGGGCGGCGGACATCCATGAGGATTTACCACCCAGAAAAAAAAAAAAAAGGAAAAGAAAGGCCTTAACCCAGCAGTGGGTGAAGTCGGACTGTGAACGATTATCATGATGAGTTATGATTCATCATCATCTGCCGAGCCTTTTCTCACATATGTTGGGGTCGGCTTCCAGTCTAACCGGATACAGCTGAATTGGTATTCAGCTGTCGACCCCGGCCGATTTTACATGGAGCTACTGCCTATCTGACCTCCATAACCCATCTTAGTTACCGGGTAATACGATACCCATTGGTAAAACTGGTTGTCAGACTTGCGGGCTTCTGACGACCCGTAACGACTGCCAATGATCCACGACTGACAGCCAGGACCAACGACTATGATGATGATGTTGTGTTATGATTATAATATAATATTCTAATTAAGTAGGATGTTTGGGTGTGTGATTCGGGACATGTTGTAAATATATTAGTTGACTATAATCATTTATATCATTTAAATACATATAATTTACATTTTTTAATATTTTTATAAATAAAAAGACAAAAAAAAATCGTTTTAAAATATTAAAAATAGTAGCCCACCGGTATCGGGAGCAGGGTCCAAGCTACTGGTGGCTAGGGCTCCAGGGACAGGAACCTCTTCTCAATGCGAGCCGTATCGAGGAGTACTGCCTTTTGAATCAGGCCCTTGATCCAACCGCCTAACGAGAGCCTCGACAGATGTTGATCGAGGCTTTCGGCCATAAATAACTGCTGGTATTGTTAACGTTTTATATTGGCATAAACTAATTAATTAGTTTTATACTCAACAGTTGCGATTTCAAACCAACTTTATGAAAAATGTTATTGTGGTCCCAAAAACTTATTTAATTTGAATTTTGATCAAAAAACGCTATTGTTTGAAATTATTTCATTTCAGTTGGCGCCGACGACAATAAACAAAAAAGTTACGACCTGAAAACATATTGAGCTTAAATAAGCATAACACCACGCCTATTTCTTTCAAGGGTTTAAGCAGAGGTGTACTATAGTACACCCATATTTCCTACCACTACCAAGCATAATTCAAACTTCAGTTGCCATTCCTTATTATGGAAAAATACTTAGCCTCACAGACCTCATGCTAAGTAGTAGCATAGGTACCGCATAATCAGCCTATAATGTTCCCAGTGCTGGGACACAGGCCTCCTCTCTGTAGGAGGGAGTGGGCCGTAGTCCACCACGAGGGCCCAGAGCGGGTTGGTAGATGTCACATATCTTCAAAGTTTTGTTTCTGGCACATGTCGGTTTCCTCACAATGTTTTTCTTCACCGATTTGAGAGCAGTGGTGATGAAATATCCATCTGGAACCCATACTACAGTAAATACATTGATATGATAGAAAACGTCCAACGTAGATTTCTCCACAGGTGTCACAAAACGTATCTGCAGTATAACCAGTTGCTCAGTAAATACAATCTTTTAACACTCAGCTCTAGACGTAAACAATTAGAAGCAATGACTTTGTTTTATTTTTGTTTTTTTTTTTTAAAGCGTTGCCCCACACTAGGAATTTCTCCTGTATCGTGGGTGCGTTTCCAAACATTTAAACTCACATACACAAACAGCCAGACCCGGAACAATTACTTGTAGGTCATACAAATATTTGTTCCGTGCGGGAATCGAACCCGCGACACGCAGCGCAGCACGTGTCGTCAATTGTATTTTGACTGTATAGATTTAAACAATGTATTGTGCTATGCAGTCCCCAGGACTGTTCATAGACGGCAAGTACGTGAAGGCAAACTCTTTGCAGTAGGTACCTGCTGTTCTAACACTGGTCTGCGTTCGCCAGTTCAGCGGATGGCAGCAACCTACAATGAAGCATTTGAGCACATAGATATATTTACATGCTCTTTGAATAAGTTTCGTATTTATTATTCTTTTTTCTATTGTTTTTTATAATATTAGCGTAACTGTCATGCATGAATTCACCTCCTAGTGAGTAAGGTTTTAATCATTAATGGTAATCTGTGAACAGCGCTGTGGGTTACATTATATTTATTACTTATGTTTTTCTGTTTATAATATTGCATACTGTAGCTGTTTGTTGTTCCTATTTAATAAAATAAAATAAATATAATTTACACAAAGTAAAATGCCTGTCTGGGTTCGAACTTACAACTCGTAAGTCGCATTCGTTACCACTGGGCCACCACTGGTTTGCAGAAGCAGCATTTGCAACCATTTGGGAAACGAGGTGTTCTAAAAAAACGTTTAAAAATACTAAATACTGAATACCTAAATACATAATTATCTGTACTGTTGATCAGATACGAATCGCTTAATCATTTTGCCAGCTAAGCCTTCCATAGCTTGACATAGAGTCTATTTTAATCCTTGTTTCAATTGATGTTATTTCCACTTTGAAAAATATCAACTTAACTTCAGTACCAATTACGTTGATTTTAGAATGACTAGTATTACTACTGAAAAAGTTCTTGGAAATTGTAGCGCTATTTGAAATTTTATGATTAGGCAGTAAAGCTATTTATCCAAAAACACAATTTCCATTTTGTTAAAATTTTTGGAAAATAAATTGTGAATGCAGAATAGACAAATTGAATGTGATGTGTGATTAATATAACAGACTTGGCTGAATAATAACAGCCGCACAGGTCAATTAATCAGGTTAGGTTGGGTGACCATCTTAACATGCCGAGACCCTCCGTCGTCCCGTCGTCTCGTCCTCCACTAAAAAGATTTTAGTTTTACAAAAGTTTACTTGTAATATCCTACTAATAATATTATAAACGTGAAAGTTTGTATGGATGGATGAATGGATGGATGGATGGATGGATTACTGTTTGTTACTCTTTCACGCAAAAACTACTGAACAGATTTGGATTTAGTTTGGCACACAGATGGTTTATAATCAGGATTAACATATAGGATACGTTTTATCCCGATATTCCCACGGGATCGAAACTTATGCGGGCAAAACCGCGGGGCGCAGCTAGTTCAATTATATTTAAATCCCGTTTCCACGACAAACAAGATCTAACAGGTTAGCATTTAATTAAACCTTTGCAGTATTTTTTAAAGTTATTTTCTTTAATAAAAACTAGTTTCTGTATGCGACTTCTTCCGCGTGAATTTCCTGGGGGCCTACTCCAAAGTGCGAATGTTCGGGTCGGACCGACACAGGGCCGAACCAAATATTATCGAAAAATGCGAAAAACGTTCGGATCGGCTCAGTTGGGTCGGGACCATAGTCAATATTCGAAAGAGTGTACGAGTGTAGGATCGGAACCGACCGAACCAAATAGTAACTTCGTAGCAGGAAACGGCCGAACATTCGGCCGATACTACTTCGGAGTAGACCCCCTGGTCGCAATGCATCGTCGGCCCGTACTATTACTTAATTTTCGCTTATCGTTCCTTCACACCCCTTTTTTTTTTTCCTTTTCGCCAAAGGGTATTAGCGTGATTTTAAGTAGCCTATAGCCGTTCTCAACCATTAGGCTAACAGATGAAAAAATATTTTTTCAAATCTGACTGGTAGTTCCAGAGATTAGCGCGTAAAAAAACAAACAAACTCTTTAGCTTTGTTGATTTAAAAAGGGTTCGAAGTATTTTTTTAATGTTTTTGTTTTTGTTTAATATTTTTAAAAGGGTTTGATCAGTAGGTGGCCTTGTCACGCTCATTATAGAAAATATTATAATAATTTACGCTATTCGTGTTTTGTGTAAATGACACCTCTTAACAAAAGACTTATTACAAAGGTGGGCAGTTTTCTTTTTACTTTGTTTAGAGGTTTACTTTTTTACCTTGCAAAGGTAATTCATCGTAGTTTTTATTTCATAACTTTTTTTTTCATGTCGCTCCACATTGCTCTATCATCGGAGCGTTTACAGTTACAAAATCTATATATCTATTTAAAAACGAATGTACGTTTGTTTCTCCCGTATGCGTTCCTATACCATTCATCCGTTTACGATGACATTTTTATGTTGTCGTGCGCAAACCCACGGTGGTACCTACCAGACAATGAAGTCGCTGGCAACAACTATACAACTGTGTAAAACCACATAAAACCACGATATTACAGAAAAAAGCAGCCAAGAGAAAGTCGATGCAGGTTCAGTACAATATTTATTTATTTATTTCCTAACATGCATTCGAATTTCATGACACATTAATAATAATAATCCCCTGATCGCTTTCGGTCACGCTGGCCAATCTCAACTAAAATTAGCCAGGTTCGCAGGAGATATTATAATGCACAAGTGTGTGCGCAAACACAGGTGCATTCTCTGTTCCTTTATTCTCATAGTCCGATGGGATGGCAATCCGACACGACCAGGGACATATCAGGCGCAAGACCAACGGCTTTACGTGCTTTCTGAGGCACGGGGCGGGGCATCACACCACCAACTTCCAAATTCGGGGCAGCTACTGAGAAATTCTTAATGGAAAAACACCCAATAACATTTTGACCGACCTGGGAATCGAACCCAGGGTCCCATGCACAGCAGTCGCGCTTGCGACTACGACACCATCAGGTAGTCAAATGACACTGTATTAAGATATGTACCCTGTAAGGACACTGCAAATTTTATATATCAAATTACATAATATTATAATATTTTTTCTAATAATTACAATTTACATTATACTGAACATTAACAATTAAACATAATTACAAAAATCTGTTGCATTTTATTTGAATATTAATCATTGTCAATTTGCTCATTTATTTCTGTTTTATAGATAATTTGGTATCTAGTCATTTATTATTTCACATTTTTTAACACTATTTTATTACTTATTTATTCTTATAGCGGCTATAGTAGTACACACTCGGTGAAAATTTCAAGTGTCTACCTACCTATTACGGTTCAATAGATACAGCCTTGTGACCAACGGACGGACGGATGTCTAGCGGAGCTTTAGTAATAGGGTCTCGTTGGCACCTTATGAATACATACATAATCAGTCTATAAGGTTCCCACTGCTGGGACACAGGCCTCCTCTCTGTGAGAGGGAGTGGTAGCGTAATCCACCACGCGGGCCCAGTACGGGTTGGAAGATATCTCCGATTTTTTGGTTCTAGGAGATGCAGGTTTCTTCACGATTACTTTCACCGTTTCAAGAGCAATGATTGTGAAATAATTTACACAAAGTAGAGGGCCTCTCTGGGTTCGAACCCACAACCTGCAACTCGTAAATCGTGACCATTACCACTGGGCCACCACTGTTCTCTTTTGGGCACGGAACCCTAAAAAATCATTTAACTTGTTATTTATTGTGTTTGTGTTCTTTTTTTGTATTTTCTTTCTTTCTTTCTTATGTAAAGCACGGTTTTCTGAATAAGAACACTTAGTTACAAAAGCAGATTGTAATTAACTAGTAGATACTCCGGTTTGTTCGAATTCCCAGTCTAGAATATTCAACGAACGTAAAATTTAAGAAAAACATTTTCTGATAAGATTCTGCAGAAGGAAAAGCCGAAGAAACACGGGATTTATCGGACAGCGGTCTTACGAGCTTTAAGCGATATCTGAATATTTTCATCTGCTTTCTACGAAGCTCCGCAACTCGATTTTAATAATGATCAAGGTGGAGGTTTATGATGGCATGTGAAATTGGATAACTAGGAGATATATTAACTAACTAGCTGCGCCCCGCGGTTTCGACCGCATAAGTTTCGATCCCGTGGGAATATCGAGATAACAGTATACTATGTGTTAATCCTGGTTATAAACTATCTCTATGCCAAATTTCATCAAATTTGGTCTAGCCGTTTGAGCGTGAAGAAGTAACAAACATACAAACACACACACTCACAAACTTTCACCATTATAATATTAGTGTGATTGTCCTGCGACAAGTTGCGTAAAGTATGCCCCCAGATCTTTGGTCATCTTTTTTCTCCGAAAGCAGTATAACGCGCCCTCAAGGAAATCAAATTAAAAGTACGTATGGGGTTTTCTGACCACGTTGTTTGCCGTAAAATATATCAAAACCTATAAATCCTTTATACTTTATTTTACCACTAGCAAAGCAAACAACAATGTACAAACTTTACTAATACCTTTATTCTTTAAAAAAAAAAAAGTAGCCGTAGACATTCCTTATAACAGCTCAGCTATCTGCCAGTGAAAGTCCCGTCAAAATCGGTTCAGCCGTTTCGGAGATTAGGTGGAAAGAAACAGTAAAACAAAATAAAATAAGTACCGTATATGTATTACATAATAATTATTATCCATTTTGTATAAAACTGTTATATTGAAATTACAAACATTTTTTTTAATGGTATCTCTACCTAGGAGGTTGTCGTCTGCTTAATTAACTTCACTTGCCTGTGGTTGCCACAATAAATTAAGTCCTCCAGCCAAGGCTTAAAAAACTTCAAAACTAAGCGACTACACGCTAAGGTCCCCTGCGGGGTACTCGGGGGGGGGAACTCGGCTTAGGGCATCGCAGGCTAGATCGGATTTAATTATCGAATTATCGAACCTATCTATACCCCAAGGCGAAATAATCTCTTACGCAGATGACACTGCTCTTATATTCAACGCCGACAATTGGGATGAGGTATTTAACGTTGCACAATGTGGATTTGATCTCGTAAAGGTATGGCTGCAAAATAATTTACTTACTCTGAACAGTGATAAAACTAAATACTTGACTTTCAGCATAAGAAATCCACCTAATCTGCTTACTACAAAGCATTGCCTTATTCCACACAATTGTCCTGGAATAGATAACTGTAATTGTGTACCTCTAGAACGTGTCAACAATGTGAAATATTTAGGAATAATTATAGACCACAATTTATCCTATAAGGCACATATTAAAGCTTTGTCGGGACGAGTAAGAAAACTAATTTATATCTTTAAAACTTTGCGACATGTTGCTGATCTCAAATAATTAAAACAAGTTTATATCTCTCTTTGTCAATCCATTATTAATTACGGGATAATTGTGTGGGGAGGAGCTACCAAAACTACTCTAAAAGGCCTTGAGATAGCTCAGCGTGCAATTCTAAAAGTTTACACTTTTCGTCCAATTCGCTTTCCCACAAACATTTTGTACAATTCATGCGAAGTCCTTACAGTGAGACAATTGTTCTTACTCAACATTGTACTAAAACAACATGGTGAGCTTATATATGATACTGATCTCACAAAGAAACGCAGAAAACATGACGTTGTGGTCCGTATACATAAACCTAAAACCTCTTTCATAAAGAGATTCTTCGTCTTTCTAGCACCACATGTGTATAATAAAATTAATAAATCCATAAATATTTTTTCTCTTAACAAATTCCATTGTAAAAAGAAGGCATATGAATTTTTAATGAAACTATCATACGAAGACACTGAAAAATTTATTCAAATAATCAGTTAATATTTTTGTTTGTATATCTATATATATATATGTATATTCACTCTACTCCTGTGCATTTATCATGTTGACACATGTATACACTTACACTTACACACAGAGACACCCCCACACACACACACACACACTCACCCTCTCATCCTCACACACAAATTCTCACACACACAAAAAATTGTTAGTAATTTAAGTGTAGTTTACCTTAATTTCTTATTTCTCTTTGATTTGTAATGGTCCTAAACTCTTGCTTCTTGCTTATTTAGTCTAGTATATTGTTTCTGAGGGGAAACGGCGCTGTTTAGCTGAGATACAGGCTCACGCCTAGTTCAGCTGCGGATGCTCATTCTCTTATTTATACTTAAACTGTAAGCCTAATATTTGTAAGAATGTACTGTACCTACCCACTGTTTTGAGTAAATAAATATTATTATTATTATTATGTCGATTATTTATTTAGTCGTCTTATTTTATTACATTTTTAAATATTAGTATGATTAAATAAAAAAATAAAAAAAAACATTTAAAAATAGTGATCCACCGGTGTCGGGAGCAGGGTCCAAGCTACCGGTGGTTAGGGCTCCAGAGATAGAAACTTCCTCACAATGCGAGCCGTATCGAGGAGTACTGCCTTCTGAATCAGGCCCTTGATCCAACCGCCTAACGAGAGCCTCGATAGATGTTGATCGAGGCTGTCGGCCATCAGGCCATTGGCCGATACGACAATCGGCACAATGACAGTTGAGCTCACATTCCACATGTTTATTTTATTATTATTATGTCGTTTATTTATTTAGTCGTCTTATTTTGTTACATTTTTAAATATTAGTATGATTAAATAAAAAAATAAAAAAACATTTAAAAATATAAAAAAATAGTGATCCACCGGTGTCGGGAGCAGGGTCCAAGCTACCGGTGGTTAGGGCTCCAGAGATAGAAACCTCCTCACAATGCGAGCCGTATCGAGGAGTACTGCCTTCTGAATCAGGCCCTTGATCAGAAGGGATAAAAAAAAAAAAAAATGTATTTTCTGTCTTTCTTCTCTCAAATAAGACTGACAAAGAGAAAATATTACCGTTGTGATGATACTACCAGCTTCTTGCGAATGTGCTCTGCCATCTGTCAGTGAAAATTCTAGTGTCTACAGTCCATCAAAATCTTGCCCTTATTATTATTATGTCGTTTATTTATTTAGTAGTCTTATTTTATTACATTTTTAAATATTAGTATGAATAAATAAAAAAAAAAAACATTTAAAAATATAAAAAAATAGTGATCCACCGGTGTCGGGAGCAGGGTCCAAGCTACCGGTGGTTAGGGCTCCAGAGATAGAAACCTCCTCACAATGCGAGCCGTATCGAGGAGTACTGCCTTCTGAATCAGGCCCTTGATCCAACCGCCTAACGAGAGCCTCGATAGATGTTGATCGAGGCTTTCGGCCATCAGCCCATTGGCCGATACGACAATCGGCACAATGACAGTCGAGCTCACATTCCACATGTTAACAACCTCGCGTGCTAAGTCAAGATATTTGATTTGTTTATCTTTCTCAGCTTTCACGAGGTTCCCATCATGTGGAATGGTAACATCAACAATCATTGCGCGGCGCACTAATCGATCTATCACCACTATATCAGGTTTGTTGGCGACAACAGTCCTGTCAGTGATGATAGACCGATCCCAGTACAACGTGACATGGTCATTTTCGAGAACTGGGTCGGGCACATACTTGTAATATGGTACCTCAGAGTCGACAAGTTTATATTTCAAAGCAAGTTGCTGGTGAATAATCCTGGCTACTTGGTTATGCCTGTGCAAGTACTCGCTGTTAGCCAGACGAGAACAACCAGAGATAATATGTCTGATGGACTCACCCGGACGGTGGCATGCCCGACACACGTCAGCCGTCCCGTCCCTCATAATATGTCTCCGGTAGTTATTCGCCAAGATAACTTCGTCCATAATTGCACAGACAAAACCTTCAGTTTCCCCGAAGAGGTCACTGAAACGCAGCCAGGATACGGACGCTAAGAAATCTACACCGGGCTCATGAAGAGCCCGATAGAAGCGCCCGTGAAGCTCCTTGCTTTGCCATACCTTCTTGCGGTCATCGGTAGTAAGTACTACAGGTTTGCGCCAGTTCTCTTTCGCCATGGAGAGCGGGGTGAGCCCCTTGTCCATTGCGACCACATCACGGTGCATACCCACTTCGGCTTTTAAAAAATATTCCCTGAGACTGCACACCTCGCGGTTGTGCAGGGTCTTCGCATTTAAAAATCCTCGACCCCCACACTTCCGCGGGATATACAGTCTCATCACCGATGATCGTGGGTGATGCATCCGGTTTGCGGTCAGCAGTGTACGGACTCTTCTATCTAGGGCATCGAGTTCAGTCTGAGTCCATTTGAGTATGCCGAAAGAGTACATCAAAACCGGCATGACCCAGCCATTGAAGGCGCGCACCTTATTTCCGCCTGAAAGAAGACTAATTAATACCTTCTTCAGGCGACAAAAGAAGCGCTCCTTCAACGATTGCTTCATGTCAGCATCGTTGATGCCTAACGCTTCCGACATACCCAAATACTTATAGCTTTCGAGTGAGGAGAGGGATCTAAGGTGTATGGAATCCGAAAGTGGAATTCCCTCGGATTCCATAATCTCCCCCCCCTTTACAAGCATGACTGCACATTTGTCCACACCAAATTCCATCCAGATGGCACTACTGAAAGTTTCAGTTACCTTCAGTAGCTCCATCAGATGCAATTTGTTAGGGGCAAAGAGTTTCAAATCATCCATGTAGAGGAGGTGAGATATGACCTGACCACCTCTCTTCAACCGGTAGCCTAGACCTGAGTCCTCCAGCAGTGTGCTTAGAGGATTCAGGGCTAAGCAGAACCAAAGTGGACTCAAACTGTCGCCCTGAAATATTCCCCGCTTAATCCATACAGGCTCATCATTCCCCTGGATCTGTCGACACCCTGGATAGCGAAGGACCGTCTTCCACTGTCTTATACACGACTCAAGGAAGGTGCGTAGAGTTGCATCTATCTTGTACAACTCCAGCACCCTCATGAGCCATGTATGTGGCACCGAGTCGTAGGCCTTCTTATAATCTATCCAGCATGTCGACATATCCTTGCGGGATCGGCGAACCTGTTGGCTAATGGCCATGTCTATGAGGAGTAGCTCCTTAGTACCGCGGGACCCATTCCTAGATCCATTTTGAGAGGCAGACATAATCGAGTAACTGTCAATGTGTGTGTTAATTTTCGCTCTCAAAATGGATGTAAGAAGTTTATAAACCGTCGACAAACACGTGATCGGTCTATAATTCTTGGGTTCCGCGGGACTACCTGACTTATGGAGCAGGTGGGTAACGCCTGTTGTTAGAAACTGTGGTAGTGACCCAGACTCTAAGGATGACTGGAACTGAGATGCCAGGCAAGTGTGTGAACTAATTAGCCATTTTAACCAAAAGTTATGCAGTCCGTCCGGTCCCGGTGATTTCCAATTCGGTAACGGACGGACTGCTTTGGCTACGTCTAATGGCGTAATTATGACTGGTTCCATTTCTGGTATAGTTCCACACACTCGCTCGATATCGCGCATCCAGCCACCCTCAGCGTGACAGACGGGCACCGACCAGATGCTGCGCCAGAATGCACTAGTGGTGGCATCATCCGGGCGGCACACGTCCGTCACGTTTTGTTCAGGTCGCTCCCAAGTTCTATATACCCACCTCTCATCGCTCTGGAACATGCGATTCTGCGTGTACCGATCAACCCGCCGCTTATACCGCCGAATACGACTCGCCCATGCACAAACTTTCTGCTTCAGGAAGTCGATGCGCTCTGTGACATTGGACATGTATTCCCGAGGGCTGATTCCAGTCCCCGAAAATGCCTGTCTTACAAAGCGCATCACTCGTGGTCGTGTGTTGCCCTCCCTGAAGCAGTATAGTTTACCGATGAGTACCCTGGCCCCATCGATACGACGCTCGATCCTGTATCGCCAGGCTGGTACGGCTGGTTTTGGTCGAGTGGCTGCGTCACAATTTGGAAACTTGACGTTAGCTAAACGACATGTCGCCACAGCCGCGCAATACAAGATCGAGTGTGTATCAACGAGATCCTCGCTGCTCTCGAAGAAATTCTTGAGCTGCGAGTCCAAGGCACACACTAGTGCCCTATTTTTTTTGTGCATAGGTAGCCGTGGTATTCGGGGTCTAAGTTCGGTTGGAGTGGACCTATACTCGCGAAACGCATCTTCCAGTGCGCTCCTCAGTCGGACGTTGTACTGGCTACTTACTGTGTCAACCCTATCATCATCTTCTTCAACACGATTGGACCGCGGCGGGATGGCATCAATAGTTGACGCTTGTGCCGCGGTTTGTGCCAGAGTCGAGACGATTTGGTTGTTCAGTACCTCTGAGCGCAGCCTATCAAGTGCTATGTCGTCCAACCTGTGATTGCGTTGGATGACCCGCACCTGATCCGACAGTCGTTGGGCCGAGACGTTGACGGTTGGTTCCAGTTCCTGGAACAGAGACAGCAACCTATCACGGTACGCAGTGAGGTTAGTTCCCCCCTCTGTAGACCCGTAGTATGCGCGCATGACGTTCTCGTTCATAGACTGAGTCCATCTCATGCGCTGCACACAACCACCGGCAGCGGGGACCCGGCTCGGGGCCGGATGGCCCCTAAGTCCCAAGCTCCTCGGTGGCCGGCCTCTCCCCTGCCGACGTACAGGTGTTGGCGACGTCGGCGGGGAAAAATATTCGTCGCTCGAGCTCGACGCAACTGCTACGGCCGGTGTCACAGCACTCTCGATGGGGCTGGATTCCGGCGGCGGCAGGGCGGGGCTGAGCGACGACTCCGGAGGTGGTAGGCGTGCACGGCGAGCTGCTGATCTCGTCAACATTTTCAACATTTCATTTTCACGTTTTTATCGGAGGTGACATGACAGATGTCACCTCCGGATCGGCAGTTTTCGATGCAAGTTTTTGTTTCTGTTCATTGTATTTATATAAAATTTTGTTTATGTGTTGATAATATTGGATTTTCTGATATGGTTTTACGGATATATAAATATAAAAACTGCTTCTAAAAATTATATATTAGGAAATTGTGAACAGATGACAAAAGAGACGTTGACGTTGACGTTATTATTATTATAATTAATTACAGACACTTCAATTTTATTTATTTACATAGTTACATATTTTTTTTCAACAAATCTACAAAAAGCTGCAACATTCCATATCCTTAATTTGTTCTTCTAAAGGTCCATGTTATAGTAAAACATACTATAAAGAGTAATACATTACAGTCCGTTATCGAGTCATTCGTATTCCGGGTGCTTACTGTATCGATCGCGGGGGGACGATTACTCGCTCCATGTTACAGTGCTAAGCAATGTCTTTATATTAGGGTAACGTTGCCTGTTCCTGTCATAGTGTTAAATGGATTAAAAATGAGACGATTGATAATAATGTTCTATACTACGGCCGTCGAGAGAATGCGTTCCTAACATTTATTTATTTAATACTTCCAGCACATATGTGTACAGTGATACTCCTACAATTTACAGAAGCGGACTTAACGCATTTTCTACCAGTCAACCTTTGGGTGATGCAGAGACAAACAGTGGTAGGAGCAATCATGATAATTGAGGAATAAATATACATCATCACCATTTCAGCCGAAAGACGTCCACTGCTGGACATATGCCTCCCCAAAGCACCTCCACTTCGACCGGTTGCGTGCTTCATGAATATATGTACATATATATAGGTACTAAAAAGAAATATGTTGTTTTGATCTATAATATTTATGTATTTAGAAATATGTAAGTATGTTTATCAGTTGTCTAGTACCCATAACACAAGCTCTGCTTAGCTTGGGACTAGATGGCGTTGTGTGATAGTTGTGGAATATTTATTTATTATGTTATTTTTTTGTTTTTTTTTTTACTTAAGCGTCATGTTTGCCACAAATAAATGTATTTTCTGTCTTTCTTCTCTCAAATAAGACTAACAAAGAGAAAATATTACCGTTGTGATGATACTACCAGCTTCTTGCGAATGTGCTCTGCCATCTGTCAGTGAGAAAATTCTAGTGTCTACAGTCCATTAACAGTTATTTTACCTCTGATTTTGCATCACTGTCGAAATCACAGTGATTTTTAATAAAAATCAAAATCAAAAGTCATTTATTCAAATGAGGCTGAGAATCAGCACTTTCCGAACGTCAAAATTACATAAGACAGTCCCCCAAAACGCCCGCCCTTCACTACTTCCTAGTGCTTTCACTGGGAAGAAGAAGTGGCGCAACAAACTCCCCAGCAGCACAGTCTGTTCAGTTAAGAAAAAACTTGCTTCTATACAATTAACATTCTGATACGGTTACTGTGGGTTGCTGTTATTGACAACTCGGTCAAAATCATTGTGATCTTTATCCTCGTTACAATAAGGTTGCTGCTGTTAGAGGTTAAATAACTATGAATGGATTGTAAAAAACATCAAATTCGTTTGTATGAAACTGACAGTCGTCAAGAACGCATTCTCTCGTTGGTCGCGTTGTAGTTTCATAATTTTTACATGCCTTTTTGTTTTTATTTTATTCATTAAGGGATAATAAACAACTATAACATAATATATAACACATAGGGTTAACAAAACTTTAAGTAGTACACGTAATGTTGCAGTCCACTGAATTATCCGCAGATAATGTCGCATATCATATGTAAGAATAACCTACAAAAATTACTTTTCATGTCTCAGTCGAGAGCAGCAGTGGTGGTGGCGGGTTCGAACCCAGACAGGCTCTTTACTTTATGTAATTTATATCTTCACCACTGCTCTCAAAAACGGCGAAGGAAAACATCGTGAGGAAACCGGCATGTCCTAGGACCAAAAATTCGAAGACATGTGACATCTACAAACCCGCACTGGGCCTGCGTGCTAGATTACGGCCCATTCCCTCTCACAGAGAGGAGGCCTGTATCCCAACAGTGGGAACGTTATAGGCTGATTTTGCATGGTCATTATGCAGTGTCCTCCAATGGGTTAATAATAATTTCTATTGTAAGCAGCAATCACTTAAACAAAATAAAAAATCAATATATTTTATTTCATATAAACCCATATGGGCACTTATGAAACGTCAGAAGCTAGGTGCACGGTTCCAATTGGTTGTTTTCTATGGAGGAGAGCCGGCCAGAAACTCCACGGTTACTCTTTTATAAATAAAATTGGCTTTTACAATGTTTTCAAATTACAGGAGGCATGGGAGGATAGCGTAGGCCTGTAAACCAGAACCAGGTACTTGATAAAATACAAAAATGGTCTACAAAGTCCTCACATTTACAAAATATAGAAGAATCAATAAAAAAATAGATAAAATATAAAAACCTATTAAAACCAAGTGACATGACTGCCATTACAACCACTAATAAAGAGTCGAAATTAGAATGATCTGTATATAATGTCAAATAATAAAAAGATTATGTCAAAGAAGTATGTAAAAAATAAATAAACATCGTAATTTGAGAGCAGTTAATAGACATTTACGTAGTTATGCCGTTAATGAGGTGCCAGGTAAGCCACATGTGCAGAAGGAATTATTGCCAAACTACCTTGTCTTCAACGTAGTATTTAATCTTATAATATTATGCTTTTTTGACAAGGACACGTTTCATGAGGGTTTTGAACTTTCCATCGCTAAGTTCTCTAACCGGCATTGGCAACTTGTTATAAAAGCGGACGCTGTTTATAAGAAATTACTTGCTAGTTTTAGTTACTCTAAATTTATGTATCACAATTTCATATAAGATAACTTAAGAATTTAGTAATTAGTAGATAGTAGTAGTTAAATAAGTAATTAGATAACTTATCTGTTCTAAAAAATATGTTGGACGCCCACGAGCTTCCCGGAACGAAAAAATGCATGTTATCTGCCAAATAGAGCGATAGGAATGGTTTCGATAATATTCATTTTTACTCTAACATTTATGATAAAAAACGTATGACGAGCTTGGGTTTTATTTTTCTAAGGAATCCTTATCGTCTCCTCAAATTGTCCGTATATTCGAATCTTATCTGGCATTCTTTAACATTTGTATGAAATGGCTATAATGCGGCAAATGGACGTAGTGGGCCAATTTGATAAACAATTTATTTCCCAAACTAATAGAGCCGCGTTGCGCTGTCGCGTCGTGTCTGTTTGCAGGAGCCTTAATGTTTTCCGGATGTCTCTGAAATGTGTGCCTAAACCGTTTTAATATTCGATAGAGCGAGGTTTTCATTACTCTGCTTCTTACGGTAAATTATTTCATTCCATTTTTTATTTATTTACTTACAAAACATTTACATTATGTTTGAAATCGTTGCCTATGCTAAAAATAATAAAAAAATTAAGATTCATAATACTAGTAACACATTTAAAAATTAACATCATAGCTCAAACTCAAACCCTAACTATTTATTTCAAATAAACCAATTACAGGCACTTTTGAATTGTCAAGGTCGGTCAGTCAAAAAGATGAAGCTAGTTGCCCATTCCAAAGCGTAGTAGGTACCTATGGAGAAGAACGGGCAAGAAACTCCATGGACATTCTTTTAAATCATAATAATATCGTTACAAAGTATTGGTTACATCATTCATGTTCAAAATTATGCATGTGATAACGATGCAGAACGTTAAAAGCGTCCGTAATTAAAAGATAAAAAAAAACAATTCAAATATTAAATTAAATCAAAATAAGCCATGGCAGCAAAGACTTGACCAGTCCCTACTGACGGCGCCCGTTCACGAACGTGACGCATAGATTAGCACCATTCAGCTCAACCATTTTGAAAGGAGCTCAATTATAACTCAACTAAAATGACCTACAGTAAAATTTGCAATGTCACCTCATTAAGAACTTAAGATTAGAAATAGAAATTGTTTAAAAATTACTGCCAAATTAAAAGTTCAATGTCAACTTACATTTGTCATTTAAAAATAATGTCCATATCACTCATAAAACAATCATTTTACTCGGCTTTAGAGTGGAGAAAAAGCATGGTTATAATATTACATGTCGTCAACGAGTATAGTATAGTGTGTGGCTACAGCCGATCGATTCTGTAAAAATCTCACCGTGAAAAGTTAGGTGAAGTGAGCTTAGAGTGAGTTGTCAATAGTGTCAATCCCTTAGCATTAAATGGAATGACCGCTCACTCCACGCTCACTTCACCTAAGTTTTCACGGTGAGATGGTTACAGAATCGCACTGCTGATATACATATTCAGGTGGCCCGTGAAACGACTTCCAACGATGATTAGACGGCAGTGTTTTTATCGATCGTTGATCATAGTTAAGAATTTATTATCTAAACTAATATTATAAAGAAAAAAAAATTTTTTTTTGTATGTTTGTCTGTTACGCTTACACACTAAAACGCTTTTGAATAAACTTGTCACATAGGTAGACTATGACCTGCACCCTAACTGCGAAACACACAATCAATGTCAATCTGAATCATTTTGAAGGATATAGCTAATCCATTGCTTCATAAGTTCGAAAAAGGTTACCTTCATAAAGTCTGATCAACACGTAAATAACGCAATGAATGTTGTTGAACTGTCAAAATGAAACCGATTCTGATTGATTGTGTGTTACGCAATTAAGGTGCTGGAATAGGACATAAGATACTTTTATCCCGATATTCTCACGGGATAGAAATCAATATTAAAAGTCATTTATTAAAGTTAAGCTGAGAATTAGCACTTTTCGGACGTCAAAATTACAAAAGACACATCGAGACTTATACGAGTGAAACCGTGAGGCACAGTTATTAAAATTTTAATAAAATGCGACATAGATAAATATAAGAAATCAGAAGTCAGTTGAGAATTGCCCAAAACAAAAAGAAAACGTTTAACTCTTACATTATGTGACAGGCCTGTTGGTCTAGTGGTTAGTGACCCTGACTGCTATGCCGGAGGTCGTGGGTTCGATTCTCACCCAGGACAAATGTTTGTGTAATGAGCACGATCATTTGTTCTGTGTCTGGGTGTAATTTATCTATAATATTTATGTATTTAGAAATATATAAGTATGTTTATCAGTTGTCTAGTACCCATAACACAAGCTCTGCTTAGCTTGGGACTAGATGGCGTTGTGTGATAGTTGTGGAATATTTATTTATTTATTTATTATAAATAATTGCTGAACATAAATGGGGTTGTTTCGGGAAGACTCTTTCCAAAAATTTATTTTTGACATTTGTGTCGTTTCATTGGCCAACATGTACCGGTGTACAGACCCTGTGTACAGTGGCAAATGTATACAGGGTCGCAGGAACATCGACGCGCAAACTGTAACCATAAATTCAGCACATGATTCTTGCGTGAAAAATTCACCAGATCAAAAAAAAAAAAAACTGCTGTTTCATAGTATATATACAATACCAGCGCGGTCAAAACGTATGGAACAGAATTTTTTTTTAATAACCTAGGATAAATTTGAACTCAAGGGATTTTAGAATTATGTGCTCAATCTACTGGTAACACCAGTACGATTCTGTAACCATCTCACCGTGAAAACTTAGGTGAAGTGAGCGTTGAGTGAGCTGTCATTCCAACTAATGATAGGGATTGACAACTCGCTCTAAGCTAACTTCACCTAACTTTTCACGGTGAGATTTTTACAGAATCGATCGGCAGGTTGCGCGTCGATGTCCCTTCCACTATGTATAGTAACTTGCCAAAATTAATTGGTGAAACTTTGCTGTGTTATGGAAGTCGGTATCTTATAACAAAAATACAAATACAAAAATCGTTTATTGTCACAATTTTTTTTATTTTCATATATATTTTTTTTAAATAAAACGTTGCCCTACAATAGAATTAGTATTTATTATACATGATACGTGTTTGGAGCCTCCCTTTAAGTAAATAATGCCTGTATTAGGAGACTCCGATCTTCCATATACCTACTTATACTAACTGTGAGTTACTATGAAATTTGATAAATTAAAAATTAAAAAATTACATAATTATTAAAAAAAAAAAACAATTTATAAATGAATTACTAACAATAGATAACACAATTTCTTGTTGTAGTTCGTGGAGTAATGTGTGTTGTAGTGTAGTGAAGTGTAGTGTTGTGTGGGTGGTGTAGTGTAGTGTAGTGTCGTGTGGCAAAAAAAAAACATGTTTTGAACTAGGAACGGTGAAAAACTCTCCACCATTTTCGTATATTTTCATACATACTTATTTGTTTCACAAGATTAGCGTCGTTGATTGCTCTACACAGTGTGCACATGTAGTCAACTTCGGGTATTTCTTCTATACCGTGATATGAATAGTGATTGGTCCACTTAAAGAAATCGTAATACATTTCCTTGTTTTTGATGGAATCAACTATTTTGTTTACTATCTCCCTTATGTCTAGCTTCCTTATATCCAAATAGGATCCGTCTGGCAGAAACCTGGAAAATTAAACGAATTATTTTATGTTTCTTTAAATAAATTTTATGCAAGTGCATAAAGTCGGGGATATTAAAGTAGACTATACCCTGTCCATTAGGTAAACCGTTTTTTGACAGATGGAACTAGTGTTTGCAGCAACACACAATACATTGATTGATACATGTACGGTATTATAATGTATGTAAGAAGCCATAAATAAGATAATTCAATAAGATAAGGCAGTTTATATATTTTTTTTATTACACATTTTAAAGTTAACTTTTACGTAATCTGGAAATGTACGTTCTAAGACAGCTGTAAAAAAACGGTTAACCTAATGGACAGGGTATAGTCGAAGCAAAAACATGGTTTTTGTAAAATGTTCAAAAGGTACATCACATTGAGAAAATCTTGCTACAATATAAGTACAGGGTGGCAGGGACCTCGTCGTGCAACCTGTTACAATGGATTCAGTGCATGATTCTGATTTCCTCTGCGTTAAAATTGTTCATCGGTTATTGCATGCAATTTGTTATCTATAATTTAATTGTGCTTTTGGGTGTTGTATTCTTTTGTGTGCACGAAATAAATGATTTATCAATACACCCAAACTTATGCATACTTTTCTTGTAAAAATAAATTTGTAATCATTGTAATATGGTAATGCGCAGACTTGTTTAAAACTAATGATAGCGTGCA
This sequence comes from Apamea epomidion, assembly GCA_947507525.1. Classification (NCBI taxonomy): domain Eukaryota; kingdom Metazoa; phylum Arthropoda; class Insecta; order Lepidoptera; family Noctuidae; genus Apamea; species Apamea epomidion. The sequence goes on from OX382233.1 coordinate 3,167,924, forward strand.
TACGTTTGGGGGGAACATAAGGAAAATAAAAAAAATTAGGTACTAAAGCTAAATACAACATCTGTTAATCACGAATACAGTGACGAGGTCAACAAGACAAAAATATAAGTGATCTAACCTGGTATAGTTAGCTCCGCCATAGACTATTGGAACAGCATAGTGCTGTACCGCATTCAGTAGCTTCTCCGTAACGTAGTCTTCACTAATAGAATTCTCAAAAGATAAATAGAAGTAGTAATCTCTCTCTATTTTACGTAAGCACTCCATTCCTGTTACATACGATTGTGGTTTCTTGGGACAAGACTTTATTCCATTCCATTCACATTTTTCGCTGTATATGTCTAGTACCAGCTCGTGCTTAGCTAGTTCTTTCTGCAATTCTAATGCGACCGTCTCTCTTTTGCTAATTGAATCACAATTTGATACAAACCACGCAGCCGCCAGTTTTTTACTTTTCAATTTGTTTCGGAAATTACTGTCTATTGCTTTCATGTCCTTCACTTCCATCCAATGCATATTTTGTCTCGGCCCGATGACCTCACCTTTTTTGTTTTTTATTACGATGTAACCAAAATATATATCGGAATTCAATTTATATGTATAAGTCCAGTTAAATACTCCATCGTATCTCTGTGAATCTAACGGATAGTAAGCTGGGGATTCTCTGCTAGCAAACACATATTTCTGGTGAAGTGATCTTTTTAGTGGAAAAGATACATATTTCTGACAAAACTCAGGGCCATAAAATAAGACGACATCAAAATCGGTTAAACTATTCAATAAAGACGGGTTAGGGGTTATAAAGCAATTGTTGACAGGGCACCTTCTCTTCACAAACTGTTCTTGTCCCTCACCCATAACATTGAAGGGATCCGTGTTCGGACTTGTCCACTGTAGAATATATTTCATTCTGATTTTTTCATCGATATTTTTGTCTTTTTCGATAACAGTGGATGGACCTCTGGCTAAGAATATGATTAACGTACCAATCAAGATAACGCCAGCAAACCAATAAACTTTTAGCATCACGTTACTTGTAAGGAATTGAACTTTCTTCCGGAATCTGTTTTCCGCTAGATGTAACCTCTTAGGCCCCGGCCATGTTGGACTTTGTGAACAACACCTCATGATATGTCTATGGTGAAAGTGTCAAGGTGACTTTTGTATCTATCAACTGTTATGTCTTAACCTACTGCAAGAATGTGTCCGTACAGTGAATATTCTGATTTGACTCTTATGAAGTTTATTAATTCCACACCTAAATAACAGGCCAGAGTGAATGCGCGTTGACTAGGGCGTAGGCGGCGCGTTTAGAGGTTCACACTACATAGAGAGTTACAGTGGGAAGCGGAGGCTAGACGTGTTTCTAAGGGTTAGGTTAACAATAGAATAGGTTGCTCGCTAGGTAGGCCGCTCAGTCCGTCACTGTGGACGCAATCGGAGGTTGCATCTGGTGTAAAGATGTTTTGCATATCCTTTCAACCGCGCAAGCTCCTTCCTGGAACAGAGGGGCAGTTGTACTATTTTTAAACTCAAACTTAAATCATTTATTTCAATTAAATCATTTACAGGCACTTTTGAATTGTCAAAATTAAATAGTCGGTCAGTTAGTCAGAAAGTTGAAGCTAGTTGCCCATTCCAAAACGTAGATCTCTATGGAGAAGAACGGGCAAGAAACTCCACGGACACTCTTTTAAATCAAAATATTACAAAAACCTGGTTATAATATTAATGTTGTTGCTTCTATATGTGAGAACAATGTAAAAATATAATAGGAAATGCCAACCTCATCTAGTTTTAAAATGCTTATAATTGACGTGTAAAAGTGATTGTAGAAACAAACGGACCAGTCTATCTCCACAGCAATATACACACAAAAACACTCCCCGCAAATAGCTTTTAAGCTTTTTAACAAATATACCAGAAAACAAACAACATCACATCTGTTAACATCAGAGTTATTACGCTATTATGAATATTTTGTAAAAACGTGTCAATCCCTTAAAAGTACACTGTCCTTCAAGATACAGGATTTCTAGTTTGAAGGGCAGGGGTCTTCTCACACGTAATAGCCATACCCATCCCTTATTGAAATAACACTGATGTTACCTAGCCTAAGACTTTTACGGCTGATTTTTCAATCGACATATATTTTTTATTCGAGGAATAAAATTGACGTCTGAGAGTTTTTTTATGGAAGAACTGTTAAAAATTCAAAATTATTCCTCAGATAAAATTATCTGGTGGTAGTTATCGCCAGATAACTTTTATTCGAGGAATTATATTGACGTTTGACAGTTTTGTATGCAATAATTGCCAAAATTTAAAAAATATTCCTCGAATAATGTTATCGGGTGATTGAAAAATAAGCCCCTTATTAAAATAAATAATTACTTACTTACAGAAATAAAATCATTTATCATTAGTGTTCACCATCGTAGACTACCTACATCATCGCGTTGCATCGGGAAGATAGTGTTTAAACGCAAATTAATCAAAATTTAACAATAAAAGATTTTGCGTTAGACTGATATTTAGGTTTTGGTACAGAATTCACGTAATCAATAACAAAATATACAAATATTACACACAGAACCACTAGGAACAAAATAAAGAAATCAACATATTTGACTTGGTTGTTAACCATTATGGAGTTAATTGGAAACTGCAGTTTAAGTAGTGTTGGCAATGTGATGGCAACAAAAGCGGCCAAGTGTGACTCAGATTAGCGCACAGGGGATTTCTTTCTTTGACGGAAAAACATTTTTCGTTTACAAGAAATTAGATAGATAGATAGAATACTCTTTATTGTACACCATACAAATTACAGAGACATAAATATATAACATTTTACAAAGGGTGACACAATGGGCGGTCTTATCGCTAAGAGCGATCTTTTAAAGACAACCTTTGGATGGATTACAATGAAGGAGAGACAAATTTAGGTGGTAGTCTGTGGTGTACCATTTACATTATACAATTAATATATATACATATAGTATATTTTACTCGTCTAAATAAATATATACATATAATAACAAACATGAAATTAAAAGTTACTCCATAATTAAGTTTGTTCGTAAAGCGAAAATGCTGATTTAAAAAGAAAACGGTTATTAATCCTACTATACTACTAATATTAAAAGCGCGTTTGTGACGATGGATGGATGGATAGATCGATGAATGTTTGTTAGTCTTTCACGCGAAAACCACTGACTGATGAAATTTGGCACACAAATAGTATATAACCAGGATTACAGGATAGTTTCTATCCCGATATTCTTACAGGATTGAAACTTATGCGGGTGAAACGGACGCTGCTAGTAGACAATATTTTTACAAATGATGAAAAATCACAAATAAGAAAATTAAAAATATACCTTTGAAAATGAAAAATATGTTTCCTTCCAAGGTGCGGACCCTTCTGTCTGTTTTTTGTTCTTACACAAAACACTCAACTAACTTTTAATAACAATCAGAACTATTGAAAGGCACACCATTTTTACACAACATGTCTATGCTCAGTATATTTTTATGTTACTGTGGATGTTTGAAGCGCCTTGTATCCTATGATACTCTATGCATCTATTTTTAAATTAGTGAATTGATGCCAGCTGGTGAATGTATGGCGTATGATAAAGTGATGACTGTAATTTATTCTTATCACTAGCGAGCACTGCATAGAGGGGCGCAGCTAGTAACTCATATTAAAAAAAAATAGATTATAGAAAATATAAAAACACTAGCTGCGTCCTGCAGTTTTACGAGCATAAGTTTCGATCCCGTTAGAATATCGGGATAAAAAGTATCCTATATGTTAATCCTGGTCATAAACCATCTGTGTACCAAATCCGTTCAGAAGTTTTTGCGTGAAAGAGTAATAAACATCCATCCATCCAGCCATCGATACAAACTTTCACGTTTTTAATATTAAAAGGAAAGGATAGGATTAGTAAGATTTAAAAATATAAAAAATAGTAGTCTCCCGGTATCGGGAACAGGGTCCAAACTACCTGTGGTCAGAGCTCCAGAGAGAGGAACCTCCTAACAATGCGGGCAGTGTCCAGAAGTACCGCTTTCTGAATCAAGCTCTTGATCCAGCTGCCCAACGAGAGCCTCCTCAGGTGAGATTTCTTTATTATTATGCAGTTTAATAATATTTTTTATACGTATAATCCTTCCGGAATAAATTCTCTAATTTATGGTGGAAACCGCATGAGAATCCGTCGAGGAGTTTAGAAGAACAATGCGGACACATAGTCAGACAAGCAAAGCGACTTTAATTTATAATATGTATAAATGGATGGGACGGCCATTCTCATGGGTCAGTGACTGAAATCGTCAACAATCGTCATCGATATTTGCAGAAACGAATGTTATGGGCCTCACAGCAGCGTGCACTGCGTGCGTGCGTGTGGGCAGCGTGTCACTGACCTCTTGTAAACAAGGTCGCTGGAGTAAATATACTATACGAAATGACAGTTGTTTTTGTGCCGATTCAAAGCGCCCCTCGAGCGTCTCAGGAATTAAAATTGACACGCTGCTGTTGCAAATAAAAAAAAAAGAAAGTTTTGGTACGTGTCCGATGATTTAGGTCTAAATCGAGGAAACTACTTTTTTGTGTATTATGTGTTTAGTACGAGATGTGTAGAACATTTTTATTTATTTCAGGCGACGCAGGCCCAAAGATAAATCCCCTTAACCTAAACATACATATTTTTATTATAAAATAGTACTTCACTAGCTAGTTCTGGAGCTGTTCTGTGGTACTTGTCCGCGGAAGCGACGGAACACCACGTCCTGCGGCCAGAAGTCTTCATACATGACGACGGGCAGATAACAATTCGGTACACCCACCACAAACGCCTTGAAGTTGACGTTGCGGTGCGACTCCAGTAACTGCACCCTCGGCGTGTACCTCGTCTTCTGACGCACGTACTCCACGATGTCCTCCGCCTTAATGGTGTAGTGTAGGCGGGAGATGTACACCGGTGTGTTCGACTTTGTGGCACGTAAGCTGACTTCGGGCTCCGTAGGAGGTTTGCCGCAGCTTTATCATGAGAGTACGCATTTTGTAAAACTCACTATCAAAAATATTAGTTCCACGGACGCTCACGTTGTTATCAGCGCCAAAATGGCGAAAATCAAATGTCTTCGTTTTGTCATTGATAGTATAATGTCCAGCGTACTTGTCAGTGAGTGGTATAAAACAATGACTGCCTTTTTGAAATAATTGAACTGCTTTTAACTTGCTGGCCTTTTTTAACGTTGGTTGCAGTAACTAACCTAGGGCACTCCGACCAAATGGGTTCGGTCAAGTTAAACTCAAACTCAAAGCATATATTGAAATTAAATAATTTACAGGCACTTTTGAATTGTCAAGGAGTCGGCCAGTCAGAAAATATGAAACATTCCAAAGCGTATGTAGTGGCTATGGAGAAGAACGGGCATGAAACACGCACAATGGTCCACTTGAAGAGGTTGCATATTAGAAAATCAAAACTTTCTCGAGCAAATTTCAAAAGAACAATAAACGAAATAACAAAATTCAAATGACCAAATGTTTTATTTAGAAAAATTTTAAAATCCCAATGTATGTGACATCAAATGAACGACTGACCAAAAGTTGCTAGATGTAATTTTAAAATATCAAATCATTACTAATCAAAAATCATCATTAATCATTAATTTTAACACATTAATTTTTCCAAAAATTAATGTGTTCCAAAGAACGGCGACATAGTTCCCGCAATTATTATGTTTCTCGTTGTGTGGTCACAGTTCTAACCTAACCTAACCTAGCTGTTTCGATGTAAAAAAGATTTATGCATGTTACGCATGCGGGTACATAAACATATTTTTAATGATTAAAAAACAACGACAACGTGTAATTATTAAAAATGTTTGGTTTTACATTCAAAACTATGTTTCTACCCGCATTAGTATGACGCCTATATAATTTTAATATCTAAGTTCTACCCGCATTAGTATAACGCCTATATTATTTGTAGTAGCAAACCGGTCATGTTGTGCAAAGGCTTTCTGTATCAGACAGGCGCTATTCGCTAAAATTAATATTATTTTTACCTTTACCAGTTAATCCATTTGATAATTAATAATTTATCCAGTAATCCATTTTGACCTTTAAACGATTTGGTCAATAGTGTAATAAATAATTTAAACATTGATATTCCAGACTTTGGTCAGCTGAACTTTTGATCAAATGACCATCGTTATTTTAAAATTTGTTTTTTTTTTTATAAACTCCTTAGAAATAAAATCGACTGCCCTAATATATTAAGTCTCCTACAGTTTCGTGCCCCTTCCCGATGTCCGCGGAACCCCATTACTCCGCTACACCCACCTCTTCGCAGAACTGTGCTAGGTGCAAACTCCCCGATTCCACGCCTGTGTAGAATGCTTAACGGTTGCAGTGATCTTGTAGATATACATCACGACAAACTGAGCAAATTTTACAAAGTAATTTTCCAGCACTATTCTTGTATTTAGTTAATGTCTGTTGCTTTATGTTTTAGATGTAAGAACGTGATATTTTACAATTTAATTTATTTTTATTTTTATCCGAATCTATTTGAATGTTTTAATGATGAGAGAATTTAACTTAACTAATTAATTTTATGTTTTAATGTGATCTATTTTATTAATGATTTTAATTTATTTGAAAGCTTTTAATTTTTTTCTATTAATTGTTAAACCAATTTCATACTATTTTTAAGAACTTGTTATTGTTATTAATTTGTAATCGTTATAATCAATTTATTTATATTTTAATATTTTTGTATCGTTAATTAATGTTATGAATTATTTTAATTGCTTAACCAAAAATTGTGTATGTGGTGTTAGCCTATAAGTAATTGTTACACTTGTTAATGTAGGCATACAATTAAACTTAATGTAAGTGTTGTGTAAACAATTGTTGGCTAACCAAATAAATAAATAAATAAAAAAAAATTAAAAAAATTGTTGATTGTACGTTGTTCTTTTGAAATTTGCTCAGGAAAGTTTTGATTTTCTAATATGCAACCTTTGAAGAAGTGTGGAAACCAAATCCACAACATAGAACGGGCAAGAAACTCCATGGACACTGTTTTAAATGTTTTCTTACAAAAATATTACTTGCTAATATGTGTGTGTGTTGTATGTGTTGTTGTTGTTGAGTTGTTGTTAGTTACATCATTAATTTTGAATTTATATATGTGAGAACGATGTAAAAAAGACGTACAAGTCAAAAGCGTCCAAAATACAGCAACCACTCGCGAGCTGAGCAAGCGAAGCGAGCGGTGCCGCCGTGACAGCGGCCAGCACGCGCTACATACAAGTTGGTCGCAGCTTACTAAGCTAGGTGCCTACTAACTATCACAAAATACGATCTTGAATATTCTTAGCAAAGAGGTTTATGTTTAACTTGAAATAACATCAATTTGAAACAAAATTGAATAGACTTTATATGTGAGAACGATGTAAAAAAAGACGTAGACGTTAAAAGCGTCTAGAGTAGGTACAATAGAAACAAAAGAAAAACAATTAAAAAATATCATAAATTAAAATAAGCCGTGGCAGCTAAGAGATGACCAGTCCCAACTGACGGCGCCCGTTCACGAACAGAACGCATGGAGCAGCACCATTCAGCTCAGGCAAGTGGAGGGCGCGCTTGTTAAAAACCAATCATACTGATTCAGCCCATAAAAATAATCACGGCAGTCAGCCCAGAAATCACCACAAAATCGGTGTAAAAACCTAAAAAAAAAAACTTATCGAATACTTTTGAAGTCGGCTCAAAATAATGACTTATAAAAGTTAATTAACTCTGGTTTCTTTTAATTGCTTCCTTTGTGTTACACACGAATTAATGATTTTTTATGATGACATAAAATATTTTGATTGCAATAGCATACTATGCGAAGCGTTGTTAATTTGTAGCCTCCAATTACATAATAATCCAACCATAATCTTTCTAATGCATTTGCCTAGCCTTTTCCTTTTTTTTTTTTTTTAGACTTTCGGACTTCTGACTGTCAAAGATCCACGAATGACATGTTTTCCTTCACCGTTTTGAGCGCAGTGGTGATAAAATAATGTATGCAAAGTGCTTGCTTTTATTTCGAACCCACGACCTACAACTCATAAGTCATTAATTACCAAAGAAGACTTAAACTCAAAGCATTTACTTCAATAAACCATTTACAGACAGTTTTGAATGGTCAAGAAGTCGGTCAGTCAGAAATATGAAGCTAGTCGGGCAAGAAAATCTATGGACACTCTCAGACGAACCATGACAAACAATTATTCTCCCCCACATCTCGAACGACAAACACGTGCTGAATAACGTGCACACCATGTTCGCATCTAATCTCGAGTGATTAATTCGCTGCGGTTTTCAGACCGTCTTGTGAGTCCCTAAGGAGCCTAGCTTAAGTGTTGGAAGGCTTTCGGGCCGGCAATAAACTGTCTGTGTATATGAGGTACAGTCTGATTTGTGAGAAGGCAGTGTGACTGCAAAAATACATTCTTCTTTTTCTTAGGTGTCGATGGCAATCTACGAGTATGTACAGTCAGCCCAGAATTTGGCTCGAGCTTGGCACCTTCAGTAACGTTCATCAACTCATCTTGATACCGTGTCATCTTCCCCCTAGCCTTTTCCCAACTATCTTGGGGTCGGCTTCCAGTCTAACCGGATGCAGCTGAGTACCAGTATTTTATATGGAGCGACTGCCTATGTGATCTCCACAACCAAGTTACAGGGTAATTCGATACCCCTTGGTAAGACTGGTTGTCAGACTTTCGGGTTGCTGACGACCCGTAACGACTGTTAAAGATCCACGAATGACAGCCGGGACCAACAGCTTAATGTGCTTACCGAGGCACGAAGGGGTTTTGGTATGTAAAGATGGTCACCCATCAAAAAAATAGAATATTTGTTTAAGCATATTCTTAGCGTATTCTTAGTAATATTATTATTTTTCTCTTTGGTGTGCTGGAATCCTCAAAAAATCAAAATCAAAAGTAATTTATTCAAATTAGGCTGAGAATCGGCACTTTTCGGACGTCAAAGTTACAAAAGACAGTCCCCCAAAACGCCCGCCCTTCACCACTTCCTAGTGCTTTCGCTGAGATGAAGAAGTGGCGCAACAAACTCCCCAGCAGCAGAGCTGTCTGTTCTGTTAGAAAATTCTTGATTTTATACAATACTAGCTAATTATGTACAGTAATTAATTTAATAGCGAAAGCGAAACTCCGCAGACGTGATGGGTGTCGACCATCACGTCTGCGGAGTTTCGCTAGCTAATTTAATTTGACTCTCTATATTGGCATTGTGCGCTTTTGTAGTCTGCTGAATGTTAACATATAGCTCTTTGTTGTATAGTATAGATAAACGCGAAAGTAACTCTGTGTGTCTCCGGGAGACATTAGCCATTATCATCGTGGTTGATTGTATTAAAAATTATGAAATGCAAAACACGTGTGGACGAGGTCACAGGTAACAACTAGTCTTTTATAATAATACTAGCTGCACCCCGCGGTTTCACCCGCATAAGTTTCGATCCCGTGAGAATATCGGGATAAAAAGTATCCTATATGTTAATCCTGGTTATAAACCATCTGTGTGCCAAATTTCATCCAAATCCGTTTAGTAGTTTTGCGTGAAAGAGTAACAAACATCCAACCATCCATACAAACTTTCACGTTTATAATATTAGTAGGATAAATCAGCCTTTTATAAAAATGAAGACTGATTTCTCAAAAATATTGTCATTTAAAATTACACGCACTTAATTCCTTTTATATAATTATTAAGATAAGGGAAACAGTGCCAGACTAAAGTCACAGACACATTACTGTGTCGTGTTGTGTCGTGACTCTGGATACACCAATCAAACAAATCTGTTCAAGGCTACGTTAAATCATAACACATTTTGATTGGCTAACATTGCGTCAGAAGGCGTCACGACACAACACATCATAGTAATATAAATCTGGCTTAAGTACTAGCTCGTGTAACGAAACCATAGCGAGAGTCAGGATTCGCGGCCGGACGCACAATGCCATTTATCGAATTCTCCGACACTATCTCTGACTCTCTGGGTTTGGTTCGTTAAGTTACATTAAACAAGGAAATTCAGGAATTGCAATGGAGAGAGATAGATTTTGTGATAATCTATCTACCTACATATAATGCGTCGCGGGCCGGCGATGCGATGCGACGGGGTGGGTTGGGGGAACAAGAAATTTTACGCTGATGAAGTCTGGGGCAGAAACTAGTATATTATATAACGATCCCGGTTGCTCGTCGAGTATTATTGGTACATCTTACCACGTCTTACTTTACAACATTTTGACCTCTAGAAACCACTCATTTTAATGCTAAGTAAAGACGCCAGCAGGCAAGCTCCCCGAAACTGTCAAATTTTCCCAATTAACCTTAAACCTTACTGCTTTAGCGATAAATTGAAAATCTATTAAATTTTTATAGTTTGTAGTAGCTAGATGTGCTGGCGGCTGTACAGTCACATCTAAAATATGTTCGTCACCTTAAGGGCTATTTTTGTTTACTCATTGCACGAAAGTATCACAGACATATATACAGACAGAGTTACTAACGCATTTATTATATTAGTATAGATTGCAGGACGAAACCGGGTTAAAACTTTGTCTCACCAAGACTTCTGGATCACATCCAAATTCCGTATTAGACTTTCGAGAAAGCGTCTCGAACGCTACGAATTCGAAATTGGAATGTTTGACAAGTTTACGAGAGAAATAAAAAAAATGTAGGAACGAGTGTGTTCCTTGACATGAAATACGCTGAGTTTGTGTTAGAACATTTTCATGGCATTTGGAATAAAATACTGCATTAGATCTATAGATAAATAGAATAGTCTTTATTATATACAGGCGCCAGCAGGTCAAGCTATCTGGCACTGTCAAATTTTCCCAATCAACCTTGAACCTTAATGCTTTAGTGATAAAGTGGAAAATCTATTAAAGAAATTTGACAGATTGTAGTAGCTTGTGTGCTTGGCGTCTGTACATCATATACGAGGTGGCATACATCGACGCATAACCTGCTACCAAGAATTCAGTACAATTAATTAATTATGTAAAACCAATGTTGTTTGTTTTTGTTTGCGTGTAATTTAATTTTTAACTCAAAGTCAAAGTCAAATCATTTATTTCAAATAGGCACATAAAAGGCACTTTTGAATGTCAAAAATAAAATTAAAATAAAATTGATTCTAGTCGCCCCTTCCAAAAGGTAGTTTTCGTATGGAGAAGAACGGGCAAGAAACTCCACCGTTACTCTTTTAAAATGTTTTACAATATTTTGCATACATTATTTACATAATTATATGTGAAGACGATGCACCTAAAAATAAAATTACTATACCACAATAGGTAAAAGAATTAAAATGGATAAATGAAACTATGACATATAGATTAATTATGTGATAGATACATGGTGCTCACATATTCACAAACATTAACTTAATTTATTTTATGTAAATTGAGATAAGTACAAATTATTGTTCGTTAATAAATGACTATGATTATGAGTACATGATTCTAAATCATGTTCTGCCATACATTTTGACCGCGCGTGCACTTTTCTATGAAACAGCAGATTTTTTTTCGATATACTACCAAAAATTTCACAATTTCTGAATTCATGGTTTCAGTTTGTGCGCCGATGTCCCGCCACCTTATATAATAAATAAATAAATAAATAAATATTCCACAACTATCACACAACGCCATCTAGTCCCAAGCTAAGCAGAGCTTGTGTTATGGGTACTAGACAACTGATAAACATACTTATATATTTCTAAATACATAAATATTATAGATAAATTACACCCAATATAAATGTACATTAGAGTTAATACTTCATTTGTACAGTACAGTCAGGGAATTTAATTGTTAAGCACAGCCGCATGCGGCATTAGCAACACGGCCAATTAACAGTCACAGACAGTTGTCTATGAAGGCTTCCCACAAGGTGGACCGACGATATTGTGAAGGCCACAGGAACCCGTTGGATGCGAGAAGCACAGAACCGATCCAAGTGGAGGTGCTTGGGGGAGGCCTATGTCTAGCAGTCGACGTCGCTCGGCTAAAACGATGATAATGATAAGAGCCTTACATTAATATTTAAATTCGGCCTTACATTAATATTTAAAACTTGAATTGTCTGTATATTCACATATACAGACATTTCAAGTTGGTAGTCAATTTGCTTAGTAATTATTTTCCCCCGAATTTAAATCGTCGACTGCTGGACACTGCTGGACACTGCTACTGGACTGCTGGCCTCCCCCAAGCACCTCCACTTGGATCGGTTCTATGCTTCTCGCATCCAACAGGTTCCTGTGGCGTTCACAAGATCGTCGGTCCACCTTGTGGGAAGCCTTCCAACACTTAACATATTCCTATATCATAGATATGTTATGATTAACGTCTGCTTAATCATACATTAATTATTTGTAGTTTAGACATTTGTTAACTTTTACTTTGCTAAGTATTTAAATAAGACGAATTATGTTTCCGATCCAGCATAATCAGCCTATAGCGTTCCCACTGCTGGGATACAGGCCGAGGAGGCCTGTGTCAGTGAAAGGGAGTGGGCCGTAATACACCACGCGGGACCAATGCGGGTTGGTTTAACGATCCGTTGCCTGCAAATGATAATTACTATTACAATTAATATTTAATATGTAATGTTCAACGCAATGTAAATTATTTATGAATAAATAAATGAATGCCTCTGCGCTGTAATAAAGTCCTGACAATGAGCGCTGGGCCTAAAAATAAAGCCGGTATCTATAAACGTTACTTAGCACTTTGGCAAGGCGTTGTTACTGTCACTGTCCCACTTCTGTCAAAATACAAGTGCAAGACAGAGATGGGAATTAATTATAATTATTTCCTTTATTTCATTTAAATACTTACAAATTACATTTTTAAATATTTTAATAATTATTATTATTAAACCAAACAATTGTAATATTAATTCTTAATCTTGACATGTTAATCTTTAATAATTTTTTTTTTCCTCAAATTTATTCAATGTTTTTTCTGAATGTTTATTTTTATCCTGCCTACAGCATTTGTAATATTAATGCTCAATCTTGATAATTTAGTTAATTTTATTTTTTTCCTTCTAATTTTATAATTTGTATTCATAAATTAATTTCTCTATTTTTATCGTGTTTACACCTAGTTATATGTGCATGCTGTGGTCTTCAGATTCTGTAATTGAAGGAGCACACGTAAAATAACCTTTATTATTATTGTAATTTTTTATTGTATACGTGTATCCTTTGTTGGAGATCCTCAATAAATAAATAATAAATGGGAACGTGTGTTAGTCAAAGCACAAGCTAAGAAGCACTTATAGATATCTACCCTAAAGTAAAACAACTGAGTGTAAAAGTGAGGCCACACGAGCGCTGCCGGTGCATTGCGTCGTCGCCTCGCTATGATTTCAATGCACCGACTGTCACACGGGCAATGCGGTGTCGCAACGCAAAGACGCTTTCTCTTTAGTACCAGTACCATTACTCTGCGCTACGATGCCGCGTTGACGCTCGCCATCGCACCGCAATATCCTTTCCCGCTCCGTTTCTCTGGTCTCCTTGTGCGGTGAGCGTGCGTTGCGTCGTCAGACGTCGTCGCAACGTACCATGTGGCATGTCACTATGATTTGTATGTAAGACTAGCTGCGCCCCCGCGGTTTCACCCGCATACGTTTCGATCCCGTGGGAATATCGGGATAAAAAGTATCCTATATGTTAATCCTGGTTATAAACCATCTGTGTGCCAAATTTCATCCAAATCCGTTCAGTAGTTTTTGCGTGAAAAAGTAGCAAACATCCATCCAGCACATCCCTACAAACTAGAAAGTATAGGAAGTAGGGTGACGCCGCGTCACCGCTCAGGGGTAGCAACGCAGTGGCAACGCTTCATGTGGCTTCGTCCTAAGTCGAAGCACGATCTAAGTGACGATTCAAGTCAAACAACTGCGAGTCTAAACTTTCACACGAGTCTTCTCGCATTATGACAAACTTTTAATTGCAGTGATTAAGAACTTACTCTATGTCTTTAAAGTCACATTAAACTTGCGAATGCATGCATTGTGCTGTTCCGCGATAGTAGCTACATAATTTTGTCTATATTTTTGCACACTAAAGGGGAATGAGGATTTTTATATGGAGCTTGGCATACCGACTGTCGCGCCATTTTGAAAACCATAATTCTTAACGTTCAAAGTTGATCACGTGACCCAATCATCATCTTTCAACGTAAATATCTCGGAAACGTTACACTTACGGGGTTTGGTCTTGTTATGTTTTCTGTGTGCATTGATGTCAGCAATCGATTTATATAGGTCTCATACGTGGCTGCCGTTTCCAAAATGATGTGACAGTAGGTATGCCACGGATCTTCAAACACCTTTGGTTGCCGACAGAAGAGATCTGGCAACGTTACACGTGTTATTTTTTTGATTTGTAAATGATATAATTATGTCTTGTATGGGATGGATATTGATTTGTTGTAAATTATTTCATGAATTGTTAATTAACTACACTACCGAATTAGGACACTGTAATGGTAGCGTGCATTGGCTGCGTGGCAGTGGACAGGGCACATTGCTCGCAGAGCAAGGGGCTGAAAAGTTCTGAAGTGGCGACCGCGTACTGGAAGACGTAGCGTTGGAAGGCCTCCCACAAGGTGGATCGACGACCTTGTGAAGACCGCAGGAACCCGTTGGATGTGAGAAATACAGAACCGGTCGAAGTGGAGGTGCTTGGGGGAGGCCTATGTCCAGCAGTGGACGTCTTTCGGCTGGAATGATGAATGGTAGTGTATGTATGTAAATAAATAAATAATATAAATATGTATGTAGGTACAGTCACGGAAATTTATTGCTTAGCAAATTGACACACTACGTCAATTTTCCGTGTCATAGCCATTACATACAACTGTCAAAGAATGACAGTTGTTATTTGAATAGACGGATAATTTATGTTGCTAGTAAATTTGTGAAACAGTTAATTTCCCTGAACTTACTAGCACAATTCAGCTGGACTATTGCACCGCTTTGTATGCAAATCGGTTGTATACACATTGACAGTGTACTTATGTGATAGACCCTAACATTGTTATTAGGATCACGTATAGCTATACATATGTCAATCTGTAATAGACACTTACAACTTTTGGCTGACTCGCACACGAAGGGTTCCGTACCACCGTACAATTTTTTTTTAAAACACTTTTCTTGTATGGGGACCTCTTTAACTTTAGCGCCCCTTTTGTTATAGCGGTCATAGTCGGACACACTCTGTGAAAATTTCAAGAGTCTGCCTTTTACGGTTCATAAGATACAGTAATGCATCTGTAATAGACAGAAGGACGGACGGATCGACGGAAGGACAGCAGAGACTTAGTAATAGGATCTCGTTAGCACCCTTTGGGGACGGAACCTTAGAAACGACTTTCCTATTCTGGCATCATTTCAGTACATTTTAATGACTACAATATGCCAAATGTGGTTTCAAGACATTCTTGGCACTTGTAAGTTAGCGTGTTTACCCGTCACGGCTCGTAAATTGTACATGCATAACAATTTGTTTTGTTAGATCTTGGATCTATGCCTGATTTTAGTACATAAGCCACTTTTAGCACTGCATCCGTACCAAATCCGAGAAAGGACGGTCCGAAGTAGCCGCCGTACAGTCAGTCCCAAAAGCAGTAACTGGGTTGCAGAGGTGAGATAAGCGGTCGCTTCATGTAAAATACTGATATTCAGCTGCATCCGGGTAGACCCCAACCGATCCGACCCCGACCCCAACATAGTTGGGAAAAGGCTAGGTAGATTCAGATTAAAAAAAAAACATGTAAAAGTGTTTGTGCAAACCTACTGACAGAAATAAAATAATTTATCATTGAATCGAACTTACTCCCAAAACTGAGATAAAGAAAAATACACATCAACCAAAATAAATTATGAAGGCGCACATTTATTTTAAAATATTCAAGCCCTGAAAACTACAACTATTCAAATATAGGGAAACTTGTTAGACTTTGTAGTTGGGCCGCTGGACACCAGCCAGAATTCGGGCCAGATTGAAACTGAGGACATTCGATACATTCCCGACCGACTGCACTGTGTAAGTTTGTTTATGTTGCCTATTTATTTCAAGGTTCAATAAACGGGTATATTTCATGTGAATTTACGTGAACCAGGCGAAAACGGTGCTTGCTCCAAGTACACCAGTATCCAAGTAGCAAATCGGAGCTGTGGTGGCCAAGTGGTATTATCGGCTCCGACTTCTAGTTCGAACCCAAGCAGGCGCTGGATCACCTCATCCCGGATCAGCGAGCTATGGAACGCTATGGTAGGGATAGCCTACCATAGCGTTCCATAGCTCGCTGAGCGACCTTGAATTTATGGAACTGGAAATAAGACTAGTAGTATTATTAGTCTTTAACATATCGTGGGACCCTGGGGTCCTGGACTTTTGGCAGGCGTACCAGGGGCCGAAGCCAACTCGCAGAGGCCCTTTAGACAATTTTAAATGATGAGGAGGCACCAACTGACGATTATCCCTGTATGCACTATGGCAATTCTTCGGGCTATTTCGGTTACCTTGGTTCTCCCGCGGATCTCTTCATTTCATGATAAATGATGATTTGATAAATGATAAATTTCTGATTTGATCACGGAGGAAAACTCCAAGCATAGCCAGTTTTCTCTAATTACAGATTAGAGAAAACTAGGTACAAACATACGCAATGTAATCGATATCAGTGTGCACTTTATAGCTGGCGGGGACACTAAACAATGTTTTATTACGACTACCCTCGCTTTATGTTACAATTGTAAGTGGTTTAGCGAGGTATTGTTTGTCTAGTTGCGGACGTGATCGTGGCTTTATAGGTACATGTAAGAGCTGTGCTACAGTGGGCACAGGTTCAAAAATAAATAAAAATAAAAAATAAACTATTACATCTTATTTTATGTAGTTATAATTTATGCTAATAAATTTTACTTTATTATAAACACAATTTTGTTCGTCACAGACACGTGCATATAAAAATAAATAAGTAAGTTACTTCGAATAAAAAATAACAAAACAGATCTATAATCACGGGTATTCACACAAAAGAAATAGTCTCAGTATGATGCTGGGACAGCACAGCAACCGCGTGCGACCACTCCAGCCATCGCGTCGAATCGCATAGCCCGCCCGCGATGTTTATTTTCTCTTAGCGTTCATTCTGCCTTTTCCTTTTTGCTCAGCTCCTCAGAGTCGTAGCGTGATGTTAAATAGCCTATTCAATTATAAAAAAGAAAAACGTTTACTTTGGACAATAAGAATCCATATTTTGTTAGCAGGTACAGTATTTTAAACTATGTTAGTATACGTAATATATAAAATCAGATAAAAAATTTACAAAAATTGTTAATTTTTGTTGTGTGTTTTTAAAACCTTGCCCCACACTAGGAATTACTCCTGTATCGTGGGTGCATTTACAAACATTTAATAACGTAATAAACTCACATACACAAATAGCCAGACCCGGATCTGTAGGCAAGACAAATATTTGTTCCGTGCGGGAATCGAACCCGTGACACGCAGCGCAGCAGTCGATCGCTCAGCCACCGCGCCAATTAAATATTTAATAATAATAATATTTATTTATGTTTTTTTATCCTTTTGTTTATAAAAATATTTAAAAATGTAATTTGTAAGTATTTAAATGGAATAAAGGAGATAATATTTATTCAAAAAATTATAAGGCATGAAAATTTGTACAGTTTTGCTTAAATGTAAATTATATTCCTTAGACTTACGTGCCTGAACTAGGTAATCCTGTGTTTCAGGCGAAAAGAGCTAAAATAGTATTTAAAAATTAATAAATAATCAAAAGTTGACAATAGAAAAATAATTATTTGTACGGTCCAACCGTACAATTCAAATTGTTTTATGCAAAGTAAGTAGTTTTGTACCGCGTGCGCAATTTACTTTAGTTCGCGTTCGGTCTTCGCCGCGTGTACTCATTATCACAATATCGTGACAGTTCGATATCCTAAAATCATCCTAACATTACTGATCACTGTATCAATTAGCTATAGCATTATATCAATAAAATTATAATTATAACTCTATCACACTTTATCATTTAAAGTTGTCCCGTACAATATTAAATCAAAATTAGATCAAAATTAAACTAAATAAAAAATTAAATCAACATTAAATTAAGATTAAACCAAAATTAAATTAAAATCATTAGAAGCATAATAAAATCAATTAAAATTAATATAAACCCCTACTAATCGCTCGGCCCCGAGTACTCAGGTGCGTCTGCATCCAGTGCACAATAATTGGACTGTCAAGCTTGCCCCTTAATGTCATCAGGATGGCATTGGTACTCCTTCTCACCCTACTCATTACTGATGCGGTTCTCTTGCGCATAATGGCAAAGAAATCGTCAGTTTGCGTATACGCAAACATTTCAGACGCACTACAGTATCTTGGGAGACCCAACAGCACCCTAAAGGCATAAATTTAATCTTCCTCAAGAATTGGGCTATCAAATGCAAAAAGAATTTTTCAATTCCGAATGGTACTCGTAGTTCCATAGATTAACGCAACGAACAAACTCTTTGGATTCGTTATTTTAATGACCGAACTGGAATTTTAGGGAATCTCCACATCGACAACGAAAGATTAGAATTAAAAAAATTGGAAATAACATGAGTAACAATTGATTACAATAATAGCTTATTTCCTCTCCAGGTTGGAGTTATTAAACGCTCCGCCACTGCCTGCCTTAGTTCGTTTCAAGTCAACCCACTCTGAGGTTTTTATGTTTTACGATTTTTACCATATATAGAACTTTTGTGCTGTACATACCTCGGATCCATATAAAAACACAACAATGCAACGCAACTTTAGCGTCCCTTCAAAACCATTTTTACCGCCTTTTACAACGAAAAAATCTCACCAGACCGCTTTGACCTCTCCCATTTACTATTTTCGACACAATCGGCTCATACAGGTATATTTTCCATCAAAAATTGGCCTTTAACCTTGCGACTTCTACCACAAATTTGTATTCATCGCGTGTGGGCCGACCACCGAGCTCGGGCAGCAGATTGGGTCTATTATGCCCCACACAATATCCTACGTTCTTCGGTAAAATTCAATGTTAGGAGGGTTAAAAAAGGGTTTTGTGAAAGGTACACACTTGAGGGCGTATTGCGGTTGAAATGCGGGTTTTACGCCCATACATATGTTTGATATCAGACGGTCGTCTGACCTCGATACTTAATAGTTTTAAGATAGTCATTGATCGGATTCGAATTTGGGTTTTACTACACAATGTTGGTAAGTACGGAAAATTAAATTAAAACTTGCTATTGTACAAGCCACTGGCACTGTATGTTAAATCTTTATCTATGTGTATAAAATAAAACAAAGTCGGGCTAGTTACACTATTTATGACTCAAGAACGGCTGGACCGATTTTTATGATCGTTGATTTAATTTTGTTGGATTTATCTTCGCCCCGAATAGCAGAATAACTATTCAAACATAGTAACATTTACGAAAAAAAAAAACCAGGGTGGTACGAAAATCACCGGCTCTAGTTATGTATAATTCTGTAAATGGCTTTGGATATCTTTACAACATTATTTATCACTACTGGCTATTTACACGAGGTACTAAATTAAATGACTAACTATTCTGTAAATTGGTTTCAACAAACACTTTTACACGTCAATAATAAATTATGTTTCAAAACTAGATCACTCGACAAAAAACTCACAGTGAAAAGTTAGGTGAAGTGAGCTTAGAGTGAGCTGTCAATAGTGTCAATCCCTAGCATTAGTTGGAATGACAGCTCACTCCACGCTCACTTCACCTAAGTTTTCACTGTGAGTTGGTTACAGAATCGCACTGCTGTTCGGTCTTTCCTATCCGACTACTCTGAAAAGAAAGACCGTAAAAAATTCAGATATTACAGTATCTTTTAAAGTCCAGATATGATGTTGGTCAGGCCATATGAGGACCATGCAGATTAATGTCTGAGATGGTTTTTTGAGGAAAGAACTAAACAGATTTGACTGGACCTGTCTAGTTAGTGCATGCATTTGTCAGTAATCGTGTAGTTCAAATCAGAACTTATGCATGGATTATGCAGCTTTAAAGCAGGTATCTTGCACAAAGTAAGTCGCCAGCCTTCATAATCAACCTATAATATTCCCACTGCTGGGACACAGGCCTCCTTAGTGAAAGGGAGTGGGGTGTAATCTACCACGCGGGTCCAGTGCGGGGGTGCGGTTTAGTAGCTAACATACCTGTGTGATATTCACAATCAGCAGTTATATAGCGCAATGGTATGCATAATTTGGTGTAACGTCTATAAAATTGCCACTTTGGTCTTGTGGTTGCAAGCAAGACTGCTGAGCGTGGTCCTAGGTTCGATACCCAGGGAGGGCAGTGTTATTGGATTTTTCCATTGGGATTTTTTTAGTAACAGCTCGGAGTTTGGAAATTGGCAGTGTTATACCCCCGTGCCTTGGAAAGCACGTTAAGAGCGTTTACAACGTACGGAATTTCATACAAACTTACAAGTCCTTGATTTCGAAATGCATGAACCGATTTTAATGAATCTTCATACGCATAAGCAGGATACATAGGTCTAAAAAGTTAGTAAAACCATTTTTGAAATTTCTTATTTAAAAAAAGATAATTGGAAATCTCCGTTTCTATGGAAAATTTAAAATCGGTCGAAACGGAAACGAAATCGGTTAGCTGTAACAATATTTTTCGAAAAGTTCTCAATTAACTTTTAAGACCTATATATCCTGCTTATGCGTAGGAAGTTTCATTGAAATCGGTTCATGCATTTCGAAAAACAAGGGCTTGAAAGTTTGTATGAAATGCCGTACGTTGTAAACGCTCTTAAGCTGTTGGTCCTGGGCCTGATCTCTCCCCGATCGTGTCGGATTGCGTACCGAGCCATCAGACTATAAAGAGAAAGAGTGCACCTGGGTTTGCGCACACACTTGTGCACTATAATATCTCCTGCGACGAATTCAAGTCTACGTCAAGATTTGTCGCCATGGCCGCAATACGGTCTAGTCTATCTTACTAATATTATAAACGTGAAAGTTTGTATGGATTAATGGATGGATGGATGTGTGTTTGTCTTTCACGCAAAAACTACTGAACGGATTTGGATGAAATTTGGCACACAAATAGTTTATAACCAGGATTAACATATAGAATACTGTTTATCCCGATATTCCCACGGGATTGAAACTTATGCGGGTGAAACCGCGGGGCGCAGCTAGGTTAACTATAAAATTAATACACTGTATACTGATCTAAAACAATTTCTCATTTACAAACAGCTTTTAGCTAAGTGGACCGTTACAGTGTTGTGAGTGTTGATACAATTAATCTTGTATTCTGAGAAGGGTCCAAACTTAATTGTCTTTGACGCTAATATTTATTATAAAGATATCAATTGTTGACCATTTAGTAACGATATTCATAAATCATGAAGATGTTGGCGGTGTCTCAAACAACAAAATTAGAAGATTAACTGAACTTAGACTATTTTGGATGAGTAATTGTATATACAGGGTTATTTTTCAAAGACCAGCCAAATTTAAGGATGTGGTACAGACCATCAAACTGAACAACTTTCTCCATGGGACAAATAGCGTAATCGCGAAAATTTTATCAACTGTCCCATAGAAAACTTCAATACCTACTCGACCTAAATGTATGGGACGGCTGAATTTTTATTCGCGATTACGATGTTGGTCCCATGGAGAAAGTTGTTCAGTTTGATGGTTTGTACCACATCCTTAAATTTGGCTGGTCTTTGAAAAATAGCCCTGTATATAATGTATTGAATGACCAGCGGTAATCCAGTGGTAACAACGACATACGAGTGACTGCGACATACGAGTTGTAAATCGTATGTTCGAACCCAGTCAGACCTTTACTGTGTAAATCATTTCATCACCACTGCTCCCAAAACGATGAAGGAAAACATCGTGTGGAAACCGGCATGTCCTAGAACCAAATCCAACAATCCGCACTGGGCTCGCGTAGTGGATTACAGGCGACTTCATCTCACAAAGGAAGAGGAGGCTTGTATCCCAGCGGTGGGAATATGATAAGCTTATTATGCTAATTGAATATAATACCGCGCCTATATTCTTCTAAATGCTAGATGGCATTGCGGCAGACTAAGACGAAGATGGAGGGACGAACTCGACTCCAACCGAAAGGTATTCCTTTCGTTTGGAGTCAAGTTCGTCCCTCTCCGGTCTCTTTCGGCCATTGCCCGCAATAGTAGTAAGTAGATAGACGTCTGTGAAATGGTAGAGGGAGGCCTTTGCCCAGCTGTGGGACATTACGGGCTAAATAGGTAGACAGGTATTCTCCTAAAGGTTAAGCTGTACCCAAACATTTCACCGGTTATGTGGTCAAGCCTGCTTAAAACAGGAAACAAATAAAGGTTGCTACTGAGATAGAAAAATCCTATAAAATTTTGCCCGATCTGGAAACCGAAACCAGGACACACACACACACACACACACTCATTCCTGCTTTTTCTTAAAACATAATACACTTTAATTTATTTTGCAGAATAATTTATTTATTTATTTAATAATGTTGAGTGCCTCTGGCTTTCCAGTCACTCCATGTAGAATACTAGTATTCAGCTGCATCCGGTTAGACTGGAAGCTGACCTCAATATCGTTGGGAAAAAAGCTAGGCAGATGATAATGAATGTTGTCTGCCTTTTAGTCTGTGCTAAATAATTGTATTTTCTTTCTTTCTTTGACACCACAGTCGTGATCATACTAACACGGCAGTCAGGAATGTTCAGAAGTTACTTAAATTGTTTTAATTCATCCGTCTAGCCCAGGTCAGACGAAAGAAAAATATTTTAAAATTAAAACGTAAGTCCTTTCGAAGTAAGATAGCAGCCGCTAAATTAGGGGTACATTCTCTACATTTTTGACACTCGCAAGCGTAACTTCGGCCTTTTTAGACCCCTTCTACCCCTTACTGGGCAAAAATTCAAAACAATGATCTCTAACGATGGCACGGTACAGTGGAAAGAATTTCAACGTTTTTGCACTAGGGTGTGGTTAGATATAACTTGAAAATACTACGTGACGTCAAAACGCTTTTTCTTAAAGAAAAATAATATTTTCGTTTTTGGAGAAAATAAATACTTATCCCAGCTTATTTTAAGGGTATAGAAAGGAAGAAAGCAAATAAACGATTGTTTTTTGGTAAACATGACGCAAAAAAGAACATAAAACACAAAAAAAAAATCAGAAAGGGTTGGGGGAAACATGCGTCACATCCACGCACAACGGCTATCGCTTGTCTCCCTCTTCCGTACACCTTTGTCAGCCGTCACTTTAGCATTTAGCCTTTTTTTACCTTTAATCATCTTTCACACATTCCATTTAATGTAAACACGTCATGCAATCGAGTTAAGGTTTCTTATTAACAGCCAGTTAACATTGAATACTGTCACTAAAGTGTACTGTCCCCCCCATCTTCTCCTGGCTTGCTGAACTAAGCTAAGCTCGAAGGAAATCGCAGATCTTGCCCGTATGTGACCACTGCTTTACCTAGCAAGAATTGAGACTGATGATGACCAGAGATACGATGAAAAACAAAAAATAACGAAAGGAATTTGAGTGAAATGCTCAAATTATCCGCACATACGCACCGACACGCACCCTGCGTGTCGGTGCGTATGTGAGGATAATTTGAAAAACGTAGTGTTCTTTCAAATGAGGTTTACGTATCTCCAATTTTTTTTGGTCCAGAAATACATCAAAATAAATACATAAAGTATTTTTGTAAGGATTCTTTTGTATTTTTTTCTAGGCTATCGCCTCTTAAAATAATACCAATTGTATCTTTTTCAAATATTGCTGCATAGATGTGGAGCAGTGATGGCCAAGTGGTAATGGCTGCGACTTGCATATGCGTTCTAGGTCGGAGGTTGGAGACAGACGCTTTACTTCTTGTACATTCTTTCATTACGACTGCTTTCAAAACGCTGAAGGAAAACATCGTGAGGAAACCGGCATGTCCCAGAAACAAAAATTCGAAGACATGTGACATCCATAAACCAACACTGGGCTCTCGTGGTGGATTACGGCTCACTCTCTCTCACCTAGAGGAGTTCTGTGTGAGTTATTTTTTTTTAATAGGGGTTTATCACTGAGGGTGGCTCTTCAGATATCAAGCGCATTAAAACTGCTATCTAGTAAGAAAATTTTGATGAAAGGTACTGTCAACCGTTGCAAATCAATTATTTTCTTCTTTAACTATGACTGCACCCGTATCTCGTAGTAATAAGGGGGTGTTCGTAGTTCAGGTGTTCCAACAGTCGAGGTATAAAAAACTCAAAAAAATATTTTTATTTCTAAAATTTATAAAAACTGACGTTTTGATTTATCGGCCCCATTAGTCATTAATTGATCAAAATTACAGTCAATATTTTACCGTATTCCCACAGTAATCCGCCCCAAAAAGAAATTCTTCAGAAATTTAATCTTTCCGGACGAATATCAAATGATTTATTGCTATAGCAACGTCGCCATTTTTATCCCGAATTCAGACGTCCTAGTTTCTAGTATTATTGTTCTTGCCAAGTACCTACTGTCGCAGAATTGATGAATGATATTCAATGATTACGTAGACCTACCAAAAAAATACTTACTGCCAATGACCTTTTGGCAAAAGCATTTGATTCCTGTTTTCTCAAGTTCCTTTTAACTTTTGAGCGAGTTGTTGCCCGGAATGTTACCATTTTACTAATAATATTATTTTTATATAATAAATAATATTATGTTTATATAAACATTTAAAACTAGGTACCTATTCTTTTTTTTAATTACTTATAATGTTATTTATATCGCATTGTATACTGCACCACTTGACGTCATTACGTCAGCGCCAGCTGTCGCTGAAAACCAGCACTGGGGCTCTGTCTCAATGGTCGTGCATCATGCTGAGCGATGGCCGTTTTGCGTGGGTGTGACGTATGTTTTCCCCAGCTTGTTATTTTTTGTGTTTGTAGAACACTCTCCATGGGACCAATGTCTTGGATCGAGTTATTGAAGGTTTGTAATATTTGACTACACTTTTCTGATACACGCTGTATTATGAAGGTGAGCAATAACCAAGGATTAAAAAAAAAAACATCCCCTATATTTCTATGGAAATGCAAAATTTTTGACTTCTTTCTGTTCATAAGTAAAATATGTATGTATTGATTATGAAAAAGACCCATTTATCCGAAGCTGCTTCAAATACAACAAATTAACCTACCAACTACTATTTGAACTCCGTATTCGAATTAATTTAATCCAAAATTTTTTGATTGTCACCATTTGATTAACATAGAAACACATATTAACAATATCACGAAAGTTAATATTGGCTGCTTCAACGCACCTGTGGCAACTAATAAATATGTATACATATATTATGTAAGTTGGTACCCGAGCTTATATTGATTAACGTAATGTGTTTGTATCTTGATACAAATTAACGTATACTGTGGTTAGTATTGAGTGTTTGTCTTATAACATAAGGCCCTTTTTGGTACGGCGTATGGTTACGCGCCACAATTAATGCCTGGTACATGGTGACATTAGTTACCACTAGCGCCATCTAGTATCGATTAGCAGAACTAATAGATCCTTCTAGAAATTTGGATGCTAGAACTTTCTAAAACTATCGACATCTGGTCAGTCGGGGCCGGTATGTATTCGAACATTCTAGATGTTTCTACAATAGAAGGTTCTAGAACTATCTGCGGCACTATATAAGGCCGGGATTAGTCACGACCGACACAGATGTCGATAGGCGATACAATCGAAAGCGATCTTCAAGTGCGACTTAAGTGCAATTGTGTTTTATAATTAGTATGTTTGAGTTGTTATTACTTATTGTTCAATTAAAGTGTAATTTTTGGTAATTTATATCGGCAGTTTTTATTGTCACGAACCCGAAGCTCGTAACAGTATTAACCAATCTATCAACTCAGCCTATCGCAGTCCACTGCTGGACATACGCCTCTCCCAGGCTGCGCGCGCCACAACACCCTGTTCCTACCTTCTTTAGGTCGTCCGTCTATCTAGCTAAGGGTCGTCCCACACTAGGTCTACCGATACGCGGTCTCCACTCCAGGGGGTCTACTCCGAAGTAGTATCGGCCGAATGTTCGGCCGTTTCCTGCTACGAAGTTACTATTTGGTTCGGTCAGTTCCGATCCTAACCTCCTACACTCTTTCGAATATTGACAATGATCCCGGCCCAACTGAGCCGATCCGAACTTAATTCACATTTTTCAATAATATTTGGTTCGGCCATGTGTCTGTCCGATCCGAACATTCGCACTTTGCACTTCGGAGTAGGCCCCCCGGGCTCGTCTACTTCACCGGCCATCGGTCGTCATATTAACCGCGCCGTAGAAAAAACGTGTCCGTCAACAAGCTTCCGTAGTGATCTATACAATACTGACGACCATGCCTACACACAGCAAATAAACAGTAGTTTTTCACGGCAAGAAAAACGTGTGTACAAAGGGGCCTTAGGGAAATATTCGACACACTAAGGGGCGGTTGTTTCTAACGGTTGGTTAACGTTACATACGCACGTCAAATATTAACGAGTACGTAATCGTAATTATTTGACGTAGGTCAAGTCCATAATTCTGTAATTGTAATTTGAAACAACGCTTTTTTTGGTTTAACGGTAGTTAGTGCCATTTTTGACGTACACGAGAACGTCAAGAGGTCGTAAAATGACGTTAAACAACTCGCCCTAAGGAAGAAGAGGGAAATATTTAACTAACACAACAAAAAAAAACTTAAATAAACCTATTTATCTTTCTTTCTAAAAACTTACTGACCTTCTTAGGATACACAATTTTTAAATTAATTAACCTTTACAAACTTTTTGTCTTCTAATGATGCACACTTTTTTAAATAAACAAGCCAAGAGGCTTAAAAGAAAAAAGATAAAAATAAGTTAAAAGGGTTAACTTTCGTGCTTTTCTCACAGTTTGTCGCAGTAACTAAGCTACCCCCCCCGACCAAATGGAGATTAAGTACTGCGCACGAGTCGAACGAGTGCTAAATCCGAGTTAGTTTAGGTTACATGTCCTTGCCACCCTGTATAGGAATTTCTACTAGGTAACCAGGGGACACAGTAAAATAACTCATCATCTGCCTAGCCTTTTCCCAACTATGTTGGGTCGGCTTCCATTCTAACCGGATGCAGCTGAGTATCAGTATTTAACATGGAGCGACTGCCTATCTGACCTCCACAACCCAGTTACTGGGTAATATGAAACCCCTTGGTAAGACTGGCTGTCAGACTTTCGGGCTTCTGACGACCCATAACGACTGTCAAACATCCACGAATGACAGCCGGGACCAACGGCTTAACGTGCTTTCCGAGACATGGAGGGTCTTGGTATGTAAAGATGATCACCCATCCACGGACCAACCGCAGCAAGCGTAGCTTAACCTGATCGATCGACGCGTGCGGCTGTTATTACTTAGCCACAAGCCCCTAACAGTAAAATACCTAGGTATCTTAGCATAATCCAGACTAATATTATAAATTCGAAAGGAACTCTATCTCTCTGTCGTTCTATCTGTATGCGACCTTTCACGCCTTAACCTCTGAACGGATTTCGAAAAAATTGGGCAAGGAGATAGATGGCACCCTGTGGAAATACTCATGTCACTATTTATCACGTCATGTCTTTGAATTTTTCGGTTCTAAGACATGCCGGTTTCCTCACGACTGTAACCCGTTACTTGCAATCGTTATGAATAAAGAACAAGGTACCAAGGTCTTGTTTTGTAATTTAGTTAGAAATGAAGCATTCATTTGTTTTGATCTTTCTACTAAACAAAGCTAAAAATCAACGAAATAATTTGTAATTACATTTTCGACAGCAAAGACCTACCCAACCTTTTGTTTCTGAAAACAACGATCATAAATAAAGTCAGGGAAATTAATTGTTATCCAAATTGACAACCAGTTTAATTTGTCAAACAATACTGTAGATAGAAAGGGGTCACCCCATTTCTACCGAGATGACGGCTGATAAAGAAGTAAAAAAAGGTTGTTTATGGTAATGGTGTGGTGGTGGTTGGTGATAGTTGGAGTACTATAGTTGGAGTGCCGGCAGAAGTGAAAACTTGAATATTAACGTTGTGCATTTTTGATATTTTGGAATGCGGTATACTCTCCCTCGGTCTTACGAATTCAGGTCACGTGTCCTGACGCGACCTCCGTCTTACGAATTTTCGATCAGATCACGCGTCCTGACGCGAGTTTAACATTTTTTACCCATCACAAAAAAGTGCACAACGCCGCTAAAGAAGTTTTCACTTCAAAAAATCTTTCTTTTCTTATTTTTCAAAAGGACATGTTGTACCGATCCCAAATAAATTCGGATAAGTACAGTAGAGTTATGATGATTCCAAACGCAACTGTCATTTTTAGACAGTGGTATAAAATGGCTTTTATACGCCAAATTGACGTAGGGTATCAGCTATGGCACCAGGAATGGTAAAAGGCGGGCGTTTTGGGGGACTGTCTTATGTAATTTTGACGTTCATAAAGTGCTGATTCTCAGCCTAGACTGTCCACTAGGTTAACCGTTTTTTGACAGATCGAACTAGTGTGCAATTGTATATTATTAGTCAAAACTGATACACGTACGGTATTATAATGTCTGTAAGAAGTCATAAATAAGATAATTCAATAAGATTAGGCAGTTTATATATTTATTTTATTACGCATTTCAAAGTTAACTTTTACTGAATCAGGAATAGTAACGTTCTAAGGCATCTGTCAAAGTCAAAAAACGTTTCACCTAGTGGACAAAGTATAGTTTGAAATGAAATGAAATTCTTGATTCTGTAAATAAGATATCGGAATCACTATTACATGTTATATTATAAAGCGGTATTGTATTACCTAGTAATTGGGTTGTGGAGGTCAGATAGGCAGTAACTTTATGTAAAATACTGGTATTCAGCTGCATTCGGTGGGACTGGAAGCCAACCCCAACTAAGTTAGGAAAAAGGCTAGGCAAATGCAGATTAAAAAAAAAAACTAGGCGACGTCGGCTTTTCCTAACTGACTACTCTAAGGCCGAACTCACAGGTCATGTTGAATAAATTACTTTTGATATGCTTAACAAGGGGTGCAACGAATCCCTGGAAGAGAATCACAGAATCAATCGAAGTGGAGGTGCTTGGGGGAGGCCTATGTCCAGCAGTGGACCTCTTGCGGCTGAACTGATGATGATGCTTAACAATGAATTTTCCTGACTGTACTCACTATCAAACGCTTTTTCTAAACTCCATTCCCGTTTGGTAGCTAAATTAAAAAATCTTCTAGAACAACAAACCGCCATTGGCCGAGTTATTAAAAATTCCGAAAGAGAAAGGATTGCGTCGAAATTCAACTCTCGACTCTCGTTATGAAAACTCTTTGTTTTTGTAATTTTATATCCGAAATAAGTTTTCTCTGAAGCCCGACAGTAAAATAATATTATACTTTCTACTCTTAGTTACGAGTGGCATCGACGAGCGACTTGTCGCTGCGATTGTTACGTTATAAATGACGATTGTCATTGATGACTATCGTTAAACGCGTTGCAGTGTAAACGATGCCTTATTCAACAAATGGTAACCCGTGTTTGATTTTTTTTTTCTTTGTACTTGCTTATTAATGTTTTTTCTTTCTCATTTTGAGTGAAAAGTAATCGCATAATCAGGCCTCTGCTGGGCACAGGCCTTCTCTCTTCGAGAGGGAGTGGCCTGTAATCTACGACGCGGAGCCAGTGCGGGTTAGTAGATGTCAAGTGCCTTCGAATTTTTGGTTCTAGGACATGCCGGTTTCCTCACGATGTTTTCCTTCAGTGATGAATTAATTTATACAAAGTAAAGCGCCGGTCTGGATTCTAATCCACGACCTATAGCTCGTAAGTCGGAGCCATTACCACTGGGCCACCACTACTCCGAAAAGTTAGCGCGCTGGCTGTAATAATATATCTGTTCATCACTGGATTTGACTTCTAGTTTAATAACAATCGCAAATACTAAACAACTCAAACTAACCGTCTATTACGTAAATTTTTATTTTAAATTATTTGATTTGTAATAGGCGCTCTATTACAGATCAAATAATTTAAAATTATAATTTGGAAAGTGCTTCAGCGTAGTAGTAATAATCCACTATTACGCTGAAAGCGCTTTTCAAATTTTCCAGCAATTAGACAATTATTCAGTTTCGATATTCATATATGAAGCACTTCTTGAAGTTATAATTGATTAATTTGAAGCGCTTACGGATGCTTCCAGCGATCGCTTATGCAGAGTAATGAAGCGTTAGAAAGCTCTTTGAGCAATTATTTGGTGTATGTAGACTTTGTCGAATGCTGAAGTGTTATAATTGGCTCAGCAAAATGTTGGAAAATTATACCTTCCTACTTAGTTCTTTAACATGTGTTGGTAAATGGCCTACTTTACAACTTCTGCGACACCAAGTTATTTATTTGCACGCAATTCCGATTCGTTCACATACGTAAAACTTCTTAACATCGTAGGATGTCTTTGTTCGAATCCGTTAGGGTATGTATATATGTTCTGTGGTCCGAATCCTTAATTGTGTGTTGTCTTTGGTCCCTGGCCTTAAAATCCAGCAAGGGACAAAATTGAGAACTTTTTATATGCTTGAATACGAGGATTTTGACTACTTTTTATGTGTATTTTTATGTATTTTTTTTTGTAATGTGCGTTTTCTTTGTGCAGAATAAACAATTTTTTTTCTTTCTTTTCTCAATAAATTATATATTTTTTAATCCTAATAAAGGTGAAGTAAGACAAATAAAACATAGAACAAAATCGTTCGTCTGCAACATTCTTAGACACCAAAATATCAATAAAACGAGACATTGACTCTAGAATTTCATTTAACTCTTACGGCTGATTTTACCAAAGTCAGATAAGTTTTATCCGTGGAATAAAATTGACATCTGACAGTTCTAGTATGAAAAAACTGTCAAAAATTCAAAATTTATCCTCAGTATAAGATTTATTCTATGTATAAAAGTTTGGTGGAACGCGACCTTAGGGAGATAGAGACACTTTGTACAGACGCCAGCACATCTAGCTATTACAATCCGTCAAATTTCTTTAATATATTTTCAACTTTATCGCTGAAGAATTAAGGTTCAAGGTTGATTGGGAAAATTTGACAGTTTCGTGTAGCTTGATATGCTGGTGTCTGTACCTAACCATGGCCCATACCGGCCAGCATATCGTCACAATCATAACCAGCCTATTGCAGTCCACTGCTGAACAAAGGCTTTTTCCAATTGTAAGTCTTTTAACTCCATCCTCGCCCATTTTCACCCTGCTACAACAGTCCTTCCACAGTTATTTTATCTCTGACAGCAGCAACCTTATTTTTTCAAGAATAAAAATCACTGTGATTTTGACAATCTTTTCAATGGCACCAACCCAACAACAACTTTATTGTAATGACAACAAAGATCATTGCGCTAAGGGCGAATTTCATCACTATAACTGAACTCTACCAGCACGTCTAAACCGCGTTCAAAAGCTGCTCGTGTCATCATTGTCATTGACAGTGCGTTCAGCTTCATTTCTGCACGATTTCTGACAAATGCGTGCACTAACTGGACAGGTCCTGTCAATCTGTGTATTTCTTTCCTCAAAAGACCATCTTCAGACATCGATCTACATGGTCTTCATATTATCTGACTAAGATTATGTTTGGACTTTAAAAGAGACTGAGACCTCTGAGTTTGTTTCGGCTTTTCTTCTCAGACAAGTCAGACAGGGAATGCCGAGTTTATCTAGTTTTAAAAAAAATATTGACGTGTAAAAGTGTTGGTACAAACCTATTTACAAAATAAAATCATTTATCATTGTTAAAATTGGCTCTAAATTGGCCCTGCGACGTTCAGTACTCCACCTAGGGCTAACATTTTTACAGCTGGCCAGTAATCATCGTGAAATATCACTGACATCCGTTCCAATTTCAAATACAACTAAAAAATGAACTAGCAACGCATAAGGGCGCGATGCGTTAAAAATCGATTTTCCATTTCAGTTCATTTTAAACTCACTATCTAGAATGCACTAGAGTTACGGCGAGGTCTGAACTAAAGCTAAACGAGAAATGAACGCAGCTAGTTTTGATAAACGTGTATATTATAACAGCCGCATGGGTCGATTGATCAGGTTAAGCTACGCTTGCCGCGGTTGGTCCGTGGATGGGTGACCATCTTTACATACTATGTCGATGTTTTGCCAAGTTGTAAAAACAGTGTGAATCAGGGGTGGGTCTCTAGTGACGAATAAAAGGTGGCGGAGCTAAGCGATGAATGACACATTTCGCAGTCTTACCACGCAAATCCGCTTGTTTTTTAACAGGAACGAATATAAATGGGTTGTTCAGGCCGCATCAAATTATCCGGGTATTGAACGACACGTTCTGTTGATCGGTTTAGAATGGGATATGATGGCGACGTACTCACACGTTTTAGAATAAAACATCGGCGTGTTCCTTTTCCACGCGCATACATTTCATCTCAACGAGCTTTGATCACCACGCTTGATCTGTGTATGTTTTGATTTCAGAACATTCTTAACCGACGAAAAAAAGGAGGAGGTTCGCAATTCAACGCGTTTTTTTTAAGTTTGTAGTAATAGGATTAACGGTGATTGGACGAATTATTTAGAGAAAAAAAAACTGCAATTATAATACAATTACGATAAAACTGCACTAGAAAAGGCTGGTCCAAATAGTAAAAAAATCTGGAATTTTATTAAAAGTGTAACGTATAACTCGAAACAAAATCAGGCATCTTCAGGTTTATTACAAGCACACTCATCACAGTTTACATCTGCCAACATTGCAAATAATTTCTTTGTTAGTGTGGGAAAGTGTTTGGCTGAAAACGTTCGGGGCCAATCACAATATTTAACAAGCACACCATTTACGTGTAGCACTTTTTCATCATCCTTTGCATGGCTAGACACTGATGAGGCTGAGGTAGAAGCGATGATCATGAGTTTGAAAGACGACTGCGGTTGGCTGGGATTACATATCAAATAAAGTTATTAAACAATTCAGGCACATTTTGGTACGGTACCGCAATTAACTTATGTTTTCCAAAAATGTTTATCTGCAGGTGTTTTTCCCGAGTGTCTAAAAAAGCTGTTGGTGTCCCTGTTTATAAATCAGGCAGTAAAGATCAAGTCACAAATTATAGACCTATTTCGTTACTTCCTTCTATGTCTAAAATATTAGAGAAAATTATAAATAAAAGGCTTTACAAATACATGGAGGATAAATTGATTTTGTCTCAGCGGCAGTTTGACTTTAGGCCTAAAATGTCAACAGACGTTGCCATACACCATCTGACTGACTATCTAGCACAA
Source organism: Apamea epomidion (assembly GCA_947507525.1). Classification (NCBI taxonomy): domain Eukaryota; kingdom Metazoa; phylum Arthropoda; class Insecta; order Lepidoptera; family Noctuidae; genus Apamea; species Apamea epomidion. The sequence goes on from OX382233.1 coordinate 3,201,517, forward strand.
GAACTTCGTAATGGTAACCACACAGTAGGAGTCTTCCTGGACCTCGCCAAAGCTTTTGACACGGTTTCTATTCCTATTCTATTGCACAAGCTTGAAACCGTAAGTATCAGAGGCACCCAACTGAAATTATTTAAGAGTTATCTAGAAGATCGTGCCCAATGTGTAAGGATTGGAGATGTTCACAGCGAAAATAAAAAAAACACATCCTTCGGAGTTCCCCAAGGAAGTACTTTAGGGCCTATACTATTTTAGATATACATAAACGATCTTTGTAATCTAAGTTTAGATCATGCCCAAATTGTTTCTTATGCTGCCGATACTGCTCTTCTATTTTCGCCTGACTAAGAATAAAATGTCTACAAGGTTCCGCAACACGCATTCAATATTGTTAATAAATGACTTCAACATAATTCACTAACACTAAATGCAGACAAGACAAATTATATTAAGTTTTCGATGCGTAAGCAAACATCAACTGGCACTACCTCGACATTATATTATGCTCATTATTGCACAATTCCCACAAATAACCAATGTGTTTGTCCTAACATTAAAATGACAAATACAACAAAATACCTTGGTGTTATAATAGATGAAACATTTTCGTTCAAACAACATATAGAAGCTTTAAATAATAGAATTCGCAACTTGATATTTGTTTTTTAAAAGTTACGCTGTATTGCTGACCCAAAAATAGTTAAACAAGTTTACTTTGCTCTATGTTAATTGATTTTAACTTACTGTATTACCACATGGGGTGGAGCGGGTAAAACATTGTTACTAACCATTGAGAGAGTTCAGAGGGCGATTCTCAAAGTGTCTACTTTCCGCCCTTTCTTTTTTCCTACTAACCTCTTGTACAAATCTTGTGGAGTATTAACAGTTCGACAGCTATTTATTATGGGCATTGTATTAAAACAACACAAAGCTCTACCCTACAGCACTTGATATACTAATAAAAGATGTAAAGATATAGTTGTTCCACAAAATTCAACAAAACATGCTTTTATATTCAAATACCTGTACCTCGGACCTCTCCTATACAGGGTGGCAGGGACATCGACGCGCAAACTGTAACCATGGATTCAGCACATGAGCTTAGACCCCATAGCGTTGCAATTTTTGTCGGTTTTAAAAAAAAATGTTGCTGTTTCATACATTTTGACCGCGTAGGTATTGCACTTTTCTATGAAACAGAAGTTTTTTTTTTTTTAAACTCATGTGCTGAATTCATGGTTACAGTTTGCGCGTCGATGTCCCTGCCACCCTGTATAACAGACTAAACTCGAAAGCAAACATTTATTCTTTGAACTATACAAATTGTAAGAGAATCCTCAAGGAGGCTCTCCAAAGTATGTCTTACGAAGAAACAGAGAATTTACTAACTGTGTTAAAGTAAATATAGGTACTCATACAAATATTTATCAAATTTCGAAACTAGGAGTTAGGGCTACTCAATATATAATTAATTCTCTATTGTCAACTTTGGATTATTTATTAATTTTTAAAGACTATTTTAGCTGTTCTCGCCTGAAATACAGGATTACCTAGTTCAGGCACGTAAGTCTTAGGAATATAATTTTCTTTTAAGCAAAACTGTACTAATTTACATGCCCTATAATTTTTTGAATAAATATAAATATATAAATTGTAATAATATGTAGTTAAAAAAAATCAGCATCAGATCAGCTCTAAGATATCAAATTGAAGTTTTATCATTCGAACTACCTATACATACAATGTTTCATTTTGATACGACAATTAGAAGTAGGTTAATGTCTTCTAAGATTTTATTACATTAATAGTTAGTCACAAGTGAAGCGTCAAAACACATTGCATATTCCCAAAGAGCCAAAAGTTCTAAAGTTTCAATTTTATATTCATTGCACATACAATCTCAAACGCACTCTTTGTGCATTTAGATCATCCAATTTACTGTTTATCTCATAATGCTTCTGCGTATTAAAATGGTTACGCAATTATGCACCTTATGCCTTTGTTATTCAATGAAAAATAACTTCATATTCATTCGGAAGATTACTAAATTACAAACATTTGTACGCCCTCTGGCATAACATAGCGAACTTTTTATTATATTGTTACATTACATTGTTAGGTTTCTACCATAATCTAAACACGATCAAAAATGCTTCTGGCCTACTAACTTATCACGTCTCAACTATAACTCAATACGTTCTCGATAGCTACTCGCTACAACTTCGACTAAGGTCACTGAATGATTTACTACTCTAAGCCACTAAGTAATATATTATTGGCTTTTACCTAATAGTGCTAGAAGTTTGGTGGGTAACTTGTGTGGTGCGTAAATAATTTTCTACATAATAATTATAACGTCTGTATTCCCCGGAGGGTAAATTAGGCAAGTCACCTATAGTAAGTACACTTTATTTATTTAAACTTTTCGCTTTTTACAAAGGCGGACTTAATGCCTCAGGCACTCTCTGCCAGTCAACCAAGGCTGGTGAAGAGGTTAGATGGCAGGTGCTTCGGTTGAGGGGAACAATGATAAAAAATAAAATCTATTAAAACTAGATACACAAATACATAAATAGATTATAAACCTATAATACACATACATACTATTTACTGTTATAATTATAATATATATATATATATGTACATACAATTCAAATTCAAGGGAGAGAGGTTTTGAGATGACTCTAAGCTATTTGTTTTGGAAATATCTCTACGGAAAGCGAAAATCGCTTAAATGCATACCGACTGGTGGCCATCCTGATACCAAGGGGAAGCATTCCAAAGAATAATGGAATAAATATGAAAGGAAGAATGAATAAAGTCAGAAGTATGAGATGAATGAATGAGTATGTGATGAAGAAGGACAGATTAGGAGAAGATTGTTAGAAGAACGCAGATTCGAGACTTTCGTGCTGCTGAGAAATTCCTGACGGAAATAAATGTTGTTCTATTTATAATTTACGCATATTTTAATGTTTTTGTAGTGCATTGATAATAATTATGATCAAACCTGCAATTATTATTATTTACTCAATACTCAATAATTTATTCGTAACTGTTGTTATATCAAAACTTAAAGTTATATGTGATCATTGTGGACGTTGAAGACGTCAATTACGTAAACACACAAACAAAAAGATAAATGATTAAATGTCGTTAATATCCTTTATTTCAGCTTCCTTTTAATTAAAATAAAATTTACAAACTCACTCACCCTTTTTTTTTTTTTTTTTTTTTTTTCAGGATGGGAAATCATCAAATGACCCCTCCCGCTCTGGGTGGAGCAGAAGGGAGTGTCAGACTCTTACTGACTAAAATCCACCCGTGTTCCTTCCTTAGCCCTTTATGTACCAGGGCAGCGGTAACCCTTTCGGACGATCCCGCTACCCCGGCAGGCTTCGGTCCTGTCGGGCCCCGTCAATTATGCAGACATCTCTTTGAGGCACACGTGGAACACATACGCGCCGTACGGCACGGGCCTGGTCCTGATCGGAAGGAGAGCTACCCATTGCTCTCCGCCACCGAGGGAGACGCTCCGGGCGTCGGGAGCCGCGTGACGACTCCCGGCCACCGTAGGCGCGGGCCTGCGGGCGGAGAGCAATGGGATCGGAAGGAGAGCTACCCATTGCTCTCCGCCCGCAGGCCCGCGCCTACGGTGGCCGGGAGTCGTCACGCGGCTCCCGACGCCCGGAGCGTCTCCCTCGGTGGCGGAGAGCAATGGGTAGCTCTCCTTCCGATCAGGACCAGGCCCGTGCCGTACGGCGCGTATGTGTTCCACGTGTGCCTCAAAGAGATGTCTGCATAATTGACGGGGCCCGACAGGACCGAAGCCTGCCGGGGTAGCGGGATCGTCCGAAAGGGTTACCGCTGCCCTGGTACATAAAGGGCTAAGGAAGGAACACGGGTGGATTTTAGTCAGTAAGAGTCTGACACTCCCTTCTGCTCCACCCAGAGCGGGAGGGGTCATTTGATGATTTCCCATCCTGAAAAAAAAAAAAAAAAAAAAAAAGGGTGAGTGAGTTTGTAAATTTTATTTTAATTAAAAGGAAGCTGAAATAAAGGATATTAACGACATTTAATCATTTATCTTTTTGTTTGTGTGTTTACGTAATTGACGTCTTCAACGTCCACAATGATCACATATAACTTTAAGTTTTGATATAACAACAGTTACGAATAAATTATTGAGTATTGAGTAAATAATAATAATTGCAGGTTTGATCATAATTATTATCAATGCACTACAAAAACATTAAAATATGCGTAAATTATAAATAGAACAACATTTATTTCCGTCAGGAATTTCTCAGCAGCACGAAAGTCTCGAATCTGCGTTCTTCTAACAATCTTCTCCTAATCTGTCCTTCTTCATCACATACTCATTCATTCATCTCATACTTCTGACTTTATTCATTCTTCCTTTCATATTTATTCCATTATTCTTTGGAATGCTTCCCCTTGGTATCAGGATGGCCACCAGTCGGTATGCATTTAAGCGATTTTCGCTTTCCGTAGAGATATTTCCAAAACAAATAGCTTAGAGTCATCTCAAAACCTCTCTCCCTTGAATTTGAATTGTATGTACATATATATATATATATTATAATTATAACAGTAAATAGTATGTATGTGTATTATAGGTTTATAATCTATTTATGTATTTGTGTATCTAGTTTTAATAGATTTTATTTTTTATCATTGTTCCCCTCAACCGAAGCACCTGCCATCTAACCTCTTCACCAGCCTTGGTTGACTGGCAGAGAGTGCCTGAGGCATTAAGTCCGCCTTTGTAAAAAGCGAAAAGTTTAAATAAATAAAGTGTACTTACTATAGGTGACTTGCCTAATTTACCCTCCGGGGAATACAGACGTTATAATTATTATGTAGAAAATTATTTACGCACCACACAAGTTACCCACCAAACTTCTAGCACTATTAGGTAAAAGCCAATAATATATTACTTAGTGGCTTAGAGTAGTAAATCATTCAGTGACCTTAGTCGAAGTTGTAGCGAGTAGCTATCGAGAACGTATTGAGTTATAGTTGAGACGTGATAAGTTAGTAGGCCAGAAGCATTTTTGATCGTGTTTAGATTATGGTAGAAACCTAACAATGTAATGTAACAATATAATAAAAAGTTCGCTATGTTATGCCAGAGGGCGTACAAATGTTTGTAATTTAGTAATCTTCCGAATGAATATGAAGTTATTTTTCATTGAATAACAAAGGCATAAGGTGCATAATTGCGTAACCATTTTAATACGCAGAAGCATTATGAGATAAACAGTAAATTGGATGATCTAAATGCACAAAGAGTGCGTTTGAGATTGTATGTGCAATGAATATAAAATTGAAACTTTAGAACTTTTGGCTCTTTGGGAATATGCAATGTGTTTTGACGCTTCACTTGTGACTAACTATTAATGTAATAAAATCTTAGAAGACATTAACCTACTTCTAATTGTCGTATCAAAATGAAACATTGTATGTATAGGTAGTTCGAATGATAAAACTTCAATTTGATATCTTAGAGCTGATCTGATGCTGATTTTTTTTAACTACATATTATTACAATTTATATATTTATATTTATTCAAAAAATTATAGGGCATGTAAATTAGTACAGTTTTGCTTAAAAGAAAATTATATTCCTAAGACTTACGTGCCTGAACTAGGTAATCCTGTATTTCAGGCGAGAACAGCTAAAATAGTCTTTAAAAATTAATAAATAATCCAAAGTTGACAATAGAGAATTAATTATATATTGAGTAGCCCTAACTCCTAGTTTCGAAATTTGATAAATATTTGTATGAGTACCTATATTTACTTTAACACAGTTAGTAAATTCTCTGTTTCTTCGTAAGACATACTTTGGAGAGCCTCCTTGAGGATTCTCTTACAATTTGTATAGTTCAAAGAATAAATGTTTGCTTTCGAGTTTAGTCTGTTATACAGGGTGGCAGGGACATCGACGCGCAAACTGTAACCATGAATTCAGCACATGAGTTTAAAAAAAAAAAAACTTCTGTTTCATAGAAAAGTGCAATACCTACGCGGTCAAAATGTATGAAACAGCAACATTTTTTTTTAAAACCGACAAAAATTGCAACGCTATGGGGTCTAAGCTCATGTGCTGAATCCATGGTTACAGTTTGCGCGTCGATGTCCCTGCCACCCTGTATAGGAGAGGTCCGAGGTACAGGTATTTGAATATAAAAGCATGTTTTGTTGAATTTTGTGGAACAACTATATCTTTACATCTTTTATTAGTATATCAAGTGCTGTAGGGTAGAGCTTTGTGTTGTTTTAATACAATGCCCATAATAAATAGCTGTCGAACTGTTAATACTCCACAAGATTTGTACAAGAGGTTAGCAGGAAAAAAGAAAGGGCGGAAAGTAGACACTTTGAGAATCGCCCTCTGAACTCTCTCAATGGTTAGTAACAATGTTTTACCCGCTCCACCCCATGTGGTAATACAGTAAGTTAAAATCAATTAACATAGAGCAAAGTAAACTTGTTTAACTATTTTTGGGTCAGCAATACAGCGTAACTTTTAAAAAACAAATATCAACTTGCGAATTCTATTATTTAAAGCTTCTATATGTTGTTTGAACGAAAATGTTTCATCTATTATAACACCAAGGTATTTTGTTGTATTTGTCATTTTAATGTAAGGACAAACACATTGGTTATTTGTGGGAATTTTGCAATAATGAGCATAATATAATGTCGAGGTAGTGCCAGTTGATGTTTGCTTTCGCATCGAAAACTTAATATAATTTGTCTTGTCTGCATTTAGTGTTAGTAAATTATGTTGAAGTCATTTATTAACAATATTGAATGCGTGTTTCGGAACCTTGAAGACATTTTTTTCTTAGTCAGCCGAAAATAGAAGAGCAGTGTCGTCAGCATAAGAAACAATTTGGCCATGATCTAGACTTAGATTACAAAGATCGTTTATGTATATCAAAAATAGTGTAGCCCCTAAAATACTTCCTTGGGGAACTCCGAAGGATGTGTTTTTTTTTATCTTCGTTGAGAACATCTCCAATCCTTACACATTGGACACGATCTTCCAGATAACTCTTAAATAGTTTCAGCTGGGTGCCTCTGATACCTATGGTTTCAAGCTTGTGCAACAGAATAGGAATAGAAACCGTGTCAAAAGCTTTGGTGAGGTCCAGAAAGATTCCTACTGTGTGGTTACCATTATCAAGTTCTTGTGCTAGATAGTCAGTCAAATGGTGTATGGCATTAAGCTTAAAGCCAAACTGCCGCTAAGACAAAATCAATTTATCCTCCAAGTATTTGTAAAGCCTTTTATTTATAATTTTCTCTAATATTTTAGACATAGAAGGAAATAACGAAATAGCTCTAAAATTTGTGACTAGATCTTTACTGCCTGATTTATAAACAGGGACAACAACAGCTTTTTTAGACACTCGGGGAAAAACACCTGCAGATAAACATTTTTGGAAAATATAAGTTAATGGCGGTACCGTACCAAAATGTGCCTGAACTGTTTAATATCTTTATTTGATATGTAATCCCAGCCAACTGCGGTCGTCTTTCAACTCATAATCATCGTTTCTACCTCAGCCTCATCAGTGTCTAGCACTGCAAAGGATGATGAAAAAGTGCTACACGTAAATGGTGTGCTTGTTAAATATTGTGATTGGCCCCGAACGTTTTCAGCCAAACACTTTCCCACACTAACAAAGAAATTATTTGCAATGTTGGCAGATGTAAACTGTGATGAGTGTGCTTGTAATAAACCTGAAGATGCCTGATTTTGTTTCGAGTTATACGTTACACTTTTAATAAAATTCCAGATTTTTTTACTATTTGTACCAGCCTTTTCTAGTGCAGTTTGATCGTAATTGTATTATAATTGCAGTTTTTTTTTCTCTAAATAATTCGTCCAATCACCGTTAATCCTATGACTACAAACTTAAAAAAAAAACGCGTTGAATGCGAACCTCCTCCTTTTTTTTCGTCGGTTAAGAATGTTCTGAAATCAAAACATACACAGATCAAGCGTGGTGATCAAAGCTCGTTGAGATGAAATGTATGCGCGTGGAAAAGGAACACGCCGATGTTTTATTCTAAAACGTGTGAGTACGTCGCCATCATATCCCATTCTAAACCGATCAACAGAACGTGTCGTTCAATACCCGGATAATTTGATGCGGCCTGAACAACCCATTTATATTCGTTCCTGTTCAAAAACAAGCGGATTTGCGTGGTAAGACTGCGAAATGTGTCATTCATCGCTTAGCTCCGCCACCTTTTATTCGTCACTAGAGACCCACCCCTGATTCACACTGTTTTTACAACTTGGCAAAACATCGACATAGTATGTAAAGATGGTCACCCATCCATGGACCAACCGCGGCAAGCGTAGCTTAGCCTGATCAATCGACCCATGCGGCTATTATAATATACACGTTTATCAAAACTAGCTGCGTTCATTTCTCGTTTAGCTTTAGTTCAGACCTCGCCGTAACTCTAGTGCATTCTAGATAGTGAGTTTAAAATGAACTGAAATGGAAAATCGATTTTTAACGCATCGCGCCTTTATGCGTTGCTAGTTCATTTTTTAGTTGTATTTGAAATTGGAACGGATGTCAGTGATATTTCACGATGATTACTGGCCAGCTGTAAAAATGTTAGCCCTAGGTGGAGCACTGAACGTCGCAGGGCCAATTTAGAGCCAATTTTAACAATGATAAATGATTTTATTTTGTAAATAGGTTTGTACCAACACTTTTACACGTCAATATTTTTTTTAAAACTAGATAAAGTCGGCATTCCCTGTCTGACTTGTCTGAGAAGAAAAGCCGAAACAAACTCAGAGGTCTCAGTCTCTTTTAAAGTCCAAACATAATCTTGGTCAGATCATATGAAGACCGATGATCGATGTAGATCGATGTCTGAAGATGGTCTTTTGAGGAAAGAAACACACAGATTGACAGGACCTGTCCAGTTAGTGCACGCATTTGTCAGAAATCGTGCAAAAATGAAGCTGAACGCAGTGTCAATGACAATGATGACACGAGCAGCTTTTGAACGCGGTTTAGACGTGCTGGTCGAGTTCAGTTTTATTGGTGAAATTCGCCCTTAGCGCAATGATCTTTGTTGTCGTTACAATAAAGTTGTTGTTGGGTTGGTGCCATTGAAAAGATTGTCAAAATCACAGTGATTTTTATTCTTGTTAAAATAAGGTTGCTGCTGTCAGAGATAAAATAACTGTGGAAGGACTGTTGTAGCAGGGTGAAAATGGGCGAGGGTGGAGTTAAAAGACTTACAATTGGAAAAAGCCTTTATTCAGCAGTGAACTGCAATAGGCTGGTTATGATTGTGACGATATGCTGGCCGGTATGGGCCATGGTTAGGTACAGACACCAGCATATCAAGCTACACGAAACTGTCAAATTTTCCCAATCAACCTTGAACCTTAATGCTTCAGCGATAAAGTTAAAAATCTATTAAAGAAAAAATTTACAAACTCACTCACCCTTTTTTTTTTTTTTTTTTTTTTTTCAGGATGGGAAATCATCAAATGACCCCTCCCGCTCTGGGTGGAGCAGAAGGGAGTGTCAGACTCTTACTGACTAAAATCCACCCGTGTTCCTTCCTTAGCCCTTTATGTACCAGGGCAGCGGTAACCCTTTCGGACGATCCCGCTACCCCGGCAGGCTTCGGTCCTGTCGGGCCCCGTCAATTATGCAGACATCTCTTTGAGGCACACGTGGAACACATACGCGCCGTACGGCACGGGCCTGGTCCTGATCGGAAGGAGAGCTACCCATTGCTCTCCGCCCGCAGGGCCGCGCCTACGGTGGCCGGGAGTCGTCACGCGGCTCCCGACGCCCGGAGCGTCTCCCTCGGTGGCTGAGACGTGAGGATCTCTCCCTCGCCCATCCCGCCACCTCTTGGTTCAACCCTAAGCCAATCATTATCTGCCCAGCCTTTTCCCAACTATGCTGGGGTCAGCTCCCAGCCTCACCGGATGCAGCTGGATACCAATATTTTACATGATGCGACTGCCTATCTGCCATGACCTCCACAACCCAGTTAATTGGCAATACGATACCTATTGCTAAGACTGGTTGTCAGACTTTCGGGCTTCTGACGACCCGTAACGAGCATAGCTTAACCTGATCGATCAATCCGTAAGTAATGAGGAATTTGTTGCGCCATTTCTTCTTCCCAGTGATAGCACTAGGAAGTGGTGAAGGGCGGGTGTTTTTGGGGGGCGGTCTTTTGTAATTTTTACGTTCGAAAAGTGCTGATTCTCAGCCTAATTTGAATAAATGACATTAGATTTAGATTTAATAATTACTTAGCCACAAGCCTATCAGTAAACGATACTAGTTTATTTTCTCCACCAACAAATCTATCTGTGTTTCATCACTTTATCGTGAAACGGGGAAAATAACTTGATACATTATTTTCAATACTTCCGCTGATTTCGAGTTCACTCGATATTTCAACCCAATGTTACGGAACACCAACTTATTTTACACTCCAAACACTCAAAATTGATCTCAATGCTTTAGTTATAAGAGTGGTGTTGATGGAACAAGTGTGTTTGTAACTAAGCAGACTAGTAAACGCGTGACCTTGATGTGTAAGTGCGTGGAAAATCGCTATCTTAGTTTCTTTATACATTTGGCATAGTTTTCGAGAGAATTTGCAAAAAAAAAACTATGTTCGGAAGATTTAATATCTTGTGTATAGACATTTTAGGGATCGCTGAGTTAAGAAACTTCGCTTGTACCAAAATAGTAAAATTTTTATATCTCAAATTCCTTTTCTTTTGTTTTATCGTGTTAAAAGTTTTCTTTATAATTATAAAAGAAGGGTACAAGCTGCCCTGGTACATAAAGGGCTAAGGAAGGAACACGGGTGGGTTTAAGTCAGTATTAGTCTGACACTCCCTTCTGCTCCACCCAGAGCGGGATTCATTTGATGATTTCCCATCCTCAAAAAAAAAAAAAAAAAGGGTTCAAGGCAAAAAACACCGAAAAAAACACGCTTCTTGTATCCCCTCTAATTTTTTACTTTATTTGATTTTATTATTTTTTGTTATAGCGGCAATAGAAATACATACTCTGTGAAAATTCAACTGTCTTACGGCTCATGAGATACACAGCCCGCTGACAGTCAGGCGGAGGGACCGACGCCCGCGGAGGCTTAGTAATAGGGTTTCTTTGGCACCTATTGGGTACAGAAATTAAAAAAAAAATGGTTTGGCACTAAAATTTTTTCGGTGGTGTGATGTGCGCGAGTTAGACAGCAGTTTTCCATTGGACAGCAAGGTGACACAGGGATTTACTATCCATTATTTTACGAAACATCTCCCTTTCATATTTTTAGCTTCAATAGGTTTTCAACCAGTTAGACTGTGTCATTCTACCTAGCCTTTTCCCAAAAATGTTGGGGTCGGCTTCCAGTCTAATGGGATGCAACTGAATACCAGTATTTTACATGGAGCGACTGCCTATCTGACTTCCACACCCCAGTTACTGGGTAATACGATACCATTTGGTAAGACTGGTGTGTCATTCTACCTAAGCCGATAAATAGGAATATCTGAAGACCGAGACGTTCTTAGCTAAATAAAGCAAGAAGTTCTCGTTCCATATATTGGAAGGTATTCCGACTAACATACCATCACATGTGAGAAAGAAAGAAAAAGAAAGAAAATGCATTTATTTGCGGCAAACATGACGCATGAAAAAAGGACATAATCATCATCTTCCTGCCCTTATCCCATGTTACTTGGGGTCGGCGCAACACGTTTTCTTCTTTCATTCTCCCCTGTCAACCGTCACGCTATCATTCACTCCCTTCTCTTTCATATCATTCCTCACACAATCCATCCACCTTTTCTTTGGCCTTCCTCTCCCTCTCCATCTATCAACTTGTATATTCATCACTCTTTTAGTCACATGCGTTTCGTCCCTTCTCATCACATGCCCATACCAAGCCAAACGATTTCCTTTCAACTTTTCTGTCACTGGCGCCACTTTCAAACTTCCCCTTATATACTCATTTCTTATTTTATCCATACTCGTCACTCCACACATCCATCTCAACATTCTCATCTCCGCTGCATGCAATCTTTTTTCATCCGTCTTCTTCACAGCCCAGCATTTAGATCCATAAAGTACGACAGGCCTTATCACGGACTTATAAATTTTCCTCTTTAACTTGAGGGGCATCCGTGGGTCGCAAGTTGTTCCTGTGACCTGTCGCCATTTCGTCCATCAGAAAAAAGGACATAATACACAAAAAAAACAAGTTGGGGGTACACATGCGTCACATTCACGCAAAACGGCCATCGCTCAGCATAATGCTAAGACCCTATACGAGACAGAGCCCAAGCGCTGGTTTTCAGCGGCAGCCGGCGTTGACGTGATGACGTGACGTGATGGTGGTGAGAGAGAAATTATTTAATGATTTTTAAGAATTGTTTAATAATATTTTTATCAACTTCCGGTATATGAAGGTATTGTAACTGACTACTAGTTCCCCCACTCGTATAGACGAGTGAATCTTGCTTTAAAAGGGGCGCACTGTCTCTCGACAGATCAGAAGTTGTCCGATAGCGGACACGGCACAACGGTGCTCTGAACTGTCAGGTGTGTTTTTTTTTAAATAATGTTATAATGTTGAATTTCTATTTTTATGTTGTATTTTTTTACCGTGTTGTTATTTTTTAAATTCTAATATGCCATTTATTGTTGTTTTGAAGTATTGCTGTGTCACTTACTGACAATATAATAACAAACCTATGTCTATTATTCGACCCTACCTCCCACACACATATACACAACAACAAACAACCATACGTACGAACACACATACATACGTACTCGAACATGCCGTCAAAGGAACGAACACACATACATACGTAGGTACTCGAACATATCGTCAAAGGAATTGACCGCAATAATTATATGTTCATACAACTCTCGCAGTGATGCCTTTGCCTCTCTTGTCTGTAGATATATGTATACAGGGTGAGCAACTTGGATATGTACAACTTTTTTTGCCGCCATTTTGTTTGCAAATATGACAGTTGTTTCATGAAAATTATTTTGTGTGGATACGGCAAATTTGTTATGAAGCGTTTTACGACTGAACAAGGTGTTTTAATTATTAGAACATTCTACTCAACCCAATCATGTATTGCGGAAATTCTAAGAAAATTGCGGACAATTTTTGGTAGATATCACTTACCTTCGTGGCTAACAATAACTCGTTTAGTGATTAAATTTGAGCATTGTAACAGATAAAGCAATTTTCTTACATCAAGTGAATCAGTTGGGCTTAGGAAACATGTGGTTCCACAAGACGGGGCCACATGTCATACGGCACGAGCCACAATCGAGACATTGAAAAGGACGTTTCCGAGTCGACACTGATTGGCCCCCAAGATCCATGGATTTAACAGCTCCTGACTTTTTTTTTGTGGGGCTATCTAAAGGGACGTGTCTATGCTAACAGGCCAATGAACCTTCAAGAATTAAAACAAAATATCTGAGACACAGTCACTGAAATAAAGAAACATGAGTGAAAATGGCGCCGATTCCCTTGTCCACAAACTAAACTAAATTTAAGTTCAGCGCATCTTTTTCTTTCGATTTCATTAAGAAAAGGACAGAAGATAAATATTAGTTTAGTCCTGTCAAATTAAGATACTCCATAGACATTAAATTAAAATTTTAAATAACCCCCGACACTAAATAATAATAAAAATAGTATGAATATAAAAAGCCTAAAACAATTAAAAAAAAACTATTGAAAAAATAGCCACAAACAGAAAAAAAAGGTATAAACGTGAAACCCTATAAAAAGAAAAAAATAACCTTGAAATTATGACCTTACGTAAGTACGTATGAAATTTTTTGATTAAATGTTGTCTCGTTGGGGGACCGCTCTAATTATTAGCCTAACGTTCTGTTAAAGCTTAAAATGGTAGCGGTCCCCCGACGGGACAACATTTGCGAAATTTCAACTAGTTAGGTATGCTTTTAAATCGCTTTTCTATACTGTGGTTTTTTTGCACCTAATATTACTATTATTTATGTTACAGGAACTACCTGCACGCTTGGTGCATAAGAAGGAATAATGCCATGTGACTTTGTCTACCAGCTAACATTTGGGTCAAAATAAGAGGCCCTACCAGGAATACTAGCTCGCTGCACTTGACTAGGTGGAACGCTGAGCAAAAAAGCTTGTAGGCGACGAGACGTTGGTGGCTAGGCTTCAAAGCTGGCTCATCGGGGTAATGTTGCTTGCCTGTCGGTCTTCTACAGACTGTACTTCGGAGAGTGTGCGTAGGACCTCCATGATCTGATCCCAACATCGCCTGTTTACTACCGGACTACCAGACGTACTGCAGGAATCCATACTTGGTTGATGTCGTACTCAGCGCTTCTCTTCCACAATTAATTATGCGCTAAGCCAAAGTGTGAAACTCTCTGCCAGCGCCTGTGTTCCCTTCCACATTTAACCCGTCTTCCTTCAAAGCAAGAGTGAACAGGAATCTTCTGGACACGCTAGGGCCATCATATACCTCATTCATCGTTTTTTATCAGCCGTGATCGAGGTCAGAAGCGGGCCTATTCAGCAATACAAAAATATGAGGCATGGAAAAGGGGTAAAAAATAATAATTCCCCCTAACCGACCACATGGGAAATTGCGGGCGAAATGTTTGGTGGTGGTGGTTTGAAGTACATCTCTCCCTCGCTATCCCTCGGGGAACACAGGCGTGTTCTTAAGTGTGTGTAATAAGACCAGCCTATTATTGCCCCACTGTAGGGATTTGTTATTGCTTAATAACCCAAAAACTGCACCTTGTAAAACATAGCTTGGACCCACGGCCCGCGTGGAGGTTGGAAGTTGTCCTACGGGAACTTACTACCAGGATGAAAAATGAAGCTAACCCAGATCACCAAGGACCAAGGTAACCGACATAGCCCGAAGAATTGCAAAACTTAAGTGGCAGTGGGCAGCGAAAGGTTTTAGAGTGGCGACCTCGTACCGGAAGACGTAGCGTTGGAAGGCCTCCCACAAGGTGGACCGACGACCTTGTGAAGACCGCAGGAATCCGTTGGATGCGAGAAGCACAGAATTGGTCCAAGTGGAGGTGCTTTGGGGAGGCCTATGGCCAGCAGTGGACGTCTTTCGGTTGAAATGATGATGATGAACCCAGATCATAGTCCACCTATGTGCTATTTTTGATCGAAACCCGTAACCGCCTCCACCCGGTAAGGCGTGTTAATTTCATAGACTAGGAGACAGAGGTACTTTCACATATATTATTTAAGAATGGAAATATGGATTCCCAAGGCCCATATATTCAGCATCGGATACTGCGCAGACGTCACATGATACTCGCATCCGTTCGGAGCCAAACACATGATCTATGGCCGATTGCCAGATGTCACAGAGCTCTGTGTATACGGATATCGTCTGTTAATATGTCTAAGCCTGACAAAAATATAGAGACAAATATTGTACCCGTTACCCGTTGTTTTGGGGATCGTATGCTAGAACGATGCTAAATAATGAATGTTGATTCAGAATTGATAGATTTTATACAACTCTTAGTTACTGAAATGACTGACTATTTAATGGTTTGACGAAAGAAAAGTTAAGCTACCAATCAAGTGTCCAATATCATACGTATGAGAAGAATTATGCAAGCTGGCATTTTAGTCACCTGCATCCGTCAAGGGGCTGATTCTACGCGTCATTCTAAACTAATTTCGCTATGAAACTCATACCCGAATTATAAAAAAAAAACAATATTTCATATATGCATCGAAATGGTCTATCTACTGTTCTATAGGAATTTGTTTTTTTATTTTCATGAATTGGGTAAAAGTTACAGAGTACCAACCTAGAAAATTTTCAACGTTAGCTCGAAAATACACAGATTTGCTATTTTGTCTAAATGTGGATAAATTAGTTTTTGCTCTGTGTAGTCCTACTCCAGGGCAAAAGCGAGCCTTTCTCTTTTCCAATCCTCTGGATCTTGAGCTAGTGTAAACCAATCTGCCAACCGGGGATCGTTGAAGGCACACACGTTCCCATGATCCCCAGTCCAAGCGTGCAAAAAAAACACCGGGGTGGTTTTTAGTCAGTAAGAGTCTGACAGACCCTTTCCCCCGCCCCACGTCGAAGAACATCCATGAGGACTTTCCACCTCGAAACAAAAAAACGTATGACCCATC
Source organism: Apamea epomidion (assembly GCA_947507525.1). Classification (NCBI taxonomy): domain Eukaryota; kingdom Metazoa; phylum Arthropoda; class Insecta; order Lepidoptera; family Noctuidae; genus Apamea; species Apamea epomidion. The sequence goes on from OX382233.1 coordinate 3,217,771, forward strand.
TTGCCTGTGGGCAATCGTCAATCTGGTCCCGCACTCTTCACCAGAGTCTGCCATGATATCGCTGGACGTTTTCCGAGATTGTAATAGTCATTCAAATAGACCATGACGTATGGCCGGCTGTAAGAAAATTAATCGATTCAATAGAAAATCAGGTCAAATATTTTAACTCAATGCTCTTTCTATTGATCAAAAAACTAACATTCTACAGCAAAGTTCTACACAATATCGGGCATTGGCGTACTTCCAGAGATAACTGACTCCTGGACAATGCTCATACATAAATTACAGCTTCTGCGAATGCATGCCGGGAACGTTGCCATATCACATACTCGTACCTAGTATAAAAATAATGGTGAGTTTCATGTATTTTTCTCTTTTTATTCTATTTAATTTTTTTATAGATTTATTGTCGTTTTTCGTGGTAGTTTTTTGAAAGAGATAAATTAATGTAAAAGTTCGTTTAAAATTTATTATTTACATGGAACTACTTGCAACGTAGGTTCTACACAACTAGTATTTTATTCAATTCGTCAGCCAAAGTACAGTTGGTAAAAATATGCACACACGTCTGCTAATATAAATTGATATTCAGATCTATTTGATAACTTTTAGCACAGATGACCATTTTTCCACTTCTACTGCTGTTAACCCTTTTTTTTTTTTTGAGTATGGGAAATCATCAAATGACCCCTCCCGCTCTGGGTGGAGCGGATAGGAGTGTCAGACTCTTACTGACTAAAACCCACCCGTGTTCCTTCCTTAGCCCTTTATGTACCAGGGCAGCGGTAACCCTTTCGGACGATCCCGCTACCCCGGCAGGCTTCGGCCCTGTCGAGCCCCGTCAACTATGCTGACATCTCGTTGAGGCGCGCGTGGAACACATACGCGCCGTCCGGCACGGGCCTTGTCCTGATCGGACGGAAAGCTACCCATTGCTCTCCGCCCGCAGGCCCGCGCCTACGGTGGCCGGGAGTCGTCACGCGGCTCCCGACGCCCGGAGCGTCTCCCGCGGCGGCTGAGGCGTGAGGATCTCTCCCTCACCTATCCCGCCACCTCCTTCGCTAGCATGACTGCTTCGCAGAAGGAGGTGACCGCCTCCCACTCCCTCTCACCCCGGACCATGGCTTGAACCAGGGCCGGACGCGAGAGGTCGCCGCCGCTGCCGATCGCCTCTACGAGGACACGGCGGTGCTCTGCCCAAGCGGGGCAGACCTACACCGTATGCTCCACCGTGTCCTCTGGGCGATCCTCGCAGTGATGACACCCGGTCTCCTCCCGCCTGATGATGTGCAGGAACCTCCCGAAACATCCGTGTCCGGAGAGGACCTGCATCAGGCGGTAGGTGAGAACGTCGTGATGCCTCTCTAGCCACTCCTCAAAGAGGGGTCTTACCGCCGCTATCGTGGCGTGCCCTACTGCTGTTAACCCTTCCAACTCCTTTTAATAAGGTAACACGTCATAGTCTAACGAGTAGGGTTCAAATGTAACTGGCTAATATGTCAAAACCGTCTTCAGTAGATAAATAACTATAAAATCTAACTACTTAAAAAAAAAATTAAATGCCCTTTTAACTGAACGGTTTTAATTACGGATTACTTTGAATGAAATGCATCAGTTTCCTTCTAGAAAAATCTCAATGGTTTTTAACCGACTTTAAAAAAGGAGAAAAGCTCTCAATTTTTGTTGTTACTTTTTCCAGTTGATTAGAGGATCGCATGGCTGCAAGCTAAATTGATTGGAACACCATTTATTTGTGTCTATAGAGGTGTAGCGCCATTACGGTGGAGTGAAATAGGCGAGGAGTTATTTGACATAGTAAAATAATGGTGTTATAAATCTGTATTATGTCATGGAGTTCTTATAATACAGACACTGAAAACATACTGACGAAAAAAAGTAGTTGTTATTTTTCAAATATTTTTATATTATTTTAAAGATATATAAAATAATTGAAATATTTGCTATCTGGGGCTTGTGGATAAGTAATAACAGCCGCACGATCCGATCGATCAGATTAATCTACACTGGCCGTGGTTGGTCCGTGGATGGGTGACCATCTTTACATAATAAGACGCCTCTGTCTCCGGGCCTCGGAAAGCACGTTAAGCCGTTGGTTCCGGCTATCATTCGTAGATCTTTGACAGTCGTTACGGGTCGTCAGAAGTTTGAAAGACTGACAACTAGTCTTATCAAGGGGTATCGTATTACCCAATAACTGGGTTGTGGAGGTCAGATAGGCAGTCGCTCCATGTAAAATACTGGAACTCAGCTGCATCCGGTTAGACCGGAAGCCGACCCCAAAATAGTTGGGAAAAGGCTTGGCAGATGATTAGCTCTCTGACATAACTGTCTCGACACACAGATTTGCGTAATTTGGATTCTTAACATCTTTGCCAATGTTAAAATACGAGCAGTACATCAAAAAGTCCGGCCTTCCTTGAGGAGCTGGGGTGGATTGAATAATCGATTTTCCCACCCATACGCAAAATATGCGCATTGACGTGGAGTTGCGGACACCAGCCCTAATACCGAAGTCAAAAAGTCAAAGTAATTTATTTTCTTGAAACACAGTGCATACGATGTTCATACATTTAAGTATAACTTAATTCTTGTAGCTAATAATTAAAAAAATCTTATAAATGTTAGAGAAACAAAATATGTATCTTCCATAATAACAAAATCTTCACACCTAATTCCATAACCTCAAAAATGGTGCCAGAATTTTTATCAAGCACATTTTCTAAAAAAAGGTTCATTCCTTTTGTGACCTGCTACCATTACGGTGACAATTCCCGACGTTAAAATATGAATACTCATTGGTATTCCGGTATCCGCCATCCCCCACTTTAATAACGTTTATCTCGTTACTATAATATTTCCGGGCGTTAACCTCGCTCGGCGTCGACTAAGGCTTCCCTTACACGAACGACTTTCCAACGACATTTAAACTTGGAACCACAGAAAATCCTATCCCACTTATAATATAATATATAATATAATTATTACGGGTTAAAGTATGAAATTGCCGATTTGTACAAAAAAATTGAAATTCGTTTTTTTTTTTTTAATTTAACATATTTATTTATTCAAAATAATTACCATTATTATCTATACATTGCTGCCATCTAATAGGAAGGTCATTTATGCCTTTGCGATAGAACTCTCGTGATCTAGATTCGACAAACTGTGTGAAAGCATTTTGTACTGCCTCCTGAGAAGAAAACTTTTTATCACGTAGAAAATTGTCCAAATCACAAAAAAATGGTAGTCCGTTGGAGCAAGGTCTGGCGAATACGGAGGGTGACGAATGGTTTCTAATTCCAGTTCCTGTAGAATTAAAACGGTTTCTCGTGCTGCATGAGGTCTCGCGTTATCATGGAACAATATGGTGAAGATCGATTCATGAGTCGAGGCTGTTTCACTGCTAGTTTTGCTATCATTGTTCGATGCGTTCATTAGCAGTCCTCTCTCCAAACGCAACATTGATATTGCGAGCTGTTTCTCCCGCGTTACTTCCGCGTCGGAACTCGTATTCAAAAATAACTAGAATTTTCGAAGTATCCATCTTTCTTGTCTACACTGAATAAAAAAAACAACTGAAAGTTGATAATCGAATGTTGCACATTTTTTAAAAGAAGAACTTCATAGGGACCATGTGAAAAAAGTTTCACTCAAAAATCTCAAACCATGAAGGTTCTATGTCAATTCGAAGTACATATTACAATAAAACGGCAATTTCATACTTTAACCCCTATTATTTATTAGTTCAAGACTTAAACCTATTTACATACAATTTGTGTACCTTAAATTAGAATGCAACATAGTGGCAAGATACTAGACATGTGCAACTGGGCTTAAACTAAGAGGACTCCTGTGCTATAAGCACCAGTTACTTCCGTCACCACCGTGGTGGAGCTGCCATTACAATTGTGGTGCAGAGCAAATGTATGTACTACAATATTAATATTTTTTAAATAAATGAATAAATAAATTACTATCGTGCATGAGGGTGCGTAACTGTATGAACATGTGTGTTTGTGTGTATGTGAGTGTGGTGTGTTCGTGTGTGCATGTGTGTGTGTGTATTTATGTGTGAATGGGCCTGAGTGGCTTAATTTTATTTTATACTTTTTAGTATATTTTCGGTATTTACATAATTTTGAGAGAGTAGGAAGTTATCTATGGTAAGTTTTAGTTTTTTTATCGGTAATTTATGCAACTGTGTATGTTTACTTATTTTATTATAAAGGTATGGACCCATGTAGCACAGTTGTCTCCTGAAAAAGTCTGTTTTACACGGTTTCAGGTCAAAAACCAGGTCCTTCCTACGTTTGTTTTGTAGCCTTTCCGGGTCGTACGTTGAGCCTTTATGGATTATAAGCAGAACCCTCCTGATATAAAGTTGTCGAAACGTTAAAACCATACAATCCTTATATAGCTACTCCGTTGGATACTGGAAGTTTTTTTTGTGTATTTCTTTGCTGGCTGAGCTCTTTCTAGGTTTAAGATATGAGCTTTGAGGGTACTCCCCCAGATAGAGATACAGTATTCCAGTACTGACTGGCACAGGGATAGGTAGATTGTTTTCAATAGGATCGCGTCGCACACCCTTCGTAATTTCTTAAAAACTGTTGTGTTGTGTGTGTAACTTTTTAACCCTAGAGCTTAGTGTTTTTACAAAGAGTTAAATAAACATATGAATAATAATTCTTTGGATTCTGGAGTGGTGACCACGTACCGGAAGACGTAGTGGATCGACGACCTTGTGAAGGCCGCAGGAACCCGTTGGATGCGAGAAGCACAGAACCGGTCGAAGTGGAGGTGCTTGGAGAAGGCCTCTATCTAGCAGTGGACGTCTTTCGGCTGAAATGATGATGATGCTGAATAATTTCTTTATTGGCAAAAAAAATGTGTAACAATAAAGTGAAGCTTTCTCCAGCACTGTGCTACAGGAGACAAAAAAAAGTTTTAAAAAGTCGTTGTGTTATAATTAGTATAGTAAGTTGTCACAGCTATCGACGACTTTACAACCTACAGGTTTGTCACATTGTAGCTCGTGAACTCTGAGTCGATGCACCACAAACCAACCACAGAGTGCGGGGACGCGAGGCGCGGTCGTCAGTTATCGTAGTTCTGATCGAAATGGCCGGTACTGTTGGATTGGTATCCGAATTGCGGTTGGATATACTCGTACATCTGTCGATAACGCAATGGTCCGCGGATTCGTACCTTTGTTCGATCTCTAGTCGTCAGCTTGTCTTCGGAATGTTTGTAACATCTATGGGTTGGGTATTCAATTCGCGACTGCAACAATTATTTATAAGTGATGTGTACTACTCATTGCGACTATCATCGAAACCGACGTTAATGTGTCGTATGTGTAAGTGGTTATCATTATTTACCTGGTCTTTTCTCAACTATGTTGGGGTCGGATTCCAGTCTAACCGGATGCGGCTGGATACCTGTATTCTACAAGGAACGACGCCTATCTGACCTCCACAACCCAGTTACTGATTAATACGACACCCCTTGGAAGATTGGTTGTCAGACTTTCGAGCTTCTGACGACCCGTAACGACTGTCAAAGATCGACGTATGACAGGTGGTACCAACGGCTTTAACGAGCTTTCCGAGGCACGGAGGGGTCTTGGTATGTAAAGATGGTCACCCATCCACGGACCAACCGTGGCTAGCATAGCTTACCCGTGTGGCTGTTAAGTAGTATGGCGCTATTTAATACTAAATTCCTTGTTTCCACAGACAACGACTTTTAGTTCCAATTTCGTTGGTAGTAGTACCTACGTGTGAACTAAGCCTTAAAAGCTTTAAAGGGAAAAAATATCTGCATTTTATAAGTCGCTCTTTCAAACCTTACGTAGCTTTGATAAGGTTTTTAAACGCTTTTGAATGGGATTTGCCTTGGGATGATATTTATTCGTTTTTCTTCGTGTTGAAAATAATTGGAAGATATTCTGAAATATTTTGCATTTTGAATGTTGTATTGTCAGCATTCAAATGTTTTGCTGTATTAGTTTAATAGGCTATTTTCCTAAAAAAATCTATTTAGTCCGTCTAACTGACGGACTAAATAGATTTTTGATGATTATCAAAAAAATATGGAACCAGTATTTTTTCTTTTGTCAATTATATAAAAAATGATGAAGTTATCGCCCGTAAAAGTTCCGCGTGACGTCACTTGCTTGCGACACTTTTACAAGCTAGTGACGTCACGCCTTCCAAATTTTGACGCGCTTTATCTTTGTCAGTTTTTATTTGGTTGACAAAAGAAAAAACGCGTGTCCATTATTTTTCGATAATCTAACTGACGGACTAAATATAATTATTATTTTTTACCCAGGCAACTACCCTATTATACTCTGTTCACTAGGGGACGGGGTGTGTAATATATGGTATAACAACAGATAGGAAATTATCACTTGAAATAACGTCACATGATATAATTTTCATATGCTATAAAAACAAATAACCTAATTTCATGTGATCGAATGTTATATTTCATATAACTTTCTTTTGCTCTAATAACATTTTCATATAATTTTCAATTTGTATAATGCTCTTTTTATATAATGTTCAGTTGACCTAATTTGCTTATACATACACTAATTTTCAGCCAAAATTCTGTAATGAATAAGTAAATATCTTGAAACATCATACTGTTATAACCAGTGATCGGATAATCGGATGCATATTTACCTAAAGTGTAGGTGTTGGTTACTATGGAATGCACTTTTGTATTGAAAAAATCCCGGGAATTCGGAATCGACAAATTTTGTTTTTTTACTATAGAATCAAATCGGGTGTAGGAATATTTACTTAGTTTAAGGTGTTGGATAATATTATGGAATGCACTTTTGTATCGAAAAAAACCCGGGCTTTATATTTAAAAAAATATGTTTTAACAAGCCGCTTCCATAAATTCCTAACCAAAAATGAACTATAGGTAAATATGCATCCGATTATCCGATCACTGGTTATAACCTCATCTAACCCAAACCACAACAACAATCTGATCTGATCTGGGATCTGGCACTCGGCGGCCGTTAATGGTCACTGTTCTAACCTAACCTAACCCATATAATTCAATAACAGTAGATGGTACCTGACGCAGGTATATATAAGGTAAATTATATTAAACGTTACTTATAGTGTGAATAAATTAATTATAGTACTAACTGAATATTATACTAATTGAATATTAATTCAAATGTGCATTATAGAAAATGTTCATTCAACGGTATAACATTTATAGGTAAAATGAAATTATATCAATAATTCATTATATCCTTTCGTCGTTATATTAAAAAAAGGATTTTTAATTAAATTAGGTCATATAATCATTAGAACTTTTGTTATTATTTCAAACGTTACACAGCCCTTAGAACGTTACTATTCCAGATTACGTAAAAGTTAACTTTAAAATGCGGAATAAAATAAATATATAAACTGCCTAATCTAATTGAAATATCTTATTTATGACTTCTTACAGGCATTATAATACCGTACGTGTGTCAGATTGACAAAAAAATATATAATAGCTCACTAGTTCGATCTATCAAAAAACGGTTAACGTAGTGGACAGATTATAATATAAAGTATTCTTACAAGCACGACTTTTATCATGCTCACATATTAAAAATGTAAAAATAAGATCAAAATCTAAACGCACGTAATTATACAACCAAATACATAATTGTTTTACAAAAAATTTGTACTTAAAAAGACGCACCGTTTTCCTGTTACATCATAAACCACTAAAAGCCCCACTGATCTCGTAAGCGGCAAAACAAACAAACAAACACACACACACTCACTCATAATACCAACTTTAGTAGATAAGCACTTATGATGAAAAATTTCAAACATGTTTACAAGTTCCGCGATTGCTTTCAGCGTAGAGAGGGATAGAGGTGGGGGAGAGGTGGGGAAAACTTAGCCTGTTTATATTAACTGCATATTGTACGACAAATCAAGTGGATACGACATTTTATATGGCATAGTTATGGATACCAGCTTTCGTAGAAATCTCGTAGCAAATTCGTAGCTTCGTAGAGATTTCGTAGCAGTAGTTTCGTTGTTGAAAAATAGTAGATTTTTTACGTAATAGATGATTGCTGTTTTATTCCATGAGTCAAGCGTGATGTATTGTGTCCACTGGTTGTTTTATTTTTGGTGCTGTAATTTTGAAGGAATCTTTCTTAAGTAAGGATTGTTACCTATAAATTTAAAATTCAAAATGATTTATTTTTGGGACAAAAGATACAAAAACTTAGAAAAACTATTGTTAGTACTTAAAAAACAATTGCAAAGGACAAAACTCATCATAATTATCTTAATTCTATACACAAATACCCCTGTGCTGACACACCCTGCCCCGTCAAGATAACCTACAGGATCTACCTGTTGATCCCTAAAGATCACCAGACAAACGAAATGCCTCAACACAGGTGCATGTAAATCTTCAGCTACAGTTTTCAGGATGCTGTTGCGACTTCCCCGCACTCTCCTCATAAGTGACACGAATTTCTTCCGAATGACGGCATGAAAACCGTCAGTATGAAACTGCGGGAACATCTCGGAGGCACTGCAGAAACGAGGAAGTCCCAGCATCATCCTGAAAATGTTATTGTATTGGACGCGTAGAGTGTCCAGGGATTTTTTGGTATAACTGACCCATATAGACCACCCGTGTAGAGGCCCTGACAATACGCTTTAAATAGCGTGATCTTGACTTGGTCCTTATAGCGAAAATATACGCATAACTGTACGGTTGTTAGGTAAAGCCAGCCAATGAAAACGTTTTATTATACTTTAAAACCTTATCATGTTATATACAAAATGGTGACGTCAAAAATACGTCAATGTTCCAAAAAATGGGTACTTCTTCTACTTCAGTAGGCAAGTATCGACTTCAATATTGCAAAGGTCCAAAACCTATCCTGTCTTTATTACCTAATTGTTTAATCTGTAAAAATCATTAAATCTGTCTTGGTTTCCATATGTCGTTTTTGGGTCATCACTGAAAATCAGCGCTATGCTGTGGGTCCCCATAACACAGCATAATGCTGAGTGGCACCCATATTGTCACAGTCACGACGTCCAGCTGCTGACTTTTTCTATTAAGTGATTATAGATCTCTTTCGATTTTTATTCGAATTCAAATACTAATCTTTATATGTGCACGCGTTTCTGAGACAAAGAAATATTTTTCTTTCAAAGTGATCAATGTTTTCGATTGGCGATTGCACGACTGATCTTGTGACCATTGCATACAAGGTGGCAGAGACATCAACGTGCAAACTGTAACCATGAATTCAGCACATGAATCAGAAATTGTAGCAGTTATAAAAAAAATGTCTTTTTGACGGCACGGTTGGCGCAGTGGTTAAGCGATTGACTGCTGCGCTGCATGTCGCGGGTTCGATTCCCGCACGGAACAAATATTTGTATTGCCTACAGGTAGTTGTTCCCGGTCTGGCTGTTTGTGTATGTGAGTTTAAATGTTTGTAAACGCATCCACCATACAGGAGAAATACCTAGCGTGGGGCAACGTTTTTATTAAAAAAAAAAAAAAAATTGTGACAAGCATGATACACAAAAAAAGGACATTAACACTTAAAAAAAAAAAACAAGTTGGGAAAGCAAGTATTTTTTTAAATAGCTTACGGGTACTTTCAGTGCAGAATAATGTACTGAATCCATGGTTGTGCGTCGATGTTCCTAACACCCTGTGTATTTATTCGTATACATAAAATTGTTCTCACATATAGAAGCAACAAGAATAATGTACCCAGAATTTTGTAATATCTTCATTTAAAAGAGTTTCCTTGGAGTTTCTTGCCCGCTCTTCTCCATAGAGATCTACGTTTTGGAGTGAGCTAGCTTCAACTTTCTGACTAACTGACTGACTATTTGACAATTCAAAAGTTCCTGTAAAGTGTTTAATTGAAATAAATGCTTTAAGTCTGTGTTTGTAATTTTCTGATAGCCAATTATCTTGGTCCTTAGGGTGCAGGGCAGCGCTAACAGCATCCTATCTATGATAGCTAGCAGACTTGATTGTAAGTTTGTGAACCACTGCTGCAGGGTTTCGGCTGGGCCTGTCACCTTACAACAATAATAATAATAATAACCCCATCGCCGTATCTCTACGTTGACGTCATGGTGGGGCTTGCGCGCTCCGAACTCTAGGCCTATGCCGGAAGACTTTACTCTGCCTAAACAGGTCTAGGGTGAGGAGCTAAACCAAGACAGATACAGGAACCCGCAGAGTAGCATGTGGCGAGCTGTTGGGCAGTAGCGACCCCACGGACCCTATCTCCCGGGAGAAGTCTTGTTCCTCACCTCTGGCTTGCCTTTATTGGCCGGCTGGAGTGAACACTGACGAGGAACAGAGCTCCCACCTCATTCTTGCCTTTATTGGCTGGCTTGAGTGGAGATTCGCAAGAGCAAACGTGCTCGAAGGAAGGAAGTATTTCAGTAAGACGCTGGTAGGGATCTTGACCGTACTTCCGGGATTGTCCTGATAGCCGTGGAATACCTCTCTACCCCTCACAAGCACCTCAGGACATGTTGCCCCTTTGTTGCTACGACACTGTGTGCTAGCGAACGTTTTCGGGGGCCCATTATTGAGTGTGCAAGTCACCCCCTACCATTTTATCTGTGAATAATATTATCATTGGTCAGGCAGGGGACATAGGCACCCACACCCATAGTCCAGTATATTTTGTTTCCATGTTCTGCAATAGTTTCTGCACCAACCGGGGTTGTCCTTGGGTGCACCTGTACGGTGCATACAGGGATAATCGTCGGTTGGTGCCACCTCATCATTTGAAATTGTCTAAAGGGCCTCTGCGACTTGGATTCAGCCCCTGGTACGCCTTTCAAAGGTCCGGGACCCCAGGCTCCCGATATATGTCAATTTCAATAATAATAATAAATTAAATTAAAATTTGCCGATAGTCGTGACAGCCAATGGCTTAATAGCCAAGAGCCTCGACCAAGACCTGAGGAGGCTTTCGTTGGGCAGCTGGATCAAGGGCTTGATTCAGAAAGCGGTACTTCTGGACACGGCGCGCATTGTCAGGAAGTTCCTCTCTCTGGAGCCCTGACCGCCGGTAGCTTAGACCCTGGTCCCGATATCGGTGGGCTACTATATTTTATATTTTTAAATGTTTTTTTTATCCTTTTGTTTATAAAAATATATAAAAATGTAATTTGTAAGTATTTAAATGGAATAAAGGATTTAAATTACTAAACCTAAAAGAAACCCTGTATGTCACGCTACAAAAAGCTGCAATATTAAATACATGTCGCATTGTCAGAAAGTTCATGCAAATAGATGAAAACGAAATAGGTCCTCATCACAACACATCTTTAACATAACACACCACACGCTGCATTTACTTGACTTCGGTCCGTAAATGCTGCAAAAACCAGCCGAAGAGCTGAGAAGAGAAAACACTCTAGAAAATAATAATAATAAATTTATTTCGGGTGGCGTAGACCTAGAAACCTTAACCTAGTACACATTACATAAACTTTTATAATTTGCCATGACTCGCAATGATTTCACAATTTGTTTTTGTTTTTGTAAGTGTACTAGCTCTGCTCGCGACTTTGTTCGTGTGAAATTTCTTGTTCTCTGACCCTTCCGCATCGCATCGCATCACCTGCCCGCACTAAGTAGGTATCACCTCGTTTTCGCTTAGCGCAGGCTACGGAAGCTCTCAAAAGGAATAATTATTCCCGTTTTTGTGACATTTTCCATTGATGCTCCGCTCCTAAGGGTCATAGCGTGATGTTAAGTAGCCTACAGCCTTCCTCAAGAATTGGGCTATCAAATGCAAAAAATTTCAAATCCGATTGGTAGTTGCAGAGATTATCCCCTACAAACATACAAACAAATTTTACCTCTTTATAATATTAGTATAGATTACTAACATAGTTTGTAAGTACATTGTTACTAACACTATGAGTCTTGTTGTTCGAATTAAACAAATAAATAATAATTACGCGATTTGCTCACAATTCCAATTAGCTCAATGGAACCCATATAACTGACCGGAGCAGAGTGTTAGCTACTAAAACAGTTAGCAGATAATCCGACTCGGGACAACCTCGTGACGTCACTACTACTAAATCTGACGTTAGGGGCTCTATCTTGAGCTGAAAGCCTCTTAACGTCGCATCATAACGTCTTTAATGTTTGTGTTGGATTTTGATTATAGTTTAGCGTCTCTGGTTGAACGTTGTTTTTAACTGTTTGGTTTATAGAAGTTGTTGTAGTTTATATGGAGTTATGATGGTGAAGAGAGAGCATTGGTGGCTCAGTGGTACTCGTATCGGCTCCGTCTTACGAACGACTTACGGTCTTGAGTTCGAGCCAATGCAAGCAAATGTTTTCAAAATTCCATAGCATAATCTAATCGGTCTATAAGGTTCCCACAGCTGGGACACAGGCTTCCTCTCTGTGAGAGGGAGAATTCAATAAAACGTTTTCATTCCTGTACTTCAAACACACAAATTCGCTCTCAAAAAAATAAGAAAAATCACTAATACTTACACGGCTTACAGCGTGGAGGCTCATTCGCGTTCGTAATCTGCCACTCGTCAAACACTCCTTAAGATTTAAGGATAAAGAGGCTTATTTGAACACAATGTAAAAAATGGATGGATAAATATGTTAGGGGATTAATACGAAAATATTTTCTTACTGGTCTAAATACCCATTGATAAAGTAATACTTATCTTGTGGTTGTAATATTAAACTTGTACTAGCTGCGCCTCATGGTTTCACCCGCATAAGTGTCGATCCAGTGGGAATATCGGGATAAAAAGTATCCTGTGTATTGTTTGATGAATACTGTTGTTGTTGTGTTGTTTGTTTGTATTACTGTAATGTTTCACCAAAAGCCGTTTAGTAGTTTTTGCGTGAAAGAGTAACAAACATCCGTCCATCCTCACAAAACTTTCGCGTTTATAATATTAGTAGGAAGTAGTATAGGATTGTGTAAGTTTCAAGTCATCAAGTATCAAGTATTTCCTCGCTAGTTAGATCAAAAACAAAATTCTTTCTAAAAGCCAGTACAGTCAACATCATCATAATGAGCCTATAATGTTCCCACTGCTGGACCACAGGCCTCCTCAGTTAGAGGGAATGAGCCATAATCCACCACGCAAGCCCAATGCGGGTTGGTAGACGTCACATGTCTTCGATTTTTTGGTTCTAGGACATGTCGGTTTCCTCACGATGTTTGCCTTCGCCATTTTGAGAGCAGTGGTGATGAAATTAAATACACAAAGTGCCTGCCTGGGTTCGAACCCACGAGCTACAACTCGTAACTTGGTACCGATACCAAACAACACTTAATAAAACTTACTTTGGACATATAACAGCATATAACGAACACAAACTAAAATATCACACAAACTAAAATATCACACAATATCATAAGACCACAAAAGCTTAAAACTCAACAAAACTTACAAGTATTGTGCCAAACTTACTTGTGCAAGTGCATAGCATAAGTTGGCGACGAACTTGCAGGCGTAATACGCAAGTTAAGTTGTTCCAGCAAGTTACATTCGACTCGCTATCGGAGAGTTTACAAGTTTGTTAATAAGGCATTAATTGGTGAGCTTTAGAGTTGAGTGCTGGTACCCATAGTTTTGATAAGTTCATTTAAACTGCAACCGACTACCTTCAAAAGGTGACTGGAAGAAACTAAATGTGTAAGTCTGTAGATCATTTTTTTTTTTTTCAGGATGAGAAATTATCAAATGACCCCTCCCGCTCTGGGTGGAGCAGAAGGGAGTGTCAGACTCTTACTAACTAAAACCCACCCGTGTTTCTTCCTTAGCCCTTTATGTACCAGGGCAGCGGTAACCCTTTCGGACGATCCCGCTACCCCGGCAGGCTTCGGCCCTGTCGGGCCCCGACAACTACGCTGACATCTCTTTGAGGCGCGCGTGGAACACATACGCGCCGTCCGGCACGGGCCTGGTCCTGATCGGACGGAGAGCTACCCATTGCTCTCCGCCCGCAGGCCCGCGCCTACGGTGGCCGGGAGTCAAAGTCAAAGTCAAAGTCAAAGTCAAATCATTTATTTCAAATAGGCACATAAAAGGCACTTTTGAACGTCAAAAATAAAATTAAAATAAATTTGATTCTAGTCGCCCCTTCCAAAAGGTAGTTTACGTATGGAGAAGAATGGGCAAGAAACTCCACTCAGTCGTCATGCGGCTCCCGACGCCCGGAGCGTCTCCCTCGGCGTCTGAGGCGTGAGGATCTCTCCCTCGCCCATCCCGCCACCTCCTTCGCTAGCATGACTGCTTCGCAGAAGGAGGTGACCGCCTCCCACTCCCTCTCGCCCCGGACCATGGCTTGAACCAGGGCCGGACGCGAGAGGTCGCCGCCGCTGCCGATCGCCTCTACGGGGACACGGCGGTGCTCTGCCCAAGCGGGGCAGACCTCCACCGTATGCTCCACCGTGTCCTCTGGAAGTCTGTAGATCTGAACTCTAAATACTGTGAGATAATAACATATCGCCTGAATTTCCCGAAGGGGTATGCAGATTGTATTAAATGAGAAAAATATTGCTATTATTACAAATACATAAAAAAAATATTACTGGGTAAACGGTATTGTAGCATAAATGAATATTTAATTGACAAATCCATAGAACAGACATAATAATATAAATTAATAATAAAAAATTATATTAAAATAATTAATTATTACCTTAAATTTTACTTAGAATAAGTTAGATTGTATAAAAAGTCCTCTTCCTTCAAATTTTTCTTTTGCTATGCCTGACAGGGTCCACGATTGTTATAACAAATGTTTACTTACCACCTAAGCTTAAATACATTGTGGAATGCAATAAATGATTGAGTATTGATTTATTTATTATCTCCCTTATAACTATCGTTACAGCTAGTCAACTTTGGTGTAGTGAGCTATCATTCTACTATTGACAGCAGTGCGATTCTGTAACCATCTCACCATGAAAACTTAGGTGAAGTGAGCGTGGAGTGAGTTATCATTCCAACTAATGCTAGGGATTGACACTATTGACAACTCACTCTAAGCTAAGTTCACCTAACTTTTCACGGTGAAATTTTTACAGAATCGATCGTCTGTTCCGTTCAAGCTCACTTCACCTACGTTTTCAATCGGCAGGTTTCATTACGAAATGCGATAGTGCGGTCTCTTACAATTATAACGTACGTACGAGTATATAAACAAATTATGATTTGTGATTTGGAGATATATATATGTTTATATTGGGAACTTTAATTAACATCATTTTGAAAAGATGTAGAAGTAATGTAGATGTATATATAATCGTATATCGTTCACCCACATTCCGACAGTTATGTGTAACTCCTTTGTAATAGGGACAAATCTATTTGCTGGGTTGACACAGATACCAAAAAAGAGTTAAAGGGACCCAATAACAACGTGCATGGGGCTTGCGTGGTGCATTATGGCCCACCCCCTCTCAATGTAAAGAGGCCGGGGTGTGTGTGTGTGTGTGTGTTTGTGTGTGTGTGTGTGTGTGTGTGTGTGTGTGTGTGTGTGTGTGTGTGTGCGTGTGTGTGTAGGCTGATTATGCGTATTAACCGTTTAACTTCTATCTCATTCTATTTTAGGATTGCCTCTTATAGACAATAACATTCTTGTATGTTTTTAAATACTTGAAATGAGATTTCATATCTGACTAAGATTATGTCTGGACTTTCAAAGAGACTGTGACCTCTGAGTTTGTTTCGGCCTTTCTTCTCAGAGTAGTCAGTTATGAAACGCCGAACTCATCTAGTTTAAAAAAACATGATTGACGTGTAAAAGTGTTTGTACAAACCAACTTACAGAAAATAAAAAAATTATCATAACATCACTTCACACTCAATTCGGAGAAAACAAAAGTATTTGTATGGTAGTATTGACTGACAGAATCGCAGTAAGCCCGGCGTCGAGGGAAATCTACATGCGGATGAATTGATGGATTGTGACTCAATTGAAGCGTTGTTACGTTTGTATACTATGGGACAGTTGCAATGTCTTTAAAAGTATTATTCTCACGTATCAGTATAATACCTTCTATACATTTAGATCTGCCAAACTATTGCAGTTTTTAAAAGAAGAGTGAAAGAACACTATTCTGTCCACTTCATCATAGTTGTGTATATATTTATTATTTTTAGTATGATATAATTATTATCATTCTAGTAATATTTATTTTAGAAGTATTTATGTATGTTTATTTGTATGCATGTTAATATATTCTCGTAATTTTTGTTTAGTTTTTAAGTGAATTGCTTTTTTGATTCTATGTATTATTTTTTGTCTCCTTTGCCCTATCACACGCTGTCTACATCTCTGTATCTATTGTCCTATCTCAGGTATACTGGAAGAGATTTCTTATGAAATAAGCATCACCTCTGTACCTATTTTTTCTGTTCTGTTTTTCATTGTCTGTTTATATATGTGTGTACATAAATGGTAAAATAAATGAATAAAATAAATAGATCTTCTTTTGTTCTGCTGAACTGTTTTTTTAAATGCTGTTTTCCCACTAATTTGCCACTTCCACGACGTTGTCGGTGGCAGCACAGAGGTCACTTTGACTGCATGTTTTGGGACACAGAGGGCAGGATAGAAGGTGGAGCATGGTTTGTGACATAGCTCCAATATAACACCCTACTGCCGTTCCATCAAGGTAGCATCACTTTACCAGGTTGGACTTACGTCTTCCCACTTGTGTCCTGGGACGGTTCAGAGACTTCCAAGTAGACCATGGAAGGTTACACCTTGCAGGGAGATGCTCCTATGATACATACAAAATATGAATGAATAAAATTTAGATGTCTGTTTGTAATATCAAAATAACAGCTTTTTACTAAATACATATAGTATAAACGATACTTTTAACAAAATTTTACTGTCAGTTAATCATATAAGGACTAATTTAGGCTACGTTTATTTTAAAAAAAGGATTACGGTTCGAAAAAATGTAAATCCATGAAATCCAATTGGTTTACCGACATGCACACGAAGAAAGTCGCGGGCACAGCTATGTATGTTAAAATTTTATTCATTCAAATTGACGGTATTTCAACTTAAACAAATATCAAATTTATTTTAATGGTAATTAAGTTCATTACAGAGTGACTAGCACTATTGAATAACTTATAAAAATGTTTGAAGTTTTAGCGTAAACTGAACTTTATTGTGTAGCAATTGTCAACAATTCTGTCAAATCAACATGTTTGGCGAATATGTCGTGAGTGCAGATTATAAGAAAAGCTTATTCCGCGATACCAATTTATACTGGTCATGATCTGCCTAGCTTAATCTCAACTATTTTGAGGTAGACTTTAGTCTAACCAGATGTAGATGAGTGCCAGGGGCCATTTTAATAAAACCGAGAGATGACAAGCCGATAATTCGACAATTTTTTCAATTTTCTTTCGTACATTTTTTGCTTTATTACCTAACCTGCCGAGAAAATGTGTCAATTTATTGACAAATAATACTGATGTCTCTTACATATTATAATTTCTCTGTTATTTAGCATACAGCGACTACGATATAACAACGACTTGCCCAGCTCAGTTTCTGGGTAATACGATACTGCGTCAACATTGGAGCAAACTATTTTTTTTTCTTTTTTTTAAAAACGTTGCCCCACACTAGGAATTACTCCTGTATCATGGGTGCGTTTACAAACATTTAAACTCACATACACAAACAGCCAGACCCGAAACAACTACCTGTAGGCAATACAAATATTTCTTCTGGGCGGGAATCGAACCCGCAACATGCAGCACAGCAGTCGATCGCTCAGCCACTGCGCCAACCGTGTCGTCAGTCGTGTCGTCAATTATTAAAACAGAAATAAAAAAAAACCTGCTAAATCTTTTAGAATATAAACCTACCTTTTACACTTCCAAACAGATGGCGAAGGAAAACTGCAGCCACGTCACGACGAATACCTTTTAGAAAAAAAAAAAAAAAAAATCCCCCTAACAAATGATCGTTAAACTTCACCTCATAAACCCATTCACACCTTAATAATATGGACAAAGGCGCTAAAATACTTAAGTAGTTCCAAAGAGTTTCATTGCAAGGATTACAGGCACATAAAAAACCTTCTTTTGTTTATTTAATCAGCCAATGGGCGGGGTTTTGGGGCACAGAATTAGAAAAGTTTTGCCCTTATTTTTGCGCGAGCAACCATTTTTAGTGAGAAGTGTTTAAATATTAAGTTAGTTTAACAAACCCATGACCTCGGTCCGCCTCCAAAGTGGCGAAAGATGGCGGATTTAAAATGTCATTACCGAACGTTATTTGAAGATTAATTTGGAATGGATTTTAATAATTAACGCTTTTTTGATTGGGTTGGCTATATTCTTTCCTTCAAATTCAAAAATCAAAATCGTTTATTTGCATAAAATGTGTTAGGTACTTACAAAAGATGATTTATAAAATTCTAGTGCAAAGACACATTCTGCCTTGTAATGATAGCATGCAAATATTTAATACTTGAAGTAGGTATGTAGTAACAACATACAGTAACATAGGTACAAATAACGTAGTTAACCAAATCAACAAAGGAACATAAATAATTAAAAAAATATCATTGCTTTGACGACCCCTGGACTCTTCTCAATCAATACGTAAAAATTCTTAAGATCAATGTAGTCTAGATGTCATATGGAACGTATTTAATACACTCAGTCCCTACAAAAGTTTAACCTTCTAACCTTGGAATCAAGGCGTCTGTTGCTTCAAACCATGATGCTTCATGATCTGTTGCACAAAAGATTGACTGCTCAGACCTAGTTAATAATATATTTTATGTAGTGCCCAGAACAGTTACTCGACGGGAGGCCACGCGTAGTACATACAATAGTACGCGTTACAATTAACATTTGGTTAATTTGGAAATATTCTCTTTAGATCGCCAAAAATTTAGGAAATATTTAGTGAATAGTCTACATTTGCGTGATGTTTAGTGTCTTTTCGTTTTGTTTGTTATCTAGTACTATTTGTTTTAGTTTAAGATAAGTATAGCCTCTTGGTTCTCTTATCATTCTCTTACTGTCTTCTTCTTTGTGTTTTCGTAACATGAATATTGTGTCTACAGTGTATCATTAACCTATATTCAAATTTTATTTATTTCAAATTAAACAAATATCAACTTTATTTAATGGTAATTAAGTGGATTTCAGAGTGACTAGCACTATTGAAAACGTCATAAAAATCTTTGAAGTTGTAGCGTAAACTGAACTTTAATGTGTAGGAACTAAAGTAATTTTTCCATAAACTCATATTTGTTTATATTTTTGGTGAATATATCGCAATTTTATTTTAGGTAATCTGTGGAAACGTTGTGGATTGTACATTTACCCACTTCCAATGTAAACTGAGATGTAATATACGTATAATGTACAATTGTTTGTTTTCCCTAACAAAATAAATAAATACGTACCTACTTATAAAACTGGCTGGGTCATTGTGTGCCTTGGCAAATGCTTGCTTGATTCACTAAATTGCCTTTTTTTTCCTCTGATGGAGGTCACAGGAATCCATCTATCATCCAATCATTCATCCTCATCATCATGGCCATCTTTACATGCCAAGACCCCTCCGTGCCTCAGAAAGCACGTTAAGTTGTTAGACCGAGCTGTCATTCGCTGATCTTTGACAGTCGTTACGAGTCGTCAGAAGCCCGAAAGTCTGACAGGCAGTCTTACCAAGGGGTATCTTATTACCCAGTCACTCCATGGATCTAGCAAGATCGGCAGTCGTTCCTTGTAAAATACTGGTATTCAGCTGCATCCGGTTAGACTGGAAGCCGACCCCAACATAGTTGGGAAAAGGCCAAGCAGATGATAATGGAAGTCACAGGAATCCGCTGGATGCAGACTACCAAGGAGAGGTCGTTGTAGCGATGCTTGTCGGAGGCCCATATCCTGCAGAGGACATCTTAGAGCTTAGATAAACCGATACCAACTGTAAATGCAATGTAATTTACAAGGTGGCTCATTTAATAAAGGTCCAAATTTTTTTTTGGTTCTAGGACCTCTCAAAATTCATCATCATTCATCTAAACGAGAATTCCCCGAGGATCAATAGTTAAGAGGCTGTGATTTTTTTAATTTGTTTCTATAAAGTCCCTACTTTACTATTACAATTTGGGAATAATCCCAAAAAAAGATTTAGTGCAATAACTTTAACTCTAGAGAGGTTTACACGACTGAAGTAGAGATTTTATGAAAATTCCTACTTATATATAATATTATAAACGCGAAAGTTTGTATTGATCGATGGATGGATGTTTGTTACTCTTTCACGCAAAAACTTGAACGGATTTGGATGAAATTTGTTACACAAATAGTTTATAACCTGGATTAACACATAGGATACTTTTTATGCCGATATTCCCACGGGATCGAAACTTAGGCGGGTGAAACCGCGGGGCGCAGCTTGTAATTAATAATTTTACTAACATAGTTATAAGTATTATTTACTAACAATTTATGGAATGTTAATTTTATTCCGATATAAAATGAATAATAATAAATGGGTCAGCCTGTATATCCGCATGACCCACATCAACAGCTGTCGTTTCGAGACCCATATCTATCAATCAATACATAAATTTTAGTTTAAAGCTGTTTGTGTATGTTTAAAGCTAGGTTAAAGGCATTGCTCTTAAAAAAATGTTACTACAGGAATTTATGGAAGATGAAATGTTAAAATAGTGTTCAAATATTATATATCTGTGTGTTAATTATAATATATAGTCTTTTCATGTATAAAACTAGATGTAATTTCAATTAATATAATACTTAATTGTGAAAGTTCCTCAAATTAGATAATGGATACTCACTACAATATTTATTAGTTTCAAGTTATATGGCTGCGCCCTAACAGGGTCATAGGGTACTCACTAGTTTAAGCCTAGCGTGTAACTATGGTTGTGTACATTGTGCATTAAATAAATAAACAAATAAATACATTTTCTTACAAAATACTTCTAAATTATCTTTACCTGCTCTATATGCTAATAACCCATCCCATATAGCCCGCTCAATTAAGATAAACTAACAATTTATTTCAATCACAACAGACAGCCCACACATCTGTTTATAATAAGCTATTCAGAACTGTTCACAAACTTGTAAAAGAGATACAGCAAGCTGATTTCCATACTATTATAATTGCCTTGTTTAATATACCTAGTATTATAAACCGCACTTGCCTGTGGTGATAACTGAGTTAGTTTGTGTTTTGTTCATTTATCTGTGTGTGTTGTATGTGGGTATACAGTTTTGCAAGTTCGCGATTCGAACACACTTACGTCTTTTAATTTTGTATAGTACACTCGCATTTCGCCCGATCGACCCTATTGCTTCTAACCGGACACACATTTATTTATTTGTACATACTTTATTGTACACCAAAAAAATACATACCAAAAAAAAAATTGGTCGAACACTAAAAATATACAATGGGCGGCTTTATCGCTTTCTGCAATCTCTTCCAGGCAACCATGGAATGGACAGTGATTTGCCTGGACATAAAATAGGGTTGTCGTTGGTGTAATAATATACTAAAATAGATACACAGATATATACATATCCTAAATAATAGATACCGTATTTACATATAAAATATATAAGCAACGAAAATAAATGAGGACTATAGATAATTGCAGTTTCGAGAACATTCAACTACGACTGCTGCTAATTATTATTCTACTATGGCTGATTCTACAACGTGCTGAGAAATTCCTGATGGACAAAACCCTAAACATTTGGCCCGGCCGAGGACAGAACCAACTCTAGGTTTTTGTTAAAAAATATTAAATTGTTTCCTAACGATACACTAACTCCACCGACTTCTCATAGTTGTAAAGTACCCAAAACGCCAATTTAAATTTCAAAATTATATTGCCAACGTTATGTATCTATGTATGACAAGCGTCCGCCTATTTCGAAATATAATCAAGCGACTCCGTGGCGCAACGGTAGCGCGTCTGACTCCAGATCAGAAGGTTGCGTGTTCAAATCACGTCGGGGTCAAAATTCTCTTTTTGTCGATCCAACTTTTTTTCAATACTTTTTATTACAATATAAATTTAAAAAAGACAGATCTGGTTTGAAATAGATACAAATAATTGACATAGTATAAAGTAAGGAAACAATTAGATACGATTCCTGAAGTTTATTGACCAACTCCTCGAAAACTGACATTACAAATAAATGGATTATTATTCCAATTCTCACTGTAATAATATTTGAGTATCACTCTTAAGTGGCCTGAAACTCATATGAAGTCCTATACAAAAACGTTAATATTACCGAATACCCTTAAACAGGAGGGTTCTGAAGTGCTAAGCAAATATCTTCAGGAGTATCTTATTTAGTTCCAATATACTACCGTAGAGGGGGAAACACACAGCTCCTGGACAAGATAACAAGGAGCAGGGCTAGTCATTGACATCCTGATGGTTTTATTTACGAAAATAATATATTTGTTTGGCAGGGTATAGTAAAGTGTGTACATTTATATTAATCTTGGATCGTATCGATGTAAGTGATAGAAAACATTGGGGGACCGCGAATGTACTTTAACAGAACGTTAGGCTAATAATTAGAGCGGTCCCCCGACGCGACAAAATGTAATTTAAAAAAATCATACGTACTTACGTAGGGTAATAATTTCAAGGTTTTTTTTTTTTATAGGGTTCACGTTTATACCTTTTTTGTTCTATTTCTGGCTATTTTTTCATAATTTTTTTAAACTTGTTTTACGTTTTTTTACGTACATACTATTTTTATTATTTTGTGTCGGGGGTTTTTAAACGTTTAATTTAATTTTTAATGTACTTATATTGTTGACTAGGCTGTGCTTAAAATATAAAAAGCGAGAACTAACTTTGAATCTTCAAAGACGAACTAAACAGGTAACGAACGAAACAGGTACATAAAAATAATCAAAAATATTAAGGTATATTTAGCAGGAAAAAACAATACATATAGATAGCCGAAATGTTAGGATTAAATTCGCAATCTCCTGACTTTAATTATATTTATTATATAAACAGGGCTTCCTCTCTTCTATCCTTTTTGCTGTGCCCTACAGGGTCCATAATGATCAAAATTATATGTATACCACCAAAGTACACATTATGGTAAAGTAATAAAAATATTGAGTATTGAGTATTGAACTTCACACAAGGATTCATCCTCCTGCCGGGGTAGCGGGATCCTGCCGGGGTAGCGGGATCGTCCGAAAGGGTTACCGCTGCCCTGGTACATAAAGGGCTAAGGAAGAAACACGGGTGGGTTTTAGTCAGTAAGAGTCTGACACTCCCTTCTGCTCCACCCAGAGCGGGAGGAGTCATTTGATGATTATCCATCCTGAAAAAAAAAAAAAAAAAAAAAAGGATTCATCCTGAAAGTTACAATGAGGGTTTTCAAGCAAAAGTGTCCAATGCTTTTATCCATTTTGTACATAAAAACTGTAAAGAAAAATTGCTCTTGCATAACTATCCGCAATATTCTAAGTAAACGCCTTTCAAACCAAGGTCGCACGATCAAACCTCACATTTGCTTATGTCATATTCTGTGGACATCACTGTTTTTGCCAAAATAGTAAGTAATCCTCAGTAGATAAGCACAGTATTCCGTGCTCTGTTTGAAAAGAATCCTTTGTCCTTTAAAATTCAAAGTAATTTATTTGCCAGAAACAAGATAGGTACGGTAACGGCCACGACTTCCGAGTTGTACGTCGTAGGTTTGAACCCAGACAGACGCTTTACTTTGTGTAAACTATTTCATCACCACTGCTCTCAAAACGGTGAAGGAAAACATCGTGAGGAAACCGGCATGTTCTAGTACCAAAAAATCGAAGACATGTGACATCTGCCAACCCGCACAGAGCCCGCGTGGTGGATTACAGCCCACTCCCTCTCACCGAGAGGAGGCCTGTGTCGCAGCAGTGGGAACATCATGGGCTGATTATGTAAGGTAGGTACTTACATAGAGTGTTCATACATTTAAGAATAGGTCTACATGTTTCACCATAAACTGGTATACAAATGTTAGTTATAAGATTTCAAATAACCTGCGGGAACCCCAAATTTTTGTTTAGATTTTCTGTTTAGAAAATCCCTTCTTAATAGTCTACACTACTCTCAGCCGCACAATACGTAGTATAAATAAAGTATGTACCACATCTCAGACTCCGACTGACACAAACGACGACATAATATCCTAAGTACGCATAACCAATCTTGGCCCGCAGTGAGGAACATGCGAGCCGCAATCCGAATACAAATAGGCTGGACATGGGACAGGGAGGTAGTTGGGAGGTGGATGAGGCAAGGAAAGTGGACGATATAGTATATAGTACCTATACAAAAGTAGTTATTTTTCCACTCTGCAATCGGTATTTTGTTTTTTGTTTTGATTGTTGTTTGTTTGTTCTCATTTGTCAGTGTCGCAACACATGACTGTGTACAGTCACGAGCAAAAGCATGTATACACTCGGCTTTATTCAAAAGCGATTTACTCCTTTATTTTTTAATGAAATTTTGTGTTGTTACAAACATAGCATTTTCGAACCCATAGGTTTAGGACAAATAATAGTTTAGGTAACAATAGTTTAGGACAAAATTTTAAACCTTTAATTGCATGAGTGCGAGGGTTTTGGCTACGTTGTATGTGCACATTTTATGTATTTTTTTTTTGTAAAGTGCGTTTTGTTTATGCAGAATAAACGGTATTTTTTTCTTTCTTTCAGTGGTGAAAGAGTAATTATTAAGAGATCGATCGACCACGATTTAAATACGTTAAAAGACCATGCGCATTGTGCAAAAGAACACGTCTATTATAAGAATATAAATGGTGTGGAAAAATAAACTAAAATTGATAGCAGCTTAGAATGAAATAAAGATTATTTATAAATTACTGGAGTCCATAATACTGTCGGCACGTGGACATCATTTTGACATTTTACGCCCACGTATCCTCAATCCATTCAGGAGCTAATATAATCCATTATATTAGCTCCTTAAATGATAATCTTACCCACCCACGCAAAACATGACAAGCACAAACCAGCAGACCTTCAGAGATACACATACAGCACAGTGTATAAATAATTAATAAAACCAACTTCCACTAGATAGAAAAACCTTGCCTTGACGTCTCATCCAGAAATAGTACATCCGTATCATCGATTCATGACTTATGGCCGCCTCTACGGTCCACTCAATTATTCATGATTTCCATTCTAACGGCGATGGAACATCTTTTTTATATCACTATATATATTTTTTTTACATATTCCCTTGAGGAAACTGTAACTCGATAATAGGATTATCTTACTGTTTTGTGGAGTCTTCAGAGTTTCCTTGGGTCTGTCTGAGAGTGCTATGACCTTTGTATTTTAGTAGTTTTGATATGGATTTTTTTGTGTGTGTTTTATCTTTTTGGATGTAAAGCTTGGTCGGAAGTAATCTTTACCTTTTTTTGGGACTTCCAGATGCTAAGCCGTTAATGTGTACCGGGTTTATCTTTTTACAATAGGTACTTAAACTATGATGATGATCGGCTGTCATTCGTGGATCTTTGACAGTCGTTGCGGGTAGTCAGAAACCCGAAAGTCTGTCAGTCTTACCAAGGGGTGTCGTATTACCCAGTAACTGGGTTGTGGAGGTCCAGTCGCTCCATGTAAAATACTGGTATTCAGCTACATCCGGTTAGACTGGAAGCCGACCCCAATAAAGTTGGGAAAAGGCTAGTAGGCAGATGATGACTATGATGATGATCATGAACGTGACGCAAACGTGATCTCGTACATCATGCTTATAAATAATTTATATCGTATCAGATATTATTTTACCATGCGCCTATGGCTAAGTTGCTAAAGTTGTCAAAAAACAAAAGGCCCGTTTTGGCATTTGAGAAAGACCCTAGAATGTAACTTTGAACGAAATTGAAAGAAATAATAAAATAATAATTACATAAAGTGTTTTAAAAAAATACATACATTTTTTTGGCGCGTTAAATAATATGATGCAATATATTGCAACTATTATTTTTGCGCTTACTTTGCAATTTCTAATTATTATGAAACGTCTCAAAATACTAGTGTTGTAACCAATTAATTACTGAATTTCACCAGCTTCATTCGATTTTAATAGTAATTAAATATTGTGTAGTGATCTTTACTGAAAAGAATGAGCTTGGCGCTCAAAGCCGTGAATAAAATTTTGAATTGGTGACACTGGTTTCTATAGAATGGCTTGTCTCTGACCAAGCGACACGTGACTTAGCGTCCACGCGCGCACTGCGCAGTCTTTCGTTCGCCATCTTGTGAAGTTGACTATGTGCGCTCGTTTATGTTTGATATTTTTTTCTCGACTCGGCATTGTTTTTGGACTATTTCTGTTCACTATCACGGTGACCCTGACTCTTCTATTTTGGACATTGATTTAAAGATAGTGATTTGGACTCGATTTTGGTGTTTGTTGTTATATCGTACGAACTGTTTCAACATGTCGAAAAGAGGACGTACAATTAACAGCCAGTCACGCGAATTGGTTGTGAAGTTAACCGAATACTTTGAACAGTTATGGTGGACCTTTATGGCCTGTAGCGCAAGTGCAAGATCGCGTCGCAGAAGCACTTGGAATCGCCAAAAAATATGGGCCTTCCGGTACTGAAGAAAATGTATTACGTACGCCTAAATAGAGGAAGAAAAACAAGCCTGTAACAGGTCTTGACACATTTCACGCAGACGCTATTCGAAACCACGTATGCTTATTACACAGAAATGAATACCATACTACGAGAGTGTGACCTGTTTAGTGGCAGTTCTACGTCTTTAATAACAATTATGAAGCAAACTGGATTCAAATACAAGAAAACCGACAAAAGGAAAATTATGATGGAACGATATGATTTAATTTTGCACAGAGTATCATTTTTGAGGGTGATGAACAAAATCACAAATTGGGACAATGTTATATTTATCGATGTGACTTGGCTGAACTCGAACCATACCGTGCCGCAGTAGTGGACGGACGATACCAAGGCATCCTGCTCAAAAGTGGCAATGGGAAAACGTGGACGCCCAATGATCTGCCACGCCGGATCAGCCGGGGGAGGTTTTGTGAAAGATGCCTTATACGTATTCGAGTCTAAAACTACAAAAGAATATCACGAAGAAATCGACGCAAATAAATTCACAGAGTGGTTTACTAATTTGTTAACAAACCTCCCCGAACAGTGCATAATCATTATGAAAAATGCATCTTACCATTCAGTTCAAATAGATAAAGCACCTACTCAACCAAACAAAAAGGCAGATTCAGTGGCATGCCTACAAAGACAAGGCGTTGAAGCTGACATGAAATTGTTCTTCTTCCTTTTCGTGTCGCTGGCACGACTAAATTTAAAATCTTGTTGGTCCAAAACTTTGCCACTTCCATGGCGTCGTCAGTGGCAGTGCAGAGGTCACTTTGACTGCATGTTTTGCGACACAGAGGGCTATATAGGAGGTGGAGCATGGTTTGCGACATAGCTCCACAATCACACCTTACTGCCGTTCCATCAAGGTAGTTGTTGAAAGCTGAATTGCTGGAACTGGTAAAAGAAAATAAACCTGCGAAACTAAAATATAAAATTTATGAATTGGCACTTCAGCGTGGACACAAAGTGATAAGAACGCCGCCGTACCATTGTCAGTACAATGCTATTGAGTTGATCTGGGCTCAAGTCAAAGGATACGCAGCTCGCCACAATACAAAGCCGCCATTCTCCACTAAGAAAACGATGACATTGCTGAAAGAAGCTTGTGACAAAATTACTAAAGAAGACTGGACAAATTAAAGTGGTAGAAAAAACTCGAAAAATAATAAAGGAAGATTTTGACAGAGACGTCAATATTGATAATAGAATTGAAAATGTAATAATTATATTTACTGGTGACGATAGCTCAACTGACGATATTGGCTCATCATCCGAAGAAAGAGATTGAATGAAGATTCAATCACTTTCGCTTTTTCTTGATTATTTTTGGGATTGAGTGAATGTTAATGTAACTAAAAATATTAAATTAAAGAAAAATTGAATTTTCCTACCATTGTATCATTTCAAAATACCACCAATATTAAAGTTTAAGTTAAATTTTCTAATCAGAACTTTAATCCAATGCACTTTACAACACATAATCAAATCGATCAACTAATCATACAAACTTGAATCGATTTATCGTGAGTATCGAGTACCGAGTCGTATGGTTACTGGTCTAGTTACGTCGCGATGACAAATGTCAAAACGGACTTTTTATTTTTTGACAACTTTAAGTGACCTTATTGGTGATGTTCATCAGGAAAGTCAGTTGCTTGATGCTCGCAAGCGGCGTGCGTGTATGACCAGAGGGGCAATTCTCGTAATTTTAAGAACGTTCACAGTCTGATTCTGTAAAGAAATATGTCTAATTTCCCTACATTTTTGACAAGTTTTTGACATTGATTGTCGCTAAGATGAGATTGCGACTCGATTTGGAACGTTTTGAATAACGGGAATTGCCCTTATGGTGTATGAACGTAAACGAAGCAAAAGGAGTATGTAAGGATCACAGCAGGAGGCGTTCTGTAGTCTCTGCCTACCCCCATAGGAAGAAGACTTGAGTTTATGTATGTGTACCATATTGTGTCTATGGTGTTTTGTTAGTTAGAGGTTGACATGAAAAGTGTGTTACAAGATGTATTAAGTAATAAAGGATGCAATTCAATATTCTGTTATATTTCCTGCGCTTGGCTAAAATAAAATAACAACAGTCTATGGGCTGATTTTTATTCATCGCCAGATAACTTTTATTCCAGGAATCAAATTGGCGTTTGATAGTTTTTGTATGAATTATCTGTCAAAATTACAAAATTATTCCTCGAATAAAGTTATCAGATGATTGAAAAATCAGCACTTAGTCTACTATGTTGATCGACAGACGACCCCTATCTTTGAGCCAGTTGCAGCATAATCACACTAAAAATCGTTCAAGTGCGAGTCAGACTCGCGCAACGAGGGTTCCGTACAAACTTTTAGGTATATAAATGTTGATCGCGTTTTTTTTTTCTTTTGTTATTTACCAACATATTTACGGTTTTCGGAATTTTTCCTTTACTTATGCTACATGAGATTGCTTCTTACCAAATTTCATGATTCTAGGTCAACGGGAAGTACTCCATAGGTTTTGATTCCCTTGCAAGTGTCCAAATATACGGCATAAACGGAACATAAGCGCTCGTATCTTTTGATTGCGTTGACTTAGAAGTTAGATTTTTCACTGCTTCATGGAATTGCGCCCGGAGTATTTTATATTAATTTCAACTTGATAACTGCACGCGTTTTTGAAAAAAAGGGTCTTGACTGACGGGCACACTGATGGACAACGAAGTGATCTTATAAGAGTTCCGTTTTTTCTTTTGAGGTACGGAACCCTAAAAACACATGAAAAAGGTATTTTTTTTACCTTTTTGAGGTTTTTTTAATGTGTTTTTAGGCTCCCACTAGTTTTATACTAATTGAACCTAATGTATCCCTTCTAATATAGATAAGAGGGTATTTTATTGAAGTGAGTATCCCTTATTTTTTCCCAAGGGACAACGAATTTACCAAAGTGCTTTATGATTGGGCAAAAATATATGGAAATAGTCCCCATGAGTAATGTCTTAAGTGGTAGCTGTAGACCGTGATTACCTTTTATCGTTAACGTTTAGTAATTAGTTGAGGCATGGTATGGGGTGGAGCTCATCCATTAGATTGAAGGAAACAGATTATGTGCACTGGATTAAGTTGTTCATGGCAATGTTTTCGTTAAGGGGAATGCGCTTGGTAGCCAGCGAAATACGCACTCTCTTCCGTTTTTTGCAATGTGCAGGGGGTAATTCTAGTAAATTTAATAACGTTCACAGTCTGATCTCAGTCTCAATCTGTCAAAACTACCTTTAATTTCCCTACATATATGACAAGTTTTGACATTTGTTTGTCGCCGAGATGACATTACGACTACATTTTGAACGTTTTGAATTACGAGAATTGGCCTTTTGGTCAGTGTCAGGTTGTATGTTGAACAAAATATGAATCACGTAATAAGTAACCGTGCCCTAAGTGCCCAGTCACCTACATCTTGGATGACTTAATGAATGCCACTGATGCCGCAATCAAAGTGGCCACCTACTGGACTCAAACAATATAAAATATCGAAGAAGACTACCATCGACACGAAAAGAAGAAGATTAAAATCATCACTAGGAAATAAAGAAAAAAAAAAAGAAAATACAATTATTTAACACAAAATAAAAGAGACATAATACACCACATACATACAACAGCCTGAAAGTTCATATTATAATCCTAATGGCTATTCCATGAAATATCAATCACTGGAATTATAATGAGCTTTGAGGGTCGTATTGATGATTTTAATGGCTTTTAATAACCTGGCCCTTAAGTTAAACCAAAAACACGCTAACAGAAAATACCATAACAAAACACTAACGTCTATTCCATACTAAACGCCCACATTATACCCTGTCCATTAGGTAAACCGTTTTTTGACAGATGGAACTAGTGATTGCAGCAACACACAATACATTAATTGATACACGTACGGTATTATAATGTCTGTAAGAAGCCATAAATAAGATAATTCAATAAGATAAGGCAGTTTATATATTTATTTTATTACGCATTTTAAAGTTAACTTTTACTTAATCTAGAATAGTTACGTTCTAAGACAGCTGTTAAAAGACGGTTTACCTAATGGACAGGGTTATAACAGAAAAAAACAAAACAAAAACAAAACACTAACGTCTATTCCATAACAAAACACCCTTATTAGTCAAAGGAATTCTTTGAGCTGATTAACACATTGCATTTTCAATTTCACATTCCACATTTTAGCATGCAAAAAATAATTTCATTTGCTTCGTATTTTCATGAGGACTGGAGTCTCGGGGGATGTGTTTTAATAACACTTTAAAGTCGAGAGCTTTCGGTCTAATTGCTGAAAAGTTTTCAGAGTCTCTTATAGAGCTGTAGGGTATTTTTAATTTTGGTTTTTTGGCTAGGTATATATGAATTTGCCGAGATAATGGGTGCGTCCTTGGTTTTGTGTGTGCGAATTTTGGGGAGTGTGGTTTTAATTATTTATTAACTATTTATAATTTTGGATGTTTTCGTAGACCAGTTGCGCACACTTTTCCTTAGTATTGGATGTTAAATTGGTATTACCTAAGTGTAATGAAAGTGATTGAAAATGAATAAATCCAGCTATTTGATATAACTACGACCACAGTTATAACAAAGAAGCCGTACGACAATGGCGTGGAGTTTCTTACCGGCTCTTCCCAATAGGAAACGACCATTGCAACCGTGCACGTAGCTTTTGTAGTTTCATAAGTGTCAATCTAGGTTAATGTGAAATAAAATATTTTGATTTTTAATGGATACTGAGCGGTTACGTCTAGCGCGGGACGTCAAGTTTAGGTAATTCAATGCAATTTTTACGCACACAGAAGCGAGCGTGACAGTGTGCGTAGCGCAGCAGTGCGATTCTGTAACCATCTCACCGTGAAAACTTAGGTGAAGTGAGCGTGGAGTGAGCTGTCATTCCAACTAATGCTAAGGGATTGACACTATTGACAGCTCACTCTAAGCTCACTTCACCTAACTTTTCATGGTGAGAGTTTTACAGAATCGATCGGCTGGTGCGTTCTGTTCCGCTATAGTCAAACTAACCCACTTTGGTCCGTTCGAGTGTAATTGTTATAGCAAATTTTTACCTTAAATTTGAGCGTACATGGATGACTAAACTACCAGTGCATAAAATAAGTACTTAATTATGTATTGCAAGTATAGGTATAACTTTATAGATATATTAATATTATATTAAAGATAGATTAATATTAAAGTCATTTTACAAGCTTTTATTTAACTGGTACTGTTCGTAATCGTATGTATGTTTGTAAGTTGTCCGTCTAAAGTTATGATGGTATGAAAAATGTCACTTAAATTATTATTTTCCTTTTTAGATCTTGTTATTCTTTCTTTTTTTAGTTACGTTTTTATTTAAATAAAAGCTTGTTTTTAAAAATATTTTTTTATTTTGATTTTATTTTTATTTATTAAAACATGGATTTATTAATCTAAGATTTAGAAAGAAAACAAACTTGATGAATTATTTATTATACCTAATATTTATGATTTATTGACTTGTGATCAATAAATATTTTTTATTCTATTCAAATAAACCTATTAAAAAAACCTATTAAAAAAACGTATACACTGAAATATTGGAAAACAAAAAAACAGGATATTTCAGTAGGCAACTTAGAAAATTTCAAAAATCATCTAAAATGCTTATCTTTCTCACAAGTATATAAAGCCAAAGATGCGAATGAATCCTATGAACATTTTATGGAAGATTTTTCATTATTGTACAAATTATGCTTTCCAAATAAAATTGTGACTGTATATACTAATAAAAAAAATAAGTGGATATCTCGTGGAATAAAAATCTGTAGTCAAAAGCAAAGGCAGTTACTTTGGGCATATAGATTCAATCCTAATACAAAAAATAGACTTGCGTTTAAAAAATATTCTTCAATTTATAGAAAAATAATAAAATTAACTCAAAAAGCCCAAAATAACAACTACATTAATACGTCAAAAAATAAATCAAAGGCTGCTTGGCAAGTCATAAAAATATCCAAATTCAACTTACCACAAGAACCTATAATGTCAATAAATAAAGATAATTTAACTCTTACACATCCTATGAATATTGCAAATGAATGTAATAACTATTTTATAGAGGTTATTGAAAATAATATTAAAAGTAAAAGAACTTTAACAAATAACTACGTTCTTGAACAATCGAATTCGCAATCACTATTTATGCTACCTGTTTCGGATTCTGATATAATCAAAATAATTAGCAGCCTAAATAATACAAATACGGTAGGATTTGATGGCATATCAACTAAAGTTATAAAACACGTAAAGGAAATTATAGCACCTCTACTATCACATATAATTAATCTCTGCATTTCTGATGGTTTATTCCCAAGTAGCCTAAAAAAAGTCATCATTAAACCGCTTTATAAAAAAAACGATAAAAGTGATGTTCAAAATTATAGACCCATTGTAAAAATATCTGTATTCTCAAAAATTATTGAGAAGGTAATTTATAATTCAATATATTCTTATTTTGAAAAATTCAAACTTTTTTGCAATGAACAAAAAGGCTTCAGAAAAAATACAAATATTAATATGGCTCTGTTTGACCTACTATCTGGTGTAATGACATCTGTAGATAAAGGTAATCCTGTGTGTGCTATACTAACAGATATGACAAAAGCGTTCGATTTCGTGGATCATAAGATTTTGCTGCAAAAATTACACGCGTATGGCATAAGAGGAAACATCTTGGAACTCCTAAAATCATATTTGAGAGACCGTACTCAATGTACGGAAATCACTAGAATTTGTCCTATTACTAAATTCGAGATAAAATACGTATCTGAACCTAGGCATATAAAATATGGTGTACCTCAAGGTAGCGTACTGGGGCCACCACTTTTCTTAATATACATTAATGATCTCCCAAAAACTATAGATCATAAAATGGTGCTATTTGCAGATGACAGCACGGCTATTGTGGAATATACTAACCCTAATAATTATCATAATGACATAAATAATTCTCTGAGTGACATTATAAATTGGCTTGACAAAAATAATCTTGTAATTAAATAAAACTAAAGTAATTTATTTCCACCAGCGCCGTAAGTATCCACCAGTTAACATTGCCTATAATAACTGTATAGTAGAAGAAGTTACAAATGCTAAATTCTTAGGTATAACTATAGATAATAAACTGAACTGGAAACCTCACGTAGAGGAAATTTGTAAGCGTCTGAGTAAATCTGCATATCTATTATTCCAATTATCCAAGAAAGTGAATATTGACACACTACGAACAGCCTATCATGGATTGGTCGCTTCTATTTTAAGATATGGTGTTGTTTTTTGGGGACAGTCAACTAATAGAGAACTCATATTCAGGATGCAAAAAAGATGTATACGATCAATGTGTGGTCTAAGAACAACGGATAGTTGCGTTCCTTACTTTAAAAAATTTAAAATGTTAGTATTTTAAATTTTTTCCATCTTTGTTTGTATTGGAAACTGCATTATTTGTTAAAGCGAATCAACAATTGTTCAAAAATTTTCAGCAGTTAAGAGAACCCCAGTTCGTGCCCAATATGAGAATTTGTTATGTCAAAACAAGTGTAAAACTGCTTTATTGAGAAAGAGTTTCTTTGGTATTGCTCCAAATATTTATAATAAAATACCAGATATTGTTAAATCTATGCCTCTAAACAAATTTAAAAAGTTCCTTCAGGGGTTATTACTAGAGAAGTGCTATTACAGCGTAGATGAATTTTTAAATGATATTTCGCTTGTATAGAATTCTGATTGTGTTTTTTATTTCTGTGTCTCACTCAGAATACATTTTAATGTTGACATGTATTTTGAGTTGGATTTAAATTTTGACGTTGTAATTTCAATTTAATTTTGACATTTTAATTTTGACTTTGTAATTTAATTTCTTTTTTTTTTTCTCTCTTTCTGTATTTTTTTTTTATTGTCTTGTGCAACAAATTTTGTATGCCATAAATGGCAAAACATGTAGCCACGTCACAATAATTATATTAAGACCTTCATACTGTACTCATGTTTTACAAAATAAACATTATCTTATCTTATCTTATCTTATCTATAAAACACTTTATACGGATTTACTCACGTTTATTTTATATTATATTTTAACCTGACGTCACAATCTTCTTGGTGACACCTATAATGAGGGAAATACTGCAGGTTGGCGTTGACCTTAAAAACAATGCAATGGTTTCAGAATAGTGTAGAGGGCTTGTACCAATAAAAAAAAAAGTTAGGTTGTGCTTCTCAGTGGCATCGATCTGGATTTTCGTGGGTCTATAATTTCTGGTGGGTATTTCGTGGATCTTTAAGTAAAATATTTTATTATTATTTTAAAAATAATAATAAAATATTTTACTTACCAAAGTACCAAGACTTTTCGATCACACTATAAATGTCCGCTATCCTTGTACTCACGGCAAAGGTCAACACAAGTCAGGCAGAGAGCCGAGCTACATGTCCTCACTCTGGAAAGCCTCGCGCCGGACTGATTTGAAATGATCGCGCACAGCGATTTTGTAGTAATTTTCAAATATCTATAGAAAAATATTAACTAATAGAAGAACATTTCCTTTAAAACATACACTTTAAAATTTCATTTACTTAAAAAAGTAAAAGTAGTTTCATTTACTTAAATTAAGTAAGTTATATTGTTGAAAAATTCATTTTACTTTCTTAATATTTCACATTCTTTGACTTTTAATTTCTTATAGTAAGATACTAATATCATAAACTCTTTATAACCAACTATTTTCCTAAGGATCTTTGCAATTGGTTACATTTTTTTCCTAATTGGGTCTGTTAGTGGCTTTATATATTTTAAGCTTCGAAACTGAAGCTTAAAGGGAAATTAAGAATACCTCTGTTAAGTTCTCTTGGTGGAATGTACAAAGGCTTTATTAAACGAAATAATTTTTGTACTAACTGTTGAGACGACGATATTCCCTAAAGTTATTGGTAATTAACATATTTGTAAGATAAGTGGTTGATGGTATTAAGAGGTTTGAAAAGTACAGTTTGTGGGCTAAACAGCGCATGGACGGCGTAAACGCTCTAAAGAAAATAAAATATTTTGGAGGCCATAAAAAAACTACTTAAGATAGAAAAGACACTGCCAGCAAACTGACCTTCACTATATTACGACAACATTATACCATTGAAAGAAACTGGGAAAATAAGAACACATCGTGATATGTTAACTCATTTCCCGAAACACAAGGCCATCAATACACTGACAGCATTCAAAATTACGTCCATAAGAAAATATTTCTCGTCCGATCCACTTGACATAACGAACCATTAACTTCTAACAACCCGTCAAGTGATCCAAGGACGGTAGTTAGGCCAGAAACGTTGACAGACTATAAATATTAAAGGCTTTTCGCCTGACCGTTAACTGACAACACCTAAACAAATAATAAAATAGTTAGAACATAATAAAGTTAGAACTTGTAGGTATTAGTTTAATGACGGGAATTATCATGGTTTAACAGGCAAAAATTCTTGAAATGGTGCTAAAAATATACGAGCAATGTCTCGTCAAAAGAACGTAACTTAAAATTCAATGGATGCTTCGGGAACAGCTGTTTAGTATTATGCAGTCGACATCCAAGATGCAACTAGCACATTACTCGCAGAATCGAAACGTTGGTTTCGTGGTCGCAAAAACAAATGCCTGGAGGCCTGCAGCCCTTTATGCCTGGAGGCTTTTATTTAGGTAGTAAGTTTTTATTTAAAATTTTCTTTAATTATTTTTTAGCTTGAGTACGCATAGTTTTTATTATATGTATTTGTTGGTATATTGGCGTGGCTAGCTGCCATATGGCAAATAATTTAATTTAATGTTCTGTGTCTTGTAATGTTAATTACTTAACATGCCTTTTATTGTATACAATCAAGTATTTTCTAACTGAACAGACAGCTGTGCTGCTGTGGAGTTGTTTGAGCCACTTTTTCTTCCCAGCGATAGCAGTAGAAAGTGGTGAAGGGCAT
This sequence comes from Apamea epomidion, assembly GCA_947507525.1. Classification (NCBI taxonomy): domain Eukaryota; kingdom Metazoa; phylum Arthropoda; class Insecta; order Lepidoptera; family Noctuidae; genus Apamea; species Apamea epomidion. Next base: position 3,254,601 of record OX382233.1, read on the forward strand.
GCGTTTTTTGGGGACTGCATTTTGTAATGTTGACGTTCGAAAAGTGCTGATTCTCAGCCTAATTTAAATAAATTACTTTTGATTTTGATTTTGACTGCTGAGCGTAGGGTCCTGGGTTCCATTCCCGGGTCGGGCAGTGTTATTTAGTTTTTCTATTAGGACTTTCTTAGTAACAAGTTGGGCCTGCGACTCTTTCTCCGGTCGTGTCGGATTGTCGGCCCATCGGACTATGAGAGTGAGGGAAGAGAGAGTGCACTTGTGTTTGTGCAAACACTTGTGCACTATAATATCTCCCGCGCAAAAGGCTGGTCTCCGCGGAAATTGGTCGCCATGGCCGAAATTCGGTCTGGAGTACTATTATTACAAACAGAGCGGAAGCGACAGCGATATCCACCAAATGCGAGAGGCATATGCTCGGTTGTTATAGCGAAGCTTGGAAAACCGAACCGAAAACCTATATCCAGCAGTGGATACTTTTCGGTTGAATGTCGAGGAAGACACTGGTACAGGGCCGGTGGATGGCATGTCAAAAGGAATTTTTTTATTATGAGAAAGAGCTCAGAACTGCATTTCATCTATACATATAATAAAACAGTAACGAAAGAAAAACTGTACATTGAGAATTTTCGAGAAAAAATAAGTGGCTTTTGTTAGAAAAACGTAACTGATGACAAAAAGTGAATTTTTAGAATTTTTGTCTGTTTGTCTGTTTGTCTGTGTGTATGGTACGGCTTCACGCCAAAACTACTGGATAGATTGTATTGAAATTCAGCAAAAATGTTCTTTGTAAACCAAGGAATGCTTTGGGCTACATATTATCACGCCGTATGTTATGGGAGGTAAGCAATATTGATTTTAAAAGGTTTTTGTTCGTAATTGAATGCACAAAATAATTCAATGCATAAAATGACATGTTATTTATTTAGTTAATAATAATTTAACTATGGGAACATAATAATCATGCTATTTTTATAAAGGAGCGGGGCAGTAATATTATAAATTGCAAGGGAACAGCTATTTCAACAATATGTCAACGGGGAATTTAGCGGTAAGGTCAGGCGACCGTTTACCGGACTAAATGGTGCGAGTTCAGATCCTATAATATTGGTTTAAAAAATCGTAAAATTCTTTTTTTAGTTTTTGCATTTTTTATGTGCATTAGGAACGATACTGTTATGAAATCTGAGAACTTTACATGTCCTATCTAATTGTATGGAGAATTTCACACCAATATTACTAAACAGATTGATTAGTGGTACAACAAGCTACACTATCATGAAGTCAAGTCAAACTTTTGGGTCTAAGTTATATCTTACCAAGCACATTTGTTGTAGGTAATTGATTCAAGAGCTATGAGTACCGTCGTCAATGACCATGTCTCTAAGTTTGCCTCAGAGCAAAAGCAAATTTTCGACATCATCCTTGAAAGCGTTGGGCTCGGCCAAGGTAAAATGTTTTTCTTGTATGCTCCTGGTGGAACAGGAAAAATATTACCGCTAGCATTCTCGCAGAGGTCAGGAGGCAAGGCAAGATTGCCATTGCAGTAGCATCGTCAGGAATCGCCGCAACACTGCTTCCTGGTGGCAAAACAGCGCACGCAATGTTTAAGATTCCCATAGATTTAGAGAGTAATGAAACACCTGTTTGTGGAGTGTCACGCAACAGTGACAAAGGGCGCGTGCTTAAAGATTGCTCTTTAATCGTGTGGGATGAATGCACTATGGCGAACAGAAAAGCAGTAGAGGCGGTAAACAAGACTTTGCAGGACATCCGCAGGAACCAGCAAATGATGGGTGGCGTTACAGTTCTGTTTAGCGTCGATTTCTGACAAACGCTGCCTGTGGTGACGCGAGGAACTAGGGCTGATGAGGTGAATGCTTCGTTGAAATGCTCTTTCTTATGGTCACATATTCATAGGTTGCGCTTAACGATGAATATGAGAATACAGCTTGACGGAAATGTACACGCCCAAGAATTTTCTGATGTTCTCTTAAAATTGGGTGACGGAACGCTACCAGTAGACGGTGGCCAGGTGGTTCAACCTGAGATACTTGGGAGAGTGGTGTCCACCTTAGAAGATTTGATTCGCCTGGTGTACGGGGACATCAATAGGATACCGCACCAAGATAATTCTTGGGTGTGAGAACTAGACATTTTAATACCCAGAAACGACCAAGCTTCAGCGATCAATGAATGCATTCTCGCGGAAATTGAGGGAAATGAACTGATCTACACTTCAATAAATACTGTTGTCGACCAAGATGACGCCACACATTACCCCGTAGAATTTCTCAATTCCCTCAGTACAAGTGGACTACCAGCGCACACCATTAAGCTAAAGGTCGGTGTCCCAATTATGCTTCTTCGGAATCTCACTCCGCCGAAACTGTGCAATGGGGAAATATCATTGAGGTGAAAATTCTAACGGGTTGTGGTGTCGGCGAGACAGTGTTTATACCACGTATACAACTGATTCCCCACAATTACCCCTTTCAATTCAAGCGCGTGCAGTTTCATGTGAGCGTGTGCTTCGCCATGACAATAAATAAGTCGCAGCGGCAGACACTGAAGGCTGCGGGTGTCGACCTCAGGACGAGCTGCTTTCACACAGACAACTGTACGTCGCTTGCTCCCGCGTCACCAGTCCTGACTCGCTGTACATATTGAATGAGACCGAGGGAAAAACAACGAACGTTGTTTACACAGAAGTGTTACAGTAAATTATAAGAGTTCTGAGTGTTTTTGTAAATCAACAAACTATCACTAACTATTATTAAAATTAAAATAGAATAAAAAAATACTTATGCGATACGTGGCCAAAGCCACGGGTACAGCAGCAGCTATAGTTTATTAAGATATTTTTTTAAAGTTATTTGCAATATTATTGTTAATTCAGTGTACCCTTGGGATCCACTGCGGAATTACGGGAAAAAAATGTTTTGTTGTATAGGTATTAAGTCTGGGCAACATATAGGCTATTATTTATTTTGGAAAATGGAACACCTGATGCAGAACCGCAACAGACCAGCTAAATTATAAGAGATATAAAAATGGTGCCATAGCAAAAAATATTCCACGTGAAGAGCATTTTCTGCTGTGAGAATAAATTTGAAGATCAGGAACACCTGTTGTGGAACTCCAAAGCAAAGCGACACTATAACATATATAGGAATGACGTCTTAGCAAAAGTTGTTTAGTCTGATGGGCATATCCTGTTGACTTACAAAAATGAAAGATCTGGAACATCATGAATCGTCTCGCGCATCACGTTGTTTTCCCGTCCCCGGGCTCTTAGAATTCGACATCAGATGTTTCAGATCTTCGATTTTGACGACCCCGTTGTCGCTGGCATAAGTAACAGGATCCGCGTACGAAGTCGCGGGCAGAAGCTAGTATCAAAATGAAAAGCGAATTTCAACAAGATGGTTAAAATTTTAATTAAGTTCAACTGATGCATAAACATTGCAAAATGTCGTAATTTGAAAAGCCGTTGTGCCAGATGTTACGAGAATTTACATTTTTCTTTTAACAATTTTGCAGTTTGAAGCAGTTGAATTGCAGTGTACTTGTCTTCATTTTAAATCTTGAAATTAACTTTAAAGACTCTTGAACGGACGTTCAAGTGTGTGCCGGGTTATTCTGTACATATCTTACGGTGCAAACTCGGATGAATAGAGCTTGAAGTGAAGTGTCAATCCTCCTGATGCCAGCGATTGACACTATTTACAGCTTCCAGCTCACTCCAAGCTCACTTATCATCTGCCTAGCCCAGCTATGTTGGAGTCGGCTTCGAATTTAATCGGCTGCAGCTGAGTACCAGTATTTTACATGTAGCGACTGCCTATCTGACCTCCACAACCCAGTTATTGGGTATACCCCTTGTTAAGACTGCTAGACTTCAAGCTCACTTTACCTCAGATTTTACGGTGATATTTTTACAGAATAGTTTATGTACAGTTGTCATCTATGGGGGAAGAATGAAGATGAAAAAAAAAAAAATCCATTATTGTCTTGTAATAGTCTTAAAAACAGAGATATTATCCAACAATTTATACGAAATCATTTTAAATTCTATTAAAATAAAAGCACCCCTTAAATTACAAAACCTGTCTTTACGGTATATAAAATTTCAGATTACACGTAATGAAACATAGCCAGTACCGCCATGAATAATATTTGCTGCAGACGGACTACTTGGAAGCAACACTTCTGATTTAAAGAAGAAGATTTATGAATAGGGTGGATATTTCAGGCTCTAAGGCAAAAGATAAGTTCCTTTTGAAAAATGTCCATATTTACTCATGTGGACTTGTGACAATACGGTATATTTCACATTCTACATTAATTTTCTACATTTTCAAAGTATTTTTTTATTCTATGCTTGATTCGATAGATCGGACTCTTTGCTCTACAGAGTGAGGGAAAGCTCCAAATCCATCCTGAAGACCGTAGCGGGGAGGTGCGGATCTTCTTTATTAGGTGATTTTGTTCGAAGACGTATTTCAAACAACAGCCTTGTCTCCAAATAGATAATAAATTTACTAAAATAGGTATAAGTTATCTTTTTGTTTACTAACCCATGTGGATGTTGCTTACCCGAAATAAAGATTATTTTATATTATTTATTAAAATTTTAGTCCCCAATACAAAGGCGTGTGGGTAGTTTCAACAATAAAAGACAAATTATTTTAACAAAAAAAGGCCGTCGAATGTAGCTCGTCTGCTTATACCAAAAGAAGGCACACTTAATTTATGCTATCATAAACAATTTATTCATGAGTATATCTTTTGTCTTGTTTCTTGTCTCCTGCCTTCTTTGGAAATTGTCGTAATAAAAGTATTATTACATTAATACACGAATAGGGTTGCCAAAAATATTGTGTAAAAGCTGCCAGTGCTTTTGCGTGGATAATATTGTTTTCTTGTTAATCCCCGTCAAGACGTCTGTGCTTTTGACAAAAATAAGTTCTGAATAAATAATAATAATAAGTATTTATATTAGCACAATATAAGTTTGACACATATTAAAATACGCAATAGTAGTCACTAGGGGACAGAGAAACTATAACTATAAATTAGTTGTATTGAGCTCTAGTATTTAAAATAAATAGATCTGCTGGGCAGATGGATAACCAACCGTAATTTGAGGGTTAAGAACAGTCGATCAATCAATCGATTCAGCCTATCGTCTTGGAGCTCTCAGCACTCAGCCTTGGAGTGGCCTATGTCCAAGGCAGGTAGGCCATTCCAAGGCTGCGCCACAAAACCCTGTCCGATGCCTTCCATATTCAGTCTGTTCCGAGGTCATCGAACAAAACAGTAATATAAATAAAATACGTCGATATTAACACTCTAATATCTACAATGACAACTTTATCGAACCATCGGAGAGCCGGCCTTCCACCTGGGCACGCGTTACCGTGGGCGACTTGGAAATCTCTAAATAGACTTCGAACCGAAGTTGGCTGGAGCAAAGACAATCTCCACAGACAGGGGCTCACGGACGGCTCAAATCTCAAGTGAATATGCGGCACCTCCCCACAGACAATGGCCTACCTTCCATCCACCGCCGCATACCCTGTCACCTGTGCACTTGATGACCTTGAGTGAGCGGAGTTCGTGCAGCTGAATTTCGGGCCACTTTTTTTTTAACTTTTTGTAAATGGTGGTTTTTGTACTTTGTAAAGGGTACACCACAGACTACCACCTATATTTGTCTCTCCTTCATTTTAATCCATCCAAAGGTTGTCTTTAAAAGATCGCTCTTAGCGATAAGACCGCCCATTGTGTCACCCTTTGTAAAATTTTATATATTTATGTTCTGTAATTTGTATGGTGTACAATAAAGAGTATTCTATTCTATTCTATTCTATTCTATTCTTGCCATCGGTAAGCTAAGAAGAAAAAGAACACTGTTCGCAGTAACAAAAGCCGCGTGTAATGATTGGTTACCAACTCGTGAGTCGGGCTATCCAAGCGAGCTAGCATAAAGGGCTAGTAACAAGGTTCAGGCAGGTATCAAGGTAATAACAGCGACATAGGTAATTCGATCACGTCAAGCTACATTTGCCGCGGTTGGAGTGTGGATGGGTCTGGGAAAGCACATTAAGCCGTTGGTCCCAGCTGTCATTCATGGATCTTTGACAGTCGTTACGGGTAGTCCAGCCTGAAAGTCTGACAACCAGTCTTACCAAGGGATAATCGTATGGGATCCCTTCTTTTCGCATAATATTCTTTTCCTAACATACTTTGGCATAACGATGAAGGAGATGGCGACGTAGACCGAGACGTAACGCACCGGATCAACTCAGGATGGATGAAATGGCGACAGGTCACAGGAACAACTTGCGACCCACGGATGCCCCTCAAGTTAAAGGGGAAAATTTATAAGTCCGTGATAAGGCCTGTCGTACTTTATGGATCTGAATGCGGGGCTGTGAAGAAGACGGATGAAAAAAGATTGCATGCAGCGGAGATGAGAATGTTGAGATGGATGTGTGGAGTGACGAGAATGGATAAAGTAAGAAATGAGTATATAAGGGGAAGTTTGAAAGTGGCGCCAGTGACAGAAAAGTTGAAAGGAAATCGTTTGGCTTGGTATGGGCATGTGATGAGAAGGGACGAAACGCATGTGACTAAAAGAGTGATGAATATACAAGTTGATAGATGGAGAGGGAGAGGAAGGCCGAAGAAAAGGTGGATGGATTGTGTGAGGAATGATATGAAAGAGAAGGGAGTGAATGATAGCGTGACGGTTGACAGGGGAGAATGAAAGAACAAAACGTGTTGCGCCGACCCCAAGTAACATGGGATAAGGGCAGGAAAATGATGATGACTTTGGCATAACGATTTTGGTATAATTTTCTAGGCCTAATGACTATTAGCATAGTAGTATTTAGGCATACAGTTATTAGGTATGATGTTTCCTGATATTTACTACTGTTATTGAATCATATGGGTTAGGTTAGAACACTGACCATTAATGACCAGATCCCCTCTATTGTTGGTGAATCATTTGGGTTAGATGAGGTTATAACAGTATGATGTTTCCTGATATTTACTTATTCATTACAGAATTTTGAATAGTTTTTAAAGGATTAAATTACTATTATTTTAGTGACACAATAGTTTTGTGATTCCATCCAATTTGAAAACTTAAAAAATTATTTGTTCTACCTACAATGTAAAGTGCCTACAAATTTCATTAGAGCAATATTGTATAAACAGGTGTATTAGTGTCTAAAATTTTAGGAGTTAATTATTATACTTATTTGTTATGCCTATAAAAAATATGTTTTAATATCATTATGCGTAAATAAATTTATGCTTTAGAATGTTATGCTTAATCATTATTATGACTAGAGAAATTATGCATAAAAATTATTTTTAAATAAGTTATTCGTAAATAATGTTATGCGAAAATATAATTAGGAGAAACAAAGTATGCCAAGTTATATTAGGTCTTAAAATTTTATGCAAATGGATAGGGAACCTTATCGTATTACCCAGTAGCTGGGAGGTCAGATAGGCAGTCGCTCCATGTAAAATACTGGTATTCAGCTGCATCCGGTTAGACTGGAAGCCGACCCCAACATAATTGGGAAAAGGCTAGGCAGATGATGAACAAGGCCCAGTTTGGTGCCATCTGAAATTGCATTGCAGTTATATTGAGAAAATTTCGACCATCTACTCTCATGGCGACGGCAAAAGGCCGCATATTTCAATAAATAAATAAGTATGGTGTACAACAAAACCAGGCAGCCCTGACTTTTTCTATTGTGATAGCAAAAACAATGTGGTCATGTATCGTTGAAAGATTTCCAAAGTTATGTATGGCTATTATCATTAATGTAATGACCATCTCGAATGTAAATCATACACGTCGCTTAACGATAATTGCTCTGCCCGTCGCCTATTGCCAAATGAACGTACGCAGGATTTTCGACCTTAAAACGAGTCTAGTAAGAGCGAGATTGTTCATAGATAACTTTTAAGATTCATTACTATGGAGATGGGCTAAAATTAGTAGTGCAATCAAAAACTTTTGCGCTAGCCGTTATTCGTCGTTATTTTTAATGAAAATTTTAAATTTTATGTTATCTTTATGGTATAATAATGCCCTCCACGAGGGTTTTACTTTCTTGTGCTCGTTCGAACGAGATGAAAATAAAAACAATACCTTAAAAATTTGAAAATTTTGTAAATTATAAAATAATGAAATGAAATTGTTTATTCTGTAGTAAATAAGATATCAGAATCACTTTTACTTGTAGTTGACACTACTTGGAGTCGACATTTCCTACCTGATTACCCCTGAGTAGAAATGGCGAAACAAATGCAAGGATCAGTCTCTCCTATAGTCCAGACAAAAACCTGCGGATCTATTCTGTAAAACCACGTCATGAAAACTTAGGTAAAGTGAGCATGAAGTGAACTGTCAATAGTGTCAATCCTTCTTATAGCATCGTGGAATGACAGCTCACTAGGTTGGGCAGATCATGTGAAAAGAATGTAGATTAGTTCCTGAAATGGTCTTTTGAGGAAAGAACCACACAGATTTGAGCGGACCAGTCCAGTCAGTGCAAGCATTTCTCAGTAATCGTGTAGCTCAACTCAAAACTCGAGGAGCTCAACTACTCGACGAACAATACCAAAGGACATTGGGGTAGGCCGCATAAAGTACTCAAACTGGAAAAAACAAAATTAAAACTAACAGATAAAGAAATAAAAAAAAATACCCAAAATATTTACGATATAACTCATCCTCCACCTCATCCTTTCCTATTTAGATAATAACTTAAGATATTTGATTCGGTTAAAAAAAATTTAGGTTGTTGGTAGGAATAGCGTTCAATCTGTGTGTTAATATATATAACCTTTTTATGTACGAAGCTAGATATAAGTTTAAATTATATTATACTTTAATTGTGAAAGTTTCTAATATTAGATAATGGATACTCACTACAATACTGTTAGTTTTAAGTTATCTTGCTGCGCCCTAACAGGGGCATGTACTCACTAGTTTAAGCCTAGTGTGTAACTATGGTTGTGTACTTGTGCATTAAATAAATAATTAATTATCAAATTGATAATAATGATAAATGTTAAAATAAAATGTAATAATTTTTTGTAATTATATTTAATTGTTAGTGTTTAGTATGATGTAAATTGTAATAATTAGTATTAATATTATAATAAGTATTATGTACACCCTTACAGGGTACATGTTTTTACACTGTGCCATGAAATTTGAATACATGTCTACTAACCAGTGTTTTACATTATATAAATAAATGTGGCCTGTTTAAAGACAACGTCAAACAGGCAAGGATCAATGATAATATTACATAAAATTGGCGTAGTAGGTGAAACGGGCCTCAAACGTGGGTAACACGGTTGAACCAACACGAGCGGATGCAACAAACATGGATAAAATAGGAAAAGGAGAAGGCATGTTTTGCTTTTGCATAATCAGCCGGACCCAGGTTGGCTGAAGCAAGGAAAACCTGTTCAGGTGGAGAGTCATAGACGGCTCCGCCTTGGAGTGTAAATGTCGTACTGTTCCACAAACGATAGGACACATAATTTCGTGTCCTGCGTGTCCTGTCAGCTGCACGTTACAGGAACTGATGGACGCTGGTGATGAGGTCGCACTGGTCTCGGCTAGTGTCGCAGTGGTCTCGGCTAGTGTCGGAGTGGTCACGGCTAGTCTCGCACTGGTCTCGACTAGTGTCGCACTGCCGTCGGCTAGTGTCGCAGTGGTCTCGGCTAGTGTCGCACTGGTCTCGACTAGTGTCGCACTGCCGTCGGCTAGTGTCGCACTGCTATCGGCTTGTGTCGTAGTGTCGTAGTGGTCCCGGCTAGTGTCGCACTGTTCTCGACTAGTGTCGCACTGCTATCGGCTAGTGTCGCACTCGTCTCAACTAGTGTCGCAGTGGTCACGGCTAGTGTAGCACTGGTCGCGGTTAGTGTCGCACTGGTCTCGACTAGTGTCGCACTGGTCTCGGCTAGTGTCGCACTGCTATCGGCTAGTGTCGCTGTGGTCTCGGCTAGTGTCGTACTGCTAACGGCTAGTGTCGCAGTGGTCTTGGCTAGTGTCGCACTGGTCTCGACTAGTGTAGCACTGGTCTCGACTAGTGTCGCACTGGTCTCGGCTAGTGTCGCAGTGGTCACGGCTAGTGTCGTAGTGGTCTCGGTTAGTGTCGCACTGGTCTCGACTAGTGTCGTACTGCTGTTGGCTAGTGTCGCACTGCTGTCGGCAAGTGTCGCAGTGGTCCCGGCTAGTGTCGCACTCGTCTCGACTAGTGTCGCACTGGTCTCGGCTATTGTCGCACTGCTATCGGCTAGTGTCGCTGTGGTCTCAACTAGTGTCGCACTGCTATCGGCTAGTGTCGCAGTGGTCTCGGCTAGTGTCGCACTGCTGTCGGCAAGTGTCGCAGTGGACTCGGCTAGTGTCGCAGTGGTCTTGGCTAGTGTCGCACTGGTCTCGACTAGTGTCGCACTGATCTGGACTAGTGTCGCACTGGTCTCGACTAGTGTCGCACTGGTCTCGGCTAGTGTCGCAGTGGTCTCGGCTAGTGTCGCACTGGTTTCGACTAGTGTCGCACTGGTCTCGGCTAGTGTCGCACTGCTATCGGCTAGTGTCGCACTGGTCTCGACTAGTGTCGCACAGCTGTCGACTAGTGTCGCAGTGGTCATGGCTAGTGTCGCAATGGCCTCGGCTAGTGTCGTAGTGCTCCCGGCTAGTGTCGCACTGGTCTCGACTAGTGTCGCACTGCTATCGGCTAGTGTCGCACTCGTCTCAACTAGTGTCGCAGTGGTCACGGCTAGTGTAGCACTGGTCTCGGCTAGTGTCGCAGTGGTCTTGGCTAGTGTCGCACTGGTCTCGACTAGTGTCGCACTGATCTGGACTAGTGTCGCACTGGTCTCGACTAGTGTCGCACTGGTCTCGGCTAGTGTCGCAGTGGTCTCGGCTAGTGTCGCACTGGTTTCGACTAGTGTCGCACTGGTCTCGGCTAGTGTCGCACTGCTATCGGCTAGTGTCGTACTGCTGTTGGCTAGTGTCGCACTGCTGTCGGCAAGTGTCGCAGTGGTCCCGGCTAGTGTCGCACTCGTCTCGACTAGTGTCGCACTGGTCTCGGCTATTGTCGCACTGCTGTCGACTAGTGTCGCAGTGGTCATGGCTAGTGTCGCAATGGCCTCGGCTAGTGTCGTAGTGCTCCCGGCTAGTGTCGCACTGGTCTCGACTAGTGTCGCACTGCTATCGGCTAGTGTCGCACTCGTCTCAACTAGTGTCGCAGTGGTCACGGCTAGTGTAGCACTGGTCTCGGCTAGTGTCGCAGTGGTCTTGGCTAGTGTCGCACTGGTCTCGACTAGTGTCGCACTGATCTGGACTAGTGTCGCACTGGTCTCGACTAGTGTCGCACTGCTATCGGCTAGTGTCGCAGTGGTCTCGGCTAGTGTCGCACTGCTGTCGGCAAGTGTCGCAGTGGTCACGGCTAGTGTCGCAGTGGTCTTGGCTAGTGTCGCACTGGTCTCGACTAGTGTCGCACTGATCTGGACTAGTGTCGCACTGGTCTCGACTAGTGTCGCACTGGTCTCGGCTAGTGTCGCAGTGGTCTCGGCTAGTGTCGCACTGGTTTCGACTAGTGTCGCACTGGTCTCGGCTAGTGTCGCACTGCTATCGGCTAGTGTCGCTGTGGTCTCGGCTAGTGTCGCACTGCTATCGGCTAGTGTCGCAGTGGTCTCGGCTAGTGTCGCACTGGTCTCGACTAGTGTCGCACAGCTGTCGACTAGTGTCGCAGTGGTCATGGCTAGTGTCGCAATGGCCTCGGCTAGTGTCGTAGTGCCTCGGCTAGTGTCGCACTGGTCTCGACTAGTGTCGCACTGCTATCGGCTAGTGTCGCACTCGTCTCAACTAGTGTCGCACTGGTCTCGACTAGTGTCGCACTGGTCTCGGCTAGTGTCGCAGTGGTCTCGGCTAGTGTCGCAGTGGTCTCGGCTAGTGTCGCACTGGTTTCGACTAGTGTCGCACTGGTCTCGGCTAGTGTCGCACTGCTATCGGCTAGTGTCGCTGTGGTCTCGGCTAGTGTCGCACTGCTATCGGCTAGTGTCGCAGTGGTCTCGGCTAGTGTCGCACTGGTCTCGACTAGTGTCGCACAGCTGTCGACTAGTGTCGCAGTGGTCATGGCTAGTGTCGCAATGGCCTCGGCTAGTGTCGTAGTGCCTCGGCTAGTGTCGCACTGGTCTCGACTAGTGTCGCACTGCTATCGGCTAGTGTCGCAGTGGTCTCGGCTAATGTCGCAGTGGTCTCGACTAGTGTCGCACTGCCGTCGGCTAGTGTCGCAGTGGTCTCGGCTAGTGTCGCACTGGTCTCGACTAGTGTCGCACTGCCGTCGGCTACTGTCGCACTGCTATCGGCTTGTGTCGTAGTGTCGTAGTGGTCCCGGCTAGTGTCGCACTGTTCTCGACTAGTGTCGCACTGCTATCGGCTAGTGTCGCACTCGTCTCAACTAGTGTCGCAGTGGTCACGGCTAGTGTAGCACTGCTCGCGGTTAGTGTCGCACTGGTCTCGACTAGTGTCGCACTGGTCTCGGCTAGTGTCGTACTGCTATCGGCTAGTGTCGCAGTAATCTTGGCTAGTGTCGCACTGGTCTCGACTAGTGTCGCACTGGTCTCGACTAGTGTCGCACTGGTCTCGGCTAGTGTCGCAGTGGTCTCGGCTAGTGTCGCAGTGGTCACGGCTAGTGTCGCAGTGGTCACGGCTAGTGTCGTAGTAGTCTCGGCTAATGTCGCACTGCTATCGGCTAGTGTCGCTGTGGTCTCAACTAGTGTCGCACTGCTATCGGCTAGTGTCGCAGTGGTCTCGACTAGTGTCGCACTGCCGTCGGCTAGTGTCGCAGTGGTCTCGGCTAGTGTCGCACTGGTCTCGACTAGTGTCGCACTGCCGTCGGCTACTGTCGCACTGCTATCAGCTTGTGTCGTAGTGTCGTAGTGGTCCCGGCTAGTGTCGCACTGTTCTCGACTAGTGTCGCACTGCTATCGGCTAGTGTCGCACTCGTCTCAACTAGTGTCGCAGTGGTCACGGCTAGTGTAGCACTGCTCGCGGTTAGTGTCGCACTGGTCTCGACTAGTGTCGCTGTGGTCTCAACTAGTGTCGCACTGCTATCGGCTAGTGTCGCAGTGGAATCGGCTAGTGTCGCACTGCTGTCGGCAAGTGTCGCTGTGGTCTCGGCTAGTATCGCAGTGGTCTCGGCTAGTGTCGTAGTGGTCTCGGCTAGTGTCGTAGTGGTCTCGGCTAGTGTCGCACTGGTCTCGACTAGTGTCGTACTGCTGTTGGCTAGTGTCGCACTGCTGTCGGCAAGTGTCGCAGTGGTGCCGGCTAGTGTCGCACTGGCCTCGGCTAGTGTCGCACTGGTCTCGGCTAGTGTCGCACTGCCGTCGGGGAGTGTCGCACTGCTATCGGCTAGTGTCGTAGTGGTCTCGGCTAGTGTCGCACTGGTCTCGACTAGTGTCGCACTGCTGTTGGCTAGGGTCGCACTGCTACCGGCTAGTGTCGCAGTGGTCCCGGCTAGTGTAGCACTGGTCTCGACTAATGTCGCAGTGGTCCCGGCTAGTGTCGCACTGCTATCGGCTAGTGTCGCACTGGTCCCGGCTAGTGTCGCACTGGTCTCGGCTAGTGTCGTACTGCTATCGGCTAGTGTCGCAGTAATCTTGGCTAGTGTCGCACTGGTCTCGACTAGTGTCGCACTGGTCTCGACTAGTGTCGCACTGCTATCGGCTAGTGTCGCAGTGGTCTCGGCTAGTGTCGCACTGGTCTCGACTAGTGTCGCACTGGTCTCGACTAGTGTCGCACTGCTATCGGCTAGTGTCGCAGTGGTCTCGGCTAATGTCGCAGTGGTCTCGACTAGTGTCGCACTGCCGTCGGCTAGTGTCGCAGTGGTCTCGGCTAGTGTCGCACTGGTCTCGACTAGTGTCGCACTGCCGTCGGCTACTGTCGCACTGCTATCAGCTTGTGTCGTAGTGTCGTAGTGGTCCCGGCTAGTGTCGCACTGTTCTCGACTAGTGTCGCACTGCTATCGGCTAGTGTCGCACTCGTCTCAACTAGTGTCGCAGTGGTCACGGCTAGTGTAGCACTGCTCGCGGTTAGTGTCGCACTGGTCTCGACTAGTGTCGCACTGGTCTCGGCTAGTGTCGTACTGCTATCGGCTAGTGTCGCAGTAATCTTGGCTAGCGTAGCACTGGTCTCGACTAATGTCGCAGTGGTCCCGGCTAGTGTCGCACTGCTATCGACTAGTGTCGCACTGATCTGGACTAGTGTCGCACTGGTCTCGACAAGTGTCGCACTGGTCTCGGCTAGTATCGCAGTGGTCTCGGCTAGTGTCGTAGTGGTCTCGGCTAGTGTCGTAGTGGTCTCGGCTAGTGTCGCACTGTTCTCGACTAGTGTCGCACTGCTATCGGCTAGTGTCGCACTCGTCTCAACTAGTGTCGCAGTGGTCACGGCTAGTGTAGCACTGCTCGCGGTTAGTGTCGCACTGGTCTCGACTAGTGTCGCACTGGTCTCGGCTAGTGTCGTACTGCTATCGGCTAGTGTCGCAGTAATCTTGGCTAGTGTCGCACTGGTCTCGACTAGTGTCGCACTGGTCTCGACTAGTGTCGCACTGGTCTCGGCTAGTGTCGCAGTGGTCTCGGCTAGTGTCGCAGTGGTCACGGCTAGTGTCGCAGTGGTCACGGCTAGTGTCGCAGTGGTCTTGGCTAGTGTCGCACTGGTCTCGACTAGTGTCGCACTGATCTGGACTAGTGTCGCACTGGTCTCGACTAGTGTCGCACTGGTCTCGACTAGTGTCGCACTGGTCTCGACTAGTGTCGCACTGGTCTCGGCTAGTGTCGCAGTGGTCTCGGCTAGTGTCGCAGTGGTCACGGCTAGTGTCGTTGTGGTCTCGGCTAGTGTCGCACTGGTCTCGACTAGTGCCGCTGTGGTCTCAACTAGTGTCGCACTGCTATCGACTAGTGTCGCACTAGTCTCGGCTAGTGTCGCACTGCTATCGGCTAGTGCCGCTGTGGTCTCAACTAGTGTCGCACTGATCTGGACTAGTGTAGCACTGGTCTCGGCTAGTGTTGCACTGGTCTCGACTAGTGTCGCACTGCTATCGGCTAGTGTCGCACTGCTACCGGCTAGTGTCGCAGTGGTCCCGGCTAGTGTAGCACTGGTCTCGACTAATGTCGCAGTGGTCCCGGCTAGTGTCGCACTGCTATCGGCTAGTGTCGCACTGGTCCCGGCTAGTGTAGCACTGGTCGCGGTTAGTGTCGCACTGGTCTCGACTAGTGTCGCACTGGTCTCGGCTAGTGTCGCACTGCTATCGGCTAGTGTCGCTGTGGTCTCGGCTAGTGTCGTACTGCTATCGACTAGTGTCGCACTGGTCTCGGCTAGTGTCGCAGTGGTCTCGGCTAGTGTCGTAGTGGTCTCGGCTAGTGTCGCACTGGTCTCGACTAGTGTCGTACTGCTGTTGGCTAGTGTCGCACTGCTGTCGGCAAGTGTCGCAGTGGTCCCGGCTAGTGTCGCAGTGGTCTCGGCTAGTGTCGCACTGGTCTGGGCTAGTGTCGCACTGGTCTCGACTAGTGTCGCACTGATCTGGACTGGTGTCGCAGTGGTCCCGGCTAGCGTAGCACTGGTCTCGACTAATGTCGCAGTGGTCCCGGCTAGTGTCGCACTGCTATCGACTAGTGTCGCACTGATCTGGACTAGTGTCGCACTGGTCTCGACAAGTGTCGCACTGGTCTCGGCTAGTATCGCAGTGGTCTCGGCTAGTGTCGTAGTGGTCTCGGCTAGTGTCGTAGTGGTCTCGGCTAGTGTCGCACTGGTCTCGACTAGTGTCGTACTGCTGTTGGCTAGTGTCGCACTGCTGTCGGCAAGTGTCGCAGTGGTGCCGGCTAGTGTCGTTCTGGCCTCGGCTAGTGTCGCACTGGTCTCGGCTAGTGTCGCACTGCCGTCGGGGAGTGTCGCACTGCTATCGGCTAGTGTCGTAGTGGTCTCGGCTAGTGTCGCACTGGTCTCGACTAGTGTCGCACTGCTGTTGGCTAGGGTCGCACTGCTACCGGCTAGTGTCGCAGTGGTCTCGGCTAGTGTCGCACTGGTCTCGACTAGTGTCGCACTGCCGTCGGCTAGTGTCGCACTGCTATCGGCTTGTGTCGTAGTGTCGTAGTGGTCCCGGCTAGTGTCGCACTGTTCTCGACTAGTGTCGCACTGCTATCGGCTAGTGTCGCACTCGTCTCAACTAGTGTCGCAGTGGTCACGGCTAGTGTAGCACTGGTCGCGGTTAGTGTCGCACTGGTCTCGACTAGTGTCGCACTGGTCTCGGCTAGTGTCGCACTGCTATCGGCTAGTGTCGCTGTGGTCTCGGCTAGTGTCGTACTGCTAACGGCTAGTGTCGCAGTGGTCTTGGCTAGTGTCGCACTGGTCTCGACTAGTGTAGCACTGGTCTCGACTAGTGTCGCACTGGTCTCGGCTAGTGTCGCAGTGGTCACGGCTAGTGTCGTAGTGGTCTCGGTTAGTGTCGCACTGCTCGCGGTTAGTGTCGCACTGGTCTCGACTAGTGTCGCACTGCCGTCGGCTAGTGTCGCAGTGGTCTCGGCTAGTGTCGCACTGGTCTCGACTAGTGTCGCACTGCCGTCGGCTACTGTCGCACTGCTATCAGCTTGTGTCGTAGTGTCGTAGTGGTCCCGGCTAGTGTCGCACTGTTCTCGACTAGTGTCGCACTGCTATCGGCTAGTGTCGCACTCGTCTCAACTAGTGTCGCAGTGGTCACGGCTAGTGTAGCACTGCTCGCGGTTAGTGTCGCACTGGTCTCGACTAGTGTCGCACTGGTCTCGGCTAGTGTCGTACTGCTATCGGCTAGTGTCGCAGTGGTCACGGCTAGTGTCGTAGTGGTCTCGGCTAGTGTCGCACTGCTATCGGCTAGTGTCGCTGTGGTCTCAACTAGTGTCGCACTGCTATCGGCTAGTGTCGCACTCGTCTCAACTAGTGTCGCAGTGGTCACGGCTAGTGTAGCACTGCTCGCGGTTAGTGTCGCACTGGTCTCGACTAGTGTCGCACTGGTCTCGGCTAGTGTCGTACTGCTATCGGCTAGTGTCGCAGTGGTCACGGCTAGTGTCGTAGTGGTCTCGGCTAGTGTCGTAGTGGTCTCGGCTAGTGTCGTAGTGGTCTCGGCTAGTGTCGCACTGGTCTCGACTAGTGTCGTACTGCTGTTGGCTAGTGTCGCACTGCTGTCGGCAAGTGTCGCAGTGGTGCCGGCTAGTGTCGCACTGGCCTCGGCTAGTGTCGCACTGGTCTCGGCTAGTGTCGCACTGCCGTCGGGGAGTGTCGCACTGCTATCGGCTAGTGTCGTAGTGGTCTCGGCTAGTGTCGCACTGGTCTCGACTAGTGTCGCACTGCTGTTGGCTAGGGTCGCACTGCTACCGGCTAGTGTCGCAGTGGTCCCGGCTAGTGTAGCACTGGTCTCGACTAATGTCGCAGTGGTCCCGGCTAGTGTCGCACTGCTATCGGCTAGTGTCGCACTGGTCCCGGCTAGTGTCGCACTGGTCTCGGCTAGTGTCGTACTGCTATCGGCTAGTGTCGCAGTAATCTTGGCTAGTGTCGCACTGGTCTCGACTAGTGTCGCACTGGTCTCGACTAGTGTCGCACTGCTATCGGCTAGTGTCGCAGTGGTCTCGGCTAATGTCGCACTGGTCGCGGTTAGTGTCGCACTGGTCTCGACTAGTGTCGCACTGGTCTCGGCTAGTGTCGTACTGCTATCGGCTAGTGTCGCAGTAATCTTGGCTAGTGTCGCACTGGTCTCGACTAGTGTCGCACTGGTCTCGACTAGTGTCGCACTGCTATCGGCTAGTGTCGCAGTGGTCTCGGCTAATGTCGCAGTGGTCTCGACTAGTGTCGCACTGCCGTCGGCTAGTGTCGCAGTGGTCTCGGCTAGTGTCGCACTGGTCTCGACTAGTGTCGCACTGCCGTCGGCTACTGTCGCACTGCTATCAGCTTGTGTCGTAGTGTCGTAGTGGTCCCGGCTAGTGTCGCACTGTTCTCGACTAGTGTCGCACTGCTATCGGCTAGTGTCGCACTCGTCTCAACTAGTGTCGCAGTGGTCACGGCTAGTGTAGCACTGCTCGCGGTTAGTGTCGCACTGGTCTCGACTAGTGTCGCACTGGTCTCGGCTAGTGTCGTACTGCTATCGGCTAGTGTCGCAGTAATCTTGGCTAGCGTAGCACTGGTCTCGACTAATGTCGCAGTGGTCCCGGCTAGTGTCGCACTGCTATCGACTAGTGTCGCACTGATCTGGACTAGTGTCGCACTGGTCTCGACAAGTGTCGCACTGGTCTCGGCTAGTATCGCAGTGGTCTCGGCTAGTGTCGTAGTGGTCTCGGCTAGTGTCGTAGTGGTCTCGGCTAGTGTCGCACTGTTCTCGACTAGTGTCGCACTGCTATCGGCTAGTGTCGCACTCGTCTCAACTAGTGTCGCAGTGGTCACGGCTAGTGTAGCACTGCTCGCGGTTAGTGTCGCACTGGTCTCGACTAGTGTCGCACTGGTCTCGGCTAGTGTCGTACTGCTATCGGCTAGTGTCGCAGTAATCTTGGCTAGTGTCGCACTGGTCTCGACTAGTGTCGCACTGGTCTCGACTAGTGTCGCACTGGTCTCGGCTAGTGTCGCAGTGGTCTCGGCTAGTGTCGCAGTGGTCACGGCTAGTGTCGCAGTGGTCACGGCTAGTGTCGTAGTGGTCTCGGCTAGTGTCGCACTGCTATCGGCTAGTGTCGCACTGGTCTCGGCTAGTGTCGTACTGCTATCGGCTAGTGTCGCAGTAATCTTGGCTAGTGTCGCACTGGTCTCGACTAGTGTCGCACTGGTCTCGACTAGTGTCGCACTGCTATCGGCTAGTGTCGCAGTGGTCTCGGCTAATGTCGCAGTGGTCTCGACTAGTGTCGCACTGCCGTCGGCTAGTGTCGCAGTGGTCTCGGCTAGTGTCGCACTGGTCTCGACTAGTGTCGCACTGCCGTCGGCTACTGTCGCACTGCTATCAGCTTGTGTCGTAGTGTCGTAGTGGTCCCGGCTAGTGTCGCACTGTTCTCGACTAGTGTCGCACTGCTATCGGCTAGTGTCGCACTCGTCTCAACTAGTGTCGCAGTGGTCACGGCTAGTGTAGCACTGCTCGCGGTTAGTGTCGCACTGGTCTCGACTAGTGTCGCACTGGTCTCGGCTAGTGTCGTACTGCTATCGGCTAGTGTCGCAGTAATCTTGGCTAGCGTAGCACTGGTCTCGACTAATGTCGCAGTGGTCCCGGCTAGTGTCGCACTGCTATCGACTAGTGTCGCACTGATCTGGACTAGTGTCGCACTGGTCTCGACAAGTGTCGCACTGGTCTCGGCTAGTATCGCAGTGGTCTCGGCTAGTGTCGTAGTGGTCTCGGCTAGTGTCGTAGTGGTCTCGGCTAGTGTCGCACTGTTCTCGACTAGTGTCGCACTGCTATCGGCTAGTGTCGCACTCGTCTCAACTAGTGTCGCAGTGGTCACGGCTAGTGTAGCACTGCTCGCGGTTAGTGTCGCACTGGTCTCGACTAGTGTCGCACTGGTCTCGGCTAGTGTCGTACTGCTATCGGCTAGTGTCGCAGTAATCTTGGCTAGTGTCGCACTGGTCTCGACTAGTGTCGCACTGGTCTCGACTAGTGTCGCACTGGTCTCGGCTAGTGTCGCAGTGGTCTCGGCTAGTGTCGCAGTGGTCACGGCTAGTGTCGCAGTGGTCACGGCTAGTGTCGTAGTGGTCTCGGCTAGTGTCGCACTGCTATCGGCTAGTGTCGCTGTGGTCTCAACTAGTGTCGCACTGCTATCGGCTAGTGTCGCAGTGGAATCGGCTAGTGTCGCACTGCTGTCGGCAAGTGTCGCAGTGGTCTCGGCTAGTGTCGCAGTGGTCTTGGCTAGTGTCGCACTGGTCTCGACTAGTGTCGCACTGATCTGGACTAGTGTCGCACTGGTCTCGACTAGTGTCGCACTGGTCTCGACTAGTGTCGCACTGGTCTCGACTAGTGTCGCACTGGTCTCGGCTAGTGTCGCAGTGGTCTCGGCTAGTGTCGCAGTGGTCACGGCTAGTGTCGTTGTGGTCTCGGCTAGTGTCGCACTGGTCTCGACTAGTGCCGCTGTGGTCTCAACTAGTGTCGCACTGCTATCGACTAGTGTCGCACTAGTCTCGGCTAGTGTCGCACTGCTATCGGCTAGTGCCGCTGTGGTCTCAACTAGTGTCGCACTGATCTGGACTAGTGTAGCACTGGTCTCGGCTAGTGTTGCACTGGTCTCGACTAGTGTCGCACTGCTATCGGCTAGTGTCGCACTGCTACCGGCTAGTGTCGCAGTGGTCCCGGCTAGTGTAGCACTGGTCTCGACTAATGTCGCAGTGGTCCCGGCTAGTGTCGCACTGCTATCGGCTAGTGTCGCACTGGTCCCGGCTAGTGTAGCACTGGTCGCGGTTAGTGTCGCACTGGTCTCGACTAGTGTCGCACTGGTCTCGGCTAGTGTCGCACTGCTATCGGCTAGTGTCGCTGTGGTCTCGGCTAGTGTCGTACTGCTATCGACTAGTGTCGCACTGGTCTCGGCTAGTGTCGCAGTGGTCTCGGCTAGTGTCGTAGTGGTCTCGGCTAGTGTCGCACTGGTCTCGACTAGTGTCGTACTGCTGTTGGCTAGTGTCGCACTGCTGTCGGCAAGTGTCGCAGTGGTCCCGGCTAGTGTCGCAGTGGTCTCGGCTAGTGTCGCACTGGCCTCGGCTAGTGTCGCACTGGTCTGGGCTAGTGTCGCACTGGTCTCGACTAGTGTCGCACTGATCTGGACTGGTGTCGCAGTGGTCCCGGCTAGCGTAGCACTGGTCTCGACTAATGTCGCAGTGGTCCCGGCTAGTGTCGCACTGCTATCGACTAGTGTCGCACTGATCTGGACTAGTGTCGCACTGGTCTCGACAAGTGTCGCACTGGTCTCGGCTAGTATCGCAGTGGTCTCGGCTAGTGTCGTAGTGGTCTCGGCTAGTGTCGTAGTGGTCTCGGCTAGTGTCGCACTGGTCTCGACTAGTGTCGTACTGCTGTTGGCTAGTGTCGCACTGCTGTCGGCAAGTGTCGCAGTGGTGCCGGCTAGTGTCGCACTGGCCTCGGCTAGTGTCGCACTGGTCTCGGCTAGTGTCGCACTGCCGTCGGGGAGTGTCGCACTGCTATCGGCTAGTGTCGCAGTGGTCTCGGCTAGTGTCGCACTGGTTTCGACTAGTGTCGCACTGGTCTCGGCTAGTGTCGCACTGCTATCGGCTAGTGTCGTACTGCTGTTGGCTAGTGTCGCACTGCTGTCGGCAAGTGTCGCAGTGGTCCCGGCTAGTGTCGCACTCGTCTCGACTAGTGTCGCACTGGTCTCGGCTATTGTCGCACTGCTGTCGACTAGTGTCGCAGTGGTCATGGCTAGTGTCGCAATGGCCTCGGCTAGTGTCGTAGTGCTCCCGGCTAGTGTCGCACTGGTCTCGACTAGTGTCGCACTGCTATCGGCTAGTGTCGCACTCGTCTCAACTAGTGTCGCAGTGGTCACGGCTAGTGTAGCACTGGTCTCGGCTAGTGTCGCAGTGGTCTTGGCTAGTGTCGCACTGGTCTCGACTAGTGTCGCACTGATCTGGACTAGTGTCGCACTGGTCTCGACTAGTGTCGCACTGCTATCGGCTAGTGTCGCAGTGGTCTCGGCTAGTGTCGCACTGCTGTCGGCAAGTGTCGCAGTGGTCACGGCTAGTGTCGCAGTGGTCTTGGCTAGTGTCGCACTGGTCTCGACTAGTGTCGCACTGATCTGGACTAGTGTCGCACTGGTCTCGACTAGTGTCGCACTGGTCTCGGCTAGTGTCGCAGTGGTCTCGGCTAGTGTCGCACTGGTTTCGACTAGTGTCGCACTGGTCTCGGCTAGTGTCGCACTGCTATCGGCTAGTGTCGCTGTGGTCTCGGCTAGTGTCGCACTGCTATCGGCTAGTGTCGCAGTGGTCTCGGCTAGTGTCGCACTGGTCTCGACTAGTGTCGCACAGCTGTCGACTAGTGTCGCAGTGGTCATGGCTAGTGTCGCAATGGCCTCGGCTAGTGTCGTAGTGCCTCGGCTAGTGTCGCACTGGTCTCGACTAGTGTCGCACTGCTATCGGCTAGTGTCGCACTCGTCTCAACTAGTGTCGCACTGGTCTCGACTAGTGTCGCACTGGTCTCGGCTAGTGTCGCAGTGGTCTCGGCTAGTGTCGCAGTGGTCTCGGCTAGTGTCGCACTGGTTTCGACTAGTGTCGCACTGGTCTCGGCTAGTGTCGCACTGCTATCGGCTAGTGTCGCTGTGGTCTCGGCTAGTGTCGCACTGCTATCGGCTAGTGTCGCAGTGGTCTCGGCTAGTGTCGCACTGGTCTCGACTAGTGTCGCACAGCTGTCGACTAGTGTCGCAGTGGTCATGGCTAGTGTCGCAATGGCCTCGGCTAGTGTCGTAGTGCCTCGGCTAGTGTCGCACTGGTCTCGACTAGTGTCGCACTGCTATCGGCTAGTGTCGCAGTGGTCTCGGCTAATGTCGCAGTGGTCTCGACTAGTGTCGCACTGCCGTCGGCTAGTGTCGCAGTGGTCTCGGCTAGTGTCGCACTGGTCTCGACTAGTGTCGCACTGCCGTCGGCTACTGTCGCACTGCTATCGGCTTGTGTCGTAGTGTCGTAGTGGTCCCGGCTAGTGTCGCACTGTTCTCGACTAGTGTCGCACTGCTATCGGCTAGTGTCGCACTCGTCTCAACTAGTGTCGCAGTGGTCACGGCTAGTGTAGCACTGCTCGCGGTTAGTGTCGCACTGGTCTCGACTAGTGTCGCACTGGTCTCGGCTAGTGTCGTACTGCTATCGGCTAGTGTCGCAGTAATCTTGGCTAGTGTCGCACTGGTCTCGACTAGTGTCGCACTGGTCTCGACTAGTGTCGCACTGGTCTCGGCTAGTGTCGCAGTGGTCTCGGCTAGTGTCGCAGTGGTCACGGCTAGTGTCGCAGTGGTCACGGCTAGTGTCGTAGTAGTCTCGGCTAATGTCGCACTGCTATCGGCTAGTGTCGCTGTGGTCTCAACTAGTGTCGCACTGCTATCGGCTAGTGTCGCAGTGGTCTCGACTAGTGTCGCACTGCCGTCGGCTAGTGTCGCAGTGGTCTCGGCTAGTGTCGCACTGGTCTCGACTAGTGTCGCACTGCCGTCGGCTACTGTCGCACTGCTATCAGCTTGTGTCGTAGTGTCGTAGTGGTCCCGGCTAGTGTCGCACTGTTCTCGACTAGTGTCGCACTGCTATCGGCTAGTGTCGCACTCGTCTCAACTAGTGTCGCAGTGGTCACGGCTAGTGTAGCACTGCTCGCGGTTAGTGTCGCACTGGTCTCGACTAGTGTCGCACTGGTCTCGGCTAGTGTCGTACTGCTATCGGCTAGTGTCGCAGTGGTCACGGCTAGTGTCGTAGTGGTCTCGGCTAGTGTCGCACTGCTATCGGCTAGTGTCGCTGTGGTCTCAACTAGTGTCGCACTGCTATCGGCTAGTGTCGCAGTGGAATCGGCTAGTGTCGCACTGCTGTCGGCAAGTGTCGCTGTGGTCTCGGCTAGTATCGCAGTGGTCTCGGCTAGTGTCGTAGTGGTCTCGGCTAGTGTCGTAGTGGTCTCGGCTAGTGTCGCACTGGTCTCGACTAGTGTCGTACTGCTGTTGGCTAGTGTCGCACTGCTGTCGGCAAGTGTCGCAGTGGTGCCGGCTAGTGTCGCACTGGCCTCGGCTAGTGTCGCACTGGTCTCGGCTAGTGTCGCACTGCCGTCGGGGAGTGTCGCACTGCTATCGGCTAGTGTCGCAGTGGTCTCGGCTAGTGTCGCACTGGTTTCGACTAGTGTCGCACTGGTCTCGGCTAGTGTCGCACTGCTATCGGCTAGTGTCGTACTGCTGTTGGCTAGTGTCGCACTGCTGTCGGCAAGTGTCGCAGTGGTCCCGGCTAGTGTCGCACTCGTCTCGACTAGTGTCGCACTGCTATCGGCTAGTGTCGCAGTGGTCTCGGCTAGTGTCGCACTGCTGTCGGCAAGTGTCGCAGTGGTCACGGCTAGTGTCGCAGTGGTCTTGGCTAGTGTCGCACTGGTCTCGACTAGTGTCGCACTGATCTGGACTAGTGTCGCACTGGTCTCGACTAGTGTCGCACTGGTCTCGGCTAGTGTCGCAGTGGTCTCGGCTAGTGTCGCACTGGTTTCGACTAGTGTCGCACTGGTCTCGGCTAGTGTCGCACTGCTATCGGCTAGTGTCGCTGTGGTCTCGGCTAGTGTCGCACTGCTATCGGCTAGTGTCGCAGTGGTCTCGGCTAGTGTCGCACTGGTCTCGACTAGTGTCGCACAGCTGTCGACTAGTGTCGCAGTGGTCATGGCTAGTGTCGCAATGGCCTCGGCTAGTGTCGTAGTGCCTCGGCTAGTGTCGCACTGGTCTCGACTAGTGTCGCACTGCTATCGGCTAGTGTCGCACTCGTCTCAACTAGTGTCGCACTGGTCTCGACTAGTGTCGCACTGGTCTCGGCTAGTGTCGCAGTGGTCTCGGCTAGTGTCGCAGTGGTCTCGGCTAGTGTCGCACTGGTTTCGACTAGTGTCGCACTGGTCTCGGCTAGTGTCGCACTGCTATCGGCTAGTGTCGCTGTGGTCTCGGCTAGTGTCGCACTGCTATCGGCTAGTGTCGCAGTGGTCTCGGCTAGTGTCGCACTGGTCTCGACTAGTGTCGCACAGCTGTCGACTAGTGTCGCAGTGGTCATGGCTAGTGTCGCAATGGCCTCGGCTAGTGTCGTAGTGCCTCGGCTAGTGTCGCACTGGTCTCGACTAGTGTCGCACTGCTATCGGCTAGTGTCGCAGTGGTCTCGGCTAATGTCGCAGTGGTCTCGACTAGTGTCGCACTGCCGTCGGCTAGTGTCGCAGTGGTCTCGGCTAGTGTCGCACTGGTCTCGACTAGTGTCGCACTGCCGTCGGCTACTGTCGCACTGCTATCGGCTTGTGTCGTAGTGTCGTAGTGGTCTTGGCTAGTGTCGCACTGGTCTCGACTAGTGTCGCACTGATCTGGACTAGTGTCGCACTGGTCTCGACTAGTGTCGCACTGGTCTCGGCTAGTGTCGCAGTGGTCTCGGCTAGTGTCGCACTGGTTTCGACTAGTGTCGCACTGGTCTCGGCTAGTGTCGCACTGCTATCGGCTAGTGTCGCTGTGGTCTCGGCTAGTGTCGCACTGCTATCGGCTAGTGTCGCAGTGGTCTCGGCTAGTGTCGCACTGGTCTCGACTAGTGTCGCACAGCTGTCGACTAGTGTCGCAGTGGTCATGGCTAGTGTCGCAATGGCCTCGGCTAGTGTCGTAGTGCCTCGGCTAGTGTCGCACTGGTCTCGACTAGTGTCGCACTGCTATCGGCTAGTGTCGCACTCGTCTCAACTAGTGTCGCACTGGTCTCGACTAGTGTCGCACTGGTCTCGGCTAGTGTCGCAGTGGTCTCGGCTAGTGTCGCAGTGGTCTCGGCTAGTGTCGCACTGGTTTCGACTAGTGTCGCACTGGTCTCGGCTAGTGTCGCACTGCTATCGGCTAGTGTCGCTGTGGTCTCGGCTAGTGTCGCACTGCTATCGGCTAGTGTCGCAGTGGTCTCGGCTAGTGTCGCACTGGTCTCGACTAGTGTCGCACAGCTGTCGACTAGTGTCGCAGTGGTCATGGCTAGTGTCGCAATGGCCTCGGCTAGTGTCGTAGTGCCTCGGCTAGTGTCGCACTGGTCTCGACTAGTGTCGCACTGCTATCGGCTAGTGTCGCAGTGGTCTCGGCTAATGTCGCAGTGGTCTCGACTAGTGTCGCACTGCCGTCGGCTAGTGTCGCAGTGGTCTCGGCTAGTGTCGCACTGGTCTCGACTAGTGTCGCACTGCCGTCGGCTACTGTCGCACTGCTATCGGCTTGTGTCGTAGTGTCGTAGTGGTCCCGGCTAGTGTCGCACTGTTCTCGACTAGTGTCGCACTGCTATCGGCTAGTGTCGCACTCGTCTCAACTAGTGTCGCAGTGGTCACGGCTAGTGTAGCACTGCTCGCGGTTAGTGTCGCACTGGTCTCGACTAGTGTCGCACTGGTCTCGGCTAGTGTCGTACTGCTATCGGCTAGTGTCGCAGTAATCTTGGCTAGTGTCGCACTGGTCTCGACTAGTGTCGCACTGGTCTCGACTAGTGTCGCACTGGTCTCGGCTAGTGTCGCAGTGGTCTCGGCTAGTGTCGCAGTGGTCACGGCTAGTGTCGCAGTGGTCACGGCTAGTGTCGTAGTAGTCTCGGCTAATGTCGCACTGCTATCGGCTAGTGTCGCTGTGGTCTCAACTAGTGTCGCACTGCTATCGGCTAGTGTCGCAGTGGTCTCGACTAGTGTCGCACTGCCGTCGGCTAGTGTCGCAGTGGTCTCGGCTAGTGTCGCACTGGTCTCGACTAGTGTCGCACTGCCGTCGGCTACTGTCGCACTGCTATCAGCTTGTGTCGTAGTGTCGTAGTGGTCCCGGCTAGTGTCGCACTGTTCTCGACTAGTGTCGCACTGCTATCGGCTAGTGTCGCACTCGTCTCAACTAGTGTCGCAGTGGTCACGGCTAGTGTAGCACTGCTCGCGGTTAGTGTCGCACTGGTCTCGACTAGTGTCGCACTGGTCTCGGCTAGTGTCGTACTGCTATCGGCTAGTGTCGCAGTGGTCACGGCTAGTGTCGTAGTGGTCTCGGCTAGTGTCGCACTGCTATCGGCTAGTGTCGCTGTGGTCTCAACTAGTGTCGCACTGCTATCGGCTAGTGTCGCAGTGGAATCGGCTAGTGTCGCACTGCTGTCGGCAAGTGTCGCTGTGGTCTCGGCTAGTATCGCAGTGGTCTCGGCTAGTGTCGTAGTGGTCTCGGCTAGTGTCGTAGTGGTCTCGGCTAGTGTCGCACTGGTCTCGACTAGTGTCGTACTGCTGTTGGCTAGTGTCGCACTGCTGTCGGCAAGTGTCGCAGTGGTGCCGGCTAGTGTCGCACTGGCCTCGGCTAGTGTCGCACTGGTCTCGGCTAGTGTCGCACTGCCGTCGGGGAGTGTCGCACTGCTATCGGCTAGTGTCGCAGTGGTCTCGGCTAGTGTCGCACTGGTTTCGACTAGTGTCGCACTGGTCTCGGCTAGTGTCGCACTGCTATCGGCTAGTGTCGTACTGCTGTTGGCTAGTGTCGCACTGCTGTCGGCAAGTGTCGCAGTGGTCCCGGCTAGTGTCGCACTCGTCTCGACTAGTGTCGCACTGGTCTCGGCTATTGTCGCACTGCTGTCGACTAGTGTCGCAGTGGTCATGGCTAGTGTCGCAATGGCCTCGGCTAGTGTCGTAGTGCTCCCGGCTAGTGTCGCACTGGTCTCGACTAGTGTCGCACTGCTATCGGCTAGTGTCGCACTCGTCTCAACTAGTGTCGCAGTGGTCACGGCTAGTGTAGCACTGGTCTCGGCTAGTGTCGCAGTGGTCTTGGCTAGTGTCGCACTGGTCTCGACTAGTGTCGCACTGATCTGGACTAGTGTCGCACTGGTCTCGACTAGTGTCGCACTGCTATCGGCTAGTGTCGCAGTGGTCTCGGCTAGTGTCGCACTGCTGTCGGCAAGTGTCGCAGTGGTCACGGCTAGTGTCGCAGTGGTCTTGGCTAGTGTCGCACTGGTCTCGACTAGTGTCGCACTGATCTGGACTAGTGTCGCACTGGTCTCGACTAGTGTCGCACTGGTCTCGGCTAGTGTCGCAGTGGTCTCGGCTAGTGTCGCACTGGTTTCGACTAGTGTCGCACTGGTCTCGGCTAGTGTCGCACTGCTATCGGCTAGTGTCGCTGTGGTCTCGGCTAGTGTCGCACTGCTATCGGCTAGTGTCGCAGTGGTCTCGGCTAGTGTCGCACTGGTCTCGACTAGTGTCGCACAGCTGTCGACTAGTGTCGCAGTGGTCATGGCTAGTGTCGCAATGGCCTCGGCTAGTGTCGTAGTGCCTCGGCTAGTGTCGCACTGGTCTCGACTAGTGTCGCACTGCTATCGGCTAGTGTCGCACTCGTCTCAACTAGTGTCGCACTGGTCTCGACTAGTGTCGCACTGGTCTCGGCTAGTGTCGCAGTGGTCTCGGCTAGTGTCGCAGTGGTCTCGGCTAGTGTCGCACTGGTTTCGACTAGTGTCGCACTGGTCTCGGCTAGTGTCGCACTGCTATCGGCTAGTGTCGCTGTGGTCTCGGCTAGTGTCGCACTGCTATCGGCTAGTGTCGCAGTGGTCTCGGCTAGTGTCGCACTGGTCTCGACTAGTGTCGCACAGCTGTCGACTAGTGTCGCAGTGGTCATGGCTAGTGTCGCAATGGCCTCGGCTAGTGTCGTAGTGCCTCGGCTAGTGTCGCACTGGTCTCGACTAGTGTCGCACTGCTATCGGCTAGTGTCGCAGTGGTCTCGGCTAATGTCGCAGTGGTCTCGACTAGTGTCGCACTGCCGTCGGCTAGTGTCGCAGTGGTCTCGGCTAGTGTCGCACTGGTCTCGACTAGTGTCGCACTGCCGTCGGCTACTGTCGCACTGCTATCGGCTTGTGTCGTAGTGTCGTAGTGGTCCCGGCTAGTGTCGCACTGTTCTCGACTAGTGTCGCACTGCTATCGGCTAGTGTCGCACTCGTCTCAACTAGTGTCGCAGTGGTCACGGCTAGTGTCGCACTGCTCGCGGTTAGTGTCGCACTGGTCTCGACTAGTGTCGCACTGGTCTCGGCTAGTGTCGTACTGCTATCGGCTAGTGTCGCAGTAATCTTGGCTAGTGTCGCACTGGTCTCGACTAGTGTCGCACTGGTCTCGACTAGTGTCGCACTGGTCTCGGCTAGTGTCGCAGTGGTCTCGGCTAGTGTCGCAGTGGTCACGGCTAGTGTCGCAGTGGTCACGGCTAGTGTCGTAGTAGTCTCGGCTAATGTCGCACTGCTATCGGCTAGTGTCGCTGTGGTCTCAACTAGTGTCGCACTGCTATCGGCTAGTGTCGCAGTGGTCTCGACTAGTGTCGCACTGCCGTCGGCTAGTGTCGCAGTGGTCTCGGCTAGTGTCGCACTGGTCTCGACTAGTGTCGCACTGCCGTCGGCTACTGTCGCACTGCTATCAGCTTGTGTCGTAGTGTCGTAGTGGTCCCGGCTAGTGTCGCACTGTTCTCGACTAGTGTCGCACTGCTATCGGCTAGTGTCGCACTCGTCTCAACTAGTGTCGCAGTGGTCACGGCTAGTGTAGCACTGCTCGCGGTTAGTGTCGCACTGGTCTCGACTAGTGTCGCACTGGTCTCGGCTAGTGTCGTACTGCTATCGGCTAGTGTCGCAGTGGTCACGGCTAGTGTCGTAGTGGTCTCGGCTAGTGTCGCACTGCTATCGGCTAGTGTCGCTGTGGTCTCAACTAGTGTCGCACTGCTATCGGCTAGTGTCGCAGTGGAATCGGCTAGTGTCGCACTGCTGTCGGCAAGTGTCGCTGTGGTCTCGGCTAGTATCGCAGTGGTCTCGGCTAGTGTCGTAGTGGTCTCGGCTAGTGTCGTAGTGGTCTCGGCTAGTGTCGCACTGGTCTCGACTAGTGTCGTACTGCTGTTGGCTAGTGTCGCACTGCTGTCGGCAAGTGTCGCAGTGGTGCCGGCTAGTGTCGCACTGGCCTCGGCTAGTGTCGCACTGGTCTCGGCTAGTGTCGCACTGCCGTCGGGGAGTGTCGCACTGCTATCGGCTAGTGTCGTAGTGGTCTCGGCTAGTGTCGCACTGGTCTCGACTAGTGTCGCACTGCTGTTGGCTAGGGTCGCACTGCTACCGGCTAGTGTCGCAGTGGTCCCGGCTAGTGTAGCACTGGTCTCGACTAATGTCGCAGTGGTCCCGGCTAGTGTCGCACTGCTATCGGCTAGTGTCGCACTGGTCCCGGCTAGTGTCGCACTGGTCTCGGCTAGTGTCGTACTGCTATCGGCTAGTGTCGCAGTAATCTTGGCTAGTGTCGCACTGGTCTCGACTAGTGTCGCACTGGTCTCGACTAGTGTCGCACTGCTATCGGCTAGTGTCGCAGTGGTCTCGGCTAATGTCGCACTGGTCGCGGTTAGTGTCGCACTGGTCTCGACTAGTGTCGCACTGGTCTCGGCTAGTGTCGTACTGCTATCGGCTAGTGTCGCAGTAATCTTGGCTAGTGTCGCACTGGTCTCGACTAGTGTCGCACTGGTCTCGACTAGTGTCGCACTGCTATCGGCTAGTGTCGCAGTGGTCTCGGCTAATGTCGCAGTGGTCTCGACTAGTGTCGCACTGCCGTCGGCTAGTGTCGCAGTGGTCTCGGCTAGTGTCGCACTGGTCTCGACTAGTGTCGCACTGCCGTCGGCTACTGTCGCACTGCTATCAGCTTGTGTCGTAGTGTCGTAGTGGTCCCGGCTAGTGTCGCACTGTTCTCGACTAGTGTCGCACTGCTATCGGCTAGTGTCGCACTCGTCTCAACTAGTGTCGCAGTGGTCACGGCTAGTGTAGCACTGCTCGCGGTTAGTGTCGCACTGGTCTCGACTAGTGTCGCACTGGTCTCGGCTAGTGTCGTACTGCTATCGGCTAGTGTCGCAGTAATCTTGGCTAGCGTAGCACTGGTCTCGACTAATGTCGCAGTGGTCCCGGCTAGTGTCGCACTGCTATCGACTAGTGTCGCACTGATCTGGACTAGTGTCGCACTGGTCTCGACAAGTGTCGCACTGGTCTCGGCTAGTATCGCAGTGGTCTCGGCTAGTGTCGTAGTGGTCTCGGCTAGTGTCGTAGTGGTCTCGGCTAGTGTCGCACTGTTCTCGACTAGTGTCGCACTGCTATCGGCTAGTGTCGCACTCGTCTCAACTAGTGTCGCAGTGGTCACGGCTAGTGTAGCACTGCTCGCGGTTAGTGTCGCACTGGTCTCGACTAGTGTCGCACTGGTCTCGGCTAGTGTCGTACTGCTATCGGCTAGTGTCGCAGTAATCTTGGCTAGTGTCGCACTGGTCTCGACTAGTGTCGCACTGGTCTCGACTAGTGTCGCACTGGTCTCGGCTAGTGTCGCAGTGGTCTCGGCTAGTGTCGCAGTGGTCACGGCTAGTGTCGCAGTGGTCACGGCTAGTGTCGCAGTGGTCTTGGCTAGTGTCGCACTGGTCTCGACTAGTGTCGCACTGATCTGGACTAGTGTCGCAATGGTCTCGACTAGTGTCGCACTGGTCTCGACTAGTGTCGCACTGGTCTCGACTAGTGTCGCACTGGTCTCGGCTAGTGTCGCAGTGGTCTCGGCTAGTGTCGCAGTGGTCACGGCTAGTGTCGTTGTGGTCTCGGCTAGTGTCGCACTGGTCTCGACTAGTGCCGCTGTGGTCTCAACTAGTGTCGCACTGCTATCGACTAGTGTCGCACTAGTCTCGGCTAGTGTCGCACTGCTATCGGCTAGTGCCGCTGTGGTCTCAACTAGTGTCGCACTGATCTGGACTAGTGTAGCACTGGTCTCGGCTAGTGTTGCACTGGTCTCGACTAGTGTCGCACTGCTATCGGCTAGTGTCGCACTGCTACCGGCTAGTGTCGCAGTGGTCCCGGCTAGTGTAGCACTGGTCTCGACTAATGTCGCAGTGGTCCCGGCTAGTGTCGCACTGCTATCGGCTAGTGTCGCACTGGTCCCGGCTAGTGTAGCACTGGTCGCGGTTAGTGTCGCACTGGTCTCGACTAGTGTCGCACTGGTCTCGGCTAGTGTCGCACTGCTATCGGCTAGTGTCGCTGTGGTCTCGGCTAGTGTCGTACTGCTATCGACTAGTGTCGCACTGGTCTCGGCTAGTGTCGCAGTGGTCTCGGCTAGTGTCGTAGTGGTCTCGGCTAGTGTCGCACTGGTCTCGACTAGTGTCGTACTGCTGTTGGCTAGTGTCGCACTGCTGTCGGCAAGTGTCGCAGTGGTCCCGGCTAGTGTCGCAGTGGTCTCGGCTAGTGTCGCACTGGCCTCGGCTAGTGTCGCACTGGTCTGGGCTAGTGTCGCACTGGTCTCGACTAGTGTCGCACTGATCTGGACTGGTGTCGCAGTGGTCCCGGCTAGCGTAGCACTGGTCTCGACTAATGTCGCAGTGGTCCCGGCTAGTGTCGCACTGCTATCGACTAGTGTCGCACTGATCTGGACTAGTGTCGCACTGGTCTCGACAAGTGTCGCACTGGTCTCGGCTAGTATCGCAGTGGTCTCGGCTAGTGTCGTAGTGGTCTCGGCTAGTGTCGTAGTGGTCTCGGCTAGTGTCGCACTGGTCTCGACTAGTGTCGTACTGCTGTTGGCTAGTGTCGCACTGCTGTCGGCAAGTGTCGCAGTGGTGCCGGCTAGTGTCGTTCTGGCCTCGGCTAGTGTCGCACTGGTCTCGGCTAGTGTCGCACTGCCGTCGGGGAGTGTCGCACTGCTATCGGCTAGTGTCGTAGTGGTCTCGGCTAGTGTCGCACTGGTCTCGACTAGTGTCGCACTGCTGTTGGCTAGGGTCGCACTGCTACCGGCTAGTGTCGCAGTGGTCTCGGCTAGTGTCGCACTGGTCTCGACTAGTGTCGCACTGCCGTCGGCTAGTGTCGCACTGCTATCGGCTTGTGTCGTAGTGTCGTAGTGGTCCCGGCTAGTGTCGCACTGTTCTCGACTAGTGTCGCACTGCTATCGGCTAGTGTCGCACTCGTCTCAACTAGTGTCGCAGTGGTCACGGCTAGTGTAGCACTGGTCGCGGTTAGTGTCGCACTGGTCTCGACTAGTGTCGCACTGGTCTCGGCTAGTGTCGCACTGCTATCGGCTAGTGTCGCTGTGGTCTCGGCTAGTGTCGTACTGCTAACGGCTAGTGTCGCAGTGGTCTTGGCTAGTGTCGCACTGGTCTCGACTAGTGTAGCACTGGTCTCGACTAGTGTCGCACTGGTCTCGGCTAGTGTCGCAGTGGTCACGGCTAGTGTCGTAGTGGTCTCGGTTAGTGTCGCACTGGTCTCGACTAGTGTCGTACTGCTGTTGGCTAGTGTCGCACTGCTGTCGGCAAGTGTCGCAGTGGTCCGGGCTAGTGTCGCACTGGCCTCGGCTAGTGTCGCACTGGTCTCGGCTAGTGTCGCACTGCCATCGGCTAGTGTCGCACTGGCCTCGGCTAGTGTCGCACTGGCCTCGGCTAGTGTCGCACTGGTCTCGGCTAGTGTCGCACTGATCTGGACTAGTGTAGCACTGGTCTCGGCTAGTGTTGCACTGGTCTCGACTAGTGTCGCACTGCTATCGGCTAGTGTCGCACTGCTACCGGCTAGTGTCGCAGTGGTCCCGGCTAGTGTAGCACTGGTCTCGACTAATGTCGCAGTGGTCCCGGCTAGTGTCGCACTGCTATCGGCTAGTGTCGCACTGGTCCCGGCTAGTGTCGCTGTGGTCTCGGCTAGTGTCGTACTGCTATCGACTAGTGTCGCACTGGTCTCGGCTAGTGTCGCAGTGGTCTCGGCTAGTGTCGTAGTGGTCTCGGCTAGTGTCGTAGTGGTCTCGGCTAGTGTCGCACTGGTCTCGACTAGTGTCGTACTGCTGTTGGCTAGTGTCGCACTGCTGTCGGCAAGTGTCGCAGTGGTGCCGGCTAGTGTCGCACTGGCCTCGGCTAGTGTCGCACTGGTCTCGGCTAGTGTCGCACTGCCGTCGGGGAGTGTCGCACTGCTATCGGCTAGTGTCGTAGTGGTCTCGGCTAGTGTCGCACTGGTCTCGACTAGTGTCGCACTGCTGTTGGCTAGGGTCGCACTGCTACCGGCTAGTGTCGCAGTGGTCTCGGCTAGTGTCGCACTGGTCTCGACTAGTGTCGCACTGCCGTCGGCTAGTGTCGCACTGCTATCGGCTTGTGTCGTAGTGTCGTAGTGGTCCCGGCTAGTGTCGCACTGTTCTCGACTAGTGTCGCACTGCTATCGGCTAGTGTCGCACTCGTCTCAACTAGTGTCGCAGTGGTCACGGCTAGTGTAGCACTGGTCGCGGTTAGTGTCGCACTGGTCTCGACTAGTGTCGCACTGGTCTCGGCTAGTGTCGCACTGCTATCGGCTAGTGTCGCTGTGGTCTCGGCTAGTGTCGTACTGCTAACGGCTAGTGTCGCAGTGGTCTTGGCTAGTGTCGCACTGGTCTCGACTAGTGTAGCACTGGTCTCGACTAGTGTCGCACTGGTCTCGGCTAGTGTCGCAGTGGTCACGGCTAGTGTCGTAGTGGTCTCGGTTAGTGTCGCACTGGTCTCGACTAGTGTCGTACTGCTGTTGGCTAGTGTCGCACTGCTGTCGGCAAGTGTCGCAGTGGTCCCGGCTAGTGTCGCACTGGCCTCGGCTAGTGTCGCACTGGTCTCGGCTAGTGTCGCACTGCCATCGGCTAGTGTCGCACTGGCCTCGGCTAGTGTCGCACTGGCCTCGGCTAGTGTCGCACTGGTCTCGGCTAGTGTCGCACTGATCTGGACTAGTGTAGCACTGGTCTCGGCTAGTGTTGCACTGGTCTCGACTAGTGTCGCACTGCTATCGGCTAGTGTCGCACTGCTACCGGCTAGTGTCGCAGTGGTCCCGGCTAGTGTAGCACTGGTCTCGACTAATGTCGCAGTGGTCCCGGCTAGTGTCGCACTGCTATCGGCTAGTGTCGCACTGGTCCCGGCTAGTGTAGCACTGGTCGCGGTTAGTGTCGCACTGGTCTCGACTAGTGTCGCACTGGTCTCGGCTAGTGTCGCACTGCTATCGGCTAGTGTCGCTGTGGTCTCGGCTAGTGTCGTACTGCTATCGACTAGTGTCGCACTGGTCTCGGCTAGTGTCGCAGTGGTCTCGGCTAGTGTCGTAGTGGTCTCGGCTAGTGTCGCACTGCCATCGGCTAGTGTCGCACTGGCCTCGGCTAGTGTCGCACTGGCCTCGGCTAGTGTCGCACTGGTCTCGGCTAGTGTCGCACTGATCTGGACTAGTGTAGCACTGGTCTCGGCTAGTGTTGCACTGGTCTCGACTAGTGTCGCACTGCTATCGGCTAGTGTCGCACTGCTACCGGCTAGTGTCGCAGTGGTCCCGGCTAGTGTAGCACTGGTCTCGACTAATGTCGCAGTGGTCCCGGCTAGTGTCGCACTGCTATCGGCTAGTGTCGCACTGGTCCCGGCTAGTGTAGCACTGGTCGCGGTTAGTGTCGCACTGGTCTCGACTAGTGTCGCACTGGTCTCGGCTAGTGTCGCACTGCTATCGGCTAGTGTCGCTGTGGTCTCGGCTAGTGTCGTACTGCTATCGACTAGTGTCGCACTGGTCTCGGCTAGTGTCGCAGTGGTCTCGGCTAGTGTCGTAGTGGTCTCGGCTAGTGTCGTAGTGGTCTCGGCTAGTGTCGCACTGGTCTCGACTAGTGTCGTACTGCTGTTGGCTAGTGTCGCACTGCTGTCGGCAAGTGTCGCAGTGGTCTCGGCTAGTGTCGCACTGGTCTCGACTAGTGTCGCACTGCCGTCGGCTAGTGTCGCACTGCTATCGGCTTGTGTCGTAGTGTCGTAGTGGTCCCGGCTAGTGTCGCACTGTTCTCGACTAGTGTCGCACTGCTATCGGCTAGTGTCGCACTCGTCTCAACTAGTGTCGCAGTGGTCACGGCTAGTGTAGCACTGGTCGCGGTTAGTGTCGCACTGGTCTCGACTAGTGTCGCACTGCCGTCGACTAGTGTCGCACTGCTATCGGCTAGTGTCGCACTCGTCTCAACTAGTGTCGCAGTGGTCACGGCTAGTGTAGCACTGGTCGCGGTTAGTGTCGCACTGGTCTCGACTAGTGTCGCACTGGTCTCGGCTAGTGTCGCACTGCTATCGGCTAGTGTCGCTGTGGTCTCGGCTAGTGTCGTACTGCTAACGGCTAGTGTCGCAGTGGTCTTGGCTAGTGTCGCACTGGTCTCGACTAGTGTAGCACTGGTCTCGACTAGTGTCGCACTGGTCTCGGCTAGTGTCGCAGTGGTCACGGCTAGTGTCGTAGTGGTCTCGGTTAGTGTCGCACTGGTCTCGACTAGTGTCGTACTGCTGTTGGCTAGTGTCGCACTGCTGTCGGCAAGTGTCGCAGTGGTCCCGGCTAGTGTCGCACTGGCCTCGGCTAGTGTCGCACTGGTCTCGGCTAGTGTCGCACTGCCATCGGCTAGTGTCGCACTGGCCTCGGCTAGTGTCGCACTGGCCTCGGCTAGTGTCGCACTGGTCTCGGCTAGTGTCGCACTGATCTGGACTAGTGTAGCACTGGTCTCGGCTAGTGTTGCACTGGTCTCGACTAGTGTCGCACTGCTATCGGCTAGTGTCGCACTGCTACCGGCTAGTGTCGCAGTGGTCCCGGCTAGTGTAGCACTGGTCTCGACTAATGTCGCAGTGGTCCCGGCTAGTGTCGCACTGCTATCGGCTAGTGTCGCACTGATCTGGACTAGTGTAGCACTGGTCTCGGCTAGTGTTGCACTGGTCTCGACTAGTGTCGCACTGCTATCGGCTAGTGTCGCACTGCTACCGGCTAGTGTCGCAGTGGTCCCGGCTAGTGTCGTACTGCTATCGACTAGTGTCGCACTGGTCTCGGCTAGTGTCGCAGTGGTCTCGGCTAGTGTCGTAGTGGTCTCGGCTAGTGTCGCACTGGTCTCGACTAGTGTCGTACTGCTGTTGGCTAGTGTCGCACTGCTGTCGGCAAGTGTCGCAGTGGTCCCGGCTAGTGTCGCAGTGGTCTCGGCTAGTGTCGCACTGGCCTCGGCTAGTGTCGCACTGGTCTGGGCTAGTGTCGCACTGGTCTCGACTAGTGTCGCACTGATCTGGACTGGTGTCGCAGTGGTCCCGGCTAGCGTAGCACTGGTTTCGACTAATGTCGCAGTGGTCCCGGCTAGTGTCGCACTGCTATCGACTAGTGTCGCACTGATCTGGACTAGTGTCGCACTGGTCTCGACAAGTGTCGTACTGGTCTCGGCTAGTATCGCAGTGGTCTCGGCTAGTGTCGTAGTGGTCTCGGCTAGTGTCGTAGTGGTCTCGGCTAGTGTCGCACTGTTCTCGACTAGTGTCGCACTGCTATCGGCTAGTGTCGCACTCGTCTCAACTAGTGTCGCAGTGGTCACGGCTAGTGTAGCACTGCTCGCGGTTAGTGTCGCACTGGTCTCGACTAGTGTCGCACTGGTCTCGGCTAGTGTCGTACTGCTATCGGCTAGTGTCGCAGTAATCTTGGCTAGTGTCGCACTGGTCTCGACTAGTGTCGCACTGGTCTCGACTAGTGTCGCACTGGTCTCGGCTAGTGTCGCAGTGGTCTCGGCTAGTGTCGCAGTGGTCACGGCTAGTGTCGCAGTAATCTTGGCTAGTGTCGCACTGGTCTCGACTAGTGTCGCACTGGTCTCGACTAGTGTCGCACTGGTCTCGGCTAGTGTCGCAGTGGTCTCGGCTAGTGTCGCAGTGGTCACGGCTAGTGTCGCAGTGGTCACGGCTAGTGTCGTAGTGGTCTCAACTAGTGTCGCACTGCTATCGGCTAGTGTCGCAGTGGAATCGGCTAGTGTCGCACTGCTGTCGGCAAGTGTCGCAGTGGTCTCGGCTAGTGTCGCACTGGTCCCGGCTAGTGTAGCACTGGTCGCGGTTAGTGTCGCACTGATCTGGACTAGTGTCGCACTGGTCTCGACTAGTGTCGCACTGGTCTCGACTAGTGTCGCACTGGTCTCGACTAGTGTCGCACTGGTCTCGGCTAGTGTCGCAGTGGTCTCGGCTAGTGTCGCAGTGGTCACGGCTAGTGTCGTTGTGGTCTCGGCTAGTGTCGCACTGGTCTCGACTAGTGCCGCTGTGGTCTCAACTAGTGTCGCACTGCTATCGACTAGTGTCGCACTAGTCTCGGCTAGTGTCGCACTGCTATCGGCTAGTGCCGCTGTGGTCTCAACTAGTGTCGCACTGATCTGGACTAGTGTAGCACTGGTCTCGGCTAGTGTTGCACTGGTCTCGACTAGTGTCGCACTGCTATCGGCTAGTGTCGCACTGCTACCGGCTAGTGTCGCAGTGGTCCCGGCTAGTGTAGCACTGGTCTCGACTAATGTCGCAGTGGTCCCGGCTAGTGTCGCACTGCTATCGGCTAGTGTCGCACTGGTCCCGGCTAGTGTAGCACTGGTCGCGGTTAGTGTCGCACTGGTCTCGACTAGTGTCGCACTGGTCTCGGCTAGTGTTGCACTGGTCTCGACTAGTGTCGCACTGCTATCGGCTAGTGTCGCACTGCTACCGGCTAGTGTCGCAGTGGTCCCGGCTAGTGTAGCACTGGTCTCGACTAATGTCGCAGTGGTCCCGGCTAGTGTCGCACTGCTATCGGCTAGTGTCGCACTGGTCCCGGCTAGTGTCGCACTGGTCTCGGCTAGTGTCGCACTGCTATCGGCTAGTGTCGCTGTGGTCTCGGCTAGTGTCGTACTGCTATCGACTAGTGTCGCACTGGTCTCGGCTAGTGTCGCAGTGGTCTCGGCTAGTGTCGTAGTGGTCTCGGCTAGTGTCGCACTGGTCTCGACTAGTGTCGTACTGCTGTTGGCTAGTGTCGCACTGCTGTCGGCAAGTGTCGCAGTGGTCCCGGCTAGTGTCGCAGTGGTCTCGGCTAGTGTCGCACTGGCCTCGGCTAGTGTCGCACTGGTCTGGGCTAGTGTCGCACTGGTCTCGACTAGTGTCGCACTGATCTGGACTGGTGTCGCAGTGGTCCCGGCTAGCGTAGCACTGGTCTCGACTAATGTCGCAGTGGTCCCGGCTAGTGTCGCACTGCTATCGACTAGTGTCGCACTGATCTGGACTAGTGTCGCACTGGTCTCGACAAGTGTCGCACTGGTCTCGGCTAGTATCGCAGTGGTCTCGGCTAGTGTCGTAGTGGTCTCGGCTAGTGTCGTAGTGGTCTCGGCTAGTGTCGCACTGATCTCGACTAGTGTCGTACTGCTGTTGGCTAGTGTCGCACTGCTGTCGGCAAGTGTCGCAGTGGTGCCGGCTAGTGTCGCACTGGCCTCGGCTAGTGTCGCACTGGTCTCGGCTAGTGTCGCACTGCCGTCGGGGAGTGTCGCACTGCTATCGGCTAGTGTCGTAGTGGTCTCGGCTAGTGTCGCACTGGTCTTGACTAGTGTCGCACTGCTGTTGGCTAGGGTCGCACTGCTACCGGCTAGTGTCGCAGTGGTCTCGGCTAGTGTCGCACTGGTCTCGACTAGTGTCGCACTGCCGTCGGCTAGTGTCGCACTGCTATCGGCTTGTGTCGTAGTGTCGTAGTGGTCCCGGCTAGTGTCGCACTGTTCTCGACTAGTGTCGCACTGCTATCGGCTAGTGTCGCACTCGTCTCAACTAGTGTCGCAGTGGTCACGGCTAGTGTAGCACTGGTCGCGGTTAGTGTCGCACTGGTCTCGACTAGTGTCGCACTGGTCTCGGCTAGTGTCGCACTGCTATCGGCTAGTGTCGCTGTGGTCTCGGCTAGTGTCGTACTGCTAACGGCTAGTGTCGCAGTGGTCTTGGCTAGTGTCGCACTGGTCTCGACTAGTGTAGCACTGGTCTCGACTAGTGTCGCACTGGTCTCGGCTAGTGTCGCAGTGGTCACGGCTAGTGTCGTAGTGGTCTCGGTTAGTGTCGCACTGGTCTCGACTAGTGTCGTACTGCTGTTGGCTAGTGTCGCACTGCTGTCGGCAAGTGTCGCAGTGGTCCCGGCTAGTGTCGCACTGGCCTCGGCTAGTGTCGCACTGGTCTCGGCTAGTGTCGCACTGCCATCGGCTAGTGTCGCACTGGCCTCGGCTAGTGTCGCACTGGCCTCGGCTAGTGTCGCACTGGTCTCGGCTAGTGTCGCACTGGTCTCGACTAGTGTCGCACTGCTGTTGGCTAGGGTCGCACTGGTCTCGACTAGTGTCGGCAGTAGTGAGGGCTATGCTGGCTGAGACAGAGAATTGGACGGAAGTAACCTCCTTCTGTGAGACCGGGATGGTAAAGAAGGAGGCCGCCCAGCGGGATTGGGAGAGGGCTGATCCTGCTCGGAGAAGGAGGCGTCGGGGAGGCACCGCCTTGGCGCCTAAAGTGCGCATAGAGTGGGGACTCTGTCCGCCTACCAAGTGACCCCAAGGAAGACGGTGGCACAGTGATCACGTGCTGCCGTGCATAGCAAGCCCCCTTTACAGTCTCCCCAGGGATGTGCCTTACAGGCGTTGCGCAGGGGTGGTTCCGGATGGTGATCACCGGGGTGGTTTTAGTGAGGTAAATATCCCACACTCCCCGACCTCACGATTTTCGAAGATTTACCCCAGAAAACAAAAAAAAAAAAAGGACACAGGGCTCCTCTCTTCGAGAGGGCGTGGGCTGTAATCAACCACGGGAGCCCAGTACGGGTAGGTTGATGTCACATGTCGTCAAATTTTTGGTTCTAGGACATGCCGGTTTCCTCACGAAGTTTTCCTTCGCCGTTTTGAGAGCAGTGGCGATGAAATTATTCCACAAAGTAAAGCACCTGCCTGAGTCTGAACCCAAGACTTGTAAGTCGCGGCCAAATTAATTTGATTTAAGATTTTAAGTAAGCCAAAGCATGTGTTTAGTAGCTGTGTATATAGTTGTTAGAACAAGGAAAACGATTCGTAAACCCGAACTTAAAAAAATACATCTACCACATCAACCAGAAAATATACATCTACATCAACCAAAGCTCCAAGCAGAGGTGTATGACGTCACATCCTGCTATTATAGCACGGTACCCACAATTTGCGTTTAATAAATAACGAGCTACCGGCAACGACCGACTAACCAACTCTACTGTTTATGGATCTTACATAATTAAGGCTATTAGAACGAACTGGCTACCTGTGTTCTAGATTTGGTTGGGTCTGGACTAAGTTTAGCAACAATTTTGTAAGTTATTACTGAAATGGACACTTTAAATAGATGGAGCGTCTGAGTTATCAACCTGCCAGTCGCATTGGCAAAAAAGCTATTTGGCTGCAATGAGTTTGTTTAGGGGTAAATTTTAACGATAAAACTTTTCCGAAACATTTTGTGGGCCGTAAACCAAGAAAAGTGGTCAGTGGCGCTGATTCTCTTGTTCACAAACTAAACAAAATTTAAGTTCAATGCATCTTTTTCTTTCTATTTAATTTAGAAAAGGATAGAAGATAAATATTAGTTTAGTCCTGTCAAACCGTCAGCGCCTGACATAAATTGACGTATTTTTAGTAGCCATGTTTTTAATCACGTCTAATATGTCTATGAAGTATCTTAATTTGACAGGACTAAATTAATATTTTATCTTCTGTCCTTTTCTGAAATAGAAAGAAAAAGATGCACAGAACTTAAATTTAGTTTAGTTTGTGAACAAGGGAATCAGTGCCAGTGTCGTTTTTTGTGAGGATACAAAAGGCCAAACATTTAATCAAACCTAAGGGCTATAATCAGTCGGAACAAGACCGGCGGATGACATTGTTGCAATCGCGGGCAAAACTTGGATGAGGCTAGCACAGGAGCGTGGGGGGACACAAGAAAAAATAGGCAGTGGCTGATGATGATGAAGGAACACCATGTATAGGTTATGGAAAACCACCATTAAAGCAATGTGATCATCATTCAATCAAGTCTACTTAGACTGGACATCGAATCTCTACATCGTTCTTACATGTATAATTTTAACATGAATGATGTAACTAATATTTTGTAAAAAAATTATGATTTAAAAAGTGTCCGTTCCGATCTTCTCCATAGGTACCTATTACGCTTTGGAATAGGCAATTATCTACATCTTGCTGACTGACCGACCCCTTGACAATTTAAAAGTGCCTGTAATTGGTTTATTTGAAATAAATACTTTGAGTTTGAGTTAGAATTAAACAAAAAACAGTATTATTTTCATAATAAAATAAAAATATTACATTCTAACAAACTAAAATATTCATGCGTATCGGTGTCGGCTGGTAATGTACCCAAGTGACTGGCAGCATT
This sequence comes from Apamea epomidion, assembly GCA_947507525.1. Classification (NCBI taxonomy): domain Eukaryota; kingdom Metazoa; phylum Arthropoda; class Insecta; order Lepidoptera; family Noctuidae; genus Apamea; species Apamea epomidion. The sequence continues at coordinate 3,296,454 of OX382233.1, forward strand.
GCTACGTTGTAAGGCAATACTTAGCATTTGGCCAAGGTAAAAGTCAGCCCTTGAGTCACGGGAAGTGTCAACCAGCCATATGGAGATTTAATTCCGTAATATAAGAATTAGTCATGAAACACAGACACAGACTCCGATAATTGCTCAGCCAATGCATCAATAGAATCATCCCAAAAACTTAATTTTCATTCCTCTATTTTAAGTACTACACATTAATTACAAACAATACTTAATAACACTATTGGAAACAGACTAATTTAGCCCAAGAGGTGTCTGTAATTGGACCTGGATATTGAATGGAACTAGTCTAATTTAGAATCGAAGTCGTAAAAATAAAATAGACTCTCGGGAATGAGTTCCATTTTAGTGGTTTTCGAGCTTAATATAACAGTAGTATAGAAATTAAATGCTTCAATTTACTTTCGGATTAAATAAAACTTTTATTTCAATAGCAATTTATTAATAAAACCGGAATGAAAATCTCTTTTATATCAATTTAATGGCAAGTTAAATAAATAAAATTGTTTATTCTGTAGATGGGATATCGGAATCACTTTTCGATGTCGTATAAAAAAAAAAGGAAAATGGAGTCGACATTTCCTATTCGAATACCCCTGAAAGTAAAGCCAAACAAACTCAGGGGTCTGTCTATTCCGACCACCGGTATATCCGGTTCGACGTCTCCGCCCAGACCTCGAGCGCGCCGGTCCGACCGGCCCTGGGTGGTCCGCGGTGGGCGCTGAAACAGCTGGACCGGGAGCTCCTCCTGGAAGCCTCGATCGTGCAGGCCTGGGTGTCACCACCGGACAGGCCTACTGACATCAACGACGAGGCAGAGTGGTTCCGGGAGGCCATGTCCGAAATATGTGACGTGGCAATGCCCCGGGTCCGGCCCAGACGCGCCCGGCGCCAGGTGTACTGGTGGTCGCCGGAGCTGACGTCTCTGCGCGAGGCGTCCGTGGCTGCGCGACGCCGGTACACCAGGCACCGCAGGCTCCGTATCCGCCCTCCGGATAAGGAAGCCGTGCAGGCGGAGCTGTACGAGGGTTACAGAGCGGCGAAGACCGCCCTCCGAGCGGAGATCCTGCGGGCCAGGGGGCTGGCCCGCGAGGAGTCGCTGGGGACTCTGAACAGAGACCCGTGGGGACGCCCCTACAAGATGGTGCGGGATAAACTCCGCCCATGGGCTCCCCCGCTGACGCAGAGTCTCTGGCCCCAGCTCGTGGAGGACGTGGTGAGCGCTCTGTTCCCTTCGCGAGGGGAACATACTCCCCCGTCCATAGCTCCGCCTCCTGCGATGCCAGATGCGGACCACACCTACGACGACGACGATGCTCCAGAGGTGACCGAGGTAGAGTTGAGAGTGGCGGTACGTAGGCTGAATGCCAGGAACACCGCCCCAGGACCCGACGGCTTACCTGGAAAAGCCTGGGTCCTGGCCTTGGAGGCTCTCGGGCCTCGACTAAGGGGGCTACTAAGCGCATGCTTGGACAGGGGCCGGTTCCCACTTCGTTGGAAGACGGGGAAACTGGTGCTCATCAAAAAGCCGGGGCGCCCTGCGGACTCTCCGTCCGCTTACCGGCCCATCGTGCTGCTCGACGAGGTGAGCAAGCTCTTTGAAAGAGTAATTGCAGACCGCCTTGCCGGGCAGCTGGTGCGGGTGGGGCCGGATTTGGCGGACAGCCAGTTTGGTTTCCGCAGGGGGCGCTCTACGGTGGATGCCATCATGCGCGTGCGAGCCTTCACGACGGGGGATGCTGTGGCCCGGGGTGGGGTTGTCTTGGCGGTGTCTCTAGACATCGCCAATGCCTTCAATACCCTGCCCTGGAGTTGCATCAGGGAGGCACTCGGGTATCACCGGATGCCGACCTACCTCCGTCGCATTGTCGAGGCCTACTTGACGGACAGGCCCGTCATCTACCCCGGTCACCGGGGAGAGTGGAACCGGCGAGAGATGTCGTGCGGTGTCCCACAGGGATCGGTCCTAGGGCCGCATCTGTGGGATATCGGGTACGACTGGGTGCTGCGCGCCGACCTCCCTGATGGCGTCAGCGTAGTTTGCTACGCTGACGACACGCTGGTCCTGGCGCAGGGGAGGTCGCACCAGGCGACGGCCGAAGCAGCGATACGCGGGGTTGCGACAATCGTCGAGAGGATCCGGCAATTGGGACTCGAGGTGGCATTGCACAAATCTGAGGCCATGTGTTTTCATGGTCCTCGGGACGCGCCACCGTCGGGTTCACAAGTAACGGCGGGAGGGGTTCACATCGGCGTCGAGCTGACGATGAAGTACCTGGGACTGGTCCTCGACAGCCGGTGGAATTTCGTGGAGCACTTCCGACGTTTGGCTCCCAGACTGGAGCGGGCCGGGGGTGCCTTGAGGCGGCTTCTTCCCAATCTAGGGGGACCAAACGCCTCCTGCCGGAGGCTCTATGCGGGGGTCGTGCGGGCCATGGCCCTTTACGGGGCACCGGTATGGGCGCGATCCTTGAGGCGGCGATCAGCCCGCCGGTTGATCGCGTCCCAAAGGGTCATGGCTGTCCAGCTCATTCGAGGATACCGCACGATCTCCGCTGAGGCGGCGAGCCTCCTTGCCGGATTGCCGCCATGGTATCTGGAGGCCAAAGTCCTCGCCCACATATGGGAGTGGCGAGAGGAGGCAAAACGCCGGTGCGTTGCTCCGCTGCCGCGAGAAATCACGGCACAGCGGACAGAGCTCCGGTGGGATCTCATAGCGGCATGGAGAGTGCGATTGTCGTAACCCAGCGCTGGGCACGCCACAATTGCGGCGATAAGTCCCCTCTTTGAGGAGTGGCTAGAGAGGCGCCACGGCGCCCTCACCTTCCGCCTGACGCAGGTCCTCACCAGACACGGTTGTTGCGGGAGGTTCCTGTTCAGGATAAAGCGGGAGGATACGCCAGGGTGTCACCACTGTGGGGATTGCCCGGAGGACACGGTGGAGCATACGGTGGAGGTCTGCCCGGCTTGGGCAGGGCCCCGGCGTGTCCTCGTGGCGGCGATCGGCGGCGGCGACCTCTCGCGTCCGGCCCTCATACAGGCCATGGTACGGAGCGAGAGTGAATGGGAGGCCGTCACCTCCTTCTGCGAGAGGCAATCGCTGCACCCTCGTGCGGCTAGCCGCCGCAGGAGACGCCCTGGACGGAAGTCAACAGCCGACTCCCGGCCACCGTAGGCGCGGGCCTGCGGGCGGCGAGCTATGGGCAGCTCGCCGCCCGGTAAGGACCAGGCCTGGATCGACGGCGCGTTGTGTTCCACGCGCGCCTCAAAGAGCTGTCAGCACGAACTGACGGGGTCTGCTAGGGCCGATGCCGCCGGGGCTGCGGGTTGTTCGAAAGAGATACCGTGGCCCCTGGCACAGGCAACTGAAGGAACACGGGTGGGTTTTAGTCAGTAAAATTCTGACACTCCCTTCTGCTCCGCCCAGAGCGGGAGGAGTCATTCGATGATTTCCCACCCAGAAAAAAAAAAAAAAAGGGGTCTGTCTTTTTTAAATTCCTGGATTCCTCAATCTTGGTCAGATAATTGACCATGTAGATTACTGTCTGAAATGGTATCTTAAATAGGATCATCATGCTCCTGCCCTTACCAATTTATTTGGGGTCGGCGACACATGTCTTTTTCTTCCACACTTCTCTATTAGTCTCCCCTTTCGAACCATATCATTATTCACACAGTCTATCCATCGTTTTTTAGGTTTTCCCATACTTCTATAGCCATGAACATGACTCTGGACTCTGGCGTCTAAGTACTCGTTCACATTGCTGTTAACCGGAAACGTGCCCAGAAGACGTTTTGATTTTACGCCTTTTATTTAAAAAAAGAAGCCTTATTTAGGTCCAACTTATAACATCTGCCATCTGCCAGTGAAAAGTCCCATCAAAATCGATTTTGCCGTGTCAGAGATCAGTCTTAACAAACAGACACACAAACAATTAAGAAAAAATGTTTATTAATACTTTCATATGCATTTAGTAAAAAGCTGTTTGAGATTACAAATAGACCTTTCAATTTTAATTATATGTGGATTATGTATAGATTAAATCACGCATTAAAGAAACACATCTTTCATAACAATAAGTACCACATTTGATTTTAGCAATCAACTTTATTGAACGAATCAACTTTGATGCCTATAACATCAAACTACCTCCCATCTTCAGATATTTCCTAATTAAATATTTACACCACCATCAATGTAAGTGAATACAGGCTATACAAGTTAAGTATCTTAAAGTATCGATGCACTTTAATACATCCCAGAGCTGTTAGCACGTTCCGAAAGAATGTTGGTACTTAAATACATGTTCAGGTTACTGTTTTATGTAAGTACGTAAATTGCTTCAAAGGATGCAGGGTTCAAACAAGTTTAACCGCTCTTTTTAGCTGGGAGCCGTCCGGAAAATATGACTAAACTGACAATTTTTTCTCTTTATTTTTATAGGTTGAACGTTCAGGATCATTATAATGAAAATGGTTAGGTTTGAACACCAATTCGGTAAGCATGAAAGTTTATAAAGTGCACTTCAATGTGAAAAAATATATTTTCAAGGTATTTACTCAAAAAGCGGTAGTTTCGTCTTCGATAATAATAAAATCTTGAGCTAATAGAATGGAATAGAAAACTTTTATTTCAGACAGGGGTCCATAGGGTTGGTAACATTGTTACTTAACTTCTTCTACAATACACTATAATTAAAACTCAGCGTGGATCTGCATCTACCTCCGCAACATGCCTAATAATATCCTTTGATCGTCATTTGATTTTGAGGCAAATTATTAGAATGGAAGTCTCTTTAGTACATTCACGAATAAAAACATATTTATTCCTGTATTAATAATAACTAAAGTTCTTCATATTTGTTTATAGTCTAACCTAATAACTAATGAACTTTTTATTTTAAGTGATTGATTATGTTACCTATAGTTCAGAATAGTGTCAATCTGCACTTTTATACAACTTCATACCACTTTCTTAGGATTTGATAACTGATCAAAACACTTTACTAAGTCTTTACAACAAATTAAAATTCAATTGTTTATTGCTCAACACAGTACATAATACATACAGTACATAATTTCTAGATGTCAAGTGAATGCGCAGTCCACTGTGTTGCACTAATTCAGGCATGCAAAATTATCATTAAAATTATACTATATCATAAATTCAGATTAATGTTATACAATTTCATTCATTCAAAATAACACCACAAGCAATGTCATAGATTGAAATCAATAAGTTAAGTATACAATGTCATAAATACAAATAAATAATTAAGTAATTTCATAAATTCAAATGAATAAGTAAGTAAGTAAAAACCAGCGGAAGAATTTTGTGAAAATAATTTCAGAAATTCAATTCAGTGTACAACTTTATATTAAACTTTAAAATGTCGCTGACGCGATGCATGAGACCTGACATTATATAATCCATCGTCGTGGAACAGGTGTTTTAATATTGTCAATGTAGGACACCGGGTGACTAGCTGACGTGGCGTCTGACTGATATTACAGAAGATGGATAGAAGGGTTTATTTATAGCCAGTACCTGAGAAGAAAGTTTGAACAGTGAGAATGTGTATTTTATACCTGTCGGCTTAGCACGAGTGCGTGGAGTAAATTGTGTGTAACGTAAATTCGGCTTATATAGTCGATTTGCACTAATTTACTCGCTCGAAACTTGCGAATCGTCACTTTTAAACAATTTTTTTTTCTATGTGCGACTCGCATGAAGTGAATTTATTTGAGGGCAAGTCCTGAAATTTGTATTAGGCGATTGCCATATTTTGAATATTTCTTACTGACCTATAATAAACAAGTACGCTGGACTTCATACTGTCGATGACAAAATGAAGACATGTTGTCATCGGATTTTCGCCATTTTAGCGCTGACAGCAACGTGAGCGGCGGTGAGCGTCCGTGGAACTAATATGTTTGATAGCGATTTTTACAAGATGTGCATACTCTCATGATTAAAATGTTCTTAATATCTCGTACTAAACACAAAATAGACAAAAAAGTCTGGTTGTACAATTTAGACCTAAATCGTTAGAGAAGTACAAAAACAATTGCGGCAATGTGTCAATTTTAGTTCCTGAGATGCTCGCTTTGAATCGGCACAAAAAACAACTGTCAATTCGTATAGGATATTTAAGTCCAGCGTACTTGTATTATATAGGTCAGAGATATTATCCAAAGAAGATAAATAATATTATTTAAAAGTGACGATTCGCACGTTTCTGGTGAGTAAATTCTTGCGAATTGACTAATAAGCCTTAAATACGAATGATTTTGAGAATACTAGGTATCATTTCGCTGCCTTTTTAAAGAGTGTAAATAGGTCTTTGCTTAGGAATAGTTTTTAAAACAATTGTTCGACTACTTCAGTACCTTGTTTAGTTTCAAGGTGAATTAAAAAACTGGGGCTCAGTAATTAATTAGTTACTTGTCTGGACTTCTAATACTGTTTTGAAAATAAGGGATTCTTCTAAACTTTTTACTGCGATTAACCATTATACCCCGGGCTGTTACGGAGAATTTTCTGATGAAAAATGTAAACACTGTTCTCAAACCGATGAAACCCAGTACCATCAATATTTGGTACAAATTACCTTTTACATAAAAATATAAAACCCACACCACATGCTTCTTTATTTACCTACATAAATTCACGCTATTATCCCACGGGGGGTGGCAGAAGCAACAGAACGACACGTAGGTACTTAGACACTATTTTTGCATACTCTTTTAGCTTCTTCTAGTATTACGTTTAAATCCAGTTCCAACACTAAAATGCTATCAAACCAAACTACTACACGTTGTACCGCATGTTACATGTTATATTCCACCCAGCATTGAGTCGTTTCCCCTGTATACTCGTTAAGCGAGCAAGAAAATGAACACTGTAAACGTTGCAAACATAAAATTTAAACAATAAACTAGCAGCAACACGTAAAGTTACTTTTAAAATACTTTTTAAGTTACAACAAAAATAAAATGGAGATATCGCTTCGTAAATGCTGTAAAATCTTACAGCAGAAAAATGTTACTATGTATTTTACAAGGTATTTTTGCGTAAACTTTATTGAGGTGACAAGGAGAGTGGTTTTAACTGTCATGGTGGTTAAACAATCAATGTGGAAATTAACTGGGAAGTCAGATAACTATACAGGCTGATTTTTTAAAGACCAGTCAAATTTAAGGATGTGGTACAGACCATCAAACTGAACAACTTTCTCCATGGGACCAACATCGTAATCGCGAATAAAAATTCAGCCGTCCCATACATTTAGGTCGAGTAGGTATTGAAGTTTTCTATGGGACAGTTGATAAAATTTTCGCGATTACGCTATTTGTCCCATGGAGAAAGTTGTTCAGTTTGATGGTCTGTACCACATCCTTAATTTGGCTGGTCTTTAAAAAATCAGCCTGTATAACACTATATTTACACTATACTATACTTTCCCACTATATTTTCCCACTGCAGTGCAAAGGGCTCTCTCTTTTCCACACAATAGGGTACTGGCCTGGGTAAAAAAATAATAATTATATTTAGTTCCTCAGTTAGATTATCGAAAAATAATGGACACGTATTTTTTCTTTTGTCAATCAAACAAAAAATGACTAAGATAAAGCGCGTCAAAATTTGGGAGTGGCGGGTCGTGACGTCACTTGCTTGCTAAAGTGTCGCAAGCAAGTGACGTTACGCGGAACTTTAACGGGCGATATCTTCATAATTTTTTATATAATTGACAGAAGAAAAATACGGGTTCAATATTTTTTGATAATCTAACTGACGGACTAATTAGATTTTTTCTGGAAAATAGCCTGCCTATTCTGTCTTTTGCGAGTGCCGGTCAGTTCTTTCTGCTGAAGGCCAATTCTCGTAATTTAAAACGTTCAAAATCTAGTCGCAGTCTCATCTCGGCGACAAACAAATGTCAAAAACTTGTCAAATTGTAGGGAAATTAGAGGAATTTTTGACAGATTGAGACTGAGATCAGACTGTGAACGTTCTTGAAATTACGAGAATTGCCCCTCAGGAGTCAAGTTCGTCCCGCCATCTTTGTCTCGGCCTGCCGCGATGGGGTCGTGCGTTTAGTGGGACCCAATCGTTGCTTCTCTTAGCCCAATGTCATCTCACACGCGGTAGACATGTCCGGCCCAGTCCCTCTTAAGTATTTCCGCTATTTTTTATTGGTCCGCTAAACTTGAGAGGGACGCTACAATGGTGACATTAATTTAATACACGGGTAGGTCTAGTGGCCAGTAATCATAAAAAATATAACAACATAAAATAATTCTCAACAACGAAAACCTACCACCTGCGTTCCTCGTCAACATAGGGCTCTCTCTCTTTCCTTCAATTCGCCTTCTCTTTGCACGTTATGCGTTTTAATTTCATTGATGCGTTGTTATGATCCATGGCCCCGCAAAATGACCTCTGGCCCTGCGCTACAGTTCTTTACAAGTTGCTATTTTAGAAAAATGTAAATTGATTATTATCAATTTACATTTTTTTTTTTTTTTAAATGTTATTACATTTAATGAAATTAAAATATGGTAATATAACGAAAAGGCGAAACCGTATATGTGTGTTGAATTACTGACGATATTAAAGCAGGACGCTGTATAGTAATAGGGGTTTTTTTTTTTTTTTTTTTTTTTCAGGATGGGAAATCATCAAATGACTCCTCCCGCTCTGGGTGGAGCAGAAGGGAGTGTCAGACTCTTACTGACTAAAACCCACCCGTGTTCCTTCCTTAGCCCTTTACATACCAGGGCAGCGGTAACCCTTTCGGACAATCCCGCTACCCCGGCAGGCTTCGGCCCTGTCGGGCCCCGTCAACTACGCTGACATCTCTTTGAGGCGCGCGTGGAACACATACACGCCGTCCGGCACGGGCCTGGTCCTGATCGGACGGAGAGCTACCCATTGCTCTCCGCCCGCAGGCCCGCGCCTACGGTGGCCGGGAGTCGTCACGCGGCTCCCGACGCCCGGAGCGTCTCCCTCGGCGGCTGAGGCGTGAGGATCTTTCCCTCGCCCATCCCGCCACCTCCTTCGCTAGCATGACTGCTTCGCAGAAGGAGGTGACCGCCTCCCACTCCCTCTCGCCCCGGACCATGGCTTGCACCAGGGCCGGGCGCGAGAGGTCGCCGCCGCTGCCGATCGCCTCTACGAGGACACGGCGGTGCTCTGCCCAAGCGGGGCAGACCTCCACCGTGTGCTCCACCGTGTCCTCTGGGCGATCCTCGCAGTGATGACACCCGGGCGTCTCCTCCCGCCTGATTATGTGCAGGAACCTCCCGAAACATCCATGTCCGGAGAGGACCTGCGTCAGGCGGTAGGTGAGAGCGCCGTGACGCCTCTCTAGCCACTCCTCAAAGAGGGGTCTTACCGCCGCTATCGTGGCGTGCCCTGCGCTGGGTTGCGATAGTCGCGCCTTCCATTCCACCATGAGACCGCGCCGGAGGTCCGTCCGCTCCGCAGCGATTTGCCGCGGGTGCAGAGTTTCCCCCCGACGTAGTGCCTCCGCGCGCCAGTCATACAGGCGCGCGAGGACTATCGCCTCCAGATCCCATGGTGGCAGTCCGGCAAGGAGGCTTGCTGCCTCGCCCGAGATCGTGCGGTATCCCCGGATAAGCCTTATGGCTACCACCTTTTGGGGCGCGTTCAGGTAGTGTGCAGCTCGAAGCTGCAGTGAACGCGCCCATACCGGGGCCCCATAAAGGGCCATGGACCGCACGACCCCCGCGTAAAGCCTCCGGCAGGAGGCGTTTGGCCCCCTAAGGTTGGGCAGGAGCCGCTTTAAGGCGGCCCCGGCCCGTTCCAGTTTGGGGGCCAAACGTCGGAAATGCTCGACGAAGTTCCACCGGCTGTCGAGGACGACACCCAGGTATCTCATCGTTGTCTCGACGCCGATGTGAACCCCTCCTACCATCAGTTGGGATCCCGAAGGTGGCCCGTACCGGGGCCCATGAAAGGACATGGCCTCGGACTTGTGCAATGCCACCTCGAGACCCAACTGCCGGATCCTTTCCACGACTATCGCAACCCCGCGTGTCATCGCGTCGGCCGCCGCCTGATGCGACCTCCCCTGCGCCAGGACCAGCGTGTCGTCAGCGTAGCAAACTACGCTGACGCCATCAGGGAGGTCGGCCCGCAGCACCCAGTCGTAACCGATGTCCCACAGGAGCGGCCCCAGAACCGATCCCTGCGGGACACCGCACGACATCTCTCGCCGGTTCCAATTCCCGTCGCGACCGGGGTAGATGACGGCTCTGTCCGTCAAATACGCCCCGACTATTCGACGGAGGTAAGTCGGCACCCGGTGATACCGGAGTGCCTCCCCTATGCAGCTCCAGGGCAGGGTGTTGAACGCGTTGGCGATGTCGAGTGACACCGCCACGACCACCCCACCCCGGGACACCGCGTCCCCCGTCGTGAGGGCTCTCACGCGCATGATGGCGTCCACCGTCGAGCGCCCCTTGCGGAAGCCAAACTGGCACTCCGCAAGATCCGGCCCCATCCTCACCAGGTGCCCGACGAGGCGGCCCGCAATCACTCTCTCAAAGAGCTTGCCGACCTCGTCGAGCAGCACTATGGGCCGGTATGCGGACGGAGAGTCCGCAGGGCGCCCTGGCTTCTGAATGAGGACCAGCTTCCCCGTCTTCCAACGGAGTGGAAACTGGCCTCTCTCCATGCATGCGCTTAAGAGCGCCTCCAGTCGAGGCCCGAGAGCCCTCGAGGCCAGGACCCAGGCTTTACCCGGCAAGCCGTCGGGTCCCGGGGCGGTATTTTTGGCCTTCAGCCGGCCTACCGCCGCTCTCAGATCTACCCCGGTCACTACAGGGGTGTCGTCGTCGTCGTCCGCGTGGTCCGCTTCGGACACCGCAAGTGGCGGAGCCATAGGCGGGGGAGTATGTTCCCCCCGTGAAGGGAACAGAGCGCTCACCACCTCCTCCACCAGCTGTGGGCGGAGACTCTGCGTCAGCGGGGGGGCCCATGTGCGGAGTTTATTCCGCACCATTCTGTAGGGGCGCCCCCATGGATCTCTGTTCAGAGTCTCCAGCATCTCCTCGCGGGCCATATCCTTGGCCCGCTGAACAGCCTGTTGGAGGGCGGTCTTCGCCGCTCTGTACCCCTCGTATAGCTCCACCTCCGTGGCTTCCGCATCCGGAGGGCGGATGCGGAGCCTGCGGTGCCTGGTGTACCGGTGTCGCGTGTCGACGCACGCCTTGCGTAGCGCCCCAACCTCCTGCGACCACCAGTACACCTGACGTCGGGCGCATCCTGGCCGGACTCGGGGCATTGCCACGTCACAGATCTCGGACATGGCCTCCCGGAACCACTCCACCTCATCGTCAATATCAGCAGGCCTGTCCGGTGAAAACACCCAGGCCTGCACGATCGAGGCTTCCAGGAGAAGCTCCCGGTCCAGCTGCTTCAGCGCCCACCGCGGACCACTCGGGGCCTGTTGGACCAGCGCACTAGAGGGCTGGGTGGAGACCTCAAACCGGATATACCGATGATCGGAGTAGGTCTCCACCTCCTCCATGACGCGCCAGTCAATGACACGCTGTGACAGAGCGGGGCTGGCGAACGAGATGTCCACCACCGACTCGCCCCGCATCCGCACACACGTAGGAACAGAACCCCGATTTAGGACGACCAGGCCTGTTTCCAGAGCCCAGTCCTCCACCATCCTGCCCCGCACATCCGTGCAACGGGAACCCCAGGCCAAATTCTTGGCGTTGAAGTCCCCGAGCACTAGCACGGAGAAGGCGTGGTTTCTGGCGACGACGACACTCAACTCTGTTAAAGAGTTCTGGAACTCGGCGAGAGTTCGGCTCGGAGAGAAGTATACTCCCACTACTACAATCTCTCCGAACCGTGCTGCTACGCACCCCTGTCCCCTCGTGACACCTTCGAGGGACGGGGTACCGGCGGCGGCCGACGAAATTATGGCCACTGAGCCGTTTAGGTCCTCCACCCAGTCATCCCTGGGCGGGACAAAGTACGGCTCAGCGACCACGGCGACGTTAATCGACCACTGCGCCATGCTCTGGAGCAACAGGTCCTGAGCGCAGGCGCAGTGGTTGATGTTCGCCTGGAGAAGGCGTAGTGGAGGAGTTACTACTCCTCCATTTCAGCCCCCTCCCGGGCCCTATCGGCAGTGGTGGCGGTGGTGGTGGCGGCGGCGGCGGCGGCGGCGGCGGTGGCGGTGGCGGCGACAGTGGCGGCGACGGTGGTGGTGGCGACGACGGCGGAGGGCCTGCCCTTCCTCCTGGCTTCGGCGGGTGGAGCGCAGGACTTGCTCCCCGCCCGGTGATCGGCCGGCTTGCCAGCAGCCGCACATACGACGCAGTGCGGCGCGGCGTTGCACGAGCCGGCCGTATGTCCGGGCTTGCCGCAGCGGAAGCACAGAGTGCTGCGGTCCTCTAAGGTGCACTGGACGCCCACGTGGTGCCCCACGAGGCATCGATAGCACCTTAGAGGTCTGGGCTCCATCAGCTTGACCTGCGCTGACACCCAGCCCACCAGGAGCCTTCCACCCTCCACAATTTTCCTCGCCGCCGTCACGGGACAGCTTACCGTTATGGTTCGCATACCCGTGAAGTCAGGACGTAGGGTGCCCGCCTTCACCTGGTCGGCCAGACACCCGCCCGTCCTGACGACGGCGGCTACCACCTCTGCTCCCGTCACCGAGTCATCCAGGCCCACAATGCGGATATCCGCGCACTTGACGGGCCTGGAGACTCGAGCCTCGTCCGCATTGAGGGACGCCCTTAGCTTTTCAGCCAGGGCGTCTGCGGTGGGGCCACTCGTCGCACCGGGGACCTCCAGCATGCGGGCACCAGTGGCGGTCACCCTATGCCGGAGGCCTCCGGTGATCCCCAGCTCCTGGAGATCCACTGTCGCTCTCGCTTTGGCGAGCACGTCGCCGTAGGTCACCCCCCTCTTGACCGCGTCCGGCTGTAGTGTGATGACTACAGCCGCGGTCTTGAGGGAGCGAAGCCTAGCCGCAACGGCTCGCTCCTTGCGGCGCCTCCTCTGCGCCTTTTTTCTGGCCGCCTTGGCCGCCTTCTTTTTCTCCCCGACCACCTGCCACTCGGTGTTGGTCGTGGGAGATTTGTTCTGGGGAGGCGTAGGCTCTGGGGCCTTCCCCTCCCCAGCCGTTCTGCCCTTTTTCCGGGCTGGCACCGCGGGTTTGGCGGCAGGCGCCGATTTCGCCGGCGCCGAGGCTCCACCAGCCGACGTCGGTTTCGCCGGCGCCGGGGCTCCTCTTGCCGACGCCGGTTTGGCCGGCGCCTGGGCCCGGCCAGACGGCCCGGGTTTAGGGGCGGCAGCGGCCGCGTACGAGGCCGCCTTAGGCCCTGGGGCCGTCCTACCCGCCAAGGGAGGGCGCAGAACGATACCCTCCAGGACGGCGAACCGCGCCTGGAAGGTCGCCAGCTCCTGCCGAACCAGGTTCAGGACCTGGTTCTCCACCGGCACGGGCTGGCTTGGTGGTGGGATTGTCTGCGCTCTGGCGGCCGCTCGCATCCCGGCCAGGTCCGCTCGGAGCTCCTCATTCTCCTTTCGGAGGAGCTCCATGGCAGCCGTCAAGCGGGCCACCTCCGCCCGCATATCGGACGTTACGTCCGGCGGGGGCCCGGTGTGGATGGCTTCCGCCGCCGCCATGATGGAGGCCTTGGCCGAGACTATGGCCCTGTTTTTAGAAGTCTGTAACTTCTTCAGGGCCACATCCCGGATCGCGGCCTCCACGACCGCCGCAAACCTCTCTTTGCGGTCCGCATCAGGGCCGCCTACCTCAGCCGCCTCGTCGCTTGAGGTCTCTGATGCGGACACGCGACCAGAACCCCCCTCCTTTGCGGGCTCCTCCGCTTTCTCCGCCGCCTCCCGAGCGGTGAGCCCCCTCCCTGCGCCTCGCTCTCGGGCTCCTCCCCGCCTGCTGGTGGGGATTTTTCTGGCCGAAGCCAGCTCCCCGTCAGAGGACGACCCCTGGCCGTCCACTGACCTTGGCCGCTTGCTCTGTGCCTTTCTCTTGGCAGCGGCCGTCTTCTGGTCACGGCGAGGGCTCACTGAGCCTCCCGTGCTCGCTCCTCCAGATGCAGCGTCGGACTCCGACACCGCATCACTCCTCCCTTCGTCTCTTGTGGTTTGGGTTTTTTTAAAAAATTTATCCATTTTGTTCCCACGAGTAAAAACTTTGTGTACCTGCTCAAAAAATGCGTGGTTCGCACTAGTGACTAAATCAAGCTACCCATTAGCCAAGCTTACTACCTCCCTCACGGTGCGCCGCCGCTTGGAGGTTTGGGGAATTTTTTATAGAGGTTAATCTTCCTCGCGGTCCGGGCGGTTAAGCCAAGACCCTCGACCCCCGTCAAAAGTCAGAGACATGACCTTGACAATCTTCGGGGCTACGATATTAACGGTGGCAGAAGGGGGGGTACCCCCTCCTGCCTGCCCGGCGGCAGGGTGAGTGCACACCAGGCCCGCTCTTACTCCACACAGTAGCCGCTCTGCTCCTCATAGCGGCTTGTGTGGAGCGTTCCTCTTGGCAGAACATTAGCATGCGGGCAGCGATATCTCATTGGGAAAAAATCCCACTGAGAAATAGCTGCCCGCACCCCAGGATGCACCGGCCCGAAAACTGGTCTTCCCCCCGGACGTATCCAGAAGGGAACTCCAGTCCCCAGGCACGCGTGGAGGTTTTCTGCCCTGGCACCCCAGTAATAGGGGTTAAAGTATGAAATTGCCGTTTTATTGTAATAGGTATTTCGAATTGACATAGAACAGTCATGGTTTGAGATTTTTGAGTGAAACTTTTTTCACATGTTATCTATGAAGTTCTTCTTTTAAAAAATGTGAACATTCGATTATCGACTTTCAGTTGTTTTTTTTATTCAGCTTAGACAAGAAAGATGGATACTTCGAAAATTCGAGTTATTTTTGGATACGAGTCCCGACGCGGAACTAACGCGGCAGAAACAGCTCGCAATATCAATGTTGAATTTGGAGAGGGGACTGCTAATGAACGCACCGAACAATGATAGCAAAACTAACAGTGAAACAGCCCCGACTCATGAATCGCTCTTCACCATTATTGCTCCATGATAACGCGAGACCTCATACAGCACGAGAAACCGTTTTAACTCTACAGGAACTGCAATTAGAAACCATTCGTCACCCTCCGTATTCGCCAGACCTTGCTTCAACGGATTACCATTTTTTTCGTGATTTGGACAATTTTCTACGTGATAAAAAGTTTTCTTCTCAGGAGGCAGTACAAAATGCTTTCACACGGTTTGTCGAATCTAGATCACGAGAGTTCTATCGCAAAGACATAAATGACTTTCCTATTAGATGGCAGCAATGTATAGATAATAATGGTCATTATTTTAATTAAATAAATGTGTTAAATTAAAGAAAAAAAACGAATTTCAATTTTTCAATACAAATCGGCAATTTCATACTTTAACCCCTAATATTTAGGTAACAATGATCACTGTTTTATCCTTTCTGTCGATATTCCTTATCCAGGTTCTAGAGGTGAGATGGCAGTCGCTCCGAGTAGAATTTTAATATTCAACCCGCATCAGGGTAAAAATTTGGGTTAAAGTCGACTCGCATAGTTTACGCTATGCGGATGACAGCAAATAATATTTGAGTTTTAGACACATTTTACCAGAAAATCTGGTTTGCGACACGACAGTGATCGATTGCCTCCAGTGTCACTTAAAATCATATTTTAATTTTCAGCTGCCTAAACCTTAGTGTCTTCTTATCTTTTAAATCATACAATGATCAGAGGTCAATTCTCGTTATTTTAAGAACGTTCACAGTCCGATCTCAGTTTCAATAAAATATAATAATATAATGCTCGTCTTCTTTATTCCTCTAATTTCCCTACATTTTTGACAAGTTTTTATCATTAATTGTGGCTAGATCGACTAGATTTTGAACGTCTTTAATTACTGGAATTCGCCTTCTCACTGCTTTTTGCATACGCATTACAAATGTTAATATATCTGTACTAAAATCGTCTAATTTAAAATGCACGCCCCAATTTCACAATCTTACTATGAATACAAATAAGGTATTCTTTTTTACAGACGCCAGCAGGGTAAGCTAGCCGAAACTATCAAATTTTCCCAATCAACCTTGAACCCTAATACTTTAGCAATAAAGTTGAAAATCTACTAAACAAATTTGACAGATTGTAGCAGCTTGATCTGCTGGCATCGGTACATATAACATTATTATCGTCTACCAAAATCCTTGTACAGTATCCACCCGCACATTAGTGGTAACACTTGCACTACGAAAATCCTCCTTCCTGCTACGACATAAAGGGGATGACAATGTCAAATGATTACCACTAATATGCGATTGATTGTACTATGTTAACCACACTGCTCCTTCCGTAATTCACAATTTTATATACACACAAAACACATGTTATCTATCTCTAAACCTGCAGTTTTCTACTACATAGGATTTACGACCACAACTCGTAAGTCGTAAGGCAGCGTGTACAAGATACTAAAGTAATAGAATCTTATCGAGTTCGATCTTACAACGTCAACAGACATCCGTAATAAGCTTCGCCATGTTTCATTTTACGTCGGCTATCAAATTGGTGGCGCCATTGTGTAACGTGATATTGTGAAATAGTTGTAACAAAGTCGAGTGCCAATGGACTTCATTATAAAACTAGTGACAATAAAGAAAGAAAGAAAAAGTATTTATTGCCACTCGTACAGGAAGATCACAAACTAAACTAAACACAGTCAAGAATAAAAAAAACGAGATGCAGGATTTGCGTGACGTCATTATGACGCGTTGTTCGCATGTGGCGTTGTAGATACTGCTACACATTTTAAAAGAGTAACTGTGGAGGTTCTTGCCCATTTTTCTCCATGTACGAAACTACCTTTTGGAAGGGGCGACTAGAATTAATTATATTTTTTTTTGTTGATGATAAAAAGTGCCTTTTATGTGCCTATTTGAAATAAATTATTTGACATAGACTTCATGATGATGATGATCTTCCTGCTCTTATCCCCAATTATTTTAAAATGACGCACCGTGTTATCTTCTTTCATACATTTTATTAGTCGCTATTTCAGCGTTCGCCCCTTTCTAAGCCTTATTTGCTTGACCTTAATAATTCTGTTCGATCTCAAGAAACTTAAAAACACCTAGAAAATAATCGTCTTGCTACCATAGCATTCCTCAATCCTTCTCGTTATTCACCGCAACACAACTGCAAAACAACCGCTGCAATAAGGTAGTTGCCTGGGTAAAAAATTATAAATATTATTAATATTTAGTGCGTCAGTTCGATTATCGAATAATAATGGACACGTATTTTTTCCGTTGTCAATCAAACAAAAAATGACAAAGATAAAGCGCGTCAACATTTGGGAGTGGCGGGTCGTGACTTCACTTGCTTGCAAAAATGTCGCAAGCAAGTGACGTCACACGGAACTTTAACGGGCGATATCTTCATATTTTTTTATATAATTGACAAAAGAAAAAATACGGGCTCAATATTTTGTGATAATTTAACTGACGGACTAATTAGAATATTTTAGGAAAATAGCCTATTTCTGTTTAGGTACATGATGACAACACCAATCTTTAGCATCTCGAGCTACTGGTTTTGTTCTAACATACAACGACACAAAGGTTTCATCGATATAATAAAGAAACAAGCAAAATTCGTTATAGCAACTGCTTTGTGTATATAATACCCATTAGGTTTTTCAAACGTTCATGACCACGGATATCTATGTTCTTTACTATTTTGCCCTGGAGTGTGATCATACTGGCTGGTATTCTTATTTTTGACTCAGTCAATCTCTGCCTGAATTCATAAAATATAAACATACACTTATAGTTCTCCTTGTCGGTTTTGATAAGCGCAACCCTTTATAATTATAATTTCCTACTGTGTGCCCTAGATTTGCCAGATCGAATTTTGTTTTAAATACCCGGTCAAAACTATACCCTGTCCATTAGGCAAACCGTTTTTTGACAGATGGAACTAGTAATTGCAGTAACACACAATACATTGATTATTACACGTACCTACGGTATTATAATGTCTGTAAAAAGCCATAAAAAAGATAATTCAATAAGATAAGGCAGTTTATATATTTATTTCATTACGCATTTTAAAGTTAACTTTTACGTAATCTGGAATAGTTCGTTCTAAGACAGCTGTCAAAAAACGGTTAACCTAATGGACAGGGTATAATGTGTTAGAGTTGGCTGGCAGAGTAAAAAATATACATACCTATGTATGGGAGTGCTTAGGTCTGTAAAAAATGTCACACACATGATCCACTAGATCTGCAGTCTTTGTTACGAATTTTGAACACCTTAAAATTGTGTCGTACCTAAAATAAAATGATCTCACAATCGTCGTCCATTTTATTTACACAATACCCTTGCTATGGTTCTCGAAAGAACCCACACAAGTATGGCGGCAGCTCGCAAACAGCGCTGGTGTTTGGAGCTGGCTTTTTTACGGCGTGGCGGAAATAAAGCCACGAAACACTTCCGTGGGAGACGGTAAAAGGCACGAGAGGCAGGAAGAAGTAAAAAGAACAAAATTAAATAAAAATACAGTATACCCTACGTGTATCTAAGTCTTTATTAATTCAAAACCGTTTTAGAGTTATTTAAAACCAGCTGCGCCCCGCGGTTACAACCGCATGAGTTTCGATCCCGTGGGGATATCGGAATAAAAAGTCCTATCTGTTAATCCTGGTTATAAACTATCTGTTTGCCAAATTTCATCTAAATCCGTTCAATAGTTTTGGCGTAAAAGAGTACAAAACATCCATCCATCCATACATCCACCCATCCATACAAACTTTCGCGTTTATAATATTAGTAGGATAGACTCAATGATTAACGATACTTTAATAATGTACCTACGTCTGAAGTATCTTGGGTAGTCAACCCCATTCCTAGAAGGTACTGTTTGCCATAATTATATTAATGGATAAACACCATTTTTCATAGGAAATAGGAAGAGTTAGCTCGGGCAGTACACGTCAGGATGTAAAAAGTAATTATTTTAGGAATGATTATCCTATCTCTACAAATGTTTTGCATTCTTTCATCCTGAGGCTATTTGTACACACACGTTTTCCTTGTCGCGAAAAACTACGGTACACACGGTTCTTTAGTGGTAAGGATAACTATCGAATCTTGTTCACAGACTCGTTTTATTGTAACGGCTAGGGCTTTTCAGGTAGGCTGCGCAGGCCGTTAACAAGTTAGGTAGGTAGGTTAGGTAGTCAAAACACTTATGCTAGGTTCATATGTATAATGTTACTCGTAGGTTACATAGAAAGGTAGTAGTAATAGAAGTAGACTAGGTCGCGGGTAAAGACACTCTGACTTTCTGAGCACTAGCACTTGGTAGAAGGGAAAGGTACCGTCCTTGGTTCCTGGGACACAAGGGCTTGCACACCGGGGAGCAGGGCTTCCCAGCACGGTTCCAGCAGGCCGGTCAGGCCCTCAGTAGGCCGCGGACAGCGGCGCGTCAGCAGGACGCCGGTAGCGCGTGGATAGGTGTGCCCGCACAATTAAGCTCACGTGCCGTGCACAGTAAGTGAGCTTGCCCTGTCCTCAACCTGGACGTAGAATCCGGTACGTAGAACCGGTAGGTAGAACCCTGGAAGGCGCGATAGGGTGCGCATGTCACAATGGTGCGAAAGCAGCAAGCCACGTGCGATGTGTCCAACCCCATTCCCCCTTCCATGACAAAGGAACGGTGTAGGGAGCAGGACATGGGAAAGCTTAAAACATCGCAGCGGTTTACAGGCAGATAGTTTGCAAAGACATGCGTCTCACAATGGCAGATGCAATATGAGGTTATGTATGTGACACGCGAGCATAGAACACAAGATAAACAATGATCTTAGCAGCTGGCTTACTATATAGCTTATAATACGCAGAGAGGCCTTGCATATGCCAGATGCAGCAGCAATACATACATATTTCCGTCTCCTATGCACTGGATAACCTACCACCGCGCGGTCTGACATTGACAACCACGCAATCAGATAGTACTTAGGTAGATAGATAAAACAACGGTTATCCAGTGCAGATATAATTACCAAATCAATGTGGAACTTACCCCAGATTTGGGGTTTACAGTATATTGCGGGTCAGGGAATAACTCCTGCTAGGTAAGCACGCGGATGTTAAAATGACAGAGTGTTCTTAGTAAATTAGTATTGTGCCATGATTCTAGTGATGTGACTTGCAACTTACTAATTTTCTGTCGACTATTTGCCGTTCAGACCTTCAAAACGCAACATTATCTACGGTACGGTATCTATGAGAAGAAATGACCCCTAATCCACCATGCGGGTCCAGTGCGGGTTGTCACATGTCTTCGAATTTTTGGTTCTAGGATATGCCGGATTTCTCACGATGTTTTCTTCCGTTTTGAGAGCAGTGGTGATGAAATTAAATACACAAAGTGAAGGGCCTGCTTGGATTCGAACTCACGACCTACAATTCGTAGGTCGGCGCCGATACCACTGGACCACCACTGTTCCTCTGCAAGTGTAACTGAAACGAATATCAACGAGCTAAAAAATATACAGGGTGACAGGAAACTCGGCGTGTTCCTTGAAAGGGGTTATACTAGAGGTAATTAGCAACAAATTTAGTCCAGTCAACTAGGGGTCAAAACTGGATGGTAAAAAATTAAAATTTTGCTATTAAAGACCTTTTAGGTATTTCTGGGATTATGTACGTTATGGAAGCATTTTTTTTTTAAATGATCACTCCTATTTCAACTTTCAGCATAGTATCAATTAAATGTTTGGAGTGGAGTAGTTTTTTCTCATAGTTATTTATTTTGGTTTTTAGAAAATTGCAAAAAAAATCGAAGAACCGACACAGCTCGGTAACCATCCAGTTTGGACCCCTAGTTATCTGGACTTAATTTGTTGCTAATGACCTCTAGTATAACGCCCTTCAAGGAATACGTCAAGTTTCCTTGTCACCCTGTATAATAATTTAGACAATGTAAAGCGCCTGTCCGGGCTCGGACCTACGGCCAGTGGGCCACCACAGCTCTTAGTTTTGTATGGGACAGTTGATATTTTTTTTGCGATGACGATGTTGGTCCCATGGGGAAAGTTTTTCAGTTTGATGGTCTGTACCACATTCTTTAAAGACTTTATAATATAATATAAGAT
The DNA here is from genome assembly GCA_947507525.1 of Apamea epomidion. Taxonomy (NCBI): domain Eukaryota; kingdom Metazoa; phylum Arthropoda; class Insecta; order Lepidoptera; family Noctuidae; genus Apamea; species Apamea epomidion. The sequence continues at coordinate 3,317,712 of OX382233.1, forward strand.
TCTATAAAAAATGTCTATTCCTTGGCCCACACGTCAAGCCGCATCACCATTGTCACTAGAATCACAAGAGATTTCCGCAGCCGTATTAGGAGATTGCCGGCGCGACCCAGTTATCTAGACCCGAAAATTATTACTAAACCTAGGTCAAAGAACGCGTTCGACACTTGAAGGTCATTTTTGACCTTTGTAGAGATATTTTTTGACCTTCAGACATCGACATTTTTTGTTGGTTTTATTTCACAAAAGGACAGATTTGCTTGCGAGAATCCATTATTGTAACCTGCTGGCCATTTCTCGTAATTTAAAACGTTCAAAATCTAGTCGCAGTCTCATCTCGGTGACACACAAATATCAAAAACTTGTCAAAAATGTAGGGAAATTAGAGGTATATTTTTTTTTAAACTTTGCCCCACACTAGGAATTTCTCCTGTATCGTGGGTGCGTTTACAAACATTTAAACTCACAAACAGCCAGACCCGGAACAACTACTTATAGGCCATACAAATATTTGTTCCGTGCGGGAAGCGAACCCGCGACACGCAGCGCAGCAGTCAATCGCTTAACCACTGCGCCAATCGTGCCGTCAGATTTTGATAGATTGAGACAGATTAAACCGTGAAACTTCTTAAAATTACAAAAATTGCCCCTCTGATGTCATTATATTAGTCCATTTCAATAATTAACTGATCGGTGCTTGTAACTTTAAGGACTGTTTAATAACACGAAATAATTTTATCCGAGGAATAATTTTGAATTTTTGACAGTTCTTCCATACAAAATCTGTCAGACATCAAATTTATTCCAAGAATAAAAATCATCTGTCGATTGAAAAACCAGCCCTTAGACTTACAATTACCTATACACAAGTTTAAACCTTAATATAGTCCTAAAATGTAGGTACCTACACTATCCAGTTTATAGCAAAGATATATCATAATTATTGTGTTAATTAATATTAATGATGAATACTTGTATCTCTATTATTTTAATCCCAACTTTGAAAGATATTACAAAAAGATGTTGGCAAAGAATAAAATACTATTATGAGCGTCCATTTTCCCACTTAAGTTATATAATTAAACCAGTTACACTAAGCATAATACAATAACCCAGACTGTTAATGAAGAAAGATCCTTTTATTTCTTTCAAAGAACAAACGTTTTTATTAATTAATGTAATGTCTTGAAGCCGATCTAGGAATTGGATACAAAAGACAGAACAATAAAAGTATAGAAACTTGGAAAACAATGGGTAAGTACAAGAGCTGTACAGCTATAGATCATGCTGTAATATTATTTAAGTGACGGCAGTCTGACAGTTAAAGAACAGCTCATACAGTAAGGATTTGTAGTTTGACCGAAACTGCTGTACCGCGCCTTAGTACCTATAATCTAGACGCATAACCATAATTAGTCTATAACGTTCCCACGGCTGAGGCACAGGCCTCCTCTCGGTGAGAGGGAGTGGGCTGTAGTCCATCACGCGGGCCCAGTGCGGGTTGGCGGATGTTACACGTCTTCGAATTTTTGGTTCTAGTGAACCAAAAACGAAAAACATGGAGAGGATGTTTCATTATTTTTAAATTGTTGATATAATTTATGTAATTCAAATGTAATTTATATTAGTGTGTATACTGTGATTGTGTAATTTTGTGTGTAAATTCAGATACAAGCTACTTGTTTAGGAATAAATGACTATGACTATTTCCTTCACCATTTTCCAGAGCAGTGGTGATGAAGTAACTTATGTACACAAAGTAAAGCACCTGTCGGTGTTCTACAAGTCGTTCCAGGATAGGGTAGGATTCTTGGTTTGCTCACAATGTTTTCCTTCACCGTTTTCAGAGCAGTGGTGATGAAATCAATTGTCTCATGTACCTCAGCTGCACTTATCCGGAAATTCCGGCCATTCGTATGGTAATGTTTTTTCCTGTTGTTCATAATGTCCATCTCACTGACACTGAAGATAGATTGGACCACAGAACATGGGAAGCTAGGTACTCTCTTGCTATGTGTTTGTCGATTGGACAGTGTAACGTCTGTGGTACGTTTAAGTGACACCTGGCCCAGCTGTCTGGATATTAGTTCATAGTGAAGACTGCGAATGATGAATCATTCGACACAGATTGAGTAAATATATATTTTTTTAACTTTTGCATGCCGTAAGGTAGAGTGTGTTGGAACCGCTTTTAAAATGTTTACATCTTATTTTGTACCCACATTCTTTGCAAAAGAAATGATTTCTGATTTCAGATTTAATTACGTAAGTTGGTGACAGCAGAAGTAATATAATCAGCGCCGTGCAAGCTTATTAAGTTCATTAGAATATGAATATATTAAAGTATGTCTCATTAGTGATAGTTGAGCTCATATTTAAGTAGGTATTCGTGTAGGACTTGTCTCTTTAATATGTTATTGTATTTATGGTGCTTATGGTGAAATAAACATTTTTTCTTTCTTTCTGATAATAATAACAACCAATAGCCTATAGCTGTCCAGCTGTGTGTCAAAGGCCTTTTTCTCCATATCCTACTTCCTACTATATACCTATTATTCTACTAATATTACAATCGTGAAAGTTTTTGAGGATGGATGGATGGATAGATGTTTGTTACTCTTGCACGCAAAAGCGACCAAACGGATTTAGATGTAATTTGGCACACAGATGGTTTATAACCAGGATACTTTTAATCTCGTTATTCGCTAGTAACATCATATGCAATGAAATAACGTTATATTCAGACGTTCATACACTCCATTTCAATAACGCAAATTCATTAGTATAGCAATCGAAATATATTTCAACATACAGAGTCTCACAGAGTAGGTATAATCACAGTCCGCAAAATGAATAACCATTGAAGTGAAAATTATTAATCTATCTATATTATAAATTAAACTGAAAATGATGGAACAGTTGGACCGATTTGGCTATTTTATTTTAAAATGTTTGTAATGGTCCGAATCAGGTTTTTAGGGAAAAAAAAGGTGATTTTCAAATAATCAGCCTATAACGCTCCCACTGGTGGGACACAGTCCTCCTCTTGGTGGGAGCGAGTGGGCCGTTATCCACCACGCGGGCCCAGTGCGGGTTGGTTGATGTTACACCTCTTCGATTTTTTAGTTCTAGTGAATTAAAAACGAAAAATATCGTGACGAAACGGGTAGTACTGAAATACCCGTTTCCTCACGATGTTTTCGTTCACCATTTTCCAGAGCAGTGATGATGAAGTAATTTACACAAAGTAAAGCGCCAGTCGGGTTCTACAACTCGTCATTCGCGGCCGGTACCATTAGACCACCACTCTATTACTATGAACACTTACAATTTACGAAACGCCATTATTGTTCACAGAAAACATAACAATTAATGCCATATAAAATCAGAACATTACGTACAAATCAACCCTACATTTTAAGGAAAGGGTAGGTAGAAATAAAATGCCTCTGGAGCCGTAAATTAAGGTGATGTCAGGTTGACCTTGAAATATGATAAATACGTGGGATGGGTCAAGTGAAACCTTTGCTTGCTGACAGCGTACTGACGTGTATTCATAAAATAACATGGCGGGTGTGTGCCGCAAGCACACATATATAACATTCCTCCCCTTAGTTAAGATACACGTCAATAGAGAACATAATAACAATTGTCTTAACCTGAAAGTACTGTCTATAATTAACCACAGGGCGAGTGCGTTTAGACCGAGAGGCGGTTGCCAGGGTACTACTGTGAGACCCTTGTGTGGGCTCTGCTGACTGTACGGTAGGTTCTAGATCAGGCAAAGTCTCCTGGAATTCGTCATCATCCGACCGGTCCGAACCTGGTATTATCATAGATGACTCATACGAATCACCACCCGGAACAGCCTGGTCATGGCTGTCATGAAGCTCAACTCTCCTTTCCTCCTCCGCGAAAGGTTGCGTGTCCTCAGTTGGTGCTCGACCGACATCGGGTGATGAGTCATCGCACTGGATCTCCATGTCTATATCCGCGTAGTCATAATGCGCGCTATAATAGCCCTTGTACGCCACTATTTGATTTTTATGCTTTTTAAAAGTCATTGAAGTGATATTGTCTGTTATTATATACACGATTTTGCCAACTTTCTTTACAATTGTACCCCGACACCATGTAAATTTACCGTTTGTTGTATATGACGGAGAAGGTACGTCTGTGTCTCGTTAGCATCAGGCATATTTTAATTACTGTGGGCGTACTATGGGTAGTGTTGGTTATAACACGATAGAAAAACGGTTTACAGTTCAAATCAGATTATAATTTACGAACAAGTTTGTCACACTAGCAAATCACACTCACATAACTCAACGATACGGAACGCGACAGTTTCTAACACATGTTGTCCGTACGATGTCCAATGTTTCGATGATCCTGAGAGCTCTGCTCACACCGTTCTTGTAGCTGTAGCTCTCGTCCCCCCACGAACTCAGGCTAGACTCTGTCGAGCGCCACGAGATGGCGCTGGCGTTCCGAATAAACGAATAACTCCGACACGGCCATCCTGCTGGACACACGTCCTCGTGTGTTAATCTGTAAAGAAACATACCCGCAAAGTATCACATAGCTCGGTCACTCCTAACCACATTTGGTACAGGCAAAAACACAATGAAAACTCGAACAAACTAACAATAGTAGAGTTCAGAGCATTACCCACTATTTGATTCCCAAATCTCAAGATTACAATCAAAATAATCAACTAAGATGCATGTGTCTCATACTATCTAGTAACCTCCAGTTACTCAACTCGTCAAATTCATTTGCGCATCCCCCTCGGATCGCCAAGTAACTCCTGGACTTTATGGTTTCTCACGAAACCCCACACAACACACACAACTTAATCTCTACTCTGTTTCATCAACAAAACTATTACTTGACTTTCTTCAAATTGGTTAGTAATACTCTGACCCAAACTATCATCGATAACAAAAGATTCTTCTAAGCCTTAGTAATAATTGGTCAGAAACTATATCAACTAACTCGTAGATTACATACAACGCTCATGGCCCGGCTGCCGTAGCAGCTAGTGACACTCATGCCACCCATATCGTCATCACCTCTTGTGATACGACCAACACCCATCACTTCACATAGAGTCTACGACTCCCAGGTTAATACAAGACCAACACAACAATAGTCTCTTTTGAGACCCAGGTCCCCGCTGCACCACCAGCTGCCCATCGCCCCCTGAACAACTCACATCTGAGTTGCAGTTACGAGTACAGACAAGTGCGTACAGTGTGACCTAATAGCCATGGTATGTGCTCTACTACTCGGTGGAGGAACTCTCCTCACCGTCTTCTACGTTTAACTCGTTAGGAACTCTGAGCGTACTTATACGTACGCATAGAGTTGAAGGCTTTTAGAGTATTGATTCAACCAGAGTAATGTAAACAAACTTTGATTATCTAATCATAGCGTAAATCATTAACCAGACCCATGTTAACAAATTTTGATTATCTAATCATAGCGTAAATCATCAACCAGAGCCATGTAAACAAATTTTGATTTTCTAATCATAGCGTAAATCATCAACCAGAGCCACGTACCATGTGCCATGTACCATGTATCGTTATCTACATTAACAATAATTTTTATCACTAAGAGCCTTAGACATCTGGAAACCCACACACGAGTAAACCACTCTAACGCCACGGCTCTCCAGCCGACCAGCAATCGCATTGCTTACACACATCCAGCGCATAGATCTATGTGAATCACCCTGTGACACCACACAACTTTACTACGGCCGATAGAGAAGCCCTACTCGCGTGCTTCCCATAATGTAGGCTTACTCATCACCACTGTGATCACTATCTACTTCGACTGGTATATGACCTACTGGCATCTTTCTTTACCTATCGTGAGCATACTTGTAAGGTTAGGATTTAAAACTTTTAACGTATAGCGATTACCCACCAAAACTTCCGCTACCTTAAACGGACCTCTGAACTTCCGATCTAACTTAGTCTTATAATGTGATTTCACTCTTCGTTTTCTAATAACACGAAGTCGTCAACCGACCATTTTGTTATAGCTGCCTTTGTTCCATCAAATCTAGCTTTCTGTTGTTGACCGATTAAAACTGAATTTATTACAAGAGCTTTATGCAATGAAAACTCTGTCGCAGGCGTGTTAATCGAAAAGCCTAGGTTTAATATTTCACGTATTTTCATAATATTACTTTGCAAGTAAATTTCGGGTAGAAATGTAATAAAATCTCAAGTTGTTGCTCACTAATTGCAACGCTACATATGATTCGTTCTGTGCTGAATACACATGTTTGAACATTTGCCACTTAATTTGTCTGCACAACTCGCTTTTACTAACGAGCATTTAGCACCATAATCGTAAACAAAACAATACAGCTCACTTTTATTTTCCAATGTGTCTGAGGGTAGTTGTACGACGTCCACTCGCCGTTCACGACTTCCAGCACGTTGTCTACCATCCGCTTGGCTTGGCTGCCACTACTCGTGCACCCGGCTGCGATATGTCCTGGTTTCCCTCACTTGCAGCACACTAAAGGCTTCGCTCAGATTCTTAAAGTCGCTCCATGTCGTTCCTTGGTATGCTATTTGCGATAGTCACGTTGATGCTGCTCCTTTGTACGTCTTACTGATGGCCACATCAAGTTGCACACCTTGCAGTGAATTTTCGGCAAAACACTAATCAGCTGTTGTGCACTGTTATGTTATGTTACGTTGGCACACGCCTCCTACCGCGTATACTAAACACGGGAACGGGATACGTCGAACTCAAACGCCGGTTAGAGACAGTCTTTTTTTTTTCAAACATGGCGGTAGGCGCAACAGTCGCGTCACTCGGCAAAGGTATTCTGCATACAGCCTATGTCCAAAACAACATGTACCAAGGTCGCGCATCCGTATCTCCTTTGTCTGGGTCGAACTTGGACAGATCCACACGATTTCAACACATGTTGTACAGTTCGCATGCTTGCACTTTGTTTTTCAAATGTCAACGGTCACTTTCACTTTAAGCGTTCTCATTTTGTTCATAAACCAACACGAATCCCAGTTCTGATGACGGAGAAGGTACGTCTGTGTCTCGTTAGCATCAGGCATATTTTAATTACTGTGGGTGTACTATGGGTAGGTTTGGTTATAACACGATAGAAAAACGGTCTACAGTTCAAATCAGATTATAATTTACGAACAAGTTAGTCACACTAGCGAATCACACACTCACATAACTCAACGATACGGAACGCGACAGTTTCTAACACATGTTGTCCGTACGATGTCCAATGTTTCGATGATCCTGAGAGGTCTGCTCACACCGTTCTTGTAACTGTAGCTCTCGTCCCCCTACGAACTCAGGCTAGACTCTGTCGAGCGCCACGACATGGCGCTGGCGTTCCGAATAAACGAATAACTCCGACATATATTTCTTAAACATTACGTGGTCTCCCTGAGAGAAACACTGTTTATTTTGGCCTCCTGATGCCTTATTCTGTGAACACTGTTTTTTATGTACAACATTAGCAAACGACGGAGATAAGGGCGACGGCACATGAGGGTTTATCAAGTCCAAGCGTGACCTGAGTTTGTGGCCGTATACTAGCTCGGCGGGCAAACTCCAGTTGTCGTATGTACTGAATTCCTAGAATCAAACAAGTTTTTTAACAGATTTTTATACGAATTCTGTACTCCTTTGACGCTAAACAAACTAGCTTTAATGCCCTTTTTAATTATTTTTACGTAGGATTCCGCCTGTCCGTTGCTAGCAGGATTATATGGCGGTGACGTCACATGCGAAATACCGTTCAGGGTACAAAAAGTCTCAAACTCACATGAAGTAAATGCCGTGCCATTGTCACTAATCAATGTATGCGGAATTCCGAACCTAGACATAAAATCGCACAATTTTTCGATTGTTGCCGCAGACGTCGACGCGTTTTTCATATTATACACTTCTGCCCACTTCGTATATGCGTCTACAATAACTAAAAATGTGTTACCGTTAATTGGGCCGAGGAAATCGCAATGTACTCTATGGAACGGATGCGGCGGATACGGCCACTGCGCGAGAGGCGTGCGCGCCGGCGCCGGCGTCGGGCGCAGCTGTAAGCACACATCACACGAATGTATCATGCTTTCCAGTTCCACATCAACCCTGGGGAACCAGAACCTAGAACGGACCTCCGCCTTTGTTTTTACTATACCTAGATGTGACCGGTGAAGTTCTGTTAGCACCATATTTTGAAGGGTTCCTGGGATAACTACCTTGTGGCCCCTCATAACACAGCCATCTTCATAAGAAAGTTGTATCCTACATAAGTGAAACGGCTTTAAGGTTACATCTACCATTTTCGTAGGCCAACCGTTTAAGATGTAATGTATCACTTTTTGCAAAGTTGCATCTTTATGAGTTTGTTCGCGCAACTGGTTTAGTGTTACCGGTAAATTACCTTCTACGACGAAATTAATGTACGAGGCGCGATCGGGTATGTCTTGTGCGGCGCCGCCGTCGAGCGCGCCCCCCTCCGCCGCGCGCGCCCCCGCCCGCTCGGGCAGGCTGGCTCGCGATAAAAAATCTGCACTATTGTCAGCGCTCCGAACGTATTCAATGTTAAAATTAGCCGCTCAAAAACATAGCGTATCGCTGCAGCCTGTTCGCGGATACTTCCGGTATGCCACGATACGGGCCAAAAATCGATAAAAGGGGTTTGTGGTCCGTCCGGAGGGTGAACGGTACGGCACGGCCGTACAAATACTGGTGGTGCCTGCGTACCACAAAAATGATCGCGGTTGCTTCCTTTTGGATTTGCGAATATCGTTTCTCTGCCGCGTTTAAATATCGGACGTTCGCCGTCGGCGTCGATCTGCGACAATATCGCCCCTAATCCAGCTGGTCCAGCATCTACAGTGAGCACCAATTGCGCAGCCGAGTTAAAATGGGCTAATACCTGTTCTGAAGCCAGACATTCCTTAATGGTGTCAAACGCTTTATTATGTTCTTCTGACCAAACCCATTTAACTTCCTTTTCCAGTAAATCATATAGCGGTTTTAATATGCTAGACGCGTTGGGGACAAAATTCCTATAATAATGTTGCGCGCCACAATTAATGCCTGATGATGGTGACATTAGTTACCACTAGCGCCATCTAGTTTCTAGTAGAAGAACTTATTAGTTCTTCACTAGCGCCATCCATTATCGATTGGCTGAACTTACTAGAACTATCGACATCTGGTCAGTCGGGGTCGGTATGTACTCGAACATTCTAGATGTTTCTACAATAGAAGATTCTGGAATTATCTGCGGCACTATATAAGGCCGGGACTAGCCGCGACTAATCAGACTTGGTTCTGCGATAGAAGCGAATACATCGAAAGCGATCTTCAAGTGCGACTTAAGAGCGATTGTGTTTTATAAATAGTGTGTGTTTGAGTTGCTATTAGTGTTCTTTAATTAAAGTGTAACTTTTGGTAATTTTTATCGGCAGTTTTTATTGTCACGAACCCGAAGCTCGTAACAATTGGTGTCAGAAGCAAGGATTAAAATCATGCCGATTTTACCCAAAGACGACACGGAGGGTATCCGTACCCGGAGTCAACGCCAACAGGAGACGGACCAGAGACGTTTTGGTGGAGCTATGCCGCAGAGGTCGGAGGGCCAGCTACCAACCACGGAGGCCGACCCGTCCGCAGCAGCCCCAGCATCAGCAGCACCAGACTTTGCTGCACTGATGATGATGCTGCAGGAGCAGTCCCGCCGACAAGAGGAACAGGCTCGTCGGTTGGAAGAACAGCTCCAGCGGGACAAGGAGGAACAGGCTCGCCGACAGGAGGAACAGGCTCGTCGGTTGGAAGAACAGCTCCAGCGGGACAAGGAGGAACAGGCCCGTCGGTTGGAAGAACAGCTGCTGCGTGACAGAGAGGAACAGGCCCGCCGACAGGAGGAACAGGCTCGTCGGTTGGAACAACAGCTCCAACATGATAAGGAGGAGCAAGCGCGCCGCCAGGAGGAGCAAGCGCGCCGCCAGGAGGAGCAAGCGCGCCGCCAGGAGGAGCAAGCGCGCCGCCAGGAGGAGCAGATGCTCCTTATTAAGGACCTTCACGCTACTTTTGGGAAAGACATGAAGGAGGTGAAGGATAAGGTTGCTCAATATGACAACCGCCTGTCGGAAGCTGAAATCCGGATCGACCAAGTGAATAATCGGGTTGACAACGTGGTGGCCGACGTAAAGAAAACCGTGATGGCTGACGTAAAGAAAACGCTGGATTACCTTAAGGTTGGGGATGGAATCGCAGCTCCCGTAGCTACAACACCTTCGCTACGTGGATTCAAAGTGCCACCGTTCGACGGAACTTCTTCCTGGTCGGCCTACAAAATCCAGTTTGAGGCTGTCATGAAGGCGAACGGTTGGAATAAAAGTCAGGCCATGACTGCCCTCACCCTAGGCCTGCGCGACCAGGCCTTAACTGTTCTGGAAGCTCTCGGTAAGGAAGTGACTTACGAGCAGCTCCTTGAGGCATTGGAGGCTCGGTATGGCGACGCTCACCTGGAACACGTGTTTCGTGCGCAGCTCAAGGATCGCGTGCAACGCAGTAATGAAAACCTGCAGCAGTGGGCCCTTGAAGTGGAGAAGCTGGTGCGTAAAGCTTACCAGTCCGTACCTGCGCTTATTGATGGGAACCTGGTGCAGGCATTCATCGACGGCATCCGCGACCTTGAAGTTAGAGCTGCTGTGAGGCTCGGGCACCACGGGACGCTTAAGGACGCCTTGGCCCATGCACTGGAGGTGGAAGCCGTGCGACAGGATCATCGCTCCCATCGCGTCAGGGAGGTTGCAGCGGCTACAGTTCGCGACCGCAATAAAGGGTACAGCCCTAGGTGCTACGGCTGTGGGGAAAGGGGCCACCTTCGATCCAGTTGCCCCAAGCGAACTGCAGAAAGAGAAGACGGCCGATCTCCAGAGGGCAGTGCAGCTAACAGCACCGCCCAGCACCAGCAGCAGGGAAACGAGTAATAGCCAGGACTGCGGGGCGGGTGCTGGCTGATGTTCAAAGAGCCCCAAGGGTTTCGATCACACAAACCCAAGACGGGAACAGCCTAATCATCAAGGGCGAGGTCAACGGAACGCCGTGTAAGCTGACCATAGACACTGGAGCCACTCGCACGGTTGTCAGTTCCCAACTCATAAGACGGTCCCTTGGGGACTCCGCATACAACCGGGAACACATTAATTTGGTAACAGCCACCGGTCAGCGCATACCCGTCCATGGAGAGAAGAAGATGGGGTTGAAGCTAGGCAACAGAATCTACCTGCATAATGTCATCGTGGCTGATATAATGGACGATTGCATCCTGGGCCTTGACTTTATGAGGAAGAATTGTTGCGAAATTGACGTCAAGCAGGGTGTTTTGAAATGTGGACAAGAGGAACTTTTCGTGGAAGGAGCGTTACCAGGGAACGTGTACAGCCTTAAGAAGATTGTTCTTCCGCCGAGATCGGAAACGATTGTGCCGGTTAGTCTTCCTCGGAATCCTGGGCAAACTCATCGTTGTGTACTCGTGGAAAGGGTAGACAATGACCTACCATGGAAAGTGGCACGAACTTTGGTCAGAACCACCGACATCTCAGGGGTACGTGTGCTGAACCTTTGTGATCAGGAACAGGTTATAGAAAAAGGCACACTAGTTGGTACTTGCGAGGAAGTGGATTGGTTGCGTCGATGCCAATATCTATCGACTGGGACCCTCAGCAAGGATGCACAAATGAGAGTGACCACACTTCTAGAAGACTGCCGCAGCGCTCTGTCCCAAAATGAAATGGTCAAGGCGAAGAAAATGTTACTTAAGTATGCCGATGTTTTCTCGTCAAACGATGCTGACATCGGGAGGACTGGCTTAGTTCAACACAAAATAAACACAGGAGAAGAATTGCCCATCCGTCAGCGGCCAAGGAGATTGCCGGTAGCACGTGACAAGGAAGTGGAAACCATGATTGAGGGAATGGTGAAGGATGGTGTTATTGAACCTTCATCTAGTCCATGGTGTTCACCTGTAGTGCTGGTTAGAAAGAAGGACGGCAGCATGAGGTTTTGTGTTGACTATCGTCGTCTGAACGACGTTACGAAGAAGGACAGCTATCCTTTGCCAAGAATTGATGACACGCTGGACATGCTTACTGGAGTAAAGTGGTTTAGCACGCTGGACCTGAAAAGTGGCTATTGGCAAGTTGAAATTGATCCTAAGGACAAGGAGAAAACTGCATTCTCGACAGGAAAGGGTCTGTGGCAATTTAAAGTTATGCCGTTTGGATTATGCAATGCTCCGGCAACGTTTGAAAGGTTGATGGAACTTGTACTTACCGGGCTTATTGGCGATGCTTGCCTGGTCTACTTGGATGACATCATCATCGTAGGCCGAACGTTTGAAGAACATCTTCAAAACCTGGAACGCGTGCTCATGAAGATCCAGGGGGCCAACCTCAAGTTAAGTCCGAAGAAGTGTTCACTATTCAAACGACAAGTTAGCTTTTTGGGATATGTAGTGTCTGAAGAAGGTATCCGCACGGATCCAGAGAAAATCGCCACTGTCAAGGATTGGCCAATTCCAAATGACAAGACGCAGGTCAGAGCATTTTTGGGTTTGTGCTCCTATTATCGGCGATTTGTCAAGAACTTTGCAGATATAGCCAAACCCCTGCATAAGCTAACCGAGGAGAAGCGACATTTCTGCTGGGATGAAAGTTGCGACATCGCATTCCAGGAGCTAAAGGATCGTCTGTGCAAAACACCAATTTTGGGATACCCTGATGCAGGCAAGGAATTTATAGTTGACACAGACGCAAGCGACATAGGACTTGGCGGTGTATTGTCTCAGCGGAATGGCGATCAAGAGTTTGTGATAGCATACTTCAGCAAGTCACTGTCGAAACCTGAAAGGAACTATTGTGTTACGAGACGGGAACTGCTTGCTGTGGTAAAGTCATTGCAGCACTTTAGCAAATATCTTCTGGGGCGGAAATTCCACTTGCGAACTGACCACGCTGCACTGAAATGGCTATTGCAGTTCAAAAATCCAGAAGGTCAAGTTGCGAGATGGATTGAACTACTGCAGGAATACGACTTCGTGGTCGAACATCGCAGCGGAAAATCTCATGGCAACGCAGATGCATTGTCAAGAAGACCTTGTCCTGAAGACTGCAAGCATTGTACTAGGCAAGAAAGTAAAGAAGTCGTACCTGTGAGGATGCTCAAGACAGACCTCAGCAACGAGTGGAAGGAAAGCCTACAACGTGCACAGCAGGAAGATTCGGACATCAAGCCGATTCTCGAGTGGATGAAGGCCAGAGCTCCTAAGCCCAGGTGGAGCGACGTCTCAGCAATGAGTTCGATCACAAAAAGCTATTGGGCCCAATGGGACAGCTTGGTGATTCAGGATGGAGTCCTGTGCCGTAAATGGGAAAATGCTCGGGGAGACAGCTGTCATTTGCAAATGGTTGTCCCTAAAGCTCAAGTTCCGGATGTTCTACAGCTGTACCATAATGGTTGTTCAGGAGGTCATCTGGGAGTAAAACGGACTCTACTGAAGATACGAGAACGGTTTTACTGGGTCCACTGCCGAGACGATGTCGAGGACTGGTGTCGCAAGTGTACAAGTTGTGCAGCTGTAAAGGGACCTCAGACTCGTAGTAGAGGTGCACTGAAATTGTACAATGTTGGCGCACCATGGGAGAGGATAGCCCTTGACGTAGCGGGGCCGTTTCCGGAAAGTGAAAGTGGTAACAAGTATTTCATGGTTGTGATGGATTACTTTACTAAGTGGCCGGAAGTCTTCGCCATCCCAAATCAAGAAGCTTCGACAGTTGCAGATAAATTAGTTTATGAAGTCTTCTGTCGGTTTGGAGTACCTTTAGAGATTCACAGTGATCAAGGAAGGAATTTTGAGTCCCAAATATTCCAGGAAACTTGTCGAGTTATGGGTACTCATAAAACAAGAACTACTTCTTACCACCCACAATCGGATGGAATGGTGGAACGATTCAATCAGACATTGGAGAGGTACCTAGCAAAAGTTGTGGAAAATCGGCAACGAGATTGGGACAAGCACATACAACCGTTTTTGTTGTCATATCGAAGCGCTGTTCACGAAAGTACATCGGTGACACCAGCTTTCGCAAACTTTGGAAGAGAATTACGGCTGCCTGCAGACCTGATCACCGGAATACCACCTGATGCCCCACGCAGTATAACCGATTATGCGAATCACTTGCGGAACAAAATGAATGACATTTATGAGCACGTCAGACAATCGGGCCAGCAAATGTCTGAAAAGATGAAAACCCGTTATGACCGCAAAATTAACAGTAAAGGGTTCGACGAAGGTTCACTAGTGTGGTTGCACAATCCAGTCCGCAGCAAAGGGAAATCTCCTAAGCTTCAAGCTAAATGGGATGGACCGTACCGGATTGTGACAAAGATCAATGACGTAACCTACCGGATACAGAAAGGTGCAAGAGGTACTCCTAAGATCGTCCATGTGGATCGATTGGCGCGTTATTATGGAGCCGATAATGCTCGAGACGAGCATGTCTTAGGAGGGGGCAGTGTTGCGCGCCACAATTAATGCCTGATGATGGTGACATTAGTTACCACTAGCGCCATCTAGTTTCTAGTAGAAGAACTTATTAGTTCTTCACTAGCGCCATCTATTATCGATTGGCTGAACTTACTAGAACTATCGACATCTGGTCAGTCGGGGTCGGTATGTACTCGAACATTCTAGATGTTTCTACAATAGAAGATTCTGGAATTATCTGCGGCACTATATAAGGCCGGGACTAGCCGCGACTAATCAGACTTGGTTCTGCGATAGAAGCGAATACATCGAAAGCGATCTTCAAGTGCGACTTAAGAGCGATTGTGTTTTATAAATAGTGTGTGTTTGAGTTGCTATTAGTGTTCTTTAATTAAAGTGTAACTTTTGGTAATTTTTATCGGCAGTTTTTATTGTCACGAACCCGAAGCTCGTAACAATAATTTACCAACCCCAAGAAAGATTGCAGCTGATTTACGTTCGTGGGTACCGGCGCTTCTACCATAGCCTTGACTTTGAGCGGAGATTTGTTTAGGCCGTCTTTATTAATTACGTAACCCAGACAATCGACTTCATCTTTAAAAAACTCACACTTCTCCCTTTGCAGTGTGAGGCCTGCGTCTTGTAATCTTTTCAGCACCTCATTGAACCTAAGCAAGTGCTGTTCCGTGTTTTCGCCGGTGACGAGCACGTCGTCCAGCAGACACAGAGTGCCCGGCGCGCCTGCTAACATACCTCCTAGCCTACCTCCTACCTAGCTCTCCGTGGGCCGCTGAAATAAACTCGGTGCTGAACAAAGACCAAAAACCATTCTTATATATCTGAAAATTCCACGATGCGTATTGATACAAGTTAACTCCTGCGATTTCTCATCTAACTCAAACTGATTGTACGCATTTGACAGGTCTAATTTTGTAAATTGTTGGCCGCCGTGCAATTTCGCAAACAACTCGGTTATTGTAGGCAAAGGATACTGATCGACAACCAGCTGTTTATTTATACCTGTCGAAACGATTTCAATTTCGGGAGTTCAACTTAAATTTGAAGTTGACAGCGGAAAAATAAAGTTTTTTGCTGTTGATTTTTCGGCAAACGATAGAAAATATACTAGTTTTCGATTTTCACAGCCGCATAATATATTTCGTGTTTCATTACGCGTGTTGGAGATTTTTGAGAAAGATGAATGTATAGGAATGCAATATGGTTGAGAGTAGTATTTGTTCCTTTGCAAATTTCGTTCCGAATACAATTGCGAGTCAATTCGATACATTCGCGTTTCAGTTTTCACGTTTCGAAATAGAAGTACCGTTTTGGATACTGTTTTGGGAATTTGTAAATATATTTTTTTATAGTATGTAAGATAAATAGTCTTTAACTTTATTTTCTAGGTAAGCTATTATTATTATCTCAAAGACGTAATCTTTTTTAAGTTTTTGAAATAGGTCTGCGAATTCAAAAGATGGGCGACTAGCTTCGTATTTCTGACTTTCTTGACAATTCAAAAGTGCCTGTAAACGATTGAAGTAATTAAAATAAATGCGGTCTAGGTCTAATAAATAAGGTCGAGTTTAATGAGACCAAATCTGATTATATTCTGAATAACAAAGACTAAAGGTAACATTGCAGGAATATTTTCAATCTTATCAAATGAAAATATATTTCGTTATAATATCAAAAGTTATTTATTTATTTATTATTATTCCCAACACAACTGGCACAATATTTTTTCCATTACAGCGTATCACATGTAAAGTAATTTTTGTGAAATCACTATAGAACAAGTTATTCAAATTAGGCTGAGAATCAGCACTTTTCGAATGTCAAAATTACGTAACACTGGCCCCCAAAACGCCCGCCCTTCTATTACATAATTCTGATAAAATAACAAGTAAATAAACCGAAATTATTCTAAAAACTTCATACCCCACCAAGGTTAAATACCGCAAAAAACATTTTCTAATTCACAAAATATTTAATTTGAACTCATTACACCTTCGTAACCTACTCACGCGTGTGCCAAAATTGAGAAATATTGGGAACGACAGTTGAATTTAATATACGAGCAAAAAATAATGAGTAGGGACGGCGCCTTTTTTTCACAGAGTATTATTATAAGATATTTCATGCCAAACTCTAAGCTGCCGACAATGTCTATGTCACTTATCATTAAATTGTTGTTACCTTCTTTTTTATACTGTTTTATACCGTTCTTCAAAAAATGATGATCCAAAGACACAAGGTGAATTGAAAGAGAACAGTGGTGGCCCAATGGTAACGGCCATGGCATACGAAATGTAGGTCGTAAGTTCGAACCCAGACAGGCGCTTTACTTCGTGTAAATTATTTCATCAACACGCTCTCAAAACGGCGAAGGTAAACATCGTGAGAAACCGGCGTGTCTTATAACCTAAAAATTCGAAGACATGTGACATCTACCAACCCGCACTGGTGTAAATTATTTCATCAACACTGCTCTCAAAACGGTGAAGGTAAACATCGTGAAAAACCGGCGTGTCTTATAACCTAAAAATTCGAAGACATGTGACATCTACCCACCCGCACTGGGCCCTCGTGGTGGATTACGGCCCACTCCCTCTCACTGAGGGGAGGCCTGTGTCCCAGCAGTGGGAACGTTATAGGCTGATTATGATGTTATGCATAATTTAGGTCTTTGTTGCCAATAAAAAAAAATTAAAATCCATTTTAAAAATTATTTTGATTTTTAATAAATTTTTAAAAAAATCTGTCGTTTTTTCACAAATCCGATGGGAGTTCATATTGATGAGTATAGGGATTTTCAGTTATTTCAATTAACATAATCAGTTTGTAACGTTCCCACTGCTGGGAGAGAGAATGGGCCGTGAGCTGCCACCCGGGCCCAGGGCGATTAGATGTCCATGTCTTCGACCACTGTTCTCTTTCAATTACACCTTGTATAACATTTTCACATGTTTGCCAACACTTAGACGTAGTCTTCATAACCATACTAAATATATACATAAACTCACGCCATCTTCTCATGGGGGTAGGCAGACACTACACAACACCACCTGCTAAGATCCGTACATACTTTTTTATCATACATCTTAGTCTTTAATTATTATTACCTACTAATTATTAACTACACAGAAACCATATTAATTAATTCAACACATCATTTGTAGCCACGAGACATGAAATAATGAAACAAAGAAATAATGAAGCAAAGGTTTTACTTATTTCAAGATCACGCAATCTAAAGTTGTTCTAGTTATTAAATAATATTCCAATTGAAATATAAATTAACTTAAGTGTATCATCTGGTTATGATTTCTCATGATAAATTAGCCAATTTATTTGAGTAAATTACTTTTGGTGTCCTAGAGGCAACTGAAGAATACTTGGGCAGAGGCAAAAAAAATTGGGCAGTGTTCGGGCACGTGTAACTACCACCATATCTTATTATTGAAAATAATCTGCCTGTCATGCTAGTTAGGTACGCTAATAAATATTACGAAGAATATTCTCAATACCTACGCGGTTAAAAAATATGAAATATATTTTTTATTTTTTCCGTTGGTTAAAATAATTATGAATAATATTATTTATTATAAATATTTTTCCGGTGATCAAAATAAATATGAATAATAATATAATTTATTAAAAATAAAATTATTATAATATTTTTTCCTTTGGTTCATAATCAGCCTATAATGTTCCCACTACTGGGACATAAGCCTCCTCTCTTCGAGAGGGAGTCGGTTATAATCCACCACGCGGGCCCAGTGCGGGTTGCTAGATGTCACATGTCATCGAATTTTTGGTTCTAGGACATGCCGGTTTCCTCATGATGACGTTTTCCTTCACCTTTTTAAGAGTAGTGATGATGAAATTATTTACACAAATTAAAGCGCCTGCCTGGGCTCGAATCCACGACCTACAACACGTAAATCGGGGCCTTTACCACTGGACCATCACCGATCTATAATAATTATTAACTTTTTAGTTAAAATTTATTTATGTACGGTAGTAGTCATTACTCAGCGACACATTAACACCCAATTTCTGGAAGCCTTAAGTAAAGAAAGAAAGAAAGTCTGTATTGAGTTATTGAAAAAACCTATACAATGTACATATAACTGAATTAATTCATATTATGGAAGTAGTTTCTTCAGAATCGTTTACTGGATCGATTTCTGTAATTTTTAATATAGGTACAAAAAAGTAAGTTTGGCATATACAAAAAAATTAAATAAAATGGGTCGTAGAAGGAATATATAATAGGACGAAGCGGGAATAAAATTATTAAAATTATATTTTGGGATGAAGGAAGCATATTGTTTGGGACGACCCAGGATTTTTTTATGTAGGACATAACTCAGTGGGCCTAGCGAAGAATAAATATTTTTTTTATTTCAAAAATATGTGAACTGCGTAAATTACAGTCACACTTCCGCAGTACAGTCAAAACAAATCAAAATGGACAAAGTACTACACAACACCCTTGTACGTGTGCGACTGTGTGTATACGTGTGTAGTAATGTGACAGCAATTTTCTGCCACAATCAGTATACTAATTGAATAAACAATGTTTTATACAGAATAGCAAAAATTCTGTGTATCTATTGTGATTATAACATAATATTCTAATTTGGGTTGTTTGGTGGTGTCCGTTAATTCCGGGAAATGTTGTATTATGTTTAGAAATGGACTGGTATAAAATGAAAAACAAACGCCGGCTGCCGCTGAAAACCAGCGCTTGGGCTCTGTCTCGTATAGGGTCTTAGCATTATGCTGAGCGATGGCCGTTTTGCGTGAATGTGACGCATGTTTACCCCCAACTTGTTTTTTTTGTGTGTTTGTGCCATTTTTTCATGCGTCATGTTTGCCGCAAATAAATGCATTTTCTTTCTTTCTTTCTTTCTTTCCATTCTACTTCCTACTATCCTACTTACTAATAATACTACACTTACTAATATACTAATCCTATCCTATCCTATAATCCTATTTAATATTATAAACGTGAAAGTTAGTGAGAATGGATGGATGTTTGTTACTCTTTCACGCAAAAACTACTGAACGGATTTTGATATAACTTTACAGTAATATAGCTTGTACATCAGAATGACACATAGAATACTTTTTATCCCGATATGACATGGGATCGACACTAATGCGGGTGAAACATCGGGGTGCTGCTAGTATATTAATGTACGAATATTTTATAATGTTATTTCCTTCCTACGGCTGCCCTTGACCCCACAAAGAAACAAGTACCTAAGTAAAAACAAAAATTTAACGTTTTCGCTCCTCGGATCCGGGAAATTCCCCGACACGTTTGCTTCAAATTGAGACAAGTCCTTGGGGGTCAGGGCCGGGGTCGAGGGGTGCTAGGGCAGAAAACCTCCACGTGTGCCTGGGGACTGGAGTTCCCTTCTGGATACGTCCGGGGGGAAGACCAGTTTTCGGGCCGGTGCATCCTGGGGTGCGGGCAGCTATTTCTCAGTGGGATTTTTTCCCAATGAGATCTCGCTGCCCGCATGCTAATGTTCTGCCAAGAGGAACGCTCCACACAAGCCGCTATGAGGAGCAGAGCGGCTACTGTGTGGAGTAAGAGCGGGCCTGGTGTGCACTTACCCTGCCGCCGGGCAGGCAGGAGGGGATAACCCCCCCTCCTGCCACCGTTAATATCGTAGCCCCGAAGATTGTCAAGGTCATGTCTCTGACTTTTGACGGGGGTCGAGGGTCTTGGCTTAACCGCCCGGACCGCGAGGAAGATTAACCTCTATAAAAAATTCCCCAAACCTCCAAGCGGCGGCGCACCGTGAGGGAGGTAGTAAGCTTGACTAATGGGTAGCTTGGTTTAGTCGCTAGTGCGAACCACGTATTTTTGAGCAGGTACACAAAGAATATTACTCGTGGGAACAACTATGAAAAATTCTTTAAAAAACAAACCCAACACGACAGACGAAGTGAGGAGTGATGCGGGGTCGGAGTCCGACGCCGCATCTGGAGGAGGAAGCACGGGAGGCTCAGGGAGCCCTTGCCGTGATAAGGAGATGGCCGCTGCGACAACGACAGGGAAGGTCCACACTAAGCGGCCTAGGTCAGTGGACGGCCAAGGGTCGTCTTCCGACGGTGAGCTGGCCTCGGCTCGGAAGATCCCCACCAGTAGGCGGGGAGGAGCCCGAGAGCGAGGCATAGGCAGGGGGCTCACTGCTCGGGAGGCGGCAGAAAAAGCGGAGGAGCCCGCAAAGGAGGGGGGGACCGGTCGCGCGGTCGCTTTGGAATCCTCAAGCGACGAGGCGGGTGAGGTTGGCGGCCCTGAGGCGGACCGCAAGAAGAAGTTTGCGGCGGTCGTGGAGGCCGCGATCCGGGACGTGGCCCTGAAGAAGTTGCAAACTTCCAAAAACAGGGCCATAGTCTCGGCAAAGGCCTCCATAATGGCGGCAGCGGAGGCCATCCACCTCGGGCCCCCGCCGGACGAAATGTCCGAAATGCGGGCGGAGGTGGCCCGCTTGACAGCGGCCATGGAGCTCCTCCGAAAGGAGAATAAGGAGCTCCGAGCGGACCTGGCCTGGCTGCGAGCAGCCGGCCCCCAGGAGGTGCCGCAGAAGGGGGCGCAACAGGGGCGGCCAGTACCTGCTGAGGACCGGGTCCTGAACCTGGTGCGGCAGGAGCTGGCTGCCTTTCAGAGCCGGTTCTCCGCCCTGGAGGCCATCGTCCTGCGCCCCCCGCTGGCGGCGGACCGGCCGGCCTCGGGCCAGCGGAAGGCGGTATCGTATGCTGCCGCCGCGGCTGTCACAGCCACGGCCACGGGGCAAGCAGCAACACGGGCCGCCCCGAAACCCGCGAGGGCCACAGCCTCAGCCCCAACCCCAGCCCCAGCCCCAGCCCCGGCGGTGAAACGGCCGCCCCAACCGCCTCCTGCATCACCTCCGGCCGACGCCGATTGGCAGGTGGCCGGGCAGAAGAGGAAGGCGAGCAAGGCTGCAAGGGCGGCTAAAAGAAAGGAGAGGCGGCAACGGCGCAAGGAGCGAGGCGTCGCGGCTAGGCTTCGTGCCCCGAAGACCGCAGCTGTAGTGATCACACTACAGCCGGAAGCGGAGAAGAAGGGCATCTCCTACCGCGACGTGCTTGCCAAGGCGAGAGCGGCGGTTAATCTACAGGAGCTCGGCGTGGCAGAAGGCATCCGGCTAAGGGTCACTGCGACTGGTGCCCGGATGCTGGAGGTCCCTGGTGCGGCTAGCGGCCCGACTGCTGACGCTCTGGCCGAAAGGCTTAGGGCGTCCTTAGATGCGGAAGAGGCCCGAGTGTCCAGACCCACCAAGTGTGCTGACATGCGCATCCTGGGTCTGGACGACTCTGCGACGGTGGAAGAGGTGGTGGCCGCCATCGTCAGGACTGGGGGGTGCTCTGCCGAGCAGGTGAGGGCGGGCACTCTCCGCCCTGACCTCACGGGGATGCAAGCCATTACGGTGAGCTGCCCCGTGTCGGCGGCCCAAAAAATAGCCGGGGAGGGCCGAAGGCTCCTGGTGGGCTGGGTTTCCGCGCAGGTGAAACTGCTGGAGCCCAGACCTCTGAGGTGCTTCCGCTGCCATGTGGGCAGTCACGTGGGAGCTAAATGCACCTCGGAGGTGGACCGCAGCAGTCTCTGCTTCCGCTGTGGTCAGCCCGGTCACAAGGCCGGCTCGTGCAACGCCATGCCGCACTGTTATCTATGTGCGGCAGCTGGTAAGCCGGCCGATCACCGGGCCGGGAGCAAGGCCTGCGCTCCACCCGCAAAAGCCAGGGGCAGGGGCAAGCCCCCCGCCACCGCCGTCACCGCCGCAGCCGCCGCCACCACTGCCGTCGCCACTGCCGCCTCCGCTATCGTTGCCGCCGCATCCACCGCGGCTGGGCCCTCACAAGGGGATCAGGAGGGGGCTGTTATGGAGTGCCAATAATGGCCCCATTACGCCTCCTCCAGGCGAACATCAACCACTGCGCCTCCGCTCAGGATCTGTTGCTCCAGAGCATGGCGCAGTGGTCGATTAACATCGCCGTGGTCGCTGAGCCGTACTTTGTCCCGCCCAGAGACGACTGGGTGGAGGACCTGAGCGGCTCAGTGACCCTAATTTCGTCGGCCGCCGCCGGTACCCCGTCCCTCGAGGCTGTCAAGAGAGGACGGGGTTGCGTGGCAGCACGGTTCGGGGAGATAGTCGTGGTAGGGGTATACTTCTCCCCGAGCCGAACTCTCGCCGAGTTCCACAACTCCCTTGCGGAGTTAAGAGTCGTCGTCGTCGGGTTCCGTTCCCTCCCCGTGCTCGTCCTCGGGGACTTCAATGCCAAGAACTTGGCTTGGGGTTCCCGGCATACAGACACACGGGGCAGAATGGTGGAGGACTGGGCTCTGGAGACAGGCCTGGTCGTCCTAAACCGGGGTTCGGTCCCAACATGCGTGCGGATGCGGGGTGAATCAGTGGTGGACATCTCGTTCGCCAGCCCCGCTCTGTCGCCGCATGTCGTCAACTGGCGTGTCTTGGAGGAGGTGGAGACCTATTCCGACCACCGGTATATCCGGTTCGACGTCTCCGCCCAGACCTCGAGCGCGCCGGTCCGACCGGCCCTGGGTGGTCCGCGGTGGGCGCTGAAACAGCTGGACCGGGAGCTCCTCCTGGAAGCCTCGATCGTGCAGGCCTGGGTGTCACCACCGGACAGGCCTGCTGACATCAACGACGAGGCAGAGTGGTTCCGGGAGGCCATGTCCGAAATATGTGACGTGGCAATGCCCCGGGTCCGGCCCGGACGCGCCCGGCGCCAGGTGTACTGGTGGTCGCCGGAGCTGACGTCTCTGCGCGAGGCGTGCGTGGCTGCGAGACGCCGGTACACCAGGCACCGCAGGCTCCGTATCCGCCCTCCGGATACGGAAGCCGTGCAGGCGGAGCTGTACGAGGGGTACAGAGCGGCGAAGACCGCCCTCCGAGCGGAGATCTTGCGGGCCAGGGGGCTGGCCCGCGAGGAGTCGCTGGGGACTCTGAACAGAGACCCGTGGGGACGCCCCTACAAGATGGTGCGGGATAAACTCCGCCCATGGGCTCCCCCGCTGACGCAGAGTCTCCGGCCCCAGCTCGTGGAGGACGTGGTGAGCGCTCTGTTCCCTTCGCGAGGGGAACATACTCCCCCGTCCATGGCTCCGCCTCCTGCGATGCCAGATGCGGACCACACTGACGACGACGACGATGCTCCGGAGGTGACCGAGGTAGAGTTGAGAGTGGCGGTACGTAGGCTGAATGCCAGAAACACCGCCCCAGGACCCGACGGCTTACCTGGAAAAGCCTGGGTCCTGGCCTTGGAGGCTCTCGGGCCTCGACTAAGGGGGCTACTAAGCGCATGCTTGGAGAGGGGCCGGTTCCCACTTCGTTGGAAGACGGGGAAACTGGTCCTCATCAAGAAGCCGGGGCGCCCTGCGGACTCTCCGTCCGCTTACCGGCCCATCGTGCTGCTCGACGAGGTGGGCAAGCTCTTTGAAAGAGTAATTGCAGACCGCCTTGCCGGGCAGCTGGTGCGGGTGGGGCCGGATTTGGCGGAGAGCCAGTTTGGTTTCCGCAGGGGGCGCTCTACGGTGGATGCCATCATGCGCGTGCGAGCCCTCACGACGGGGGATGCTGTGGCCCGGGGTGGGGTTGTCTTGGCGGTGTCTCTAGACATCGCCAATGCCTTCAATACCCTGCCCTGGAGTTGCATCAGGGAGGCACTCGGGTATCACCGGATGCCGACCTACCTCCGTCGCATTGTCGAGGCCTATTTGACGGACAGGGCCGTCATCTACCCCGGTCACCGGGGAGAGTGGAACCGGCGAGAGATGTCGTGCGGTGTCCCACAGGGATCGGTCCTAGGGCCGCATCTGTGGGATATCGGGTACGACTGGGTGCTGCGCGACGACCTCCCTGATGGCGTCAGCGTAGTTTGCTACGCTGACGACACGCTGGTCCTGGCGCAGGGGAGGTCGCACCAGGCGGCGGCCGAAGCAGCGACACGCGGGGTTGCGACAATTGTCGAGAGGATCCGGCAATTGGGACTCGAGGTGGCATTGCACAAATCTGAGGCCATGTGTTTTCATGGTCCTCGGGACGCGCCACCGTCGGGTTCACAAATAACGGCGGGAGGGGTTCACATCGGCGTCGAGCTGACGATGAAGTACCTGGGACTGGTCCTCGACAGCCGGTGGAATTTCGTGGAGCACTTCCGACGTTTGGCTCCCAGACTGGAGCGGGCCGGGGCTGCCTTGAGGCGGCTCCTTCCCAATCTAGGGGGACCAAACGCCTCCTGCCGGAGGCTCTATGCGGGGGTCGTGCGGGCCATGGCCCTTTACGGGGCACCGATATGGGCGCGATCTTTGAGGCGGCGACCAGCCCGCCGGTTGATCGCGTCCCAAAGGGTCATGGCTGTCCGGCTCATCCGAGGATACCGCACGGTCTCCGCTGAGGCGGCGAGCCTCCTTGCCGGATTGCCGCCATGGGATCTGGAGGCCAAAGTCCTCGCCCACATATGGGAGTGGCGAGAGGAGGCAAAACGCCGGGGCGTTGCTCCGCTGCCGCGAGAAATCACGGCACAGCGGACAGAGCTCCGGCGGGATCTCATAGCGGCATGGAGAGTGCGATTGTCGCAACCCAGCGCTGGGCACGCCACAATTGCGGCGATAAGTCCCCTCTTTGAGGAGTGGCTAGAGAGGCGCCACGGCGCCCTCACCTTCCGCCTGACGCAGGTCCTCACCGGACACGGTTGTTTCGGGAGGTTCCTGTTCAGGATAAAGCGGGAGGAAACGCCAGGGTGTCACCACTGTGGGGATCGCCCGGAGGACACGGTGGAGCATACGGTGGAGGTCTGCCCGGCTTGGGCGGGACCCCGCCGTGTCCTCTTGGCGGCGATCGGCGGCGGCGACCTCTCGCGTCCGGCCCTCATACAGGCCATGGTCCGGAGCGAGAGTGAATGGGAGGCCGTCACCTCCTTCTGCGAAGCAGTTATGCTCGCGAAGGAGGAGGCGGAGCGTGCGAGGGAGAGGCAATCGCTGCACCCTCGCGCTCCTAGCCGCCGCAGGAGACGCCCTGGACGGGAGTCAACAGCCGACTCCCGGCCACCGTAGGCGCGGGCTTGCGGGCGGCGAGCTATGGGCAGCTCGCCGCCCGGTAAGGACCAGGCCCGGGTCGACGGCGCGTTGTGTTCCACGCGCGCCTCAAAGAGCTGTCAGCACGAACTGACGGGGTCCGTTAGGGCCGATGCCGCCGGGGCTGCGGGTTGTTCGAAAGAGATACCGTGGCCCCTGGCACAGGCAACTGAAGGAACACGGGTGGGTTTTAGTCAGTAAAAGTCTGACACTCCCTTCTGCTCCGCCCAGAGCGGGAGGAGTCATTTGATGATTTCCCACCCAGAAAAAAAAAAAAAAAAAAAAAAAGGGCCGGGGTCGACGATACCAATAAGGTAGATAGTAATTTCGCAAACACAAATAACTCACTAAAGATACAAAGGGTTCTATCCATACAGATTTTCGTAGTTAAGCTAAAAGCTATCATAAATTTTGGCTAATTTTTACGGCTACTTCATAAATTCTTGCCACGGTAAAATGAGATTAAGGGGAACGAAAATAAGGGATACCATAAATAAGGGCCATTAACTACTATTACTTACGGTTTGATAAATTGGCACCACCACGATTAAGCATAAGAATTAATTGAGATACTAAGTAGTTTTGCTAAAAAGTTAGAAAATTGTTTGTTATGTTTCTCTGATTTTCTTTTATGGCAAAAAAAATCTGAGCCTAGTATACACAAGTGCTTCATACTAATTATTATAACTGTTTAACTGCCCCTTTGGCCTCGTGGTTATCCGTACGCAAAATACGTACATTGACGTGGAGTTGCGGACACCAGCCCGTATTACCTATTACCTAAGTGCGACTGCTGAGCGTGGGGTCCTGGGTTTGATTCCCAGGCCGGGCAGTGTTTTTAGGTTTTTTTCATTAAGAATTTCTTAGAGTTGAGTAGCCTAGAGTTTGGGAGTTGGCGGTGTAAAACCCCCGTGCCTCGGAAAGCACGTTAAGACGTTCGTCCTGCGCCCGTTCAAGCTCCAGTCGTGTCGGATTGGGTGCCATCCCATCTGACTATGAGAGTGAGGGAAGAGAGAGTCCACGTGTGTCACGCACACACTTGTGCGCTATAATTAAATATCTCCCTTGCGGAAGGCTAGTCTCCATTGAGATTGGCCGCCATGGCTGAAATACGGTATGTAGGACTATAATTAATTGTTATGTGTTCTTCACATCCTTGCTACAATCAGGGCTATGCTTAAAATTAAAACCACAGAGTTACCCAAACATTACCTACACGAAGGATGTTTCAATAACAGACAGCCCTATCCATAGTCTGTTCTAAATTTGTTGGCAAGCGTTACACCATGTACGTTACTAATCATGTCAAATCTGTAACGTAAATACGTGGAAGTGCAACCAAACGAAAGCCAACACAGATAAGAAATAACAGAAATTTCTTGGCAAACCGAATAGTAAGTTGTTTGTTTTATTGAAACTTCAGTTGGAACAATGCCTGGCTTTATTAAAATTGTACTTTCTACTGGCCTTGTTGATAGTGGAGTAAATATTGTTTATTTGATTGGGTTCTTGACTATGAATAGACTAAGTTGCTTCTATATTTTGGATGCCGTAAGCAATATCAAGTTTTGAAAAGTATAGTCTTATCATCTTCGTAACTTATTACAATGTCTCGATTATTTGATCAATCTCATTCTCATTATGACCTCAAGAATTCCTCATTTTCTAAGTGTAGCACTTAGAATATGAGGAAATCTTAAGACCTTAAGTAATATTTTCTCATTGTTTGTCTTATTTCTTTTTAGTATAGTAATATTTTCTCATTGTTTGTCTTATTTCTTTTTAGTATTTTGTTTTGTAATAGTCTGAAATAAAGTTTTATTATTATTTATTATTATTATATTCATGTATTTATGTATATGTATGTGTGCTTATATGTATATGTTATATATTATATTTATAGTTTTAATAGGTTTATGCATATCTTTATATTTAAAATATTTATTCCTCAATTTTCATGATTGCGCCTACCATTGCTTATCTCCGCATCACCCAAAGGTTGACTGGTAGAGAATGCCTATGGCATTAAATCCGCCTCTGTACATTTGTGTGCTGGAAGTGTTAAATAGTATTAATAATAATATGTATTATCTAATTATGGAAGCTAAAATTAGATAATGAGGATTTTTTATTGTCTGTCTTTAATTTTCGTTTTCACGATTTTCATAATTAATTCAGAAAAGTCTGTCGTCATCTGCAACTATACTTACGAGATAATAGTGCGGCAAAAGAAAAACTCCATTCTTACTAACTGCTCTACTTACCCACAAGACAAAAGAAATACAACTAAAATACGAAAACAAAAAAATTGGCGAACGAAGTGTAAGTTGCCATTTGTTTTATTGAAAGTTAACTTGGAAACATGCCTAATTTTATTAGTTTGCAAGGCTCTGCCTTTTGATATACGACGTTTTGTAAATCTCCTTTAGTATTATCTCCTACATGATATATTTACGTAGATATTCCATTTAATGACTAGGTCAATGGGTATTGCTTTCCGGAAACTGTATCTGTTGCCAGATTACAGCGCTAGTTACTTCTGTATCGGATGCGGTGTAGCTATATATTTGGCGTGTCATACATTATTTTTGTGGGTGAAAGTTAAATAAATCTTGATGAAGATTTTGTTGTGGAATAATTTTATTTTTCTGGACTGCTTCGCTGTTCTAGTAGTCGTTAGAGCGACTGCTCAGCATGAGGGCCTACGTTCGGATTCCAGGTGGTATTTAGAGTGTTGTGGAATCTACAATGCCACATGCGGACTAAGAATCACAGTGACGTCACGTAAAACCTTGCATCGCACCAGCAAAGTTTATTGCGCAATTAGCATATCTATATGTAAACAAAGTGTCGTTTTGTAACCTCGTCAAATTCAAGGAGGTAACTATGCTACTGATTCTCAACACGAATCAATAACAAAATAAGTAGATAATTGTTTTTTTTTTCTAATTTTCGGAAATCGGCATGTGTGGGACACGCATTTTAAAACGCGGCCTATGTGAGACCGCACTGTAACTGCATTTTTACACACACATAAAAACGCGGCCGCTTATACGACACCATAACGCGATTCTGTTCTTTGAAAGTGGTGTATTCTGAAATACTGTCAAACTTAAATAACTAAAAAAACAAGTATGTATTCATTATTTACCAAGGATCGTAATTTTATTTAATTATTTTTGTCTTTCATAACAGCCTCCTGAAATTTGACGAGGATGCAAAACAACAGCTTGTATACAACGTCAAGACATCA
Organism: Apamea epomidion; assembly: GCA_947507525.1. NCBI lineage: Eukaryota > Metazoa > Arthropoda > Insecta > Lepidoptera > Noctuidae > Apamea > Apamea epomidion. The sequence goes on from OX382233.1 coordinate 3,346,674, forward strand.
ATCGTCTGGTCGCAGGATCCTCCCTCTTCTGTAGAGGATAAGTGAACTTTACACTCTGTTCCTAATAATGCTTAGTGTTATTGGTTTTTTTTTCCATTTTTCCATTAAGAATTTCTCAGTAGCAGCCAGAGGGGCAATTCTCGTAATTTTAAGAACGTTCTCAGTCTGATCTCAGTCTCAATCTGTCAAAAAATACGTCTAATTTCCCTACATTTTGACAAGTTTTTGACATTTGTTTGTCGCCGAGATGAGACTGCGACTAGATTTTGAACGTTTCAAATTACGAGAATAAGCCTTCTGCTGATTAATTTTGTAAATATCTCACCGTGAAGAGTTAGGTGAAGTAAGCTTAGAGTGAGCTGTCACTAGTGTCAATCCCTAGCATTAGTTGGAATGAGAGCTCACTCCACGCTCACTTCACCTAAGTTTTCACGGTGAGATGGTTACAGAACCGCACTGCTGGTGTCTGATGTGTGCCCGATTGTTGGAAGTATGCTCGCATATGGGACTTAAACATAACTGGCGTAATATGATGTAAGGTACACCTCTGCCTGGGCACGCCACAATTGGGGCGATAAGTCCCTCTCTTTGAGGAGTGGCTAGAGAGGCGCCACGGCGCCCTCACCTTCCGCCTGACGCAGGTCCTCACCGGACACGGTTGTTTTGGGAGGTTCCTGTTCAGGATAAAGGGGGAGAAAACGCCAGGGTGTCACCACTGTGGGGATCGCCCGGAGGACACGGTGGAGCATACGGTGGAGGTCTGCCCGGCTTGGGCGGGGCCCCGCCGTGTCCTCGTGGCGGCGATCGGCGGCGGCGATTTCTCGCGTCCAGCCCTGGTTCAAGCCATGGTCCGGAGCGAGAGGGAGTGGGAGGCAGTCACCTCCTTCTGCGAAGCAGTAATGCTCGCGAAGGAGGAGGCGGAGCGCGTGATGGAGAAGCAATCTCTGCACCCTCGCGCGCCTAGCCGCCGCAGGAGACGCCCTGGACGGGAGTCAAGAGCCGACTCCCTGCCACCGTAGGCGCGGGCTTGCGGGTGGCGAGCTTTGGGCAGCTCGCCGCCCGGTAAGGACCAGGCCCGGGTCGACGGCGCGTTGTGTTCCACGCGCGCCTCAAAGAGATGTCAGCACGAACTGACGGGGTCCGCTAGGGCCGATGCCGCCGGGGCTGCGGGTTGTTCGAAAGAGATACCGTGGCCCCTGGCACAGGCAACTGAAGGAACACGGGTGGGTTTTAGTCAGTAAAAGTCTGACACTCCTTTCTGCTCCACCCAGAGCGGGATGATTTCCAACCCAAAAAAAAAAAAAAAAGGTACACCTCTGCCTAGCCCTTCGGGAAATACAAGCGTGGTGTTATGTTACAAAACATTTGTTTTACTTTTATTTCGTTTATATTCTTCGATGATGTGGCTGATCATGATGAAGTACGTGACACGAACAATATAAGACTAAGTGATGGATTGTTCACACAGGATTTAATTGACGTCTCGAACTCGTTTCGTTTCGTCGTGTCTTTTTGTGTAAGTTAAAGGTCAAACAATCAATCTCACTAATATTATAAACGTAAAAGTTTGGATGGATGGACGGATGGATGGATGTTTAAAACTACTGAACGAAATCGATATTCCCGCGGGATTGAAACTTATGCGGGTGAAACCGCGGGACGCAGCTAGTGGAATATACTCGTAACTTAAAAGTATGGTAAACGTTTCAGTTTAGTTAGGAGGGCTAGGGTTAATTACATAGGTTATATCTATTGTTATTTTTCGTGTTTTTTTAAAGAAGTTTATCAGTGTTTATTATTATATTATTATTATTAACGTTAAAGTAAGTTAAAATCAACCTTACTTACAGCCGCACTCTCTGGACGACACTTAATTACATAATCATTAACCTTAACTGACCAGCACATGTCTACGAAATTAAAATGTTCAACATCTGCATTATTAACTGACTGCGTACCAATTATACTTGTCAATTAGGTGACCCGTCTGAGTGAGGCACTTACAACTTTTCTATAAATCAAATCTCCTTGCTAGACCACAATAATAAGTAGGTCACACTCACAGACGCGTCGTACGTCTTGCTTATGCAGTCTGTAATAGCCTTAAGATCCTAATGAATCAGGAAATATTGACATGTTAGTTACGCCTTCGTAGCAATTTATTATCTAATGCTCCTCCTACTAGTTTGACTTTCAGATTTGTATAAAATATAATTAGTATTATGTTATTTTTTTTTCCCTGGGTTATTTTATTTGTAACTTCTGTTGTTGTCGTATTTGATATCAATAACCTTGACTACGATTGTACCCATAGCAATATTCTACAATAAATATTCTATTTGTTATTTTTAATGAATACTTTATAATACTTTTTCATTTTCATTCACTGATTGAAAAATCCCTCTTCAAACACAGCTGTAAGCAATTGCCACTTCAAAATAAAAATAAAAAGCTCTGTATATACAAAAAGCATTTTCAGATTTTTGTTGATCCAAACTGTTACCAATCAAAAGTCACGATTCAGTTAAAAACACTCCAACAATCCATTGTGACTTACATGTCACAAGCAATCATGCATGCATGTCATGTCATGCAAGTGATCCATCAAGAATACTATTTGTAATACGGCTCCAATTTTATTTCCATGTATCATTGTTGTTTTAATGAATCTATCTGTGATTTATTTTTCACCTCACTCTTTTTGGAGTTATCATCGGCGTTGGTTTATAATGTAAAAGCTTTTTATTTTTAGAAAAAAATATGAATAAAACTGTTACGTATAGGGAGGCTGAATATAGAACCTTGTGGGGCTCCCATTGTAAACACAGACCCAAAAAACTTTTTCACATATGCTTCGAATCTTCGAATACTGTATTGATCCGGTAAAATAGGGGTGTTGAAGCAGTTTTCTTACATACACAACGATCAAACTTCCTGGTCAATGTATAATGATTAACAGAATCAAATGTATTTTTCTATTTTTATAGAATGTTAAATAATTTTTAATTAAACATTAATATATAACAGGTTAGGATGGTCTTTCGTGCTAGGCCCCTTTGAGTAAAACGCTTTTGTTTTACTGTATCTAAACATTTATATAAGCGATGATGAATTCACATTCTTAGTTTTGAGTACCTACATGCAGATAACTGTGTTGACAAATCCTTATTATGCTTGACAAAAAGTTGTGAGCAAACTGTGAACTCTTCTAATACTCTCTCAAAGTCCCAAAGCTACCCTGTTTCAAATGTTTACGTAAACATAAGTATATGTACTGTTTTCAAAAGACTCGTCCTACCCAAACAAATTATATTTAGCCTATACATTTATGTCCTAAATAAATAACACTGATTTTCATATGGCTGTAATAGAGTGGGTTGCGAAATTGTACCAAATTTGAGCGGATTAATTCGCCTGTTCATATTTATGCTACACGGCCGACGGGGGACAATCTGTAAATGTGTAAAAATTAAAATTGATTGCTGGGCCAAAAGGTATCAGGTAAACTGGTGTGAAAAAATGAGTACTTTATAAAATGTGAATGTTGGTGAAATAAAAAATTGTGTTTTTGTGGAAATAAAAGTATATTATGCTGTATCCGCAGAATAAACGCGCAAGTGTAAAAAGTCAATTTTACAGGAAAAATAAAAGACCCAAATTGATCCATAACTTTATGACTACATCGAATAGAAGTTTGTATTTTATATCGTTGAAAAGATTTTTTGTTGTTGTAGATAGTCTAATTAATATTAAGTGTTAAAGAGGTACCGTTTTTGAGATATTGATAAAAAAACATTTTATAGAAATATTTGAGTTTTTTTCTATCGTTAATGTTACTTTGAGTTTTTTTTCTTGTCAAATATTGTTTTTTATTTGTTTTGTAATGTAATATAACTTGAATTTTCTTTGCGTTTTTCGCAGTAAAATGGTACCGTTAATGGGCGATTACGCGTTTATTCTGGTACAGTCGAAAAGTTTTTGATAATGTAATAGGAGATTAAGTTTTTGTTCTGGAAAATATATCATCAAGGTCGGTTTTGTAATATTATGTTACGGTATACGGGGTGTAAGGGGGAGCACAGATCGGCCAAGGCCTCCATCATGGCGGCGGCGGAAGCCATCCACACCGGGCCCCCGCCGGACGTAACGTCCGATATGCGGGCGGAGGTGGCCCGCTTAACGGCTGCCATGGAGCTCCTCCGAAAGGAGAATGAGGAGCTCCGAGCGGACCTGGCCGGGATGCGAGCGGCCAACAGAGCGCAGACAATCCCACCACCAAGCCAGCCCGTGCCGGTGGAGAACCAGGTCCTGAACCTGGTTCGGCAGGAGCTGGCGACCTTCCAGGCGCGGTTCGCCGTCCTGGAGGGTATCGTTCTGCGCCCTCCCTTGGCGGGTAGGACGGCCCCAGGGCCTAAGGCGGCCTCGTACGCGGCCGCTGCCACCCCTAAACCCGGGCCGTCTGGCCGGGCCCAGGCGCCGGCCAAACCGGCGTCGGCAAGAGGAGCCCCGGCGCCGGCGAAACCGACGTCGGCTGGTGGAGCCTCGGCGCCGGCGAAATCGGCGCCTGCCGCCAAACCCGCGGTGCCAGCCCGGAAAAAGGGCAGAACGGCTGGGGAGGGGAAGGCCCCAGAGCCTACGCCTCCCCAGAACAAATCTCCCACGACCAACACCGAGTGGCAGGTGGTCGGGGAGAAAAAGAAGGCGGCCAAGGCGGCCAGAAAAAAGGCGCAGAGGAGGCGCCGCAAGGAGCGAGCCGTTGCGGCTAGGCTTCGCTCCCCCAAGACCGCGGCTGTAGTCATCACACTACAGCCGGACGCGGTCAAGAGGGGGGTGACCTACGGCGACGTGCTCGCCAAAGCGAGAGCGACAGTGGATCTCCAGGAGCTGGGGATCACCGGAGGCCTCCGGCATAGGGTGACCGCCACTGGTGCCCGCATGCTGGAGGTCCCCGGTGCGACGAGTGGCCCCACCGCAGACGCCCTGGCTGAAAAGCTAAGGGCGTCCCTCAATGCGGACGAGGCTCGAGTCTCCAGGCCCGTCAAGTGCGCGGATATCCGCATTGTGGGCCTGGATGACTCGGTGACGGGGGCAGAGGTGGTAGCCGCCGTCGTCAGGACGGGCGGGTGTCTGGCCGACCAGGTGAAGGCGGGCACCCTACGTCCTGACTTCACGGGTATGCGAACCATAACAGTAAGCTGTCCCGTGACGGCGGCGAGGAAAATTGTGGAGGGTGGAAGGCTCCTGGTGGGCTGGGTGTCAGCGCAGGTCAAGCTGATGGAGCCCAGACCTCTAAGGTGCTATCGATGCCTCGTGGGGCACCACGTGGGCGTCCAGTGCACCTTAGAGGACCGCAGCACTCTGTGCTTCCGCTGCGGCAAGCCCGGACATACGGCCGGCTCGTGCAACGCCGCGCCGCACTGCGTCGTATGTGCGGCTGCTGGCAAGCCGGCCGATCACCGGGCGGGGAGCAAGTCCTGCGCTCCACCCGCCGAAGCCAGGAGGAAGGGCAGGCCCTCCGCCGTCGTCGCCACCACCACCGTCGCCGCCACTGTCGCCGCCACCGCCACCGCCGCCGCCGCCGCCGCCGCCGCCACCACCGCCGCCGCCGCCGCCGCCGCCGCCGCCGCCACCACTGCCGATAGGGCCCGGGAGGGGGCTGAAATGGAGGAGTAATAACTCCTCCACTACGCCTTCTCCAGGCGAACATCAACCACTGCGCCTGCGCTCAGGACCTGTTGCTCCAGAGCATGGCGCAGTGGTCGATTAACGTCGCCGTGGTCGCTGAGCCGTACTTTGTCCCGCCCAGGGATGACTGGGTGGAGGACCTAAACGGCTCAGTGGCCATAATTTCGTCGGCCGCCGCCGGTACCCCGTCCCTCGAAGGTGTCACGAGGGGACAGGGGTGCGTAGCAGCACGGTTCGGAGAGATTGTAGTAGTGGGAGTATACTTCTCTCCGAGCCGAACTCTCGCCGAGTTCCAGAACTCTTTAACAGAGTTGAGTGTCGTCGTCGCCAGAAACCACGCCTTCTCCGTGCTAGTGCTCGGGGACTTCAACGCCAAGAATTTGGCCTGGGGTTCCCGTTGCACGGATGTGCGGGGCAGGATGGTGGAGGACTGGGCTCTGGAAACAGGCCTGGTCGTCCTAAATCGGGGTTCTGTTCCTACGTGTGTGCGGATGCGGGGCGAGTCGGTGGTGGACATCTCGTTCGCCAGCCCCGCTCTGTCACAGCGTGTCATTGACTGGCGCGTCATGGAGGAGGTGGAGACCTACTCCGATCATCGGTATATCCGGTTTGAGGTCTCCACCCAGCCCTCTAGTGCGCTGGTCCAACAGGCCCCGAGTGGTCCGCGGTGGGCGCTGAAGCAGCTGGACCGGGAGCTTCTCCTGGAAGCCTCGATCGTGCAGGCCTGGGTGTTTTCACCGGACAGGCCTGCTGATATTGACGATGAGGTGGAGTGGTTCCGGGAGGCCATGTCCGAGATCTGTGACGTGGCAATGCCCCGAGTCCGGCCAGGATGCGCCCGACGTCAGGTGTACTGGTGGTCGCAGGAGGTTGGGGCGCTACGCAAGGCGTGCGTCGACGCGCGACACCGGTACACCAGGCACCGCAGGCTCCGCATCCGCCCTCCGGATGCGGAAGCCACGGAGGTGGAGCTATACGAGGGGTACAGAGCGGCGAAGACCGCCCTCCAACAGGCTGTTCAGCGGGCCAAGGATATGGCCCGCGAGGAGATGCTAGAGACTCTGAACAGAGATCCATGGGGGCGCCCCTACAGAATGGTGCGGAATAAACTCCGCACATGGGCCCCCCCGCTGACGCAGAGTCTCCGCCCACAGCTGGTGGAGGAGGTGGTGAGCGCTCTGTTCCCTTCACGGGGGGAGCATACTCCCCCGCCTATGGCTCCGCCACTTGCGGTGCCCGAAGCGGACCACGCGGATGACGACGACGACACCCCTGTAGTGACCGGGGTAGATCTGAGAGCGGCGGTAGGCCGGCTGAAGGCCAAAAATACCGCCCCGGGACCCGACGGCTTGCCGGGTAAAGCCTGGGTCCTGGCCTCGAGGGCTCTCGGGCCTCGACTGGAGGCGCTCTTAAGCGCATGCATGGAGAGAGGCCAGTTTCCACTCCGTTGGAAGACGGGGAAGCTGGTCCTCATTCAGAAGCCAGGGCGCCCTGCGGACTCTCCGTCCGCATACCGGCCCATAGTGCTGCTCGACGAGGTCGGCAAGCTCTTTGAGAGAGTGATTGCGGGCCGCCTCGTCGGGCACCTGGTGAGGACGGGGCCGGATCTTGCGGAGTGCCAGTTTGGCTTCCGCAAGGGGCGCTCGACGGTGGACGCCATCATGCGCGTGAGAGCCCTCACGACGGGGGACGCGGTGTCCCGGGGTGGGGTGGTCGTGGCGGTGTCACTCGACATCGCCAACGCGTTCAACACCCTGCCCTGGAGCTGCATAGGGGAGGCACTCCGGTATCACCGGGTGCCGACTTACCTCCGTCGAATAGTCGGGGCGTATTTGACGGACAGAGCCGTCATCTACCCCGGTCGCGACGGGAACTGGAACCGGCGAGAGATGTCGTGCGGTGTCCCACAGGGATCGGTTCTGGGGCCGCTCCTGTGGGACATCGGTTACGACTGGGTGCTGCGGGCCGACCTCCCTGATGGCGTCAGCGTAGTTTGCTACGCTGACGACACGCTGGTCCTGGCGCAGGGGAGGTCGCATCAGGCGGCGGCCGACGCGATGACACGCGGGGTTGCGATAGTCGTGGAAAGGATCCGGCAGTTGGGTCTCGAGGTGGCATTGCACAAGTCCGAGGCCATGTCCTTTCATGGGCCCCGGTACGGGCCACCTTCGGGATCCCAACTGATGGTAGGAGGGGTTCACATCGGCGTCGAGACAACGATGAGATACCTGGGTCTCGTCCTCGACAGCCGGTGGAACTTCGTCGAGCATTTCCGACGTTTGGCCCCCAAACTGGAACGGGCCGGGGCCGCCTTAAAGCGGCTCCTGCCCAACCTTAGGGGGCCAAACGCCTCCTGCCGGAGGCTTTACGCGGGGGTCGTGCGGTCCATGGCCCTTTATGGGGCCCCGGTATGGGCGCGTTCACTGCGGCTTCGAGCCGCACACTACCTGAACGCGCCCCAAAAGGTGGTAGCCATAAGGCTTATCCGGGGATACCGCACGATCTCGGGCGAGGCAGCAAGCCTCCTTGCCGGACTGCCACCATGGGATCTGGAGGCGATGGTCCTCGCGCGCCTGTATGACTGGCGCGCGGAGGCACTACGTCGGGGGGAAACTCTGCACCCGCGGCAAATCGCTGCGGAGCGGACGGACCTCCGGCGCGGTCTCATGGTGGAATGGAAGGCGCGACTATCGCAACCCAGCGCAGGGCACGCCACGATAGCGGCGGTAAGACCCCTCTTTGAGGAGTGGCTAGAGAGGCGTCACGGCGCTCTCACCTACCGCCTGACGCAGGTCCTCTCCGGACACGGATGTTTCGGGAGGTTCCTGCACATCATCAGGCGGGAGGAGACGCCCGGGTGTCACCACTGCGAGGATCGCCCAGAGGACACGGTGGAGCATACGGTGGAGGTCTGCCCCGCTTGGGCAGAGCACCGCCGTGTCCTCGTAGAGGCGATCGGCAGCGGCGGCGGCCTCTCGCGCCCGGCCCTGGTGCAAGCCATGGTCCGGGGCGAGAGGGAGTGGGAGGCGGTCACCTCCTTCTGCGAAGCAGTCATGCTAGCGAAGGAGGTGGCGGGATGGGCGAGGGAAAGATCCTCACGCCTCAGCCGCCGAGGGAGACGCTCCGGGCGTCGGGAGCCGCGTGACGACTCCCGGCCACCGTAGGCGCGGGCCTGCGGGCGGAGAGCAATGGGTAGCTCTCCGTCCGATCAGGACCAGGCCCGTGCCGGACGGCGTGTATGTGTTCCACGCGCGCCTCAAAGAGATGTCAGCGTAGTTGACGGGGCCCGACAGGGCCGAAGCCTGCCGGGGTAGCGGGATTGTCCGAAAGGGTTACCGCTGCCCTGGTATGTAAAGGGCTAAGGAAGGAACACGGGTGGGTTTTAGTCAGTAAGAGTCTGACACTCCCTTCTGCTTCACCCAGAGCGGGAGGAGTCATTTGATGATTTCCCATCCTGAAAAAAAAAAAAAAAGGGGGAGCACAGAACAACCGGACTCCCCAAACGTCAATCTCACCTGCACGCTGTGACGAGGTGCTGGCGACCGACCGATGGCGGTATAACAATCCCACAAGCCAACCTAAATTCTCCAGAACAATGACGGACAGCAGCGTCATCGTCGCGAAAGTATTGGCTCTGCGGTCACCAACCCACATGCCCAGTGTATTGACTATGGGCATTAAACCTCCCACATGACCAAAGTGCTAAAACAATGCGCCCCAGTTCCCAGTGGTCCCGCTATTCCTGGTCAAGGTAGCGGCCACGGTAATAATGGGACGGGGGGTGCGAAGAATCTCCGGGTTACGGCAGGCTACCAACGACCCCTCACGCTGTGTTCCCGCATTGTCAAGGCGGGGGGGCTCAGCAGCCGTGGCTTGATCACCCACGGTGAAGCCAAGAGGAACCAAATGAGGGGCCGCTCGTCAGAGCTTTGCCAGTAAGCCGACGACGTAGCGGCCAACAAGTAGGTTGCGGTGCCGCTTGGGCGACATCGCAACTGAGGCGGGCCGCGATGTCGTATGAGAGGCATCACGGCTGAGGGTTGGAGGCCGCGAACGCGATGGCGCCGCAGGGGAGGAGGAGTGTTGGAATGACGTTGGCCGCTCTCCATATCCTTTGCGGCCGAAAATTGGCAGGCGGCGGGGCCAATGACCTGACCCGTTGCAGGGGGACCAAGGGTGCCCACACACGGGGTCGTCTGGCGCCCATGTGCTGGTTTGGTCCCTGGGGTGGTCACGGCGTGCTATATGTTCTGGTGCGCCGGTGATGGGGAGTACTCCCCAGAGGGGGGTCCGGTGACCGGACAGCCGCGGCGGGTTCACGGGTGAGTGCTAACGCGTGCCCGTGTTCCCGCCGTAAGCGGCAGAGGAGGACACCGTGGAGTTTTAGTGGGTTAGAGTCCCACATAACTGCACTATCTCCCCGTGGTAGTGCAGAATTCATGAGCATTTCTCCATGTAAAAAAAAGGCTACCAACGACGATTATACAATACAATGGACGTTCGATGAGGCCTGAAGACTTTGCCGAACTTGAGATAGAGTTAGCATTAACTGGCATATACTGGGGTTATCTGAGGTCCGAAGACAGGTCGGACACGATAATCCTAGAGTCAGGCCACCTATTCTACTTACGCGAAGGTGATCACGTTTCCCAAGGCGGTGTCGGTTTTCTAGTCAACAAGGAACTCACTAGCAGCGTTGTGGAAATCAGTAGTGTCTCGACACGGATAGCGTACCTTGTACTGAAACTCACCGACAGACCTGAAAATGATACAGGTATATGCGCCAACTTTGACATGCTGTTTTCCCGTCGCAGCGAAAAGGTAAGGTATCCAAACTTTCCTCGGAGACGAGAATTGCCATCTATGCAGTCGTGAAAGCTTCTAAGACGACCTTAAATCTAAAAATTAGGAATTGATGCGATGCGACCTTCGGTGCTCCAACACTCGCGATATTAAGGTTGCGGTTGAGCTGAACCGAGGGTCGAAAGTGTTTGCCCAGCAATTAGGGAGGTCCCTAATGACGAAACTAAGAACTGCGGATGGCAGAATCGTGACTTCAAAATCGGAGATACTCTAGGAAGTGGAGGATTTTTACGGGCACCTATATTCAACGCAGATGGTGAAACAAACGGGACATAGTGGAGATGACCATCGAGCCGAATTAACGCGACGCTACATGGAGTAGATCCCGGTTATCGACCAGTGCAAGATTAGGGCGGCCCTAGAGCAGCTAAAGAACAACAAGGCACCTGGGGATGACGGAATAACGACAGAGCTCCTTAAAGCGGGTGGAGCACCTGTCTTGAGAGAGCTAGCGAGTCTCTTTAACTCCATCATCCAAGAGGGTACAACGCCCGATGTGTGGAGCCGAGGTGCGGTGATTCTGTTCTTCAAAAAAGGTGACAAATCCTTGCTGAAGAACTATAGACTATATACAAGCTGATCTCGAGGGTCGTCACGAACTGTCTCGCCAGGAGACTTGACGAGGTCCAGCCGCCAGAACAAGCCGGTTTTCGAAAAGGCTTCAGCACCGTAGACCACATCATACTGTTTGGCAAATTGTACAGAAGACCGAGGAGTACAATCAGCCGCTGTGTATGGCATTTGTGGACTACAAGAAAGCCTTCGACTCCATCGAAATATGGGCAGTTCTGGCCTCTCTGCAACGAAGTCAGCCCCACCCAACTGCTCAGGAGGGTGAGACAGGGAGATGTAATATCCCATAAATGGTTTACAAATGACTTGGAGGACGTCTTCAAGACGCTAGACTGGCCAGGGCATCCACGTGAACGGCGAGTACATTTTAAATCTTCGATTTACCGATGACATCGTCATAATTGCAGAGACGCTGGAACAGCTAGACCAAATGACGGCACGGTTGGCGCAGTGGTTAAGCGATTACTGCTGCGCTGCGTGTCACGGGTTCGATTCCCGCACGGAACAAATATTTGTATAACCTACAAGTAGTTGTTCCGGGTCTGGCTGTTTGTGTATGTGAGTTTAAATGTTTGTAAGCGCACCCACGATACAGGAGAAATTCCTAGTGTGGGGCAACATTTTTTTTTTAAAGAAAAAAAAATGCTGCATAGGCTAAATGAAGCCTCTCAGCGGGTTGGCCTCGGCATGAATTTGGACAAGACAAAAGTCATGTACAATTCGCACGTCTTGCCTAGTCCAATCCACAGTTCCGTCGTTCAGTCCGAAGTTGTGAAGGATTATGTCTACCTAGGGCAAATAATTCAGCTGAGTAGACATAACTTTGAGAAAGAAGCCGACAGAAGGATTCAGTTGGGTTGGGCAGCATTTGAAAAACTCCGACAAGTCTTACGAGAAAGTATAAAAAGGAAGGTAAATTCAAGGTCACTCAGCGCGCTATGGAGTGAGCTATGCTCGGAGTCACTTTGAAGGATAAAATCAGGAATGGAATTATCTAGAAAAGAACCGGAGTTACCGAAATAGCTTGCAGAGTAAGCAAACTTAAGTGGCAGTGGGCTGGCCATGTTTGTCGAAGGACCGATGGCCGGTGGAGCAGACAAGTCCTGCAGTGGAGTGAGAAGGAAGTCGTATCGGCAAGCGTAGTGTGGGACGCCCCCCAGCTAGATGGAGAGACGACCTAAAGAAGGTGGCTGGGACAGACTGGATGCGGAGGGCGGAGAACAGGGTGTTGTGGCGCAGGCTGGGCGAGGCCTATGCCCAGCAGTGGACTACGATAGGTAGAGTTGACTGATTAACTGACGGTATATCGGTAGGAATAATATGGTATATAAGACGGAAACGAAATGTAAAGGATATTATCATTCTATTAAGTTCTTGAAGTTTTCTGCGATTGCACGTTACGGAATTATAGTATTAAAATCTGCACCAGAACAAACGCGCAATGGACAACGCCATTAAAGTGAGGTCTTAGTTTCACCTGATAAGTACTTTAATATACGAGTACTTTACACAATGTAAGACTTTAATTATGGCAGATTTTTTGATTTTGGTTTAAAATAGAGAATAAAGCAATAACTTTTTGTAACTTCGTAAATACTTGATTTAAAAACTGGAAAAATAGATGTGATGTATTTTGACCTATACATTTACGAATATGGATGAACATTAAAACCGCCGCAATGGCACTTACGCGTATATTCTGCGGGGGCGGCGATTTATATTATGATGTCGGGAACTCTTATTTACTTATCTAAGAGCTGATTTTTCCATCGCCAGAAAACTTTTATTCCAGGAACTGACGTTTGACAGTTTTTGTATAAAACAACTATCAAAATTTCAAAATTATTCGTCAAATAAAGTTATCAGATGATTGAAAAATCAGCCCTGAGCGTATTAAAGCGCATCACAAAGTTAGCATTAATAATGATAATTGTTTATTTATCCACAAGTAATACACAGATAGCAGACACAGATTAAACATAATACTGATAGAGTTACTAATATGCTGTTATCAGTTTGTACATAATTATACATTTTTATTTTTTTTATTTAGGTGACCTAAAAATATATATAACCAAAATTATAAATCCTGTCTTTTCTAGGAGACCTTTATCTTAAGAGACAGCGTTGAAAGTAAAGAGGTTTTTGTTTATAGGAAATGTGTTTCCCAAACCCGTCTATCGACGGTCCGTATAACAAATTCTCGTGTCAGCTGTTAATGACCGGATTATGAAGGAAGAAAAGAGAAAAACTAACGTTCTCAGAAATGACTTCAACTCTCCATCGAGTGATTTTACCTATCGTGTTAATGGCAAACGTAAACATTATCCATATCCGTACTATCCATATTTAATAATTATTAATTATTCGAAAGTTACTGAGTGTATGTTACCTTTTCAATACTAAACCATTGAACGGATTTCGATAAGAAAATTAGACAAGTTAATAGATGGCATCCTGAGGTAGTAGATAGTTTACTTTTGTCCCGGTAGCAGGTTCTCGTGGGATAATTTCCGACATACACGCGGGCGAAGCCAGCGTCAGAAGCTACTTTTTTCAAATAAATGCATTTATTTTGCTTGGCCAATATTATAAAACAATAAAATAAAACTTAATTGAATATAATGAATAAAACAAATAAAACTAAATTGTGTTATTTTAGTCAGAAGCCCGTAAGTGAACGAGTCTTACCAAGGGGTACCGTATTACTCAGTAACTGGGTTGTGGAGGTCAGATAAGCAGTTGCTTCATGTAAAACTGGTATTCAGCTGCTTGCGGTTAGACTGGAAGCTGACCCCAACGTAGTTGGGAAAAGGCTAGGTAGATGATGATGATAAGATTGTGTTAATTTGCTATCGTGGCCAAACTTCTAAATATTTTATCTGAGAGTAGTCGCTAACTCTCATATTATAAAATTCACGAAATTCAAAGAAAAATACCTGCCAAGAATTACTCCTACCACAATTCTACGCAGTTTACGCCCATAGTTTGTCAACAAACCTTGAACCAGCGACCCACCGACCCACCGCCTGAGCATAAACTATTGGATCCATAATTCATGGGACAAAGGGGAACGCCCAAATAAAAAGTATGATTTTTACGCAGTTCTGATTATGCGTAAATCGTCCAAGTTATGTGTAGTTTGGTACTTACTTACTAACCTCATTACGATTGGATTGAGAGAAAAATACCTTTGAGATCCGCAGTAACCTTATTTGCAAATGTGTTTTTTCTGATATCCGTGATGACGCGAACAATCATCTTTCTCATTATTGGAAGCTTACTAGGCTTTGGTACGTCAATGGGTCCCCAAACGGCAGTATTTACTATCACCAAAACCTATATCTGACCATTTTGAAAACCAAATTCCGTGACTACACGGATGTGATGACCACAGCTGCGTCCGTAAGTAAAACAAAAGAGGATCCTTTTTAGGGCGACTAATAAATATGTGCTGCAAGCAAGAATAGTCCTTACGGTGGTCATACATAAAGCTTGCGATTAGGAGATTACGGTTAGACAAAACGCTTAGATAACGTGGTGCATACTACTGAGTCGATCAACTCTGCACCCTAATTGCGTAACACACGATCAATCGGAATCTGAATCATTTTGAAGCAAATTGCTAATCTACTGCTTCATAAGTTCGAAAAATTTGTCTGTTGAACACGTAAATAACGCAATGAATGTTGTTGAACTGTCAATATGAAACCGATTCCGATTGATCCTGTGTTACGCAATTAGGGTGCAGGTCCACAGCCGGATATGGGCCTCTCACAGGCTGCGCCACAACACCCTGTCCTCCGATTTCTGCATCCTGTCTATCGCAGCCACCATTTTTAGGTCGTCCGTCCTATAGCTGGTGGGCGTCCTACATTACGCTTGCCGGTACGCGGTGTCCACTCCAGCAATCGTCTGCTCCATAGAATTGAGTATGATATGATAACTAAGGAACGAATAAACTGCTGTCCGAGACAAAAAGATGAAGAGAGTTAGTATAGCAAAATAAGTCGCCGGTTTTTTTTTTATGACACACAGTCAAGACCTACCCATACCGCGGTCCATTAGGTAAACCGATTTTTGGCAGATGGAGCTAGTAGTTGCAGCAACAATCAATACATTGATTGATACACGTACGGTATTATAATGTACAGACATTATAATACCAAGAAGCTAAAATAAGATAATTCAATAAGATAAGGTAGTTTATATATTTATTTTATTACGCATTTTAAAGTTAACTGTTACGTAATCTGGAATATGAACGTTCTAAGACAGCTGTCAAAAAACGGTTAACCTAATGGACAGGGTATAGCACGTACGGTGACTATGCGTTATTCTTGTCACTGTCACACAATTGTCGAACTACAAGTGCAAGATAGAGACGAACGTGTCTGATTCAAAGCACGTGCTAAGTAACTTTTATAGATCTTTTCATTCAAAGTCACTGTGAATGACGTTGGAAATAAGAGCGACTAATATTTTTAGGCTATTTGAAAGAAAATTCTGATTCCTATCCTGCTTATACAATATTAATTAAAACAATGTTTTATTCTCAACATTTCTATCATGTAACTCACTTTCACGGAACTCCATGAAATCCGGAAAGTGTCAAGCTAGTTTATATATTATTTAATCCGGTACACTTTTCCATTAGCCATGACGTCACAAAGGCATGCTTTTAGTTCAATTTGTAAGTTCAAAACAGTTAAAAAAAAGTCGTAAGTTGAAAATTATTCGACAAAATGTCGTAACTTTGCTCTGTGAGAACGCGTGATAATTTTTCACCGCCATACTTTTCGAGATAAACCTTTTGCTTTTTTTTTCGAAAAATATCTGCGATTTATGCGCGTTTTAAATCGTTTAATGTTAGTGGAGTTGCAACAGTGATAGGTGTGAAAAACTATAGGCTTTTACGGTTCAAATCAGGACAACTTTTCACTCCTACAGTAAAAGTTGCAAAACTGTTCATATTCAATTCGGTGTATTCACGAGAAAAGGAGGGAGAGATGTGTGGGGGTGTGTCCACGCCAATATATCCATGGAAAGGTAGATTTGAATTTTGCCAAAATCAAAACACGAAAGAAAAAGTATTTATTGGGACTCGTACAGGAAGATAATTACAAAGACGTAATAATAAGGCAAAAAGAAAATTCAAAATGTAGCGGTATCTACAACGCCACATGCGAACAACGCGTCATACTGACGTCACGCAAATCCTGCATCTCGCAAGCAGAGTTTACCTTGCAATTAGCATAGATACAATTTCCCAACATCAATCGTTGGGCAGTTGCCCGCCAGATACAACACCCGTCTGGTCGGAGGATCCTCCCTTTTCTATGGAGGATGAGTGAACTTTACACCCTGTTCCTCATACCCCTATAAAAATAAAAAAGAAGAGTATGAAATAAAGTTAAATAAAGGTATAGATTTACTTTTTATCAACCTCTGAAATGTTCCTTATTTATCTGCTTTTCTTTTCCTTATTTACTGAAGATTCTTTCCTCATGTAGCTCCTGGCATGAGCTTATCATTAATTAATGTGTACTTCCAATATACCCCTTTTTTTTTTTTTGTTTTTCAGGATGGGAAATCATCAAATGACCCCTCCCGCTCTGGGTGGAGCAGAAGGGAGTGTCAGACTCTTACTGACTAAAACCCACCCGTGTTCCTTCATTAGCCCTTTATGTACCAGGGCAGCGGTAACCCTTTCGGACGATCCCGCTACCCCCAATATACCCCTTAGGTGACTTAAAAGCAAAACAGTAGAAATAAACAAAAAATACTTTACACAAAATGGCTGAAGCTATATTTACCTTACGTAGCATAAGTATCAAATTTACAAATTTTCGCAAACATGATTCCCGAAGCCATTTAAATGAGAGTTCAATTTTATTTTATTCGACCAGAATTTATAATACAAAACAAGTATTTTACGCAGTAGGGTTTCAGTGTATGGGCTCAACGTGTAACATAACAGGGATCCCTTGTTAACTTAGGACCTCCTCGCCCGTAAGTATGGCAAATATCATAAGATGCCGCGTCAAAATTCATCACACTATATCTAGGACCTAACTTTAAAATTTTAAAAGATTAGTTTCAAAATTCAAAACCTATATCAATGAAATCAAATGCTCCAAATAACTTTTTCTTTCCATTTCGAATATTTAGTTTTTGTATACTAAGGCTAACGTCGGACTTGCGCCGTCGTAGCACCGCGTAGCCGACGCTTCAGTCGAGCTACGCCGGCCGCCCCGATCGCTACGCCGTAGCGGACCATGCCGCGCGCTACGATCTAATCACAAACGTGGTCAAACTTTTCCTAGGATATATTAAACTAGTTATGTGAACACTGTGTACGTTATAGGAATATGTAAAGTGTATTTTAGTGTTAAAGTGTGTATTACAAGTGTGAGTGTACACTTGGGTATAATTATTATGATCATTGGCCGCCGCTGTCCAATTTGCAGAAACAACAAACGATGACCTTTTCATTTTACAGGTTAGTTGTGTTTTTAATTAATATGAGATGAGAGGGCATTTTCAATTCCCAGTTTTTTTTTTCGGTATATAAAAACTTATTACCTTGCGCGTCATTACGGTTATTTGGTGAAGTTTTATAGGTCTATAAAAAAATTCGGAATACATTAACCGGAATTGGTCGACTGTATGCGTAATAAAGTTGATTTTTTATATTTTTATGTGTTATAAATCTAACGAGGTTGGCATAAAACTCATGAACATTGGTTGAAGGTGAAATTAGAACAAATATTTGAGGTCTTTATTTATTTTACTCGGCGAACAAAATTCTTAGATTTTGTGACTAAAATGAGAATTAGTTTTACGTCTCGCGGCTTTACTTTATGTGAAATGTTTTAATTTAATTTAGTACTCTAACTTAACGGTTTTCGTCCATGTTTTTTCATTAAAAATCCGTAGACGACCGCCTAGCCCTAGGGATTACTGAAAATTATGTAAATTTTAATATTCTAAAGTAGATATTAATTTTACTCTGACTTTAATTAAAATGAAACCTAGATTTTTCTGTGCAGACATTTGGTATTAAAATATTATTTTTGATCAAATAATTTTTAACTGCGCTTAATTAATAACGATTAACAAGGTACTTTCTTGGTAATATGCAGAAAAATAATAAATTAATAATAATGAACCCGGAATAGACAAGGAAATTATGTCACGAAAATCGGAACAGATTTTAACGGGAAAAGATCATGAAAAATGTTAAATGCTCAAATGAGATTTATGCTCATGGCTCATGAATATAAGGCAATCTTTATGAGAAACAAAAAGGTATGCGTAATTTTTAAGGGTGGCATGAATTTCTTATGGGGATATTTCGTAAGGATTGTAGGAAAATTACTGAAGCATTATGTTCAGGTTCTATGTAGACATATAGAGAGTGGCCAATAGAGAAAATGGGGCACATTAATATACCTACGTCATGACGGCTTTAGGCTGGTGATGATGATGCAGAATTTTGTCATATTCTAATAGCTGTCATAGAGTTTGGTTCAAAAGAGATTGTTTCTATTGTTATTGACATTATAACACCTGGTTTCATCAAATCATTGACCAGTAAACGTCGCTACCTATCGACAAATTAACCCAAACTTATATTATAAATTCGAAAGTAACTCTGTCTGAATGTGACCTGTTCACGCTTAAACCACTGAACGGATTTCAATAAAATTTGGCATCCTAGGAAAGGACAAAGGATACATTTTATCCAAGTTCCCGTGGGATAATTTCTGATATTCACACAGGTTAAGCCGCAGGCAGAAGCTAATTTTAATATCATTGTTAGCCGTTGTGATTTGCTTGATCAATATAACAACAGTAAGACCAATCACTTGACAACAGCTTAAAGTGAACCAAAATTAAAAACCGTCGCACCCTCAAATACTTACCCTATTAATATAATTAAAAAAGTAAACCTAAAAAAGTAAAATTTATGAGAAACATTTTCCGCGGTAAGCGACGAAATGTCTGCTCCCTAGACGCCACCACTTATCACGGGTTGCAAACATTTCCTTATCAAGCAAAGTACTGCGACCGCGAAACACTGATGACATTCAATTCATCTCCTTCTTTTCATCCCTAAGGAGTTATCGTGTTAACAACCTAAGGGTCGTTCTGTTGGATGATAGGATACTCTTAGCATATTAGAAAGAGGGGTATGTAAAATGGTGACAGGGACAGGGTGGACGCGGAAGGTTGAAAGGGCCGGGGTGTTGTGTCCATCAGGGGACTTTGATAGGCTGAGTTAATTTATTAGGTTTACTAGTGATAAAAATCCAGAGGGCCTCGTAGTAATAACAGCCGCACTTGAAGGTTAAGCTACACTTGCCGCGGCCAGTTCGCAGATGACCATCCTAATGGATGCTTTCCGAGGCACGGAGGGGTCTCGATATGTAATCATATCGAGACCCCTCCGTGCCTCGGAAAGCACGTTAAGCCGTTTGTCCCGGTTGTCATTCGAAGATCTTTGGCAGTCTTTACGGGCAGTCAGAAGCTCAAAAGGCTGACAACCTGTCTCACGGAAGCGTATCCTGCTACCTAGCAACTGGGTTGTGGTCCGATAGGCAGTCGCTCCATGTAAAATATTGGTGATCAGCTGCATCCCGTTAGGCTGGAAGCTGACCACAACAGAGTTGGGAAAATAATAGGTAGATTGATATTGAGTGATATAAATCGATTTTAAGTATGACTTTATAATACTTTACAAGAGTTTCAGTTAAAGTAGTAGTACAAGTTTCAGTTAAAAGCTAAGGTGATGGAATGGCTACTCCAACTGGACTATACGCAAACCGAATCATTACTGAAATCTATTGCCTAATGTTGCATTTTTGCCTCTTTTGCGTCGCGTATAACACCTCACATTCACTACTCCCATACAAAAACTCACCACACATACATACATACATCCACACCCCCACACACATTCACCCATTCATATTACACACGTATTAAATTGTTTTTTTTTTTTTAATTTATTTTTGTACTATATTTCCTTTACTTACCTTTTTCTAAAATTATAATATGTTTAAAAGTAAATCTGACTGTTAACACGAACAATAAGTTGACACAGTCCGCAGTTGTATAAACCCTAATTCTAAGTAACCTCACAGCTGAATACTGTCTCTTAAGATACAGGTTATCCTAGTTTAAGATACAGGTTATCCTAGTTTAAGATACAGGTTATCCTAGTTTAAGAGACAGGGCTCACAAAATCTGTATACAGACTTCTGCAGCGTAGTTAGCAACCTGTTAATCAGTGTATACTACTGTATGTTTCTTTGTGAGAATAAATATTATTATAAGTCTGGTTTTGGATCTAATAAAACCGCTCGGTTTTATTAGATCCAAAACCAGACTTATAAAGAGCGAGTACAGTCAGTTCTGACTCACCATCAGTAATATAATAATATTTATTCTCACAAAGAAACATACATTAGTATACTAGCATCATCAGCCTGTAGGTACTATTCCTACCGCTGGGGCACAGGCCTCCTCTCTATGAGAGCGAGTGGGACATAATCCACCACGCGGGCCCAGTGCGGGTTGGTGGATATCAAATGCCTTCGATTGTTCTGGTTTTAGAACATGCCGATTTCCTCATGACGGTTTCCTTCACCATTTTGAGACCAGTGGTGATGAAATTAAAAATACACAAAGTAATGTGCCTGCCCTAATAAAGCAGTCAGGTCGAACTTATAATTATTTTCTTGAATGAAGGACCTTTTTTGCCCTATTGTGCGTACTTTAGGAATAACGAAAAGGTTACATGTGAATTAACAGGTTAGCGATTGTGCCTTCGTACATAAAGGACCCCTTTATACGCTATGCTCAAGGTCGAATACTAAATGCTGCTGAATATTATCAACATATACTTTCATTGTAATAATAAAGGATGAAACGACAGCTATCTGTCCACAAAACAAAGAAAGAAAATACGATTATTTGTGGTAAACATGACATAAAGAAAGAACACGAACAGAAAAAAGAAGAAGTTGGGAGCAAATATGCGTCACATTCATACAAAACAGCCCTCTCAGCATAATGCTTCGACCCTATGAGGGATAGAGCCCCATTGGTGGTTTTCAGCGACAACCGGCGTTGACGTGATGACGTCGTCTGGTGTAGCATAACGAACCCGACTTCCTACTGAATATCATAAATATGAAAGTTTGTATGTTTGGAATTTTGTTACTGAACCACGCAAAAACGGCTGAACGAAATAAGATGAAATTTGGCACACAGACAGTATATAGGATACTTTTTATCCCGGTAGTACGTTCCCGTGGGATAATTTCCGATCTCCACGCACTGCAAAGGTTAGTGAGATATAAAAAATAAAATTTAAAATAAATACACAATAAATACTACGTATACTGCATCCGAATTTTTCACTAGTTTATGCATATCCAATCAATCAATCAATGTATTCAGTTGAAAGGTGAGAAAAAAAGGTACAATAAAACAAAGAATACCAAAGCAAACAGCAAAATTCGCATGGAATACGATTCATCAGTTCCTTTCGTCCCTAAGGACAGTATTGAAGACAATCCTTTACATAAAACAATAGACACTGTTCTCGTGACGATTTTATGAAGGGATATCAATCTTTTTTTCAGTAATAATTTGTACTGTCGAACAAAGAAATTGGGAAGCAGGTTAAAAAAGAAAAAATATTCTATTAATTTTCTATTCATTTGGGACAGGAAATACAAACAATAAAAAAGAATATTGAATGTAACAAAATCAAGAAAACAATAAAAAATAAAATAAAAAAGAACATTAAAACATAACATCAACAGCTTGTTATTTTCGAAGGGTTAAGCAGAGGGACCTGTACACCCGCATTTCGCCAGTTATGTTTAAATCCCAAGGGGCGAAAACTAATTCTTACTAGGCAGGTAGTGGCGTTATATCTGTTTGAGCCTTAAAAACACATAGAAGAGTCATGTAAAAGTTTTGACTCGGCACACCCCCAACATTGTTTAATATTAAACGTTGCAAGTTAGCTGTAGACAGCTAATTAAATGAAGATGTCTTCCCTGTAATTTGTACGCTTAATGTCTTAGCAAAATTTTAATGTAACTCGTGTCAAAGTTCATGTAGGTAGATGATTTTTTTAAATGGTTGATAAACTTCTTCCATTAACTTTACACTGTTGGATGTTTTAGAAAATTTGGTTACATCGAAAGGTTTGTTAAAGTATTAAGAGAAAAGTGATATTTAATGACGAATTCTGTTTTTTTTTTTTCAAAGTACATGAAAATTAAATTTTCTCAAATCCCATTAATTTATTAATTGATGCAAATGGGTCACACTATCACTTACTAGAAGGAATACGTTGAATAACAAGTCACCCTGTATACGTATCCCGTTGTTTTATTGTACGATAGAACACGCTCGCGTTATGAAATTTTCCGTAGATATTAGTATTCTTTTGCCGTGCTGTCAAGGACAAGAATGTAATAGTGTGACATATCTAGTGTTGCTTGTAAAAGGCTCATGTTTTTGTCTCAATTTCTCGTCGTGTGAAAAGAGACAGATATACCGGTATAATAGTGAAACCTTTTTTGTACGTGTAGTATATTTTTGACAGCTGATGGCCAATTCTCGTAATTTAAAACGTTCAAAATCTAGTCGCAGTCTCATCTCGGCGACAAAAAAATGTCAAAAACTTGTCAAAATGTAGGGAAATTAGAGGTATTTTTGACAGATTGAGACTGAGATCAGACTGTGAACGTGCTTAAAATTACGAGAATTGCCCCTCTGGTCGCTTGAAACCTAACACTTTAATTTGTTTAGTATTAGTTATTGCGCTAAAAGATTGTTTTGGCCCGTGGTCATAATCGGAACTAATGCCGCTATATTGTTTTTTATTTATTTATTTATCTATTTAATCTTTTCGCACAAAAAGGTATAAAGGCGGACTTAATGCCTTATACATTCTCTACCAGTCAACCAAGAGTGGTGAAGAGATTAGATGGCAGGACCTTTGGTTGAGAGGGACAATGAATAAAAAATACTCTTAAAACTAGGTACACAACATACATAAATAGGTATGACTATAATATATAATTATTATATATATATATACAAAATCAAGGGAGAGAGGTGTTGAGATGACTACGCTTTTTTTTTTTGCATACATTTCTAGTGAAATTTCACAACATATTTACACTCCAAGGCGGAGTCGTCTATAAATCTCCACCTGAAGAGTTTTTCCTTGCTTCGGCCAACCTGGATAGGAGTCTATTAAAAGAATTCCAAGTTACCCAAGGTAACTCATGTCCAGATGGGAGGTCTTCAGCGGGTGGGACGAAAGGTTTGAATAGGTAATTAGGTAGACTAGTGTGGAATAAAAATTAACAATTGGAAATAGGTATCTTGTGACTATTAATATAATAGTCACTGCAAAAAAAGTTATTTTATAATCAGTATTTTAATATTTTCTAATAAAGGACTAAATATAAAACCAGTCACTGAAAGACTAACAGAATATAAGTTACAAAATAAATTCAGAGAGAAATAATTCTATTAATTTTCTTTACATTTACCAATGAGAATTGTTTAGTTACCTGTGTAGATAATTATTATACAATTCTATGAATACTATAATTTGCTTTCTAAGGCAGTAATTATGGTTTTATTTTTCAGTTTCAAAAGATGTGATTAACAGTTCATTTTACCTTTTGAATATTTTAATAGACTCACAACCTACATAATTATGACTTCAGAGAAAGAAAAAAAAAATGATTATTTCGTGTTACCTTGTATAGTTTTACACCCATATTACTGACATTAAATCTGCCTAGCCTTTTCCCAACTACGTTAGGGTCAGCTTCAAGTCTAACCGGATGAGTTTGAATACCAATGTTATTACATGGAGCGACTGTTTAACTGACATCCACAACCCAGTTACTTGGTAACACGATACCCCTTGGTAAGACTTTTCGGGTGTCTGACTAACCATAATGACATCCAAAGATCTACGAATGACGGCTGGGACCAACGGCTTTTCGAGGCACGGAAGGGCCTCGATATGTAACGGTCACCATCCACCAACCGACCGCGACAAGCGTTACTTAACCTTCGGCCGACCCGTGTTATCATTTGCCACGAGCCCTTTACATCCATATTATTGCCAACGGATACTAAATTTTTTGCATGTAATCTTTAGGGCTTCTTACAAACTTAGTTTAAAACTAAACACTATTACATAATCAGCCTATAACGTTCCCACTGCTGGGACACAAGGCTCCTCTCTGTGAGAGGGAGTGGGCCATAATCCACCTTGCGGGCCCAGTGCGGGTTGGTGGATGTCACATGTCTTGGAATTTGTGGTTCTAGGACATGCCGGTTTTCTGACGATGTTTTCCTTCACCGTTTTGAGAGCAGTGGTGATGAAATAATTTACACAAAGTAAAGTGCCTGCCTGGGTTCGAACTCACGATCTACAACTCGTAAGTTGCAGCCATTACCACTGGGCCACAACTGCTCACTGGGCAAACACTATTGTATTTATTAATTTATTTTTCAGTATATAGTACAGACGCCAGCACATCAGGCTACTACAATCTGTCAATTCAAAAAATTTAATTGTCTGTGTCAAATTTCTTTAATAGATTTTCAACTTTATTGCAAAAGCATTAAGGTTCAAGGTTGATTGGGAAAATTTGACAGTTTCGGGTACCTTGACCTGCTGGCGTCTGTACATTAGGATCTTAGATTGAACATTGTTTCAGACCATACCATTACCATTGCTGGTGTAGAAATATTAAATAATAAGCTAGGTACAATCTAAAAATATTATAGAAAGTTATGAAATTTTATACGTTATGTTTATGAATTTATAATTCCCTAGCTCTCGCCAAATACAGGGGTCGGCCATTGCATTTCTTAAGGACGGAACAAATTCCGGATCCCAATTTCCCTATTTTGTAGAACACTAAAGTGCTCCACCATTGCCATCCATCACTTAGAACTAGGCCGATTTGAATTGCGAATGCTGATAAAATCTTTCATCGGATCCCGGACTAAAGCGTGGAATCCAGCAATCGTGAAATTGGTGAAATCCCATTGGATATACGATCTTTGCTTGGTATTTTTTTACATCACCAATCAGTAAACTCGTTGTGGTGCGCTTTAATAATTTAAACGTTTCACACTAATATGAGGCCGCAATTTTTATTGTAAGTATTTATAACCGGGCAGATTTTTAAATGTAATTTCCATTTTTTAAAGCTTTGTATCGGGTAGTTTGAGCCTGGATTTACAGAATTTGGTTTCAATGAATGAAATCAAATCATAGCTCGCTTAATGTTATTCGTGTCAGTTTTTATGACACCCGGATCTGAGGAGCAATTCTCGTAATTTTAAGAACGTTCACATCCTGATCTCAGTCTCAATCTGTCAAAATTACCTCTAATTTTCCTACATTTTGACAAGTTTTTGACATTTGCTTGTCACTGAGATGAGACTGCGACTAGATTTTGAACGTTTCAAATTACGAGAATTGGCCTTCTGTTATTTACCAACCTTCTAATTTATCATAGAATATCTGGCCTGAGTTTTATTCGAATGGCCCAGAAGGAGGATAATATTTTTGTTGTAACAGTTTGTGCTTGATATTTAAATTGACGCAGTAATAGTCAATTATAGTAGTAATCGTAAAAGGAAAAAATACTTAATACTCAATACTTTATTTGCATTCCAGAATGTGTACTTAACACAATTATATGTGATCTTTATGGACCCTGTCAGGCACAGGAAAATCGTAGAAGAGAGGGAGCTTTGAAAAACTTCTGGAAATCTAATATTATTATTTTACTTTATTTCATCTTAGTACTCATAAATTACATGTTTAAATATTTTTATAAACAAAAAATATTTTAAAAAAACATTTAAAAATATAAAAAATAGTAGCCCACCGGTATCGGGAACAGGGACCACGCTACACAGGGCTCCAGAGAGAGGAACCTCCTGACAATGCGAGTCGTATCCAGAAGTACTGCTTTCTGAATCAAATCTTTCTCCTGAAGTGTTGGTCGAGGCTCTTGGCTATTAAGCCATTGGCTGTCACTACTATCGGCACAATGATCGCTTAGTCTACATCCCACATGTCGACAACCTCGGGAGCCAAGTCAAGATACTTGATATTATTATATTTATTACGTTTTGTCTCAACTGATGGTATATACAAGCATCATTTTACTACTTAGATATAAGGAAAACTTACTTTCCAAAAAAAAGATTCAGAATAAAAGGAATAGCGCGTATGCAAAGTGAAACTTGTCATCCAAAAAGGTCAAAGATGACAAGTGAAGGAAAATAGATTTCTGAAATCTCGAACACAATAGGATCTGCAGCTACTGTCCCTTTGTCGCCATCTACGAGCCCCGGGGGACCAAATCCGGTGATCCCATTCGTAACACGGAACCAAACTGCTTGTGATTGGGGTTCTGAAGTCCAAAAAACCTAAGCAATCGTTGTCTATGCCTGCAGGGAAAACATCCAAAAAAATCTGTGGTAAGGAAAATCTGAAAATTCTAGGCTGTCCTGAATTCTTTCTATCATTTTTTTTGAGGGATTGAGGGATGCTTCAAGCTGTTATAAATTCAGTTTACATTTTAGAAGACTAGATTAATCAATCGATGGAATGTGTAACACGTGTGGACATTCAACACATTTTTTTATTCAAGTAATCTCACATAACACACAAAATATTCCAATACAACAATTAAAAAATCAAATTCAGAATATTTTATTTTTCATAAATCTACAGGGGCACGGTTTCAATTGATTGTTTCCTATGGAGAAGGGCCGGTCAGAAAATCCAAGGTTATTTTTTAAAAAGAAAAGCGTTTCCAATGTTTTATTTATTGAAACTTTGTGCACAAGTAAAACAAATACTACACAAAGGCGGACTTAATGCCTGAGGCATTTTCTACCAGTCAATCTTAGGGTGATGCTGAGACAAAACATGGCAGGTGCAACATACGGGATAAATAGCTAGGAAATGACTAAAGACTACTGAAGTGTACATAAGTATGTACACTCTGTATTGTTATTATTTAGTGCGTAGTGTTGTCGAAACGCATCGTGTCGTGACGTTGTTATTATAATATTGCTAATTAGCAAAGCGCTTTCATCTTTGATGCATACATGGTTGTAATAATAGGGTAACACACAATATGCATGTTTATGGTGGTTATAATGATAATGAGAGTAGTAGTGGCCCAGTGGTAACAGCTGCGACTTACGAGTTGAAGGTCATAGGTTCGAACTCAGACAGGCGCTTTACTTTCAGAAAATTATTTCAACACCACTTCTCTCAAAACGGTGAAGGAAAACATCGTGAGGAAACCAGCATGTCCTAAAACCAAAAATTCGAAGACCTTTAGACATGAACAACAGTGCGATTCTGTAACCATCTCACCGAGAAAACTTAGGTGAAGTGAGCGTGGAGTGAGCTGTCGTTCCAACTAATGCTAGGGATTGACACAGATTTTTACAGAATAGATCGGCAGGATCTTTGACTGTTGTTACGATCCCAAAAGCCCAAAAGTCTGACAACCAGCCTAACCAATGGGTATAGTGTTACCCAGTAGCTGGGTTGTAAAGGTCAGATAAGTACGTAAGTCGCTTCATGTAAAATACTGGTATTCAGCTTCATCTGGTAAGACTGGAAGCTGACCCCAAGGTAGTTGGGAAAAGGCTAGGCAGATGATAATATTAAAATGTATCGTTCCCCTTCCTTTAGCTTTTTCTTCATATTTGCTTAGTTCCTTTCAGTTATTTGGTGCATGAATTATATAAATAATTCATCAGTACAAGACGGTTCAGGACGTACCGTACACTCAAACACAAAAGTGGTCTACCAGACTTTGCAATCTCTTTTTGACAGGCTTCTCAACGTAAAAAAATATATGATAAGAGACCGATAAACTAATGTAAAAGTCAGCGAATCGCAATGCAGTTAGCATTGTGATTGGCTAAATGAAATAACAACAGCCAATCAAATAACTTGACATGGGATTTGACAGTCTTTTTGTGAAAGCAAATTTCATCTTCAAAAATAATTTGAGTATCGATTATTTTATGCTGTATATCTGAATATATTACTCTTACCCTCGGCTATGCTCTTGTGGTGTAGCCTACAGAAATCGTACATTTTTACGACATAAAAGGAGCCTATGTCACTCTTCGGCTCATAAACTATATCTATACAAAACACGTCAGTGTGACAATTCTAGTAGCTAATAAAGATCAAATTCGCAAAACACGTTTTCGTTTGTATGAAACTGACAGGTATCAGGAACGGATGTCTCGACGGTCGGACTGTAAGTAGGGCCGTAGTGACGTCAGATGTTTCTAGTTTAAATTGAGTTAACCCGACCAATATCTTCATTTGTTTTGATAGTTGATGTAGTCAAGACACTTTCCTCGCCGATGGTACTTGTGATGTGGTTGGAGACTGACCGATCGATAGCGAAGACTAGTTACATGTGATATACTTGTTATGGGTTCAAGTCATTGGTGTCCTACATTGTTGACGTCTTAAGGTTGAATGTAGACGTCCCACGATTGTTGTGAGTCGACGTTTTGTTAGTGAATAAATTATTGGAAGTTTGTAGAATGATATTCAAACATGAATGTAGAAAAAGGGAATGTATAAAATTATATACAGAAAGTTCATTTAAGAAAATTGTCCCTTAAAACTCAAAACTCAAAGCATTTATTTCAAATAAACCAATTACAGGCACTTTTGGATCGTCAAGGGGTCAGTCAGAAAGATGAAGCTAGTTGCCCATTCCAAAGCGTAGTAAGTAGGTATGGAGAAGAACGAACAATAAACTCCGCGGACACTTTTTTAAATCATAACAAACTATTGGTTACATAATTCATGTTGAAATATCTTAATTTATTTTACTACTTAAATTCAGGTTAGCTAAACTTTCAGCTATAGTTATTTGACATAGGTTGTTTGTTGGGGTATTTTGAGCCCTATTAAAATTGAGGTTACGTATTGGAAAGCGAGTATAAAAGACCGAATATCGAGTTTAAAAAACAAAAAAAGTGCATCTTACATACCTAGTTTTAATGAAATACGGCTACAAAACACTGTAAAAATACTTGCGAAAAGAAAATACAGCAGACTATACCTCATTATTCCGTCAAGAATGTACTAAACACTATGCAAAAGACTACTACATAAAGTTCTATATGATCATACTTACACCTACAAACATTTTTATACAGGTTACAGGTGTTCTATCTTCCAAAACAATCTCTCAGTTGCTTCTACCTAGTACTTATACACCATACTGTGAGCTAATTAGGACTGTGTTAAAAAAATGACGCCATTCCTCGCTGTCTTAGAAACTCTTACTCAGGTTTAATATTTCATTCCGAGTTTTCTTAACGTGTAGTTGAAGGTTATTCTGCTTAACTGCTGCATTTTATGTTCAAGGTTTTCTTTACTTATCCTTTATGTAGAGAGAGATAGTTAAAATCACTCATTTTTGTAGTTGTATTTCCTAGTCAGTAAGAGCACTGGTGGCCAAATGGTAACGGCTGCGACTGACGAGTTGCAGGTTCGAACCCAGCCATGCGCTTTACTTTGTGTAAATTATTTCATCACTACTGCTCTCAAAACGGTGAAGGAAAACATCGTGAGGAAACCGGCATGTCCTCGAACCAAAAATCCGAAGACATGTGACATCTACCAACCTGCACTGGGCCCGCGTGGTGGATTACGGCCCAGTCCCTCTCACAGAGAGGAGGCCTGTGTCCCAGCAGTGGGAACATTGAAGGTTGATTACGTTATATTATGTGTTTCCTAGTCTATAAGTCATTTGGTTTAGTTTGAGGTTTTAGCTATTTATACCATGTTATATGTTAATATTCGTTTCTTTATGTTGTGTGTTATTTTCACCCTGAGTCATCATCATCTTCCTGTCTTTATCCCATATTGCTTCAAGTCTGCGCAACACGTTTTCTTCTACAACTCTCCCCCTGTCAACCGTCACGCTATCATTCACTTTCATTCTCATTCATACCATTCCACAGCCAATCCATCTACCTTGTCTTTGGCTTTCCTCTCCCTCTCCATTCATCAACATTTATATTTATCTCTCTCTTAGTCACATGCATTTTCTCCCTCTCATCACATGCGAATAATAAGCCAAACGATTTCCTTTCAAGTTTTCTATTAATGGCGCCACTTTTAAACTACTCCTTTATATACTCACTTCCCCTATCCTGTGTAAAGTATTTAATTGTAAGCCCAGTTTTTTATTCTCCGTAATAAAAAGTTTATCGTGGAGATAATACGCTTTGGAATGGGCAACTATGTAGCTTCATATTTTCTGACTGACCAACTTCTTGACATTTGTAAATGGTTTAATTGAAATAAATGGTTGAGTTTGAATACTTTTTCTTCCTCTTCTTTAAATGGTTTTTAATCTTAAATTAGGGTACAAAAATGTACCTAAATTAGGGTACAAAAATGTACCTAACAGAAAGACTGACAAATTAGGTTTTGTAATTATTGTATGTTCTGATGAAAACATAATATTTAACTGTAACCAAAGAGATTTAAGATAGGTACAATAGAGAGGCTATGCAATGAAATGTCATAGAAAAACTGTGATCCCATGTCTCAGTGACGCCATCTAGCGTAATATAGCAAAATTGGAGCGGCAATTAGGAACATCAAAGAGTAAAATGAATTAAATTTATTAAAATATATTCAGCTACCGCTCGGTAGGTGGCCAGTGTCGTCAATGTTGCCAGATCCGATTTTCAATCCGTGGATTAAGCTTAAAAAACCTAATATACATTTAATCAATCAGGTAAATAATTTTGAAAACTAAACAAATTAAGCAAAACTTGTCTTAGACAGTAAAAACTATTTAGAATTTTATTCGCTACTATTATTACGCGCTAGGTATCAGTTTCAAGTGTGTGTTTTCTATGTACATTTTAAAATAAAATAATTTTAAACGCGCTTTGCCTCCGAATTATTATAGCACTTAGTTTATTACGATTTTTGTGTAAAGTAGACCTGTTATGTCACAAAGCGCATTTTTTTGCAATTGTCTGCATTGCATTTCGTTTTTACAAAAATAATTATTTTTACACTTTTGTTTCCAAATAATTGTAAATCTTATTATATCGATATACGCATATTCGAGGCGAGGTCCTAAAATCCGTAGAACTACTAAATTCATAACTTTCATAAGTCTGGCAATGCGGGGGTGACATTAAGTAGAAACTATAAAACCTGTGGTAGGGATTTTATCATTTAGATATAAAGGTATCGATAATATTGAATAAAGTTATATGACTATTTTTTCGCATTTGAATAGATTTGAAGAAGTGCCAAAAAATTGATTAGTAGTTTCAATGTTTACAAGTTTTTTATCTATAAAATTCTTTTTACATACAAATTAATAAATTATCGTTATTATGGTCTAGTGATCCAAATGTCAGACTGCTAATCACAAGGACATGGCTTCGATTCCCACAGGACACAAATATTTATGTGATGAATATAAGTGTTTGTGTTGGTCCGGGTGTGGCTTATGTATGTATTATAAGTATTTATTTACAAAAGAAACTATTATATCCATTGTTTAGTACCCACAGTACAAGTTCTGCTCTTTGAAGCAAATAGATCAGTCGACCTTGCGTACGTACAAAATATAAAATTCAAAATACTTATACTGAGGAAATTATGGGCGTTCTACTTAAAAATCTCATACATGACGGTCGACCAAATAATGATAGCGACTACTACCAACAGATCAGAGCATGGGCTGCCATGCTATATATGTCCCCAACGTCAGACCTACCATCCATTGACGAACTTTTAAAAGTTGTTAACAAACTTTCACTTAATAAAGGATTAATAAAATAAATTTTAACCGGCTTACATCGCGTTCTTTCTTAATTTTTTTCTTTTTGCTCGGCTTCTAATAGTCCTAGCGTAATGTTAAATAACCTATATAGCCTTTTTCAATTGAAATTTCCAAATCCAACTGGTAGTTCCAAATATTAGCGCGTTCAAACAAACAAGCAAATAATCTCTTCAGCTTTAGTATTAGTATAGATTGTCAAAAAAGTTTAGCTCTGTAGCAAACGCCGTTAGAACAAATCGTGATTTAACTGATTTAGAGACCGTTGACTTAGATACGTTAGTTCGATCATATGGTATTATTTTGAAACAGTATTATATTTTAAGTGTTATTTATTATTTACCTTAATAAATATTATCGATAACAAAATCGATAAACAACATCACATCTCAACAAGGTAGTAGTAAAACTACTCAGCAATAGAGGGCGTTTATTCCAAAATTAGCAAATTTTCTAAATCTCTTTATGAAAATTATTTAATTCTAATTACTGAGTAAATATAAATAATTCATGCGTAAATAAACCGAAGTTAGGTCGAGTTGTTTTACCATAACAAGATTTGCAATATCGTAATGCGCAACTCGGCATGTTTCCTTAGAAAATATTTTTCTTTTGGTGGACACAAATACGTCTTGACACGCAGGCGTACGACATTAGACTGAGCGACTTTTGACCACTAGGACAAAAGTATTGGATTACGATTTTGTTCGTAATGTCCTGTCTATTGTCAAGTAAATAATTTAATGTCTTTGACTGTAACATTTCCATTTGCGAAATGTGGTGTTACCGGTTCTAATTATTTCCTAACGACCCGTATGTTATTAGCCTAAATCTATAACCAGCACCCTAATTGCGTAACACACGATCAATCGGAATCGGTTTCATTTTGACAGTTCAACAACATTCATTGCGTTATTTTTCGTGTTGAGCAGACAAATTTTTCGAACTTATGAAGCAATGGATTAGCACCCTAATTGCGTAACACACGATCAATCGGAATCTGAATCGTTTTGAAGGATATTGCTAATCCATTGCTTTATTATGTCACCGTTGGTCTCGTGGTCGCAAACGCGACTGTTGAGCGTCCAGCAGTGAAATTGCATAAACACACTAACAGAAGGAATGTCTTTCATTTTGACAGTTTACCATCATTCATTGCGTTATTTAGGTGTTGAGCAGATAAATTTTTAGAACATATGGAGCAATGGATTAACAATATCCTTCAAAATTATTTAGATTATGATTGACTAGCTGCGCCCCGCGGTTTCACCGGCACAACTTTCGATCCCATGGGAATATCGGGATAAAAAGTATCTTATGTGTTAATCCTGGTTATAATCCATCTGTGCGTCCAATTTCATCTAAATCCGTTCCGTAGTTTTGGCGTGAAAGAGTAACAAACATGCATCCATCCATCCATCCATCTATACAAACTTTCGCGTTTGTAATACTAGCTGTACCCCGCGGTTTCACCCGTATAATTTTCGATCCTGTGGGAATATCGGGATAAAAAGTATTCTATGTATTAATCCTGGTTATAAACCATCAGTGTGCCAAATTTCGTCCAAATCCGTTCCGTAGTTTTTGCATGAAAGAGTAACAAACATCCATCCATCCATACAAACTTTTACGTTTATAATATTAGTAGCATAGTAGGATTAGTAGGATAGTGTGTTACGCAATTAGGGTGCTGGGTTCGATTCCTAGGTCAGGCAATATATTATTGGATTTTCACAACAAAACTGGACTACAAAACTGTCCTCATCTCAGTTCAATATCTAAGCCAGTACCTACTTCTAGTAAACGTTAAAAAATGTCGTAAGATTTACTGAGCTGAACAAAAATAATAAAAACAAAGTGTCTTCTCCAGATTATACTGACGACCTTCGGGAAATTCGTTTTAGAGCCTGAGCTTACTGATTTAACGAAAGGATGTTCATAACTTAGGCTTGATATTACAAAGCTAGACTAGGTATCAAAGATTTTTTTTAGTTCTTTCGGCTTTTTGGTGACGTATCTATTTTTTTTTTTTGCGTTAGCCTATTTTGAGTCCCACTGCTGGGCAAAGGCCTCCCCTTTTTTCTTCCTGTCATGTGCCATCTCTGGCCACGTTGACCCTGCAAATGATATTAGATCGTCACAACACCTTCGCCTTTGTCTACCTCGACGGCGATGTCCTCCTTCAGGTGTCCAGTGAGTAACGATCTTTGCCCACCTCTCCGGGTGCATTCGTGAGACGTGTCCGGCCCACTCCCACTTCAGCCTGGCTGTTTTTCCTCCAACATCCGCTACTTGAGTTATGGAGCGCAGCGTGGTGTTTCTAACTCGATCTGTACGCTCAACACCTAATATCCTACGCTCCATTGCCCGTTGGCAAATTTTGAGTTTGGACTTCTGTTGTTCAATAAGTGACCAACTTTGTGCACCGTGGGTTAGGACGCGCAGGATTCACACGTCGATGAGTTTCCTTTTCATGATACAGGATGACTACCTTCAGGTGTTCTTTAAGGGCCCAGTAGGTATATCATATTCAGTACTATTATATTAAAGTCACTTTTCGTGTCTGTCTGTGGAATCGGGTTGTTCTTCTCGATTACGCAATGGATTTTTCGAGAGAATTTGTTCCGAAAGGTTTATGTCTACAATTTATTTATATTAAAACTATGTAATACAATTAAAAATCTCGATGTTTTGTCAACTCATAAAAATCGTGTGAAGTACTAGTAGGTACAATTAGATTTTTTATTTTTGACTGTGATTAGTTTAGTTTGTGATCTTCCCGTACGAGTCGCAATAAATACTTTTTCTTTCTTTCTTTCTTATAATAAAAGAGAGATAATGGGAAGGTGATGTGAGTGGGAGGAAAATGGCGCCGAAACGTGGACAGCTCAGCGTGCTATGGCTGCAGCTATGCTCAGAG
Source organism: Apamea epomidion (assembly GCA_947507525.1). NCBI lineage: Eukaryota > Metazoa > Arthropoda > Insecta > Lepidoptera > Noctuidae > Apamea > Apamea epomidion. Next base: position 3,381,669 of record OX382233.1, read on the forward strand.
TTTCTTTGAAGAATAAAATCAGGAATGAATTTATCCGGAAAAGGACCGGAGTCCCACTGCAGGGCAAAGGCCTCTTCTCATTTAGAGAAGGTACGAGCATTGATCACCACGCTTGCTCAAGACATCTACTTATTATTATCATTTCAGCCGAAAGACGTCTACTGCTGGACATAGGCCTCCCCCAAGCACCTCCACTTCGACCGGTTCTGTGCTTTTCGCTTCCAACGGGTTCTTGTTCCATCTACATATGCAATCACTTATTCTACATAATATTATACGTAGTTCTTATCGTTTTAGAGACTTATGGAGAACAGCTTAAGATATAACGGGCGCAAGTTGAAAGAGTTGTCTCTGTTCTAGACAAAGCAGTTTTTTCTAGCAAGAACAAAACAACTGTGTTGACAGTTTACGCGCCATCATGGTTTGAGCGATAGTCAGACTAGAGGCTATTGTATTGCATTGCTATTGACTCAAGTCTACGCAAAGCCCTAGCTGTTTGTAAGTTTTTATTTTAGAATTATTAACATTTTGCTATTTCAATCGAATAGCAAAATGTTAATAAATTTAATAACTTTCGGCATTGTTGTGTATACAACGTGTTTTTTTTGATATCCCATAACTCTAGGGGGTCATTGTACTCATCATTATGAACAACTTTTACTATGGGACCAAACCTGAGAGCGCGAAAAAAATCAGCTGTTCCCTAGATTTATGATCGTATAACTCGTCAAAATGTAGGGAACAGCTGATTTTTGTTTCGCGACCCCCCGTAGTAATCTAGATCTATCTATGCTACACTAATAATAAAGCTGACGAGTTTTTTTTTTGCTTGTTTGAACGCAATAAAAATATTTTTGCATTTGATAGCCCAATTCTTCAGCAAGGCATTTATCATCACGCTTACACCCTTAGGAGCCGAGAAAAAAAGGAAAAAGGTCGGAAAGAACGCTAAGCAAAAATAAAGTAATGCCCGAGCTGGGCATGCAATGCGATGCGACGCGATGCGACGGGGTAGGTCGGGAACAAGAAATTTCACGTAGACGAAGTAGCGTGCCCAAGCTAGTTTATAAACCAGCTTATGCACGCAAATATATATACGCGATGCGAATAAACAAATATACGCGAAAATAAAGTCTTTAGTTACACTTATGTATAAATATATAAGTGTAACTAAAGACTTTATTTTCATTGTAATATGTATATTTTCCTATCAGTAAAAGTATAAGTAGAAATAAATTAATAAACTTGTGATCACAACGCTTTTTAATACCTCCTCGTTTTTTCAAGAGCTGTGCAGAGTATCTCAGGAAATCGAATCATGTTATCCAAAAAGTTTCTACCTATCTATAATGAAATCCTAAAAATACAACGTTTCATCGCATCATACCAGTTTGTAGATGGTTATCAAACATGAAACGTCGTAAGGCACGATATTCGGGACTATCATAATATATCCAAGATAATACTACCGGCAGTCACGTTTTGTCAAAATATTAGGCTTTTTGTCATTTCAATGTAGGTCAAAACTCCGATTTTTCTTATGAGGTTCAAACCTAGTGGATTTATATCAATCAAGCTGTTGCTGAAATGTCCCTTATACTTGTACCTAACTTATTTAGGTATAACTAGTTTCAACCAGTCTTACCAAGGGGTATCGTATTACCCAGTAAGTGGGTTGTAAAGGTCAGATAGCCAGTCGTAATTTCAGCCGAAAGACGTCTACTACTGGACATAGGCCTCCCCTAAGCACCTCCAATTCGACCGGTTCTGTGCTTCTCGCATCCAACGGGTTCCTGCGCCCTTCACAATGTCGTCGGTTCACCTTGTGGGTGGCCTTCCAACGCTACGATGCTACTATAGCCAGTCGCTGATGTAAAATACTGGTATTCAGCTGCATCCGGTTAGACAGGAAGTCGACCCCAACATAGTTAGGAAAAGGCTAAGTAAATTGATTGAACTAGTTTCCGTCTTTGTTTATAATCACTCCTAGAATAAAACCAGTACATGCAACTTAGATGATTTTAAATAGTGTCAAATTGAACTCTTTCCTTCACAATAATGAACGTAACTGTGTAATTATCACTTGTACCCTTTATTTTTGTCGTCGTACTCGTATTATGCACAGTTTTTTTTTTTTTTTAAACGTTGCCCTACACTAGGAATTACTCTTGTATCATGGGTGCGTATACAAACATTTCAACTCACATACACAAACAGCCAGACCCGGAACAACTACCTGTAGGCAATACAAATATTTGTTCCGTGCGGGAATCGAACCCGCGACACGCAGCGCAGCAGTCGATCACTCACCCACTGCGCCAACCGTGTGGTCATTTGAATAGAAATGAAATTGGATAAATAATAATAATAATCTGTAAATAGGATATCGGAATCACTTCTACGTATCATATTAAAAAAAATAAGCTAGAGTCGACATTTCCTGAGACCCCTGAGAAGAATGGTGAAACAAACTCAGGGGTCAAAGTCTCTTTTAAAGTGCAGGCATAATCTTGGTCAGACCATGTGTGGACCATGTAGATTAATAATCTACATGGTCTGACCTGAAACATAGTCCAGATTTTCATAGCTAGGCTGTACATCCTACTTAGGGGTTAAAGTATGAAATTGCCGATTTGTACTGAAAAATTAAAATTGTTTTTTTTTTTAATTTAACATATTTATTTAATCAAAATAATTACCATTCTTATCTATACATTGCTACCATCTAATAGGAAGGTCATTTATGCCTTTGCGATAGAACTCTCGTGATCTAGATTCGACAAACTGTGTGAAAGCATTTTGTACTGCCTCCTGAGAAGAAAACTTTTTATAACGTAGAAAATTGTCCAAATCACGAAAAAAATGGTAGTCCGTTGGAGCAAGGTCTGGCGAATACGGAGGGTGACGAATGGTTTCTAATTGCAGTTCCTGTAGAGTTAAAACGGTTTCTCGTGCTGTATGTATGGAGCAATAATGGTGAAGATCGATTCATGAGTCGGGGCTGTTTCACTGCTAGTTCTGCTATCATTGTTCGGAGTTCGGCACAGTAGACATCTGCCGTTATTGCTTGACCAGATCGGAGAAAGCTTTAGTGAATAACACCATGCTGAGACTACCAAACAGTTACCATTACCTTTTTATTGGTAAGTTTTGCTTTAGGACACTGTTGCGGCGTTTGACCTGGGGTCAGCCATTGCATTTTTCGCTTACAGTTATCGTAAAGAATCCACTTTTCATCACATGTCACAATTTGATCCAATATTCCTTCATTTCTGTATCGATTCAACAAGGCAACACAAGTTTCAACACGCGTTTCTTTCTGCAGATCAGTCAAATCATGAGGCACCCATTTCTCATATTTTCTTATTTTATTGATTTGACGCAAATGCTTCAATGTTGTTGGTAAAGTAACGTTAAACCATGCCGCTAATTCCTGGGTAGTTTGGCTCGGATCGGCTTCCACCTTCCACCATCTCTTTCAATTCATTGTAATCCACCTGTGTGGGCGGTCTTCCACGTGGTTCGTTCTTCAAATCAAAGTTTCCATCACGAAAGCGTTTAGACCAAAATCGCCCGGTGCGCTCATTAGCAGTCCCCTCTCCAAACGCAACATTGATATTGCGAGCTGTTTCTGCCGCGTTAGTTCCGCTGAATAACAAAAACAAATGAAAGTCGATAATCGAATGTTGCACATTTCTTAAAAGAAGAACTTCATAAGTACCATTTGAAAAAAGTTTCACTCAAAAATCTCAAACCATGAAGGTTCTATGTCAATTCGAAGTACCTATTACAATAAAACGGCAATTTCACACTTTAACCCCTATTATTATAAACGTGAAAGGTTGGATGCATGTTCATTGCTCTTTCACGCAAAAACTACAGAACGGATTTGGATTAAATTTAGCACACAGATGGTTTATAACCAGGATTAACATGTAGGATACTTTTTATCCTGATGTTCCCATCGGTTCGAAATGTATGCGGGTGAAATCGCGGGACGCAGCTAGTTAAAACGAAAGCACGAAGTGACCTATAAGCTCTATTACCTACTTCTAAAAATGGTCTATAAGCCTGTACTTGGTACAGAATCATACCAATAATAAATTTGACACGCATACGTTACCATTATCTTTATTACCAACGTTCGGAGCAATAAAATTGTATTTGAAATCTAGTTAACCCAGCCTTTTGAAAAGGAACTTGTGACTACGTAGCTAAATTACATAAGTTTCTAACCGCACCATGTATCAAGGATCCTTATAAATGTGACGTCACGCAAAATCCTGTATCGCGCAAGCAGAGTTTACCGCGCAACTAGCATATATACAACGTCCCGACATCAATCGTCAGGTAGTTGCATTCCAGACTCACCACCCGTCTAGTCGAAGGATCCTCCTTTTTCTATGGAGGATTAGTGAACTTTACACCCTGTTCCTCATACATACCTCTATACAATAATGAACTTTCAACACTTAATATCTGCACGATAATATAATAGTTAGACTTTCCAGGTCGTTCCTGGATAAAGTAATAACAAAGTCAAAGTCAAAGTCAAAGTCAAATCATTTATTTCAAATAGGCACATAAAAGGCACTTTTGAACGTCAAAAATAAAATTAGAATAAAATTGATTCTAGTCGCCCCTTCCAAAAGGTAGTTTTCGTATGGAGAAGAATGGGCAAGAAACTCCACCGTTACTCTTTTAAAATGTTTTACAATATATTGCATACATTATTTATATAATTATATGTGAAGACGATGCACCCAAAAATAAACTTACTATACCACAATAGGTAAAAGAATTAAAATGGATAAATGTAACCATGACATATAGATCAACTATGTGATAGATACATGGTGCTCACATATTCACAAACATTCCAAACGTAGACGATTTTCATAAATAAATAAGGAGTAATAAGTCCGGGTGTGACCCCAAGTAATTACAGAATGTAAATCAATGTCAAAAAAAAAAAAAAAAGAATAAATTATACAATTACATTAGCAACCAGTTTGATTTTGTCTAGACTCTAGAGATTGTCCTATGGAGCAAGACCAGCATGTTTCCAAGCATTCTTATCTTGGATATAATCCTCTAATTTGTAATATCCTTGCTTACAAAGTGTAATTTTAATATAAGTTTTAAATTTTCTTTCATTTAATTGCAATATTTCACAAGGTATTTTGTTGTAACATTTAACACAGTACCCCATAAAAGATGTATGAACTTTAGATAATCTGAAAAAAGGTTGATCTAATTTATCTTTATTTCTAGTATTAAAATTATGTCTATCACTTATTTTATTAAAAAGATGTTGATTTTTTCTTACATACATAATATTTTCATAAATGAATTGGCAAGGTACCGTCATAATATTAATCCTTTTAAATAGTTCCCTAAGAGATTCGCGGCGACGTAGATTGTAAATGGCTCTGACAGCTCTCTTTTGCAAAATAAAAATGGATTCAATGTCAGCAGCCCGACCCCACAGTAAAATGCCATATGACATAATACTGTGGAAGTAACTAAAATAGACCAAGCGCGCGGTTTCTTCGTCTGTTAATTGTCTTATCTTTCTAACAGCATATGCGGCCGAGCTTAGCCTTAACACTCCTATAACTATGGTTTCAAAAGGCTTGAGTCCATATTCAGGGAATAATCATGAACTTGAGCCTTCAATTGTTTGTTATCAACATAAAACAGCATCCTGCATGTCTTTTCTTAATCGCTGTGAGGCACCATTATCAAATAAACGTCAGACCAGTAGAGAGAATAGTAGGTATGTCATCAAAAAGGTTTTAAATAACGTAACGGTAAAAAAGGGTACCCATCATCGTCATCATCATCAGCATATAGCAGTCCACTGCTGGACATAGACCTCTCCTATTGCACGGCATTCAACTCGATGTTCGGCAACTCTCATCAGCTGCTACCAGCCATCCCGAATCCATCCGAAAATCGTCGCTCCACCTAGCCTGAGGGCGTCCTACCTTACGTTTACTAATTCGCGGTCTCCACTCAAGAACTCGTCTACCCCACGGTCATCGGTTCTACGGCTAATATGGCCGGCCCATTGCCACTTCAGCTTGCTAATTCAGTGAGCTATGTCGACAACTTTGGTTCTCTGCCGGATCACCTCTTTGCGGATTCAATCCCTCAGAGACACTCCAAGCATAGCCGACGTTTGGCCCCCAAACTGGAACGGGCCGGGGCCGCCTTAAAGCGGCTCCTGCCCAACCGGAGGGGGCCAAACGCCTCCTGCCGGAGGCTTTACGCGGGGTCGTGCGGTCCATGGCCCTATATGGGGCCCCGGGATGGGCGCGTTCACTGCGGCTGCGAGCCGCACACTACCTGAACGCGCCCCAAAAGGTGGTAGCCGTAAGGCTTATCCGGGGATACCGCACGATCTCGGGCGAGGCAGCAAGCCTCCTTGCCGGACTGCCGCCATGGGATCTGGAGGCGATAGTCCTCGCGCGCCTGTATGACTGGCGCGCGGAGGCACTACGTCGGGGGGAAACTTTGCACCCGCGGCAAATCGCGGCGGAGCGGACGGACCTCCGGCGCGATCTCATGGCGGAATGGAAGGCGCGACTATCGCAACCCAGCGCAGGGCACGCCACGATAGCGGCGGTAAGACCCCTCTTTGAGGAGTGGCTAGAGAGGCGTCACGGCGCTCTCACCTACCGCCTGACGCAGGTCCTCTCCAGACACGGATGTTTCAGGAGGTTCCTGCACATAATCAGGCGGGAGGAGACGCCCGGGTGTCACCACTGCGAGGATCGCCCAGAGGACACGGTGGAGCATACGGTGGAGGTCTGCCCCGCTTGGGCAGAGCACCGCCGTGTCCTCATAGAGGCGATTGGCAGCGGCGGCGACCTCTCGCGTCCGGCCCTGGTGCAAGCCATGGTCCGGGGCAAGAGGGAGTGGGAGGCGGTCACCTCCTTCTGCGAAGCAGTCATGCTAGCGAAGGAGGTGGCGGGATGGGCGAGGGAGAGATCCTCACGCCTCAGCCGCAGAGGGAGACGCTCCGGGCGTCGGGAGCCGCGTGACGACTCCCGGCCACCGTAGGCGCGGGCCTGCGGGCGGTGAGCAATGGGTAGCCCTCCGTCCGATCAGGACCAGGCCCGTGCCGGACGGCGCGTAAGTGTTCCACGTGCGCCTCAAAGAGATGTCAGCATAGATGACGGGGCCCGACAGGGCCGAAGCCTGCCGGGGTAGCGGGATCGTCCGAAAGGGTTACCGCTGCCCTGGTACATAAAGGGCTAAGGAAGGAACACGGGTGGGTTTTAGTCAGTAAGAGTCTGACACTCCCTTCTGCTCCACCCAGAGCGGGAGGGGTCATACCCAAACATCTTGAATATAACGACAGATAAACACAAAAAAACTCCCAAAATAGAGAGGCTTTAAAACGATTCTTGTAAGGCTTTAAAACACAATTTTTATCCCATTACACAATCTTCCAAAGAGGTGAGTAAGCTGAGGCCACGAGCTATTCATAAAACGACGATAAAACTAAAACTACTCTGTCCTAGATTTATAAAGAAAATTATGTATCCAAAATGGATCGCTGGTAACCATTATAATTTTTGTTTCGACAATGTTGAGACGTGAAGAAAACAGAAGGTGCAATTCAATACGATAACTCAATAATATTTTCTATGCATCATCTATTTAACCTTTGCGCAACTATGTTGGTCAGCTTCCAGTCTAACCAGATGCAGCTGAATACCAGTATTTTACATGGAGCGACTGCCTCGCTGTCCTCCACAACCCAGTTATTGGTCAAGTCGAGAACGACTGTCCAAGAATGACAGCCGGCGAATAACGGCCTTACCGAGGCACGGAGTGTTACCTTCCTTTTCGAAAAGGTTATGCAAAGTGAATGGGATATTTAAGACAATCTATTTAAGTTGATTGTCGTCCCCAAGCACAGTGATTGCGTTAAAAACTGCGCGTGCAGCACCATATACGTGATAGAAGTGAATCTTCTTCTTCGCTGCACGACTGTATTTTAGATGTTATTTTACCAAAACTTTGCCACTTTCACGGCGTTGTCAATGGCAGCGCAGAGGTCACTTTGACTACATGTTTGGGGATACAGAGGGCAGGATAGGAGGTGGAGCATACTTTGTGACATAGCTCCACAATCACACCCTACCGTCGTTCCGTCAAGGTAGCCCCACTTCACCAGGTTGGACTTACATCTTCCCACTTGTGTCCGGAGGCGGTTCAAAGACTTCCACGTGGACCACGGAAAGTTAATCTTTTTAAAACATAAAGAATAAGAGAGATTTACTGTGAGAGACTGAATAAGAGAGAGCTTTATCTTTCTGCTCTCTCATGTAACGAAATGTGCTTAAACGTGACGCGTCCTTGAAATTTCACTCTCCATTCTCGTCCAATTTTATCAAATCGCTGCCTAAGATGTTTTAGGCTTCAAAAGCCGAGTAAAAAGAAGGAAAAAAGATACATATAATTGCGGTAAACATGACGCAGAGAAAGAACACAAAAAAAAAAAACAAGTTGGGGGAAAATGTGCGTGGCTTGTTTTAAAGGATATTCCATAGTGGTCCTTTTTTACACCTCCCTGTTTAGTGGCACAGGGCTATAAAATTGTAGTTACGTTATCAATCGCATGAAGGTAGCATGGATCGTTAGGTAACTTGAGTAATGGCAAAGTTATTGTAGCCACCGTAATCGCTCCGAAGGAATATTCCGGGAATTTTTGTAAATAACGAATGTTCGATGTTTCTTGGTAACGTGCAAGGGAAAATGTAAGGGTTTATGAGGATTTGTGACGCGTGTGAGAATGGTGATTTATAATAGTTTTTATTTAATAAAAACGCCATGAAACTTTAACTGATTTCACGGTTGTTTTGTTCATTAGGGTAGCTCACACGATTTTCGATGTGTAAGTCTTAAGTCTTTCCATGTGGGTAGGCAGAAATACCACCTGCTAAAATCCTTGCGTACTCCTTTTGCTTCATTTATGTTCATACATCTGAAGGCCAATTCTCATAATTTAAAACGGTCAAAATCTAGTCGCAGTCTCATTTCGGTGACAAAAGATTGACAAAAAATTTGGGAAATTAGAAGTATTTTTGACAGATTGAGATTAGACTGTGAACGTTCAGAAAAATTACGAGAATCACCCCTATGGTCATAAAAGAAAGAAAGAAAGAAAAAGTATTTGTTGCGACTCGCACAGGAAGATCATAAAACTAAACTAAACACAAACAAAAATAAAAAACCCAAATTATATTTAAAAAAAAGTAGGTAACAAGACCAAATTTATAAAAAAAATAATAAAAAATAAAGTAACATAAAGAACAATGTAACAGAAAGTCCTGTACGAGGCCAAAAGGCTCCTATCTCAGCATGATGCTACGACATTTAAAAAATAAATGTCGCAGCGCTGGTATTCTGATAGGGCCCGCATACACCTGACCTTTCTGAAAACATCACCAATAAGGTCACTGTATTATTATGTCCTTCTAGGGCGTCCTCTCACGGCGTTTTTACTCACATCTGCGTTGTTAATAGTTTTTGTGAGAAATTTTGATTAAAAAAAAAACCTCGAGAATGGGCCAAAATCAAAATCAAAAGTCATTTATTTAAACTAAGCTGAAAATCAGCACTTTTTTAACGTCAAAATTTCATAAGTCATTAATTACTCCAAAACGCCTGCCCTTCACCGCTTCCTAGTGCATTAGCTGGGTAGAAGAAGTGTTGCAACAAACTCCCCAGCAGACCTTTTTTACACAACTGCCCAAAAAAAAGAGTGTTATGTTTTCAGGGTTCATATATGTTCGTGAGTTTCTTTATTCCTCCGTAACTTCTAAACGGCTTAACCGATATCAATGTATGCGTTATGATATTGAAGTCGGGACCTGTAAAGAACTGTTCCAAGGAACCATCCCCCGATTTCACTGAAAATATTGGTTTTCAGTTGTCCACTTTTGGGCCTTGGCGGTTTAATTGCACAGTAAATATTATAATCTACTAGCTGTTCCCCCCGGCTTCACCCGCATACGTTTCGATCCCGTGGGAATATCGGGATAAGAAGTATTCTATATGTTAATCCTAGTTATAAACCAACTGCGTGCCAAATTTCATCCAAATCCGTTCAGTAGTTTTTGCGTGAAAGAGTAACAAACATCCATCCATCCATACAAACTTTCACATTTATAATATTAGTAGGATTTAGTACTTACCCTGTGCCCATTCAACACTAAAATCATTAAGCTTGTTTTTTAGTTCAATGTTTTAATTAACTTTTTGACAGGGCAGGCGTGTTTTTTTAATTATTTATTTTTATAGTAACTTAAATACAAGAAACAAACTTAGGTTATCAAGATTGCTACATACGCCTGCATATCTCGAAATCAACGTAAAAACTGGGTCACAAAAATATAATTGACACTTATATATGTATCTCTGGATCATGAACTAATTGATCTGCAATGCGATATGTAACAGATTGGAGCCGCGTTCCCGATCACATTAAGCATCACATTATATTCTGTGACAACTGAAAATAGCAATGGTATTGAATGAAAACAGTCAAAAATAAATGAAATTGTTTAATTAAAGTGACTTGTATTTTCTGCAATGTGTTTTTCTAAATGAAATAGGACATTTTTTGTGAATAGAATGAATTTGGCGAGTGGGTTAGAATAATAGTAACTATTTTTCAATTGAATCGGATGTTGGTCTTATTATTTTTGTCGAGTTTTGCTCAACTGTATATTTGTATAATGCACAGGTGGTATACGGTCGTATTCGAGAGTATAGAATGACTAAAATTACCTCTAAACTAAAATGTTGACCTGATCAGAGTATTTTATACTTCAGCGTTACAATAGCAATTTTCTATCAACTTAGAGCATAATTAGCCGTTCCCACTTTTGGGGCACAGGCCTCCTCTCTGCGAGAGGGAGCAGGCCGCAATCCACCTTGCGGGCCCAGTGCGGGTTGCCAAAACTCTAGCAATAATCTTTAATTTGCATCCAAAAATAAAGAATACAAAAATTATTTCCTCTCAAAAATAACCCTCCATTTTCAATACACAGTTGTCACAACAATCCTATTAAAGCTGTATTCACACAGCACTGCCATACAACCAGCTGCAAGCGTGCACAAGTACCTCGTTTAGCGAATATTAGCACGTAGTAATGCATTTTTGACGAGAAAGCCGTTTTGCGCAAATATACATACAGCCGTACCGTGTGTTGTACAAAAATAGCAGTGGAATACGTGTGCAGAGAAATAAAAATAAAAATACAAAGCTAGGCAGGGAAAAAGGTAAGCAAGTCACGTGTAAAAAGATAAAAGATCACTTAACGAAATTCAAAAGCGATTTTCTTTTGAATCTTTTTAGAGTTGTGAGTTTATTCTCCGTAAATAAAATTATTGTCTACGCCTCTCTGATATGCATTATTTATTAAGTTTACAGAAGGAAAGGGGCATAAATATTTGAGTTCTTATAGAAATTGTAACATTGTTATTCAAATATCATATTTGCAATTTAAGAAAACACTATTGAACCTTTTGCAATCATCACTTCTATGGAATAACTTGTACGGGATTTTGGGCCCAGGATGTGTCACTGTAATGCCTTTTTACGAAATATACATGCAGCCTGCATAAATGCAGATTCTAATTCATAACTCGTGAAATAATGAACAAATCTAGCTCAGTAGCAGTGGAGTATAGACTGGAGTATAGACTGGATCTGTGCCCGGTAATAAGCTATTAAGCCCTACTACATGGGGCTTAAACATAACTGGCGAAATGTGGGTGTACCATACACCTCTGCCCAACCCTTCGGGGATTACAGGCGTGGCGTCGGCTTCCAGTCTAACCGGATGCAGCTGAATACCAGTATTTTACATGGAGCGACTGCCTATCTGACCTCCACAACCCAGTTACTGGGTAATACGACACCCCTTGGTACAACTGGTTGTCAGACTTTCGGGCTTCTGACCGTCAAAGATCCACGAATTACAGCCGGGACCAACGGTTCAACGTGCTTTCCGAGGCACCGAGGGGTCTCGGTATGTAAAGATGGTCACCCATCCACAGAACAACCGCGGCAAGCGTAGCTTAACCTGATCGATCGGCCTGTGCGGCTGTTATTTTTTAGCCACGGCCCTGATGTTATGTGTAAATATAAATAAAGAATAAGAGCCAAATAAACAAATATAATGCTAAGATGGTGATACATCACACACCAGTTATTACTAGGGAATCCACTCAGCCGTAAAAGAATTGGGAAAGCGATACAAACCAATAAATGGCGATAAATGCAGAACCCTTCCCATAAAATGACTTAATAATTTGTTACGTTGAAACATGGTTTTGAGTGTACTTTTATGCTGGATTCCTATTTTCCATGTACCTAATGAAAGTCGTTGGGTTTTGAATTACGTTTAGCGTATGCAAAGGGCATTGACAGGGTTTGGACCAAATGCTGCCCAGATATGAGAGTATTTCCAAATGATTTCCTAGATCAATCTACTGAACAAAAATAATATAAAAAAATAAAAAAATCCAGGATTTTTTTTATGGTTTTAGGTACTTGTTCATTTTTGTCAATATTTTCTTATAAGTAATGGAGTGTGTATAGTTTGTCTCGGTCACACACGGTTTGTACCTGTGCGCACGCCTTTGAAATATAATAGATATATCCGGGCCGCATGCTGCGACTCAAAATGACGCCTCTATTTTGGATAACCATTTAGATGGTGTTAATTCACTGGTTTTTTCACCCTGGTGACATATTCATATTGGACAGAAGATTTCGCGACTCTATTTCTATGTTAGAGTCGCATGGATATGTTAGCATTCTCCCAGAATCACAAACAAGGGGATCTCCTCAACTAAGCACAATCCAAGCAAATAAATCAAGGCTGTGCACTACATGCCGATGGCCCTTGGAGGTGGTAAACGGTAGACTAAAACGGGATTTTAAAATATTTCGACATGAATACTGCAACATAGCCATGACACATTTTTTTGCAGACCTTAAAACTGCTGCCTCTTAGCAAATGCTTTTCATGTGGATATATTAGATAATCCTCATGCACGTGATTTCATCAATATAGCCCGACAGCGGTTGAATACTTATAATTAATACAATGACTTAGCAGATTATGTCGATTCTAAAAGACTTAACCGAAATAGAGTTTCTTTTCAAAACATTAATGTTATTCAGGACAATGTTAATATTCCAGTCCTCACAGCTGAAGAATTGACTTTATTCGTAGTATACACTACATTTTAATTAGTTAGTATTCATAGATTACAGTGATTACTAATAGTTTATTGTCAGTGATGATTAAAAATCGTCAATTATAACTGTTATTAATAGTTTATTATCAATAATTATTAAAAATAGTCCAATTACTTGTTTTAGTTCATTTTTGGTCAATAAATAATTCACAACGAAAAACTTGTTTTTTTCTTGACTCCCTGAACAGAATTTGAAGCGCTTCGGTTTTACAGGTTAGTAATGACGTAGGTATGGAACAAAATGCACTATAAGTTCATTCCGGGCAGCACTTGGTCCAACATCCATACATAGATTGTCAATGTCCTTTCATAAAGTTCTGAGTTGAGCTACACTATTACTGAAAATTGATTGCACTGACTAAACAGGTACACTCAAAGGAGTATGGTTCTTTAGAGACCATTTCAGACATAACCAAGAACATGATAAAGATTATAGGTACCTGGATTTTTAAAGAGACTTTAAACCTTGATTTTGTTTCGCCATATCTTCTCAGGGATAGTCAGATAGAAAATGTCAACTCAATCCAGCTTATATTTATTTTTATATGGGGTGTAAAAGTGTTCTTACAGAATAAAAAAAATCATTTTATTCTTTAGCACTTAAAGTTATGGAAATATACTGCAGGAAACTATTAAATCCTAATTAGGACTACTCGTATTTATTATTCGTCTTTTTTCACAGGATTTCTCGAGCTCGACTAGACTCGAGTGACTGAGGTTCCGTTTGAATTCGAAACTAGATGACCACTCCTGTTCACACAAACGAATTTCAATTATAAAATGATCGTACAAAATTCTGGCATCTCGCATTAGTCACGGCCAGCGTGAAAATTGTCAACTGAATTTCAATTCTCGTGCCAACCTACTTTAAAGTCGCAATTTAATTGCAACGACAATCAGTGTCAAAAACTTGAAAAAAAGTAATTTTTTTAAAAAGTAGTTTTTTTGATAGACTGAGATTAGAATGCGAACGTTATTAAAAATACGGAATTGACCCTCTGTTACTTGAGCTCAAGATGACCTCCTGATGTTCGTTTTAGTATATACAGGCTGATTTTTTAAAGACCAGCCAAATTTAAGGATGTGGTACAGACCATCAAAGTGAACAACTTTCTCCATGGGACCAACATCGTAATCGCGAATAAAAATTCAGCCGTCCCATACATTTAGGTCGAGTAGGTATTGAAGTTTTCTATGGGACAGTTGATAAAATTTTCGCGATTACGCTATTTGTCCCATGGAGAAAGTTGTTCAGTTTGATGGTCTGTACCACATCCTTAAATATGGCTGGTCTTTAAAAAATCAGCCTGTATAGGTATTATCAAGTGGGCATATTTTCATAATAGCTGTGCATTATACATACAGGGTGGCAGGGACAACGACGAGCAACCTGTTATCATGGATTCAGCACAAAATTAGATCCGTAGCTTACACATTTTTCGTCGATTACAAAAAAAAAAAAAATTGTTATTCCATACATTTTGACCGCGTAGGTATTGCACATTTCTATCTTTTTTTCTTATTATTTTCTTTTCTTTTCTTTTTTTTCTTTTCTTTTCTTCTCTTTTTTTCTTTTCCTTTCTTTTCCTTTATTTCTATGAACCAGCTGTTTGTTTTGATAAATGACGAAAATTTTCTACACTTTAGAATCATGTGCTGTATTCATGGTTAGCTACAGTTGGCACGTCGATGTCCCTGCCACCCTCTATTACAAACTCCAGAGCCAATAACTGCCCGTCACGCTACGTGCTATCACCATCGTGTTGAGCTAACTTTGTAACCCCGACATAGTTGAGAAGTTTTACTGTTGGAACTTGCTTTCATCTTTAATGTAAAAGCTTTAGCTTTAACGCTATGTAGCTGAATAGTTGACTGTCAGGTTAATTTTTTCATTATTGTAATTATATTCTATGTTGTAATTGTATTCTATGTTACCTAAGAATGAATTATCTGGATATAAATACGACTCTTCACGTGACCAAGAAGGTTGGCCTATTTTTTGACCAAAGAATCAGCATTGCCATAAAACGTGGCAATGCTGCCAGCCTTTTGGGCCCGTTTCCTATTGACAGAGATGCGGACGAATTTTTTGATGCCCTTTGATTATTTCCCCTCCTTTTTATACTATACTTGTACATATTATTTTTTTATTTTAAGACTGTTAGATTTTAAATTATGTATATATGGGTAAGTGACTTTCAATTCATATGTTTATCTTGAACATCACTGGCATGCGGTGACGACACTTACGGACTTATTACTCCTTATTTATTTATTTTGGATTTTGGAATGTTTGTGAGTGTGTGAGCACCATGTATCTATCACATAATTAATCTATATGTCATGGTTTCATTTATCCATTTTAATTCTTATACCTATTGTGGTATAGTAATTTTATTTTTAGGTGCATCGTCTTCACATATAATTATATAAATAATGTATGCAAAATATTGTAAAACAGTTTAAAAGAGTAACGGTGGAGTTTCTTGCCCATTCTTCTCCATACGAAAACTACCTTTTGGAAGGGGCGACTAGAATCAATTTTATTTTAATTTTATTTTTGACGTTCAAAAGTGACTTTTATGTGCCTATTTGAAATAAATGATTTGACTTTGACTTTGACAAACATCGTGAGGAAACATAGACTTATAATTAAGTCTAAAATTGCCAATTTGCCTTGAGCAAGTGTGGTGATCAATGCTAATGCCTTCTCTATATATTTAGAACCAGTGCCCAGTGGTCACGGACGCGACTTACTAGCGGTAGGTTGTAGGTTCGAAGCCCGACAGGCGGTTTACTTTGTGTAAATTATTTTATCACCACTGCTCTCAAAACGATGAAGGAAAACATCGTCAGGAAACCGGCATGTCTTAGAACAAAAAATTCGAAGACATGTGACATCTACCAACCCGATATTGATTACGGCCCACTTCCTCTCACCGATAGGAGGCCTGTCTCCCAGCAGTGGGAATATATATATAATAGGCATAATGATTATGATTGTGTATTTATTTTATTTGTTATTGTGTTATATAAATCTCTTCGTATACTGCACCGGTTGACATCATCACGTCATCGCCGGCTGTGGCCAGCGCTAGCACTCTATCTTGCATAGGGTCATGCATTTTATTATAACACTAGCGGCCCGTCTCGGCTTCGCACGGATGGTTAAGTTTTAGTAAGGATCCCTAATCTTTTCTAGAAATAAATATAGCTTATGTCACTCAGGGTGAATGTAGCTTTCCAATAGTGAAAGAATTTTTAAATCGGCACAGTAGTTTTTGAGTTTATTCATTACAAACATACACACAAAAATACAAATCTTTCCTCTTTATAATATTAATATAGATATAGATTACATCGTAGCATTATGCTGAGCGATGTTCGTTTTGCCTGGATGTGCCTTGTGTTTGAGTTCTTTCTCTGCGTCATGTTTAACACAAATAAACCTATTTTCTTTCTTTAGAAATTTTCTGTTTCCTTTGCCGTGCAGTGGGAAAATAATAGGTTGCTATTCAGCATGAATTCCTATTCGTACAGCCATAGGCCTAAGATATTACTACCTTAAAGCAACTGCAGCTTTGGGCTGACCGCACCGCATTGCATAAATTTTTATAAACCACTTTCACACAGGCGTACCGTCCGGCACTTTCTTGCGTATGCGCTGCGGCCCGAGGTGATTAGAATATGATCTTAGCTTTAGTAGTCACAGATAATTTTCCCGTTCATATATGCTTACAATGTTTAATTCTCATATTTATTGCACAGGACTTTTAAATATATTTTTTTATGTATACCTAACATATTTTTTTATTTATAATCGTATTTTCGACGCAGTCGCGTTACGTCCGCTACGCGTAACGTCCGTTTATAGCCCTATGGTATTCTTGAAGGTTTTCTCAGATCCCAACAGTAGCATTACAGCCGTTCTACCTAAAAGTAGACTCAACGCTTGAAGAGCTTTATGGGCGCGTTCACTGCGGCTTCGAGCCGCACACTACCTGAACGCGCCCCAAAAGGTGGTAGCCGTAAGGCTGATCCGGGGGTACCGCACGATCTCGCGCGAGGCAGCAAGCCTCCTTGCCGGACTGCCACCATGGGATCTGGAGGCGATAGTCCTCGCGCGCCTGTATGACTGGCGCGCGGAGGCACTACGTCGGGGGGAAACTCTGCACCCGCGGCAAATCGCTGCGGAGCGGACGGACCTCCGGCGCGGTCTCATGGTGGAATGGAAGGCGCGACTATCGCAACCCAGCGCAGGGCACGCCACGATAGCGGCGATAAGACCCCTCTTTGAGGAGTGGCTAGAGAGGCGTCACGGCGCTCTCACCTACCGCCTGACGCAGGTCCTCTCCGGACACGGATGTTTTGGGAGGTTCCTGCACATCATCAGGCGGGAGGAGACGCCCGGGTGTCACCACTGCGAGGATCGCCCAGAGGACACGGTGGAGCATACGGTGGAGGTCTGCCCCGCTTGGGCAGAGCACCGCCGAGTCCTCGTAGAGGCGATCGGCAGCGGCGGCGACCTCTCGCGCCCGGCCCTGGTGCAAGCCATGGTCCGGGGCGAGAGGGAGTGGGAGGCGGTCACCTCCTTCTGCGAAGCAGTCATGCTAGCGAAGGAGGTGGCGGGATGGGCGAGGGAAAGATCCTCACGCCTCAGCCGCCGAGGGAGACGCTCCGGGCGTCGGGAGCCGCGTGACGACTCCCGGCCACCGTAGACGCGGGCCTGCGGGCGGAGAGCAATGGGTAGCTCTCCGTCCGATCAGGACCAGGCCCGTGCCGGACGGCGTGTATGTGTTCCACGCGCGCCTCAAAGAGATGTCAGCGTAGTTGACGGGGCCCGACAGGGCCGAAGCCTGCCGGGGTAGCGGGATTGTCCGAAAGGGTTACCGCTGCCCTGGTACGTAAAGGGCTAAGGAAGGAACACGGGTGGGTTTTAGTCAGTAAGAGTCTGACACTCCCTTCTGCTCCACCCAGAGCGGGAGGAGTCATTTGATGATTTCCCATCCACAAAAAAAAAAAAAAAAAAACGCTTGAAGAGCTTTATATTAGAAAAATAACACACAGACCAAATTAGCGGACGTAACGCGACTCCCTCGTATTTTTATTCCCATTTTTCTTCAAAAGATGTGACAAATATTTTAATTCGCAAGTCATTGTAAAGTAGATGTAACAATATTTTTTATTCGTCAAAGAAGCTCCACTCAAAAAACTCTTCCCAATGAGCTCTTAGTTTTTTAAAAACAGTAAAAAATATTTTAGTAGCGCGTCGCCGCAAAAAATACTGTTAAAACTTATAGAAGATAACTTAGCGGCAGAATTTCCTTTTGTCTTTGAATCATCGTCGAAACAAAGTGAGTAAACTGTGTTCGCAACGGTTTGCGACAAGTTTTTATATTAAAATTCCTTTTTTGCAGTATTATGAGATTGAAATTTCGAGAATGGGCTAAAAGGGTATAATGCTAAGCTGGATTTAAATCTCTTTAGTGAAGCTTTTGTTGATTTTGGTTTAGGGCCTGTGGCTGGAGTAATAACAGCCACACGAGTCGATCGATCAGGTTAAGCTACGCTTGCCGCGGTTGGTCCATGGATGGGTGACTATCTTCACATACCAAGACCCCTCCGTGCCTCGGAAAGCACGTTAAGCTGTTGGTCCCAACTTTCATTCGTGGATCTACAGGGTGGGCAACTTGGAGGTATACAAATTTTTTGGTCGCCATTTTGTTTTGGCGGTAAATATGACATATGTTTCATGAAAATTATTTTATGTAGATCCGGCATAGTTTTAGGGAGCGTTTTACGACTGAACAAAGTGTTTTAATTATTAAAACATTCTACTCAACCCAATCATGTATTGCGGAAACTCTAAAAAAATTGCGGCCAATTTTTGGTAGAAATCACATACCTTCGCGGCTAACAATAACTCGTTTTTAAAGTTGTCAAAAAATAAAAGACCCGTTTTGACATTTGAGAATTATTGAGCGTTCTTAAATATCAGTTTCATACAAACGAATACGTGTTTTGCGAATTTGATCTTTCTTAACTACTAGAACTGTCAATGTCAAAACGGGCCTTTTATTTTTTGACAACTTTACGGATTAAATTTGAGCAGCATAGCATTGTAACAGATAAAGCCGTTTTCTTACATCAGTTACATACACATTCTTATTCCATGCAAACAGTTCTACACACGCATTCACTAACCTACATTTCACACACATAGACCATTTTTTCTATGTTTATAATTTACTTTTTTGCTTGTTTTTTTAGTATTAGTAATTATTGACACAACTGTTATGTTTATCTTGATATTTTGTTGTTATAAGTTCATAACCGTAACTCGTAAGATCCAAAATTTTTTATCTGAAATTTTTGCGTATACTTTTAATATTTTACCCTCGTTATTATTGTCATTAAATCATCAAGGGATCAAAATATAATACCCACTAAGTGTCTGTATTCTTATAACCATACTCATAAATCCGTGTTTTATTTAGCAGACAAATGCAAATGATCGGTAATTGTGTGGAAGTGTGTGGGTGTTTGTGAACGAGGAAGACTGACCTGCCGTAATACAGTTTTTACTAGTACTGCGGTCAGTGTGAATTAAGCTCAAACAACCGCATAACGTACACAGGTATATATAACCACATGCTTAATTATATTTGTATTAGTAGACACAAATCACAGAATTGTTGGGATTTGTATGTAAGGTTTGTTCTTTTATATTGTCAATAAACTTTTTTACTTTATCAAATGAATCAGTTGGGCTTAGGAAACATGTGGTTTCAACAAGACGGGGCCACATGTCATACAGCACGAGCCACAATCGAGACATTGAAAAGAACGTTTCCATGTCGATTAATTTCGAGAAACAGTGACATTGATTTGCCGCCAAGATCCCCAGATTTAACAGCTCCTGACTTTTTTTATGGGGCTATCGAAAGGGACATGTCTATGCTAACAGCCCAATAAACCTTAAAGAACTAAAACAGAATATCTGAGACACAGTCACTGAAATAACGCAGGAAATTTGTGAAAATGTCATAAAAAACGTTCACTGCGTTTTTTATGACATTTTCACAAATTTCAAAATTTGGAAAGGGTTCACATCTGCCATGCCGCTAGAGGTGGACATTTGTCTGAGATTATTTTCCATGCTGAATTGCCGGCCCTAAAATACTATATTAAAATAAAAATACTTAATAATTTTTATATTTCATAGAATAAATTTTTTAAAAATCCTCTTATTTACCCACCCTGTATATGACAGTCGTTACGGGTCTTCAGTAGTCCGAAAGTCTGACAACCAGTCTTAGCAAGGGGTATCGCATTACCCAGTAACTGGGTTGTGGAGGTCAGATAGGCAGTCGCTCCATGTAAAATACTGGTATTCAGCTGATTCCGGTTAGACTGGAAGCCGACGCCACGCCTGTAATCCACGAAGAGTTGCGCAGAGGTGTATGGTACATACACCCACATTTCGCCAGTTATGTTTAAGCCCCATGTAATAGGGAGCGAGCTTATTACCGGGCACAGATCCAGTCTATGTATACTACAGTCTATACTCCACTGCTACTGAGCTATATTTGTTCATTATTTCACGAGTTATGAAATAGAATCTGCATGTTGAATGCTGCATATATATTTCGTAAGAAGGCATTACAGTGACACACCCTGAGTCCAAAATCCCGTACAAGTTAGGAAAAGGCTAGGCAGACGATGGAGTGATATGAGCTATTAAAAAGCCGCTCGACTTATCACTAAACTAGATAGGTATCTACTTTAGTGATTAGTCGAGCGGATTTTTAAACGGTTTCACTAAAGCAAAGAAAGTTGGTTAAAGAAAAATGTCGTATGAACCAGCGATTTTCTGTTAGAAAAACACTCTCGAAAATACTATAAATATAATCGTGAAACCAGTGAAACGTTGAGTTCAACGTATTTCAAACTCAAACTCAAGCATTTATTTCAAATAAACCAAATACAGACTCTTTTGAATTGTCAAGTCGGTCAGTCAGAAAACTGAAGCTAGTCGCCCATTCCAAAGCGTAATAAAAAATCAAAACTCTTTTATTCAAATTAGGCTGAGAATCGGCACTTTTCTAACGTCAAAATTACAAAAGACAGTCCTCAAAACGCCCGCTCTTCACCACTTCCTAGTTCTTTCGCTGGGAAGAAGAAGTGGCGCAACAAACTCCCCAGTAGTACTTAGGTAGTATGGAGAGGAACGGGCAAGAAACTCTTTCTTCATTAACTTGACATATTTTTGTAAGCCTTACGTTAACGCAAGAACAAACAACAAAGAAAGTAAGATAATACTCTCTTCATCATTAATATAGTCTTCAAAATTCGACACATTTCCTCACGTTCAAGTTAAAACCAGGTTCGTTACAAAGCAACTAAGTTATACGTGTTTCACGAAACGGCTTCCATTAAAAGTTATGCCTGAAACAAGTACAGGGTGGGCAACTTGGAGGTATACAACTTTTTTTTGCCGCCATTTTGTTTTAGCGGAAAATATGGCAGTTGTTTCATGAAAATTATTTTGTGTAGATACGGCAAATTTGTTATGGAGCGTTTTACGACTGAACAACGTGTTTTAATTATTAGAACATTCTACTCAACCTAATCCTGTATTGCGGAAACTCTATGAAAATTGCGGTAAATTTTTGGTAGAAATCACTTACCTTCACGGCTAACAATAACTCGTTTAGTGACTGTAAATTTGAGCAGCATGGAATTGTAACAGATAAAACAGTTTTCTTACATCAAATGAATCAGTTGGTCTTAGGAAACATATGGTTCCACAAGACGGGGCCATATATCATACGGCACGAGCCACAATCGAGACATTGAAAAGAACGTTTCTCTCCGGGTCGATCAATTTCGAGAAACGTTGACATTGATTGGCCCCCAAGATCCTGACTTTTTTTTGTGGGGCTATCTAAAGGGACGTGTCTATGCTAACAGGCCAATGAACCTTCAAGAATTAAAACAAAATATCTGAGACACAGTCACTGAAATAACGCAAGAAATGTGTGAAAAACGCAGTGAAAAGGGTTCACATCTGCCATGCTGTGAGAGGTGGACATTTGTCTGAGATTATTTTCCATACTGAATTGCCGGCCCTAAATACTTAATAATTAAATAAATAAAAATACTAAATAGTGTTTATATTTCATAAAATAAAAAATAAAGTGCCCTCTTATTTGCCCACCCTGTATAAATGTTTCATGGAATTCTTTTTAATGCAATGTTACGGAAACTTCATTTTGTGAAATGTATTTTGAATTTGGTGTTGTAAGTGATTTGTGTAAAGTAATTTATAATAATGTATTATGTATGTGTATTGTTTTTGGGTTTTGCTATTGAGGGGCTTGTGGCTAAATAATAACAGCCGCACGGGTCGATCGATCAGGTTAAGCTACGCTTGCCGCGGTTGGTCTGTGAATGGGTGACCATCTTCACATTCCTCCCCCCCCCCTCCCCCGACCCCTCCGTACCTCAAAAAGCACGTTAAACCATTGGTCTGGGCTGTCATTCATGGATCTTTGACAGTCGTTACGGGTAGTTAGAAGCCCGAAAGTCAGACAACCAGTCTTATCAAGGGGTATCCTATGACCCAGTAACTGGGTTGTGGAGGCAGTCGCTCCATGTAAAATACTGGTATTCAGTTGCATCCGGTTAGACTGGAAGCCGACTCAGACTGGAAGCCCCAACGTAGTTGGGAAAAGGCTAGGCAGATGATCATTTGGTTTTTATTGCTCAGTAGCAGCGCGGAGTTTGTTCTTGTGCCCAGTTGATGACAATAAACTCACCCCATCTTATATGGGAATGCAGGTTTCACTCCTACCACATACTTAGTTCAGAGGGGCAATTCTCGTAATTTTAAGACCGTTCACAGTCCGATCTCAGTCTCAATCTGTCAAAAACTACTTCTAATTTCCCTACATTTTGACAAGTTTTTGACATTTGTTTGTCGCTGAGATGAGACTGCGACTAGATTTTGAACGTTTTAAATTACGAGAATTGGCTTTCTGAAATAGGCCACTGGTAGCGCTGCTGGGATGTCAACTTTCTGTCATGGCTGAGAGATACGTCTGTTAATTTTATTCAGTAATTTCAATTCATATTATTATTGTGGTTTTGTGATCTCGTTCTATCTATTGTGTTTCTTCTGTCTTACTCCTTCTGTGTCTATTTTTATATCGTGCTGTGTACGGACATTATATATATTTTCATAACTTCTACATTGACTTTTGTTTCATGTTCGTCCGTACATTTCCTACGCGAGCTAAAAGCATAACTGACGATATGTCTGATTGCGTACACCTCTGCATGACCCTTCGAGGAAACAAAGCGTTATGTTATGTTTTATGTATTGTTAAGTTGCAAACCAAAATGGCAATAGCTCTAACGTTAAAGGCGTACTGTTAATTGAAAAGCCGTGCCTTCGATCCACTCTAGTTGCACTAATAGGGAACATAACTCCATGAATACAGGATGAGGGTGTAATGGTAGGTGCATGTAGATAGAAGTGCTTTAGGACAATGCCTTGTTGTAGTTTTCTTCAATTTTAAGCCATTATTCTACCAAGCCTTTTCCAAATATGTTAGGGTCGGTTCCAGGTTACCAGGATGCAGCTGAATACCACTATTTAAAATGGAGTGACTTTTGGGCTTCTGACTAGCCGTAACGACAGCCAAAGATCTACGAATGTACTATATTCAAATTTTATTTATGTTTAAAATTGACGTTATTTCATGTTAAACAAATATAATTTTTTTTTTATGGTAATTAAGTTGATTTCAGAGTGACTAGAACTATTGAAAAAGTTTAAAAATGTTTGAAGTTGCAGCATAAACTGAACTGTATTGTGTAGAAATTAAAGTTATTTTTCCATAAACTCATATTTGTTTACATTTTTGGCAAAGTTGTCGCGATTCAAATTTAGAAACTTATGTTTACCCATCCAAGAAAATACCGCGGCAAACGTAGTTTAAACTTCAATTGGCCGGTGCGGCTGTTATTATTTAGTTAAGAGCCTCTCTTAAATTTAAAGTTTCTAAAAGAACTGTTGCTTCCTTGCTCTTGAAAAAGGGCTAGCAGATTTTTCATGTAAGAACAGGCTCAGTCAGTAACTGGGCTGTGGAGGTCAGATAAGCAGTCGTCCTATTCAAAATACTGGTATTCAGCTGCACTGGTGCTGCATCCGGTTAGTCTGGAAGATAGTGTAGCGGTATCTACAACGCCACATGCGAACTACGCGTCAAACTGACGTCACGCGAAAACGTGCATCGCGCAAGCAGAGTTTACCGCGCAATTAGCATATATACAATAGCCCGACATGATTCATCGGGCAGTTGCCCGCTAGACACCCGTCTGGTCGGAGAATCCTCCTTTTTCTATGAAGGAAGAGTGAACTTTACACCCTGTTCCTCATACCTCTATAAAAGCACCAGCATACATAGCTGAGACAAGGCTAGTCAAATGATGATGATAAATCCTTTTTCAATTTTAATGTCCATTAAAACCCAAACTAAAACAAAATACAATATGAATACTAATTCATGCTTAAATCAAATACTACTTCGAAGTTATAAAGTAACCCATTGCAACCAGAAAAGTTACGAGGAAAAGTGAAATGTTCACGAATACGTCTAAATATTTAAAGATCCATCCGCGGCACGAGTTTGTTCAAATTAATTATTTATAATCATTTTTCGACTCAGTGTTGTTTGTTAATTAAGTAGAAAGGTGAATGAGGTGAGGTGCTGAATGTAAAGGAACTTTGTCAATACATTAATACATTTGTTAATTTGTTTTTAATGTTTGAGTATTATTTTATTGTTTATGTGTCATTTTATATCAATTTGTAATTTATTGTACTTAATGGAATTGAATTTTCTGAAAATAAATTATTATTATTTCAAAATTTAAAAAGGGATATGAAGTTGCTTGTTGACACTTTGGAAAATTATATATAAAAATATAAAGAAAGAAAGAAACACAGTTTATTGTAAATGTTTACACGCAAACAAAACGCACATTACAAATAAAAAAAAAACATAAATTATACACACATACAACGTAGTCAAAGACCTAAATCGATATTAAATAAAAGGCCTTTGTTTTTCTTGGGCAATCTAAAATTTTGTGAAAATTAGGGATTTTTTGGTAGCATTCTAGACATTTATATAGAAAGATACACCAGCAGCTTCTGTATATAATATATCTTAAGTACTATAGGTAATAATAGCCTCGGACTTGTTTACACAGTCGTCAATTACTGGTTAACCAACAATCTCAGAAATAACTCGGATATCTATGATAACAGTTAACAATAATAAAACTAGTGGCTCTAGTATTTAGTAGATAGTTTATTCCTGAGGCGTAACACAGTCGCAGTAGAAATTGTTTTCATTTTGACAGTTCAAACAAATCCATTGCGTAATTTACGTTGTTGAGCAGACAAATTTGTCGAAGACATGAAGCAATGGATTAGCAATATCCTTCAAAATGACACAGATTTTGGTTGTTAGCGTGTTACGCAATAATGGTGGTGGTTATTGTCAGAGGGTCTACTATAACAACAACTGCTGTTTCTGGCTAGAGTAATCTAATAGAGTATCAAATTAGTCCCAAAAAAGCTTCTATAACAATGACATGATGCCATAAAATGGAAAAAAAAAATTGCCCGTAAAAGTAAAAGCAAAAAGGCTGTCAGATATTTAGTAGAATGCTTGACTGAGTTTTGTTTGTGTCTCGTTCGCTTGGTTAGTGTCTCCTTTGGCTGTACGTCGTAAAACTTATGAAGGAACTGTCCGCATGTCAAGTTTCAAACATAAACCGTTTGGCCGTAAAAAATCTTGTATGTCAGACTTTGGGATCAACGTTGAGTGCCTCAATATTTATTTTTATTTATGCTTTTATTCTCGTTTTTGTTTCGGTAGTATTTCATAAGTTTCAGACTCACTGCCTTGTCGGTCTAGCGGTCACAACCGCTACTGCTGAGCATAAGGTCCTGGGTTCGATTTGCAGCAAAGGGTCATTGGGCTTTCCGCCAGGAATTTTTCAGTAACAGCCTGGAGTCTGAATTTGTGCCCAGTTAATGGCCATAGGCTTGCCCCCTATTATATGAGATATAAAAATATCTGCCGAAATGTGGATGTACAGACGCCAGCACACCAAGCTACTAAAATCTGTCAAATTTCTTTAATAGATTTTCAAGTTTATCGCTAAACCATTAAGGTTCAAGGTTGATTGAGAAAATTTGACAGTTTTGGGTAGCTTGACCTGCCGGCGTCTGTACTATAGGTACAGCTCTGCCTAACCCTTCGGGGATTACAGGCGTAATGTTATGTTTCAGACTCAACAGGAGCTTGTAATTGAAACAGTGAGTAAAAGTATTGAACGAACTGATCGTTTTTGGGTTAATTTGGGAATGTATTTACCTATTGTTTTTTGACACGTGATATACCCAATGCTCGTTATAAGGGAACAATCCTAGCGAAGATTTTGTAAAGTTACATTATTTACAGTTATTTCTGAGGACCTGTAAATAATAAAAACACTCCCAGTTATCTATCATGCTGTGCTTTTCTGTAAGTGATAAGCCGCTTAGACTTAAGTTTGCAATGTACAAATTATAAAGTAACATTGTACTCATTGTTGAAAAGCCTAATAAATAAATAAATAAATAACTGGTAAGTTAACAGGGGTAGATACAATTGGAGCAGAAAGTCAGTTAGGCAATTTCTCCGTGTAAAATACTGGTATTCAGCTGCATCCGGTTATACTGGAAGCCGACTCCAACATAGTTGGGAAAGGGCTCGGCAGATTGATGTTGGATAGAATTTCCATTTTTTTTTAAATAATATTAATTCACGATCTTTGCCCATTTCCTGGAGAGATGGGCAAAGATCGGCACTCACTGGACATCGCCGTCGAGGTAGACCACGGCGACGCGACGACACGGCGTGGTGTGACGATCAGAAGGCCAATTCTCGCTAACTTAAAACGTTCAAAATCTTGTCGCTGTCTCTCATCTCGGCGACAAACAAATGTCAAACGCTTGTCAAAATGTATGGAAATTAGAGGTATTTTTGACAGATAGAGACTGAGATCAGACAGTGAACGTTCTTTAAATTACGAGAATTACCCCTCTGGTAACGTTTGCGGGGCCAAAATGGCCAGAGATTGCACAAGACAGGGAGGTTTGGAAGGAAAAATGGGAGGCCTTTGCCCAGCAGTGGGACACGATGTAGGCTAACAAAAAAAAAAAAACACGTAAAACAAATCAGCGTAACGTAGGTGCAGAACATTACAAACGAACAAACAGACAAACATTTCGTTAAGCATCGTATACCTACACTGTATGTTTACTTTAACTTTGTAGTGTCAAAGTTTGCAGACATTCAAGTCGTAAGCTGCTGTGATAGTATTTGAGTTATTTTACATAATTCTAAGGCTTGCATACTTGAATTTGAAACAAATAATATTTATGTAAATGTGCTATTGACATCATGATGGCCCAGTAGTTACGACCTCTCATTCACGAGGTTGTGGGTACACGTGTGATGTCAGTTCCAATTTATAATCCTCGTTGCAAGAGGGATAAAAGTAGGCTGGGAAAATCAGATTCACACGTTCAGCGTAACTTTCATATTTTAATGAGAGCTGTACATTATTCTTTATTTAATACGCACGTTAAGCCGTTGCTCCCGGCTGTCATTTATGGATCTTTGACAGTCGTTACGGGTAAAGTCTGACAACCAGTCTTACCAAGGGGTTTCGTATTACCCGGTCTTGGTGTGTAAAGACGGTCACCCATCCATGGATCGACCGCGGCAAGCGTAGCTTAACCTAATCAATTGCCCCGTGCTGCTGTTATTACTCAGCCACAAGCCCATCTGCACTACAATACGCACCCTGAATCTAAAAATGTTGCATATACACGCCGTTGTTTTGCATCCTCGTCAAATTTCAGGAGGCTGTTATAAAAGACATAAATAATCAAATAAAATTCTATCCCTGGTAAATAATGAATACATACTTGTTTTTTAAGTTATTTAAGTTTGACAGTATTTCAGAATACACCACTTTCAAAGAACAGAATCCCGTTATGCAGTCAGGCAGTTACAGTGCGGTCTCACACAGGCTGCGTTTTAAAATGCTGATTTCCGAAAATTAGAAAAAAAATACCTATTTATTTTATTATTGATTCGTGTTGAGAATCAGTAGCACAGTTACCTCCTTGAATTTGACGAGGATGCAAAACGACACCTTGTATAAATCTAAACAAACAATTGCTATAAAAAAGAGTCCAATCCATTTTAAATGCAAAACTTATTTACAGCGTACCAAAAAATATTCACTATTAAAATATACGATGGTTTTGTTGCAACGAGAATCAGATTTTTTTTTTAATATTCGGGAAAAAGCCGATTGGTACGTGCTCCAGTTAGATTATTTCGTAGGTGGCCTTGCAATAAAAATAGTTTTGCTAAAAAATCTTGTCGCTATTATTTTTGTGGTACTTGGATACAGAAACATATTTTTTAATGAATTTGAAAAAAATGCTACTTTTCTTTCTAACATTTATGAACTAGCGGTCAGCACCTGCTGCGCACGGTTTTTACGACTTGAAAATACACGAAGATATCTTTATTATAATTATGAAAGTTAAACAAAATTGTAAAATACACATAAAAACTTCCAGAATAATTTCTCTACATAATGGGGAAAACCGTATCAAAACCCTTAGCGTAGTTTACAAGAAGAACGCGGTCACACAGGCATACAAAAGAGACTTTAATTTATAATATCTATAGATAAATGAACGCATGAGGAAGGACATTGCCGTCGAGGTAGACCGCGGCGAAGGTGGTGTGACGATCTGATAAGGTTTTCAGGGTCAACATGGCGGATTGTACAAGACAGGGAGAGAAAGAGGGGATGCCTTTGCCCAGCCGTGGGACACAATACAAGCTGTTGTTTTTCATCCTCGTCAAATGTCAAGAGGCTGTTATGAAAGACATAAATAATCAAATAAAATTACGATCCCTGGTAAATAATGAATACATACTTGTTTTTTTAGTTATTTAAGTTTGACAGTATTTGAGAATACACCACTTTCAAAGAACAGAATCGCGTTATGATATCGTATAAGCGGCCGCGTTTTTATGTGTGTGTAAAAGGGCAGTTACAGTGCGGTCTCACACCGGCCGCGTTATAACATGAGTGTCCCACACAATTAAAAAAAAAAACCTACTTATTTTATTATTGATTCATGTCGAGAATCAGTAACCAACCAGTAGATAAATAAAAATCTTTGTGGCAGACCACATAATCCATAAAAAACACAATTTAAACCTCCACTCACTCACACACACACTCACTCACTCACACTCACTTTCTTTGTCTTTTTTATTCGTAATGTACGTTTTGTTTGTACAGAATAAAAAAAAAATCTTTCTTTTTTTTTAAAATAGCCAGGATCTTTGTTTTGATAATATTTAGGTACACACGGCAACACATCAAGTCGGACACCCTATATACGTATAACTACGCTACCAGCAATACAGAGAATTTTAGGAAAGGGACTGCGTATCGTGGCATCGGCCAATGACAGCATTTGCCGCGTTGCGCCTACGCACACAGATGCACTTTTTTTTGGCAAAACATTCGTTAGTTTCACTCGTATTCAATTCAGTGTTCTATGCACGTTCTATGCCGGTCAGTTCCTAAACGTCGCCCAGGATTCACTACTATGTTACGTTAAGTTAGGCAAACTAATTAGATTAATTGTTTGTTTTTTTATCTATATTGATTTCTATAATTCTATTACTCATCTATGAGTTTAAATTTAAAACTATTTTAATTGATAATGGCTCCCGAATTAACTCGAAGCTGTTAAATTTGATGGTAGTCTGTTATCTAAGAATAATATTTTATTGTTTTAAATGTTAATGGTTTACAATTTTTTTAAGTGGATTCAGCTTCTTTTCAAGTCATAAACATAATTTATCTAATTACTAGCTGCGCCCCGCGGTTTCACCCGTATAAGTTTCAATCCCGTGGTAATTTCAGAATGAAAAGTATCGTATGTGTTAATCCTGGTTATAAACCATCGGTGTGCCAAATTTCATTCAAATCCGTTCAATAGTTTTTGCGTGAAAGAGTAACAAACATCCATCCATCCATCCATCCATCAATACAAATTTCGCGTTTATAATATTAGTAGGATTTACATAATAATTACTCTAGTGTGAGGATATTTCTCATATCTATTAGTAGCATAGACCAATAAACCATATCAAGTTTTATTTTCCATATTCATTATAGAGGGTTGTCACTGGATGAATATTTTTTTTTCAACTCTGTTGTTTAAATGTTAATTTTTTATTTAGATTTTTAGCTATTGTCGGTTAGGACATTATACGGTTTAAGTTACGCAAAAATCATGTATGAAGGAATTATTCCTCTTTAAAAGTTCAAAAAAAAAGTCCGCGACAGCATATGTCTATCTTTTAAGATTGACTCACTATAGCCTTTTTTATGGTAATCAAATTTGTTCGAAATTAATGCATTATCTGCGAAGGTGTTTTATCAATATGATATTACTCTTCATCCAAATAAATACGGTATTCATCACAAGTAAGTAAGTAATTGTGAACAAAATTGCCCTTGACATCATTTGATTTCAATCAACATCTTAGGAGATAACATAATTTTAAAATAACTCCGCAAATAAATAGGTATGATAACGTTCGGGTCGGTTCAACATCACGCTAGGTCAAAATAAATACAGTCAGAAAGAGAACTAAGCGAGAACGAGAAGCGAGCGATGCGATGCGATGGGGTAGGGCGGGGGAACAAGAATTTCACGCGGACGAAGTCGCGGCCAGAAGCTAGTATTATAATACGAACTCAACTTGTTTACAAAATAATATACATGATACGCATCTATCTACTTAAACGCGTTGTTGGTGCCTCCCGCGCAGTCCTGCGACGTGCGTGAGTGAGACGAAATAACAAAAACATATCGCACCCTCTCGCACGATTCGCAGCGTTCAACTTCTAATAGTCCAAAGTCTAAACAGTTTAACTTTATGTGTAGCCGTGTGTACCTATAAGGTACATAAAGATGTAGCTAAGTCTTAATAACAAAATGTTATCAAAAACAACGACTGCTGTTCTTAAACTTTGCCACTACAAGACTTTGCATCTAAGGCATGTTAGACACGAGCGATCTCAGATTCTCTTACAAGTTAGTTATACAAACATTTTCACAATAAGAGTAGATACAAACACTAAACTCCGTGTATGTTGATTTTATAAGTTTCGCTAATGAAGAAACCTTGTTGCTTGTAAGTTTCGGCATGTGTGTACTTTCGTTTATGTTTTCAATCTGCAGAATTAAATTACGCTTTATAACTAGCAATGTGATCATTTACCTAATTATTTTATTTTGCCATTTATGTACACACAAACAGACAAGAAAAACCAGAACAGATAAATAGGTACAAAGGTGATGCTTATTTCATAAGAAATTTCTTCCAGCATATCTACGACGGGACAATAGATACAGATATTATGTAGACAGTGTGTAAAAGAGCAAAGGAGACAAATAAAAATCTTACTAATATTATAAACGTGAAAGTTTGTATGGATGGATGGAGGATGGATGGTTTGTTACTCTTTCACGCAAAAACTACTGAACGGATTTGGATGAAATTTGGCATACAGATAGATTATAACCAGGAATAACACGTAGGATACCTTTTATTTCGAAATTCCCACGGGATCGAAACTTATGCGGGTAAAACCGCGGGGCGCAGCTAGTAATACATAAAATGATAAACATCATTGTTGCATGATTTAGTTTGTTAAACAAATATGAGTAACTCAAAAAAGTACCTATTTGATTTTTTTCTTGACTAGCTTATGCCTGCGACTTCGTCCGCATTACTTCGTTTTTGCTTAGAGTTCATTCTAACTTTTTTCCATTTTGCTCGGCTCCTAAGGGTCCTAGCGCGATGTTTAATAGCCTATAGCCTCCTTCGAGAATAAGGCTATCAAATATAAAAATCTGTTTTTAAATCCTAGTGGTACCTAGTTCTAGAGATTAGCGCGTTCAAACAAACAAACAAAAAAAACAAACAAACCCTTCAGCTTTATTATTAGTCCTCACCTACCAGCCTTCTCCCAACTATGTTGAGGTCGGCTTACAGTCTAACCGGATGCAGCTGAGTACCAGTATTTTACATGGAGTGACGGCCTATCTTACCTCCACAACCCAGTTACTGGGTAATACGAAACCCCTTGGCTTCAGCAGCTTGACCCTTTTTCATCTGCCTTATAAAAAAGATCTCTCGTAAAATATGTCTCCGATAAATTTATAACAAAACGTAGACCTAATTCGCAAAGAAAATCATCACACTACAGCAGCAGACTGTCCTTAGCAACACTCAAAGCCCTAGATAAACAGGGTACCCTTACCCAACCACATCTGCGACTAAAAATAGCCCATGATTATAGCCTATGATAATAGCCCAAGCTTTTAGCCCAAGTTTCACAGACGTTAACAAATACAGAAAGAGAATCATCTCCAAACCCCGAGACACGAATTAGCCTCGTCCATGTTAAACATTTGGATTGTAAACATTTACAGACTCAGTGCTCCATTATACTAACGAGCTGAGCCTTCAATTTACTGACTGAGTGATACGAGTATAGTTTGACCAAAACCGCTGTACCGCGCCTTCGTTATGTGCGCAGCGAGACGGGGGGGCAGTGCAGGCCGCTCATTCGTCATCGCTCACGGCGTCCCGCCCCCCGCCTCGCCGCGCATTCCTCCCGCCTCTCCGTGTAAAGGCGCGGTACAGCAGTTTCGGTCAAACTATAGTTAGGCTGCTGTCATTGAATTGAGAGGAGCGGAGAAATTAACCTACACTCGTCGTATACTCGTCGTGTACGTCTTGCATAGGGTCGCAGCATAATGCTGAGCGATAACCGTTTTGCGACCCTTTCTTATTATTTTTTTTTGTGTTTTATGTTCTTTTTTGCGTCATGTTTACCGCAAATAAACATATTTTCTTACATTTCTTCCCCAAGCACTTCCACTTCGACCGGTTTTGTGCTTCTCGCATCTAAAGGGTTCCTGCGGCATTCACAAGGTCATCGGTCCACCTTGTGGGAGGTCTTCCAAATCTACGTCTTCCGGTACGCGGTCGCCACTCCAGAACCTTTCGACCCCATCGACCATCTGTTCTGCGAGAGTTCTGGCAGTGGGCAGGGTACATTACCCTGCCCACTTCAATTCTTCGGGCTATGTCGGTTACCTTGGTTCTCCTGCGGAACTCTTCATTTCTGTAATATTTATGGTGTACATAATCTATCTCGCTCAGCTAAGCTTACTCGCTCCGCTGCAATGGACAGGCAGCCTTAGTACAGTTACATCCTGATGGAGTAAGATTGAGAGCTGCAAATGTTTCGCTGTTAACTTTTACTCGTAACGAGGCAGGAAGGGATTGTGTACCTAAAAGGTAGTCAGAATTGAAATGAGTGATTTGTACATAAGAATTAAAAGTTCCTCGATTACGATGGTTCCATGGTTGTTTAGAAGTTGTTCAGTTAGATAGTCTGTGTCACACACTTTTTGACGACACCCTCTGATACACGGTCTTAGTTGAGAATTGAGTTGGGTTTATTTCTTCAAAATGTGTGAATGGGGGAGCACAATCGTATCTAATAAGATACGATTGTGCTACATGCTTTTTGAGCTAACAATTGTTAAGAAAACTCTTGTACTCTTTCATAATCCAACGACAGATTCTCCACTACATTAATTTACCATTTTAAAATGACTTGGCTGACCCAGAAATAACGATAATATCATATTAACCGTTATTTCTCAGTGTTGCCAAAGTAGAATAAGTAGGTAATACATTCAGTAGCCATAGTGAAAATACATTTAAAAATTTTGTTACAATATTAATAACTTGTACTTTAATGGTGTTGCCACAGTGGATATTATAATTTGGTATTAAAATAATACATATTTAAGAAATTAAATCAAAGAAATCACAACACAATAGGATTTTTTTTTGTTCGAGTAGTGTCCAAAGTGTTTGATGGATCGGCTCGATATAATAAATAGAATCCGAAAGCACAAACATGGCGAAGCGGTCATCTACGAGATAATGAGACCTCGTACAACGCAAAAATCCTTTTGAACTGTGCGAAATATTGCTCTACATATTTTTACGTAGGTAGGTACGTTGTCTGTAAACGCCACAGATAACCCCCTCGTACAAGCTCAACAACACACACAAACGTCATCACAACACCATCTCCACATCAGGACGGGAACCGGTTATCTTTTAAAGTGAAGGCACGTGAACATATTCGTCAGAAGTTGGCCGAAACATCCCAGCGCTGATTTCCTGGATTCGTTTTCTCCTCTACCGATTGGTATTTGTCCTGACAGCTCATTTTGTTTATATGTATGTGTTTGTTTTGTTATGTGTGTTTTGTTTGTATGTATGTATCTATGTATTAGTATTTATTCCTATATTTTATAGTCATTTCCTAGCTATTTATCCCGTATGTTGCACCTGCCATGTTTTGTCTCTGCATCACCCTAAGGTTCACTGGTAGAAAATGCCTCAGGCATTAAGTCTGCCTTTTTATTTATACAATATTTTTTTACCTAAGCTTATAGTTTTAATAAATAAATAAATGCACAGACAGGGAAATTCATTGTTCACGTCAATTTTCCGTGTCATAGCTACTAAATCAAACTATCAAAGAATGACAGCTGTTGTGATTTGAATATACAGACAATTTAAGTTGATGAGTAGTCAATTTGCTTATCAATTAATTTCCTTGACATGACCATTTTTTTGAAACCCAACATAATTTTAACTGACTAGAAATTCACTTTATTTCGCATTATTTCCCTTTCGTGTTACCTGTTTTTAATTCCGTAATGGTCACGGTCAATTACTCACAAACATCACCCAAAAGAACCTACTTTCTTTTAACTGACATAGAAATAAAAATTCCCAGCACTTAATGCTCATTACTCCGAGTACAATATTAAAAAACCGGCCAAGTGTGAGTCGGAATCGCACAGGAAGGTTTCCGTACCAAAAGGCAAAAAACGACGAAAAAACATTATAAAAATAAAATAACGTTAATAAAAACCCTATTTTATTATTATTATTTGTTGTTATAGCGGCTATAGAAATACTCACTCTGAAACTTTCAACTGTCTGCCAGCGGGCTCATGAACCGTCTACATGTTCTTCAAAATCATGATCTGACCAAGATTATGTCTGGACTTTAAAAGAGACTGTGACCTCTGAGTTTGTTTCGGCCTTTCTTCTCAGACTAGTCAGATAGGAAACGCCGACCTCATCTAGTTTAAAAAATATGACTCACGTGTAAAAGTGTTTGTGCAAACCTACTTATAGAAATAAAATTATTTATCATGTCTGTTGATGAGATACAGTCAGAGGGCTGTATCCGTCCGTCCGTCGGTCTGCGGATAGACAGACGGGTGGACGAACGGACAGTGGAGGCTTAGTAATAAGGTTCCGTTGGCAGCCTTTAGGTACGGAACCCAAAAAAAAAGATACTAGTGTGTATTACCAAGAGCCAAATATGTAAGTACTTTGCCGGAAGGTTAGGTCCATTATGATACGTACTTCGAAGGGTTAATGTTAATATCAGTCCGCACTCAGCTCTATGAAAGGGAGTATACAAAGAGTGTATACAGGGTGCTTCAATCCATGTAGGTTCTTTGTATCTTCTTTTCCAACAAAACATAACTTCACACCTGTTTTACCAAAAGGATAGGTAGAAGTGTACCTTTTTTGTTTTGTTTTCGGGGAAGAACTTCGAAAGGCACCCGTCTTCCGGGGAGAGAGGTCTGGGAGTGTGGGATTTTTACCTCACTAAAACCACCCCGGTGATCACAATCCGCGCATAGGGGTGGTCCCGGTTCCTCTTAAAAGACCAACTCCGGAACCATCTCTGCGCAACGCCTGTAAGGCACATCCCCGGGGAGACTGTAAAGGGGCCTCCCTAAGGCTTGCTATGCACGGCAGCACGTGACCAGGTAGTAGTGTACCTATAGTACACCTACATTTTGGCCAGATATGTTTAAGTCCCAAGTAATAGGGGGCGAGTCTATTGCCATAAACCGAGCATAAATCCAGACGCTGCTATTTTTTTGTTTATTCCTGTTCTGTTGGCAATAAATAATAAAAAAAAAAAAAATCAGATATGGATTATCATCAATGGTTTTTTTTAAGATTTAGCAAAAAATTATCCGACTCGCTACGGCTGCTAATTGATTTGTTGAAGAACGTTTTAAATACGAGTAACACACTTTAAAGTTAGTTGGGCGCTGTCTAAATCAGAACTAACGCCGCCATCTTGTGTTGTTAATACACAATGACAATGATAATTTGACAATAAATATTATTTAGTTTAAAAAAAAAATGCTATATCATGTAACGGCTCCCCGTTGATTATTAAACAACGTTTTCGATACATTGTTGCGTTGTCTAAATTGGCACTAAAGGCGCCATCTTGTTTTTTCAATATCTACACAATAACTGATAATTTCACAATTCAAATAATTTAGCTTAAAAAATGCTCCGTCAAGCTACAGATCCCAATTTATTTGTCGAACAATGTTTTAAATAGGTACAATAACGCCTTAAGGTTATTTTGACGCGTTGCCAAAATCGGAATCGGTAATCGGAACTAACGCCGCCATGTTGTTTTGTCAATGCACTATGACAGTGATAATTTCACAATTAACATTATTTAACTTAAAAAAAACTCCGTCACCCTACAGCTCCCAACGGATTTATTAAACAAGTTTTAAATAAGTACAACGCTTTATGGTTATTTTGGCGCATGGCCAAAATTGGAACTAACATCCCCATCTTGTTTTTCCAATACACAATGACAGAGACAAACTCACAAATATTTACCAACAACGCCTTCCTGTCAATGTCATACAGACGCCAAGAGATCCTTATAACACTCTATCTAGTTCACTTCGTGTGTTACTTATTCATTGAGCGTCAACTAATGACACGTATAATTAATGATTATATATTATTGAGAGACTCCCGGGGGCCTGATACTCTAACTGTATCGTACACATGACCAAGATAAATTCTCGCCCATGATCAGTTCATTAGACCAGAGTACTGTAGAAATCACACAACGTTATATTTTAAAGCTCATTCAAAACTCGCTTGAATGTTCGAATGCAACCAGACTTATTTAATTGCCAGCCTGCACAACATAAGGCCGGCTTTAGTAGGTAACTTTTGCAGCACGTAGCAGATCATGAAATTACTTTCAAAATTAAATGTCATTTAGTCAAATTAGGCTGAGAATCAGCACTTTGTGAACGTCCTAATTACAAAAGACAGTCCCCAAAACGCTGCCTAGAGATTTCATGGGGAAGAAGTGGCGCAACAAACTCCCCAGTAGCACACGTGGTTGAAACTTAAACACGAATTTGTAATCATTCTGTAGATACAATAATTATGACCCTAAATAAGGTCAAAGTCAAGGCGAAGATTCTGAGGAGCTTATCTAAAATGTATGCAGTGGATTAACGGTTTGGGAGTATCATCCCGATTTAGGCCTGAAAGGGGTTGCAGGATATCGCCTAAGTCAATATGTTGGCATCGATTGGGTACCCTCTTTTCTAAGGAATTTTGATGCGTCGGGAATGTCTATTGATACAGGCTGTAGATATTGTCACTGTGTTACGCAGAGATTAGGTTGTGAGGAGAAAGAACTTGTTCATTTTTGTGCCATTTCTTGAATATTATAAATACATCTTAAACACGAATAGCGCATAAAAACATAATCATCCTATAATATTCCTACTGCTGGGACACAGGCCTCATCTCTGTGACACGAAATGGGCCATAATCCACCACGCGAGCACAGTGCGGGTTGGCAGATGTCACATGTCTTTCCAAACGAGGTTTTCCTTCTCGCTTTGAGAGCAGAGGTGATGAAATAATTTACACAAAGTGCGTCAATGAGTAACGCCTAGAAAAAAAAAATTATACATAATGTTTAGTTCATTATTGTGTAGTACCACTGCTCTCAAAACGGTGAAGGAAATCATCATGAGGAAACCAGCATGTCCTAGAACCAAAAATGAAGACATGCGACGTCTAGGTTTGTACAAACACTTTTACACGTCAATCATATTTTAAAACTAGATGAGGTCGGCGTTTCCTATCGTACTGGGCCCGCGTGGTGGATTACGGCCCAGTCCCTCTCACCGAGAGGAGGCCTGTGTCCCAGCAGTGGGAACATTATAGGCTAATTATGTATTGTGTAGTTGTGCAAAAGTAAAAGTCAATAAACGAAAATCCAATGAAGTTAGGAACTAGGAAGTGGAATTTGGAACTTTTTATAATCCGTCATACATCTACATAACCTAGTCAGTTGGTTCTCATATTTCTTTTACATAAACAACTTCATATTTGTTTACAAAACAGGCTTAGAAGTCGTGGGACTTCCTCTCAAAGTAATTCTTTGTTTTATTTCATTCCATTTCTACCTAGATATTATTCATACTTGATATTTACTAGACGTACAGTCACGCAGAATTCAAATGCGATATTCTCGTGAAATAACGATTGCAACTTTGAAAAAAGACCTTTTTCATAATAGTATGGTTTTGAAAATACTATGTTGGTAACAATAATCAATTCTTAAGAAGAAAATCACTTTTGAATCTTGTGTACGTGTAAAGTATTTACGCTCGTGACTGTACCTTAAGAGCGTTCATCCCACGCGTTTCTAGTGCTTTTTAGTGATTATTTTATTAAATTTAAACCAAAGTACAAGTTGTTTACTGCCAAATACTAGATCGTTGGTATTTATAAGTTTTTATGCTATTTTTAAAAGAGTTATTTTGGTATTTAATCATAAAAATTGACATATTTTAAATTATTTTCTATTTGCAGTACTTATTACGATAGGATATTTTTATTTAAGAGTAAATATAATTATAAATACCAACGATCTAGTGCTTGGCTGTAAAAAAAATTGTACTTTAGTTTAAATTAAATAAAAATAATCACGAAAAGCTACTAGTCATGCGACGTTGTCAGCCCGCGCGGGACGGACGCTCTTAAAGGCGAAATTTTAATGTTATGTGGTAATCAACCTTGTCTACAGCTTCGTATCTATACAATAGTACTTCTAAATAACCTTTCGGACGTCACTATAGAGACAAATTTGCTCGTTTTCATTAACACTGGGCGACAGCTAAATGAATGCCTAAATAAAACCACTGATGGATTTTCAACTTTCGGCATTGAGCCGAAAGTTGAAAATCTACCAACGTCTAGAGTACGTCCTTCTATACTTCTTGTGCAAATAAAGTGGGTACTATGTAGTTACAAGACTCGTAATGTCTCCAAAGAACCTTTTCTGGTGTACTAAGAAACTTAAATTGACTTAGAGAGAATTTAGAAGAAAAGCAACAAGGTTCCCAAGTTGAGTCTAAGCTAAGCTAAAGTAAGGGACGAAATTAGATAACACACAATGAGTTCAAGACTTCAAGTTGTGGCTTCAGAGTTCTTGTTTGACATGGTAGTGAAAGTTAGGTTAACTAGGAATGTTTAGCTTGCCCGCGAGTTTACCTGTAGAGATTTAGGTTCAGGTGTTTCTCTTGTATCGACAAAAAACTACTACTGTCTGTGCCGAAAGTATCTGAAGAAAGTGTAAACAAACCCTGTTCAGGTTAAATTCTTACGCAATCATTTATTAAAGGGATTTATTTTTTAAAGCTTCAAATTAAGTTTTCCAATAATTATTGTTTAAATAAAATTATTACATTGTTATTGAAAAATCATCGACGAAAATTGAGGTAATAACCGCAATTGTCAAACGAAAAACATTTTCAAAGTGATTTAAAATTAGAAATTCGGGTTAAATCACAAAAAAAACAAATCAAAGCACTCAATTTATTAGTGTCACTAGACATTGGCATCCATAGTTACGTTCTATGATTCATTTGTTTACATTTTCATCAGATAATTTTGGAATAGACTATAAATGAGTGAAGCTCTTGCCGTGGCAAAAATTTCAGCCGGATTCTAAGGTGGAAGCGGAGCTTACTACTTAGGGAGCGTCAGACGTGCATAAGTATCGCCACTCGTGGGGGCTAGTTAGGTTATAAGCAAGATAAGTATTCTGTAGAGTTCACTTTGAACCTTAGTCAAGTGACTGCATAGGTACAATTTGAAGGCGAATTCTCTTGTTTTTAACCTACAATCTTGGTTTTATATCAATTTGCCGTCCCCCAGCGCCCAGGTTCTTCTTCTTACATGCCGATGGTACTGTTCTTAGAAATTTTATATTGTTAGAGCCCAGTAGGTGGCCACGTTGATTGCGGCATCAGTGGCGTTCATTAAGTCATCCAAGGTTCTGCTGAAGGGCACTTAGCACAATCCAGCGCCCGGCTAATAAATCGACGAAATATCTACGACGAATGAAATAAAACACAAAAAACTAACCCTATGCATCCCTATGCCCCTATGATTTTACTGTATGTTAATAAATAGAAAAATCCTACTAATATTATAAACGTGATAGTTTTTATGGATGGATGGATGGATGTTTGTTACTTTTTCACGCAAAAACTACTGAACGGATTAGGATGAAATTTAGCACACAGATGGTTTATAATCAGTATTAACATATAGTATACTTTTTATCCCGATATTCCAACGGGATCGAAACTTATGCGGGTGAAGCCGCGGGACGCAGCTAGTAAATTCATAATTACCATAGGTTCTCAGTCGTATAAATAGGACTGAGGAGACACGGGCAAGAACACATTTGTCGTATTAATCCGACTGGGGTGGTCAATACGTTAAAGGAAATCTCGTATTTTTAAAAACGTTCACATTCAAATCTCTGTCCCGATCTATCAAAACGACTTAAAATTTTCTTAGACATTTGTCAAGTTTTTGACATTGATTGTCACTGGGATGAGATTGCATCTAGATTTTGAACATTTCTAATAACGGGAATTGGCCTTCAGGATTCACATTGGGACACCGTTTTAATTTCGACGCGATGTATATTTGTTTTGTCTATGTTTAGATGTTAACACTACTGTTGATTTTCTTGTACCAACTTCTCTTGAAGTAATTATTTATTTATTTCAGGCGACGCAGGCCCATAGATAAAAAACATAGATACCTTAAACTAAACATACATGTTTTTACTATAAAATAGTACTTCACTACCTTGTTCTTGTGCTGCTCTGTGGTACTTGTCCGTGGACGCGACGGCACAACACGCCAATTAGGCTGTGTGTGTGTGTCTGTCAGTTATGAATTGATGATACCTAAGTTTTGATAGCAGACAGTAAAATATACTTGGCACTTCTACTACAACGTATTACTTTGTACTTATAAATATTGATCCAACCTACTTTGATTCGGATTCTGGGAGAAAAATATCATTAGAAGAAAAAAATAAGTCGGGATATTCTATCTGACGATAAAGTTTTACAAGAATATTATTTTTAAAGGGTTCTAGAATGTATAGAATTCGTTCGTTAAAATGTTGTAGTACTCTTGTAGTACTCGAAACTTTAAGTACTAAAATTTCAAAAATTACTTGGAATATCTTCATATACTTTTAATAGTCGAGAAAATGCCACCTGTCACGTTTTATAGCTACCGGCATTTTGAGTCTCGAATTTCTACGAATGGCTGTTAGGGTAAATTACGTGCCGAAAATGATTTGTTTATCTCGGTACTTCGATGTCATCTCCATGTAAAACAAATGCATGCTAATAGACACGCACACTCATGCCAGGCATCGAGGTAAACCCCCATCAGCCCGCGATGTATCGTAGGGAGGTATCCTTCAACATGTTACACCCTTTTTTTTTTTTTTTTTTTCAGGATGGGAAATCATCAAATGACTCCTCCCGCTCTGGGTGGAGCAGAAGGGAGTGTCAGACTCTTACTGACTAAAACCCACCCGTGTTCCTTCCTTAGCCCTTTATGTACCAGGGCAGCGGTAACCCTTTCGGACGATCCCGCTACCCCGGCAGGCTTCGGCCCTATCGGGCCCCGTCATCTATGCTGACATCTCTTTGAGGCGCACGTGGAACACTTACGCGCCGTCCGGCACGGGCCTGGTCCTGATCGGACGGAGAGCTACCCATTGCTCTCCGCCCGCAGGCCCGCGCCTACGGTGGCCGGGAGTCGTCACGCGGCTCCCGACGCCCGGAGCGTCTCCCTCGGCGGCTGAGGCGTGAGGATCTCTCCCTCGCCCATCCCGCCACCTCCTTCGCTAGCATGACTGCTTCGCAGAAGGAGGCGACCGCCTCCCACTCCCTCTCGCCCCGGACCATGGCTTGCACCAGGGCCGGGCGCGAGAGGTCGCCGCCGCTGCCGATCGCCTCTACGAGGACACGGCGGTGCTCTGCCCAAGCGGGGCAGACCTCCACCGTATGCTCCACCGTGTCCTCTGGGCGATCCTCGCAGTGGTGACACCCGGGCGTTTCCTCCCGCCTGATTATGTGCAGGAACCTCCCGAAACATCCGTGTCCGGAGAGGACCTGCGTCAGGCGGTAGGTGAGAGCGCCGTGACGCCTCTCTAGCCACTCCTCAAAGAGGGGTCTTACCGCCGCTATCGTGGCGTGCCCTGCGCTGGGTTGCGATAGTCGCGCCTTCCATTCCACCATGAGACCGCGCCGGAGGTCCGTCCGCGTCGCAGCGATTTGCCGCGGGTGCAGAGTTTCCCCCCGACGTAGTGCCTCCGCGCGCCAGTCATACAGGCGCGCGAGGACTATCGCCTCCAGATCCCATGGTGGCAGTCCGGCAAGGAGGCTTGCTGCCTCGCCCGAGATCGTGCGGTATCCCCGGATAAGCCTTATGGCTACCACCTTTTGGGGCGCGTTCAGGTAGTGTGCGGCTCGAAGCCGCAGTGAACGCGCCCATACCGGGGCCCCATAAAGGGCCATGGACCGCACGACCCCCGCGTAAAGCCTCCGGCAGGAGGCGTTTGGCCCCCTAAGGTTGGGCAGGAGCCGCTTTAAGGCGGCCCCGGCCCGTTCCAGTTTGGGGGCCAAACGTCGGAAATGCTCGACGAAGTTCCATCGGCTGTCGAGGACGAGACCCAGGTATCTCATCGTTGTCTCGACGCCGATGTGAACCCCCCCTACCATCAGTTGGGATCCCGAAGGTGGCCCGTACCGGGGCCCATGAAAGGACATGGCCTCGGACTTGTGCAATGCCACCTCGAGACCCAACTGCCGGATCCTTTCCACGACTATCGCAACCCCGCGTGTCATCGCGTCGGCCGCCGCCTGATGCGACCTCCCCTGCGCCAGGACCAGCGTGTCGTCAGCGTAGCAAACTACGCTGACGCCATCAGGGAGGTCGGCCCGCAGCACCCAGTCGTAACCGATGTCCCACAGGAGCGGCCCTTGCGGCTGCGGGACACCGCACGACATCTCTCGCCGGTTCCAATTCCCGTCGCGACCGGGGTAGATGACGGCTCTGTCCGTCAAATACGCCCCGACTATTCGGAGGTAAGTCGGCACCCGGTGATACCGGAGTGCCTCCCCTATGCAGCTCCAGGGCAGGGTGTTGAACGCATTGGCGATGTCGAGTGACACCGCCACGACCACCCCACCCCGGGACACCGCGTCCCCCGTCGTGAGGGCTCTCACGCGCATGATGGCGTCCACCGTCGAGCGCCCCTTGCGGAAGCCAAACTGGCACTCCGCAAGATCCGGCCCCGTCCTCACCAGGTGCCCGACGAGGCGGCCCGCAATCACTCTCTCAAAGAGCTTGCCGACCTCGTCGAGCAGCACTATGGGCCGGTATGCGGACGGAGAGTCCGCAGGGCGCCCTGGCTTCTGAATGAGGACCAGCTTCCCCATCTTCCAACGGAGTGGAAACTGGCCTCTCTCCATGCATGCGCTTAAGAGCGCCTCCAGTCGAGGCCCGAGAGCCCTCGAGGCCAG
This sequence comes from Apamea epomidion, assembly GCA_947507525.1. Taxonomy (NCBI): domain Eukaryota; kingdom Metazoa; phylum Arthropoda; class Insecta; order Lepidoptera; family Noctuidae; genus Apamea; species Apamea epomidion. The sequence goes on from OX382233.1 coordinate 3,426,028, forward strand.
GACCCAGGCTTTACCCGGCAAGCCGTCGGGTCCCGGGGCGGTATTTTTGGCCTTCAGCCTGCCTACCGCCGCTCTCAGATCTACCCCGGTCACTTCAGGGGTGTCGTCGTCGTTGTCCGCGTGGTCCGCTTCGGGCACCGCAAGTGGCGGAGCCATAGGCGGGGGAGTATGCTCCCCCCTTGAAGGGAAAAGAGCGCTCACCACCTCCTCCACCAGCTGTGGGCGGAGACTCTGCGTCAGCGGGGGGGCCCATGTGCGGAGTTTATTCCGCACCATTCGGTAGGGGCGCCCCCCTGGATCTCTGTTCAGAGTCTCCAGCATCTCCTCGCGGGCCATATCCTTGGCCCGCTGAACAGCCTGTTGGAGGGCGGTCTTCGCCGCTCTGTACCCCTCGTATAGCTCCACCTCCGTGGCTTCCGCATCCGGAGGGCGGATGCGGAGCCTGCGGTGCCTGGTGTACCGGTGTCGCGCGTCGACGCACGCCTTGCGTAGCGCCCCAACCTCCTGCGACCACCAGTACACCTGACCGGACTCGGGGCATTGCCACGTCACAAATCTCGGACATGGCCTCCCGGAACCACTCCACCTCATCGTCAATATCAGCAGGCCTGTCCGGTGAAAACACCCAGGCCTGCACGATCGAGGCTTCCAGGAGAAGCTCCCGGTCCAGCTGCTTCAGCGCCCACCGCGGACCACTCGGGGCCTGTTGGACCAGCGCGCTAGAGGTCTGGGTGGAGACCTCAAACCGGATATACCGATGATCGGAGTAGGTCTCCACCTCCTCCATGACGCGCCAGTCAATGACACGCTGTGACAGAGCGGGGCTGGCGAACGAGATGTCCACCACCGACTCGCCCCGCATCCGCACACACGTAGGAACAGAACCCCGATTTAGGACGACCAGGCCTGTTTCCAGAGCCCAGTCCTCCACCATCCTGCCCCGCACATCCGTGCAACGGGAACCCCAGGCCAAATTCTTGGCGTTGAAGTCCCCAAGCACTAGCACGGAGAAGGCATGGTTTCTAGCGACGACGACACTCAACTCTGTTAAAGAGTTCTGGAACTCGGCGAGAGTTCGGCTCGGAGAGAAGTATACTCCCACTACTACAATCTCTCCGAACCGTGCTGCTACGCACCCCTGTCCCCTCGTGACACCTTCGAGGGACGGGGTACCGGCGGCGGCCGACGAAATTATGGCCACTGAGCCGTTCAGGTCCTCCACCCAGTCATCCCTGGGCGGGACAAAGTACGGCTCAGCGACCACGGCGATGTTAATCGACCACTGCGCCATGCTCTGGAGCAACAGGTCCTGAGCGCAGGCGCAGTGGTTGATGTTCGCCTGGAGGAGGCGTAGAGGAGGAGTCATTACTCCTCCATTTCAGCCCCCTCCCGGGCCCTATCGGCAGTGGTGGCGGCGGCGGCGGCGGCGGCGGCGGCGGCGGCGGTGGTGGCGGCGGCGGCGGCGGCGGTGGCGGTGGCGGCGACAGTGGCGGCGACGGTGGTGGTGGCGACGACGGCGGAGGGCCTGCCCTTCCTCCTGGCTTCGGCGGGTGGAGCGCAGGACTTGCTCCCCGCCCGGTGATCGGCCGGCTTGCCAGCAGCCGCACATGCGACGCAGTGCGGCGCGGCATTGCACGAGCCGGCCGTATGTCCGGGCTTACCGCAGCGGAAGGTGCAATGGACGCTCACGTGGTGCCCCACGAGGCATCGATAGCACCTTAGAGGTCTGGGCTCCAGCAGCTTGACCTGCGCTGACACCCAGCCCACCAGGAGCCTTCCGCCCTCCACGATTTTTCTCGCCGCCGTCACGGGACAGCTTACCGTAACGGTTCGCATACCCGTGAAGTCAGGACGTATGGTGCCCGCCTTCACCTGGTCGGTCAGACACCCGCCCGTCCTGACGACGGCGGCTACCACCTCGGCCCCCGTCACCGAGTCATCCAGGCCCACAATGCGCATATCCGCGCACTTGACGGGCCTGGAGACTCGAGCCTCGTCCGCATTGAGGGACGCCCTTAGCTTTTCAGCCAGGGCGTCAGCGGTGGGGCCGCTCGTCGCACCGGGGACCTCCAGCATGCGGGCACCAGTGGCGGTCACCCTATGCCGGAGGCCTCCGGTGATCCCCAGCTCCTGGAGATCCACCGTCGCTCTCGCTTTGGCGAGCACGTCGCCGTAGGTCACCCCCCTCTTGACCGCGTCCGGCTGTAGTGTAATGACTACAGCCGCGGTCTTGGGGGAGCGAAGCCTAGCCGCAACGGCTCGCTCCTTGCGGCGCCTCCTCTGCGCCTTTTTCCTGGCCGCTTTAGCCGCCTTCTTCTTCTCCCCGACCACCTGCCACTCGGCGTTGGTCGTGGGAGATTTGATTGGGGGAGGCGTAGGCTCTGGGGCCTTCCCCTCCCCAGCCGTTCTGCCCTTTTTGTGGGCCGGAGCCGCGGGTTTGGCGGCAGGCGCCGATTTTGCCGGCGCCGAGGCTCCGCCAGCCGACGTCGGTTTCGCCGGCGCCGGGGCTCCTCTAGCCGACGCCGGTTTGGCCGGCGCCTGGGCTCGGCCAGACGGCCCGGGTTTAGGGGCGGCAGCGGCCGCGTACGAGGCCGCCTTGGGCCCTGGGGCCGTCCTACCCGCCAAGGGAGGGCGCAGAACAATACCCTCCAGGACGGCGAACCGCGCCTGGAAGGTCGCCAGCTCCTGCCGAACCAGGTTCAGGACTTGGTTCTCCACCGGCACGGGCTGGCTTGGTGGTGGGATGTTCTGCGCTGTGCCGGCCGCTCGCATCCCGGCCAGGTCCGCTCGGAGCCCCTCGTTCTCCTTTCGGAGGAGCTCCATGGCAGCCGTCAAGCGGGCCACCTCCGCCCGCATTTCGGACATGCCGTCCGGCGGAGGCCCGAAGTGGATGGCCTCCGCTGCCGCCAAGATGGAGGCCTTGGCCGAGACTATGGCCCTGTTTTTCGAAGTCTGTAACTTCTTCAGGGCCACGTCCCGGATCGCGGCCTCCACTACCGCCGCAAACCTCTCTTTGCGGTCCGCATCAGGGCCGCCCACCTCAGCCGCCTCGTCGCTTGAGGTATCCGATGCGACCGCGCGACCAGAACCCCCCTCCTTTGCGGACTCCTCCGCTTTCTCCGCCGCCTCCCGAGCAGTGAGCCCCCTCCCTACGCCTCGCTCTCGGGCTCCTCCCCGCCTGCTGGTCGGGATCTTTCTGGCCGAAGCCAGCTCCCAGTCAGAGGACGACCCCTGGCCGTCCACTGACCTTGGCCGCTTGCCCTGTGCCTTTCTCTTGGCAGCGGCCGTCTTCTGGTCACGGCGAGAGCTCACTGAGCCTCCCGTGCTCGCTCCTCCAGACGCGGCGTCGGACTCCGACCCCGCATCACTCCTCTCTTCGTCGTTTGTGGACATGTTACACCCTTAGAGCGGTTTCGCACTACGTCCGATCCAAATCCTAGAAATTATGGTCCGAAGTAGCCTTAGTACTATTTGTATGAGGAGTTGTGCACTACATCCGAACTCAGTCCATCCTAATTTAGAACATTACCAATTCGGATTGAACTCGGATCTTGAATCGGATTCGGATCGGACGTAGTGCGGAACCGATCTTAGGTCTCAACGTCAGTCCGCCATACCTATTCCTTTTTATATGGACTACAGCTTACTGAACTTCTAAGATTGTAGCCTAAAACATACTTGGAAGCCCTTTATTGCGTTTCAATAGTCGGGAGAATGCCACCTGTCTCGTTTTAATATGTGAAACGTTGATTGACGTCAGAAAGCTAGCGATATATCGACTTTCGAATTTCTACGAATGGCTGCTAGGCCGCAACGTCAGTCGGCCATATTCCTTTTTATGTGGACTGTGAATGGAGGAATTATTGGTTCGTAGCCTAACTTACCTACCTGTGATTATGATTTTTATAGTTGATATGGTTGATGTTTATATGGGCAAATATTGATTAATAAGTTCAGGCTGGCTGACTGGCTTTACAGTCACGTTGAGAAAATGTGTTTTTCCCTTTCTCAGTTTTAATGAAAAATAAAAAGAATCTAGCATTTTGAGTAATTTATGCGGCTTACCCAAATGTCCGTTCTTTGGTATTATTCGTCAAATCGTTGAGCTCCTTAAGTTTTGAGTGGAGCTGCACTATTACTGACAAATGCATGTACTGACTGGACATGTCTACTCAATCTGTGTGTTTCCTCAAAAGACCATTTCAGACATCAATCTACATGGTCTTCACATGATCTAACCAAGATTATGTGGACTTTAAAAGAGACTGTAACCTTTGAGTTTGTTTCGCCTTACCTTCTCAGTGTAGTCAGATGGGAAACGCCGACTTCATCTATTTTAAAAATATGATTGTCGTATAAAAGTGTTTTTAGAAATCTGCTTACAGAAATAAAATCATTTATCGTTTATTAACGCTACTTTACACAAATTCTATTAACTCTTTCTACTACTCTGATCTAGATTTAACTAGTCTTCTCCTACGCTGGTTTAAAAATGTACATCAGCAGCCATCGCCAGTTAAACGGTTCCACATTGATCTGAATCAGGATAAAGTCCAGACTTAAACGATAAGGAACTAGAAGTATTCACATTAAAGCTCGGGTCACATTGACCCTGAACGTGCGGGATGACTTTAATTACCTGATTTGTACCAGAGGAGTAACAATATAGTTTGTAATGAGATTTTTATAGGGCTATAATAGTAGGTTTGGGTGCTCATATGGCTATTTAGGGAAGTAATATGTATTATTTATTTCGTTATGGGAGATTTGGCTTAATTTTTGTGTGTTAGATACAAAAGCCTGTTTTTGAGAGAAATTAAAAGATTATTTAGGACCATGTGGAAGCACGATTTTATGAATAAATGATTATGATATTATGTAATGATAATAATAAGCAGTATCTATATCGACGATTAAATAAACAGCAATTGATTCAATTAAGTAATAATTTATTTATACACAGAGTAAAATACCGCTTATTTCATGAGAACTTTTCTTTCAGAAAAGGACAAATTAATGAAAAAAATATGTAGACAACATAATAATTATTATTGTTTTCAATCACAATGTTGTAAACATAACGCTGTTTTAAATTCCAAATGGTAATACAAAATAGTCTGACTTTTTTTTCAAACCATGTCATAATCGAATTCTTCATAGTGTTTAAAAAGTTTGATCGATTCTATCAACACGACTTTCCAACACAACCTCTCCTATTAATTTAAGCAAAACCTCTTCACTACGTATATATCTTAGAACTTTGATCTCAATGGCTCTTAAATCACGAATAACAATATCTTTTATGGTTTTGGATACGCGTCGATAGTATGATTATATTAGTGGTAGTTTTGCGGCCCATCACCCTCGGGTATACTCATTCGTTATCCTCTATTGAGAAATCAACTTCAGCGTCGAAGTCTCTTGAAAGTAGATTACATATTTTTGGAGCACTTGGGGACAAGCCATGGTCGTTGCTATTTCAAACCTATGCATTGTTAGACTGTAAGTTTCTTGTGATATTTTGAAAGGGAATTTATGGTTTAATTACTCAGGACCGATCTGAGTCTGAAGTATAATTTATAATCAAACGAAGTCATGATTGATAAAATAACATCACGCATGTAATCCCTGAAGGATTAGGCAGAGGTGCACCTATTACAACCACAATTCACTAGTTATGTTTAAGTCCCATGTAATACGACGATTGACGGCACGCTTGGCGCAGTGGTTAAGCGATTGACTGCTGCGCTGCGTGTCGCAAGTTCAATTCCCGCACGGAACAAATATTTGTATGGCCTACAAGTAGTTGTTCCGGGCTGGCTCTTTGTGTATGTGAGTTTAAATGTTTGTAAACGCACCCTCGATACAGGAGAAATTCCTTGTGTGGGGCAACGTTTTTTTATAAAAAAGAAGACGAGCCTATTGCCATCATACCAACACGAATGAAGCTCGACATAATCTCAGACCTAGCTTGTCACTAGTGTTATATGAACGGACATAATTACAGGCACATAAAGCACTTTATCTTGGTCTTTGGGTAACAAAACATTCCATTTAGTAAATCATGTGCAAGAAAGCGGCCTCCATACTACAGCGCCTGCATAGTAGTGACAACAGTATTCTGAAAATGATCAGAGCCGACCATCCCTTTCAGGGGCACTGGGTGAAGTCACTCATAGACCTGAATAAATAAAATTTAATTTGTGAAAACTAACAATACTAACTTAATTACTTAAGCACTATTGTTACTAACATCAAAATACTAACAAAATATGGACCTTAGTCTGAAATAAGGTTTTATTTAATTTATTTATTTGCATGTATGTATGTACGCAGTGATCACATACAATCCAACCAACCCGCACTGGGTCCGCGTGGTAGATTACGGCCCATTACCTCTTAGAGAGCGGAGGCCTGTGTCCCAGCAGTGGGAATGTTATAGGCTGATTATGCTATACATATAATCAGTTGGGCTGTTTGCTTGTGTGCCAGACAAAAACGTAATTAAGAAAGCGAGTATTAAGCATGTGTTGACCAGCTTAAAAATCACTTGCATAAATTACTCTTAAATCTCAAGAGACACTTCTGTTAAAGGCCTGTCTGTAAAACAAACAACATCTATCCAAGTTAAGGAGTAGATTACAACTTGGTGGTGAAAACTTGCCGTCTGGGATTGAATTGTCTTAAATACTGGGATAACGAGACAGATACCTAGAAATAAGAATAAACTCCGGAGATAAAATCTTAATTAAAAAGGCTAACGCCCGATTTCTGAATTGAGAATTCGAATTGAACATAAATTAAAAAAAAATCAAATCAAATTATTTATTTGGTTCGTGAAGAATTAGAAAGTTAAAGTAGAGCTTCCAAGTTCTCAACTTCAAATTCTCAATTCACAAACCAGCACCTTAACTGGATCATTCCACCAATCTGAATCATTTTGAAGGATATTGCTGACCCATTGCTTCATATTTTCGAAAAATTTGCGTTCTCAACAACGTAAATCACGTTACGAATGTTGTTGTATTGTCAAAATGAAAGGCATTCCTACTGACATTGTGTTACCCAATCACCCCGCTGGTGTAAGAAATGAGTAAGTAGGTCGCCTGTTTGTCTAGAATATTAAGACTAAAACTACTATCACGAAGAATTATGCATGAAACAGCTGTTTTATTTTCTCGATATATTTTCAAGGTTAGTCTCATAGTAAAAGTTGTTTGTTTTCGTGTAAATACTTTCACCTCTTATAGAGGTTACACATTTTTCGTAGTACAGAGGTCAAAGAAACTTTATTCTTAAATCAGATTAGCGTCTCCAAAAAGGCTTAACTCAGACATAAAGCCAAAAAAAAGCATGCTAATTTCGAACAGATGCTATCTAGTAGCACATCATTTACATAGGCTAGTTGTTAGGTATTTATGTAAAAATATACTTTTTCTCAAAGAATATTGTTATATCAGTTTTACTTAATAATATAGTACTGCCCCAAATTGCGATGTGGTCTGAATAAACCAAGACCGGGCACGTCGATCATTTTAATTCGGAACTGCCATTACTTGCACCTGTAATAAATATATATTATGGGGCTGATTTTTCCAACGCCAGATGATTTTATCCCTGAAATAATTTTAAATTTTTGACAGTTCTTCCAATCTTACCAAATCTGTCATACGTCAATTTTATTCCAGGAATAAAAATGCACTGTCCATTGAAAATCAGCCCTTTTTTTTTTTTGAGGATGGGAAATCATCAAATGACCCCTCCCCGCTCTGGGTGGAGCGGAAGGGAGTGTCAGACTCTTACTGACTAAAACCCACCCGTGTTCCTTCCTTAGCCTTTTATGTTCCAGGGCAGCGGTAACCCTTTCGGACGATCCCGCTACCCTCACTTCATGCCTTAGTTGATGTTAATGGCCTGTTTGACAGAGATATATCATTTTAACTTTGTCTTTTGGACGATCTATGATGCTCCTCTGTCACTCTTTGCTTACCAGGTTAATTATATGATAGTTATGCACCTGTCTAACGGTCGCGACTTAGTTACGAGTTGTAGGTCGTGGGTTCGAACCTGGGTACTTTACTTTGCGTAAATTATTTCAGCCCTTAGTTATAGTTTATTTTTAGACACTTATTACCCCGTTTATGTGAAATATTAATACTGCAGCTAAATAATGGGTGTTAAAGTATGAAATTGCCGTTTCATTGTAATAGGTACTTCGAATTGACATAGAACCTTCATGGTTTGATATTTTTGAGTAAAACTTTTTTCACATGGTACCTATGAAATTCTTCTTTTAAAAAATTTGCAACATTCGATTATCGACTTTAAGTTGTTTTTTTTATTCAGCTTAGACAAGAAAGATGGATACTTCGAAAATTCGAGTTAATTTTGAATACGAGTTCCGACGCGGAACTAACGCGGCAGAAACAGCTCGCAATATCAATGTTACCTTTGGAGAGGGGACTGCTAATGAACGCACCGTGCGATTTTGGTTTAAACGCTTTCGTGATGGAAAAGCAAAGCTTATCAATAAAAAGGTAATGGTAACTGTTTGGTGGTCTCAGCATGGTGTTATTCACTATAGCTTTCTCCGATCTGGTCAAGCAATAACAGCAGATGTCTACTGTGCCGAATTCCGAACAATGATAGCAAAACTAGCAGTGAAACAGCCTCGACTCATGAATCGATCTTCACCATTATTGTTCCATGATAACGCGAGACCTCATACAGCACGAGAAACCGTTTTAACTCTACAGGAACTGCAATTAGAAACCATTCGTCACCCTCCGTATTCGCCAGACCTTGCTGCAACGGACTACCATTTTTTTCGTGATTTGGACAATTTTCTACGTGATAAAAAGTTTTCTTCTCAGGGGGCAGTACAAAATGCTTTCTTACAGTTTGTCGAATCTAGATCACGAGAGTTCTGTCGCAAAGGCATAAATGACCTTCCTATTAGATGGCAGCAATGTATACATAATATTGGAAAAACGGATTTCAATTTTTCAGTACAAATCGGCAATTTCATACTTTAATAATATTCACTTTTTGTAAACGTTTTAAATAACTTATTATTGTTATTAATTATCATGTAAACAAAAAGTTATAATCATTTTTCACACACGGAGAGCATGCTACAAATGATCATTACACATATCAAAAGTGTCTAGGGATCAAGTACATTTACCAAATTGAATTTAGTCTTCCAGACTGTCTTCTTAATTTAATTCCTATGTTTAAGTTAACAACTTATCCCTATATTTTGTAAAAATAAAGAAAAATTGCAATTTTTGCAAATTGTGGGAAATTAACTTAATTAAGTTAATGTTGTCAATTAAATGGCAAAAAGGCAAAAATTAGGATTTTTTAAATCTTTATTGTCAAGATAAAAAAAATAATAATCTGTGTTTCCACCATTGACACGAATCACAAAATCACAGCGTTTTGGCATGCTTGAAATCAGTTCATTAAAATCACTTTGAGGAATGGCTGACCACGTTCTTTCTAACTAGTCAATTGACAGGTGGTTTTCTATTTTTAATGAAAATTTAAGGAAATTATTTATTCAAATAGTGAAATTAACTAAAAATAATCAATAACGATCCAAAAAAGTTAAAATAATAATCTTCAATTGCGGCGATACTCTAAAACGTACTTGATCCCTAGACACTTTTAAAGTGTGTATTTACAAGCAAACCAGCGTGCTTGTTAATTACTTAAGTACACTTACACATAGATAAACTCTAGCCATCTTCCTATGGGGGTAATCACAGAATACAACCAGCTACGATTGCGGTTAATTCATCAATAGCATAAATGTGTATTTTAGTCTTCATACCAAATAACCTATTTGTACTAACTCAATCCATCCAGATTTGCATAAAATTAATCAATAGACCCCAATAACTAGTCAGACAAACAGATTTAAGAACGTTTGTTTACGCAGAAACCGAAACCGCTTACATTGATCACAAATAAAGCCATCCGATTTGATTTGAATGTAAATTGCTTAGAATATCAAAAGTAAATTAAGTTAAGATTTGCGGAAGATGAACAAATAATATTATCCTACTAATATTATTATAAAGGCGAAAGTATGTATGGATGGATCGATGGATGGATGGATGTTAGTTACTTTTTCGGGCAAAAACTACTGAACGGATTCGGATAAAATTTACCACACAGATGGTTTGTAACCAGGATTAATACGTAGGATACTGTTTATCCCGAAATTACCACGGGATCGAAACTAATGCGGGTGAAACCACGGGGCGCAGCTAGTAAATTATAAACGCGAAAGTTTGTATGGATGGATGTTTGTTACTCTTTCACGCCAAAACTACTGAACAGATATGGATGAAGTTTGGCACACAAATAGTTTATAACTAGGATTAACACTTATGCGAGTGAAACCGCGGAGCGCAGCTTTAGATTATAAATATTTTCTGATCAGTAAACTTGCTGATAGGTTTGTCACTATTAAAACAGCCTTGGCAACAGAATAAATTGAATTAGTCGATCATCATCAGCCTACAGGAGTCCACTGCTGGACATAAGCCTTTCCAATTGCACGCCATTCAGCTCGATTATCAGCAACTCTAATCTAGCTTCTACCAGCCACCCTACAAAGATCGTCGCTCCATCTAGCCTGAGGGTGTCCTACTCGGGTTGTTCGAAAGAGATACGGTGGCCCCTGGCACAGGCAACTGAAGGAACACGGGTGGGTTTTAGTCAGTAAAAGTCTGACACTCCCTTCTGCTCCGCCCAGAGCGGGAGGAGTCATTGGATGATTTCCCAACCAGAAAAAAAAAAAGGATGTCCTACTTTACGTTTGCTGTTTCGCGATCTTTACTCAAGAACACGTCTACCCCAACGACCATCGGTTCTACGGCTAATATGGCCGGCCCATTGCCACTTGTAGCTTGATTATTTTATGAGCTAAGTTGACTAACTTTGGTTATACAGGCTCAAATTGAATTAACTAACGAAACTCTTCAGACGTAAGTAATCGGTATCAATATCTAAACACAATAAAATAAAAACAATTTTTTTTGGGGTTCATTGACTGCTTGTTGTATTGTTACTTGAAGTGTGAGTTGAGGAAATCTATTTTCTTTCGTTTTTCCGTGTACAAATATCGATACTTATCACGTGTGTGAAGTTTACACAACTCAGTGCTTGGTGGCACACATTCATGTACTTTGCTGAATTAACAGAATTCAGCAAAGTACTAACTATGTCTGCCACCAAGCACTGAGTTCCGATTTGAACTCACGATTTTGGCTCAATACATTACTTTGGTGCAATTCAACGTTACGTAGAGTTTCTTTCCGTGAACGTGACTTACTAGATATTGCAGGTATAATAAAAAGTGGTACCTGGTAAACGTTTTAAAAGATGAACCTGAAGATTTACGAAGCACTATTTTCTTTTTAAGAATTCCAAACTCAAACTCAAATAAACTTTATGAAATAGAGTTCTGCACATTAGGATTTTATATATCCTGCTTTTGTCTCCAATCTATCTCATCATCCATCTATTTTTTACAAAGTAACTGGGCTGTGAAGGTCAGAGAGGCAGTCACTCCATGTCAAAAAAATACTGGTATTCAGCTTCATCTGGTCAGACTGGAAGCCAACCCCAACACACATAATTGAGAAAAGGCTAGGCAGTTGGTTGATTGATTTCGCCTGTGTCGCTTGAAATAGATAATTATTATTAATTTAATGCCTAGATTCATTAGGAAATCTGTTAGACCTTTGAAATCTAAAGGCAAAGTTTAGAGTAACATACAACTTACACATATTAGAATTTCTAGCAATGTCTCGTTAACGAGCAAACTACTAATTGACGTCTAAGGTTTATTTGACAATTTGCTATGTTCACGTTCATGTTTGTAAACTATGTTCTAAAACTTTGAAGAGTCATAAAATATTAATTAATTAATTATCATGATAGCAAAGCATCCTGAGGCTCTAGGAGTCATCATCATCATCATCAGCCAGCATATAGCAGTCCACTGCTGGACATAGGTCTTTCCTATTGCACCCCATTCAACTCGATTTTCGGAAACTCTCATCCAGCTGCTACCAGCCATCCTGCGTAGATCGTCGCTCCACCTAGCCTGAGGGCGTCTCACCTTACGTTTACCGATGCGTGGTCTCCACTGACACGTCTCAACGGTCATCGGCGTAAACTGGTAGAAATCGTTATGCGCCCTCCGTACGACTTCTCTCTTTCCGAGAGAGAGTAGATAATTCTTATGGTTTTCGAGGGTGCTGAAGCCAATATTGAGGTCAAAATTAAAATTCAACATGGCGAAAACTTCATGAGAGCTTCTAAAAACGTATACTAGATGGCTTTGTATTCAAAATGCGTATTAATATCGCACATTCTCGCTCTTTCTATTATATGTATATAGCAGTGTGTGTGCGTGCGAGTATCGCGAAAGATAAACGCAAACGTTTTTTTTATTTATGTATCTAGCTCTTTACCTATGTAAGTACCTCACGACAAAGTCGAACAATGCATAATCAGCTTATAATGATCCCACTGCTGGGACACAGGCCTACTCTGTGTGAGAGGGAGTGGGCCGTAATCCACCACGCGGGCCCAGTGCGGGTTGGTAGAGTCACATGTCTTCGAATTTCTGATTCTAGGACATGCCGGTTTCTTCGCGATGTTTTTCTTCACCGTTTTGAGAGCAGTAGTGATGAAATTATTTCCACAAAGTACATAAAGTGCCTGTCTGGGTTCGAACCCACGACCTACAACTTGTAAGACGAGGTCGTTACCACTGGGCCACCACTGCTAAGTCGAACAACAACAATAGCAAAATCAAAACGATTGACATTTAATAATACGAATTAACAATACCACAATTAAAACCATTTTGTAATTAGCCCTATCATCGCACGCTCCATAACCCACAGTAATTACATCACGCTACACTGAATTTCGAAACCACAATTCAAATAGAGACAACAACCAAATTTACACGCCAATAAAAACACAACCATTAACACCTAAAAATGTCCTCAAAAGCACATAAAACCGCGAAACCCATTAATCACTCCCCCTTCCATTTCCCCCTATATATTTATATTCAACGAGGTTACAGCACTATTAATCCAATTGACAGTCACTAAAAGCCTGAAGGCGGTTACAATAGCCCTCCTGATGGCTATAACGATTTCCGTTATCGTTAACACCCGTCAAAAACACGCTAACGTTAACGATCTCCGTTAAATTTCGTTATTGCTAGAGGGTGTTGAAAATCTTTTGTTGAAGTCTGCAGAACACGCGATTGTTTTATAAAGGGTGTAATTGTTTTGGTGATCGGTATAGGATTGGTGTACGATTTTGTTGATGATATAAAAATATTCATCGTCAGCTTACAGCAGTCCACTGCTGGACATAGGCATCTCCTATTTCACGCCATTAACCGGTTTTCGGAAACTCTCATCCAGTTGCATCCAGCCATCCTGCATCGTCACTTCACCTAGTCTGAGGGCGTCGTACCCTACGTTTACCGATTCGCGGTCTCTACTCAAGAACAACGGTCATCGATGGTATACGGCTAATGTGGAGGCGACGGTAATTCATGCGTGCCTCGGGGAGAGCTTACAAAACCACAATCTAAAACTTCTTCTTGATAGAAGTAGTTTTTATCAGTCTCTAATTTATTAGAGCTAACTGTTAGCTATCTTTAGATAACCTACAAGAGTCTTCATTTAATTTTGTTTTTTTTTTATGAATTTCAGGGTCCACAAAAAAGCAGATCTAATATTCACCTAACTAATGAATCCTTATTCATTTGAAATAAAGAAAGAAAATACTTTTATTGGCACTAAATGTTACAGTTATAATTTGCAATGGTTAAAAAAATATCCTACGACAACATGTTCACAAGGTCCCAACATTCACACAACCTGTATAATATTTTTCCAATAAAAGTAAGTAGCGGCCTACTGTGTCACCCTATTCATGCATGAGGTCGAGGGTGTCACTCCCTCTCTTGTTGTTGTCAGTATTTCATTGTTCCAATAAAGATTTTTGTTTATGCTCCTCCAGGCGTGAACTGTTGCAAATTATCATCAAATTTATTGTATTTTGTGTCACTTTTACACCATTTTCGGGACGTAAATTTTCAGTAGAGTATAGGGGCGGTGTTGTATATTTTATTTCAGGGTTACGATGACAAGTATAAAAGTGGATAGGTAAAGAAAGAAAGTACACTTTTTTATTTGGGACGCCATAGGAAATACGAACAATAAAAATGAAAACAATATAAAGAAAAAATTTAACATTTAACTTTTTCTAATACAATTAGGCATATTTATGCATGAAATAAAAGGCTTTTTAATTTTTTTTACTATTTTTTTTTATGTTGTTTTGATACAATTAGGTACTACAATGAGTGATGACACGTCACAATTGCGGCGATAAGTCCCCTCTTTGAGGAGTGGCTAGAGAGGCGCCACGGCGCCCTCACCTTCCGCCTGACGCAGGTCCTCACCGGACATGGTTGTTTCGGGAGGTTCCTGTTCAGGATAAAGCTGGAGGAACCGCCAGGGTGTCACCACTGTGTGGATCGCCCGGAGGACACGGTGGAGCATACGGTGGAGGTCTGCCCGGCTTGGGCGGGGCACCGCCGTGTCCTCGTGACGGCGATCGGCGGCGGCGATCTCTCGCGTCCGGCCCTGGTCCAGGTCATGGTACGGAGCAAGAGTGCATGGCAAGCCGTCACCTCCTTCTGCGAAGCAGTAATGCTCGCGAAGGAGAAGGCGGAGCGCGTGAGGGACGGGCATTCTCTGCGCCCTCACGCCCCTAGCCGCCGCAGGAGACGCCCTGGACGGGAGTCAACAGCCGACTCCCAGCCACCGTAGGGGCGGGCCTGCGGGCGGCGAGCAATGGGTAGCTCGCCGCCCGGTAAGGACCAGGCCCGGGTCGACGGCGCGTTGTGTTCCACGCGCGCCTCAAAGAGATGTCAGCACGAACTGACGGGGTCCGCTAGGGCCGATGCCTGCCAGGGCTGCGGGTTGTTCGAAAGAGATACCGTGGCCTCTGGCACAGGCAACTGAAGGAACATGGGTGGGCTATAGTCAGTAAAAGTCTGACACGCCCTTCCGCTCAGCCCAGAGCGGGAGAGGTCATTTGATGATTCCCATCCAAAAAAAAAAAGATACTACAATGAGTGTCATTAGCCTCTCTAATCAGCCTCGTCTAACTTGGGTACGAAATAAAAAATTCAAGTAACAAAAATATCAAGTCTGTGTGGTTCTTTCTTCAAAAGACCATTTCAGACATCAGTCTACATAGTCTTCACACTGTGACCTCTGAGTTTGTTTCGGCCTTTCTTCTCAGAATAGTCAGATAGGAAACGCCGAACTCATCTAACTTATTTTTTTTATTTTATAATATGACGTGTAAAAGTGATTCCGATGTCCTATTTACAGAAAAAACAATTTCATTTCATTGCATTTCAAAAAACTGCTGAAGAAAAGATTCTTTAAGGACTTATTTATTAGTGTTAAAGGAATGTATTTGTATGTTCCATATGCACTCAGTTCGCGATTTTTGTGCAATAATTAAGTGGAGCAGTGACCTAGTGTTAACGGCCCCGACTGACGAGTCACGGTCGTCGGTTCGAACCTAGACAGGTGCTCTACTTTGTGTAATTTATTTCATCATCATTGCTCTCAAAAACTGCGAAGAAAAACGGCATGTCCTAGGACTAAACATTCGAAGACATGTGACATCTACCAATCCGCACCCGCGTTGTAGATCCCGCTCCCTCTCAAAGAGGGTCTGTGTCCCAGCAGTGGTAACGTTACGGGCTGAATATGCCAGTTAAGTCACGATTAATCCATGATATTATAGTGTATATTCGATTTCCAATCCCAACAATAACCAATACTCACTAAATCCTAAATACCATTCCTAAACTAAACCGCGCATTTAAACCGACTTACGTGTAAACTATCAGAATGCGGTCAGTTTCCAATTATATCAGTTAACTAACCACGGATTAACGTATAGTCAATTTCCTAACACAAGTCTCAGGGGCACTATTAACGTCAAAATAATGGTGTAAACCACCGTTTTGTTTGTATTTAGGAAGCTGAGGTGACGTCGGGGTTTAAGATCGGTAATAACATTCGCATGCGTATATAAAGACGTATGAAGTGTGTGAGAGAGAGAATAACAATCTTCTGTACATCTATACAAAGAAATATTAATTATATTATATTTATTTATATTATATATATAATACTAACTGTTTACTAACAATAATATGTACAACTATATAAAAAGGAGGGGAAATCAAAGGCCATCAAAAAATTCATCCGCATCGCTGTCAATAGGAAACGTGCCCAAAAAGCTGGCAGCATTGCTACGTTGTATGGCAATGCTGATAAAAATATAAATCCATCAAATTGAAGTGTCTGTTTGTAATGTCAAAATAAAAGCTTTTTAATAAATGCAAATAAAAGTATAAAATAAGTAATATGGTACTTATAAAAAAAAAAAAAATTAAATTAATTTTTTGTCTGTCTGTTTGTTCTGGCTAATCTCCGAAACGGCAATTCTAGCTTATTATAAAAGCATAAACAAGACTAAAATAAGAAATGAAGAAAATAAACATGCCGAGAAAAGGAATTCAAATTGAAAATCGTGCCGATACGGAAAAACGAAGACGACTATGTTTTACATACCGCTACCTTGTTGCTGACTGGCAAATATTTTCACGACGGCATAATATTTGCGGTAGCAGCAGAGGGGCTCGTGGCTAAATAACAATAGCCGCACGGGTCGATCGAACGTTAAAATCTGCTTGACGTGGTCGGCCTGTCGGTGGGTAACCATCCTTAACATATCAAGACCCCTTCGTGACTCGAAAAACACTTTAAGCCGTTAGTCCCGGCTGTCATTTGTAGAACTTTGACAGTCGTTACGGGTCGTCAGAAGCCCGAATGTCTGACAACCAGTCTTACCAAGGGGCATCGAGCCCAGTAATTAGGTTGTGGAGGTCAGACAGGCAGTCGATCCATGTAAAATACTGGTAGTCAGCTGCGTCCTGTTATAACCCTTATTACAAGGTAATAAAGCCTAAGTCAGCTTTTACTTATTTATAGTGTACTTTTCCATTACTAAAGTACTGATGTTGCATTTTTACCCAATGCACAGAAATAATATGGATAATTGAGTTAGTTAGATTCTGCACGCTGCCGCGTAAACTAGTTGCCCAAATTAAGGGAGCAATTAAGAGGGACATTGCCAAAATATAAGTACCCAAGAACTTGTGTGCCTGTGTTTTTGTACTGGTGAAATTTGCGTGTCCGATTTATTTGTACTGTGGTGAGTTAAAGTGGTTCCAGTAGAATAATTGTTTTTTTTTTAAAAAGACAAACGGGGTCAGCTTAGTAACAGTCCGGTTAGACTGGAAGCCGACCCCAACATAGTTGGGAAAAAGCCAGGCAGATGATGATCACCTAATTTTAATTAATAAATAAGATAAAAATATATCCTAGTTTACTAAAACTATTAACAAATACATTTGACAGCGAATAAACCCTCCGCATTGCTGTAGGCTGGTAATGTACCCAAGGGACTGGCGGCATTGCCACGTGGTAAGCCAATGCTTAGCTCAGGCCAAGGTAAAAGCCAGCCCTTGGGTCTCGTAATTTGACCTATCGCAATTATACACCGTTGACTTTTGATCGTTTTAATCCTTAAAAGAGGTCATTGTACAATGAACAATTTTACTATGAGACTAACACTGAAATCGTGAAAAAAAAAACAGTTGATTCGTAGATTTATGTTCGCATAACTCGACATAATGTATAGACCAACTGATTTTTTTTTTACGATTTCTGTGTTGGTCCCGTAGTAAAGTTGTTCATAATGATGAGTACAATGACCTCTTAAGGGTTAAAACGATCAAAATTTAATGGTGTATAATGTATACTATTAATCCCGGTAGCACGTTCCCGTGGGATATTTTCCGACATCTACGCGGGTGAAGCCGCGGGGCGAAAGCTAGTTTGCAATATTGCGAATTTAAATCAATTACACTTTGTTGCATCTGTGTTATAAGCTCAAATATACATAAAAAATATTAGGTATAAAATTTGTCCAGCAAATTAAGAAAGAAAAAGTATTTATTGCGACTCGTACAGGAAGATGACAAACTAAACTAAACGCAGTCAAAAATAAAAATAAAACAAATAATATTTTTTTAAAAGTAACAACAAGAAAAATGAACAAAGTCCTATACGAAGCCAAAAGGCTCCTATCCCAGCATGAACAGGACATACTTAATTATGATAATATTTAATTTGAGTTTGAAGACAAGAAGAACTTAGGTAGGTACTAAGGAACGTAAGCTTATGGTAACATACCTAATTGTGTTACAAATTACGAACGTATGTCACTATATCCTTTACGACCAAGCCATTACAGTCTGTTTCACCATAAAAGCCGGTTTTAGGTTATGCCTGGGAGAATCAACGTATTAACGTAACGTGTGTGGTTACGTTCTCTTCAAAATGATGTCGACACACATTAAATTAATGTAATTCACTTGTTATGGAAAGGAGTTGATATTAATATTTATGGAAGGGAAGTTGAGACAGTTGTAAGACAGGCATTTCATTAGATACTTTAAAGACTTTGTTTTTCTTTAGATTTGTTAGACAAGATTGTAATAAATTAAAAGGATTATTACGAAGCTTTTAGCATTTATTTATAGGCTAGAATGTTTCTGTTTTGGAATTAACTTTTACGATTTGTATACATTTCAATAATAAGCAGAGCACAGCCTGTTAGTCCGAGGTCATGTCCTTTCATGGGCCCCGGTACGGGCCACCTTCGGGATCCCAACTGATGGTAGGAGGGGTTCACATCGGCGTCGAGAAGACGATGAGATACCTGGGTCTCGCCCTCGGTACAGCCGGTGGAACTTCGTCGAGCATTTCCGACGTTTGGCCCCCAAACTGGAACGGACCGGGGCCGCCTTAAAGCCAAACGCCTCCTGCCGGAGGCTCTACGCGGGGGTCGTGCGGTCCATGGCCCTTTATGGGGCCCCGGTGTGGGCGCGTTCACTGCGGCTTCGAGCCGCACACTATCTGAACGTGCTCCAAAAGGTGGTAGCCGTAAGGCTTATCCGGGGGTACCGCACGATCTCGGGCGAGGCTGCAGGCCTCCTTGCCGGACTGCCGCCATGGGATCTGGAGGCGATAGTCCTCGCGCGCCTGTATGACTGGCGCGCGGAGGCACTACATCGGGGGGAAACTCTGCACCCGCGGCAAATCGCGGCGGAGCGGACGGACCTCCGGCGCGATCTCATGGCGGAATGGAAAGCGCGACTATCGCAACCCAGCGCAGGGCACGCCACGATAGCGGCGGTAAGACCCCTCTTTGAGGAGTGGCTAGAGAGGCGTCACGGCGTTCTCACCTACCGCCTGACGCAGGTCCTCTCCGGACACGGATGTTTCGGGAGGTTCCTGCACATCATCAGGCGGGAGGAGACGCCCGGGTGTCACCACTGCGAGGATCGCCCAGAGGACACGGTGGAGCATACGGTGGAGGTCTGCCCCGTTTGGGCAGAGCACCGCCGTGTCCTCGTAGAGGCGATCGGCAGCGGCGGCGACCTCTCGCGTCCGGCCCTGGTTCAAGCCATGGTCCGGGGCGAGAGGGAGTGGGAGGCGGTCACCTCCTTCTGGGAAGCAGTCATGCTAGCGAAAGAGGTGGCGAGATGGGCGAGGGAGAGATCCCCACGCCTCAGCCGCCGAGGGAGACGCTCCGGGCGTCGGGAGCCGCGTGACGACTCCCGGCCACCGTAGGCGCGGGCCTGCGGGCGGAGAGCATGCCGGACGGCGCGTATGTGTTCCACGTGCGCCTCAAAGAGATGTCAGCGTAGTTGACTCCTGTTCCTTACTCCTTGTGCTCCTGTTAAGTCTGACTTTAAAAATCTAAAGGCTACAAATGCTTCAATGAAATGAAATGAAATTATTTATTCCGTAAATCACTTTAAAAAAATAAGCTAGATGAGGTCGGCGTTTCCTATGTGACTACTCTGAGAAGAAAGGTTGAAACAAACAAAGGTCGCCGTCTCTTTTAAAGTCCAGACATAATCTTGGTCAGATCATGCGAAGACCAATGCCAATAGATTTGTGATTAATGTTCCACAGTTTTTCACAAACTACTGATAGTAAAATTATAATCAGCATATTTTTGGAACGAAGTTTCTTAACACGGCTTGTGGTAGGAGTTGACTGGTAGAAATCGACTCGTAAGGATAAAGCGTTATGCCCCTCCATGCGACTTTCTCACTCTGTCTCTTTCTGTCATACACGAGTGTGAATGCGCGTGCGAGTATCGCGTAAGAAACTTCGTTCCTGACGGGGGTCCCTCGAATGCACAAGTTTTTTTTATATTTTACCCTGTGTCGTACAAATCCTATCTAGTTCTAACCAACCAAGCTATTATCTCTGCCATAGATACATCTTGCCACAAGCTTTTTTAATACATAATCAGCCTATTTGTCCACTTCATCATTGTTGTGTATGTATTTATTATTTTGAGTATGATATAATTATTATCATTCAAGTAATATTTATTTTAGAAGTATTTATGTATGTTTATTTGTGTATGTTAGTATATTCTCGTAATTTTTGTTTAGTTTTAAAGTGAATTGTTTTTTTGATTCTATGTATTATTTTTGTCTCCTTTGCTCTATCACACGCTGTCTATATCTCTGTATCTATTGTCCTATCTCAGGTATGCTTTTTTTTTTTTTTTTTTGAGGATGGGAAATCATCAAATGACCCCTCCCGCTCTGGGTGGAGCAGAAGGGAGTGTCAGACTCTTACTGACTAAAACCCACCCGTGTTCCTTCCTTAGCCCTTTATGTACCAGGGCAGCGGTAACCCTTTCGGACGATGCCGCTACCCCGGCAGGCTTCGGCCCTGTCGGGCCCCGTCAACTACGCTGACATCTCTTTGAGGCGCGCGTGGAACACATACACGCCGTCCAGCACGGGCCTGGTCCTGATCGGACGGAGAGCTACCCATTGCTCTCCGCCCGCAGGCCCGCGCCTACGGTGGCCGGGAGTCGTCACGCGGCTCCCGACGCCCGGAGCGTCTCCCTCGGCGGCTGAGGCGTGAGGATCTCTCCCTCGCCCATCCCGCCACCTCCTTCGCTAGCATGACTGCTTCGCAGAAGGAGGTGACCGCCTCCCACTCCATCTCGCCCCGGACCATGGCTTGCACCAGGGCCGGGCGCGAGAGGTCGCCGCCGCTGCCGATCGCCTCTACGAGGACACGGCGGTGCTCTGCCCAAGCGGGGCAGACCTCCACCGTATGCTCCACCGTGTCCTCTGGGCGATCCTCGCAGTGGTGACACCCGGGCGTCTCCTCATGCCTGATTATGTGCAGGAACCTCCCGAAACATCCGTGTCCGGAGAGGACCTGCGTCAGGCGGTAGGTGAGAGCGCCTCGACGCCTCTCTAGCCACTCCTCAAAGAGGGGTCTTACCGCCGCTATCGTGGCGTGCCCTGCGCTGGGTTGCGATAGTCGCGCCTTCCATTCCGCCATGAGATCGCGCCGGAGGTCCGTCCGCTCCGCCGCGATTTGCCGCGGGTGCAGAGTTTCCCCCCGACGTAGTGCCTCCGCGTGCCAGTCATACAGGCGCGCGAGGACTATCGCCTCCAGATCCCATGGCGGCAGTCCGGCAAGGAGGCCTGCTGCCTCGCCCGAGATCGTGCGGTACCCCCTTATCAGCCTTACGGCTACCACCTTTTGGGGCGCGTTCAGATAGTGTGCGGCTCGGAGCCGCAGTGAACGCGCCCATATCTCAGGTATGCTGGAAGAGATTTCTTATGAAATAAGCATCACCTCTGTGCCTATTTTTTCTGTTCTGTTTATTATAGTCTGTTTATATATGTGTGTACATGAATGTTAAAATAAATGTTCCTACTGCTCGGACAACAGGTATCCTCTCAGTGAGAGGGAATGGACTCTACCACCTATCTACCATGCGGGCCTACTGCGGGTTGGCGGATGTCATATAAGTCTTTTGGTTCTAGGACATGCCGGTTTCCTCACGATGTTTTCCTTCATTGTTTTGAGAGCAGTGGCGATGAAATGATTAGAAAGAGTAAATTGCCTGCTTGGGTTCGAATCCACGACCTATAACTCGCGGCCGTTACCCAGTGGTAAGGGCATAAAACAATACTGCTTTTTGTAATACTAGGCAAATTTTTTTTTTATTTAAACAACAATCTAAAGATTTTTTTTTATTTCTAACAGATTTATAATCAAATCCTACAACAGCTGTATATTCCCTGTAAAAAACTCTAAAGTCGACCCAAGGCCGCATCTCAAAGTATTGGCGGCTAGCCAACAGTAAATTCGATTTAGTATTTGCTAGAATTTTAGGTGCCTGGTCGTATCACCTGAGACTTTATATATTCTAGTCAGGAAAAGTATGAAACTTATTTAAACATTACACGTATAAATCCCTGAAGAGATGAGCGGAGATGTAGGTACGATAAAGAACTTCGATATGGCGATGATAGCTACCACATTACTCACGTCTGTGGTAACATGTCAACCTGGAGCTGGTCTAGCGAAGTAATAGAACAAGAGCCCAGCGTCTACTGATTTTTCTTCAACTGTTGTGCGGTATACTGTATCTATTGGCACAATAAATACTTTTTGTTTCTTTCTTTCTGAATTGGCCGTCGCATTTCGGCTCGGCTTGTAATAACAGCCGCACAGGTCGATAAATCAGGTTGCGCTGCGCGTGCCGTGGTTGGTTTGTGGATGGGTGACCATCTTTACATACCAAGACCGCCGTTGCCTTATATTAAGCCGTTGGTCCCGGCTGTCATTGGTTGATCTTTGGTCGTCAGAAGCCTGAAAGTCTGACAAGATATCTTACGAAGAGGTGTTACCCAGTAACTAGGATGTGGAGGTCAGATAGGCAGTCACTCCATGTAAAATACTGGTACTCAGCTGCATTCGGATAGACCCCAACATAGTTGAGAAAAGGTTCGGCCTATGATGATCTCGGTTCGGCTTGGCCGTTTATTTTTATGGTATTAAGTTTATGTGGTATGTTTTGAAACCAATATTAATTTTCCCTTTCTTTCTTTCCAGGTACGTACTTCACTGCTTGTACCTTCCAAGAACTTCCTTAACAACGAACTTGTTAAACTGGTGGTTTTTGTATGTTTTCTCTTACATCCTCTAGCTGGTAAAGCGGCTTTATTATGTTCCTGGTATAATATCGAACGACTGTTGACATTGTTAGTAATATGTACTTTTTTTTTAAATTTTATGGAATTTTATTGGTTTACTCACATAACTTTTACAATATTTAACAACTAACTATTTACACTAGGTACTAAATTAAATGTCTAACTAACTAACCATACAATTTGGCGACGGCACGGTTGGCGCAGTGGTTAAGCGATTGCCTGCTGCGCTGCGTGTCGCGGGTTCGATTCCCGCACGGAACAAATATTTGTATGGCCTACAAGTAGTTTTTCCGGGTCTGGCTGTTTGTGTTTGTGAGTTATTTAAACTCGTTTGTAAAAGTACCCACGATACAGGAGAAATTCCTAGTGTGGGGCAACGTTTTTTAATAAAAAAAAAAAATTAAGTAAAAAACTAAAGGACCCTTGGCGTCAAAATGATCATCCGCATCGCTGCCATCTGGAAACGTGCCTTCTGGGCACGTTTCACTGGCAGCATTGCCACATTAAATGGCAATATTAATTCTTTTGCCAAAAAACGACCCAACCTTCTGGTCACGTGAAGTGTCGACCAGTCGGCGAGAAATTTCCTTAATTGATTCAATCTATTTTTACGAATTCTACTCGTACAGCACATCTCTATTCTGTAAAAATCTCACCGTGTAAACATAGGTGAAGTTAGCTCTCAATCCACCTGATGCTAGGGATTGACAGTATTGTCAGTTCACTTTAAGCTCACTTCACCTAAGTTTTCACAGTGAGTTTTTTTACATAATAGCATTGCAGTTGTCTATTACTAGATAACTGACATCCCATTTTTTTTAAGTATTTTAGTAATTTATGATCATTTCTTTATTTATTTAATCAAGTAAAAATGTTAAAATTATACAAGGTTGATACGACAATGCAACTATAAATTTAACTGCGTATATAATGATGTTCCCTGTCTGCATACGAAAATTCATTCAAACAACGAGTGTAAGAGTTACTTGCACTCCCCTCAATTGTGATCAGTTTTCTGTACTAGACCATACCTGGGAACCTTCTGGTTACGGAGATATTGAAGGTCAACATTCCAACTTTTACCGACGTTTTTTTAAGAAAACAAGTTTTTAATGTTATAACACAAGTTTAAAAACCCCCCTGTACCGTTGCATGCACCCATAAGCACAATGTTTTGCGCGTGTTATATTGCACACTACCGCAAACAGCAAATTTTCACAGCAAAAATAAAAGTCGTTTCCCAGCAATTATTTGTATGCAATGTTACTTAGTTTGATGTACAGAATGCGTAGTTAACGGCTATGTGATGGGTCTTTTTACCCCCCTTTTTTTTTGGGTGAGACATCATCATATGACTTCTGCCAATCTGGGCGGAGCGGGAGGGCGTGTCAGACTTTTACTGACTAAAACCCACCCGTGTTCCTTCAGTTGCCTATGCCACGGTATCTCTTTCGAACAATCCGCGGCCCTGGCAGGCATCGGCCCTAGCGGATCCCGTCAGTTCGTGCGCGTTCGCGCGCGTGGAAAACTACGCGCCGTCGACCCGGGCCTGGTCCTTGTCGGGTGGCGAGCTGCCCATTCCTCGCCGCCCGCGCCTACGATGGCCGGGAGTCGGCTGGTGACTCCCGACCGATTTCAATCGCTTTACGACCGAATTCGGTCGCTAAGTCCTGTCATACATTACACCTGTCAATCCGGGACTTTGCGACCGAATTCGGTCGTAAAGCGATCGCTATGAATGTCGAGACTGCTGGAGCAGGGCCGGACGCGAGAGGTCGCCGCCGACGATCGCCGCCACGAGACGCGGCGGTGCTCCCCCCAAGTCTTTTTACAACCTGTATATCCAATAGTTTATTTACTATAGCTAGTCAAAGATTGACAAAACCACCCATCACGTGCAAATGCCTAGGAGTAAATGAAAAGTTTTCATTACTGTCGTATTGTTGTCTCCACATTGTGTCTTCTGTAGTAAGTAATTTGACTTATGCTGACAACGACACCAATCTACATGGTCTTCACATGATCTAACCAAGGTTATGTCTGGACTTTAAAAGAGACTTGTGACCTCTGAGTTTGTTTCGGTCTCTCTTCTCAGAGTCAGACAGGAAACGCCGACCTCATCTAGTTTAAAAAAATATGATTGACGTGTAATAGTGTTTGCACAAACCTACTTACAGTTCTAAAGAATTAGCATTGCCATTCAACGTGGCAATGCTGAAGTCTTCTAGGCACTTTTCCGGATGACAGCGATGCGAACGAGTACTTCGACGCCTAAATGTTCTTTTTTTTGTATTTATTTGTATAGTAAGTTAGTTACTCATTTAATATAGGATCTTGTGTAAATAATTAGTTATCTAAACATACAATAAAAAATATTACAGAAATAAAATTATGTTTAATTTAGCAAAACGGGTAGGTGTCAGAAGAAGTCAAAGTAGGCTCATTGAAAAAGGACTAAGTCCGTTTATTTCAAACTAATTCCAGTTAGTCGTTTGAATTCAAAAGCCCAGATTAACTTCCTAATACAATTTAATGAATATAATATTCATAGGAATGTAGCCTTTCAGTATTATAATACTCGTTAAAATTTCTTCAAGCTTTTATCGCTTTAACGATCTCGAATTGTTACAAGACTTTTTACATTACAGAGTACCGAGGTATGTATTCAGGAGTTCTCGTTCGAGCCTTTTGTTAGAAATATGTTTAATCTTGGTATAATTAGGTACCCTACCGTACCTGCTCGTTTAATATTATATATTTTTTTATTCAAGTTACCAACGAAAAATAATGTACTTAGTGGTATAATTTTAAAATTGTAAAAAAGAAAGAAAGAAAATATATTTATTGTGACTCGTACAGGAAGATCACAAACTACACTAAACACACTCATAAAACATACAAAAATAAACAAAAGGTAGTGAAAATAAAAACAGAAAGTCCTGTACGAGGCCAAAAAGACTATCTTACTTACTTCCCATTCTTCTCCATACGAAAACTACCTAAGGAGTGACTAGAATTGTAGCGGTATCTACAACGCCACATGCGAACAACGCGTCATACTGACGTCACGCAAATCCTGCATCTCGCAAGCTGAGTTTACCGCGCAATTAGCATACATACAAACTTCCCGACATCAGTCGTTGGGGCAGTTGCCCGCCAGACATAACACCCATCTGGTCGCAGGATCCGCCCTTTTCTATGGAGGATGAGTGAACTTTACACCCTGTTACTCATACTCCTATAGAATCAATTCTATTTTACTATTATTTTTGACATTTAAAACTGCATTTTATGTGCCTATTTGAAATAAATGATATGACTTTTACTTTGACTTTATCATGCTGCGAAATTTAAAAATAAGCGTCCAGCGCTAGTAACCTGACGATTACAGTGCAAATTATGAATATCCCTGAAACTGTCGATAACTTAAAGACAGTGAACTGTCCCACTGCACGGTAAAAGCCTTTTCTGTTGCAGAGAAGGTCTTTAAATTTTGATGACCACATTTGTTGATACAACCAGTTTTTAGGGTTCTGTACCGAAAGAATGCCAACAGAACCCTACTACTAAGCCTCCACTGTCCGTCCGTCTGTCTGTCAGCGGGCTATACACAAGAGTGTGTATTTCTACTGCCGCTAAAATAACAAATAATGAAAGTAAAATAAAGTCAAAATTAAAGGGAATCTCCACTCCACACAAGAAACGTGTTTTTTGCCTTGTGGTACGGAACCCTTCGTGTGCGAGTCCGACTAGCTCACTGAGCCGGTTTTATTAGGTAGCTAGCTCCCAGATTTCGTTACAGTATTTTCATTCACTGGAAATCAGTGGTATAAAACATGAACTTAAAAAGTACAAGTGTCTTATCATATTCTTCTTCATCGTCGTGTCGATGGCACGACAGTAAATTAAAAAAAAAAATAAAGAGGAAAGAAAGCAAAATATTTTACAAAAAAAAAAAAACACAAAGAACACGACCCTAAACCCAACACCCAAGGTTGGACCCTTGTGTCTTTTGAAAATCACATTATTACATGGATGTAACCTTCATCCTCGTATTTTCGGTAAGCGGTAGATTATTACCTGGATGTAACTCATCCTCGTAGTATCGACATAAACAACGTAACATTGTAATTACTTTAAACGAAACAAAACAAAAGTGTAACGAACCAAGACAAAAAGAACAAGTAAAACCATGTTCTCGGTGTACTTGTAAATTCGTTGTCTCAACGTAACAACATAAGTAAGATAACATTACCGATACAAGAACCTTTGCCCTGAAATTCAATTTAACAAGAACATCTCTCAAGGCGCAAAATTTAAGCAGTAGGTACTGTTACTGTAGTATTAAAGTCGTATTCTTTTTTAAAGCTGTAAAAGGAGGAGATTTAAATGTTTATGTGCTGGTTCTTAGATTAGGATTCGGATCATAAGGTCAAAAATCGAAAAATTAATTAGCAATTTCGTTCTTTAGGAACGAATTATTAAAACCTGCTTACTTTGTCTAAGAAATTGACCTTTGAAAATGGGTTGTCTAATCTCATAATATCAATCTATAACGGAATTAAAAGAGCTACAATTAAATAATATGGCCCCTATCATCCAGATTGAGGGTGATTTGAGTGCTTAGAAAGACTATGATGTCCTTAGAAATATTTTCTAGTTTGTCTTTTATGACACCCGCAGGGAGAAAAAAGCAAGTCTAATTTATTGCCAAATATAACACTCAAAACATTATTCCATTTTTCTTAACTCTCTCCCTCTCTTTTAACAAAAAAAAAACAAAGTCCTATGCGGATGTCCTAACACTACATAGCCTCCAACGAGCCTCTTTAAAAATAACCGTTCTCTACCTACGCGGCCCAGCCATATCTGACCTTACCTAAAGCCCAGTTCATGGCGTTGAGCGATGCGACGCAAGACGCTACTCGAGTTAAGCGACACGCGCGCGGCACCAGTGTCCGTCGATAATCAACCTATATGTTCCCACTGCTGTTACACAGGTCTCCTCTCTTCGAGGGAGGAGGGAGTGGAGGGGCTTCCTCACGATGTTTTCCTTCAACGTTTTGAGAGCAGCGGTGATGAAATAATTTACAGAAAGTAACACTCAATACTCAATATTTTTTTGCTTTACCATGATGTGTACTTAGGTGGTATACATATAATTTTGATCATTATGGACCCTGTAGGGCACAGCAAAAAGGATAGAAGAGAGGAAGCCCTGTTTATATAATAAATATAATCAAAAGTCAGGAGATTGCGAATTTAATCCTAACATTTCGCCTATCTATATGTATTGTTTTTTCCTGTTAAATATACCTAAATATTTTTGATTATTTAAAAAAAATCAAATCAAATCAAAAATGTTTATTTGTCAGAATATGGTACAATAGATGTTACAATTTTGGTTCCAGCATATCCTGCCATACTATGGCGTACAAATATTTCTATTATAAATGAAGGCTTATTTATTAATATTTGAATTAGTAAACATGAATCACTTAATAAAATATAAATATTACTGTAATAAAGATCGAAATTGTATTGTGTTTATAATATGCCATGTCATTAATATTGAATAATTATGTTAACAATATAATAATAAAAATATGCTAGTGTTGGATATGGTAGAATAATTTTTATTTAATATGTTACTAGCGACTTATCCTCTAAATATTCTTTAACACTGTAATAATTTTTATGTACCTGTAATTATATATTATAATTCTGTTTAGGTAAAGTGTCTGTCTGGGTTCGAATCCACGACCAACTCGTAAGGCGGGGTCGTTACCACTTGGCCAGCAATGCTCTGACCGTCGCGTCGCAATGACTCGTGGCACGGTCTAAACAATTTATTTCAATTGTTTTCTCCTTATCCGGTATATTAAGCTTTCTACGTCACGACCATGTAATATTAAGTATTTACCGATCACAAAAGATTTTGGCAGTCGCATCAAAGTCATTCATCCGTGTCTGTGTTCCACTAGTACAACTGTCTGCAGCCTTTTTTTTTTTTTGGGTGGGAAATCATCAAATGACCTCTCCCGCTCTGGGCTGAGCGGAAGGGCGTGTCAGACTTTTACTAACTTAAACCCACCCGTGTTCCTTCAGTTGCCTGTGCCAGGGGCCACGGTATCTCTTTCGAACAACCCGCAGCCCCGGCGGCATCGGCCCTAACGGACCCCGTCAGTTCGTGCTGACATCTCTTTGAGACGCGCGTGGAACACAACGCGCCGTCGACCCGGGCCTGGTCCTTACCGGGCGGCGAGCTGCCCATAGCTCGCTGCCCGCAAGCCCGCGCCTAAGGTGGCCGGGAGTCGGCTGTTGACTCCCGTCCAGGGCGTCTCCTGCGGCGGCTAGGCGCGTGAGGGTGCAGAGATTGACTCTCCCTTACGCGCTCCGCCTCCTCCTTCGCAAGCATTACTGCTTCGCAGAAGGAGGTGACGGCCTCCCATTCACTCTCGCTCCGTACCATGGCCTGGACCAGGGCCGGACGCGAGAGGTCGCCGCCGCCAATCGCCGCCACGAGGACACGGCGGGGCCCCGCCCAAGCCGGGCAGACCTCCACCGTATGCTCCACCGTGTCCTCCGGGCGATCCACACAGTGGTGACACCCTGGCGTTTCCTCCCGCTTTATCCTGAGCAGGAACCTCCCGAAACAACCGTGTCCGGTAAGGACCTGCGTCAGGCGGAAGGTGAGGGCGCCGTGGCGCCTCTCTAGCCACTCCTCAAAGAGGGGACAACTGTCTGTAGCCTACCGTGACGATAGATAGCTCTAGCCATTCTACATTAAACTTGTATCTCGTGGAACTTTAATAAATCTCACGTGACATGTACTCGTAGATATGCTCGTGTTATAGCAGATACATGCTACTATTGCCATGACAGGTGTAACTCGTTTTCTTTCGTGGTACATGACCTCGAACGAGCCTCTTCAAAATTACCATTTGTCTACCCACGCGGCCCAGCCATACCTGACCTTACCTAAGGTCCTGTTCACGGCTTCTAGCGATGTGAATGGCAACGCGACTTGCGTCATGCGAAACGCGCGCGCGTCACCTGTTTCCGTCTGTTATTCCGCAAGTCACGTTGCAGTGACTCGTGGCATGCTCTATACAACTTCGTTCATTTGTTTTCTCCATACTCGCTGTCGCAAGTCGCGTGTCGCTTGAGCTTGTAGCTCAAGGCCAGGGGTTAAGGCCTTAAAATTCAATTTTCCACGGGCATTTTTCCGACGCACCGGGTAAGTGTTACGCGATAACTTCTCTAAATAAAATATTAAATGAATCCGGCCTGCTATATCGATCGTCGCAGTTGCGTGGAAGTGTGCTTGCGTGAAATATGTATGGGTTATCTTTGGAGCTGTCTTGCTACTTCGGTTTGGTGATGTGGGTTTAGATTGCGATTTTTAAGATGAATACAAAAGAAGACAGATTACTTTTGTGGAATAACACATAACATCACGCCTGCAAATCCCGAGAGAAATAATCTAAGGACAATTATGGTTGTTGTGTACACAGACAATGCAGTGTTATTGTAATAAAGAGATTTTTAAACTCAATATTAAATTATGATAACGAAATATGCGAAAAATAACAATGCTTACCGTTGAAATTTGTAAACACTCCGTGACATTCCGGTGGCACAGGGAATTAAAGAGTATTGTGAATCCGGGCTGCTGTATCAATCGTTGCAGTAGCGTGGCAGTAGGTATGCTGCTTGTAATATATATGGGTTCGCTTCGAAGTTGTCATGTTACTTCGGTTTGATGATGTGTTATAATATAGCAGATAGTCTTGCGAAAAAAATTCAAGGTCGCTCAGCGAGCTATGGAACGGGCTATGCTTGGAGTCACTCTGAGGGGTCGAATCCGCAGCGAGGTGCGGCAGAGAACCAAAGTTGTCGAAATAGCTCGCAGAATAAGCAAGCTGAAGTGGCAATGGCCCGGCCATATTAAACGTAGAACCGATTACCGTTGGGGTAGACGTGTTCTTGAGTGGAGACCGCGAATTAGTAAACGTAAGGTAGGACGCCCTTTTTTTTTTTTTTTTTTTTTTTAGGTAGGACGCCCTTAGGCTAGGTGGAGCGACGATCTTCGCAGGATGGCTGGTAGCAGCTGATGAGTGTTGCTGAAAATCGAGTTCAATGGCGTGCAATAGGAGAGGCCTATGTCCAGCAGTGAACTGCTATAGGCTGTTGATGAGTCTTGCGCACCGACTACTAAGTGATATACGTTAAGAGTTTTATTAGTTTAA
The DNA here is from genome assembly GCA_947507525.1 of Apamea epomidion. Classification (NCBI taxonomy): domain Eukaryota; kingdom Metazoa; phylum Arthropoda; class Insecta; order Lepidoptera; family Noctuidae; genus Apamea; species Apamea epomidion. Next base: position 3,457,546 of record OX382233.1, read on the forward strand.
TCTTACGTTTTGTGTTGATAATCTGTTTTCCACAGATTGTGAGTTTGGCACCCAATTTTTTACGATTTCCTGCTTAAAGGCCCAAAGAAAGACCAACCTCAGCTGGTGGTTTAAACTCTTCACAATGTTTGGCAATAACGTTCTTTTTCAAGGTTCCGTCCCTCAAAAGGAAAAACGGAACCCTTATAAGATCACTTCATTGTCCGTCTGTCTGTCCGTCTGTCCAAACCCTTTTTCTTAGGAACACGTGGAGTTATAAAGTTGAAATTAATATCAAATACTCAAGGCTGCAATCCCTTAAACCAGTTAAAAAATCAAACTTCTAAGTCAACGCAATCAAAAGATATAAACGTTTATGTTCCGTTTATGCCACATATTTTGACACTCGCAAGAGAATCAAAACCTATAGGGTGCTTCCCGTTGACCTAGAATCATTAAATTTGGCAAGAAGGAATTTCATGTTACACAAGTAAAGGACAAAATCCAAAAACCGTAAATTTGTAGTTGCATACCTACAAATGTGTACGGAACCCTCGGTGCGCGAGTCCTACTCGCACTTGACTAGTCTTTTCATTATTTTCTTTCCATAACACATCGTGAATGAAATCTTTGTAGATAGACGACCCTTACCCTACAAATAAAAAATACAATCAAGCCATCCATTCCTTGCCGCAATCCACTAAGATAAGACCTCTTTTCACACGCAATCAGTGTGAAAACAAAACAAAACACTCTCTAGTATAAACACGGTCCTTTCATTCCATAAATTCTCCACACGAAAATAGGAAAAGCTACAAACAAATCAATACAATGAATTAGCAAAATGAAGGAAGGACGCCTTCCACAGGTTTTTACCAAAATTAATCTGCCGGGACGTTTGGGCACATAGTGAATTGAACCGTGTTGCCAGTACGAAGTTATTGGGGTTGCCGAGAAAAAAATAAAGGAAAATAAGGCGCATGAAAATGAGGTTGGCTTGCGTTTTTGTGTTTGCTTAGGGAATTACATGTCTTCGGTCTTTTGCAATTATGGCGGGACAAAATTCAAGGGCTCAGGGTAAGTGGATTCGCGATTATAGCCACAAGTAGACAGTTCCCTTTTTGTTTAATAAGTGTAGATAGGTACATGAAGTAAACCTACCTTCGTGATATTCGTTGCTAAGGGCTCACGAAATCATGAGGGGCCCATGGCTAAATAATAACAGCCGCACTAGTAGATCGAAGGTTAGGCTACGCTTACGGTCGGGTCTTGGATGGGTGACCATCCATCCCATATCGATTCGGAAAGCATGTTAAACCATTGGTCCCGGCTACCATACGTAAATCTTTGACAGTCGTTACGGGTCGTCAGAAACCCAAATTCTGACAGCCAGTCTTACCAAGGGGTAACGTATTGCACAGTAACTGGGTTGTGGAGGTCATATAGGAACTCCATGTGTAATACTGGTATTTTGCTACATCTGATAAGACAGGAAGCCGACCCCAACATAGTTGGGAAAAGGCTAGGCAGATGACGAACTATGTACATAGCTCGCATGTGGGGGCCTTTTCCTTAGCAACGAATATTATACATAGTTCATGTAGGTACGGTCAGCAACAAAAGTCGCTTAACACTTCAGTTGTTTAAATCTTAATTATTGAGCAAAATATTCTTAAAAAACACGTAGTAATAGAATATTTAAGAATAATTAACTCTTTGCTATTACATGAAATAGTGAAAACCAATGTATATGTATATTCATCATTTTGTATCAATTTAGATGATTTGTAAAAGTAACATAGTTAATTGAGTTTTGTTGCTGACTGTACCTACATGAACTATGTTTAATATTCGTTGCTAAGGGCTTACGAGATGATACCAATATAATTTTATTATAATCAAGCCATATTGCTGTCTGTCTCATGGGATCCAATGGTGTTATCGATGGGTATAGTTTGTATTATTGTTTACGTCTTGTTAATAGTAGTTAGTGTATAATTTCATCACCACTGCTCTCAAACCGGTGAAGGAAAACATCGTGAGGAAACCGGCATGTCCTTGAACGGAAAAATTCGAAGACATGTGACATCTACCAATTCGCACTGGGCCCGCGTGGAGGATTGCACTCACTCCCTCTCACCGAGAGGAGGCCTGTGTCCCAGCAGTGGGAATGTTATAGGCTGATTATGTAATACTAGTTAATAGACACATTCCGAGTTCTGAACCAGTCTAGGCACCATTCAATAACCATTCAATTAATTTGCTTTTCCAAACGAATATTACAAAGCGAAATTATTTGATTTTCATATTATTTCAAACGGCTGAACGGATTTAGATGAAATTTGGCACATAGGTACCCTGACCTGACCTAAAGGGCTGATTTTTCCAAGGCCGATCATTATATCGGAGGAATAGTTTTAAATATTGGACAGTTCTTCCATACAAAAACTGTCAGACGTCAATTTTTTTCCACGAATAAAAATTATCTGTCGACTGAAAAATCAGCCCTGAGTTCAGAGAAGAACTCAAGGCTTCAAGCTGGCTAGAACTAAAATAGTGTTATATAATGCCTTAGTTCGGAGCTACCTTGAGTTTGCGAGCGCAGTGTGGAACCCGCATTATGCTGTGCACTCACAAAGAGACGCAAGCATTCAAAGGTCCTTCACGAAACACCTAGCGTATACCTTCGGTAAAATATCTAGCCGGTGTCCATATGAAAGACGTGTTCGATGCTTTTTTTGCGTCATATTTTCCTTATTTCTTTCTTTTTTACAACTTTTTGTTATTAATCTTTAGTTCATAAAGTATTTAGCCATAATTTTTAAGTTCTAGTCTTTAGTTTTTATATAATTATGTGTGATCAATCTATTTCTAAGATTACGGTAAACCTACAATTGGCAACTGTGTAAGACCGAGACTATTATTATCTATAAATAGTACTTAAGATATATTATACATAGAAGCTGTTGGTGTACCATAATTTATAAATAAATATCCCGATATTTCCACGGAATCGTCTCGATTCCATGGTAATATCCGCGTGGATATTGTATTGTATTGTGTGCATTCCGTGGCGATATTATCACTGAATCGAGACTTACGCGGGTAAAACCGCGGGGCGCAGCTAATCTCAAATAGATAAATTAAAAAAAAAATGGAGTAAGCTAGCTTATCATTACTGTTTTTTTTTCTCGGTGTTTTAGGCAATTTTTGCAGCGTTACAGTAAAAACCACACAATTTTCAGAGGTCTCAAGCTTATAAAAATGTCTCATTAGTAACGAAACCAATTATATGGATCTCCGTGTATTGCTAGATACCAATGTTTTTAATAAAATCATAATTCTACGCTGAATAAGTAAAGAATAAAAAAGCAGGCATATCGGGTGCTTACCTTTGCGTAAAAATTGCCGAAGCAACTCACCTCGTGCTGGAAAAAAAATGTGGACTATAAAAATAAAACTGTAGCTCTCGTCACTAGCGCTTCAAGTGTTTCAGTTGTTTTTTTTTCTTTTTTTATTGTGTCGGCCAACCCTTCGGCAGTTGAGTTTTAGTCTTTTAAGTATTATTGTGAAAATGTGTGGAAGTGTAAGGTATTTTAATGATTGTGGTATCCATTATGTCTTTTAAACACGAATCAGGTATTCTTATAGACGGGACAACTATTTTATGTAGTTGTCCTGGGTAACTGGGTTTCGTAAGTTATGTGTTTGACAAGCTTAAGTATAAAGTCACAATCTTTACTTACAGGAACATTTTAGCAAAAAACTATGTGTATGCACCGTTTAAATGTACCTTTAACAGCTGTTATTACCATGATATAATATATTATTTATGATATATTACCATACTAAAAATATTTTAAATGCGAATGTAACTCTATCTATGCTTATCGACGTCTAAACTGAAATTTGACAGATAAGTAGTTAGGACCTGGAAAAGGAAATAAGCTACTTTTTAACCTGGATCATCATCTTCATAGCCTTTTCCCAACTATGTTTTGGGTCGGCTTCCAGTCTAACCGGATGGAGCTGAGTACTAGTATTTTACATGGAACGACTGCCTATCTCACCTCCACAACCCAGTTACTGTGTAATACGAAACCCCTTGGTAAGATTGGTTATCAGACTTTCGGGCTTCTGACGACCCGAAAAGACTGTCAAAGATCCACGAATGACAGCCGGGACCAACGGTTTTACGTGCTTCCCGAGGCACGGAGGGGTCTTGGTACGTAAAGATGGCCACTCATCCACGGACCAACTGCGGCAAGCGCAGCTTAACCTGATTGATCGACCTGTGCGGCTGGTATTACTAAGCCACAAGCCCCTCAACTTTTTAACCTGGATATTTGTATAAAAAATACACGCAAACGCGACTTCGTTTGCGTGCAACTGTTGAAAAAATGTAAATATGGTTACACATTAAAATTAATTGGAACTTCCAATATCTGCATAAATGGCTTTTACGAGCGTTCTAAGATAAGGCCGTCATTTTATGTTTTGTAGTGTTAATTTTTTTTTTGGTTATGTATATTCTGGTGTAATATATAGTATATATTATTATAAATAAATAATAATAAGAATATATCACGTTTAAATTTATCTTTTTATTTAGCAAAATCAATTTTGCAAATAATATTCACAACAGCCATCTAATCTTGAATAGAAAGAAAGAAAGAAAGAAAAAGTATTTATTGCGACTCGCACAGGAAGATCATAAAACTAAACTTAACTAAACACAAACCAAAAAAAAATTATATATATATAAACAAGAATAACAAAACGAAAAATGTAACAGAAAGTCCTGTACGAGGCCAAAAGGCTCCTATCTCAGCATGATGCTACGACATTTAAAAAATAAATGGCTAATAGCCATATTAGCCTACTAAACTCTACTAGTCTCACATCATTACATACATCCCCTTTCCAATTAAAAGTTTGGTCCCAATGTCACATATTCACGTCCTCAAATGAGCCTTACCAAACTTTTTCAGTACAAAGGTTGTACGCAGCCCAGTTCTACTTTATGACATCGTTTCGCGTCTGTCTGTTGAGAGCCTATAGTAATGGGTATACGCTATACAGTAATGTGTTTAGAATAATGTACCTAAAGGGGAGCCCGGAGAATAATCAGCCTATAACATTCTCACTGCTGCGACACAGGCCTCCTCTCGGTGAGAGGGAGCGGGTCGTAATCCATCACGCGAGTCTAATACGGATTGGTAGATGTCACATGTCTTCGAATTTTTCGTCCTAGGACATGCCGGTTTCCTGACGATGTTTTCCTTCACCGTTTTGAAAGCAGTGGTGATAAAAATGATTTACACACAGTAAAGCGCCTGTCTAAGTTCGAACCTTCGACTCGTAAGTCATTGCTGTTACCACTGGGCCACCACTGTAATGTCACAATTCAATATTCCACTGTAACGGCTAGGGCTTTGCAAGTAGACTGCACAGGTACTACTATATAGTGTAGAGAAGTATATATATGTAATTAAGGTAGAAGAATCAATTCCTCTCTCCTTAAACATCATCATTATATTTTCTTTTCTCCTGTATTATGATTATAAATTAAATTAAATTAAAATTCATTTATTTCAGATAACTAATTGATCCATAATTCCATTTAGTCCGACTTAAAATAAAATAAATAAATATAAGATTAAATTAAATTAAAAATTACAAATGAAAGATTAAAAATTAAACATAAAAGAGATTAAAAATTAAACAAATTAAATTAAAAATTAAAAATTAAATTAAAAATAAAAATTAAATTAAAATGCATTTAAATTAAAATAAAAATTACTCGCTTAATAAAGGATCTCCATATCGGCGAAGAGGTCCTATCAGCTACAGTCTTCAGAATTCCGTATAGATTAGTATATTCTTTATGTATTGTCTCACACTACTATTGTTTTACACACACGCACACACAAACTCGCTCGCATACATCACACAAGTTCGCTCCTATTTTTGTATATTTTTTTTTTGTATTTTTGTATTCTCCTTTACTTTATTTGTCTGTTTTATTTTAATTTGATTTCTTTGTTTTTGTTCTTCAATTGCATACCTATTATCATGATAAGTGGAAGAACGAAGTTCACCTAACACAAGCATCTTCTTGCTTAAAATGTAATCAATGTAATTGCAATAAACATTTTTACATTTATGTATATATTTATTGTATTATGTGAACGGTACACCACAGACTACTAACAGTATTGTTTCGCCTTTCTCTTTCTAATACACCCAAATGTTGTTTTTAAAAGATCTCTCTTAGCGATAAGGAACACCGCTAGGTCGCAGGTACACTGCTGATGAATGCTCCCAGCGAGGGAACGCCTTTATATTGCTGCATTTGTCAGTACCAATGCAGTCATTTGTTTTTTTTATGGCTGATGATAACTTGTTATCAAAGGAACTTTTTCCAGTGTGTAGCTGTCTCCATGGACACGGTAGTTATCATGCCATAGATGTCTTTTGCCCTAGAGCATGTTGTGGAGTCTGTCTGACTGTTATAAAATACACCTAATCCACTTCAGCCAAGTCTATTTTAGTTATTATTTCTTTGACAATATTACCTAAACATTTTTTTCGGTATTGTCTTTTATTTTTTATAATCAAAACTACTTATAATCAAACCCCTTTTTAATTATACGCATAGTACAGGACGGAGGCAGTAAGAAACTTTAAATTTCTAGTTTCGTCTGCCTGCATTCACAAAACCCACGGAAACGCTCTTTCAATTAAGAGCCCCATCACTGGTTGACCTTATTTAAGTGATAATATTGACTGAATAATTTGGTCCTAAAATAATAATAAATGGTATACGTAATGCCGGCGCCATATTCATATTTACGTTTACACCCCAAAAAAATACCCCAATAAAAAGGGGTATTTTTAAAAAGGAACGTGCCATTTTAACGGTTGACTTTTCACATTTTACTTCCATATCAACGACCTGAATTCTGTAACTTCATCAAGAAAAAAAACGAGATGTCCTTAATGAAATCTCATAAGGGAATGTCTATCAATTTTAAACAAAATAAAAGCTTTCTCGTGTTTTGTCGATTTGTCACAAAATCTCTTAAGAAATGGTAATATTTTCTTGTTGAATATTCTATTGGGCTTAATGTTGAGAACTCGGTATATACGGAAAACGTACAAAGAATACGTCAAAAGGTGATGCAATTGATTAGTGTCATCAAGCGAAAATTGGTAAAAAGGGAAGGTTTTTATGGAGGTAGGAGTTATTGAGCCAATTTAGTATAATTGGATTTTTCTGTTAGGAAAATTCCCAGTTAGAAACTTGAATCGGTATCGGTCCCAAAGGAGCGATAGGCTCGTCTCTTATCTTTAGGAGCTTTTAAACTGTAATTATCGAAGTGTGCAAGTTACGTAATTTATCTACCTGCCCGCCTGTCTTTTTCAGAGAAATGCTAACTTTATTTACAAAAATATAGCGCATAATTATAATACCTAAGTCTTGTATGTATGTACATTGATCATTGACTGTTATAAGACTGACATTCATTTCCATCTTGTTATGAATGCCTGACCAAATCCAAATGTCTCTCATCTTCCTGCCCTTATCCAATGTTACATGGGGTCGCATGGGAGTCTGACAACCAGTCTTACCAAGGGGTATCATATTACCTAGCTACTGGGTTTTGGCGGTCAGATAGGCAGTCGTTCCATGTAAAATACTGGTATTCATCTGCATCCGGTTAGACTGGAAGCTAACCCAACATAGTTGGGAAAAGGCTAGGCCGATGTTGATGACTTGGGATCGCTACAGCACGTTTTTTTCTTCCATACTTCTCTGTCTGGCATCGCGCTATAGTTTACTTACGAAATCCAATCCTAGCTTTTATTACTTCACAAAATCGAAATATAGCCTACTACTAACCTACCACAAGGTGGAGTAAAAATAACATCTTAGTGTGAATGTGCCATAATTTTTGCAAATGGCACCATAACGCTATTGTGATTTGATACTTAAGTTATACATAATTATTTGACAATGCATTGAAGCGATATACCTACACAGTCACACAGGTCAAGCAGCGATGGAGATTTTGAAACATCAATATCCGGGCCGTGTGATCTCCCGTTTTGACGATTTGAGCTCGCAGGCCAGATGGCCAGATCTGACGGCGTCAGACTTCTTCTTTTGGTTTTGTAATCTCGCGTTTACCTTGCAAGTCTTGAAAGCCAACATTGAAGAAGAACTCACCAATTTGGAAGATGTTTTGCGAGTAACAATTAAATGTGCCTAAAAAAGAAAAAGAAAGAAAATACATTTATTTGCGGTTTATTTACGCATAAAAAGAACAAAAACACAAAAAAAAAAACAAGTCAATAAGTTGGGTGTAGCGGAGGCAATGAAGAAATCAAGATTTAAGATTTTTGAAAGTGTCGCGGACGAGGAGTTTGTACGTGCGTGCTGCCTTGACTACATAGACGACTACTTGCGGATCGGCTCGCGTCGCGCGCCCGCGCATCGCTGCCCCGCGCCCACCTGTTCCAGCCCCCGACACCCTACAAGCTCCTTGGACACACACCACTCTCTTAAGTTTATTCGTAAACAAAAGGCTACAAAAATATATATGAATAAGTAGGTAAACAAGTACATAGGCTCGCGAGATATACATAGGCTCGCGACATATACATAGGCTCGCGACATATACATAGGCTCGCACGGCTAACTTTGGGGGTAAACATGCGTCACATCCACGCAAAACGGCCATCGCTCAGCATAATGCTAAGACCTAAACAAGAACAAATATCCATCAACTAAGGAGGTGGTCATTTGACCGACACCATCAATTTCTTTCCTGATAGACAATCGCCTCTCAGTTATTGAATTTTTAAAAACAGAGTCAAAAGTCAACAAAAACTCGTTCACATGCATTTCATGTTTAAAATTTAAACCTAAAATTGCTGAAAGCAGAATGCACTACTCTATTTATATGCGACAAAAGTTCACTGACATGACGAAAATTCAAGTCTATTTCGTCGCGTCCCCCAAACTTTCCTCTCTATAATAATGTCCTAAATATACATCTTGTATCTACGTAATATGAAACTCGACTAAAATAGTTGGACACTGAAATAGATAACACTGGTCCAAACTTGGCCAATGTTGGCCTGCTTGACCACTTTATATTTCACATTGGTTCCAAATTGCCCCAACATTTGGAAGCGAGTGATTTTATAGGTACTAGTGAGTGTGTCGCAGTTGGTCCTTTGGTCCAATATTTGGACACGAGGCTATCATACAGTTTCTGTCTAAGTTTTAAAATATCTTCTAGGGGTGTATTGAGGTCGATGCGATACGTTAACACTGCTGGCAGCTATTTGCCAGCCAATAAATCTGTCATCCTTGAGTGACTTGGAAGTTCTAGGAGATAAATGGTCCTTCGAGGAAAGTCTAACACGCGGTCTTATTGATATTAGGGATCTTTTAGGTCAACTTGGATGATAGATGAGGAGAATCTTAGAATAATAGAAGGCTTTACAAATCTATAACTTTTATTTGGGTATCAAAATAGGATAATTATTATTGATGGTAGGAAGTAGCGTCAGGAATATGAAAGGATGTTGATCAATTTCTTCAAAAATATTATGGATACATTCGCAAATTAATATAGGTATTTTATTTTCAATTCTTTTGAAAGTCATAATTGAAATGAAAACGTAACTAATGTAGGAAAAATGACTTATCAACCCAGCCTAACGCAGTCCACTGCTGGACAGAGGCAGGTCTCCTAGGCTGCGCCATAACACCCTGTCCTCAGCCTTCCGCATCCAGTCTGTCCCAGCCACCTTCTTTAGGTCGTCCGTCCATCTAGCTGGGGGGCGTCCCACACTTCGCTTGCCGATACGCGGTCTCCACTTGAAGACTCATCTGCTCCACCTGCCAACGGTCCTTCGACAAACATGGCCAGCCCACTGCCACTTCAGTTTGCTTACTCTGCAAGCTAAAGCTACAAGGAAAAATTACTAAGTGAGTTTTTTTTCATAGCCTGTCCCACTGCTGGGCGAAGGCCTCCCCCAAATCCTTCCAGGAACTCTTTTCTGACGCTACCTAAAACCAGCCCTCGCGTAGGGCTTTAACGCCTAATACATAATTTAATTCAATGTAAAAGCTTTTTAAAAATAAAATATGTAATGTCCAGGTGGTTCTTAGATTACAAAATAAGCGTTTCATTACACCCGAGGGTGATATGACGTCAGGGATGATAATTAAACAGTTTCTTTTTAATTACTTCCTTGAGTTACTCTTGAAAAATACGAGCACCTCGGAAATAAGAATCGTAATTAGTATTTTGATCGTTAGATATAGCATTAGTGACGGCGCGGTTGGCGCAGTGGTTAAGCGACTGACTGCTGCGCAGCGTGTCGCGAGTTCGATTCCCGCTCGGAACAAATATTTGTATGGCCTGCAAGTAGTTGTTCCGAGTCGGGCTGTTTGTGTATTTGAGTTTAAATGTTTTTAAACGCACCCACGATACAGAAGAAATTCCTGGTGGGGCAAGATCAAAAAATAAAAGGCCCGTTTTGACATTTGAGAATGCGTTCTTAACACCTGTCAGTTTCATACAAACGAATACGTCTTTTGCGAATTAGATCTTTATTAACTACTAGAACTGTCAATGTCAAAACGGGCCTTTTATTTTTTTACAACTTTAGTACGATTTAGTACGTATGCCTAATAAGCTGTGGGCCTAAATAACAACCACGTGGAGCCCTGACACAGCTGAAAGGCGTCGCGGCAGACCCCGTTGGAGATGGCGGCGCGAGCTGGATAAAACAAACGACCAGTGGTCTATTTTAGCCCTGGATCGAAAGAACTGGAAGTCATGGGGAGAGGCCTTTGCCCAGCAGGAGGCGAATGAGGAGGATGATGCAGGCTGACAGTAACAGTAGTACGCTTACGTACGCTGGTATGCTTTAGATGAATTAAAATATACATAGGTACTAATGTTTATTCAATACTGAAAAGGTAGCCATTTTGGAAAGCTTTTATGGAAATTGGGTCGACGTATGAGTGGTATAATAATTAATTACATATTGAGAATAATATTTATTATTTAATTTCGGAAAATACATAAACATACACAGTCTGGTCCAATCTGGCTTGCTAAAAATCTATTTTGTCATCAGTTCAATAATTAAAGGTCGATTTACTGATAGAAAAACATAAATTGATACGTAAGACAATGGACTTCCTTATCAATCTAGATAGTGTAACCTTCAAGTAAGCAAAACTAGTTTTTGCGTGAAATAGTAACAAACATCCATCCATCCATCCATCCATACAAACATTCACGTTTATAATATTAGTAGGATGTATGAAAATCACAATAAAAAGTAAAATAATAAATGAAAACATGCAACTTCAAACGATCATAATCAAAACATTCTAATTAAATAAATCCAACACAGTTTTATAATGAATATTCCAAGTATTTATCGCTTCATTCATTGAAATAAATGAAACAATAAACATGCGACTATTTTCCGGAATTCCGAATAATTCGGAATAATCCAAATAAGTAAATAAAATTCATTATTGTACGAATAAATCCGATTACTGCTTTTTACGTAACATGTTACAACGTTAAAGGCATGCATTTATAGGCTTTTGTAAGTATTAAGTGATTAATATCGTTCGAACTTATTCGTAAATACGTTAAACGAACGGCTGAGTGACTTACGAAAATATTTTATTGTTTATTGCGTTCGAGAATAATGTGTTGTATGTTTTAAATGGAATCGTACTTATTTATTTTGTCCGCTTACCAAGCTGAAATATTAACGATTTTCGCGCATTTTGCGGAATAATATGTTATGCGCTTTAACACAATGGTGACGCCATTGCAATATTAGGGAGTCGCCTACGAGCAACTTTTGTCTCAGCAACTTAATTGTCTGACACATCAAAAGTGTGAAAGTCCTGTCCTTGTCGCGTCGCTACATGCGTGCACTTACATACACACCAGCGGTGCGATTCTGTAACCATCTCACCGTGAAAACTTTGGTGAAGTGAGCGTGGAGTGAGCTGCCATTCCAACTAATGTTAGAGATTGACAATATAGACAGCTCACTCTAAGCTCACTTCACCTAACTTTTCACGGTGAGATTTTTACAGAATCGATCGGCTGTAGACTTGATGTGAGAGACAAAAACTTGCTGGGCAACTAAGTTGCTCGTGGGCGTGGGCTCAGTGGATATTGAACGAATATGTACCCAAAAACATTAAAATCTTTCCATCTGGAAGACGTTCACCTGGCGCGCCTAATGTACTGTCCGTATATAGCACTTAATAGTTAGCCACGAAGCCTACTATCTATCATAAGGCTTAAATAATTATGTACTGTAAATGCTTTATTTCCAGTAACATAAATTTATATCAAAACAATAGGGTTCGGGGCGAAGATAAAGTTTCGTAAATTGTATAACAGAAAATTACTTTTCGGTGCGCAGCCCAGTTGATGGACGTCCCACGGCTAATGTCAAAAAAAGGGTGCGCCTCGTATGTTTTTAAAGGAAGCTTCTAGAATGTTCTAGAATTTTCGAGTCGCTCTCATTGATCGAGCGGGAACGAGAGGCGTTTCCGCCAGAAGCGCGTGGATAAATAGTATACATAGCATAGTTTCGTGTCAAAATGTAAAGTCTAAGTATTCAAACTTATGTTTCAAATTAAGGTGTATATAGGGCTCGCTGACCTTGTGCATGTGGGCGGAGCTAAACGCTCTACCCCCGAATACGTAAAACGCGCGCGGTGGCGCGCTGCACTAAAACGACGATCAAAGAATATGCGGAGACGCAGACATGCCGCACGCAGGTCGCCATTTTTGCCTACGATTCCAGAAGGGAATGGCGGAGGCAAGGCTGATATATTTTGTATAGATTGATACTTATGTTACGTATATTTTATGTTTTTACTGGACATTATTTATTAGAATTTTTAAATTTTTTTGATTTTGTTTAAAATCATACCTGAGAACGAACTTAGTTCCCGACGGGGGTAAAACTTTAAAAATGATATCGAGTATTTTCTTAGGAATGGAATAACATTTTATTTGCATAGACTGTAGGTCTTCTTAGGAGGACTTACATAAAAATGAGATTTTATACAAATGAGAACTTGTTTCATCAATTTGAATTATTATAAATCAGTAATAAACCTAGTAAACTAACTAACTAGCACTGTACCTAAATGGCATTTTTAGGATTCCGTAGCCAATCGGATGATGTTATAATCAACTTTCTTCCTGTCATTGTTATTTACATAGCAGGTAGTGGTATTCTAATTTGTGACCGGTTGGTGCCACAACTAAAATGTGCAAAATAATTATTTTTTCCAAAAAAAAAATAACCGTCTTCCATAAAAAAACTACAAAATGAAAAATAACTTTATTTCGGAAGTCTGTAGCAAAAAACGTAAATTCAAAACCAAAGACATCGACTTCCGAAATAAAGTCATTTTTCACTTTGAAGTGTTTTTTTTAAGTGTTTTTCATGTAAAAAGATTATTTTACTATTAATCGTACGTCAAAAGTAACAGCTGAACTACGAAAACTGTTACCACTGTTATAGTATAGTAAAGTAACAGTATCATGTCTCGTTAGTGACCTTGAAATAATCACCTACGGCCGCTCAGTAGATAAACCTTCCGCGTTCGTGCGTAACAGCCGCGCGCGAATACTCAGAGTATATCAGTCAGTGGCGTGTATTGCATAAAGGCTTATAAGCAGTGCCTACCTCGATAAATCACCATAGGCCTGTTAGTTACATTTTAGTGTGTGTGCCCAACTATGCAACTCACTAAATTATCATACCTAACAAAAAACAAAATCTTCATACAAATACGCGCGGCAGTAGGCAGTCGCAAGACGGCCTACTCGGCTCCCGGACTATTCGATTTTTATTTTGACCTCACTATCGGCTTTATCACCCTCGAAAAGTATGAAAACGACACCCATGATGAAATATTTGAAATTTTTTGCAGCCGCCGTTTTGGATTTTTATTTTGACCTCACTATCGGTTTTATCACCCTCGAAAAGTATGAAAACGACACCCATGATGAAATATTTGAAAAATTTTGCAGCCGCCATTTTGGATTTTTATTTTGACCTCACTATCGGCTTTATCACCCTCGAAAAGTATGAAAACGACACCCATGATGAAATATTTGAAATTTTTTTCAGCCGCAATTTTGGATTTTTATTTTGACCTCACTATCGGCTTTATCACCCTCGAAAAGTACGAAAACGATACCCATGATGAAATATTTGAAAAATTTTGCAGCCGCCATTTTGGTTTTTTTTTGACCTCACTATCGGCTTTATCACCCTCGAAATGTATGAAAACGACACCCATGATGAAATATTTGAAAATTTTTGCAGCCGCCATTTTGGATTTTAATTTTGACCTCACTATCGGCTTTATCACCCTCGAAAAGTATGAAAACGACACCCATGATGAAATATTTGAAAAATTTTGCAGTCGCCATTTTGGATTTTTATTTTGACCTCACTATCGGCTTTATCACCCTCGAAAAGTATGAAAACGACACCCATGATGAAATATTTGAAATTTTTTTCAGCCGCAATTTTGGATTTTTATTTTGACCTCACTATCGGCTTTATCACCCTCGAAAAGTATGAAAACGATACCCATGATGAAATATTTGAAAAATTTTGCAGCCGCCATTTTGGTTTTTTTTTGACCTCACTATCGGCTTTATCACCCTCGGAATGTATGAAAACGACACCCATGATGAAATATTTGAAAAATTTTGCAGCCGCCATTTTGGATTTTTATTTTGACCTCACTATCGGCTTTATCACCCTCGAAAAGTATGAAAACGACACCCATGATGAAATATTTGAAAAATTTTGCAGTCGCCATTTTGGTTTTTTTTTTTGACCTCAATATCGGCTTTATCACCCTCGAAAAGTATGAAAACGACACCCATGATGAAAAACTTGAAAATTTTCGCAGCCGCCATCTTGGACTTTTATTTTGATCAAATTCAATATTTTCTCATTTTAATATTAGTTAGATAAGCCTTACTACTTGTATACTATCGTAAGCGTCCTGACGCGCACAATAGAAATGGGCCATCTGCAGCGAGCTAGTCAATAAACGCACACTGATACAATTCGTTCGTAAATATTTGCACTAACACATGCAAACGCGCGTAGTCGGTCGATAGCCGGAGCGGAGCAGCGAGCGACACAGCCCTCCCGTCTCAGTGCTAATGCACGACTGCCGCCCGCGCCCGCGCAGAGCACCTCTGAAGCTCAATCTCAAAGTGGGGAAATTTTCTTTGCAAATGTTGATTGATTTACATAAGCTGTTTCATTTCTATAGTACCTCTAACCATCAATTTTTCAGTGTAAAAATATTTGCAAACATCAAAGCCGTTTAGAAGTAATATGGAATATTAGGAAAAAATAGCGTTTTGCTAAAAATTTTTTAAGGGAAAAGTATTAGCCATACGAAAAAATCCTGTTTCAGAAATGTTGTACATGAACCTATACCAACATTATATTTTTTTCAGATCTTCTAATCAAGTCGTTAATGAGAAATATTCTTCATAAAGTGACCGTGTTACGGTACTAAACGAGAGTAAGGCCCTTAATGTTATTTCAATTTAAACAAATATCAACTTTATTTTAATGGTAATTAAGTTGATTTCAAAGTGACTAGCACTATGGAAAAAGTTATAAAAATGTTTGAACTTTATTTTGTAGGAATTAAAGTTATTTTTCCATAAACTCATATTTGTTAACATTTTTGGCAAATCAATCGCGAATGCGCCATAAATAAAAAATGCCTGCTATCACCCTGAAACCAGCAACTCAACCTAGCAAAAACTGAACCCTAAGTATTCTCAAGCAGGCGCTTCTACCGGCTAATCGCACTACCGTTACACGTCGGATTAGCTAACGAACCGTAACTGCAACTGTAAGATAGCCCAATGCGTTTGCCTCATTAACCTTTAAGCCTTTTTAGTTGAACTGGAGCGAGTAAGCGGTTTGCGTGATTGGTAAAATAGTATTTTGCTTATATTTGAATTTTATACCAGTCATTAGATGATTTATGGTATTTCGTTTCGTTTATAGGTAAACCAACATAATATTACGCTTATGACCCCTAAGGGTCAGCAGAGGTGTACATAAATAGTTCCACATTTTGTCATAAGTACCTATTTGTTTTATACAGCTTTATCCTAAATACCTTTGCTATTTTAATAGAACCTCATCTAAAATAAACAATCATATTATTTTCTAATTGAATTTTCATTGGGTATTGATTAACGGAAAAACAATTAACACGTCTCAAAGTTTTCCTACAAAATGGCGAACTTTAGTGTCACCGCTCGTCGCTTTGCAAAAGTACGTACAGCGGGTCACTGTCCGACTACCTAACAGCCGATCGTAAACTTGTGCCGTAAGCCATGTCATCGTACGTACGTGTTTGCCTTAAGAGGCAATTTCGCAGTAGTAGTACGTAGTTTTAATTATTTTTATGACAAAAAATGACCTTTACTATAAATGACAAAAAATGACCTTTACTATAAATGACAAAAAATTACCTTTACTATAAATGACAAAAAATGACCTTTACTATAAATGACAAAAAATTACCTTTACTGTAAATGACAAAAAATTACCTTTAATAAAATGACAAAAATCGATTCTGAACAAACTAATTTCATAATGTGCATTAACTCAGTGTCACATTGTTTATTTTACCCTCTTCAACAAATATTTGTTGGAAAATTACTTTGGAGTTTAGTAGATTGAATACCTACCCTTGCCCCTAAATTACAATCTTCTCGTATTACTTCTCTCATCACTCAACACTAGAATTTCACTTTATTTTCTCCAATCTAAAAATAATATTACAATTGCCTGTCTAGAATCAAATTAAAAGTTGAGACACTTACTTACGAAAGATGAATGACTTCTATACACCGTTAAATTTGATCGTTTTAATCCTTAAAAGGAGTCATTGTACTCATCATTATGAACAACTTTTACTACGGGACCAACCCTGAAATCGTGAAAAAAAATCAGTTGATCCATTGATTTTGGGTTGGTTCCATAGTGAAAGTTGTCCATAATGATGAGTACAATGACCCTTTTTAAGCAATAAAACGATCAAAATTTAACGGTGAATACACAAAATGAAATATAATACAATAACAAGGAAACTGTAAAACCGAACAGTAAAATTGTTGAATCAACATTGATTATTTTTGAAAAAAAAGTAATTGCTACGAGGTGTGGAAACGAGTTTGAATAGAATATAATAGAAAAACTTTTATTTCAGACAGGAGTCTATAGGGTTCGTAACAATTTTACTTAACTTCTAGTGTTAGAAGTTTGATGCCGGAAATATTTTTTTGGAACTTTTGTCCGTTTATCTGGACGAAATTTGCCACACACATCGGTTCTAATCTGGATTAACACATAGGGTAATTTTAATGCCGCTAGTATATACTAGCGGGATTTTACATACCTACATACATTTCCGTGGGATAATTTCCAACATCCACGCGGACGAACCCACGGGCAAAAGCTAGTTACACATAAACTTAAACAAAGTACTTAAACATTAACTAGCTTTGAGGACTAAAGAAATTTAATCACCAATTATTAGTTGACGAAAGAGAACTTTCTCTAAACAGTTGACAATTCAAAGTAAATTGTTACAGAAATTCGGCAAGTTTGAATGTCTCCAGTTTCTTATACAAGCTGTTGTTTTGCATCCTCGTCAAATTTCAGGAGGCTGTTATGAAAGACATAAATAATCAAATAAAATAACGATCCCTGGCAAATAATGAATAGGTACATACTTGTTTTTTTAGTTATTTATGTTTGACAGTATTTCAGAATACACCATTTTCAAAGAACAGAATGGCGTTATGGTATCGTATAACCGGCCACGTTTTTATGTGTGTGTACAAGGGCAGTTACAATGCGGTCTCACACAGGCCGCGTTTTAAAATGCGTATCCCACACATGCCGATTCCCGAAAATAAAAAAAAATCCTACTTATTTTATTATTGACTCGTGTCGAGAATTATAGTTTCCTCCTTGAATTTCACGAGGATGCAAAACGACACCATTCATAAATTCTAAAATAGAAAGCATTTTTATTTTCATTACAATTAAAGGTTGAGCCCAATAGAACTTCGACAACGAACTTCGAATAGATTTCGTTAAAAATCTTGATTAATCAAATATTTTTCTTATTAAAAATAATTTATTGGTAAGATTGGACAAGAAGTACAAAGAGCCTTTTGCTATTCAAAAATAAAGATCAGTAGCATTTTTTGTGTCTAATCTATACGTTTAATAAAATAGTTATCTAAGGGCTTATTTTTCAATCGAAAGATAATCGTTATTTGTGGAATAAAATTGACGCCTGACAGATTTTGTATAGAATAACTGTCAAAAATTCAAAAATATACCTCGGATATAATATCTATTTGATTTTAATTTGTAATAGTTAAGGACTATGGACATTGTCTGAAATAAATGAATTGAATTGAATAAAATTATCGGTCGTTGGAAAAATGAGCCCTTAGTTAAAACTGTATAATGTTTTTTTTTTTAAAGTAAGTTATTGCTACGAGGTCTGATGCCGAAAATATAGTTTTTAGAATTTATGTCCGTTTGTCTAGATGTACGTTCCAGATTTGTTCTAAAACGGCTTTGGCACACAGATAGTTTTTAACTTGGATTAACACGGGGTACTTTTAATCTCGGGAGTACGTTTCCGTGTGATATTTTTTTAAATAATCTACTAAAACAAAATGTGTTACAAATAATATTTGAACATTAAGAACACCGTACCTATGTGTTATGGTTACTGGTTACTCTGCTGGGCCAAGGCCTCTCCCCATGACTTCCAGGTCTTTCGATCCAGGGCTAAAGTAGACCACTGGTCGTTTGTCCAGCTCATCCTGCCATCCATGAACAATGGATTACCTCATAATTTATTACAAACCCCCAAGGGATGTCACGGCAACGTATAATATACTAGCTGCGCCCCGCGGTTTCACCCGCATAAGTTTCGATCCCGTCCGAATATCGGGATAAAAGGTATCCTATATGTTAATCCTGATTATAAACCATCTGTGTGCCAAATTTCATCCAAATCCATTTAGTAGTTTTTGCGTGAAAGAGTAAAAAACATCCATCCATCCATCCATGGATCCTTACCAACTTTCACGTTTATAATATTATTATATACATATTATATTATAAAATAGTAGGAGAAGGAAGAGCCTATTAGGAGGCTAAAATTCATCCAAAGGCCAATGGAGAGGGCTGTGCTTGGAGTTTCCCTGCGTGATCGAATCAGAAATGAAGACATCCGCAGGAGAACCAAGGTAACCGACATAGCCCGAAGAATTGCCAAACTTATGTGGCAGTGGGCAGGGCACATTGCTCTCAGTAAGCAAAGTAATAATTCCGCTTAATAATCCGCGTAATTAGTCCGCTAATGCGGACCATAGTCATTCCGATAGTTAAAAATAAGACGGGTGATACGTCTGACATTAGTAACTACCGACCTATCCCACTCGCTACCACGGCAGCCAAGGTATTTGACAGTTTGCTAAATAGTCGCCTCACAGCACAGGTTGAGTTGCACGATGCCCAGTTTGGATTCAAAGCAGGAGTCTCAACAGAGAGCGCTATTCTGAGTCTGAAGCGAACTGTCATGTACTACACAACGAGGAGGACGCCGGTACTTGCGTGTTTCCTCGACTTGTCGAAAGCATTTGATCTGGTCGCATATGACGTTCTGTGGGACAAGTTGAGGGACGCGGGTGTGTCGGCGGAGTACACCTCCCTTCTCAAATATTGGTACTCTAACCAAAAGAACCGGGTGAGGTGGGTGGGTACTCTGTCGGACGAGTACAGGCTGGAATGCGGAGTCAGGCAGGGGGGGTTAAGCTCGCCTCTTCTTTTTAACCTCTACATCAACCGGCTCATCGAGCGACTGAGCTGCACACATGTCGGGTGCCACATTGATGGAACGAGTGTCAACAATATAAGCTATGCAGACGACATGGTGCTTCTCAGTCCCTCGATGGGTGGGTTGAAGAAGTTGTTATCGACCTGCGAGGCCTATGCGGAGGAGCATGGCTATTAAGCCATGCTCCTCCGTTGTATATTAATACAACTCGAAGAAGAGTGAAATTCTTGTATTTAAAGCACCTAAGCAGCAGCCGCGCAGTGTTCCTCCCATAAGTCTCAACGGTGTACCACTTAGAATTGTGGATAGTTTTAGGTACCTTGGCCACGTTGTCACGAGCGACCTAAGGGATGACTTAGATATAGAGAGGGAGCGCAGGGCGTTGTCTGTGAGGAGCAATATGATTGCCCGCAGGTTCGCTCGTTGTACTACAGACGTCAAAATAACCCTTTTTAAGGCGTTCTGTCAATCGTTTTACACGAGTGGCCTGTGGGTATCATACACGCGCCGAGCCTACAACGTCCTGCGTGTTCAATTTAATAATGCTTTTAGGATGCTGTTGGGACTGCCATGGCGTTGTAGCGCTTCAGGAATGTTCGCGGATGCTCGCACAGATGGCTTCCATGCCATCATGCGAAAGAAAGCGGCCTCCTTGCTACAGCGCTTGCATGGTAGTAACAACAGAATCCTGAAAATGATAGCTGCCAGACCGGACTGTCCCTTTCAAGGACACTGGGTGGGGACAGTCATAGGTCTAAATAAATAATTATAATAATTTTTGTGAAAACTAACAATACTAACCTACTTATTTAAGCACCATTGTTACTAACACCAAAATACTAACATATTTATGGACCTTATAATAGTCTGAAATAAAGTTTTATTATTATTATTATTATTATAATGTAATTTAAAAGAGTAACCATGGAGTTTCTTACCCATTCTTTTCCATAGGAATCTTTCAAGATTTTGACCGACCTATTCAGAAGTAGCTGTACACGCTTTAAGTTTTAATGAGTTTGAGTTTGACTAACTTAAATCTTAAATGTAAAATTAACAAAGCCTTTTACACGTATTCAGCTTTCTATTTAATCATCCAACCGACTGGTTATACTATCAATCTTTTTATTAAGATAATTAATTCTAAAACTTTAGTCCTTAGGATAAAGTTTGGAATTTACTTCAAAGTTAGAGGGGCTACTGGAATAGAGCTATTGTTAGTTTACATTTTACGTTAAGCGATTGGATTAGTTAGTCATCTGTTAAAGTTATAGTTTGATTTATAAAAGAATAAGTTTGTTTGTAATTTCTTTTTTTAAAGATTGAAATGAAGTGAAATGCTTTTTTAGTGAATTTCTTTTTAACGTTCCCACTGCTGGGATACAGGCATCCTAAAAACAAGGAAAATGGCCGTAATCTACCACGCGGGCCCAGTGCGGGTTGATAGATATCACATGTCTTCGAATTTTTGGTCCTAGGACATGCCGGTTTCCTCACGATGTTTTCTTTCATCGTTTTTGAGAGCAATGGTGATGAAATAAATTACACGAAGTAAGGCGCCAGTCTAGGTTCGAACCCGCGACCTAGAACTCGTAAGCCGCGGTCGTTACCACGGGTCCAACACTGCTCTCTTCATTCTGGAGCGTGATGGCGTGCAATTGCAGAGACCTGTGTTCAGTAGTGAACTGCTGTAGGCTGATGATGAAGAAGTATCTTTTAAGACACTTTTACACTTAAAAAAAATATTTTTCCACATTTTTAAACAAGATAGCGCCGATCGGTAGATATAAATTATTTAATTTGTTATTTCTATGTTTCCTACAAAAACAATATTGTAGGCGAATCTATTTCATGGTCCTACTAGCTACTCTCAATCTACTCAATCCTGGTTATACGCTCAAAATTCCAGCACAAATTCTATACTACGACATTACCAAAAACATCTTCACACACACAGTTTAAATGCCCGCAGACCGCAGGCCTCTTACCAAAATAATCACCTCCGAAATTCCATATCACACAAAATTAAATGACTTAACATACCTTACCCAAACATAGCTGAACATATATGAATACATTAACAAAATATAATTTACGACACCAATTGCCGCTTGCCACGAGATAACAGTAATAATCGTACGTATGAGTCACTTAATGACGTCACACAAAATTTTACATTCATGGTGACGCACAGGTAATGTCAGTACCAACGATGACGTATGAAGCTCAACCTGTATTCAGAGGCATTCGTCGAGTCATAGCAGATAAGCGAATGGGGACGTTTAGATGGCGCAAGTCAAAAGCGAAGGCGATTATAGGTTTGGTCCTAATATCCTAACAGATACGCTGGTCCTTTGAGGCGCGTTGATTGATGAAAGGGTTGATGGCATTGATACGCTAAATCCAGATGTTTAGGTGTAGATGTTAGGGTTGGCCTTTAAATAGATTAAGGCTAAGTATTTTAATAGAAATGACGGTGATTTTTAAACATTCCCACGAGACACCTGTGTGGATAGATTATTAGGTGGAATCCTAAACACATCTTTGCTGATTATTGTTATTACTAGCTTCTTCATGCGACTTCATCCCCGTGAAATGTCAGCCCCTGGGACGCATCGCGTCGCATCGCATCGCTCGCCCGTGTTACTACTTCGTTTTCGCATAGCGTTCTGACTTTTTCCCTTTGCTTGACTTTTAAGGAGCGTAGCGTGATGTTAAATAGCCTTGAATACCTTTCCCAAGAATTGGGCTGCCAAATGCAAAAATAATTTTTCACATCCGACTGGTAGGTACTTCCGGAGATTACCCCCTACATACAAACTTACAAACAAATTTTAGCTCTTTATAATATTAGTATAAAATGCCACAAACTCTGCTTACCTAAGATGATTAGAAAATGTTATAAGTAATATCCAAAAGTTAAGTACTCAGCACCGGCGAGTATCGTATTAACCAGTTACTGGGTTGTAGAGGTCAGATAGGCAGTCGCTCCATGTAAAATACTGGTATTTAGCTGCCTCCGGTTAGACTGGAAGCCGATCCCAACATAGTTGGGAAAAGGCTCGGCAGATGATGATGAAGTACTCAGCATTAGCTTTTCACTGTTTTCTACTGCACCAAAAATTTCTATTTTTTTCGTAATTATCGAGATGGTAGTCTCAACAACGCAGAATAGATTAGAATAGAAAATCGCTATTTGATCACAACTTGTTCACACAAGCAACATTACAAAGTAAAGCGGAGCAGTGAATGCAAACGACTATAGGAGGCGTGTAATTGCGTCCGCCATTGTATGTTCAACGTTTTTTCCCGTTCTGCTATGAGTTTCAAAGGGAGATAACGTATATTTATCGACGATTCGACGAGTTTCGGATCACAAGGGTCGGAGTTCGAAAGTAACTTTTTTACGAGAGCTCTGCGGTATTCAGATCAGAAAATATGGCTTCAGTTTGAGTTTGAAATTCGAAAGTTTTTTCGGCTGTTTTATATTAGGTTTGGTTATCAGTATATTTTATTTGTGAGCAGTGATGGCCCAGTGGTAATAGCTGCAACTTACGAGCAACTTACTTGTAGGTCGTTAGTTCAGACAGGCGCTTTACTTTGTGTAAATTTTTTAATCACCACTCCTCTCAAGACGGTGAAGAAAAAGATTGTGAGGAAACCGGCATGTCCTAGAACCAAAAATTCGAAGACGTGTGACATCTAAGAACCCGCACTGGGCCTGTGTGGTTGATTATGGCCCGCTCGCTCTCTTTGCACCGAGAGGAAACCTGTGTACTAGCAGTGAAAACAATAAAGGCTGATTATATATATTTTATTACAAGCCGCTACAGAATGAGTCAAAACGTGAAATTAAATGTTCGTGTTTTGTATTTGAAGCTTAAGACATGTTTATTTAAGACAAAATTACAATTACGCAGTAGAAAACTAATTATCTTATAAGTAAAATATTTCGATAAAACAGTGATAGCCTGAATGATAAAAAAATTAATTGGACTAAAAATCTATCTAGGCACTCGAAAATATTTATCTATTGTTAAAAAATCCTCCATTTTTAGAAGTGTATAACTTCATAGCCTGACTTGGTTACATAATCGAAAGCCTCCTCTTTGAAAAAGAGGATCATTAATTACGGCCTCTACCTAACGTTTGACATTTTCGCGGCGCTAATTATTTCTTCATCAATTTTTGAGAAGTGGCAACAATTCATTATCCTTTCTTGTGTAAAGGAGCAATCTTTATTACATAAGAAAATGGTTATAAATTGTATGAAGTCCCTGACACGTGTGTTAGGTGATTAACCTGTGTTAAAATAGGCAATTTCCTCTCTCGGGAGGAAATATTGTTCAAAACTTATGCAATTAATAATAAAAAAGGAGAATAAAAAATAAGTTATCATCTGCCTAGCCTTTTCCCAACTATGCTGGGGTCGGCTTCTGGTCTAACCGGATTCAGCTGACCTCCACAACCCAGTTGCTAAGTAATACAATAGGGTATTTGCCTGGGTAAAAAATAATAATTATGTTTAGTCCGTCAGTTAGATTATCGAAAAATAATGGACACGTATTTTTTCTTTTGTCAGTCAAACATAAAATGACATAGATAAAGCCCGTCAAAATTTGGGAGTGGGGTCGTGACGTCACTTGCTTGCAAAAGTGTCGCAAGCAAGTGACGTCACGCGGAACTTCAACGGGCGATATCTTCATCATTTTTCATATAATTGACAAAAGAAAAATTACGGGTTCAATATTTTTTGATAATCTAACTGACGGACTAATTAGATTTTTTTAGGAAAATAGCCTGTTCCTCTTGGTAAGACTGGTTGTCAGACTTTCGGGCTTCTGACGACCTGTAATGGCTGTCATACATCCACGAATGTCAGCCGGGACCCGGGCTTAACGTACTTGCCGAGGTACGTGGGGCTAGGTATGTAAATCTGATCATCCATCCACGAGCCAACCGCGGCAAGCGTAATATAACCTGATCAATCGACCCTTGCGGCTGTTATTACTTAGCCACAAGTACCTCAAAAATATTAAAGTAATACAATATAATAATAAAAAATGGTAAGAAAAGCCTGTAATAGTGAATGTGTGTGCGTGTCGTCTCACCGTAACTAAATATTTGGGCTTCGGAGCACAACTGGAAGAACATAACTTTGAGAACAGATTTTACTATACCTAGTAACAATTACTTTCTCAAATGGCTGTTTTCAGGCTTCGTTAAAAATGATGAACAACCTCATTAGTCAAAGTAATAGACACTGTTTTATAGCCAGAATGGTTCATAGTTATATGTTTAGGTCGTAACTTTTTAGCTTGAGAATTTCTAAGTTCCTTAAGAATTAATAGTCTTATTTTACTCATAAATTGTATTAAAAATTTTTGATCTCTAAGTTTAGTATTGAACGGTCCTTACATATAACTGTTCCTACCTACCTCATATTTTTCGTAGGCATGTGTATTTTGTTTATTTATTTATACCTACAGCTTCTGTATACAAAATATCAAATAACAGTAGATAACAGTCATGGGCTTATACAGACATGGAGATGGATGGATGAAGATGGTGTTCAAAACTTTTTAGCAAAAAGTCTTGAACACCATCAGAACTTAACAATTACGTTCTCAGTGTGTTGCACAAACACAAATATTTTCGTATTTTTCTGGTTCTAAATACTTATCACTTAATGGCACTGGAGTCGCTTGTTCTTCTGCTCCAGTGCCCTTAAAACCTTGTTGTTCTCGACTGCTCTACTCTCAACTTGTAAATGGGTCTCAAGTAAAGGGTCACTCAAACGACGCTAATTTCAGTGTACCGCATTTTTTTTAATTCTAATTTTTTTTTCTCTCACTTGCTTTTATTTTAAGTAATACCTAACGAATGAAAAAAACCGAATTATAGTTTAGATTACTTTAGCTTTCCTGCTACATAATACACACATAACACACGGACACACACACCCTCACAGACAAGAAAGAAAGAAAAAGTATTTATTGCGACTCGTACAGGAAGATCATAAACTAAAATAAACACTGTCAAAAATAAAAAAATAAACAAATTTAAAAATAAAGTAACAAAAAGAAAAATGAAACTGAAAATCCTATACGAGGCCAAAAGGCTCCGATCTCAGCATGATGCTTCGACATTTAAAAAATAAATGTCGCAGCGCTGGTATACACACACACACATACATGAGACATGTTGCGCAGACTACAAATATAATGGGATGAACGAACCGACGACGAAATAGCCAGCAGCAATGTATACGCCGAGGTTATCCACCACACCGTAGATGATGCTAATCCAAGATTATCAGCGCTATTCTCGAACAAATCTTCAAATAGTCGCTGATCTTCGGGAGGGAGATGTTAAGTACCTACGCAAGCCATCGAAAATGAACCAGCTCCACATAGTTATTATATACAGCCTAGCGACCCGAATATACTGCGAAGTCGGCACGACGTGACGCACACCGGCGACCGGACGGCGGCGGCTGACATGGCTTCACTTTCGCTTCACCCATCGAACGATAGTCATCACTATAGAAATAAGAATATATTGTAATTACTATATTAAACCTGTTCCAGCAACTCGAGTTTTCTTGCAACCTGCCTGCTGGCCCGACATAATTAGGGCAGGAGAGTGATAATGATGATGATGGTTTTCCTGCTACACGTGGAGAAAATTTCTTCATGTTACTAAAAGCGCCAGTGACTTCAATATAACGATACTACAGCGAATGCAAAATATGGTACTGAGAAACCTATGCAATATCCCATGGTTTGACACAAACACGGAAATACACCACTATCTGGCAATGAGCACTGTGAAGGAAGAAATCCTACAAACTGCAATGACATACCTAGGAAGGTTGGAAAATCATCCTAACCAGTTGGCTGCTAACCTGATAACCAGAAGCTACACTAAAAGGCTAAAGCGAAAAGGTATTACAGCTGTATAAATTAATATGGCCAATTAAGAGGAGATGTCTTCACTGGAGGACACACTCGATCTGCCATAACTTACAGCGCATATGCTTATAGCTAATGCTGATTGCAGATAAATCTAAGAAGAAAAAAAAATATGTTACTAAAAATGCCTTTTATATGAATTTATTACGCCCCAGGTGGTTTAAGACTGATAGTTTGAGACTTGCCAAAAACTAATGCGAAACCATGATCCTAACCACCCTAATTTTATTCCACCATTACTGAAGAAAAATTGTCCTCCATACTCAATAATGACACAAATTGATTACACCACTATCAGTCATCACCCTCAACTTTATCATAAAAGCTTCCGTGCTTCAAATAATCAGGGATACCCCAAGGGTATGTAATAGGACCAAAACTGCTCCAGAACCTAATTGGAAATAAATAGGTCCTATCAACAAGACTTATGTACGTCGTTAAGTTAGATAGTAATACATTAAAAAAGGTACATTACAGTTACTATTAATCTTGGAAAACGGTTCTAATCAAATGGAGAGCTTGGATGGATGCGTGATTAACTTGGATCTTTCTTAACTCGGTCTTGCATGTGATTAAAAGTCGGGAGAGGTATTACGGATGAATTCTTTTATACTTTAATTGTATTGGAATTGTTTGATGCCCAGTTCGTGGAAATAAAAAAGAAAAGGAAAAATAAAACGCCAGTAATGTTTTGGATTTAATGTAGTGTACAAGCACGGTTCACTTGTGTTGGTTTTGCAAGGGTAATTTTCGAGATATTAGAGTTATGGCTTTTTTGCATTCAGCACTTAGACAATAAAGAATAATGTGAAACAAGTTTTTTTTTTCAATTTACTTCGGAGAATAGGAAATAACCCAATTGTGTAAATAAACTAGCTCCTTCCTGCGACTTCGTCTGTGTGATTTTTTTTTATACACCCGCACGCACTCTGTCGCATCGCATCGCCTGCCCACGCTATAACTTCATTTCATTTCATTTAATTGAATACCATAATGTGAATTAGGTTGTTTAAATAGGCTTAAAGCTAAAATACAGTTATGGAGTACCCTGGACAGCAACATAAGTAAGGATAAATAATTAAAACTAAAAATATTAAAATTAAATTAACTAAGTAATAGCATTTAGAACATTAATAATTCTTAATTAAATTAAATAAGATTATAATAATTATACAATACTAGAGTTTAGAGTAGAGTCGATTTAAAATTGAATTAGTTATTTATTTATTTTGTATGCGTGAATGTAATTGGCAAATGTAGATGTAATCTCAATTAAATATTTAAATTTTATTGCTATTCCAGTCACAGTTTATCATTCATGTAACCTAACTTCCTTTTCGTTTAGCGTTCTCTCTGACTTTTTTTGTTTGAGCTGCTGGCAAGGGTCCTAGCGTGATGTCAAGTAGCCTATCTATAAGCCTTTCTAAAGAATTGAGCTGTCAAATGCAAAAATAAATTTTCAAATCCGACCCTAGTTCCAGAGATTAGCGCGTTCAAACAAACAAACGTAGTAAACTTTATTATTAGTATATATTATTCCGAACTAGGCTGCTGCTCGAATTTTCACGTAAAAAAAGCCAATTTTGACCCGACCTAATAATTTTAGAAACATACTCTTTTCAGCCGGCTTCTAAAACTATGAGGCGGTTTCCAATTTTATCCAATACGCTTAAATAATACTGACCATTCAACCTTCAATACAACTTTAACTTCAAAGACTTCAGTTTAGCATCAAACAGAAATTCACAACAATAGTTCTGTTTTCAATCCACTAATGTTGGAACTACGAGTAAGTGATTAGCTTGAAGATTTAACGGACGGTTCGCTAAGCTGATGAATGGAGAGAGGCTTGGCTGCTTCCGCATCGTTAAGTTAACGGTCCAATTCCTTTAGACTTTAGTTAAGTTTATTGATAAGTTAAAACGGTTCGTTAGAATGGGAAATTCCGTAGCATGCACCGTTTTAGAAAGATAAAATGTTGGAGATAATGTTGACGTTGAAAATATAGTTTCTTGCCCATTCTGACGACACGGTTGGCGCAGTGGCTGAGCGATCGACTGCTGCACTGCGTGTCGCGGGTTCGATTCCCGCACGGAACAAATATTTGTATTACCTACAGGTAGTTGTTCCGGGTGTGGCTGTTTCTGTATGTGAGTTTAAATGTCTGTAAACGCACCCACGATACAGGAGTAATTCCTAGTGTGGGGCAACGTTATATAAAAAATATAAAAAATATCCTTTCCATACAAAAATCACTTTTTGGAAGCGTTGACTAGAATTTATTCTATTTTACTGTACATTTTGACGTTCCAAAAGTGTCCTTTATGTGCCTATTTGAAATTAAAGCTTTGACTTTATATTTATCCCAGTCTTATATCCCAAGAGGTAATATTGTCTTAGTACATAAGAAATAAGAAAGACGGGAAAATATTTTATTCTACACAAACGAAACCCACAATTACAAATAAATAATAATAATAATAAAAAAGACATAAGATAAACATAGTCAAAAGACTCGTACTCAAGCATAAAAATGTTGATACTTCTTTGCATTTCTCACGGCTGATTGCTGAAATTAGAGCCAGGGAGATTATTTGTTTTCCAAAGTGACTATCAACTAAAATTGACCGTAAATTCAAATCATACTCGTAACTGCCATTCTTTGGCAGTTTTATGAAATGGTCCACGGCAAATTGGCGTAGCGTGTCAATTTAATAAAAACTTAATTTCCAGTTCTGTACAATCTTAATAAGCGGTCTAATTCACTTTTCTTCCTTCGTAGAAATGTTTCCTTTTTAACCTGAAGGCTAATTCTCGTAATTAACAATGGTCAAAACCTAGTCGCAATCTCATCTCAGCGACAATCAATGTCAAAAACTAGCAACAATGTAGGGAAATTAGAGGTACTTTTGGCAGAGTGAGATTGAAATCAGTCTGGGAATGTGCTTAAAATTACGGGAATTGCTCCTCTGTTAGATACTGGAACAGACCAGAACACTTACAGTTTGTATTAATTGAATGGAAGCTAAAGTAGTTCAAGTAGCGACTGATTCACAGAATTTCTCTGAAATCTGTAATGAGTAACTTGGCTTTACTTTAGCAATTGCCTTTCCCGGAATTCTATATCTACCTTCTGCTAATTGAAAGCTTAACATTCACTTACTCTGATTTCCTAGAAGTGGTGTTCTACACACTTACTTTAAATCAGTGAATAGAATTAAATGGTATTGTGACTACATTACCTAATAAATTTAATTTAATTTAAATTACGTTTAAAATTACCCTAGGCTGATAAAATTTTCGTTTTTCCTAATTATGTGGAAATGTCAGGAATAAAGGGTCGGTTTCCCCTTTCGGGGAAGAAAAGTACCCTTTCCCGTACTTTTCTGTAGAGCTCAGCTCCAGACTGAATACTCTCCCACCGATATAGATTAAATGAATTCCAAATATGAAGAAGTCCAATGCTTTGTCTCATCGATAGACCAAGGAAAGGATTGAAAGAAATGTTAAATAAAACTTAGGAATTCATAGTTATTAACATAGATTGAATGTGGTTTTAGAAAGCTAGTAATAATAGGATACAAATTATATTATTATTACTAAATTGTAATAAACCTATACGCTAGCGAAATAGGTATTTGATCAGTCATTACTCACACGATACCTCACATCTACACTCAGAGTACTCAGAGCAACACTTCCATATAGTGACGCAAGCAGCTTTTCAGCGGCATTGCGTCGGCATCATGCTCTTTTGGAGACATGGTCCCTAGCAGTTTTTCCGAACTGATAAACGTGACGAAGCGGCTTTTCCTGCGGCAACCAAGCGACTGTCCTTGTCTGACTATGGAGCGGCTAGTTCCAGCGACATTGCGTCGGCATCATGCTCTTAAGGAGACATGGTCCATATCAGTCCTTGGACTGGATATTAGATAGATGTGGTCACCCAAACCCCTGGAAGTTCACCCTTTGCACAACAAGCATACCTGCAAGGCACGTGTTCATGTCAGTCTGACCGAATTATTGGTCTACAATAGAGTTGAGATTCGAAACTCGAGAACCATCATTTAATAGAGTTTTGAATATTCTCTCTTAAGGCATTATTATTTGCCGGAGGCAAAGAACACAGCGTTCAAGAATTATGGTTCTAGGATTTACTAGATAATAGAGCCGAGTCAAAAATTAAGAATTATTAATTAGTACAGTCGATCAACTCTCTTGAAGGTCTATAGACAGCCCCAAAGCGCCCACCCATCACCACTTCCTAGTGTTATAAGCTGGGGAGATTAAGTGGCGAAACAAACTCCCCAGCAACACCTCTCTGTCTGATTAGTTATAAGAACTTTAATAACTCTATCAGCCTAGGATAATTATAATAAATAAGGACTCAGCCAGTCACACCAACAAACACACACATACCACTTTAAATACTAGATTAACCTAATCTGGGCTCCAACCCAACTATATTTAACTTAATAACTAATACTCGCTACTTCGCGACAGCCCACTCGGACATAGCCTCCTGGCATTCCCTAACTCTCCTCACTTAGCTAGCCTGGACTAGGAAGTCCGTATCCTATAGCGGTTTGACACCGACTGCCCTGACTTATTACATCAGTCTCCCCACAATTCCTAAAAAATACCATGCTTAACTCAGCCTCCGTCCATCCCTTTTTTGTACGATTTCTCAATTGTCTCGAGGGTTCGTTGCGAACCCATTTTTATAGTTACCAGAAGTGAGTGCTAGCATTGTCTCTTAAAATTAGAAATCGGATATTTCACAAGATTCTTTGGAATTCGTAGAATTATTGCATTCGAACCGTTCGCCGGTAATTGGCTCTATATTGTTTCCCATTAAATAGAGAATGTATGTGTTCCTTTGAGGCCCGAACCATATGCCGATTTCAAAATTAATCTAATATTTTGTTCTTAAATAGGAACAAGTCACAGACAGTCACAGTATCATTTAATTCTATTCACTGATATAACATAAAATACGTTTAATTTGTAGAAAGTAACAAAATATCCAATTGCCAAACTTAAGTGGCACTGGGCAGGGCACATTGCTCGCAAAACAGATGGCTGATGGGGCCGAAAGGTTCTGGAGTGGCAACCGCGTACCGAAAGACGTAGCATTGGAAGGCCTCCCAACAAGGTGGACCGATGAATCCACTGGATGCGAGAAGCACAGAACCGGTTGAAATGGAGGTGCTTGGAGGAGACCTATGTCCAGCAGTGGACGCCGCGTCTTTCGGCTGAAATGATGAACAAAATATCGTAGGTCGCTCACAATGGGCCTCATTAGAAGGCCGAAAGTTACCCAAAGGGCAATGGAGAGGGCTATTCTTGGAGTTTTCCAACAAGGTAACCGACATAGGCCGAAGAATTGCCAAACTTAAGTGGCAGTGAGCATTGCACATTGCTCGCAAAACAGATGGCCGATGGGGCCGAAAGGTTCTGGAGTGGCAACCGCGTACCGAAAGACGTAGCATTGGAAGGCCTCCCAACAAGGTGGACCGATGAATCCACTGGATGCGAGAAGCACAGAACCGGTTGAAATGGCGGTGCTTGGGGAGGCCTATATCCAGCAACGGACGTTTTTCGGCTGCAATGATGATCATGTACAAAATATTGACATGTTTAGCTTACAAATATTTTGTATCCGTAATAACAAAAATGTGGTGTTCATTTCATTTTAAAACACAAAACAGAAAGCCTGAACTTCAAACTGAAATGTCTCAAAATCAAAAGTCATTTAAGTGCTAACTGCTCCCCGCGGAGTCACCCGCATTAGTGTCTATTCCGTGGGAATATCGGTATAAAAAGATGAGAGAGAGAGACATGACCTAATCCAGTCATGGTCCACCCATGTGCCAAATTTCATCTAACCCGTTCAGCCGTTTTAGTGTGAAATCTTACCATACAAACAATCTAATCTTTTCTCTTTATAATTATAATAATTATTAGTTTAGAAAATAATAACATCAAAACTGAACAAAATACTGAAATACATAACACACAGAACAACTTTGTTTAAACACGGTTCACAGTGGGTATAAGTTGGCAAATAAACGTCACGGGCATGAAACTGGAAACTCAGTTCCAAAACTCACTTATGACCTTAGTCTGTACTCTGGAACAGCTATGGGAATAGCCTTATATGTATTAAGGCTGATGTTTTTGGGTTATATAACTTCCTAGTTTGTTTGTATTGCAAGCTAGCAGTTTTTCTGGTCTTTTGGTCCATATTAGGATCTAGTTTCCGCCCGCGGTTTCGCCTACGTGGTACATTGATAAAAAGTAACCGATGTACTTCCCCAGAGTCCAAGTATCCCTGTACCAAATTTCATCAAAATCGGTTCAACCGTTTCGGAGATAAGCCGGAACAAACAGATAGACAGATAGACAAACATTTAAAAAATAGTTTTTTTCTTGTAAGCACCGTCATCAATCATCAACTCAGCCTATCGCAGTCCACTGCTGGACACAGGCCTCTCCCAGACTGCGCCACAATACCCTGTCCTCCACCTTCCACATCCAGTTCGTCCCAGCAACCTTCTTAAGGTCGTCCGTCCATCTAGCTGGGGGGGCGTCCCACACTACGTTTGCCGAAACGCGGTACTACAGGACAGTATTAACTCTAAAACTAAGACAATTATGTCCAGTAGATTGCATTCAGCCCAACCAAGCCATTATCAACGTACTCAAGAATAATGATAATGTTAGTAAGTAGTACAGTAGCAGGTGCTCTGAATCTTATCTTTACCGTATCGTTTTGAGTCTGTTATATGTGTAATTAAATGTAACGTCAACCATAGACTTGTTATCTACCACCACTAGCCACCTTACGATAACCTGACGACCAAGACAAATGGCATTCGCTTTCAAAGCGTGTCGTATTCTTACCACGAAGAAATATGATGAAAGTATTTCTGGTACGCGGTGGTGGAGAGATTGCCAGTTGTCTTGGCCATCAGGCTATCGAAAGGTGGCAAGCGGTGCTTCTAACAGAATGATCGCCACGGTCGCATGTTCACGGGACGATCGCTTAAAGGTCATAACAGCACCGCTTCAACACAGCAAACAACTTGCCATTCAAGTTAGGATTTTAAATCAACTACATTTAAGTAAATTTTACGATGACAATACAGGGTAGTGAATATCTCCAATGTCACGACGACCGTGCGCTTCAAGCCAGCAGCCCATCAACGCCTGCAAGCGGTATCGCACCGCTCGCATGGCTGTCTCCCCGTCGCCCGCTAATTCTCACACACACTAATGTTCGCACACCCGACTGTGAGCTAGAAAGTAGCCTTTGGCTTGTGGCCGGTAAGCTACCAACTAGTAAGCGGTACGTGAACAACAACCAGTCACCTCAACGGTAGCGTGCCAGTGGCGAGCGGTCGTCTTGCTGACGGCGCGTTGGCGACAAGTGGATGAATGTTCCAGAATCGTTATCACTGATGAAATGTCACTTTGTCGCACCTTCTGATTACTTCTATACTTTATATTCATTATTCCAGGTTAAAATAAATTATCTGGCAAAAGTTCACACAAGTGGTGGATCAAGATGAATATAGAATAGTGATATAATTATTTGAGAAAATTCAGTTACATCAATCATATGATTATACAATGTGGAGACGACAATACGGCAATAAATGAAAACACTGGCAATACTAATGCATAAGACTATTTTGGAACTATCAAAATGAATCCTAATAGTTTTTAAAATAGGGGTTTTTTTACAAAAACTAGTAACGATGGGCTGACTATGGGTTTTAACTGGTTTTACCATTCTTTGGCTAGCTATAATGACTAAACTAATGGATATATTTGATTAAATTTTCGTATGCAGGCTGGAAACGGCAGGATTTATATGCAGTTTAATTTTTTATAGTATTGTCGTCTCCACCTTGTATACGATTTTAAAACTAGGTTCCCATTTCACTTAGTTCTTGTTGAATAAAGCCCATACGATGGAACCGACCTGTATTTCATAACGATATTTCTAAAG
The DNA here is from genome assembly GCA_947507525.1 of Apamea epomidion. Taxonomy (NCBI): domain Eukaryota; kingdom Metazoa; phylum Arthropoda; class Insecta; order Lepidoptera; family Noctuidae; genus Apamea; species Apamea epomidion. Next base: position 3,492,527 of record OX382233.1, read on the forward strand.
TTTTTTATAGCTGGTTGCCATGGAAACGTTCCGTCTGAGCCTAACATATTTTGCTGAAAAGTTGTATCTGTGAATGTTATTGGAATACAAAAAGAAATTCCCGAAATCTTCGCATTTGTAGGGCATTAAGAATAAATAAGCAGAGTTATTAGATGTAAGCTGAAAGCTTTATTTTGGAGTAGGTAAAATAATATGACTGTTCAATAAATGAAGAGAAATCAACATAATAACATCACACCTGTATTCCCGAAGGGTTAGGCAGGTGTATCTATAGTACACCCACATATCGCCAGTTATATTTAAGTCCCATTTAAAAGGGGGCAAGCTTATTGCCATCAACTGGGCACAAATCCAGACTCTGAGCCACTACTGAAAAATTCCAGATGAAAAAACCAATAAAACTTCACCCGGCTCGGAAATCGAACCCAAGACCTCGTTCTCAGCAGTAGCGTTTGCGATCACTAGACCAATGAAGCAGTCAACTATTCAACTAGTTTTAGGCTCCGTAGTTATACACTTCTGAATTGTTATGAAGTCAAGTCAGTGAGCTGGTTGAAGCTATTATAGCTATTATATCTTAATAATGATACAGGTGAAATTAGCAAAAACATGTGTACTCCGATAACAAATATCAACTAAATCTAAATAAAAGACTTTTTTAATCTTATCGTATACTATACAACACTGATCTGAATACAATATCAAATTGTTCACGGATCAAATATTTACAGCTAACAAAATGCATTAATTTTGCAGGATCCAAGACTTCATAAATCTTCATGGTACCATATAAAACATTTTCATAAAAATATAAAGGGCTAAAAGTATCCAGAAGGCCAGGCCAATTCCCGTAATTAAAAAAGTTCAAAATCTAGTCGCAATCTCATATCAGCGACAATCAATGTCAAAAAATTGTCAAAAATGTAGGGCAATTGAGATCAGACGGTGAACGTTTAAAATTACGATAATAGCCCCTCCGGAATGTCCTAAAACAGCTTAATATTAAGGTAAAAAAATATAAACTGATCACTCTATTGGAAAGAGGGACTCAACAGGAAAAAAGTTTAGTAGATTCAGATTTTGATTTAGCCTTTGCCTAGCAGTGGGGCATAAAATAGTCTAAAAAAAAGATCCAGCCTAACTTTGCTGTCATTAATATACCTCCACTATCTATGTATTGGTGTGAAAAATAACACTTGCAATCCTTATTTATCTAAGTAACACTCTTGCAAAATATACATAGACGAAACCCTTAACCTTATAAATGATTTAACTAAAATGACAAAGTTTACTAAAATAACTCATAAAAGTTTCAACATTCTAAAACAAAGCTACATTAAACATATACTTTGTTCTTTCAAACAACTGAATTGCACAGCTCTTGGCAAATCAAGTTCAATATGACGTCACGACAAAAGCGAGCAGTTCACGGCAATACAAAGACGGTCAATAAACTGTCAACAATTGTGTAATTTTAGTTGCGCATATAAGAGCATCATAGGACGAGCTGGTACACATGTGTAGCACAAGCGGTAGAATTTTGTACCAGCTTGTCCCTGTCAGGTTAAGCCCCGAGAAACATGATTGGTGTGGCATGCCGCGTCACATTCATAAATTTAACGTAACGATCATGGTTCATTAGGAAATAAGGACAAATCATTTCAAGCATTTTCTACAAGGTGTAACAGTATAAACGCAAGTCCTGGAAGCAATTTGTTCATAATTGACTTCTGAATCGATTTCAGTAACTTTAATATAGATACTTCTTTTTAAATTTAACTAAAAAAAAAAGAAAATTAAACCTTTTTTCAAGCCAATAAGGCTCAATTTTAAATGCATAAATTAATGCTAAGGTTAACACGATTTTCTTAATAATAACATTAAGCTTGAAAAACAGCGTTAAAAACGGAATATTATAAAATTACAAGAAGATTGGCCGAAACATTGTCAGCGATTACAAAAACACACGAGAAAAATGAAAATAATTAATTTAATTATATCAATGTATTAGAAACAATATGGCGGATGTACATTTACGTTCTGTACAGTTGTCACGTGACATTCTAACGTAGGTAACTAGGTATTTATGATAACAAAGAAGCATCGTTTCACACTGAAAATCACAGAAGCACTTTTACTTTTAATGGAAATGATTATGAAGCACCGGCTAGTAGTTGAAGTAATTTATTCTGACTTTCTGGTAGTTCCGCCAGGCGAGCATTTTGTTTAGGTGTTACAGGTGGTATTACTGTAGTCGGTTCTATTGTAGTCGGTTCTGTAGTCACTGTTGCAGGTGAAGAAACTAAACTGCTCCTGCACTCTTCCAATTCATTACTTAACCCCCTCTTCTGACCAGCCAAAGCCAGCGTGGACACGAACAGGCAGAATGATAGCAGTGACAACAAAACTATGACTTTGTTGTTCAGCATCCACCCCAGAGTCACCTCCGTGTAATATTTGCAACTTCCCATTTTTTCTTCTATATTTGGTTCCTTTCACACGAGTATCACTATCCGTTCTGTTGCAACGAATACTTCAAATTCGTTATTATCTTTTATTGATATTATTTGACGATATCTTACTTTATCAATTGCTGATAAAGCATGTCCTCTAATTTCGTCACTTCTGAATTAAACCTTATTGCATGAGCGATTAAGTTGTGTTTACGTTCAAACATTTCATGTTATTGATCGTGGGCAGAATAAGATAGTAAATGAGTCATAGATTACTGGAACACTATTGGTTTTTTGGACAGTTTAATTGTCGCTGAAAATATGAATCATCAAACACATTAAAATTACAAATAATGATTCAACTACGATACAAAGACTTTGTACACCACAAATGCCAAAAGGCACTTTTCATTCATCTTTATATATTATATATAAAAATGGTTCCCTATTTCCCTTGGTTACGTCATAACTCGAGAACGACTTTACCGATTTCATTCTCACTTTTTTTTAAAGTTTTCTAATACTTTCTTACGGAAAAAGAATTCAAAAAGTTGCTTCACGCGGACGAAGTTGCGGGCAAAAGCTAGTATCAAATAAAAACAAAACATATAATAAAATAACTCGCTTATGCCCGCGACTTCCTCATCATCTCCCTGCCCTTGTCCCATGTTACTTGTGGTCGGCGCAACACGTTTTCTTCCATCCTCCCCTGTCAACCGTCACGCTATCATTCACTCCCTTCTCTTTCATATCATTCCTCACACAATCCATCCATCTTTTCTTCGGCCTTCCTCTCCCTCTCCATCCAGCCACATGTATATTCATCACTCTTTTAGTCACATGCGTTTCGTCCCTTCTTATCGCATGCCCATATCAAGCCAAACGATTTCCTTAAACTTTTCTGTCACTGGCGCCACTTTCAAACTTCCTCTTATATACTCATTTCTTACTTTATCCATTCTCGTCTCCACACATCCATCTCAACTTCCTCCGCGTAAAATTTCGGCCCCCTATTACTTCGTTTTCGCTCACTGTTATTTTTAACTATTTTTTGTTCCTAAGAGCCCTAGCGTGATGTTAAGTAGCCTATAGTCTTTCTCAAGAATTGGGCTATCGAATGCAAAAAAAAAAAAAAAAACCGAGTTCCAAAGATTAGCGCGTTCAGTATTTTAGTTCCACAAGTCATCGTGTGATACTCGTTTTTGATATACTGTACATTTTTTTTTCAACAACAAAGCCGACCCGAAGCAATGCCTAACTACCTATTCAGCTTTCAGTTGGCTCGTTGCGATTGATCAACTTCGTTGGTTCCTCATTGATTCACTTCGGGTAGGCTCGACACAATGCCAGCTAAGCCGAGCGGCTTTTTCCCGAACATCATAATTATACCTACCATTATATTCAAAACCGGCCAGCTATGCCGGTGCGAACTTAATTATCATGCTAACTTAAAGAAGGTGCACCGAGCACAGTTGGTGCGCGAAACACAGTTGTTACTCAGAGCACAGTTGGTGCGCAAACATAATGGATTCCCAGCTTTACACAACCACTCGCAGACTGCAGGAATGGATAATCTATATTATTTTATTTTATTGTGTTTGGGAAGCTTACAGCTATCAAATACAGAAAAAGTAGTGAGGTAATTGACGACAAGCTAAAAAAAAATATATAATAAAAATGAAATGATGTTCGTTAGTAAGCGCATAACTTGAAAGCGGCTACATCGATTTGGCTATTTATTGTTTTAAAATGTTCGTAAAAGTTCGAATCAGGCTCGGCACAAACAAAATTGGAATTGGTGCATTTACTATGAGAATTTTTGAAAGGACAGGACTTATACGTGTCTGTACATACATACATACTACATCTGTCTGCTCATCCAAGACTTTTTTATATTGTTTTTTGAGCAGTGAACTGTTTGTATACTACGTGGGATGAAAGCCAGCTGACTTGTCTCTTGCAGACGTAAAGCCTTGGCATTTTATTGTGCTTTTTTTTGACAAGATACAGGCAGGATTGACTGTCATTGTGTTATGGCGATCTTTTTCTTGGTTATGAAATAACTGGGGATTATAATAAAGGTTTAGGTTTCAATGTTATCTTTTGTGTATTTAGGTATGTGTTAGTTGTTAATAAGAACAGGGGGGAAATTCGAACGTTCGCAGTCTGACCTAAGCCTCAATCTTACAAATCTTCCTACATTTTTGACAAGTTTTTGACATTGATTGTCGCTGAGATGAGATTGGGACTGGATTTTGGAACGTTTCTAATGACGCGAATTGGACTTTAGGTATTATAACAAGGCATTGTTTACATATTAATTTGTTAAAACTTCATGCGCAAGTAATAAAATACTGTATTAGGCCGGATGTTATGACTGCAGCATTTTCTACTAGCCAACCTTAGGGTGGTTCAGAGACAAAACATGACAGACATGGCTGTCAAATACAAGAATAAATACTAATAGGTACAACTAGATCAATACCAAATTAATGTTCAGAATTAAATTACAATTTTGTTCGAATTTTCATCGTTTTTAAAGATTTTTTTGGAAGCCAAGTTATACATCAATTAATTTTAATCATATCGGCTCAAAAGTGCACGTAAAATTCAAGTAGAAGAGTAATTAACTTTTGAAAGGAAGATTTTAACATTAGTCAATTAGGTACGAATGTTATTAGGTCATAATTAGAAAATACTACATTAAAAAAGAAAATTGAGCGTAACACTTAATTATTGCATATTGCTATCCTATACTGACCCATTAGGCAGTTGGTCGGCTTTCATTCGTAGATCTTTGACATTCGTTTTGGTTCGTCAGAAACCCGAAAGCTTGACAATCAGTCTTACCAACGGGTATCGTATTACCCAGTAATGGGGTTGTGGAGGACGCATAGGCAATCGCTCCATGTTAAATACTGGTATTCAGCTGCATCCGGTTAGACTGGAAGCCGACCCCAACATAGTTGGGAAAAGGCTAGGGAGATAATGACTCACCCATAATAAAGAAAAAAAACAAAATTAAAATAGGTTCATCCGTTCGGGAACTATGATGCCACAGACAGATACACACACACACACACATTCACACAGACATGTCAAACTTATAACACCCCGTCGTTTTTTCGTCGGGGGTTAAAAAATATGTAGCCAAGGCCATAAGATGCCCAAGACATGGGCCATAATATCTATATTATTATGTACGAAAGGTAAGGGTCGTCAATCAAAGGACTACCCGGTCATCACAGGCCAAATTATGATAGCCCAATCCTAAACGACCAGTCATTGACTAACCGCAGGACTTGACCCATTTTAACATTGAGTTTGGGACACACAGAGGTTGTAAGACACAATTTAAAAATAAGTTTGCAATTTTTTATTTAAGCTATGAAGTTTGACTTACGACTACGTGATTGTTCGCTAAATTGTTAATTTTCAAAGTTTAAGTTAGTTTAATTGTTAAGAAAAGTAATCATGAATGAAATCGTATTATAGATTTAGGCCTGCTCTCACCAATCACAAATACGTTCCAGCGCTAAACTTTTTTAAAACATTGTTCTTTTTCTGTAAACCGCTTAAAAAAATATTAATTCAACACATTTAGTGTTTGCACTAAGCACTAAGCCTATGCACTAAGCACTATGCACTAAGCCTTAAACTAAATTAGGTAATTTAAAAAAGGTGAGAAGTTAAAACAGACAATTTTTTTTAAAATTCTATTTGAGAAGCTTTGTTCCTGTCTTAGAAAGATAATAACAGATAGTATAATATCACTTGAAATAACGTTAAAAACAAATAACCTAAATTCATGTGATCGAATGTTATATTTCATATAACTTTCTTTTGTTCTTTTTTTTTCTTTCTTTTTTTTTTCTTTCTTTTTTCTTTCTTTTACATTTAGTATAAAGTTCATTTCATGTAATTTTCAATTTGTATAGTGCTCTTTTTATTTAACAGTTGCTAAATTTTTATATACACAAATTTTCAGCCAAAATCCTGTAATCAATAAGTAAATATCAGAGGGCAATTCTCGTAATTTTAAGAACGTTCACAGTCTGATCTCAGTCTCAATCAGTCAAAAATACGTCTAATTTCCCTACGTTTTGACATTTGTTTGTCGCCGAGATGAGACTGCGACTAGATTTTGATCGTTTTAAATTACGAGAATTGGCCTTCTGGAAACATCATACTGTTATAACCTCATCTAACCCAAACCACAACCCACAACACAAACAGGGGATCTGGCGCTAAATAACGTACTTCACTGTAAATTTAACCCACATTAAACTTACTGGAATGAAAGAAAAGTCATGCTTTGATTATAGCTTTGTTAAAGTTTCAGTCCACATACTGAGTTTATCTTTCGGTATCGAAGTGTTAGTTAAGACAGCACATCAAGCTACCACAATCCGTCAAATTTCTTTAATAGATTTTCAACTACATCGCTAAAGCATGAGGGTCAAGGTTGATTGGGAAAATTTTACATTTTCGGTTAGCTTAATATGTTGCCGTCTGTACATGGAAAGTAGTTGTCATGTTAAGGGCTTATGATGCGGAAGAATGCGGAAAATGTCGTGAGAAAAAATTTTGAGTAATTGATACTCAAAACTTTCTAGGGAGGGCTATAAGAATAGAGGAAGACCAAAGAAATGATGGATGGACTGTGTGTCACTTCCTGTGACTACCGAGATGATAGAGAATTATGGAAGAAAAAGTCATTTTGCGCCAACCTTATGAAATAAATTACTTATGACTTATGGTTAATTTATTCTCATTGGTTTTTAGAACCAGGTTGCCAATTATCGCTGGCTTTTACTCAGTAATAAAGTGGCATGATTACTTATATACTTACTTATATACTTTATTATCAAGCTATTGTTAAACATACCGTAGTGAATTCAATTAATGCATCTTATTTTAGCATTTTAGCCACTACAACAGTTGTCGTCTGCTCAAAGGGTATGATTTTCTCTCTTTATTAAACCAATCGGAATTTCACTAGCAGAATTATTAATAAGTTTTATTACTATAAGGTATATCGACTGTTTCATAATATAGAATAAAGTGTAAGAATGATTGATTTGAAGCAATTGGTGAGACTTTTATTTATACTTTTTAACTAATAGAAATCACCGAGCAGAGTTTTTTTCATATCACATTCTGTTATTTCCATTTTATATTATTGTTTGTCAATAAAGTTGATAAACGTATTCTAATATTGAGTAACTACGGCAATATCATGGAATGTATGATGGAAATATTTTGTTCCGTGACTTTTAATTTCTTTCGTTATTACTTCCATCGATATTAACGTCTAAAAATTGCAATGTTTCGTTAGAAATACGGCAGTTATTATCTGTAGTTGATATCAATATACAATTGAGGATAAATTATAGGCTGTTCCATTGATTGGTGTATATGAAAAAAGAATAGGGCTTTTGTCCTCGCCTACTGTTATAAATTTAAAATGAATTACGTAAAGCTTCGTGTTGGTTCGAGGTTGGCCGACTAGTTCCAAACTCAAACCGGCTACTATTTCATAAACTCGAAAACCACAAACAATAATAAACATTAATGTGTCGCACATTAAAGTTATGACATCAAACTTCAAGACTCAAATTATAAATTTAGATCAACAAAACAGACTCCGAAATCACGTGAACCCAAAAACAAAATGGCCACTTCTCAGATCCATCAATCTACGTGTATAATAATATTATAAAGATGTAAAATTTTGTTTGTTTGTTTGTATGTATGTAGGGGGTAATCTCTGGAATTACCAGTCGGATTTGAATAATTATTTTTGCATTTGATAGCCCAATTCATGAGGAAGGTTATATGCTATATAGTATCACGCTGTGACCAAAAAGAGCGGAGCATCAATGGAAAATGTCGCAAAAACGGGAAAAAATATTCCTTTCGAGAGCTTCCGTAGCGTGCGCTGCGTAAACGGTTTAAGTTACGCAAAAATTATGTATGATGGAATTGTTGCTCTTTAAAAGTTATAAAAAAAAGTCCGCGACAGCATATGTCTATCTTTTAAGATTGACTCACTATAACCTTGTTTATGGTAATCAAATTTGTTAGAAATTAATGCATTATTTGCGAAGGTGTTTTATCAACATGATATCCTTAACCAAATGATAATCCTTATCCAAATAAATACGTTATTCATAAGTAGTATTTAACTGTGAACAAAATTGTCCTTGACATCACTTGATTTCAATCAACATCTTAGGAGATATCATAATTTTAAAATAACTCCGTAACAAAATAGGTATGATAACGTTCGGGTCGGTTCAACATCACGCTAGGTCAAAATGAATACAGTCAGAAAGAGAACTAAGCGAAAACGAAGTGATAGTGCGGGCGAGCGATGCGATGCGACGGGGTGGGGGTGGGGGGTGAACAAGAATTTCACGCGGACGAAGTCGCGAGCAGAAGCTAGTTACGAATATGTACAAACCGTCAGTTAACTACTAACTTCTCACAACAAGTGTCCCTTTCATCTGAAACAGCATAAATATATCAAACAATATCTCAACTCCGTAGTCGCCAGTACCAAAATTCCAATCGCACCACACACCCACGTTCGCCTCTCAGTGTATCTACTACATTACTCGGTCGCTTCGAAATGGAGCAGGCACTTTACGTAGATAGCAGCCATTAGAACCAACATCGGTTTAGGATAGTGTAACACTCGCTGTGGTACTAATCAGAAAATTGCCTTCAATTATTCAGCTGCGTGTTCTGAATTGAGGGTCGGTTTATATTAATATAGGGACATTATTTCAGGCTAGGTAGACTGGAATAAAAATGAGCTGAAGTATGGAAGAAAAATGTTTCAGGTGCGTCATGGCAGGTAATTTAGATCGGAGGATGAAAGTGACTTTTTGTACTTAATCAAAATGTTTACAAAGAAGGTTTGAAGGATTTTATACCTTTGTAGGTTACGCCAAGAGTGAAATCAGTTTTAGGTAAGTACTTATTTCTTACCTAACATACTCTCTTTGTTTATGTTTTAACAAAGGGTTATTCCTTCTGAGGTAACATGCAACACTCACATTAATTAGTTGAGTTATGTTGTTGCCGGAATAAGTTTAAGCATCATTGAATTTACTTATTGAGCTGAGCACTCTGGGAACTCATTGAGCATAGACAAAGTTTTGTGTATTAAATTACTATGAGCGCCCCGCGGTTTCACCCGCATAAGTTTCGATCCAGTGGGAATATCGTGATAAAAGTATCCTATATATCAATCCTAGGTATAAACTATCTGTGTACCAAACATCCAAATCCGTTCTCCGTTCAGTAGTTTTTGCAAAAGAGTAACAAACACCCATCCATCCATCCTCAGTCCTCATAAACTGTCGCGTTTATAATATTAGTAGGATTATTATTTTAAATTTAAAAGGGCACTTAACGAAATCATAATTGAAAAAAGTTATTACACAATTGAGGACTTCCTTATATTAGTAAATGATGACAAACAATGATGACAGATGATCACTGTCTGATTTTCATGCTATTATTACATTTGACTTTTAAAATAATGTTTAATTCAAACTATTAGACATTTTTTTATTTATTTTTTATAATATAAACTAGTGCTTGACTGCGATCCCGCCTGATGGAAAGCAGTGATGCAATCGTTGATGGTAAAGCGCACTAATTTATTATGAGCCTATGCACTCTCGCCTTGAAGACACTTAAATTATAATCGGACTGATTTATTTGTATTATTTTACTTTCCTAATTGTTACTTATTAAAAATTATAATAATATGTATATCTTTAAATTGTGTAAAGTAAAAAATGATTATGATGTGTATTCCCATGAAACATTAGATGTACTAAATACCCATGTTTGGTCCGTGGAAGGGTGGCCATCATTACATAAGTATCAAGACCCCTCCGTGCCTCGGAAAGTACGTTAAGCCGTTGGTACCGGCTGTCAATCGTGGATCTTTAGCAGTCATTACGGGTCGTCAGAAGCCCGAAAGTCTAACAACCAGACTTACCAAGGGGTATCGTATTACCCAGTAACGGGGTTGTGAAGGTCAGATAGGCATAAAACATATTCTGAAACATTTTAAAAGAGTAACGGTGGAGTTTTTGCCCATTCTTCTCCATACGAAAACTACCATTGGGTAGGGGCGACTAGAATTAATTTTATTTTTCTGTAATTTTTGACCTTCAATAGTGAGTTTTACGTGACCATTTATTGACTTCCTTGACTTCTTAGGCTTATAACTTACTCTTTGACTTACTTATTCTTTGACTTTGACTTTGCAGTCGTTCATGTAAAATACTGGTATTCAGCTGCATGAGGTTAGACTAGGCTGGGAAGATGATGACTAAATACCCGTGTATGCAAACCAATAAATGATTTGATTTTATGACTCAAAGAAATAATACAAACTTAACTAAATGTGGTTCGCGAGAAGACAGAAGGGAGTGTCTACCCATATGTGATTCCCAAAAACATTACGTCACTATGCTTGACTTGGCCCGCCATTTTTCCGAATCCTGGCAATAAGGAAAATAGACGTAGAAATAAATAAGTCAAAGCACATACGAATGGATAGATTACTTGGCCATCACCTGCGCCAAAACGACCCGTTTCCACAGTGGCCCAGCTAAGATGGATGCTTTGTTTTTCTATATAAGGTGTGGTTTTGTGTGACTGCCTTGTTTGGTGTAGCGGTCGGAAAAGAGGGTCCTTGATAATGATTCTTAGGTTGGGCAAAGTGTTATTGGAAATAAATAGGTCCCTTTTTATTATGTATGCCATACGAATTACAGATATACCTAAATGTAGTCATTTACATAGGGCGACCCAATGGGCGGTGGCAGAACTTCATAGTTGCACTCTGAATATAAGGATGTGTAAAGTCTATTCAAATGTATGTTTCAAATTGATACTATTATTTTAAGTAAAACAAATATCAACTTTATTTTAATGGTAATTCATTTGATTTAAGAGTGACTAGCGCTATTTAATTGAAAAAGTTAGAAAAATGTTTTAAGTTGTAGCGTAACCTGAACTTTATTGTATAGAAATAATAGTTATTTTTTCATAAACTCATATTTGTTTACATTTTTGGCAAATAAATCGCGAATGCAGATTGTTTACAACGGAAATAGGCTTGCAAATTACATGGGACTTAAAATAACTAGCGAAATGTCGGTACCTACTATTATACATCTCTTCTCTTTAAACAAAAAAAAAACGTTGCCCTCACTAGGAATTTCTCCTGTATGGTGGGTGCGTTTACAAACATTTAAACTCACATACACAAACAGCCAGACCCGGAACAACTACTTGTAGGTCATACAAATATTTGTTCCGTGCGGGAATCGAACCTGCAAAATGCAGCGCAGCAGTCAATCGCTTAACTACTGCGCCAATCGTGTCGTCAATTATACATGTCGTCGTATTATATATCTCTGCCTATTCATTCGTGAAATACAGGATTTTATGTTGCTTAACTGCCTCGTAGGTAGATTGGTCGCAAGCGCTACTGCTGAGAATGAGGTCCTGGGTTCGATTCCCAAGTCGGGAAAAGTTTTATTGGGTTCTTCCATAGCTTTCCATATCTTCCATTCTAGTAGCAGCCCGGAGTCTGGAGTTGTGCCCGGTTGATGGTAATAGGGTCGCCCCCTATACGGGTGTGTAACGTTTGATATAATAACAAAAGTTCTAATGATCATAAGACCTAATTTCATTTCATATAATTTCGTTTTAATATAGGTAACAATCGAATGATATAATTAATTGTTGATATAATTGCATTTTACCTAATTTCATGTGGTATAATGAACAGTTTATATAATGCACATTTGAAATAATATTCAGTTAATATAATATTCAGCTGCTATAATATTCTAAATCTATAAGTCAAAAAAAAATCAGTTGATCCATACAATATGTCGAGTTATGCGAACATAAATCTATGGATCAACTGATTTTTTTTCACGATTTCAGGGTTGGTCCTGTAGTAAAAGTTGTTAATAATGATGAGTACAATAGACCCCTTTTAAGGATTAAAACGATCAAATTTTAACTATAAAAATAATGGTTTCTACTACAAACTACATAATTATATAACCTTTTCCTTGGAGAAATACAAGGGTAGTTTTATGCATTAATTTGTGTTAATACTGAACTGAACTGAAAACTCAATTCCAAGCCGTTAATTACTTGAATATGTTAATTAACAGTTAATACGATCACTGGTATTCACCACGCGTTTAACTTGCCTGAAATATATGCTTGTGCTTAACGTGAGAGAATTATTGAATTTATTTTCAGTAAATAACGTTGTTTTGGTTTAATTTATCTTTGTTACTTTAATGTGGTACGTGAAAAGTCTTTCTGCATGATTGTTTGACAATGATTGAACTTAGTAAGTAAAGTCTGGGAAACTAATATTGTTTGACTACCTGAAATTGTTCAGATATTTAAATCACAATTGCACGAGTAGCATGACCACCATAGACACGGGTTTTGTTGACGTATTCCACATTGGGCACCCGCTTTGCAAATGGCACCTGCGAAAAATATCGATTCAAAGTCAAATCATTTATTTCAAATAGACACATAAAACGCACTTTTGAACGTCAAACATTACATTAAAATAAAATTGATTCTAGTCGCCCCTTCCAAAAGGTAGTTTTCTTATTGAGAATAATGGACAAGAAACTCCATCGTTACTCTTTTAAAATGTTTTCCAATATTTTGCATACACTATTTATATAATTATATGTGAAGACGATGCCCCTAAAATAAAATTACTATACGACAGTAGGTATAAGAATTAAAATGTATTAATGAAACCATGACATATAAATTAATTATGTGATAGATACCTGGTGCTCACATATTTACAAACATTCTAAAAGTAGACGTTTTTCATTAAAAAAATAAAGACTAATAATTGATGGATTAGTGCCATATTCGGAATACCTCAGGTGCTATTCACTCCAGCGACATTTAAGCGGGTACCCAATGTGAAATACGTCGTTTTGTCGACGACAAAATAGACAAAATGACAGATAAAATAGACAAAATTACTACAATCTGTCATTTTGTCTATTCTTTCGTTGACAAAACCCGTGTCTATGGTGGCCATGCTACGTGTGCTATCATTCTTTGTCAGTTATGTGGCTTTAACATGGCAAATTGACGTAGTGTGCCAATTTGATTATCAATATTACGACACTACAGGTTTTCACGAAGCGACGCGCGCTTAGCTTGTGAATGTGTGTGTAAGCGCAGGAACTCTCGGTACCGTCCGAGACACGGGAGACGTCGGAAGTGTGGGTGTGGGTGTGTGTGTTATGTGCTGACGTTACTCGTTTTCAAGCACACATTCACAGCGTGTTTGTACCTACACTTAGTAACAACAAGTATAGAGCGCATCGCTTCGCACCATGCACCTTTGCATCGTGAGATAAAAATACTATACCTATCTTGTGTTAATGGTTTCATTCTGGTTTTCAAATCAAATCACATCAAAATATTTTATTTCACATAAACCTGCATAGGCACTTATGAGACGCCTGAAGCTATGTGCACGGTTCTAATTGGTCGTTTCCTATATAGAAGAGACGGCAAGAAACTCCACAGTTGCTCTTTTAAAACTGTTTTCACTATGATTTTAAATTACAGTGTTAATCGTGTGGGAGGACAATGTTTCACACCCCCTAGTCCTCTTCTATACCAACTGTAAACTACTTTATTTTTTAACCGAGACCAGAGGGGCAATTCTTGTAATTTTAAGAACGTTCACAGTCTGATCTCAGTCTCAATCTGTCAAAAATACGTCTAATTTCCCTACATTTTGACAAGTTTTTGACATTTGTTTGTCGCCGACATGAGACTGCGACTAGATTTTGAACGTTTTAAATTACGAGAATTGACCTTCAGCTTCTTTTTCAGCCTGAAGTAATCTAGTTTATTATAGCCGATGATGAGAATGAAGATGAATAGTTCCTGCTTCTTATTCATGTCGTTGGCAGGACTGTGTTTCAATTCTTGTTTTTCCCAAAACATTGTCACTTCCACGGAGTTATCGGTGGCAGCACAGAAATCACTTTGACAGCATGTTTTGGGACACAGTCGATTTTTTTTATTTTGAAACAGCTCCTAAAAGAGTAAATGAGCCGTGTTAGTTACCATGCTTCTGTATTAAACATTGTTGGTAGGTACTTTAGTGTTTTGTTAGGAGTATAAAGGTTTGTTTTTACTGCTAATTACTTGCCTACACTCGCAAATGAAGACCTCGGTAATGTTTATTTGTTTTATGTCGAATTTGTACTCTTGCTTTCTGTTGTCAATTTGACATTGTTATTATCTATCTGTTATTCAGTTAAATAGTATTCTCTAACAACAAGCGTTATTGAGCATAATCAGCCTACAATGTTCACACTGCTGGAACACAGGCCTCCTCTTGGTAAGAGGGAGTGGGCTGTAATCCACCTCGGTAGGTGTCATATGTCTTCGAATTTTTTGGTTCTACGACATTGTTTCCTCACGAAGTTTTCCTTCACAATTTTGAGAGCAGTGGTAATTCAATTATAATTTACACAAAGTAAAACCTGTCTGGGCTCGAACCTACGACCTACAACTCGGCGCCCTTGCCACTGGGCCGCCACTACTCTACTACTCACACCTGCCCTATGGCACCTACAACGTTATAGTAATAATTGTGATACGTAATTTATGTATTTACTGAATTGCGGCCGTTACCACTGCAGAGGTCTATAAACCTTATTTGCTATTAAACATTTATATTCGAGAGAGTTAAGCTTACCTCTGTACTTATTATCCATAACCATTTAACAATTGAGGGGCAATTCTGAAAAAATGAAAAAATTCAATCTGATCTCAGTATCAATCTGTCAAAAATAACCCTAAATTCCGCACATTTAAGACAAGTTTTTGACTTTGATTGCCGATGAGATTTATTTATTTATAAAACAATTGCTTGCTGCACTTACAGTAGACACCAAAACGCGCAACAAGCCAACAACATAACATTTAATTAAAAATCTTCATGAGATTGCGGCTAGATTTTGAACGTTTTTAATTACGGGAATTGGCCTTTTGGTATCATTATATGGTAGAATGTTTTCCAAACAGGATACCTGCATACACCAAAGCCGTTCATAAAATGTTTCATATAAACGCCACCGAAATCGATTTCTAAATCAAAATAAAATACGTAAGCTCAAAATAAAGAAGGTGCGACAGGTGATAATAACAATTTCCTGTTTAGAAAAGATAAAAAAAAATAACATGAAAAAAGTAACATTTTGCCAAAGGATTAAGAGGAATTTGTAAACAATCTTCTTTGTAAATCTTTTAAGAGTACGTAATATCGTAGATTACCATTTTGTGAAGATAAATGTATGGTTCCCGAGGGCGGGAGAAAATCTGTTTCATGCGAGCAAAGCCGCAGGAATTAAGGAGCTGTGTAGTTGTTATTTATATTAATAGCCTAGCTATTTTTATATAAAGAGTTTTCTATGTATTATATGTTCTTAATTTTGCAAACAATACCGGGTATCGTATTACCCAGTAACTGGGTTGTGGAGGTCAGATAGGCAGTCGCTTCATGTAAAATACTGGTATTCAGCTGGATCCGGTTAGACTGGAAGCCGACCCCAACATAGTTGGGAAAAGGCTAGGCAGATGATGAATTTTGCAAACAATAACGAAGTGGTTGTTTAGTGTCAAAATGCAAAAGTGAAATGATGTTGTGTAGTGACGTATCAAATTATTTGAATGTAAATAAAATGTGTTTCTTGCAATCATTATTTTGTGTTGTGGTTTGTGAACGGATCTATCCGGCTGCCACAATGCTATCTATCACGCCAAATGGAATGTGTAGGTAGGTACCTAACATAGATATACAGTACCTATAACGTAATAATAATAAAAATCATTGTTAGGAGGTTCCTCTCCCTGGAGCCATGGCCGGTAGCTTGGCCCCTGTTCCTGATACCGGTGCGCTACTAGTTTTTTTTTTTTTAATATCTTTTTTTTTATAAAAATATTTAAAAATATAATTTAGAAGCATTTAAATTAAATAAAGGAACAATAAAAATCAAAAGATATTTATTCAAACTAGGCTGAGATTCAGCGCTTATTGAACGTCAAAATTACATAAAGTCTCCCAATACGCCATTTCCCATTCACCACTTCCTAATACTATTTTAGCTGGGAATAAGTGGCGCAACAAACTCATCAGCAGCACAGCTGTCTGTTCGGTTAGAAGAACTTGATTCTATACAAAAAAAAAAGTAATTAACATTACGACACACAAAACAATCAAATCAGTCTTCCTAGCCTTTTTCCAAGTATTTTGGAGTCGGGTCCCAGTCCAACCGGATGCAGCTGAATACCAGTATTTTATATGGAGCGACTGCCTATCTAACCTCCACAACCCAGTTACTGGGTAACACGATACCCCTTGGTAAGACTGGTGGTCAGGCTTTCGGGCTTCTGACGACCCGTAACGACTGTCAAAGATCCAAGAATGACAGCCGGGACCAACGGCTTAACATGCTTTTCATGGCACGTACGGGTCTCTGTACCCATCCACGGATCGATCGCGGCAATCGTAGCTTAACCTGATCGATCGACCCATTCGGTTGTTATTACTTAGCCACGAGCCCGAACACAATATATTAAACTAAATTATTTGCCCTAAGTCAGCTAGCACACGCACACACAATATACCAACATTTTAACAATAATTGTGATATGATAAGTAATTTTTAATATACTAGGTAAATGATGTTTAGTTTATTACTCATTAAATTCGGGGAACGGTGTCTGATTTGTTAACTCGTCAAAAATAACTTTAAAACGTTTAAATAAGACTATTCGATTCCGCGTTATTTAAAATTGTAACGAAATTCAAAATGGCTGTCCTGGTTTTACGCTTAAAAATATATGTTTATTACTGAAGCTTTTAGCGATACAAATATGCGATAAATATAATATTTTACTGTTATTGGACCGGTTCCGTTTAATTGCGAACTGGACAGAAAGCTATGTTATTTAGTTTCGATTTTCGACATGCTTTTTTTAATGTATGGGACAATATTATGCCGTATTAATGCCACCATTTTGTCCAGTGTGAGAGAGGGACGGAGCTATAGAAGGCTGGTAGCACCATCTCTTTTTTGCAATGTATAATGATGACATTAATACTTTATAATACGGCCCTTGTGGTTTATAGGGATTTGGCGCTTGATTGCCAGTCAGATTATTAATTCTAAATAATAGAATTAATATATTAGGTAGTGGGTAACTTCATGGACTCAATTAAGTTTTGATTTATAAATACCTTTCTAAATAATTTAGTTTTGATTAATAACATAGTGACCCCTGGGCAACAGTCTCCACACGGTGAGTGCCTGAGGATGGACGACGCCGCAGAGGCAAGCTCAGCAAGAGGTCGCGAGTCAACCTAGACGCGTATAGCAAGGGTTGGATCGAGGTGGCTCTAGGAAGGGATGCCTGGAAGCATTTTAGGGAGGCCTTTGCTTACCAGTGACTTAACATGCCTGTAGTGCCTGCAGGGTTAAGCCAAGGTGTTGATTTAATTTAATATTTGCATTGTTTTTTTTATCTTTTTATTACGGACGCTTTTAACGTTCTGCATCGTTCTCACATGTATAATTTTTAACATAAATTATGTAACCAACACTTTGTAACCATATTATTGTGATTTAAAAGAGTACCCATGGAGTTTCTTGCCCGTTCTTCTCCATAGGTACCTAGTACGCTTTGGAATGGGCAACTAGCTTCATCTTTTTGACAGAGCGACCCAAGACAATTCAACAAAAATTTAAAAAATTCAAACTCAAACTATTTGTTTCAACTAAACACTCACGTGTTTAATTAAAACAAATAGTTTGACTTTGTGTACCCATAGTACATCCACATTTCGTCAGTTATGTTTAAGTCCCATCAACCGGGCATAAATCGAGACTCCGGGCTGTTAGGTAGGTACTGAGAAATTCTTGATCGAAAAATCCTATAACACTGCCAGACCTGGGACTCTAACCCAGGACCTCATGCTTAGCAGTAACACTTGCGATCATTAGACCTACGCGGCAGTCCAGTAATAACTATCTACCTTTTTATGAAGTTTCCTCTTCAGTTTCTTACTAAGAATCTTTACCTAATTTCCATCCTCAGCGAAAATAACAAATTCTCTAATGCAAATGTTTAATCTGAAACAGATTTTATTTATCTATTCAAATCACGTTTGATGACGTCATCCGGGTGTTTTTACTCGCCTCTTCAGTGAGCTTTCGGATGAGGCTGTCTGTTCTAGTTTTGATTAATAATATTATGTAAAAATACTTTCTTTTTCTATTATCCCAAGATTTAATATCAGAACAACAACAAACAACATTGACTGGTCGCACGATTGCTACCTAAGTATTTACATACGCACAGTCACGAGCAAAAGTATGTATACACTCGGCTTTATTCAAAAGCGATTTACTTCTTTATTTTTTTATGAAATTTTATGTTGTTACGAACATAGCATTTTCGAACCCATAGGCATATGTAATGTATCGTATTTTAATGATGCATTTGTTATTTCACGAAAAACACGCGTTTGAAAGTTACCAAGTGTTGACATATTGGTGCTCGTGACTGTACACCGTGCGATCAGCAAATTAGTTAAATATTTTTTGTTATACTTTGCCATTAGTAAATTATAACTAAATAATTTGCATAATTGTCCTCGTGTATCCATGATTATTGTGTGTAAAGTGTATGCTGTAAGCAGTTATAATTACATATCCTGTCATAAGTTTTGAAAGGTAGGCCTGCCTGCCACTAGCCTGACAATGTGCCTAAATTATAATGAGCTAATGTAACTTAGGATAAATGCATTCTGTTTATTGTTCCATTTGTAAATAAAGACAATATTTGAAAATGAAATGAATATCAGAACAAAATATTTTGCTATATTTTAAAGGAATAATATAGCCAATCTTTCAGAAACTCAATTCATTCTAACGTCTAGCCAGCTGACATTGTCTGGGATGGATGGCTTTAAACTACGGATGGTTCATCCTTACGAGGAGATTGCGAGAAAATCTCACTTCTTTTCATCCTCATTTGTTTTACGAGCAAGTCGAAAAGAGACTTCGAAGTTAACGTGGGGATAATAGGACGTCTGTGAACTGCATATAGAAAAAGTGAATGCAATGTTAAGGAAAGAAAGAAAAATAGGTTTTTAACTGTCACAGAAACGCATGCACATAAAGTATGTAAGTTTATTGAAATAAAGATAACAAAACAGATCTATAATCACACAACAGTAATAGCATGATGCTGTGTGTGGGACCTACAGCATCGGTAATTATAAAAAATCCACGCTAATAGGCTGTGCGTTGAATCCCTGCTACCGTATATTTGGTATCACAAATCAAATCAAATCGCTTTACCTATGCACACTTGCAAAATACATAGTCACAATTTAAATAAAATACCAGTCGAGCTAAAAACGTGATAACATGTTTATCTATACATTCTTGCATGTTCATTAGGAGTATTTGAACGATTAGACGCAAACATCGTCAGGTTATCTTACAGAAATCGCTGATTACGATAAGACCGCCCTTTGTAACACCTGTTTTATTTTTCTTTGTGTGAATATTGTGCAAAAACAGTATTAACTGTAAGTTTATCTATCTATAGTCCGTGGATTTTCAGCAAGAATTTCGTCTCTTGATTTTCCCAACTATGTTTGGGTCGGCTTCCAGTCTAACTGGATGCAGTTGAATACTAGTATTTTACATGGAGCGACTGCCTATCTCACCTCCACAACCCAGTTACTGGTAACACGATACCACTTAGTAAGACAGGTTGTTAAATTTTTGGTCTTCTACCTACCCGTAACGACTGTCAAAGATCTACGAATGATAGCCGGGAACGTGCTTTACGAGCCACGGAGGGGCTCGATATGGTAATGGATGGTCACCCATCCACTTACCATTCGTAGCAACCTTCGATCAATCGATGATACGCGTCTCTCCTACATTATTTTGTCAATGATTATTAATTTACTTCCAAGCGAATTTTAACGAGGAGATTTTGTTCGAACTCACTTTGATGTCAAACATCGATACCAAGCAATTAAATTCTGATATTGTAATGACAAGGCAAATAACAAAAAACGATACTGAAAAATCCGAACAGAAAATGGTTTTTTCAATTATTTTTGCATTCATCTATACGCCATTTGATAGGTTAAATAAATTCGTTTATAAAGTCAACGTACCCGAGGAGTGCCAACGGACCTTGTTACTAGAGCTCCGCTGTCCGTCCGTACGTCTGTCTGTCACAGAGTTATATCTTTTGGACCGTGAAATGTTTAAAGAGTGTGTACTAATGGCCGCTATAACAACAAAAAATCCTACTAACATTATAAATGTGAAAGATTGTATGGATGGATGGATCTTTGTTACTCTTTCACGCAAAAACTATCGAACGGATTTGGATTAAATCTTCCACACACATATTTTATAACCAGGATTAACATATAGTATCTTTTTATGGTAGTAATTTTTGTTTTCTCATCTCTTAAACCAATTGCAAACTATAGTTTTGTATAATTTAGAAGCATTTTTTAAATTTTGTAAATGTAAGAAATATGGATCCGTTTTTTATGATATTATGATGTTGACTTGAAAGAGCATGGCAGTTGAGAATATGTCATGCTCACTTAAATGTCTCACTGGTGGTGGCGCTTGTGTTGGATCATTCAGTTCCCTACAAAATGGTTGAGCTGGGTGGTACTGATCCATGCCTCATGTTCGTGAACTGGCGCCGTAGGTTGAGACTAGTCATCTCTTAACTGCCAGGGCTTATTTTTAATTTTATATTTTAAATTGTTTCTTTTTTACATTGTTCTCACATATAGAAGCAATAAGAATAATGTACCCAAGATTATGTAATCGTCATAAAAGTCATAAAAGAGTGTCCTTGGAGTTTCTTGCCCGTTCTTCTCCATAGAGTTCTACGTTTTGGAATGGGCAACTAGCTTCAACTTTCTGACTAACTGACCGACTATTTAATTTTGATAATTCAAAAGTGCCTGTAAATTGTATAATTGAAATAAATGATTTGAGTTTGAGTATCCTGTTAATCCCACGGGATCGAAACTTATGCAGGTGAAACCACAGGGCGTAGCTAGTAAAAAATAAAATAAAGTAAAAAAAAATTAAAGGCAGTCCTCCACACAAGAAACGTGTTTATTTTGGCGTTTTTTTTACTAAAGTTATCATCTGCCGTGCTTTTTCCCAACTATCTTGGGGTCGGCTTCCAATCAAACCGGATGCAGCTGAGTACCAGAATTTTATATGGAGCGACAGCCTTTCTGACCTCCACAACCCAGTTACTGCATAATACGATACTCCTTAAGACTGGTTGTCAGCCTTTCGGGCTTATTTTATTAAAGTATTTAAAAATATACTATGTAGAGTTAAATATTGTATGGTGGTACGGATCCCTACGTGTGCGAGTCCGACTCGAACTTGGCCTCATTTTTTACTTGTGTTTAGCGTGAAATGACGATTTTATGTCAAGTTTGGGGAGGCCATAAAAGCGTTGTGTAAGCTATTTGCAAATAGCGAACCTTCGATAGTATTAATATTTTTATTGCTCAAAGAGAATTCAAACAGAAACGAAAATTATTTTCAGCACAATTTTCTCGTTAACTTTGATTGGGTGATAACAATCTGAATGTAATTGGACAAAAGTACTTTCCATTTGCCATTTGATTTTACTTGCGTACGTACTGCCAATGTTTAAACTCCTAGGTATTTGTGGGATGACTTTTGAAATATGGGTAAAATAGACTTGTAATTTTGAAACAGTCCTGAAAGTTTATCAAATGCAATTAAACATTGGCTGAAATCAAGATGTTACGTAAAAAAGGACGTCTGTCATTTTGAAATTCATAGTAACACTTTAGAACTAGCTTCATCGACCTGTGCGATTGTTATAGATTGTTACAGTCGCACAGGTCGATCGATCAGGTTAAGCTACGCTTGCCGCGCTTAGTCTGTAGATGGGTGACCATCATTACATACTGAGACCTCTCCGTGCCTCGTAAAGCACGTTAAACCGTTAGTCCCGTTTGTCATTCGTAGATCTTTGACAGTCGCTACGGGTAGTCAGAAGACCAAAAGTCTGACAACCAGTCTTGCCAAGGGGTATCGTATTACCCAGTAACTGGGTTGTGTAGGTCAGATAGGCAGTCGCTCAATGTAAAACACTGGTATTCAGCTGATTCCAGTTAGACTGGAAGCCGACCCCAACATAGTTCGGGAGAGGCTAGGCAGGTGATGTCCTTACATTCCCGCTAGAGTACTACTCATCACCTGCGAGGTCGCGTTTGACGTTTTTTTATGAAAAAAAAAACCGTTTTGAATTTGTGAAAGGTAACTAGAATGCTTGCCTGTTAGTTTTAACATTACACTAGGACCCTTAGGATCCGAGCAAAACGAAAAAGTCTGAAAGAACGGTAAGTACTCGTATGTAAAACGAAGTAATAGCGCGGGCAGGCGATGCGATGCAACAGGATGCATCGGGGGAACAAAAACTTTCACGTGGACGGAGTCACGGACAGAAGCTAGTTAGTAATAAACGGAGATAAAACAAGATTAGTATACTAGAGTTAGAAATACGTTTTCTGTCTGTGATGTCTACATCGATAATAAAATGAAAGAAAGAAAATAAAATGAAATAAGTGGCAGTCAACGAATGAGAAGTTGTCATAACTTTCATTTTATCACGGACCTACTTTACGATCAGTAAATAAATACAAAAATAAAAAACACAAAATTTGTAATCTATAAACGCTTTTGTACTACCTTTTTTTTCTACAAAAGCGTTATAAGATGTGAAGTGTTTTCTTTATCATACTTTTTGGATGTCAACCAGTCTTACCAAGGGGTATCGTGTTACCGAGTAACTGGGCTGTGGAGGTCAGATAGGCAGTCGCCCCATGTAAACTACTGGTATTCAGCTGCTTACTACGGGATTACTTTCCATGAAATATTTATGTTTTAGTAAGACAAAGTTTTCATGGAAAATAAAAACGTCCAAACTGATAATAAAATTATGTATTTTAATTCAGAGCATAAGGTAGATTTTTCTTAATTAAAAATAGGCAAGACCACAGCAAACTCTCTCAAAGATAATAACAGAAACAGAAACAGCAAAAGCAATAATTACAAGAAATCCTATATTTTCTTTAAAAGTACATTTTAAATGAACTTTTATTACCATTTCTGTATGACTGTACCCGACTTTTGCAGCAAACATGAACCACACAGAAAATTTTTAATGAAAACAAATGAAGAAATTTAAATTAAAATGATTTCTGTAAATCCTTTTTTGTGGAGGATGTTACTAACGTATGTTCACGACATAATGGTGCCATGTTTGTCATAATTAAACAGATGATGATAAATATCACTGTATTTTATTCCGGTTATTCAGTATTTATCAACACATTTGTAAATATTGCGTACTGAAGTAGCCCAGCCTAGTGTTCCTACACTAGAACTAAATAGTAGTTCTATAGAACTGTCGTGGAATGAAAACTATTTAGGCATAACTCCTGTACCTAAATAGTTTTCATTCCACGACAGTTCTGACATTTGTAAGTTTCAATTAATGAATGGTGGAATATTCCCAAGTCAAAACATTAATTGGCTCTCCACTTTTCAATTGTTGGTAGAATATTTGCGAAGTATTTTAACTTGACAATGTCCTTTAAACAACCTTAAACGAGAGAAATACACAAGGGTATTAAGGACAATGTCATTTAAGGAGGAAGCGCCAGGATAGCCCACAAAATACAAAAAATCTAGTCTTTAAGTTAATATTAATATATTGATTGATATTTCATGAAATAGTTATTCAATAGGGTTATATGAACGTAGAGAGTTGCATTGATGATTTGAATGATTATAATTCTGCAAATACATAATCGTTACGGTCGCGAATCATATTTTGTTCAACGTACAACCTGACACTGACCTGTAAATTGAAATTAACGTTAAAAAATTTAATTTCGCGGGCTACACAATCACAATTGCCCGAGAAAAGAGGAAAGAGGGAGCCTTTGCCCTGCAGTGGGACAACACAGACTTAGTATAATATTAATTATGTGATATCGCATCGTGGCAGGCCCAGGCGGAGATGGCGAGATGAGCTGGACTCCTTTAGTAAAGATTGGTCCTTGGCAGCTCTGCACAGAGAGAAGTGAAAGGAGAGTAGGCATTTGTCCTGCACTGGGACATTAACGGCTAATAAAATAGATAAAAATATATGATATCTATCCTACATAATTATCATCAGTCTGTTACTATCCTATAGTATATTATATAATATAATCCGTAACTTTTCCCACGCAACTCAAGTTCCCACACGTAACAGAATGACTAACATTTACGCCCCAGCTGCTCAGACAAACTGGGTATATACGTGACAAGACCGCACAACTACTTCTAATGTCTAGGTGAATGTGACGCAGATTTACCTGACATAAACTTCTCATCCAAACACGTAATAGATAGACACACTTCCATTATCTTCATTACCCTTACATTATAAATCATTATTATCCTTACATTATAAAACGCAATGTCTATTTAATTCCTCTCATCATTTGCCAAGCCTTTTCCCAACTATGTTGGGGACGCCTTCCAGTCTAACCCTAATAATACGATACCCCTTGGTAAGACTGGTAATACTTTCGGACTTCTATCTACCCGGAACAACTGTTAAAGATCCACGAATGACCGCCGGGACCGACAGCTTAACGCGCTTTCCGAGGCACGGACGGGTTTTGGTATGTAAAGATGGTCACCCATCCGAAAGTCCGAAACCAACTCAGAGTCACAGTCGAGTCATAATCTTGGTCAGTTCATGTGAAGACCATGTAGATTGGTGAAAAGGTATTTTAAGGAAAGGACCACACAGCTTGAGTGGACCTGTCCAGTCAGTGCACGCATTTGTCAGTAATCGTGCAGCTCAACTCAGAACCTAACATAAATTGCACAAAATCAGGCTAGGTTTATTTAAAATACATAACATAAGGTCACATAAGGAATAACCAGTGACGATAATAGTAAATCAAATCGGCAAAAACTGTGTCGCGAACAGACTTTATCCTAAAAATAACTCGCCCAATACGCCTATTATTTTCAATACTTCGCCTAAACCGTTTTACTGCCACGTACCCAAATCTTCAGATAACATAACCTTAGATTTTTTGCGTCAATAAACGCAGAAATAGTTGGAAACTATATGATTTACGAGCATCGTAAAGAAATGGGGAGACGTGCCAACCGGGGATGGTTACCGGTGTTATAGATACGTGTCGACGGTACGGCGATCGGGGGATTCGATTCCGGTTGAACACTTTATGATCGACTGAAAAAATAAAATATAGAATCTTAAAGTTGGATAAACCAAAATGGATGGCGATTGAGAAATAAATATCCTACATAACAACATTATAACATAGTCTGTTTGAGTAATGTTGCAGTAAGTTGCAGGAAATAATGATTATTCGATTAAAAAAAAAATATGCGTACAAGTTGACGTGTAAATAAGTAATTGTAAAAATCTTTATTTCCATAAATGCCAGATTGTTGACTAATACGAGTTACTTAAAAAAACACTTACATAATTGAAGGTCATTGAATTTAGTCACAACGTCTACCTTAAATTATGTGAGACGATCTGTACTCCACAGGACCTTAGAGGAACATTTTGCACCCAACAAGATCGATGATTGGTTTACAGGCTTAGGTGCTCTGTTAGCAGCGTCACAACTCACAATAAACCTTCGCCAGCCGCATTGACCAAGAGCCTTTTAACTAGCTTTACAAAACAATGCTTTGTTAGTTTGGTCAAGCAAAATCAGTCATCAATTGTTATCCGAACCGATTTCTTGCAACTTCTAACAAAGGCATCGAACGATTGTGAAGCAACCGCTGAAACACGAACCCGCGGTCATGCAACTGCAAGTTTCATTAGTAATTATTTAAAATACTACTGATTATTCAAGTTGATTGTGTAGTTTTACTACTAACAGTGGTTAGTTAATAAAATGAACTAAATGAAACGAAAGAGGTTTGACTTTGATGTATCTCTACACGACGTTTGATTTATAGACAGTTTTATTGTTTTAGCCATGATAGACTAGTAAAAGTAAATTATATTTCAGAGCTAGGGATTCTGTTTGAGATTTATATTGCTGAAATAATAAATGAATGGTTCAGACTGTGGTAGATTGTTTGATAGTGGTGGTTGCAGACTCACGTGGGTTGAAATATATCAAGACATTGCTTTAGTAACAGCCTTTTTTTTTTTTTTTGGCTGGGAAATCATCCTGGGCGGAGCAGAAGGGAGTGTCAGACTTTTACTGACTAAAACCCACCCGTGTTCCTTCAGTTGCCTGTGCCAGGGGCCACGGTATCTCT
Source organism: Apamea epomidion (assembly GCA_947507525.1). Taxonomy (NCBI): domain Eukaryota; kingdom Metazoa; phylum Arthropoda; class Insecta; order Lepidoptera; family Noctuidae; genus Apamea; species Apamea epomidion. The sequence goes on from OX382233.1 coordinate 3,519,525, forward strand.
TTCGAACAACCCGCGGCCCTGATCGAATAGATTACGTTAGGTTTCTCGCTCGTGGCTAAATAGTAACAGCCTCACGGGTCAATCGAAGGCTTAGTGGATGGGTGACCATCCATTACATATCGAGACCCCTTCGTGTCTTGGAAACTATGTTAAGCTGTTGGTCCCAGCTGTCTTTCGTAGATCTTTGCAGTCGTTACGGGTACTCAGAAGCCTGAAAGTCTAACAACTAGTCTTACCAAGGAGGTATCGAGTTATCCATGCAAATGGCCGATGACATGGATCCCGGTACAGAGTCTTGCTACCGTTGAAGTATATCCAAGTTTAATTTAATGTTTTGATTCATCATTATCAGCATTTCAGCTACAAGACGTCCACTGCTCCAGCAGTGGCCTATATCCACATAAGACTTCCAACGCTACGTTTTCCGATACGCATTCACCCCTCCTGAACCTTTCGGCCCCATCGGCCATCTGTTCTGCAATGTGCTCTGCCCACTGCCACTTAAGTTTGGCAATTCTTCGGTCTATGTCGGTTACGTTGGTTCTCCTGCGGATCTCTTCATTTCTGATTCGATCACGTAGGTAAACTCCAAGTATAGCTCTCTCCGCTGTTTTGATTACCATTGCCTAATAGTTAGCATTGTTACAGACTCCCTGGTGCCAAACCTTTTATTTACCCACCGACCCCGTTACTTACATAAATGTAATACTACCACAAAGCCAACTTTGATCACAGGCTATAAAACATAGTTTATCTCCCTTACGTTACCTGGTTCACGTCGTAAATTCTAGTTACCATTATGTGTGACAACGTTATGAAACTATCGCGACGATATTTGCAGTCACGTTATAACGTTTTCATGAGTATGGGAGGGTTATTTTTCATCGCTAAAGTGTCAATAGGGATCTAAGTTTGGGCTAAATGAAATTAACTGTTAGTAGAATAAGGATGAATTTGGAAATAGCTGACATTTTAAAATAAATAATGAAGGAGCTATTCGTAATCTAAGAGAGGAAGAATATTATTTCTCTCTGAAGAACAAAACAAACGACCAGTGGTCCACTTTAGCCCTAGATCGAAAAAGTTGGAAGTCCTTTGCCCAGCTGTGGGATGTTGTAGGCTACTGATAATGCTAACTGATACTAACTGATAATGCTTGTATAAGAGCAGTCACACAATACAGGCTGATTTTTTAAAGACCAGCCAAATTTAAGGATGTGGTACAGACCATCAAACTTAACAACTTTCTCCATGGGACAAATAGCGTAATCGCGAAAATTTTATCAACTGTCCCATAGAAAACTTCAATACCTACTCGACCTAAATGTATGGGACGGCTGAATTTTTATTCGCGATTACGATGTTGGTCCCATGGAGAAAGTTGTTCAGTTTGATGGTCTGTACCACATCCTTAAATTTGGCTGGTCTTTAAAAAATCAGCCTGTATAGTGGATAGTTGCCTGATTATAAATTTTTGAAATAAATAAAAACGTCAAAGGAGGTTGTTTTGTATCATACATTTCACCAATACCTATCTCCTATAACCTCATCATAAATTGAGCCGAGTATCGTTAAATCTAGTCGCTGAAAATACGCTAGAAGTTACCAAGTAAAAAACAATTATACAAAAAATAAACACTATAACGTGAAAAATAACTTGAATTTCGGAAGTCGGTGTCAAAAAACGAAAATGCGGACCCAACGCCGACTTCCGAAATTAAAGTTAATTTGAAAAAAAAGTTTTTATTTTTCACTTTTTTTTGTTGTATGTACCTACCCCACACAAATTCATATAACTCTACTTGCTATGTAATTATCAGTGACAGGAAGTTATTAAAACATCATCAATATAAACTAAGTGGAACAAAATTCGTATTATTGAAGCTGAACTCTAAAACTACCCAAGAAAAGTAGCAAAATTTATATGGGACCACACCTAAGGCATGCATACCTTATCCATTAAAAAAAGAACTTTGCGAATTCGTCTATATACGACGGAGTTATGCCCGGACATAGGTACATAAAAAAATAAAAAATAAACATCCAACTTGAGAACCTCCTCCATTTTTGAAGTTGGTTAGAAATTATAGAAAATTACTAATAGCATATATAATGTGTTAACATTCTCATGTTGTAGTACCTATATACATCCATCCCTATATACTGTAATAATAAATTGGAGCCCTAGACATGACTCTTCAGGATTACGACGCACCTTATACACAGATGGATGGCGGCGCTTGTAAAATCTTAGGGCATGAATATACAGGCTGGGCAAATAAGAGGTATACACACTTTATTTTGAAAATGTTATTCTATGAAATATAAAAATGATTAAGTATTTTTTATTTAAATATAATATTTAGGGCCGGCAATTCGGTATGGAAAATAATCTGAGACAAATGTCCACCTGTAGCAGCATGGCAGATGTGAACCCTTTTCACTGCGTTTTTCATGTCATTTTCAAACATTTCCTGTGTTATTTCAGTGACTGTGTCTCAGATATTTTGTTTTAATTCTTGAAGGTTGATTGGCCTGTTAGCATAGACACATCCCTTTAGATAGCCCCCCAAAAAAAAGTCAGGAGCTGTTAAATAAGGGGATCTTGGGGGCCAATCAATGTCACCGTTTCTCGAAATTAATCGACCCGGAAACGTTCTTTTCAATGTCTCGATTGTGGTTGCTCAAATTGAATTACTAAACGAGTTGTATGGCTTGCCGCGAAGGTAAGTGATTTCTATCAAAAATTAGCCGCAATTTTCTTAGAGTTTCCGTAATACATGATTGGGTTGAGTAGAATGTTTTAATAATTAAAACACTATGTTCAGTCGTAAAACGCGCCACAACAAATTTGCCGTATTTATACAAAATAATTTTCATTAAACAACGGTCACAATATTTGCCGCCAAAACAAAATGGCGGCAAAAAAAGTTGTATACCTCCAAGTTGCCCACCCTGTACGAGCGAATACTAAGCCTATCTCAAGGTCATGCACGGATTTAGTTCTAGTTTAGTATGCAGTGTATACTTAGGTTTATATTGTGTGCTGTACCTGAGTAAAGATAGATTACTTCATTTTAATATGGGAGATAATTTTGAAGAGAATATTTGGAGATTAATGTGGTGGATAAGTATTATAAGGAATTACATTTGCGAGCAGCAGCAATGAAGGCCTTGTGGTTGACATTTTATTTTATCACATAGGATGACAATTTGTAAGTTATGTCAAAATATTTATATACAATCTAATCGACAAATTAAGCCCTATTCAATTTAAGTTTAATCACAATAATAATTTTACAATAGTGAAAAAAATATTGTGCAAATTTGGTTCTTTTTTATCGTCATTCAGCCGCAGGAACCCTTTGGATACGAGAAGCACAGAACCGGTCGCAGTGAAGGTGCTTGGGGGAGGCCTTTGTCCAGCAGTGGACGTCTTTCAGCTGAAATGATGATTGATCGTCATTTTACTCTGTCAAATAAAATAATCAGAAACATTTTTCGTAAAATATTAGCCATAATATTACATATCAAACATTTTAAAAATACGACGACGTTTCAGAGCGACATCGTCACTTCAGTACAAATGGGGCCAAACTTGCGAACAAGAGAAAAGCCCGGAGAACTCGGGAACACCGACACTCGCGTGTGCACCCTACTTTATAACCTTGAGCGATGTATAGCGTATTTAGAATAGGGTACGCACGCACTGAGCGTGTTGGAAGATAAAGTTAGGAATCCGTTTCAGATGGGTATATAGCACTCCCAATATTGCGTTGTCTCATAATTGTTGTGACTTCACCCATTCATTGAGTATTGTTGTTGTGTATCGGGTCTTTGAGCTCCCCAAGATAATGCTGAGCTCACGGTGGCTGATGCATGCCTGCCGTCGCTTGGGACTGGTTTACTCAAACTGTTTCTGGTACTTTCTTGGCTAGGCCAGTCCGGATGCTAACCTTAATTTTGTTACACGATATTTTTGATATTTAATGTCTAGACTTTAAAGAGCCTTTAACCCTTAAGTTTGTTTTACCATTTCCTCTCCTGGGTAATCAGTTTTTTTTAATATGACGTGTGAAAGTGATTCCTATATCCCATTTACAGAAAAAACTATTTCATTTCATATTTATATTTCACAAGAGTAAATATTCTTCATAAGCCTTACCAAGGGGTATCGTATTACACAGTAACTGGGTTGTGGAGGTTAGATAGGCAGTCGCCCCATGTAAAAAAAAGAAAGAAAAATAAAGAAATACATTTATTTAAAGAAATACTAATAGCTGCATCCGGTTAGACTGGAAACCAACCCCAACAGAGTTGGGAAATGGCAAGGCAGATGACAAGAGTAAGCATTCTCACTGGTTCTACGAATGGGGCACTTAATATCTTGTCCAGCGTGTCCTGTTGTCTACACGCTACAGGAACTCATGGACTACTGAAGGTGCCAAGCTCGTAGCCAAATTCTTTGCTGACTGTATATATATATTTCCATCGACACGCTAAGAAGACAAAGAGTAGATATATCCCAAAAAATTTCTTCTCTATATTTTTGCAAGAATTGTAGCTTGATACGATTATAAGCATTAATTGTGAAATCAAAATGTCTGAAAGTAAATCTATTCCAAGAGAGGTGATGTGTTACGTTTTTCAGATTAGGACGCGTACGTACTGACTGACTCTAGATAAACTTTAGGGTATTTCGGTTTGACATGGGTGTAGCGCTGTATTGTAACTTGTTAAAATTGGGTCTTAGTAGTGTTGGATTTTTCTTTGTTGTATCTGCGAATCCTTTTGTTACTATTGCGGTCAGCTTTCATGATCCCGTTGCTGGGCAAGTCTTCATGACTTTTCTCTTCTCTTCAATCATTTGATTGCTTATTGGTTTGTCCAGCTCGTCCCGCCATTATCTTCTATTATAGCTGATTTACATTGATTTTCATTAGTTAAATAGCTACAGCGAGTTTTGTTCTAGAGCAAGTTATGTGTCCAAAATGACGTATAGACACATAACAGAAGGCCAATTCTCGTAATTTAAAACGTTAAAAATGTAGTCGCAGACTGAGATCAGACTGTGATCGTTCTTAAAATTACGACAATTGCCCTGCTGGACTGACGTCCAAACGTTACAGTTGTTCATTGTGAAGTATCACGTATAAACGTCAAGGGACTTACTAAGCAAATAGATATCAGCCTTTACCCTTTGCTTTTTTCTTTGCCAAGACCCCTCCGTGTCTCAGAAACCACGTTAATTCGTTGGTCCCGGCTATCATTCGTGGATCTTTGACAGTCGTTACGGGTCGTCAGTAGCCCGAAAGTATAACAACCAGTCATACCAAGGGGTATCGTTACCCAATAACTGGGTTATGAAGGTCAGGTAGGCAGTCGCTTCATGTAAAATACTGGTATTCAGCTGCATCCGGTTAGACTGGAAGCTGAACCCAACATAGTTGGGAAAAGGCTAGGCAGATGATGATGAGCCTTTGCCTTTTCTTTTGCTTTGCCTTTTTTTTAGTCTTTGTCTACAACTGAAACCCGCGGTGTAATTGCGTAACACGTATACAATGGCAATTAATCGCAGTTCCTTTCATTTTGACAGCTCAGTCATGTTCATTGCGTTAATAAAATCGAGTGTCGAATAATGTTTCAAACATATGAAGCAATGGATTAGCAATTTCCTTCAAAACCTTCGGACTGTGATTGAAAGCGTGCGACGCAATTAAAGCCCCAGTTTCTCAAAGGCATCAATACAAATATTAACTGTCGGATTGTTAAAATCATGTCAGCTGCTGAATGAAACAAATAATCAAAATGAAGCATGTTGGAAGTTAACGTGGAATGGTACAGCGTATTTAGATTAGGACACGCATGAGATGAAGTTTAGGGTCAGACTGTTTGAGATGGGTGTAGCACTTTCAAAATGGCGTAACCTGATAAAATAGGGTGTAATAATTGAAGTGCCTTCATTGGATATTGGATTTCGCTGTGTCGGGTCGTATTAGGTACGAATGATAATTGTTGCGGCGTAGCGCCTGACAGTTCCTAAATAGCACATTCACACGTCGATATACGCACTATGATGGTTTTGCTAGGCGTTAGTTAATTAGTCGTCAAAAGATTTGACATGTCATACCAGTCTACCAACCACCTTCTTACTGTGCGCACGATATTTTTATTAAACCTTTTTTTAATTGTAATTGGATTTTAATTAGCCCCAGTGTATATTCAAAATATACAATAATATTTTAATCCTAATACATATGTTTGTTAGAAATACAATATTCCAGATCTTTAGCATATTCTTAGAATGAAGTCAAGTAGCAACATATACGTTTGAAGCCTGCGTGCTGGAGTACAAAATAAATACAATTAAAACTAATGTAATTTAAATATCGTTCTGAAAACCATTATTTATTTTAACCGTTTGAAGTTGATAGACTAAATAGTTTGAAATAAACCACATTGGGTAAACAAAGAGAAATAAAGAAAGAAATATGTTTACTTGCATTTTTTCTTTGTGCTACGCCATTATACTCATTTTTTTTGTATCATGTAGGTAGGTTTGTACAAACACTTTTACATGTCACTAATATTTTTAAAACTTGATGAGGTTGGTGTTTCCTATCTGACTTCTATGAGAAGGAAAACCGAAACAAACTCAGAGGTCATCGTATCTTTTAAAGTCCAGACATAACCTTGGTCAGGTCAAGCGAGGATCATTACAGTAGTGTGTGTAGTGTTGTGTCCGAAATAGTCTTTGACAATGAAAGGTGGTTGTGTCTGTGTGTGTAATGTAGTGGTATGGTATGAAATGGTCTTTTGAGGAAAGTCAGCGCACGCATTTGCCAGTAAAGTAGAATTTAAGCAGATAATTGGAGGCGTTTAAAGTATTTACTTATCATACAAAGCATAATGATTTTGTTGAACATAACTTGCTGTTGCAGCAGCATTTTCATTGAGCAAATTATAATCATCATCCTCAACCTGCAGCAGTGCACTGCTGGACCTAGGCCTGTCCATTCAGAATCTGCCTAGCCTTTTCCCAATATATGTTGTCGTCAGCTTCCAGTCTAACCGGATGCAACTGAACACCAGTATTTTACATGGAGCGACTCCCTATCTGACTTCCACAGCCCAGTGACTGGGTAATACGATACCCCTTGGTAAGACTGGTTGTTAGACTTTCGGGCTTCTGACTACCAGTAACGACTGTCAATAATACTCCTCGGTTCAGAAATTAAACTCAATCATTAGACCCCACTACCAAATCAAATTATAGATCATTTTGAGGTACCACTATTCCAGGGGCGATACGTAACCTATTTAGATAGATAAGGGTGAAGACCAAATGAGCAGCTGTGTAGAGATAAACTTAAGGGACAGGATGTTTGAGTTGGGGAATACACCCGACTGTATGACGTAACCAGAAGTTTGGAATGGTCTGTAGTGGTGAGCGCCAAAATGAAGGGACCAAATCTCCAATTTCTGTCATACATATATAAAAAAATAATACCATTAATCTACTATTTCCTACCTTTGCTATAATTTTAGCTACCTCATCATATACATAATATTTTAACAAAATGCCTGGTCCCTCCATCATGATATCAAGATGGAGGGACCAAACTGATAGACTACTCCCTGAAATGTTCTACCTACTTAGTGTTATAATTGTTGTTATCAATCATCAGTTTTAAATTTGAAGTACCGATTATTTTGACTTTGAAGAGTAGAATGACATTCATTGTTTGCCAGGACGTTAGTTTTATGTTTGACATTTGCCAAAATGGGACGCTATACACTCGACCAAAATTGGGAAATATTAAAAACTTACTTCCAAAGTAGTGAGTCTTTAACGCAAACTGTAGGAAATGTACGTGGCAAATTTTTGAGAAATGATCTACCTCAGTTCAGTTTGTGCGTCAATTTGTGAAGCGAGTTCGTGAAAATGGATCGTTATTGGACAAAACAACCCGTTCTCGTCCAGTGCGTTCAACCGAAAACATTGCTTCTGTGGCTCAGAATGTGCAAGAACATCCATCAACATCAACTCGTCATCGTTCTCAGGAACTGAACATTTCTCGCACTTCTCTGAGAAGAATTTTGCATAAAGACCTCGGTATGAAGGCTTACAAAGTTCAATTGGTCCAAGAACTGAAGCCTCATGACCATCCGATGCGTTTTCGCTTCACCCAATGCTTCGCTCAACGAATTTCCAAAAATTGAAGCGAATGACATGGACGACATTTGGTTTCAACAAGATGGGGCCACATGTCACACAAACTCACACAACTGATACCTATAATATCTAAATCATTATCAAATGGTGCGAGTGCTTAAGAGTAGTGACTAAATTATTAGTTGGTTTGTGATCTTCCTGTGCGAATCGTAATTAATACTTTTTATTTCTTTCTTTCTATCGTGACATGAGATCTTGTCCTATTCTTCATGCCTACATGAAAGAAGATTATCAAGTTGTACAGAATTATAAACACAATCAATATAAACCCTCTTTGACAGTCGTTACGGGTCGTCAGAAGCCCGAAAGTCTGACAACCAGTCTTAATACCAAGGGGTCTTATCGTATTACCCAGTAACCGGGTTGTGGAGGTCAGGTAGGCAGTCGCTCCATGTAAAATACTGATATTCAGCAGCATCCGGTTAGACTGGAAGCTGACCTCAACATAGTTGGGAAAAGGCTAGGTAGATGATGATGAATAAATATAAATCCTCTGAACAAAAAATAAAATCTTATTTGATCTTGAAAAGCATTAATAAAAGAAATAGCGCTACAGCAGCACGATCTGTGATAAATATATTTCCCTTTAGATGTTTCCGTGGAATTAATGATTCGCGACCGGGGAAATCAACGCGGATAATATTATAGTGACACTGTTCCTTCGAGGATCGGCAGAATTGAAGGCAGGTACAATGGTACTTTTCGGTTTTCTGTTCTTTGTGATGGTAGTTTTCGTATTGAGAATAATGGGCAAGAAACTCCACCGTTACTCTTTTAAAATGTTTTACAAGGTTTTGTGTACATTCATTATATAATTATATGGGAAGGCGATGCTCCTAGAATAAAATTACTCTACCACAAAAGGTAAAAGGAAATAAAAACAGAGCAATGACAGGTATATCAATTATGTGATAGATACATGGTGCTCACATGTTTACAAATATTGTAAAAGTTGATGATTTTCATAAAAAGTGTTAAGTTACAGTAGTCACAGAATGTAAAAATCAATGTCATAAAAATTTAAAAAATATGTCTAAGTACTTTCATGTCGGCACGAGATAGAGAACACAGTATAAATCTTCAACATACTCATATACTTGCGGCATAACATACCATGACATCACGTCTAAAATCCCCAAAAGGTGAGACAGAAGTGTTCCTATAGTAGGTACCTAGACCCACATGCCGCAAGTTATTAATAGGGAGCGAGCATCTTCCCATGAACCGGGCACGAATCCAAACTCTGCGCTACTGAAAAAATCCTATTGGAATTAAACGCAACAACACTATGCCCGACCTGGGTGATTGCAAAAGAAAAATAATGAAGGTGTAATATGCTAAATGTTCTTTAATGTTCCATCAAAATGTAACACGTTTTACGCATGCATGCAAAATTTCAGCTCAATCGGTAACCGGAAGTGGATCAAAGGAGGTCAGCAAAAGCCCATATAACTTTGCCCAAACATGTACCTCGAAGTACACGTGCACCAAATCGTAGAGGAAAAATAGAGGAATTTGAAAATAATTGTGTTTTTATCTATAAATCATTTAAAACTGCATAATAAATTATTTAAAGTTTTAATAACCTGTAACAGAATTAAATCATGTGGCAACTTTGCATGTACGGGTTGACATTAGGAGTATATGTATTCTGTGGACGTTATTTCGTGGGTAAATGTCATTCCGTTCGTTCCTGGCTTGATCTATGTTAAACTGGTATATGACGGAGATCAGAGCCCCATCAAGTGGGACCCTTGGATGTCGACGCTAAGGAACTCATTTATTTATCGAGATTGTTAATCGCTCTGATAGACTTCTAACGCTGCTTCTAATATTAAGTAGGTACTGTTCATCAACATTCACACCTTGTATTCAGCTACTTTTGGGTATAAGCATCCTTTCTTAAGTTATGTAGATACATAACTTTGCCTAACGAAAATTGATTATACAATGAGAGTTATTATTGAATTCAGATTGAATTATACTATAAAAATTTACAAATGAAACAAAAACAACAGCAGCTGAAGCCGACAGCAGACAACTGTCAACTTGACAGTTTTTTTTTTAATAGGTAAGGTAATGTACCAAGGTAGTATAATTGTGCACAAAATGGCGAGCTTTTTATTACGTAAAAAGTTATTTTATTCTCATCCCCGGGTAACCATAAGAAAAATATATAAATGCAATATTATTCAGTGTAATCTAGTGTATTTTATGCCACTAAGTGTACCTCGGTTCTTCGTTTGGGCAGATTTTGGTGACATCATTTAACTTGCAAGATTTGATTACGGACAAACATCGGGACAGGTGAAACTAAATAAAAGCTTGTAAAAACAAACCAATTTTTAACAACAAAATAGGAAATAGAGATGTCATATTTTTTATAATTCACTTCATGTGTGTTGTGTATGTATTTATGTATGTAAGTTGTGTGTGTATTTATTATTTTGAGTATGTTATAAATTTATAATTATTATCATTCTAGTGATATTTATTTTAGAAGTATATACAAATATATGCATATATGTATGTATGTTTACATACATACATGCATATATTTGTATGTATGTTAGTATATTCTCATAATGTTTGTTTAGTTTTAGTGAATTGTTTTTGATTTCATGTACTATTTTTTGTCTCCTTTACTCTTTCACACGCTGTCTACATCTCTGTATCTATTCTCCTATTGCAGGTATGCTGGAAGAGATTTCTTATGAAATAAACATCACCTCTGTACCTATTTTTTCTGTTCTGATTTTTCTTGTCTGTTTATACTATATGTGTGTACATCAATAGTTAAATAAAATAAATGGTTAAATAATTTAACGCTAAAAGGTCCTCCACCTAATCTGAATTCGCGATTTATTTGCCAAAAATGTAAACAAATATACGTTTATAGAAAAATAACTTTAATTCCTACACAAAAAAGTTCAGTTAACGCTACAACTTCAAACATTTTTATAACTTTTTCAATAGTGCTAGTCACTCTAAAATCAACTTAATGATCATTAAAATAAAGTTGATATTTCTATAACTTGAAATTACAACAATTTGAAACGTTCGTTTGAATAGACTTTACGTAGAAAATATGAAAAAATAACTTTTTAAAATATACTCGTATGTATATTTTAAAAAGTTATTTTTTCATATTTTCTCTTGTAAAAAATACTGGCCTGTGTTAAACAAACATCGGTTATTTGAGTTTGAACAATGGTTTACTACAAAGGCTAGATTTGAACTACACCGGTTTGATTTGTAGCGTACATTTTTATTGTTGAAGTATTTGAATTCAAACACAAGGCTTGTTTATTTTTTTGTTTTTGCCCCAGTTTATTTTTCTGTTTAATCCAGTTTTACTTTCCTTGATTTATTTATTTTATTTTATTGTTAATAAGCAAGCATTTTTGCACAATAGTTTTAACGTTGATTAGATTTTAATATTAAATGAAAGGATACAATTAATTTATAAATATTGCTTTTAGATAGTTTTTTTTTCTTCATTATTTAACGTAGTCATCGTATCAAATTCGTAAATCTACATTTACTACTAATTCTGCAGTACAGTTAATTTTGGGCGGATTTTTAAGATTTAATAATTCACGTCCACTTGGCGCACGCGTATGTATATCAAAAATAGCGCTAACTATCGTCAAACCAAAAATAACGGTGTTCCATAAAATTATGGCCTTGACTTACGTAAAATAATAACTATTACATTATCCGTATTATTTGACGTACGTATGTTACGTTAACCAACCGTTTGAAACAACCGGCCCTTACTCTTGTCGGATTCACTAAAGACAGTAATCTAAATTCAAAATTACAGTTATCTAAATTCAAAATTGCAACAACCAACCGCCATATTGAAAAAAAGAAAAAAATGAAAGTCTTCGAACTAGGTCAGGTGGGTATCATTGGATAGGTCTTTGAAAATCGGTTAGGTTTTACTAATCATTTTTCATTTTGAATGATATTTATAATTGATAACGATTTAAAGTTTGTTAACCACTAAACTCACTTTAATTTTCAAAACTTATAATGACGCTGTGATAAAGTTTTATAAAATCGCATGGAACACTTAAATACTTACGTGAAAAAAAAAAAATAACATACACTGATTAATCACTATTTTTACAAGCTAACAGTAAAATATATATACAATGATATAATACGAAAATATATAGAAAAACGCAGGAGCTCATTGGGCATCAAAAAATTCGTCCGCATCACTATAAAAAATAATATACGTGAAAAATAATAATTATAATTCTTAAAATCGAATGACAAACCCAGCAGGGAGCTTGACTCCCACCGAAGGAATTAGGAGATTAGATTAAACAATCCCAGAATTTTTCTGCTTTGAAAGATAATAACCGATCCTCGGTTACCTAAAGCCCTTGTGAAGAGAGGCTTGTGTCCCAGCAGTGGGATCGTTGTAGGCTGATTTATGCTATGTGTGCAAATAATAATAACTATAAAGTGTAAAATAAAAAAAGTTAATTTAAAAAATCTCATGCGCTCGGAGGCAAAAGGACTTTATTGTTAAAGGGTGTTGCGAAATATACTATATTATGGAAGCTGGTACTTGCTCCAATAGTAATAAATGATAGATCGTTAGAAAGGTATAACACATTATATAAAATGGCCAAAATGGGCATCATCCTTTAAAAAGATGCCTTCGACTGCATGACATTGTAAGACTTATGGTGTACGTACTTACGGGGTGTTGTGGATTGGAGACAGAAATAGGCCATCTTGTTTTCATCTTTTTAAAAGTTCACTTTTTACGCGGTCAGGATTTTTGATTTTTCTAATTAACATTTTTATTACCTATAAAATTTCCTTTATAACTTCTTACCAAGAATCTTTACCTAATTTCCAACCTTGGCCAAAATAACAAATTATCTAATGCAAATGTTTAACCTGCTACATATTATTTATCTATTCAAATCATGCTTGATGACGTCATTCGGGTGTTTTTACTCGGCCCTTCAGTGAGCTTTCGGATAAGTTTGATTGAGATGAATTTAAGATACTACAAGTTGCATGAGAAGAATTAATAATGTTGCTGATAATATTTTACGTGGAAGCAGTCTCAAACAGATCTATAGGTATCTGACATCGACAAGAGTTAATTTAATTGTCTACAATATTTGTTCCATAATATTGTATCAATGTGTAAATATTACTAAACCGCGCACAGCAGCTTGACCGTGGGCGACTTCCGCGACACGCGATCGTAGCCGAAAGTATGCTGCGACGCGCGATCGGCTCCGTTCGCCTGTCGTCGTATCCGATTGAATCCTTTCGGCATTAGAACACGTCAACATGGCAGAAATGAAACCATTTGACTAGGCGCAGAAACGGATACGTTCGCAAGCGATGGTACGTACGGAGCCGATCAAAAACTACTGAACGGATTTGGATGAAATTTGGTACACAGATAGTTTATAACCAGAATTAATATATAAGATACTTTTATCTCGATATTACTTCAGAATCAACACTTATGCGGGTGAAACCGCGGGCCCCTCCTAGTCCTACTAATATTATAAACGTGAAAGATTATATGTATGGATGGATGGATGGATGTTTGTTACTCTTTCACTCAAAAACTAGTGAACGGATTTGGATAAAATTTGGTACACAGATGGTTTATAACCAGAACTAACATATAGGTTACTTTTTATCCCGATATTCCCATGGGATCGAAACTTATGCGGTTGGAACCACGGGGCGCAGCTAAAATTACAATAAAATTATGTAAATTCATGTCAATATTATACCTACATTTTTTTGAGGCTTACTGTACTTATTGTCAGCAGGAAAAAAATATTTCATAAAAAGGAGTAGACGATAATATTTTCAGGAAAACATTCATCTTGAAAAACAGGAAATGAGTACCTACTTTCAGACGAACCCGCTGATTGATTACTTTCGACGCTCCCGAATGATCAATCAGCCAGAAATCACCTTGATTTATTACCGAAACTGTGTATCGCTGTGTTTACAGTGCGCGGTAGCACCTGTGCCATCGCCGACGATGCTACTGGATATCAACAATTTTCTCGCTGAGGAAACGTATATAACATTGTAGGTCCCGTGTAGGTAGGTAACAGGTAACACGGGCTGGTGCCCGCAACTCTATGTCAATGTAAGTATTTTGCGTACGGGTGGGAAATCGATTATTCGATCCACCCCAGCTCAAAGAAGTCGCCTTTCATTGACTCTTTCGTCAAGACCAAACCATCTAAGCATACTCTTTTCAGTTTTTGTCAGTACATCTTCTTTTAAACCGCATTGTTGCCTTGCGTTGTGTTCTTATAGGTACGTCCACTTGAAACTAACCCAACGTTCCCTAACTCTAATTTATTCGCCTTACACAAACCAAACCGTTTTCACTTTCCAATCAATTCCCAACTCAGCACATTTTGACCGTCCGTTACAGCCAGCTCCTTGTGGCACGTACAGTCAGCCTGAAAAAGTTGTTGAAGTGGTTAATAATTCACTTAATTACCTATAAACTTTGTTCCATAACATTATATCAATGTGTAGCCACAAAACATAGAACCAATTGGGTACTACATTTAATTGTTTATTCAGAATTAAAATAGCATGTAATATAATTAATTTAAAAAAAAAATTATATCTTAACAGACTTGACTTTATAGAATTATAACAATTAAAATCATCAATACAACCCTCAAGTTCATAATATAAACATATTGATTCATATTTCATGAAATAGTCATTTAATGGGATTATAATATATGAACTTAGAGGGTTGTATTGATAACTGTATTGATTATAATTCCGTAAAGTCATATTTGTTATACTCGTGACTCTTATTTTAATCACTCATTCAACATGACACTGACCTGCAAATTACAAAAAAGCACGCACGTCAGAAAAGCACAAAGACCAAAAGTCGTACGAAAAAGTCTCATGCGTCAAGGTCAAAACATTATAGTAATAATTTCCATAATTTTTTATGACATTACGCGTCGGGGATTTGATTTTTAAACAGGGAATTTAATTTAAAGTAAAAAAGTGTTGATATTTTTTCATTCCCTTTACATGACGTTCCGTTTCAAATGATATGATTAATATAACCTTGAATTTTGAAAGTGTCATGATAACGTCTTTCAAAAAACATGTAAAAAAAATATACTTTGCCGATTCTACATTAATTAAAAATAACTAGAATAAAATAGAATAGAATTTTTATTTAAACGATTATAATTGTTTTAGAACAATAATGGCCGTTCGTGTATGACAAGTCAAACAATATAGAGTAGGTACCTAGTTTTCAGGTAAACTTGTTTTTTTTTTTAAATCTCTGAAACCCGGGTTTTGTTTACAAAAAGAACTTTTGTAGGAATTAATATGCTAAGAGTAGTCTATAAAAAACAAAGTTTGACTTTGATGCAGCATGGTACGGGATTCCATACATCCATGTGCATTGTCCTTTGAACTCTGCGGGCTACCCAGGCGCTCCTTAACTAAAACTATTCACAAACTAAAATATGGTGTAGAAAAATTCATCCGCATCGCTGTTGACTGGTAAAGTACCCAAGAAATCGGCGGAATATATTTGGGTACTTAATTTTATAGCTACCCGTGGATACGGTATTATGAAATACTAATCATTAACAATCAAATTAATTCTTGTCAATGTCTTTTGGGGGCTGACTGTACCCAAATGAATACAAAACACTATGCCGTGATGACGTCAGTGATTGATGACATCACGATTGAAATCTTGAACGTTGAAATTGTAATAGAGAGAGCTTTGGGAGGAATGGGGTAAGATTGTGGGGACGAATGTTATGTAACTATGATTTCTGGTGATTGTTTAGCAAATGTTGAGCCTGTTCTATACTATTCAATGCAATATTCGTTTCGTTTAATTCATATTGATAGGATAGAATCTGAAGACCAATTCCTGTAATTAAAACGGTTCAAAATCTAGACGCAGTCTCATCTCAGCGACAATCAACGTCAAAAACTTGTCAAAAATGTGGGGAAATTAGAGATATTTTTTACAGATTGAGATTAAGATCCGATTGTGAACGTTCTTAAAATTACGAGAATTTTCCAAGCCCAGGTAGGCCTACACTGTCCTCCTATACCTATTAAAACTGTAATTTGAAAACATTGTAAAAGTCAATTATTTTTAATAGAGTAACCGTGGAGTTTCATGCCGGCTCTTCTCCATAGGCAACGAACAATTGAAACCGTACACCTAGCTTCTGACGTTTCAGAAGTGCCCATGTAGGTTTATATGAAATAAAATTTAATATTTTGATTTTGAAAGGCCATGAAGGTCGTGTGTTGTTTTTTCTTGATGGATAATGCGTTAGTCAAACCACGGTTCTTAAAAAGATAGCGTGCAAAGTCAAGTGACCCATGATGATGGCCTATATGGTCATCGCCTAGCAACAAAGCCTACAAGATAATAAAAGAAAAGAATAAAATAAAATGAAACAAGTGACAGTCAAATAATGAGCAGTGAGCAGTTCCTTTCTTTCATTTTATTATCTTGTAGACATCACAGACAGAAAACGTATTTCTAACTCTACTATACTAATCTTGTTTTTTTATCTCCGTTTATTACTAACTAGCTTCTGCCCGTGACTCCGTGCACGTGAAATTTTTGGTTCCCCCGATGCATCCTGTCGCATCGCATCGCCTGTCCGCGCTATTACTTCGTTTTACATACTTACCGTTCTTTCAGACTTTTTCGTTATGCTCGGATCCTAAGGGTCCTAGCGTAATGTTAAAAACAGGCAAGCATTCCTTTTCCCAACTATGTTGGGGTCGGCTTCCAGTCTAACTGGAATCAGCTGAATACCAGTGTTTTACATTGAGCGACTGCCTATCTGACCTCCACAGCCCAGTTACTGGGTAATACGATACCCCTTGGTAAGACTGGTTGTCAGACTTTTGGGCTTCTGACGACCCGTAATGACTGTCAAAGCCACGACTATCGTAGCTTAACCTGATCGATCGATCCGTGCGGCTGTTATTACTTAGCAATAAGCCCCTCCATATCCATGATTCATATAGTATACCTACATAATATATATATTATGTATTATACATATACTATGACCTCCAACTGTCTATCAAATATTCACTGGTAACAGTTTATTATATATATAAAGGTCAAGGTCAGTATATTATAAAGGTCAATTATAATTAAAAGACGATTGACTGACACACGCAAAAGGGAATATAATATTAAATAGGATAAATTCACTTCATTCACGATACATTTTCCTTAACCACACCTATTCGGAATATTAAGAATGTCAGTAATGAAATCACAACACGAAAGCTTATTCAAAAGAATTTCCTCCCACATCAAAAACCTTTATGAGAAAAAACCATTTTCTAAGCTTTGGCCAAGCTGTTAAAGGAAAAACCCCTTACTTTGGGTTCCACTAGGTAAAAACTGACAAGGTCCGACTTACGGATTTCCGTAACTTTTGCGTCGAGCCTAAGCGATTTTTGCGGAGAAATCCGAGAAAATAAATAATACGGAATTGCTAGCTCGTTAAAAAGTACTTGGGTTAGCTTTATTTTTTTTCTCTTTTTTTTACTTACGGACTGGGCAGGTCTCCAAGGCACGTCAGAAACACGTATGAACGTTTTCTGGGGTAAGTGAGACATGAGTGCTGATTTTCTATTTTTTATTTAGGTTAGGTAGGCTTAATGTAACCTACATAATTTAATTCTGCTAAAACCAAAAAAAATAATAAAAATCTTACTAACCATTCTTAATTACCCTGCGATACTGAAACATGATAGTTATGCTAAAATAAAGCTAAATTATAATTGACTCATTTTTTTCACGTCATCTCCCGCGCACAGTTCGAAATTAAAAAACGTACAGACGCAGCACATCAAACTACTACAATCTGTCAAAGTTCTTTAATAGATTTTCAACTTTATCACTAAAGCATTAAGGTTCAATGTTGATTGGGAAAATTTGACAGTTTCGAGTAGCTTAACCTGCTGCCGTCTGTACATTATAACCTTCTCTATGAATAATAAGTATAAGCCAACTTTCATGGTGATCGGTCAAATAGTGTTGGAGTTTATCAACATTAATTTTATATTTTCATCCATAAACATTATATTAGTGTAAAACATTCCTGGCAAAATTATTGACATGGGCTAAGTAGACAAAAAAGTTTCATATTCATAAGAAAGGGGCTTTACATTAATCATATCGAGATATTCCAGCCTCCTTTTTGGACCCTTAATCTGTCAATTTAGCAATATCGAAATGTTAATATGTCTGGGACTTTATACGGGATCGGGGCTCACGGAAACTTCAAATCCATACCCCACACTACTACTATACTTTATATACACCGTTCAATTTTGATCGTTTTAATCCTTAAAATGAGTCATTGTACTCATCATTATGAACAACTTTTAGTACGGGACCAACTCAGAAATCGTGAAAATAAATCAGTTGATCCATAGATTTATGTTCGCATAACTCGACATAATGTATGGATCAACTGATTTTTTTCCGTCTGCAGAATTTCATTCTAATCTGTTCTACGAAAGCGTAACAAACAAAAATACAAAAACAAATCTATCAAATCTCTTTATGATATTATATAGTTTAGATATAATTAATATTATAAATACGAAAGTAACTCTGACTGTCTGTTACTTTTTTACGTCTTAACTGCTGAACGGATTTGAATGAAATATGACTCACCAATAGGGTTAGAAAAATAGGGTAATTTTTATCCCGGTACTTTCCCGCGGGATAATTTCCGAACTCCACGCAAGCAAAGCCACAGAAAAAACTAGGGTACAGTAGTATACTTTGAAATATTACGACCACATAGCAACCACCATGAATACATAACTTAGATACTAAAACCTTTACCACTTGAATAACTAACTTAAAGGGTTTTTACCCTAACATAGCCACGATTTAGATCCACCAACCCACGGCTAACGCAACCCTACCCAACCCACCGACCTATAAAATTCGTGTCGTATCTGCCATCGCGACAGCATTGTCCGTACCCGTCAACTTTTTTGGGTTCCGCGAGTCGGATAAAAGGAATGACCTTGTCGAGTGTCAGTTGGTGATCTACGAGGTGAAATGATGTCAATACTTTGAAACAATTGAGCACTTGGAATGGATGCTATTAACTGTATATTTTATTCGAATGATTTCGCTGACAGTTATAATTTTGAAAATAAAACTCAATGCATTTATTTCAAATAAACCAATTACAGGCCCTTTTGAATTGTCAAGGGGTTGGTCAGTCAGAAAGATGAATTTAGTTGCCCATTCCAAAGCGTACTAGGTACCTATGGAGAAGAACGGGCAAGAACTCCACGGACACTCTTTTTAGCTATGTTTCTTTTAAGGCATGTATATCTTCGTTTATGCTATGTTAATTTCGCCTCAATATTTTTTATAATAATATTCACTTATACAGAGCATAAGTCGATAAATGCAGCTGCTCATTCTTGCTAAAGCAAAGGCTAAAGCAAATCCTGCTACTACTGCTACTGCTGGGCAAAACCTGTGAAGAATAGTACATAAAATCAAATTCATATTGAAGCTATACATATACTTATTATTTTGCACCAATGATGACAACTCTATTGACGCGTAACCTGTAACTTTCAATTAAGCCCATGATTCTCCCCATGACCCCCATGACCCAGAGAGTAGAAATTTTTCATCATCAAAAAATAACTGCTGTTTCGTTGAAAAGGGCAATACCTACGCGGTCAAAATGTATGGAACAGCAATTAATTTTTTTTACTAACCGGTTCAGAATCATGTACTGAATCCATGGAAACAGGTTGCGCCTAGATGTATGCCAGCCTGTATAAATAAATAAATATATAATATTTTCTAGATACTCTTAGTAAGTTAAGATGTGAAGGTACCCAGAAATTCAACTGCCCCTTCTCACTAAACGAGACGCCACCAAAAGCCGCAAGGGAGAAATATTACATCAAAAAAATCATACACCCACTAAACTTTTACTCGCCCATTGTGCGAAGTCATCTCAAAGAGGCGTGAAAATAAGTAACTTAATCCATATCAACGTCAGCAAAATTAGGCACGGAACCCATTTTGCGAAAGTTTGAGTCGGAGTCGACCTTTTTAAGGTCATTTCAGACGTAACAGCGCGTGAACGTGTCTGTTATACTAGATACGGGTTTGTTATAAGTATGGTGTTGTAATTTTGTTTTTTCATGTCGGTTAAGCCGCGGAATATTTTGCTTGTAATCGGGGAGGTAAGCGTTATGTAATGTACAAATAATTTTTTTGTGTGTTTATATTTTGGCTTATACGAGCCAAATTTTTTACTGATTGATACTGTGGCGGCATCGACTTCGCCACATGCAAACTACGCATCACACTGACGTCACGCAAAATCCTGCATCGCGCAAGCGAAGTTTACTGCGTAGTTAGCATATAATTATTCAACATCCCGACATCAATCGTCGAGCCCACTAGACACAACTCCCGTCTGTTTGGAGGATCCTCCCTTTTCTATGGAAGATGAGTGAACTTTACACCCCGTTCCTCAGTATTTCAAAAGCGAGCGTAACAGTAATACGGTGTACACGATTGTTGCGTTCTGCCAAATATCTCCTTTTGGCGTATGCTATGCGCGCACATTTTGAGATGGTAAAGTAACAGAGTTCGAAAAAAAAAATTACCGTTCGGACACGGCGGGAACCGCGTGATACAGTCTGAACAAATATGAAAATGCTCATGTAAATAAGATCCGCTTGGCGACCGCCGTATTTTAACAAGAACGGTAGCCAGTAACTGAATTTCGGAACGTACTTTTTTTCACAATTTGAAGAATATTGAAAGAAGTTCCTAATCCATTGCTTCTTATCATTGTTATATTCTTCTGTTCGACAACGTAAATAACGCAATGAATGTTGCCAAATGGTCATAATGAAAGGCCACACAGAAAAAACCAAAATCGCGATAACAAAAAACAACCACCCTTTCCCAGTGTTGGCATTATAATTATAATTTTTTGCCCTCCAGTTTCCATCGTGTCGCCATCCACTTAGCTATATTATTTGTCTGTAGCTCTCAAAGCGAGGCGAGCGCGGACAAAAAGGTATTTTGCTCTGCTGCTGCAACTCCTTTATTTTGTGTTGCAATTACAGATCCGCGTTATGAATGCAATTTATTGTTGCAACAAGGATATTGCCAGCTCTGTGTTTCGATGTTACCGTTGATGAGGATATGAGTAACTGTTTTTTTTCTGTGTTTATAAGAAAAGAGTGTGAAATTAAGGGGAAGAAAAACTTTCAGCTGCTGCCTGCATTTTTCTGTTATAAAGTGGTGAATCGTAGGAATATTTGGGGGCTATCCTAATATTGTTTTACGTTTATAATTTTTTATTATTTTAAGGAGGATGTGTCTGCGAAATTAGCAACCCTAATAATTATGACTTTATAGAAATGTAATTAGGTATTAGAATCAGCAATAAAACTCCTTAATATACCCTGTCCATTAGGTAAATCGATTTTTGACAGATGGAACTAGTGATTGCAGCAACACACAATACATTGATTGATACACGTACGGTATTATAATGTCTGTAAGAAGCTATAAATAAGATAATTCAATAAGATAAGGCAGTTTATATATTTATTTTATTACGCATTTTAAAGTTAACTTTTACGTAATCTGGAATAGTTCGTTCAAAGACAGCTGTCAAAAAATGGGTAACCTAATTGACAGGGTATAAGTTAGTTATTCTAACACAAGGAGTTGTACATATTTCTGATTCTTATGATTATAATTTTGAAAAGTCATATTTGTTTCATGAGATAGGGTAATAGTATCTGGTATGAAGGAAGAAAGTGACAGCTATCTGAACAGAACCTAGCAATGCTTAAATATGTAAGCTGTCACGCCCTTTATGCCTGGAGGCTTTTAATTAGGCAGTAAGTTTTTATTTACAATTTAATTTCAACTAATTATTTTTTAGCTTGAGTATGTAAATTTTTTATTATATTTGTTGGTATATTGGCGTGACTAGCTGACATATGGCAAATAATTTAATTTTATGTTCTGTGTCTTGTAATGTTAATTACTTAACATAGGTACCTAGTATTGTATACAATCAAGTATTTTCTAACTGAACAGACAGCTGTGCCATTGGGGAGTTTGTTGCGCCACTTCTTCTTCCCAGCGATAGCACTAGGAAGTGGTGACGGGCGGGTGTATTTGGGGGACTGTCTTTTGTCATTTTGACGTTCGAAAAGTGCTGATTCTCAGCATAATTTTAATTGAATGAATTTTGATTTTATGACGCAATCGGATTTCTTCATATCTAGACAATCATCTTTACCACAGCATACTACATGCTTGCATAACACGACAATACCAAATCCCAATACAAAATATCACTGTTCGTATTAAACCGTGCTATTCCTGTGTCAAATACGGCCGCTTGGTCCGGCCGCAACCCAGTAACGATAAGGGGACGGCGCCGGGATTTTTATCGGACCGGCACCCCTCCGGCGACAAGCGACATTCTGTCTGACTCGTTTTACAGAATGTCGATAACTTCGAAAAAAGAACAATGCCTCCGGTTTGCTAGTCCGAGTTGTATCCTTGCGGGTAATGTATAATTATACGGGATTGTACTAATATCGTTTTTAAAGAATTTTGTATTTTATTTCAATATTTATATTATGTGTGTCTTTTTATGTTTGTTTCAGGTAAAGTGATCTTTGAGTTTCAAGGTTATTGGCTACATTTTGAGGTCGTTATTTGGTATGTTTTAATTATATTTTATTGAATTTTATATTATGCTATTGAAGTTTTTCGTTCAGTTAGATTTATATATTAAAGAAAGAAAAATAACTTATTTGGGACACGTAAAAACATTAAAAAATAACGTTAAATCTAAGAAAATCACGAAAACAAAAAAAAATTAAAGAATATTTAAACTTTTAAGTTTATCAAAGATTAATGTCCTACATGGATACAGAATGATGTATCCATGTAGGAAATAATCAGAATCAGAATTTTATTAACTCTAAATGTAGGTACAATATAAGATTAATACCATAAATAAATTAGATCAGCTACATGGCAATAGTATAAAGTAAAAGTGGTTCCTGGGAATTGTTCTTGGAAAGTATAGTACCCCTAAGCCCGTTTGCCACTAAGCAGCGTTGTATCGGTTTAAAGTGCTGATGCAAATCGATAACAGAAACATGCAAAATTTCTCAATTCTAAGAAAGAAACTGCATCAGATAATCATCTACTTAGTTGTTTAGGAGAACTATCGGGACATAAATTTATTATTTATTATTATAAGCCTGTGTTGTCCAACTGGACATCCATCCATCTGGAGGCATTACAAAGGCCTCCCTTCCCTCGTTCCACATTTCCCAGTCTACTGCAATTGTCGACCAAGCCTTTAAGAAGAAGCCCAGCTCATTCCGCCATCTTTTTCTGGGCCTGCCGCAAAGTCACCTCCTGCTATTTGGGATCCACTGCAAGCGGGCTAAAGGCAAAAAAAAACCGAAACCTCGTTCTAAAAACCCCAAGAGCACTTAATTTCTCTAAGAATTCGCCATAAACTTCATGAATGAATTCATTACATCGTTCAATGTCACCAAAAGAGAGTAGGTCGCCGGAATTTTAAAAATGCCATGCATTTATAAGATTTGTTAAAAGAACCAGTGTATAATAGACTCGGTTGGCACGCTACATTGGCTGGCGTGCCAACCGGTCTGCCTTTAAAACGTCTACGTGTGAATTTGCAATTTTTGAAATTCCGAGCCACTTGGGTTGGCATATCTATTAGGTATTTAAAAGGGTAGTTTTGGTGAATAATTTGTTAGGGTGTGTGGAATGTGGTGTTTATAATATTAATCATAATAATTTATTTATTTAGTTTGACAACATTGGTCCAATGGTTAGTACAACAACAACTTATCAACTAAGGGTTAGTAATATTAATTAGATTACATTAAATCAAATCAAAATGAAAATCAAAATAAAACAATTTCTTTTCATCCTGCCGCACGAGGAACCGGAGAGCATGTCTAAGTATTGGTGCATCCTGTTTTTCAACTTGGGTTTTCAGTATGCTGTTGGTGCTAGCCCTCATTGTGCTTATTAGGGATGCGATCTTTTTCCTTCGTTTTATGTTGGCATGAGGTATTTATTAATAGTGGTGTTGTTGTGAAGAGATTAACGTGTATGCAAGATGAAAAGATTGTTTGAAACTTAAGTCTTAGACGGCTATTCGGTTTCGTCAGTTATCTACATATACATAGAAAAGATTTGCTTTTTGGATGTTTGTTTGTTACGCTTTTCCGCCAAAACGGCTCAACGGATTTTCATGAAATTTGGCACATAGATAAACCATGACCTGCTTAAGGACATAGCTACCTACTTTTCATCCTGGATCATAAAGGAAGTCGCGGGAAACGGCTAGTAATATTATTAATTTGAAAGTAACTCTGTCTGTATGTTACCTTGTCACGCCTAAACCACTGAACAGATTTCGATAAAATTTGGCGAGGAGATAGATGGTCTCCTGGGGAAGGATATAGGCTACTTTTTGTCCCGGTAGTACGTTCCCGTGGAATGATTCACGACATCCATGCTAACAAAGCCGCGGGTAGAACAAAATTCACTAAATAGCAGTATCTATAGATACTCAAACCATGTTGAGTATAGAGTTAGGGGATAGGTAATGCCCTAAGCAAAAATACAAGACAATTATCATCTGCCTAGCCTTTTCCCAACCATGTTGAGGTCGGCTTCCAGTCTAACCGGATGCAGCTGAATACCAGTATTTTACATGGAGCAACTGCCTATCTGACCTCCACAACACAGTTACTGGGTAATACGATCCCCCTTGGTAAGACTGGTTGTCAGACTTTCGGGCTTCTGACGACCTGTAACGATTGTCAAATATCCACGAATGACAGCTGGGACCAACAGCTTAACGTGCTTACCGAGACACGGAGGCGTCTTGGTATGTAAAGATGGTCACCCATCTACGGACCAACCGCGGCAAGCGTAGCTTAACCTGATCTATCGACCGGTGCGGCTACTATTTTTTGGCGACAAGCCCTCCCAAAAATAGAAGGCAACCTTTGAAAACGTTTTCTGTTTGACAAATAAGTACACAATACAATCTGAATTTGAACGACCTTTGAAACAAAATATACAAAGGAATACGACTCTTCTTGATATAAGGACCCTTTAGTTTCAAACGTGAAAGGTTAATTTGAAAAAAATAGCAATTTATTTGATACATTTAAAGCAAACCTAGTATCGTTTCTATAAAAAAAGATATAGTTCAGAAAATAAGTAGGTACAATCCTCTTCCGATCTTGTTATGACAATCAAAAATGTTATTTTTTTCTCCGTTTTTTTGAACTAGCTGCGTCCCGCGGTTTCACCCGCATAAGTTTCGGTCCCGTGAGAATATCGGGATAAAAAGTATCCTATATGTTAATCCTGGTTATAAACCGTCTGTGTGTCGAATTTCATCCAAATCTGTTCAGTAGTTTTTGCGTGATAGAGTAATAAACATCCATCCATCTATCCATACAAACTTTCTCATTTATAATATAATATTAATAGGACTAGCTTCAGCCCGCGACTTCGTTCGTGTGAAATTTCTTGTTTCTCCGATCACCCCATCGCATCGCATCGCCTACCCGCACTATTACTTCGTTTTGAAAGAAAGAAAGAAAAAGTATTTATTGCGACTCGTACAGGATCATAAACTAAACTAAACACATTTAAAAATAAAACAAATTATATAAAAAAGTAACAAAAGGAAAAATGAAACAGAAAGTCCCATACGAGGCCAAAAGGCTCCTATCTCAGCATGATGCTTCGCATTTAAAAAATAAATGTCGCAGCGCTGGTATTCTGATAGGGCCCACTGTGATGTCACTCACGGGCAATCACAGTAATAAATAAATAATAAAATAGATATAATATTATGTCAAGCATTAGCTAAAAAATAAATATTATATATTTTTAATCCGCGCTAGACGTAACCTCATTACTTGTCTATGCCCTGAGTGTCAGAAGCACTCTGTGGCATTGTTGTGACAAGTAAACGGTCGCATGCGCCGAAAATAAAAAACAAAACCGGCAAAAAACAATAAATACATTATACATTACTGTGTAGCTGTGTAGTGGAACAGTATTACAGTGAATATACAATAAAGGTGGAATGTGGTAGTTAATTAACGGCATGGATGAAATGGAGAAATAGATATAAACTAATTACAAGTATGCTTTTTGCGAGTATGCTTTTGCTTTTGCGAGTTTTTGCTTAACGATCTTAAAATCAAATTAAATCAAACGTTTCCGTTCACGTTTCTGACTTATTTCTTGTTGCTCGGGTCCTAAGAGTTGTAGCGTGATGTTAAATAGACTAAAGCCTTCCTCAAAAATTAGGCTATGAAATGCAGAAAGAATTTTTCAAATCCTGCCAGTAGGCTTAGAGATTAGTGCGTTGAAACAAACAAACAAAAATCAAACAAACTCTTCAGCTTGATTATTAGTATAGATAGCATCTAAAACCCGTCAGTGTAGAATCTAACATAAAATATATTAGAGACAATCTCGGCAAAAAGCTAGGACATCATTTCTAGAAAAATAAAGATCATTCCCTCCGCCGCGCCGTCAGAACTGAGGTGGCTTCCGCACGATCAGTCCATTTATATCCGTTTCATGGATAACGACAGTACGACCGCACGTACAGGGGACTAAGTTGGACGTCTCATACTCCTTAATACGTTTCCTATCTGTTTGAACAGTTGCTGATGGGATAAAGATCTGCGTGTTCTCCTTGAGGTTTTTTTTGTGAGAAAAAACCAGGAAGGTGGTTAGGTAGTACTTTTTTTTAAACGCACGATTCATTATAGGCAGTCGCGCCGTGTAAAATACTGGTATTCAGCTGCATACTAGACTAGAAGCCGACCCCAAGATAGTTAGGAAAATGCTGGGCAAATGATGACGACGATGATGATGGTGATGAAAGCACCGAAAATATATTTGAAAAGTTTCAGATACAAGCCCCGTGGTCAGAGATCCACTTGCGTGGGTCGTAATTCACCACGCGTGCCCAGTCGGGGTTGGTATATGACACATGTCTTCGAATTTATGGTTCTAGAACATGCCGGTTTCCTCATGATGTTTTCTTCATCGTTTTGAGATCATTGGTCAGTTCGACGACACGGTTGGCGCAGTGGCTGAGCGATCGACTGCTGCGCTGCGTGTCGTGGGTTCGATTCCCACACGGAACAAATATTTGTATTGCCTACAGGTACCTAGTTGTTCCGGGTATGGGTGTTTGTGTATGTGAGTTTAAATGTTTGTAAACGCACCCACGATACAGGAGTAATTCCTAGTGCGGGGCAACGTTTCTTTATAAAAAAAAAGAAGAAAGTGGTGAAAAAATAATTTACACAAAGTAAAACGCCTGTCTGGGTCCGACCCGACGACCCACCTGCTCTGAATGTGTGTGAGTCAGCTTTATTCAAGACTATAGCTTGTACGGACCTGGATTAATATAATCACAACACGAAAATCCATAATCCTATTGTAAGCTTATAAAACAAACCATAAACTATTCATCTTTTTATATAAAAGATCCGTTTAAACTTCAGAAGAAACTACATTCTACGGCATATCTTAGACCTTGTCGGACACTTAGGTTAAAGTTTTTATCGGATATTTTAAATCGGCCTCCATCCCTCCCTCGGATTTGTTATTCATAGAGGTAGCTCCGGGAAAGTAATGCCAGTTTTCACTAACACTAGGCGACAGTTAAATAAATCCCTAAATAAAAGCGATTTCAACTTTCAGCGCTGAGTCGAGAGTTGAAAATCCGACAGCGTGGTTTTATTTAGGCATTCATCTAGGTGTTGCCTAGTGTAAGTAAAAACGGGCCACACTTTAACTGATTGGCTTAGATAACAGGATAAATAAGAGGGGAAGAAGAAGAAGATTTGAGAATTTAAAGAGTTTTGAGTTAAAAGTATTTGATTACCTTTTTGATTAAAGAAATTCATCAAAAAAAGTTCATCATCAGTATTGATTTCAAAAGGAGCCGTGGCTGAAAGTGGGTAAACAAAATATAGGAAAATCAATGGCAAGATAGGAAATAAAGTGGGCACAGACATCAGCACATCGAGCTACTTCAATCTGTTAATTTTTTTAAATAGATTTTCAACTTTATCGCTAAACATTAATGTTCAAGGTTGATTTGGAAAATTTATCAGTTTCGGGAAAGAGAAAGAGAAGAAGAAAGAAAGAAACTGCATTTATTTGCGGCAAACATGACGCATGAAAACAGGACATAAACACACAAAAAAACAAGTTGGGGGTAAACATTTGTCACATTCACGCAAAACGGTCATCGCTCAGCATAATGCTAAGACCCTATACGAGACAGCCGGCGTTGACGTGATGACGTTAACCAGTGCAGCATGCAATTATACATAAATAAATAAAAACAACAATAAAAACAAGAAAATAAAATAAAATAAACAAACATTAAATTAAAAAAAATAAAAAGATGAAAATAGGAAAAGGTGAGGTAAGGCTGTATGCAGGCTATTGATAGTGCTGCAAAAATGCTGCTGGTAATTGCGTAACACACTTACAGTAGGAATGGCTTTAGTTTAGACAGTTCAACAACATTCATTGCGTTATTTACGTTGTTAAGCAGACACATTTTTCGAACATATGAAGCAATGGATTAGCAATCCAGAGACTAGACTAGATTAGCGATCCTTCAAAATTCTGAAAACATTATGATCTGTTAATAGTATTGATCTGAGGGTGCTGGTTTAAATAAGTCAAAACGAGGAGACAATCAAAACGACAGATTCTAAATAGATACAGACCCCAGCTCAGAAGGCCAATTCTCGTAATTTAAAACGTTCAAAATCTAGTCGCAGTCTCGTCTCGGCGACAAACATATGTCAAAAACTTGTTAAAATGTAGGGAAATTAGAAGTATTTTTTGACAGATTGAGATTGAGATGAGACTGTGAACTTTCTTAAAATTACGAGAATTGCCCCTCAGGTCTCCCCGAAACTGTCAAATTTTCCCAATCAACCATGAACCTTTATTGGTTTAGCAAAAAAGTTGAAAATCTATTAAAGAAATTTGACAGATTGTAGTACTCGTAGCTTGATGTGCTGCCGTCTGTACTTCGAAAACAGACTAAACGTTCTACGAAAACACCCATAAAATTCCTTTTCTCACCTTATAAATGCCTAGTGTCAGTATCTCAATGAAATAAAACAATTGCGATGTCCGCCGCGATGAAACTTCAGAAACAGTCGTCTGATAGCAGCTTAGGAACGCAACTTTTGTTCGGGACGACCTAGAACTCAAAGTAAAGGGTCTTAGGGATCCTTCTTTCTTTTTGTTTTCATTGTTGACATTGGTTTTTTAGTGGGCTTGTTGCTAATTAATACAGCCGCACGGGTCGATCGATCAGGTTAAGCTACGCTTGCCGCGGTTGGTCCGTGGATGGATGACCATCTTAACATACCAATACCCCTCTGTGTCTCGGAAAGCACGTTAAGCCGTTGGTCACGGCTATCATTCGTGGATCCCTAACAGTCGTTACGGGTCGTCAGAAGTCAGTCCTACCAGTCATACGAAGGGGTGTTTCCCTATTACTAGTACTATTTTCATATTTTTTTCGTACTATATAAACATAGTAATTATTTTCGGGGTCCGGGTCTAGTCTAATCGGATGCAGATGAACACCAGTATTTTACATGGCGCGACTGCCTGTCTGACCTCCATAACCCAGTTACAGGGTAACACCCCTTGGTAAGACTGGTTGTCAGGCTTTCGCGCTTCTGACGACCAGTAATGACTGTTAAAGATACACGACAGCCGGAACCAACAGTTTCACCTGAGGGTCAATTCTCGTAATTTTAAGAACGTCCACAGTCTGATTTCAGGCTCAATCTGTTACAAATACGTCAAATTTCCCTAGATTTTTGACAAGTTTTTGACATTTGTTTGTCGCCGAGATGAGACTGCGACTAGATTTTGAACGTTTTAAATTAAGAGAATTATTATCAGCCTTCTGCTTTCCGAGGCACGGAGAAGTCTCAGTATGTAAAAATGGACACCCTTCCACGAACTGACTGCGGCAAGCGTAGATTAACTTAACCGATCGACCCGTACGACCGTTAATACTTAGCTGCGAGCCCAATTGTGTAGAGTAATTAACGCGTGCAGGTTTGAATGGTACTATTGTGCACATACGAAACAGTAAACACGTGTTTCAAACGACTAACGATGTTAACAATATTATCAATACACGTAATTAAACTATTGTAAACCCCTGAAAGCAGGGGTCGTAAGTCTAAACCCTTCAGAATAGAACGACTCGATTGAATGCGATCGCTTTACACTCGTCATATCAGCCGGAAAACACTCACGAATGAACAGTGAGCATGATTTCCCCGCTATCGATTGAATTGGTTAGCAATAGGGTAGCATTCGTAAATAGGTAATACTCAATTGATTACGTCAATTCTTTATATTATGCTTATGATTCGTAACGGGGAACGTGATTTGGTTATGATTGATTGTTTTGTATGTTAGAACTGTTTTGATTTGGTTTGGTTTGTTAAGGTCGCGGTAGACCAAGTAAAGTGGAAAGGGGGAAGGGGGGCCTTTGCTCTGCAGTGGGATAATGTATTCATTTATTTCGAGCAACAAAACTCATAGTGTTAATAACAATGTACTTACAAACTATGTTAGTAATACACTTACAAAAAACAAAACCAAAAACAGAAATAGATTGTGACACTGCACTGCTCCAAGGCCCAGAGCCGAAACCTTGCAGCAGTGGTTCACAAACTCACAATCAAGCCTGCTAGCTATTATAGATAGGATGCTGTTGGCGATGCCACGCATCCTACGGATCAAGGATGCGCACCGTTTCCGCATCACCGTGTAGAAACAGTCCACGTGAGCTTCAGCAAACATCCCTGCGCTGCTGAAATATAGGCTTATAATAAAAATAATTGTTAACTTGCTAATTCATCATGCTAGCATGTATTAAAACTTAAACACTGCAATTGAATTAGAGGTATTATTTTTTACCGTATTCATTGGGTTGTAGAAATAACTATACAGGTTGATTTTTTAAAGACCAGCCAAATTTAAGGATGTGGTACAGACCATCAAACTGAACAACTTTCTCCATGGGACCAACATCGTAATCACGAATAAAAATTCAGCCGTCCCAGACATTTAGGTTGAGTAGGTATTGAAGTTTTCTATGGGACAGTTGATAAAATTTTCGCGATTACGCTATTTGTCCCATGGAGAAAGTTGTTCAGTTTGATGGTCTGTACGTCATCCTTAAATTTGGCTGGTCTTTAAAAAATCACCCTGTATACATCATCAGCGATAACGTTCCCACTGCTGGGACACAGTTCCTCCTTCTCCTTCCTATAAGAGGGATTGGGCCATGATCCACCACACGGGCCCAGTGCGGGTTGGTAGATGTCACAGGTCTTCGAAATTTTTATTCTAGCACATGCATGTTTCCTCACAAAGTTTTCCTTCACCGTTTTGAGAGCAGTGGTGATGAAATTATTTACACAAAGTAAAGCGCCCGTCTAGGTTCGAACTCACGACCTACAACTCTTAAGTCAGGGCCATTATCACTGGGCTACCACTGCTCGCAGAAGTATCTATAACCATTAATTTCATTCTTTACTAACGTTAACTCAATTCTATTCTTAAATCTTACAAAATTGGAAACCATAATCCAATAAACGCCCCAAGTAAATTACTATGCCATCGAAAAATCCGTTTAATTACTGCGATATCTGAACTTTTAATTGAACGAAAAAATTTGATTCTCAAAAACGTAAAGCAGATTGTTTAAAAATTTAAAAACGTCCACAAAATAAAAAAGGGTGTACAATAAAGTGTCGTGATTCGTGAAATTGTTTGAAAAACAAACTCGTTTCGAGATTTAGGATGCGGTCGGAATCATTCTGTATAGTCGATAGGGTGTCTATGATGGTATTGTACTTATGAATAGATTTATCAGCCACTTGATAATTTTTAGCGCCTGCAGAAAAGGTGGTCTTCACACAGTTCTGGTTTTAAAGTTTAGTGTGTAAGGCATCAATAATAATAACTCAATTCATTCGAACGTCATCAGCTGCCTAGCCTTAACATTTGTTGGGGTCGGCTTCCAGCCTAACCAGATGCAGCTGAGTATTTTACATGGAGCGACTGCCTATCTGACCTCCACAACCGAGTTACTGGGTAATATGATAGTTGTCAGACTTTTGGGCTTCCGATGACCCGTAACGACTGTCAAAGATCTACG
The DNA here is from genome assembly GCA_947507525.1 of Apamea epomidion. Taxonomy (NCBI): domain Eukaryota; kingdom Metazoa; phylum Arthropoda; class Insecta; order Lepidoptera; family Noctuidae; genus Apamea; species Apamea epomidion. The sequence continues at coordinate 3,552,177 of OX382233.1, forward strand.
AATGACAGCCGGGAACAACGGCTTAACGTGCTTCCCGAGGTATGGAGTTGTCTTGGTAGGTCACGCATCTACGAACCAACCGCGCCAAGCGTAGCATAACCAGAATGATCGATCCTTGCAGTATAACAACCGCACGGATCGATCGATATTTAGCCAGAAGCATTCGAAAGTGTAGTTACTAATTTTAATAAATTATATTACAGCAATTTTCCAAGCCTTCCATTTTCAAGCATCCATCTTCTTAGAGAAGTACTTGTCGCACATACATTTTCAAAACTCGACAACTAACTAGTATCAAATTATAGTTTTCCCAGCAAGTATGTATAGAAATAGTAAGTACAGAGCTGTAAGATGCTACCCAACCAACTGATTAAACTCATTTGTCTCTTTTAACGCCACCCTCGAGCAAGGAGGCGGTAGCGGCCTCCTTAACTTGAAGAATGGTTTTAAGAAATCAATTACAGGTATTGAGAAAGCTAAAATACTGGCTGGAAAATGCGTCAGACTTATTTGTTAATTAGTGGCCAAAGTTGGACATAACATTTATTTATTTATAATTACCATTATTATTATTATTAACATCTATGGAATACGTATAATATGCATTGTTACATTTGCACATGGTTGTTGCATTTGACTATTTTTGTTTGCCTGTAATATCCCGGGTATCGGGCTAATGCCACTTCTCATACAGAGAAGGAATGAGCTTGATCACCACCTTGGCTCAGTGCGGGTTGGTGATTTCAGACCAAAGTCCAGAGCTTCCTCACGAAGTTTTCCTTCACAGTTAGTCAGTGATGTCTAAGAATAATTAAGCAACTTAGAAAGTACGTATAACTTTGAAAAAGTCACATTGGTAATATGTTATTTGTAAATATGTTGGGTTTGAAGTCGCTTGACTTATTTGACTATAGACAGCACATATCTTTAGCTGAAAAAATATACTATTTTAAAATTAAGAAAGGTGTCCTTTTGCTTAGAGGTGGAATATTATAGATAATCATAACTGCCTGAAATACAGGCTTGAATAAACCTAGATCGGGCGGGTCCCTACCTAACATTCTAATTCCGGACCATCATTACGTGCACCGGTAATAAAAATAAATCGAATTTTTAGGTGCTATAATTGTATGGGACTACTTTTGGCTAAATGTACACTTTTTATAAACGTTTTACTGGTTCTTCGGAAGGCGTAAGAGGGGCCGGAGTCAACTCGCAGAGGCCTCTCAGACAAGGACAACCTCCGGCTGGTGTAGGACTATTATAGGATCTGGAAACAAATATATTGGATTATGGGTTGGGGTGGCTAAAGTGAACTAGTTATCTAGAACTATGGGAAGTCTATGGCCCCTGCCTGACGATTGTTTTATATAAAATACACAGATAAAATGGCAGAGACTGACTTGCACACTTAATAATGGGCCCCGGAAACTATTGCAAGCACATAGTGGCTTAGCGACAAGGGGGAATATGTCCTAAGATGTTTGAGGAGTGGAGAGGTATTCCACGGCTATCAGAAAAATCCCAGAGCCCAGAATTATTATTAATATGTGTGTTTGAAGTGTTAAATCCTTTGCAATTTTTAATCTAACGCAAATCCATCTTCATGAATATAATAAAAGCTGCACGTATCAATCAACCTTTTGTCTCACGCTTAACACCAAAAACAAATCCTCGTTTTTCCCTGAATTATGGCCCCAATACCCGGTGAATGTACCAGGAGTTTATACAGCGTGTCATCCGTAGAATAATGACGTCACCACTTCGGTGACTCGGCGACAGTAATAAAGTTTGTATTCACTGCGATACGCATTAAACGCGTTGAAAGCGGTTAAGTTTTGACTGTTTATAGAGAGTGGTGCTCAAAATTATCGTGGTTGTATTTTTGAGGATGTATTTAGGAAGAAATTGTTTATGGTTTTTGTACTGTGTTGTTGAGATCGATGATCTTTAGGTGTGTTCGTAGTTCTTAAAACACTGGAACACGCGCTAGACACTCATATAGCAAACGAAACCTGGAGGTTTTAATGGATAATATTATAAAGCTGAAGAGTTTTTGGTTTCTTTGAACGCGCTTATCTTTGGAACTACCGGTCGGTTTAAAAAAATCTTCTTGGATTTGATAGCCCAAGTCTTGACGAAGGTTATATTCTATTTCACATCACGCTACGACCCTGACCAAGCAAAAAGAGAAGAAAAAACGCTAAGCGAAAATGAAGCAATAACGAGGGCGGGCGATGCGATACGATGCGGTGGGTCGGGGGCCATCGAGTTTTATACAAAAGTGACTGTTATTTTAAAATATTGTGTATCTTACGCCTTCCACGCGAACGAAGTCGCAGGCAGAAACTAGTATAGTAAATTAAATCTGACGCTTTTAAACAAAATATGTGATGTGGCAATACTCAAAATAAATAGATCAAAAAGCTTCAGTATTCTTCTAGAATAGGGATCCCCGAAGATTTTATTAAAAAATCATGGCCAGCCAAAATTTTTACATCATTAACCTTAAACAAAAAGGTTTTTCCAAGGTTTTCCAGTCAAACGGAATACCTACTTCACATCGAACTGAAAACTTTCTACTTCGTTAATAAATAGGCTAGCTCCTCCATTGTAAAAAGTTATTAGTTTATAGACAAAGCTTTTTCTAATTAGGAGGCCGGAAAAACAATTTTTATGGGCAATTTGCTACAAAAACTGCTTTTAATATATAACATAAATTTTTCACGCATAAAGGAGCCCGTTGCTAAGTAATAACAGACGCACGGGTCGATCAATCAGGTAAGCTACTCTTGCCACGGTTGGTCCGTGGATGGGTGACCATATTTACATATCGATCCCTCCGTGCCTCGGAAAGTAAGTTAAGCCGTTGATCCCGGCTGCCATTTGTGGATCTTTGACAGTCGTTACGAGTCCCCTCAGAAGCCTGAAAGTCTGACATCCTGTCTTACAAAGACGTATCGTGTTACCCAGTAGCTGGGTTCTGGAGCTCAGATGAGTACTCACTCCATGTAAAATACTGATATTCAGGTGCATCCGGAGAGACTGGAAGCCGACCCCAAAAATAGTTAGGAAAAGGCTAGGCAGTTGAGATGTCCAAAATAATATAGCCATGAATGATTGAGTGAATACCTTGCTTTGCTTTGCTTTGCTTTTACAAAATGATGGCATACATAATGAGACCGTGCGACTGTACACCTATTAAACCCTGTTCATTAGGTAAACCGTTTTTTGACATGGAACTAGTGATTGCAGCAACACACAATACATTGATTGATACACGTGCGGTTAGAAGCCACAAATAAGATAATTCAATAAGATAAGGCAGTTATTTTATTACGCATTTTAAAAGTCATAACGGTTAACCTAATGGACAGGGTAATTGAACAAATAGGGTATTTGCCTGGGTAAAAAAAATATAATTATATTAAGTCCGTCAATTAGATTATCGAAAAATAATGGACACGTATTTTTTCTTTTGTCAATCAAACAAAAAATGACAAAGACAAAGCGCGTCAAAATATGGGAGTGGGGGGTCGTGACGTCATCTTCATAATTTTTTATATAATTGACAAAAAAATACGAGGTCAATATTTTTTGATAATCTAACTGACGGACTAATTCGATTTTTTTAGGAAAATAGCCTATTTTATGGTGGTTTTACAATGATACTCCAATTATTTCTAAATAAAACATGTAATGAACTGTATTTAAAAAAGGCTACGCAGATTGATTTTATATGAGAAAAACGAGACTTGGAGATTATCCTACTTGATGGGCATGGACATGTGGATAAAATGTTGATGACGGTTTTTGTCGCAAACGTTTTTTGCGACTAAAGTGGACCGTTCTTACTAATAATGACCAAAAAAGGCTCAATTTGAGTGGATGACGACGATATTTTTTCGGTCTTAGTGCTGGAGGGAAAGTTTAGTGCTACTTAACGACATTAGGTAATGAAAATAATGACTAAAACAATTTTCTTTTTCTTGTACCTATCGTTTAGATGTCTATGTTTCCTGATAGCTGTAAATAGGTTTTATAGTCTCGAGTGAATTGTTTACTATATATTCCTATAATTTTTGGGCTCCAGGATGCAGGAAAGGATTTGGGGGAGGCCTTTGCTCACAAGTGTAGACTAAATAAAAAAAAATGTTAACAAGATCTTACAATAGCTTAATGCGAATGCACACTTCCGGCCCCTGTAGAACACAGCAAAATTTTTGTTTTTTTATTTATGTCAAATTGCTAATTGTTTTGATGTGGTTGACTGTAACCATACACTATTTGTAACCATATTATTTTGATTTAAAAGAGTGTTCGTGGAGTTTCTTGCCCGTTCTTCTCCACAGGTACCTACTTTGCTTTGCAATGGGCCACTAGCTTCATCTTTCGGACTGACCGACGCCTTGACAATTCAAAAGTGCCTTTTTTTTGGGTGGGAAATCATCAAATGACCTCTCCCGCTCAGGGCTGAGCGGAAGGGCGTGTCAGACTTTTACTGACTAAACCCACCCGTGTTCCTTCAGTTGCCTGTGCCAGGGGCCACGGTATCTCTTTCGAACAACCCGCAGCCCTGGCAGGCATCGGCCCTAGCGGACCCCGTCATTTCGTGCTGACATCTCTTTGAGGCGCGCGTGGAACTGCAAGCCCGCGCCTACGGTGGCCGGGAGTCGGTTGTTGACTCCCGTCCAGGGCGTCTCTTGCGGTGACTAGGGGCGTGAGGGCGCAGTGATTGCCTCTCCCTCACGCGCTCCGCCTCCTCCTTCGCGAGCATTACTGCTTCACAGAAGGAGGTGACGACCTCCCATGCACTCTCGCTCCATACCATGGCCTGGACCAGGGCCGGACGTGAGAGATCGCCGCCGCCGATCGCCGCCACGAGGACACGGTGGTGCTCCGCCCAAGCCGGGCAGACCTCCACCGTATGCTCCACCGTGTCCTCCGGGCGATCCACACAGTGGTGACACCCTGGCGTTTCCTCCAGCCTTATCCTGAACAGGAACCTCCTGAAACAACCGTGTCCGGTGAGGACCTGCGTCAGACGGAAGGTGAGGGCGCCGTGGTGCCTCTCTAGCCACTCCTCAAAGAGGGGACTTATCGCCGCAACTGTGGCGTGCCCAGCACTGGGTTGCGACAATCGCACTCTCCATACCGCTATGAGATCCCGCCGTGCTCTGTCCGCTGTACCGTGATTTCTCGCGGCAGCGGAGTTACGCCCTCTCGCCACTCCCATATGCCTCTTCTCGCCACTCCCATATGTGGGCGAGGACTTTGGCCTCCAGATCCCATGGCGGCAGTCTGGCAAGGAGGCTCACCACCTCAGCGGCGTTACCGTGCGGTATCCTTGGACCAGCCGGACGGCCATGACCCTTTGGGACGCGTTCAACCGGCGGGCTTGTCGCCGCCTCAGGGAATGCACCCATACCGGTGCCCCGTAAAAGGCCATGGACCGCACGACCCCCGCATAGAGCCTCCGGCAATGCAAAAGTGCCTGTAATTGGTTTATTTGAAAGAAATGCTTTGAGTGTGTAAGATAGATTAGTCAAACGCGAGCCTTTCTACGTTTAATCTAAAACATAAGTTCAATTTACTACTATAAGATATTATTACCTGGTTAGTTCAAATAAATATTATTTCTGCTAACTTTAACCAGCAGGTACAATTTCTGCTTCCGCAGCATTGCTGTGTTTCATTTTTAACACTAATAGCTCGGGGTGAAATTACAGACACATTGGAGTTTTCAACTTTGCAGAACTTTTCGCTAAGTTCTGCATTTTATCGGGAAACGCCTAGTTTTAAACTTTAGTTGGTAAGCGTTATGTTGAAAATAAATATAATCTATGAAGAAGAAAGAAGAAAATACATTTATTTAGCACAGACTAAAAGACACACAATACACCAGATACGTAAATCAGAGGGTCAATTCACGTAATTTTAAGAACGTTCACAGTCTGATCTGTCTCAATCTGTCAAAAACACCTCTAATTTCCCTACATTTTTAACAAGTTTTTGACATTAATTTCGCTGAGATGAGATTGCGATTAGATTTTGAATGTTTTAAATAACGGTTGACCTTCACATAAAAACAATAACACACAAACAAAAATAACAAAAAAAAAACGGGTTGCACTCCGGGAGTGCCGGCAGAAGTGAAAACCTGAATATTAACGTTGTGCATTTTCGATATTTTGGAATGCGGTCAACTCTCCCTCCGTCTTACGAATTTTTGATCAGGTCACGTGTCCTGACGCGAGTTAAACATTTTTTACCCATCACAAAAAAAGTGCACAACGCTGCTAAAGAAGATTTCACTTAAAAAAAAAACAAAGAAAAATGATAGAAATAAATAAGCGTGAAGTGCCACGTTTTCTGTCAAACCAAGGTATTCCTGCAAGATCGACGAGTTTTTGTGATAAACTTTCACTAACTGATTCTTCTGTCCGTTTTTGCACGTATAGCCTACTTGAGAATCACTGGTCCGTTTTTTCATAGTTTTTATTTATAGAAACGTTCTCTGGCTAGGTATATAAATTCCAACACCCAGTGTGAGTGCGGTGCTACTAATCAGACCATGCTCCACTTGCTGGAGTGTCCTAAGTGCCCGTTCACCTGCACTTCGGATGAGCGAAACAGCCACTGATGCCACAATCAACGTGGCAACCTACTGGAATCAAGCTGTGTTTATAAAATAGGAAGAGTATCATTGACACTAAAAAAAGAAGAAATTTCACGCGAGTGAAGCCAGAGGTACAGGGGTATATACAATTCAAAGAGACCTTTTTCCGTTCTTACTCAAGATTAACAAGACATTGTCCCGAGACTCCAAAAAAAAGATCTAAAAATATCCCTCGTCTAACAAAACATTTTTCATTATTTTCCATATCAAAGTTTCATAAAGCGACCGCGACGATGGTAAGTAGCAGTCACCAAGTGCGGGGCTCTTAAGTTAAAAGCTTTCTAGAGCTGTTCTCAACACCTGCTCCTCTTAACAGCTACTTACAATGTCGCGTGCGTGTTAGTTACTGTGTCCATTTGCGAAGATTTTAAGTGTTGTCGAATGTTTTTGTGGGTGGTTCTTATTGCTGCGATAGTTGGTTTATTTTAGCTTAATGTTTCCGGGATATGGCGAAAACCTTTTTATTTGGGTTGTAAAAAAGAGAGATAGATTAAATTATATGATTTATTATACACCATGAGGCCCAGTTCCCTGACAAAAAATATGGGGTGCGTTACATGTGAACAGTATACACAGGTGGCCGGGACATTGACGTGCAAACTGAAACCATGAATCTAGCACATGATTCTTGATAGCGTAGATTTATTTTAACGGTTATCAAAAATAAAATCTGCTTTTCATGGAAAAGTGCAATGCCTACGTGGTAAAAATGTATAGTACAGCAATTTTTTTTATAATCTACGTATAATTTCAACGCAGGGTTCAGAATCATGGACTGAATTCATGGTTACAGTTTGCACACTGGTAATTTTTTTTTCTGTATGAACTTAATTGTTCAAAGGGTTCATCAACTCCATACCTATCTAATTCTGTTTCTCTCCAAGTACAGCTCCAAGCAAAGTGTTAAAAATTAAATCGCGTACTTAAAATGTCTGCAAAGAGTTATGGTTACGATATTATCCTCTAAAGACCGGTGTTTATAAGAGTTCCAGTCCCTCTTGTATACTCCATTCAATGGCGTACACCTTCAAGCATCTTTATCGCTTGAAAATTTTATTTTAACTGGCGCGGACATCCAAGTTTTATGCAGTTACGTGTATTCTTGAGTTGAGTTCAGGTAAACTTTCATATTTTCATATTTCCCAGATGCACAACACGAAAAGTTTTGGAGGGTCAAACCTGGTTTCGCATATCCATATATCTTCGACATAACATCTTACTTTTATTCCCGAAGGTGTGAGAAGTGTACTTACAGTAAGTATACTCAGATATGTTCGACTTACGAAAACTTAACCATACTTTGAACCTAAGTTTCTGACACGAACACGCGGAGTAAATATAATGTGAATTTAATTTTAAAATTGAAAATACTCGTTTCGCTCATAATGTTATTCATATCTATTGGTGACACTGATTGTGTTTAAACCAAAATGCTTTGCAAGATAGTTGTATTTTCAATCAAAAAACTTCGAATTTACGCTACGTTTACAGACTAGTAAAAATAATTCTTTTCAAGGCGTACTGCCAGAGTCTGTACACGAGTAATCTATGGGTCAATTAGACTAAAAGGTCGGTGGATGTCCTTCGCGTTCAGTACAACAATGGTTTCAGGGTGTAGTTGGGACTTCCTCGCTACTGCAGCCCGTCGGAAATGTTTGCGCTTGCCCGTACCGACAGGTTTCATGCGATTATAGCAAAAAACAGCGTCACTCCTGAGGAGAGTGAGAGACAGTCGCAATAGCATCCTGAGAACTGTAGCGGAGAGTTTCGGCTCTCCAATTGTAAAACAGTTTGTGCAGAGGGTGATTGGTACTAACACTAGATAATAAGTTGTTTTAATATTATGTTACTAACACTTTATGGATTCTTTGGTCCGAAATAAAAATCAATATTATTATTATTATAGTACTATGGGCCGACATTTGTCAAATTATACGATGCAAAATAGGGACGCATCAATGAACGACTTTAATTTGATTAAGTCCAAAAGTGATCAACGTTTTCGTATGATGATCGTACACTCACATTTCGCCGGTTATATTAATTTGTACTAGGAATATCCAGCTAATTCCAATTGCCATTTACCGAGTACCAATTTACTAACTGAGAACCTTACATAAGGTGGATCTCACACTACAACGCGCCACGTAACGGGGCGCGGGAAACGGAGCCGAAAACCCCGCGCGGAAACGCGTTTATATTAAATTTGTATGTAGAAATCACGCGTGGGGGCGCGGGTCCCGCGCACCGGAGCGTGGCGCGTGCTAGTGTAACATACGCCTTATATACTCAGTAATATATGAAATATCACCATTTATTCAGACATCTCATGTCTCCGTAAATTCTGGATTTTCTTTTGGTGTGGGTAGCGTGAAATTAATACTGGCACAAGTAACAGACTGTCGCAATTTATTTTATGTCCCTGTCTGAATGTGGCTTTATAATTCCAAATTTTCCAGTATCATTTACAGTGTGGTAATTATACAGTGCGATGTTGCCGTTCCGATTTGTATTCTGTCTTTATACTACCCACTACTACTACTTTCGCGTTTGCTGTCGTAGCTCTGTTTCGTTAGAATTTTAGCGGTCAATTGGTTTCTTTTTGGGTTCAAGATGTTGTTGAATAGAAAACAATCAAGATTTCTTTTTGAAGGTAGATATCTAAACTGCGTTCGCCAATTATTTGCCAAACATGTAAACAAATATGAGTTATTGGAAAAATTAGTTCCGTTCAGTTTACGATACAACTTCAAACATTTTTAAGATTTTTTAAATAATCCAAGTCACTCTGAAATCAATTTAATTACTACTGAAATAAAGTTGATATTTATTTAACTTGAAATTTCATCAATTGGAAACGTAAATTTGAATAAGTCGTCTTCCTAGTTAAAATGCTGCTATAGGTCACCATCATTATTATCTTCCTGCTCTTGTCCCATGTCACTTGGGGTCGACGAAACACACTTTCTTCTTCCATTCTTCTTTGTCAATGGTCACGCTATCATTCTCTCCCTTTTCATTCATATCATTCCTCATACAATCCATCCATCTTTTCATAACCCTTTCTCTCCCTCTCCAGCCACCAACATTATATATTCATCACTATTTTAGTCACAGTCATGCGTTTCCTTCCTCTCCATCACATGCCTATACCAAGTCAAACGCTTTCGTTTGACTTGTACCGAAAAAATTACCGAATTTTTAGTACCGAGTTACCTACCTATACCTATGTATAGGTAGGTAACTCGGTACTTTAACAAATATTAACTCTTTGACTGCCACCGCGGTCACACGGTGTCCGCCAAGTATAGATTTTCTATTGTGTCTGTTGTCTGGCAGCTAACGCTTTAAGTTACATTCACCTGTACACTGGGTGAGTTCACAAGGGCCACGTACTGAGTAGCATGTAAGGTATTATTTAGTTAAGTATATTTTAAGTTACTTTGTCGTGTTATTTTGTCTTTGTCTTTGTAGATTAAATATCTGTAATTTTCACATTACATGGAAACATGTTATAAAAATAAAATATTGATATCTCAAAAATATTTTGTCGCTGACTAATTTACAATCCTTTATAAATATAACGATTAAGATTTCTAGAACCGGTACTATTTAGGCTAAACTGCCAACAAACATCAATGGAGCAACCATGACCCTCAAATTAATCTTAAATTCCTAACTATTTCCATTTTATTAATTAGTCTCATTGAATGTGACCTCCAAGAAGAAAGTGATCTAGAAACAGAAGAAAAGTAGCAAGAAGGAATTGTTTTATACGAAGCCAATGGAGTGGGTCAAATACGTGATCCTAATGCTAAACGTAAGGTCGCCTTATCAAGCAATAGACCTCTATTTTCTAATAATAAATTGCTTTTATCACTACTTGATCAGAGTTTACGTTATCATAATATGGTGGAAGGGTCTAAGTGGATTGGGTTTAAATTTTTTAAATAAATCGCCTCAATTTGTCTCTTTGGTAACGTTTGAGGTGATAGATTTATTAAAAAAAAATATATAATAAACTTTGCCCCACACTAGGAATTTCTCTTGTATCGTGGGTACGTTTACAAACATTTAAACTCACAAACACAAACAGCCAGACCCGGAACAACTACTTGTAGGTCATACAAATATTTGTTCCGTGCGGGAATCGAACCCGCGACACGCAGCGCAGCAGTCAATCGCTTAACCACAGCGCCAACCGTGACGTCATAGATGGTATGTCTGTTGTAGATTGGCAGCTGTTTTCACGTGTCAGTAAATATTAACAATATTACCTACTTAACAAACTACTACACACAACACAACAACTACCACACACACACAACTACTACTTAACAAATGATGGACATCTGATAAACATCTTAAAATTAATATTTTGGTTTAAGCACAGTGGTTTAGTTAATTATTGTCACACTGTAGCACTTAGAACTATTTATATTGCTGTGCCCTAGCAGGGTTTATGTATGAAACCTAAACCTATAAATTATACTTGTAACAACTTGTAAACTACATGAATGCAATAAATGATTAATCTGAATCTGAATCTTAACGACTACCTCGTGGGTCTATTGCTCACCAGCTGCTGAGGGTGATGACATGGGTTGGATACCGAGTCGGGCTAAGTTTTGTTCGATTTCTCCTTTAGGGGATTTCTCAGAAACAGCCCGGTGTCTGGATTTGTGCCCGGTTTGGCAGAAGAAGTCTAAAGTGGGTGAGTATCACCATTTACATACATGGCGCTTGCATGAATTGGCGAAATGTGGTTGAACTACAGTTGACATCCCTGTCTAAGTTTGATGTAATTTTACAACTTTGCTTAGTGAACGAACACCCGACTTCCAATATGAACTCATTGAATGAACAAACGACATACATTCTACATCAGTACCAATGTTATGTGCAAATGAACTGAATTTAAACCTGCGTGCTATTTAACGAACAATAATGCTTTTGTTTAGACCTTCATGCTGCTGGGATATGGACCGTTTAATTTGCTCACATTTTGTATGTTCAATGAATCAAACTGAACTCAATTTCAGCAACATATTATGTATTATAATGAATTCATTCATTTGATTCTGTCTTATAATTTCGTTTCATGTACGAAACTGGATTCAGTGCGTAAATTTTGCATAACTATTCATATTAATCACATGCAGTAGCGAACCATGTTTTCTCAATGTGAATTACATTTCACAATCTATCATACCCTTAATGAGAGACAACTACTTATTCGTAACGAGCTTAGACATTAGCATCGAAGTGAAAATTAGTCGCATATGCCGCTATCATTAATCTGTATGCCAGGCGCGACATGGACCGAAGATAGTTCCCTGGTGCACTCCATAACGATGGTCGTTAATAACTCAAAATTGAACAATAACAAGAGAATAATCAGACGTTGTTTTCGAAACTCAATTGACCATCGCCTACACTCTCAAATAGCACTGTTTAGTAAACTCGCTCAACTGTAGGGCATCCAATTAACGTATGTTATTCTTTCATCAAGAAAGGCAATTCCCAACCACTGCGCAATTCTTTCCTTTTTCAGCAGAAAATTGAATCCAAATATTTTCGGATCCGTACCTTCCAATACTACCGACTACGTGGAAGATAGGGCAATTAATCTAAATTCTTACTTCCATCAACAGGATCTGACCTCATAAACCAAGGGCCTAAAGAGCCTATAAAAGAATCGCCCCCGCAATAAAATGTTAATAGAGTCCCCTTTGATTAAGGTTCACGCTCCCCAGATATTACCGGTATAAACTAGTATTTACCCATTTCGACCGGTATTTTCCAGGTGATTGGAAGTGCTGTCTCCTTCAAATCAAGTATGATGGAGAGAGACAATGAAACGAGGAAAGGGCACTCGACCGATAAGTGTCGTAGTAATTGCGAGCGATATGAAATTAATGCATATTCTGAAAGGGTCGAGCGTGCTATTTATTTACAGGTTTCGTTTTGGGGTTGGTGATAAAGTGGAGCCATACATTAATACGGTGGAATATATTATGGTATTTGCACAAAACTGATATTTATTGCTCCGCTGTTCCGTATTTGAATGTTAATACATCAATTTAATTTTAATTTAGTAAGTGGCTATGAGCTCAGGACTATGCACGGACTGAAGCTCTCCTGACTCCCGTACAGTAGGTCCCTCACAAATACTCACCTAGGCGTAACACATCCCCCTTACACATCCCTTTTACACAAACATATGTACATACAACCTACACTAAATTACACTCTACACATACTTTATAATTGTAATTCAGCATGTTTCCTTTAATTAAGTAAGTTTGTATATTGTTTAGACTATGTAACCAAATGATCACTAAACTACCCACTAGTGCACTTATAATGTGTTATTAACGCCGGAATAACTAGATCCCACGACACGGTGGGGTCTAGCGCTACTTTATTGCAATATATCTTTAATATTTGTTTTACTATCTTTTGTTTGTTGTGCTTAACATGTCATCAAAATGGGTCTAAATAAATAAATTTATTTATTTATTTAATTGTTTTGGCTGACGTAACAGGTGATTTTGGAATATTAGTTGTAGCAGCTAGGTACACTTCTGAACTAATAATATCATAATTCCTCATGAATATTCCTCCTATTACAGCTTGCTCGTACATCGTAAAATAATAAAAATATATTGTGTCTGGAGAACGGGTAGTGGTATTATCTTGTGTAGAGCAAGTCAACTGTGGTAATATTCCCGCAGGACTAATTTGTAGCGGTCTTAGGAAAATACCGGGTACAGACATTTTTAAGAAGTTTTTTTTATTATCGCAGCAAAATTATTCATTCTTACTTTGGGGTTGGGCGTGATTTCGATAAAATCTAAAGTTCAAAAGTTATGGACCTAACTTTTCAAACAACTTTTATTTCGTAAAAATCAAAGTCCTTTTTGTGTATCACTGAAAAACTTTGTTGAAATCATTTCACTGGAATTCAGTTCTGTTGTTGTGCTGAAGATCGTTTTAGTCCAATAACATTTGAATCCAAAGTTCGCCAACTTCGGGATGGTGGCCCCATTTTCAATGAAACATTTAATTTTGTTTGGGTGTTATTCGAAATGGCATAGAATCTGCGCTAAATTGTTTGTACTCGTTAGTGATATTTGTAATTTGTCAGTGAGATTTTCCATTATTTGAATTGTGTACTTAGCTCGGTTTTGCTTGCAGCTCTTTTTATTAAAATTGCCTTGTCTTGTTATTTTGCTAATTTTATTTTAATTGGTGTTCCTCTGAAGACTTAGTGATAGCTATTCTTACCTACTGTTTCTTACCTTCATAAAATCTGTTTCCATCATTAGAAAAATGTTGCAAGCTATCTTTTTAGTTGAGCCAGGATTTTTTTCTTCACATACCTACGGCTTTAATCTAAACTAAACAGATTTCTTTCGAAAATTTGTGCTTGTTTTTAGTTTGTGTTTTTATTAAATAAAAAAAAACACTCAAAACTAAATTTTCAACTAAAAACATATTATTCCTTCTGTTATAATATACAAACTAAATCGAGTTTTAAAGTTGACAATATTAAGAGTAATGTGATCGAGTTAAGAAGGAAATTACAGAGTATGTCAGGAACGAGGATCGATCTCAATTAATTTTATGTGGAAGATTGATGGTACTACTCGTGGGAAATAAACTAAGAAAAAAGTATGAGAAGTGGAAAAGTATGACGGCACGGTTGGCGCTGCTGCGCTGCGTGTCGCGGGTTCGATTCCCGCATGGATTTGTATGGCCTACAAGTAGTTGTTCTGGGTCTGGCCGTTTGTGTATGTGAGTTTAAATGTTTGTAAACGCACCCACGATACAGGAGAAATTCCTAGTGTGGGGCAACGTTTAAAAAAAATATATATATATTCTCCAACCGTTTCAATCATCATGTAAATAAAAACCCACATAGTTTTTTGGATGTGTGAAATAAAATAATCTTCTCTAGGACAAAAAGTTGAGTTAATAGAATTTGGGCAGCGATGGTAGAGATACTTTGATAACAGTTACTGTGAGACGAGTTGCCCAGTTGTTGTTGGTGCCCAGAAATTTTTAGCACAGGAAAGTGTGAATGCGTCGGTATAATAAATGGTCATGTGAAGTTACCATAAACAGTATGAATCTGTTCAACATAATACATACAGTCACGAACATAAGTATGAATACACTTGGCTTTATTCAAAAACGATTTACTCCTTTATTTTGAATGAAATTTTATGTTGCTACGAACATAGTATTTTCGAATCCATAGGATTTTGCAATGTGTCATATTTCATTGTTGTTTTCGTTATTTCACGCAAAAATCGCTATTGAAAGTTTCCAAGTGTTGACATATTAGTGCTCGTGACTGTACATAAATATTCACGCCTTCTTCCCATGGGGGTAGGCAGAAATTACAGAACGCTACCGCTCCAATCCTTAGTTCATACATCTGTTCAAATTGCGTGTAAAACCACGCTTGACTTAACGCTTATTACTGTTTTATGTAAAGTCTTACATATACGTTGCTTAGCAAATTGACTACTAAAATCAAAATCAAAAGTCATTTATTCAAATTAGGCTGCGAATCAGCACTTTTCGAACGTCAAAATTACAAAAGACAGTCCCCCAACAACGCCCGCCCTTCACTATCAACAATGATTTCCCTGACTGGTACATAGGAGGTAGCTGCTGCTTTTTGGTCTTCTTCCTTTTTTTCTCTATTTACAATATTTACAGCACCTGGTCTCCCGTACATTTATCCGCTTACACCATTTTTACGCAATCACAAAAAAAAGTAAACTTGTGGTGTGCCTAGTAAATATTAGTTTTGTACGAACATGCAAATGTTCGGCTGTGGAAATATTCAGCTCTCCAAATTTCAGGGCTGTTCGTACGTTGTTGTTTTTCGAATGTTGGCGGATTTTTTTGAAGTAGAATAGCTCAAACCTCACTTGGTAGCGTCAAGTGGTACAACGCAGTTTCACAAGCGATGTAAAAAATACTGGAGCAGATTTTTTTGATGACCTTTCAACTAGTGAACCTACAGCTCTGATTCTAGAAAACATTAACACATTTTGTATGTTATGTAGAAATAAACTTTTAAAAGTACCTAAATTATATAATTGAACTTAAAATACTAAACATTTAATTTCAATCAAATAATTGTGACATACTAATTATCACATTGTTTCCATTTATCTGATCTTATTCCGATTTATTAAGTAGATATTTAAACTAATATTTTATATTATGAATGTGCGTTGTTGACTTTTGTTCATACCTACCTCAAAAAAAAATTAAGTTTGTCATAATTTCCTAACTCATTTTATTTTTTGTAAATTGTAATTGTTGTCTTTGCTAGTAAAAATATTTTCCTAACTCATTCTATATTCATTCAAAAATAATGTTTGCACGCTTTATAAGGGAGATTATAAAAGGATCAACCATTGTACATATTTTCATTCTGTGGGATGATAGAAAAAATATTATGCAAGTCGCTACACACAACAAAACTAACTGCAATATCTTTAAAGTCAGACCACATCCACCAATCATAAACAATTTATACTAACCCAACAAAAATAAACTAAACTTTTACTGAAACCAAGTCACATGAACATAATATTCTTTGTAAACTTCCCCTTCAACCGTGTTCCAAGAAAAAATCAAAGTCAGCTGCTGATTCCCACTGTCGCTTTAGTTTCAAGCCAAAAGAACTAGGTTACTGTCTCTCTAGCGTCGACCTGACATCGTCTAATACGCTTAAGGAAAGTCATTCAACTAATGACTACACAAGTGTTACACTCTTTAACTGTATTGCACTTGTTTGAGTTGTGACTGGTTTCTTTGATAGGTGTTCCATATGATTGAATCAGAATCAGAATAATAAAATGAATGAAAAAAAAAAATAATGTGTTTGATTGTGGAAGTCCTAATTCTAGCATCATCAGCAGCTTTGCCTTTTTCGTTTTGTTTAAATTTCGTCATGTATCTGAAATCTGCTCAACCGGGTAAAATTTTGGGCTCCATAACAAAGTATTGTGGCTGCATCTACATCGGCAACTCTCATCCAGCTGGATAATCCGATTGATAGATGGCTGGTATCTGCTGATACCAGCCATCCTGCGAAGATCGTCGCTCCACGTAGCATGAAGGCGTCCCACCTTACGTTTACCGATTAGCGGTCTCCACCTTTTTTTTTTTTGTTTAAATCCAGTTAAATCTTCATGTATAATATAGTCACCATTCAAGATATGACTCAACATGCTACCCATATATGCATAGCATGTACATAATTATTATATAAACACCCAGTTATAGGGATCAACAGATAATATCATTTATCAAGATCATGGAAAATTAATAGGTCTTACAGCATCATAATATCATAAAGCATTATGCTGTTTCTACAAATTCATCTTGCTAAACTCTAAAATGTTAATCCTAAAATCTTCATTAATTAATTTTAATCTGCTCAGACATGGCTGCTTATGACACCCAAGGGATTTGGGCAATCTTCTCCATGGGATGTACCGTTCCCCAAACAACAAACGGAGCTTAAAATATTTAGAGCATCTTATTTTCCTTCCGTATTTCTCCAGGCACAATATTAAGATTTTCAACTCCAAGAACCGTAGTAAGACTAAAAGCTTCCTTGCTTTTAAATTTATTATCAAGAATAAATTCAGTTGCAAGTTCCAGAGTGCATATGACATCATAAACATTTAACTTGACGTGCACTCTCTCGGAATGACGAATGTACTGCATACAACGCTTTTGAAGGGGCTTTGGAGTTAGCGGTGTGTTAGTAGAAGCGATAGCGATGTTGATAATATGTAAAAAGGAAGTTTTGATTTTCTTAAAATTTCTGTTTTACATACATCTGCAGTGTTATCTAAACTTTGTAACGTGATGATCATCATTCACCGTAAATTGACTTTGACTTTGACTTTGACTTCAAATACTGGTGACGTTATTATAAGACGAAAATGCTTTTCTAGGAAACCATAGTATAACTTCCATCATAGTTCTGTATAGTAAAATAATAGTCGAAAAAGTGGTTGATATTGCTAAAAGTTTCATATTAAAAATCTAATTGTTTCCAGCTAAAGTTCCTAGATTTACATTTTCTATCCATATATCATTTTCGTCCTCAGCAACATTTGGTTCGTCAAGTTTTCTTGCAAGATACATCGTAAACATCTTATTTGAAGAGCACTCGCTCGGAACAACAGTAATATACCCTTAGGTAGCGTGTGACGCATTTGACGATGCTTGAGATAGCTATTTCTATAGCTTTAGTTGGCAATTGCCGAGAAACGTTAACATTTACATTATTATTATGATGTAGACAGTAGAAGGACATAATTGTTTCTGAATATACTAACAAAATCAACAGGAAAAGTATGCAGAAGATACGTAATTTGAACTAATCAACGCCCAAATAAAGACGTTCCTATTCAATTCTATTTCAAAGAAAATCACTCTCCTTCAATAAAACTTAAAATAAATTAATCGAAGGTAATACAAACAACAATGGAAGGTAACCAAAACGTCTAGATCGGTTTCAGGGTAGTAATTGATGACATTTGTTTGTGGGACCCTTAAAACGTCTATTCAATTTCGTTACGCACCGATTACTGCCATTGTATCGGGTTGAGAAAGAAAAATGGTGGGACCAGCGACCTCAATGGACCTACCAATCCGTTTAAGCGTAAATAGCTGTTGAAAAATAAATAGGGTAAGTATTTTTTCTTTTTAGGAGAAGTTATTCAAATAAGTATTTTGGGGTAATTTTTTATGTACAATGGTCCTGAAAAGTCCCGTTTTCGAATGATTTGTTGATTCAGTCTGTGAACTTCAACAACTGTGGAGTTTCTTGCCTTTCTTCATAGGTAACGACCAATTGAAACCGTGCGTCTAGCTTCTGACGTTTCATAAGTGCCCATATAGGTGATTTTGAACTGACTTATTTTTTTTAGCAAACCCCCAAGTACAAAACATCCTTAAGTCCTATAAAAAACAAAATAATAATATATTTTACTTACATATCTAGTTCAAAGTTACAGATAAATTTAAACCTTTAAAAATTTTATCAAATTGGCCAAACTTTAGAGACTTTATACGAAGCTTTAGACTAAGTGTATTGAAACTGAGTTCTGGAGCCATTAGATAAATATACTAGTATCTTTCCTCTTATTCCAAATGTCTCCATAAAATCCTCTTCGAATTCCACCGAAACTAAAACAGGAAAATCTTGAGTCTTTCACTTAACGCAATTTATCTGAATGTCGTTATTCATCTCCAAATCTAAGGTCTTAATAATCTCAGTTAATGTAATAAATTACCATCTTTGTTGCGCAGTGTAATTAGAGAGGACCGTGAAGAATATATGTCATTCACTCAATAATGAACTATAAGCCAGGGAGAACTAAGTTGATTTTAAAATGAAACGACATTTTGAAGATATCATAAAACTATTTTTACTGCCAATGGAAATTTAACTGTGTATCATGAAGCTATAAGGTTACTAATCCCAAAACTGGTTAATTTTAAATTTAAATTGGCTGATGTTTGAGGTCTAGCTTTACAGCATTATTATTTTCCTAGAGATCTCCTTTATCCGTTGATGAGTAAGCAACAGGTTTATATGCCTAAGCCGTTCTTATTGTTATTTCACTGTTATGACCATACTTAAGAAGAAACCCTGTGGCTAATGATAATTACTTATTAAAATTATTTTTCTCAAGTTGTCTTCCGTTTTTCTAAATACATACCTCCTTTGCATACCTTTGTTGCTCTTAATTAGTCCAACTCCGTTTATTTGCTTTTCTTTTGTTTATTTCCTCTTGACAATTTGATTATATTCCAAGAATCATTTACATAAATATAAACATTAGCATCGTTAATTAATACCCGGTTCCTAATATTTATATGTGTAGGTACGAGGGCATACAAGTGAAAACATTTTGAAAGCGTTTTGTATTTCTCCAACGACTTTCAACGTGACTTGAAAGGATTGATATAAATACGAAACGCTTGTCTATAAGCTTTTCGGTACCTTATGTTAATCCAATACCTACATTATTGACTTTGTTTAGGCCTGGGGCTGGAGCTAAGACACATGAGCTTCAGAAAGAGACTGTTAAACTTCGCGTCAAACTTTATGGCGGTTCTGAAGTACGTTACTCACTGCGCGGTACCCCACACCTCACCCCCGCTGACCCATGAATTTGTTACTGCGCAGCGACTCGCCTCATGTTCCGAGCCACCATAAAGTTTGAATCGGGCTGTACACAGGAATAGGTGACAGGAGACAAAACCAAAACATTGGACATCGTACGAACAACATGTACTCAGAAACTGTCTCGCGTTCCGTATCGTTGTGTCGTGTACTTCGAGTGATTCGCTAGTGTGATTAACTTGTTCGTAAATTATGTATAATCTGATTTGAACTGCCAACCGTTTTTCTATTGAACAATAACCAATACTACAAATAGTAAAATATGGCTCATGATAACGACAGACAGACATACCTTCCCCATCATCTATAATCCTATCCTACTAATATTATAAACGTGAAAGTTTGTCTGGATGGATGGATGAATATTTGTTACTCTTTCACGCAAAAACTACTAAACGGATTTGGATCAAATTTGGCACACAAATGGTTTACAACCAGGATTAACATATAGGATACATTTTATCCCAATATTCCCACGGGATCCAAACTTATGCGAGTAAAACCGCGGGGCGCTGCTAGTATACCATATTTTGACCTGTAGGTAGTATGACTGTGTGGCAAGTGTATACTCCCTACAAAGTCTCTGTAGTGGCCAAGTAGACGGCAGGCACTAGAACAAAACATTAACCTAATTCCATGCGCGAGTAGGCACTGCATTTGCCATGCGGTACCAGATCAACATATTTAGAAAGTGCTAGCGGTTACATTTGTATACTCTGTGTACATTGCGTGTCCAGTGCTTCTCAACATTATCGGACTTATTACAAAACAAGGTTTTGGTTTTGACATTATTTACATAAATCATCGAGTAAGTTTTTGTAATAAGAACCTAACAGCAGCAAAACATAGCGTTCTTTTTAGGGTTCCGTACCCAAAGGGTAAAACCGGGACCCTTTTACTAAGACATCTGTCTGTCCATCTGTCTGTCACCAGGCTGTATCTCAAGAACCGCGATAGCTAGACAGTTGAAATTTTCACAAATTATGTATTTCTGTTGCCGCTATAACAACAAATACTAAAAACAAAATAAAATAAATATTTAACGGGGGCTCCCATACAACGACCGCGATTTTTTTGCCCTTTTTTGCTCGATATCAATAATGGCAACATCCAAAAAGGCTTCACTAGGTACCTGCGATATAAATGTATCAGCTGCACCCACACATCTAATTACCCTGAAAGATTGAGTCACTTCAACCTTACATCCCTCGAAAACTGCAGGAAACTGATGGATCAAATTATGCTCTTCAAAATTATCAATGGTCTGATACATGTTCCAAAACTACTAGAAGACATAAATGTATCTGTTCCCCATAGTAGTCAACCCAGGACCGACCGCAAATTAGATATGGTCACACCATTTACAGTTCGAACCAACCTCGGGCGATCAGCACCACTGAACCGTTTGATGAGGACGTATAATGAAAGCCAGTCTTGCACCGATACCATTGACATCTTCTCCAACACCCTGGCTCAATTTCGCAATCATCTTTTACGACAACTTACAGATTGCTGACAGTTGATTCTTGTCTGAATTCCGTCACTCATGTTTTGTTCTGTATTTCTTTGTTACAGTTTTAACTTTTTTAATCAATGTAATTATTTAATGGTATTCATTTGATTGTATTTATTTTTTATTGTATTATTATTGATTTATTTGATTTTATTATTGTAACTTTTTTTTTTTTTATTATTGTAACTTAATTAATTTTACTATCGCAACTTATTTGATATTATAATTAATAAATTATTCGATTTTATTATTATTAGCTTATCTACTTGATCATATTATTATTTTTATCGCTTTAATTACCTAGTAAATCAATTAGGCAAACTATGTAAGTGCTGTGCACACCTTTAATTGGTAAGTTCACTGTAGTACGTTATATAATAAGACTAAGCTTTCTGTTAATGTTTATGTGAATTAATCGTTGGATTGCCATAATAAATAAATAAATAAATAAACAGGTAGGCACTTGAAATATTCACAAATTACCTAGTTGTATTTTTACTTTAATAATAAATAATAAAATTAAAATAAAATAAATTAAAATAATAATGTAAGCTCCCATACAACAGACGTGATTTTTATAGATAATGGTACGGAACCCTTCGTGCGCAAGTCCGACTCGCACTTGGCCGGTTTTTTATTATTATTTACATTCTGTACCTTTTGTTTACCTATGATGTTCTACAAACAAACTTAGATTTGAATTTGGATTTGAACAGCTGTGACTGAAATACAGTTCTTTTTACAAAACTGACAACTCGGTCCGGTAAAAAGTATAGTATCAGTATCAGTTTTGTATTAAGAACTTTACCGTAGTCGGAACAAAGTTCAAAAATCAAAAATGGCTCCATATTTTAAAATTGGGTTTGAAGATAAACCTTATTTTGTAGTAAGACATTATAAATCGCCTCTCTTGTGGCTCAGGTTTAAATATAGACTCACGTGCAGTGAATTGGACTTTCGTGCATGTTGCCATTAGATAGATGACGTTGTGCTTTAAAAATGTCTGTCTTAAGTGGTGGTGAAAGCTAGGTAAAGTTTTCATTATTTGCTTGTAATTTTGGAAATATAATGTGGAGTGTATGTTGTATTCTCAGGAGGTAGGTACAAAGAGTCAATTTATCTGTAAATATCTTGTAAAATATATTGTAAATATCCTACAAAAAAAGGAGGAAACTGCCATGTCCTACAACCAAAAATTCGACGACATGTGACATCTACCAAGCCGCGCCGAGCCCGCGTGGTGAACTACGGCCCACTCGCTCTCACAGGCGAGAGGCCTGTGTCCCAGCAGTGGGAATATTATAGGCTGATTATTGTAAATATATCGGCCGGTCTATTCTGCAAAAAACTCACCGTGAAAAGTTAGGTGAAGTGAGCTGAGTTTTGTATTTTATGTTTCACGAACTGTGTCCAAATAAACTTTTCTCTTTCTTTCTTTCAATAGCATTCCAATACATAGCATTAGGAGGAATGACAGCTCAGTTCTTCACGGTTTCTTGAACACATACTTTTTCTTTACAAAACGATGATAAATTTTCTAGGAACCGGACGCTATCAAATTCTTTCGTTCCAGCGCTCTTTTTAGTACAAAAGTGACCTGTCGCCTAGAAAGAAGCTTTAAAAAACCGGCCAAGAGCGAGTCGGACTCGCGTACGAAGGGTTCCGTACCATTATCTATTAAAATCTCGTCTGTTGTATAGGAACCCCCTTAAATATTTATTTTATTTTGTTTTTAGTATTTGTAGTTATAGCGGCAACAGAAATTCATAATTTGTGAAAATTTCAACTGTCTAGCTATCGCGGTTTTCAAGATACAGCCTGGTTTCAGACAGACGGACGGACAGACAGCGAAGTCTTTGTAATAGGGTCCCGTTTTTACCCTTTGGGTACGGAACCCTAAAAACGTCGATACAACATAGAGTTCGAACGTAAGTCCAGTGGATGTCAAAGTTATGAATCACCCCTCTTTTAGCGTCCTCAGTAAAGGATGTCTGTACGTGGGTAACGGAATGGACTTCCGTCCATGTCCCCACTGTAATGGAGATTGGTTTGCCTTTTAAAACGTCAACCCGCCCGAATAGCGGGTGTAAAAGCAAAGGTTTGTTATTTTTATATTTTATTTTAAGGTTAGATTTAGGATTGGTTTGGGCTGTAAAGAATATAATACAGGAATAACATATTATTTTAGGTTCTGGTCCTAAAACGATATAATATTATTTAAGGGCACACACGTTCCATCATAGATTCCTCATCCATCGCTTTCCCTGAGACGTGATCGAGAGATGGCCTATTTAGCAATTTATTTTTTTAATCGCAAGAATAAAATATATTATATACTTTTGGGCACTATCCCACTCACAGTGAGGCAAAAGTTTTTTTTTAATGCCCAATGAGTTCTTCCCCCCTTTGTAATAAACATGTACACATAATATTATTATTTTTTAAATTTTTGTGCTACCCTGTATAATACAAAGATTGCCTGGTTAATTATGTTGTCATATAGTTGCTGTGTTATAGGTATTTTTTTCAATTTTATCCATCGACACTCAGTAAAAATGTGGTACCTACTTAGGGCCGGTTGTTTCAAACAGTTGGTTATACGTTAACCAGAATTATGGTCTTGCCGTTTGTCAAGTAATATCGATTACGTACTCTTTATTATTTGATGTACGGCAAGACCATAATTCTGTAATTGTAATTTGAAACATCGCTTTTTTCTGGTTTAACGATAGTTAGCGCCATTTTTTACGTTTACGCGTGCGTCAAGTGGACGTGAAACAACTCGCCCTTAATGTTACTTTTCCAACTTTCTTACAAAAATAAAACTATCCAACTGTCCCTAAAATGCGAGTATGGAATGAAAATCACAACAATAAACATCATACTCAGTTCGTATGTAATACATATGTACATTGGTTTGTTTTACTCAGTGCATTGCTTTACACGATTTCCCTTGTGAGAAACAGCAAAAAGTAATTGGAAATTGTGGAAGAAAACCACTGTTTTACAATGTTATAATATTGTACTGTTCGTATTCCCAGTAAGATTACAACCAAAGTCGAGTTATAATTAATGTGAATACTACATAGGGGAGTTGTGGTTTGATAACAACCTCACGAATCAGTCAATTTACTTGCCGCAGACAGTTCATGGTTTATATAATATTCTAATTATTAGGAATGTTATTAGAACACGTAAACGATTGGGGCTGGTCCTACTACATAATTTAGAGTTTATTCAGACCCAAAAAGTGTAAAGTCTGACCATAGTTTTTAACCGATGAAAAAAGCGGAGGAGGTTCTCAAGTTGACGCGTTTTTAATTTTTTTTTTATGTACGACCACGCATAACTTTTTACAGAGTAGTCCGATTTTGATAATTATTTTTTATTGGAAAGGGTTGGTCAAAGTTGGTTCTCTAAAATCTAAATTTGGAAAATAGGGGTGATTTATTGTTCACTCACAGATTTGAATGCTGAGTTGTGTATTATTACTCTACTCAGTGCCACATACATATGCCTGCCCTTTGGCAAACAATTAGTAGATTATAGCCACAAAAAATTATAAAATAAAAACTTTTTAACAAAAAAATTAAACCGCCGAAAAAACTGAAAAGCAAAAAATAATAAACCTTTTTTATTTAAGTTTAATAACTAAGTTTTTAACCTAAATAATTTTGAGTCGGCGCCGTTTAAATTTAAGGCAATTTAGTGATCTTTGTTTATTGATTGTTTGACGCAGACTCAAAATTACTTAGGTATACTTACATTAGTTTAAGAACTTAGTTATTAAGGTTGAGAATCCCCATCAATGGGGATTTGTGAAATGGTGTCAGAAGGTAACGGTGAAGTTTCTTGCCCATTCTTCTTCATACTAAAACTACCTTTTGGAAGGAGCGACTAGAATCAATTCTATTTCATCAATTCTATTACTGTAATTTTTGACGTTCAAAAGTGCCTTTTATGTGCCTATTGGAAATAAATGATTTGACTTTGACTTTGGTGTAACACGTTTGATGTCAAATAAAAAAACTCAACCGAATATGGGTAAACATGAATCCTTTCAAACAATCGGGACATGTTCAAGCAAGAGATGATGACAATATCCAGGAAGAATAATAAAGAAAAGAAAGATAAATGCGTTTATTGGCATTAGAAGAAATGAAAACATTTTTACAAAAAAAAAAAAAAAACAACAGACATCCAAAAAAAACCAACAAAGGGAAAAATAACTTTAATTTCGGAAGTCGGTGTCATTGGTTCCGCATTTTCGTTTTTTGCCAAAAAAAAAGAAATTTAGAAATAGAACCACAATTGCCGGAGATACCGCGTAAAACACATCCAAAACCAGCGTCAGGCACAGTTGTCTCGCAGTTTTGCTGAACTGGGCCTTTTTGGCGCAGCCGTGAGGCACACTTCCCTGCTAATTTCTTACATCAGACTTTAAACTTTTTATTTAATCTTTATTTTTTTTGTCATTATCTGATGTATGTATCTGGTATATTGTATGTATTTTGGTATGTGCTAAATAAATCTAATTTCTTTCTTTCTTTCAAAAAACAACAGTCGAATTAAGAATGCCCTGTTTTTTGAAGTCGGTTAAAACAAAACTAAGAAAACAGAAAGAAAACAATGCTTATACCAAAAGAGCCTCACCTCAGTATAATGTTAAAAAACTGCCAGTCACCATAAAATAAATCCCACACAATACCCCGATGCAAGAATCTAGAATTCTAGACCACACAGCCTAGAATGCAATGCAGATTGTCCCACTCCATCAAACGAAAATCCCTCTTCCGTAGAACCGCTTTAAATGCAAAGTCTTCTATTGTATTCCGCAATGATAAAACATAGCCATTACCTAAAGCTATAAGTATCGGAAAAACCCCTTTCTTTTTTACAAGTTTTCCATACAGTTGAAATAACCTTTGGCATTCACATCGGAACTATTCGGAAACTGCTAGGGTCACTTTTTACGGTTCCATACTCAAATCTTGCCAACTGGGCTCTATTACTAAGGCTCCTTTGTCTGTCCGTCCGTCACAGGGCTGTCTGTATCTTTTAAAGCGTAATAGGTAGATACTTGAAATGTTCAAATAATGTGTAAAGCCGGTATAACAAAATATAATAAAAATTAAATAAAATAAAAAATTAAAGGGGTAAAAAATTTAAGTAAAGAAACGTATTTTTTTCCAAAAGTATTTTTTTTTTATTAGTGCTTAATATTGTACGGTGGTACGGAACCCTTCGTATGTGAGTTCGATTCGCACTTGGCCGTTTTTTACAAGACAAGTTCTCCATACAGTTAAAATAACCATCGCTTTTCACATCGGAACTGTTCGGAAACCGTTCGGGTTTCATTTTAACGTGTGACGTCTAAATGTCCATAAAAGACTCCAGTTTTATTGTTACCCTCTTTAGGTCCAATTTACGAACTCGATCGAATGGAGCCGACATTTTAAGTGGACTTTTTAAGAATCGAATGTCAATGTTGACCTTTGAGTAACGGGAGCGTTCTGTTTTTAAATTGGCCCAACGTAATAATGTTTTACAAAATGGCATAGAATCAGAGGGGCAATTCTCGTTATTTTTAGAACGTTCACAGTCTGATCCAAGTCTCAATCTGTCAAAAATACCTCTAATTTCCCTACATTTTTGACAAGTTTTTGTCATTGATTGTCGCTGAGATGAGATTGTGACTGTGGCCTTCTGATATTAGTGAGTATATCTTGCCGACTTGAGCCGTGGTGGCCCCGTGATAACGGCTTCGACATACAAGTAGTAGGTCGTAGGTTCAAACTTAGACAGGCACTTTACTTTCTGTCATTTTTTCCATCACCACTACTCCCAAAACGGTGAAGGAAACCATCGTGAGGGAAACTGGCATGTCTTCGAACCAAAAATTCGAAGGCTCGTGACATCCACCAACCCGCACAGCATTAATTTATTGAGTTTTTGATTAACCAAATGCTATACAGGGTGGCAGGGACATCGACGCGCAAACTGTAACCATGGATTCAGCACTTGAGTTTAGACCCCATAGCGTCGAGATTTTTGGTCGGTTTTAAAAAAAAAAATTGCTGATCCATACATTTTGACCGCGTAGGTATTGCACTTTTCTATGAAATAGAAGATTTTTTTTTTGTTAACCGACGAAAAATTTCGACGCTATGGGGTCTAAACTCATGTGCTGAATCCATGGTTACAGTATGCGCGTCGATGTCCCTGCCACCTTGTATTTCCTAGCCACATATTCTTATTTAATTTTTCACAGAAAACTGTGTAGTTCATTAGCTACATTATTTATTGTATCGCTTTACAAACAGTAAAACAGGGATATAAGTAAATAAAACGATTCATAAGAAGAGGTTTTACACTTCTCGTTTGCCCTAACACGAAAGTTGAACAAGAAATGTTCATTACCCCTGCTGTGTTCCAGTATAATTCTATGTGTACTTTTAGTACTACATGATGTGGTTCCCTACATTATCTTCACCCCCGTTATTTTAATGCCCCGTAAAAAGACCATACATTTTACTCCACACTTCAGGTTGTACTTTGGAGTGGAGTACCTTTCACACCATAATGACAAAAGCACATAAACCATAAAAAGGCACAAAGCATCAGGACAAGTAAAATTTCCCATCATACTTTCCTAGCGAAAGCATTACCAAGTTCTGCCCTAATAGCGTTTGTCCAATAACAGTATATCTTCATGTATTAGTGCACTGTCAGATGCGACCTCATAACTTGTTCCTCGTAAATAAAGACCTCTAAATAAGGAAGAGTTATATGCAATATCTTTCATCGTTTTATGGTTGTGTATGGCCGGCCTATAAGGAAACGAATAATATTTATGAATAATAAATATGAGAGATTTAGGGTAAATCTGTAGTCTAGTATGTTTTCCTTATGGAAAATAAAAATGAACACTGCACTGTCCACGGATGAGACAAGTCATTATCTGCCTAACCTTTCTATGTTGGGGTCGGCTTCCAGTCTAACCGGATGCAGCTGCGTACCAGTATTTTACATGGAGCAACTGCCTATCTGATCTCCACAACCCAGTTACTGGGTAATACGAAACCTCTTGGTAAGACTGGTTGTCAGTCTTTCGGGCTACTGAAGACCCCTAACGACTGTCAAAGATCCACGAATCACAGCCGGGACCAACGGCTTAACGTGCTTTCCGAGGCACGGAGGGGTCTTGGTATGTATAGATGGTCACCTATCCACGGACCAAGCGCGGTAAGCGTAGCTTACCCATGCGGCTGTTATTACTTAGCCACAAGCCCACGGATGAGATAAGAATGCAAACGTAACCTTAACTATTCTAAAGCTCAGCGGAGTAATCGCGTAACACAGTCTGACAGTAGCAATGGCTTTCATTATGAAAGTTCATGAAAATTCATTGCGTTATTTACGCTGTTAAGCAGACAAATTTTTAGAATATATGAAGCAATGGATAAGCAATCTACTATTCTAAAACTCAGTGAGGTAATTGCGTAACATACACTAACAATGGCAATGGCTTTCATTTTGACAGTTCAATAACATTCATTGCGTTATTGAGGTTGTCGAGCAGACAAATTTTCCGAATTTATGAAGCAATGAATTAGCAATATTCTTCAAAATGATTGTGGTTGACAGTGTGTTACGCATCTAGAGTGCTGGTTTTCTGAGAAACGGTGAAAGGTCACACAATCATGGCTTTCAAAATACAGAGCGTTATTGACACCTTAATGTAAAGTACTGGTGACAGTGACAGATTTTCATGACAGACGTTTTAATATGACGACCCCCGCTCTTCTAGGAAACCATAGCTTTAATGATATTGTGTCAAGTCTTATAATGTCATTAATTTGAGTGATGTCAAAGTTATTATGTCAGTAATAAAGGACAATGCTCATGGATGTATCTAATCCCGTACCATGCTGCATCAAAGTCAAACTTTGTTTTTATAGACTACTCTTATCATATTAACACCTACAATAGTCCTTTTTGTAAACAAAACCCGGGTTTCGGAGATTTTCACAAAAATCGAAATAACCTGAAAACTAGGTACTTTATTTTGTTTGACACGTAATATACAAACGGCCATTATTGCTCTAAAAAAATGATAATCATTTATATAAAACTTATGTTCTATTTTATTCTAATTATTTTTAATTAATATAGAATCGGCAAAGCATATTTTTTTTTACATGTTTTTTGAAAGTCGTGATCATGACACTTTCAAAATTCAAGGTAAGTATCATATAATTTGAAACGGAACGTCATGTAAAGGGAATAAAACAATATCAACACTTTTTTACTTTAAATTAAATTCCCTGTTCAAAAATCAAATCCCCGACGCGCAATGTCGTAAAAAATTATGAAAATAATTACTATAATATTTTGATCATGATGCATGAGACGTTTTGGTACGACTTTTGGTCATTGTCATTGTCATTGTCATTGTCATTGTCATTGTCTGTGCAAATAAATATTTATTTTGGCCTGTTTACAAACTCTTTTGTCGACTGTATATGTAAGGGGTTTTGACTATTTGTTTTAGTGCTTAAGAGTACATTAAGTAGTAGGTCGCAGTGAATTGTGTGCTCGGCTGAACAAATAAAACGTTTGCCGTTGTAAATACAAGAAGTGCAAACAAGCCGGTGGTTCTTAAAGTTTATCTTTTATGCGGACTCTTGTATGAGTTTATGCCATTATTATATTTCATTCGACATAAAGATGTATAGATATAGATTTAAGGTGGTCAAACTGATCATTATTTTTTAATTTTGATCCCTTACTAGTAGTGGGTAACATTATCTACCTAGCCTAGTCTTGGTATGTGAAGATGGTCACCCATCCATGGACTAACCGTGGCAAGCGTAGCTTAACCTGATCGATCGGCCTGTGCGGCTGTTATTACTTAGCCACAAGCCCTAGTAGTAGGTAATATAAACGAAAAATAATCGAGATAAAATTATCAATTATAACAGCCAGTACCTATACAACTTACGTTAATAAACGCAACCCGATTAACCAATTACTTCACGAAATCACAACTTATTTAACTTTTTTAATTTTTCCGTGCATTTACAAATACTGAGCACCTTCAAGTCCCCCACGTTCGCTGCACTACTAGTTCAAACTCAAAGTGAATTAAATTATCCGTGAAACTAGTTTCAATTCAATGCAAAAAGTTTAATATAAAGCCCTTTAGGTCGGTTTACTTTGTATTCAAGAGGAATAAAGTATGTTGGGGCATGAAAGTGCAGTTTATCCTTTTATTTATTTAAGAAACGACCACGTGGATTGAGACATTTCTTTTTCAATCCTGTATGGTCTCATCGCCGTACATTTTACGGGTTAT
This sequence comes from Apamea epomidion, assembly GCA_947507525.1. Lineage (NCBI taxonomy): Eukaryota > Metazoa > Arthropoda > Insecta > Lepidoptera > Noctuidae > Apamea > Apamea epomidion. Next base: position 3,582,967 of record OX382233.1, read on the forward strand.
GCGGGTTTGTCTGTTCTATACGTTTAAATCTATTGTGTTATTAACGGTGAAGGAAAACATCGTGAAGAAACTGGCATGTCCTAGAACCAAAAATTCGAAGGCATGTGACATCACCCAGCCCAGTGCAATTTGGTAGATACCAAGTCGCACTGGGCCCGCGTGGTGGACTATGTCCCACTCCCACTCACACAGAGGAGGCCTGTGTCCCAGCAGTGGGAACAATATAGGCTGATTATGCTACACATGACCCATTAATTCGACATCAACAAGGTTTGATGGTTTAATGAATTAGAGTTCTGATTATCGGGTCAAGATAAATCTTACAGAAAAAAAACGCGAAAGTTTGTGAGGATGGATGGATGAATGGATGGATGTTTGTTACTCTTTCAATAACTACTGAAGGGATTTGAATGAAATTTGGCACACAGATAGTTTATAACCAGAATTAACACATAGGCAACTTTTTATCCCGATATTCCCAAGGGATCGAAACTTATGCGGGGGAAACCGCGTGGCACTGCTAGTTATAAATAAGAAAGGTTACATTATTATATGCCATGGTCTTTATTGATAAATTGGATATTGTTTTACCAAAATGCAAGACCCAGGGTATCGATTTTATAATACAAGAAGGTCTTTTGTGGGCCTTTTACTGCCCTAAGTGGGTTTTTTGTAGATACTTTTATATTATAAATCGTAACATCAAACAATATTTCCTTGCCTTTGTGTTGTTTAAATATCCGATATTACCACAAAGCACGGAGAAGCCTCAACGGCCATTGCTAGGGCTGATCATTGTCAATATTTTTAATTCATAACTCTAGTCTATAACGTTCCCATTACTGGAACATAGGACTCCTCTCTATGAGACGGAGTGGGCCATAATCGACCACGCGGGCCCAGTGCGGTTAGGTGAAAACAAGAAAAAAAATAAGTTTTTTCATTTCTAAATGGGCCTGCTCTTGACCTCGTTCACGCCTGATGGAAAGCAATGGATGAGGTCTATGATGGAATGAGCGTGCCCAGAAGATGCCTGTTCACTCTTGCTTTGAAGGCAGACGGGTTAAATTTGGTAGGGAACACAAATGCAGATGCAGACAGCTCCACACTTTGGCTGTGCGCATAATAAACGTGGAGGAGAAGCGCTGAGTACGACTCGTCGAAGTTTATTTGTCCCAGGTTAAGTACTCACGGTGGATGGTCACATCCACCATGTCTTCGAATTTTTGGTTCCAGCAGATCGATTCTATAAGAATCTCATCGTGAAAAGTTAGTTGAAGTGAGCTTAGAGCTGTCAATAGTGTCAATCCCTAGCATTAGTTGGAATGACAGCTCACTCCACGCTCACTTCACCTAAGTTTTCACGGTGACTTGAGGGGTAATTCTCGTAATTTTAAGAACGTTCACAGTCTGATCTCAGTCTCAATCTTTAAAAAATACGTCTAATTTCCCTACATTTTGACAAGTTTTTGACATTTGTTTGTCGCCGAGATGAACTGCGACTAGATCTTGAATATTTTAAATTACGGAAATACGAGCCCTTGTTACAGAATCGGACTGCAGGACATGCCGGTTTCCTCAGGATGTTTTCGTTCACCGTTCTAATTCAATACTTTTAATGACATACACAAACTGACGGCTTTGAAGGCAGTGACAAAAGTTGTGCGTCTCTAGACGCTGCCGGTGCGGCGATTCCATTTCCTGTGAGCATTACCGAAGTAGACTAAAATGGTTATTCGTCAGACTGTACAGTAAGAAATCATGGAACCTTGAGTATCTAATACGCTCATTAACAGTAAAAAATTGAGAAACACTGGATTTATACTTCTCTAACGAAATCTAAAACCAATTACCGATTTCTTATATTTTCATTTTTCTTTTTATAATGAGAAACAGGAAATCATTTATAATAAATGACAGTTTGGTTCATCACCATCGCAGCAGGTCGAGACTGGCACCAGGAAACAGAGACATAATTCTTTAGAAAAAGGAGGCCTTTGTCCTGGAGTGAGACAATACAGGCTAGTTAGATAAATTAGATTACCGACAGTTTGGTTGGAAGACACACGTTCATAAAAAGGTATTCAATAAAAATACCTAACACGGCTGACCATAATAAAAATTTGCTCACTACTTATACAGGGTGGCAGGGACATCGACGCGCAAACTGTAACCATGGACTCAGCACATGAGTTTATATCCCATAGCTTCGAAATTTTTCATCAGTTATCAAAAAAAAAAAAACTGTTTTATAGAAAAGTGAAATACCTACCTACGCGGTCAAAATGTATGGAACAGCAATATTTTTTTTAATAACCGACGAAAAATTTCGACGCTATGGGATCTAAACTCATGTGCTGAATCCATGGTTACAGTTTGCGCGTCGATGTCCCTGCCACGCTGTATAAAAAAAATGTATGGGTATTATCCCTATTTGTATCCGTCTCTGGTTGTTGCGGGAATAGTGGGTCAACTTATTGGAACTGAGACTTAAGTGTGCGCTGTTGATGCACTACTACTTATTGCTTCATAATAAGATCGATGACGCGACCACACTAGCTCGATATTCATTGTTTACTCCGGACCGGCTGCGGGTGTAACGCGTCTGTGTCTTGCGGTGCCTATTCGCGGCGCCGCCAGTGCGTACCCATACTGTCCGTTAAGCTTCCACTACCCAGGCGATCAATCTGCTGAACGCCCTGATTGCTCAGGAGCCGGAAGTTGACATATTTATGTATAGCAGTAAATCTATGTTTAATGTTTTTATTAAGTTTTTTAGTTAAATGTTAGGTTGTTGGCTTGCTGCGCGCTTTGGTGTCTATTGTTATAAATAAAAGCCAAAAAGTTATTTTCGCCCAAGATATTTTATAGGACAGACCACAATTAATGGCTTCCCTTTCCCGCGGCTGGCCCTAAGTGCACCCTTTTCCCCTTAGCGACACCATAACGGCCATCTGGTAATCTGGTAGGTACTAAAAGCCATTCTGTCAGATATTCTTAGATAACCAGTTACGAGGTGGCTGTACGGTTGCTGCCTCGTTATTACTTTATTTAGTTTGGCAGGACATGATGAGAACAAAAAAAGATGCCAGGGTAGGGCCAGAGACTGACGTGGAAAATGGTACAATGAGCACACCTAAGCCAATGGTTCAAATGATTAGAAGAAAACAAAGAAGTTTGAAATTTCAAATTAATTGATAGACTTCATTCGGTCTAAAATATACTTTGGCAAGTAAATAAGTACAGTAAGTCTTGGGGATACCTAAACCAGTACCTACCAAGGTAGAAAATTCATCTTCTTTTCGCTTCCCGCGGTTAATCCGTGGATGGGTAACCATCTTTACATACCAAGACCCCTCTGTTGCTCGGAAAGCACGTTAAGCCGTTGGTCCTGGACGTCATTCGTGGATCTTTGACAGTCGTTATGCCCGAAAATCTGACAACGAGTCGTACCAAGGGGAATTGTATTACCCAGTAACTGGGTTGTGGAGGTCAGATAGGCAGTCGCTCCATGTAAAATACTGGTATTCAGCTGCATCTGGCTAGACTGGAAGCAGCCCCAACATAGTTGGGAAGAGACTAGGCAGATGATCAGATAGGAGTAGAAACATTTAGGAACAGAATTTATTCATTGTCCTTGAACTCAAAACTGTAATTTAAACTAGCAAGCCACGGCGTTGCAAAGTTAAAGCCAAACTAATAGACTTAACTATTATCTGACCCAAAACTATCTCCTGACCTCTAAGTAAACCGTAAACGTTGATTGATGAACCGATTCAAGTTTATCAAAATGCCCAACCAATCTTTGTTTAGCACTTAACACTGACATAAATTATATCCAATATAAGATTTTGCGAAGCAATCAAGTAATGCTTCCCGTGCATGAGAAGGTCAAATACTTAGTAGTTCTAGCGCAGTTCTATAACGATGAATTTAAAGTATACGTGCAGAACACTTACAATACTAGAAGCGTTAAAGAACGTAAATTCGTTCAAGCACCAGTAAATATTACTTTGGCAAAAGAACCAATAAGTAACACTTTTGAATAATATCGACTGGCTAAGATAAGATAATAGTGGAATTAGTAAGTGAACGTTAACGATTAAATTAAAAACTGAACTGCTTAATAAAATTGTCGCAACATGCGACAATAATTAATCATTAGTTGCGCTGCTGTAATTTTAATATTCTTACCGTCCATTTGAAGTATCTGTATCTACCTACTTAGATGTTTGATCAGATTTTGTATACTCGTACCAAATGTTTTAAGACGAGCGCTAATCCTGCTGACCAACTGTCACGCAGTTTGGCGGGCTTATGAAATGTGTACAAGTATTTGGTTCAAAATAAATTATTTATTTATTTAATTAATTACTAACAAGTTGCGCAAGTATTAAATTAAATGAAAATTTTGTTATTTTCCGGGAAACATGACCTAGAAAATTGGTTTCCGTGAAATAATGCTTAGCTTATGTACCTACGTAATTATTTTGTAACGATGTTAGTTAGTAAATGGAATTATGATAATTAATTAAGTTAACTTAATCCTTGTATGTTTATGTTATTAAATTGGCTTAATATAAATATATTAATGTTAAGCGTCCTCATAACGTAATTGTTGTAATTAATTTTTTTATTCAGAAAAATTCACATTCCAGGAATTGTTAGTAAATAATACTTAAAATTGTTAGTAAATAATATTTAAAATTGTGTTAGAAAAATAGTGAGCAGTGGTGGCCCAGTTGTAACGACAGCGACTTACGAGTTGCAGGTCGTAGGTTCGAACCCAGTCAGACGCTTTACTTTGTGTAAATTATTTCATCACCACTGCTCTCAAATCCAGTGAAGGAAAACATCGTGAGGAAATAGGCAAGTCCTAGAATCAAAACTTCAAAGACATATGACATCTACCAACCCGCACTGGGCCCGCGTGGTGGATTACGGCCCACTTCCTCTCACCGAGAGGATGCCGGTATCCCAGCAGTGGGAACATTATAGGCTGATTATGTATGTATGTATATTTACAATTATTCTTTCAAGACATTAACGCCATTTTGTACGCCATGCTTGAATACGAGGCGTTTGATTACTTTGTATGTCGAATATTTTATCTTTTTTTTTTTAATATTCGTTTTGTTTGTGCAGTATAAACAATATTTCTTTGTTTTTTTTGTGTGACAAATTGTAACCATTTTTTTTAAATTTATAGTTTCGGGTTTATCTGGCAATCACTAAACTAGTTACGAAGCCATTTCGCAGTTCCCACAAGTTAGTGTTAAAGTGACTGATCTAACAATAACTTAGCTGGCAGGCGCCTAACTCGAAACTTTGAGAAGCATCGCCCATTCCCAACGACTACATTTGTAACGTACACTGCGTTTGAATTATTCAGAGAACCCTCGCATTTTGCACAGCGCAGGTTAAAATTAAGGCTCCCAAGGATTTTCATTTATTAAAGGAGTAATTTTAGTATAATTGGGCAACGCGATAGCACGAGCGAACCGCACTGTAGTTACATTTTCATACTTAATTCTTGGTGTGTAGATTTTTAAGGAGTCGGCTTACTTATTGGCTGACTTTAATCGTATATACGAGTACCTACTATATACGATTAAAGTCAGACAACCAGTCTTAATAAGTGGTATCGTATTAACTGGTAATTGGGTTGTGGAGGTCGTGGAAAGCACGTAAATCTGTTGGACCCGGCTCTCATTCGTTACGGGTCGTCAGAAGCTCGAAAGTCTGATAACCAGTCGTACCAAGGCGTATCGTATTATCCAGTAACTGGGTTGTTGAGGTCAGATAGGCAGTCGCTTTATGTAAAATACTGGTATTCAGCTGCATCTGGTTAGACTGGAAGCCGACCACAACATAGTTGGGAAAATACGACCCCAACATAGATGATAAGGTCAGATAGGCAGTTAGCATAATAATGATTATGATTATGCTAACTGCCTATCTGACCTCATCATAGATAGATACCTATAATATTCTCACTGCTGGGACATAGGCCTTCTCTCGGTGAGTGGGAGAGATAGGCAGTTCTCCATGTAAAATCAGTATTTTACTGCTGAAGCTTCCAGTCCAGATGCAGCTGAATACCAGTGTATTCAGCTGCATTCGGACTGGAAGCTGATACCAACATAGATAGGAAAAGGCTAGGTAGATGACGATCACAATCATGCATGTTTAAAGTAGTTAGGAAAAATATTGTGTTCTTGGGAAATGGGTTGAAACTTGAATGCAAATGTGTCTGCAGTTGAGCTCTTGGATATGCACGTACCATGTTATGCTAAGAGGTTTAAACTATCTCATCTGTAGAACTACCTATGGGAAGCTGAAATGCTATTCTGCAGTTTTGTTCAAACTAATATTATAAAGAGAAAATATTTTATTTGTTATATGTTTTTTTGTTACGCTTTTACGCTAAAACGGCGGAATCAAATTTAGCACATTGGTAGGCCATGACTTGGATTAGGACATGGAATACTTTTAATACCAATATTCTTACAGGATCGAGTCTTATCTGGGTAAAACCGCCTGCGGATTATGTCATAATCAAAACATTATTTATCATCTTGTGCGATATAACAAATTGTGGTGGCCAATCTGTTGGAATCTTGGTCTTCTTGTCTGTTGAACGCCTTAATTTAGCAATAAACGTACAAGGGGTAATGCGTGAGTTGGTTGCACATATTACGGGACTGGTCATGTGAGTAACAAGTTCATCCGTTTCATGTCTCACTTGGACGTGTTTAAAGATTAAACGTTGTGCTAACTCAATGAGTTTTCCAAATAAAATAACTCGGTGAGTGTAATCAGAGCCCGAAGCGAGGCTGTTACTGGGTCGGTACTTTAATTTAATTTAAAAAAGCATTTGTAAATCGACAAATCCCAATCGACCAATGAATCGTATACCCAAAATTAGATTAAAATACTCCTAGCTAAAGATTTAAATTGTTAGATTCGTATTCATCATCATCAGCCCACAGCAGTCTACTGCTAGACATTGGCCTCCCCAATTGCACGCCATTCAGCTCGATTCTCGGCAACTCTCAACAGCTACAACCAGCCACCCGCGAAGCCTGCAAAGATCGTCGCCCCACCTTAGCCTGAGGGCGTACATTTACCCTACCGCGCCAAAAGATAGTTGCGTTTCTGTTTCGTGTTGACACCTCTGACACACACAATGACGTAGTGACTATACCTGATTGTCATGAATAATTGATTCCTCCCGGTACCCGGCGCCTGCATCAAATGTGAAGAGCTGATGAGCTCTTCAAGGTACCGGGAAGATTCAATAAAACCACGGTTTATCACGTATGTTCAATAAAGTCCTAGAAATCATTCTACGTACTTTACATCTTTTTTATTTGGCTTGTCAGTCAAATCTGACGCCTAATCTCTTCTAATGTTTAACTAACTTCATGTTTGTCTCGTATATCATGCCAGTGACTTTTAACTGACTCGCTGAGGTTGCAGGTAAGCACCATATAGGCTATACTAACTTAGAGCTTATGCTTCTCAGTCATCATCTGTCTGGACTTTTCCCGACTATGTTGGGGTCGCATTCCAGTCTAACCGGATGCAGCTGAATACCAGTATTTTACATGGAGCGACTGCCTATCTAACCTCCATAACCCAGTTTCTGGGTAATACGATACCACTTGGTAAGACTTGTTGTCAGACTTTCGGGCTATTGACGACCCATAACGACTGTCAAAGATCCATGAATGACAGCCGGGACCAACGGCTTAACTTGCTTTTCGAGGCACGGAGGGGTCTTGGTATGTGAAGATAGCCACCCATCCACAGACCAACCGCGGCAAGCGTAGCTTAACCTGATCGATCGACCAGTGCGGCTGTTATTGCTTAGCCACAAATCCCTATCACTCACTTTTCTTAGTAGTGAGACGTTTTCAAGTACGCTGAGGGCAAATCTAGCGATTTCAATCTTTGGTCCTAACTGAATCAAACTGAATAGCTAGCTTTTCCATAACTGCCTAGGTAGATTAACACATAAGTTAGTAAGCCACTGAAACTATAATCATTAAGCCAGAGTCGGCTCAACTAACAATAAATTAGGTCAAGTTACAAACTTTGTTTAAGCCCTAGATTTCACTTATTAAATGTAGCTTAGAGCGGTTACACACCGGGTTTTGAATCGTTGGAGAAAATTATTTAGCATTTCATTATTGTTTAGACTCATAACTATACAGGATGACAGGGAAACTCGGCGAATTCCTTGAAGGGGGTTGAGGTCATTAGCAACAAATTAAGTCCAGTGAACTAGGGGTCAAAACTGGATGGTTACAAAAATTAAAATTTTGCTATTAAAGTCCTTATATTTCTGAAATTATGTAAGTTTCGTAAGCGTTTTTTTTAATGATCACTCATTTTTAAATTTGCAGAAAAGTATCAATGAAATGTTTGGAGTGGAGTAGTGTTTTCTCATAATTAATTGTTTTTCGTAACAAGTCAGCTAATTTCTAAAAAATCGAAGAACCGACACAGCTCGGGAACCATCCAGTTTTGCCCCTAGTTATCTAGACTAAATTTGTTGCTAATGACCTCTAGTATAACGCCTTTCAAGGAATACGTCGAGTTTCCCTGTCACCCTGTATACTTGTTTTCTCCGAAGGGTAAGGCAGAGGGTACACTTACCTACATTTCGCCAGTTATGTTTAAGCCCCACGTAATAGGGGCGAGCCTTTTGCCATCACTGGGCACAAATCCAGACTCCAAGTGGCTACTGACATATTCCTGATGAAATAAACTATTGTTGCGCGCCACAATTAATGCCTGGTACATGGTGAAATTAGTTACCACTAGCGCCATCTAGTATCGAGTAGCAGAACTAATTGAGTCAAGATCCTTCTAGAAATTTCGATGCTAGAACTTTCTAGAACTATCGACATCTGAAGGCCAATTCTCGTAATTTAAAACGTTCAAAATCTAGTCGCAGTCTCATCTCGGCGACAAACAAATGTCAAAAACTTGTCAAAATGTAGGGAAATTAGAAGTATTTTTTTACAGATTGAGACTGAGATCAGACTGTGAACGTTCCTAAAATTACGAAAATTGCCCCTCTGGTCAGTCGGGGCCGGTATGTACTCGAACCTTCTAGATGTTTCTACAATAGAAGGTTTTAGAACTATCTGCGGCACTATATAAGGCCGGGATGAGCCACGACCGAGTCAGAGTTGGATAAGCGATACAAGTGAATACATCGAAAGCGATTTTCAAGTGCGACTTAAGTGCAATTGTGTTTTAAATTAGTGTATTTGAGTTGTTATTAGTGTTGTTAAATTAAAGTGTAATTTTTGGTAATTTATATCGGCAGTTTTTATTGTCACGAACCCCGAAGCTCGTAACACTATTAACACTTTGAGTCACTTACTCGTTACTTTATTATTTATTCATTAATCCTCAATAAATGAACACTAGTTAACGGTACAGAGAGCTTATGCGCTTCCATTCACAGCGTGTTTTTACACTTGGTTATCACATGTAAAGTGCGCGCTGCAATAAAAATGCCATAACTTAGCTTTAAACTGGTGACTGCTATCAATTATAAAGAAACCCAGCACAGCTAATGCCACAGTGTATGGCACCTTTTTTTTTTTTTTTTTTTTTTGTGGATGGGAAATCATCAAATGACTCCTCCCGCTCTGGGTGGAGCAGAAGGGAGTGTCAGACTCTTACTGACTAAAACCCACCCGTGTTCCTTCCTTAGCCCTTTATGTACCAGGGCAGCGGTAACCCTTTCGGACGATCCCGCTACCCCGGCAGGCTTCGGCCCTGTCGGGCCCCGTCATCTATGCTGACATCTCTTTGAGGCGCACGTGGAACACTTACGCGCCGTCCGGCACGGGCCTGGTCCTGATCGGACGGAGAGCTACCCATTGCTCTCCGCCCGCAGGCCCGCGCCTACGGTGGCCGGGAGTCGTCACGCGGCTCCCGACGCCCGGAGCGTCTCCCTCGGCGGCTGAGGCGTGAGGATCTCTCCCTCGCCCATCCCGCCACCTCCTTCGCTAGCATGACTGCTTCGCAGAAGGAGGTGACCGCCTCCCACTCCCTCTCGCCCCGGATCATGGCTTGCACCAGGGCCGGACGCGAGAGGTCGCCGCCGCTGCCGATCGCCTCTACGAGGACACGGCGGTGCTCTGCCCAAGCGGGGCAGACCTCCACCGTATGCTCCACCGTGTCCTCTGGGCGATCCTCGCAATGGTGACACCCGGGCGTCTCCTCCCGCCTGATGATGTGCAGGAACCTCCCGAAACATCCGTGTCCGGAGAGGACCTGCGTCAGGCGGTAGGTGAGAGCGCCGTGACGCCTCTCTAGCCACTCCTCAAAGAGGGGTCTTATCGCCGCTATCGTGGCGTGCCCTGCGCTGGGTTGCGATAGTCGCGCCTTCCATTCCACCATGAGACCGCGCCGGAGGTCCGTCCGCTCCGCAGCGATTTGCCGCGGGTGCAGAGTTTCCCCCCGACGTAGTGCCTCCGCGCGCCAGTCATACAGGCGCGCGAGGACTATCGCCTCCAGATCCCATGGTGGCAGTCCGGCAAGGAGGCTTGCTGCCTCGCCCGAGATCGTGCGGTACCCCCTTATAAGCCTTACGGCAACCACCTTTTGGGGCGCGTTCAGATAGTGTGCGGCTCGAAGCCGCAGTGAACGCGCCCACACCGGGGCCCCGTAAAGGGCCATGGACCGCACGACCCCTGCGTAAAGCCTCCGGCAGGAGGCGTTTGGCCCCCTCAGGTTGGGCAGGAGCCGCTTTAGGGCGGCCCCGGCCCGTTCCAGTTTGGGGGCCAAACGTCGGAAATGCTCGACGAAGTTCCACCGGCTGTCGAGGACGAGACCCAGGTATCTCATCGTATTCTCGACGCCGATGTGAACCCCTCCTACCATCAGTTGGGATCCCGAAGGTGGCCCGTACCGAGGCCCATGAAAGGACATGGCCTCGGACTTGTGCAATGCCACCTCGAGACCCAACTGCCGGATCCTTTCCACGACTATCGCAACCCCGCGTGTCATCGCGTCGGCCGCCGCCTGATGCGACCTCCCCTGCGCCAGGACCAGCGTGTCGTCAGCGTAGCAAACTACGCTGACGCCATCAGGGAGGTCGGCCCGCAGCACCCAGTCGTAACCGATGTCCCACAGGAGCGGCCCCAGAACCGATCCCTGTGGGACACCGCACGACATCTCTCGCCGGTTCCAGTTCCCGTCGCGACCGGGGTAGATGACGGCTCTGTCCGTCAAATACGCCCCGACTATTCGACGGAGGTAAGTCGGCTCCCGGTGATACCGGAGTGCCTCCCCTATGCAGCTCCAGGGCAGGGTGTTGAACGCGTTGGCGATGTCGAGTGACACCGCCACGACCACCCCACCCCGGGACACCGCAGCCCCCGTCGTGAGAGCTCTCACGCGCATGATGGCGTCCACCGTCGAGCGCCCCTTGCGGAAGCCAAACTGGCACTCCGCAAGATCCGGCCCCATCCTCACCAGGTGCCCGACGAGGCGGCCCGCAATCACTCTCTCAAAGAGCTTGCCGACCTCGTCGAGCAGCACTATGGGCCGGTATGCGGACGGAGAGTCCGCAGGGCGCCCTGGCTTCTGAATGAGGACCAGCTTCCCCGTCTTCCAACGGAGTGGAAACTGGCCTCTCTCCATGCATGCGCTTAAGAGCGCCTCCAGTCGAGGCCCGAGAGCCCTCGAGGCCAGGACCCAGGCTTTACCCGGCAAGCCGTCGGGTCCCGGGGCGGTATTTTTGGCCTTCAGCCGGCCTACCGCCGCTCTCAGATCTACCCCGGTCACTACAGGGGTGTCGTCGTCGTCGTCCGCGTGGTCCGCTTCGGACACCGCAAGTGGCGGAGCCATAGGCGGGGGAGTATGTTCCCCCCGTGAAGGGAACAGAGCGCTCACCACCTCCTCCACCAGCTGTGGGCGGAGACTCTGCGTCAGCGGGGGGGCCCATGTGCGGAGTTTATTCCGCACCATTCTGTAGGGGCGCCCCCATGGATCTCTGTTCAGAGTCTCCAGCATCTCCTCGCGGGCCATATCCTTGGCCCGCTGAACAGCCTGTTGGAGGGCGGTCTTCGCCGCTCTGTACCCCTCGTATAGCTCCACCTCCGTGGCTTCCGCATCCGGAGGGCGGATGCGGAGCCTGCGGTGCCTGGTGTACCGGTGTCGCGCGTCGACGCACGCCTTGCGTAGCGCCCCAACCTCCTGCGACCACCAGTACACCTGACGTCGGGCGCATCCTGGCCGGACTCGGGGCATTGCCACGTCACAGATCTCGGACATGGCCTCCCGGAACCACTCCACCTCATCGTCAATATCAGCAGGCCTGTCCGGTGAAAACACCCAGGCCTGCACGATCGAGGCTTCCAGGAGAAGCTCCCGGTCCAGCTGCTTCAGCGCCCACCGCGGACCACTCGGGGCCTGTTGGACCAGCGCACTAGAGGGCTGGGTGGAGACCTCAAACCGGATATACCGATGATCGGAGTAGGTCTCCACCTCCTCCATGACGCGCCAGTCAATGACACGCTGTGACAGATGTCCACCACCGACTCGCCCCGCATCCGCACACACGTAGGAACAGAACCCCGATTTAGGACGACCAGGCCTGTTTCCAGAGCCCAGTCCTCCACCATCCTGCCCCGCACATCCGTGCAACGGGAACCCCAGGCCAAATTCTTGGCGTTGAAGTCCCCGAGCACTAGCACGGAGAAGGCGTGGTTTCTGGCGACGACGACACTCAACTCTGTTAAAGAGTTCTGGAACTCGGCGAGAGTTCGGCTCGGAGAGAAGTATACTCCCACTACTACAATCTCTCCGAACCGTGCTGCTACGCACCCCTGTCCCCTCGTGACACCTTCGAGGGACGGGGTACCGGCGGCGGCCGACGAAATTATGGCCACTGAGCCGTTTAGGTCCTCCACCCAGTCATCCCTGGGCGGGACAAAGTACGGCTCAGCGACCACGGCGACGTTAATCGACCACTGCGCCATGCTCTGGAGCAACAGGTCCTGAGCGCAGGCGCAGTGGTTGATGTTCGCCTGGAGAAGGCGTAGTGGAGGAGTTATTACTCCTCCATTTCAGCCCCCTCCCGGGCCCTATCGGCAGTGGTGGCGGCGGCGGCGGCGGCGGCGGCGGCGGCGGCGGCAGCGGTGGTGGCGGCGGCGGCGGCGGCGGCGGCGGTGGCGGTGGCGGCGACAGTGGCGGCGACGGTGGTGGTGGCGACGACGGCGGAGGGCCTGCCCTTCCTCCTGGCTTCGGCGGGTGGAGCGCAGGACTTGCTCCCCGCCCGGTGATCGGCCGGCTTGCCAGCAGCCGCACATACGACGCAGTGCGGCGCGGCGTTGCACGAGCCGGCCGTATGTCCGGGCTTGCCGCAGCGGAAGCACAGAGTGCTGCGGTCCTCTAAGGTGCACTGGACGCCCACGTGGTGCCCCACGAGGCATCGATAGCACCTTAGAGGTCTGGGCTCCATCAGCTTGACCTGCGCTGACACCCAGCCCACCAGGAGCCTTCCACCCTCCACAATTTTCCTCGCCGCCGTCACGGGACAGCTTACCGTTATGGTTCGCATACCCGTGAAGTCAGGACGTAGGGTGCCCGCCTTCACCTGGTCGGCCAGACACCCGCCCGTCCTGACGACGGCGGCTACCACCTCTGCCCCCGTCACCGAGTCATCCAGGCCCACAATGCGGATATCCGCGCACTTGACGGGCCTGGAGACTCGAGCCTCGTCCGCATTGAGGGACGCCCTTAGCTTTTCAGCCAGGGCGTCTGCGGTGGGGCCACTCGTCGCACCGGGGACCTCCAGCATGCGGGCACCAGTGGCGGTCACCCTATGCCGGAGGCCTCCGGTGATCCCCAGCTCCTGGAGATCCACTGTCGCTCTCGCTTTGGCGAGCACGTCGCCGTAGGTCACCCCCCTCTTGACCGCGTCCGGCTGTAGTGTGATGACTACAGCCGCGGTCTTGGGGAGCGAAGCCTAGCCGCAACGGCTCGCTCCTTGCGGCGCCTCCTCTGCGCCTTTTTTCTGGCCGCCTTGGCCGCCTTCTTTTTCTCCCCGACCACCTGCCACTCGGTGTTGGTCGTGGGAGATTTGTTCTGGGGAGGCGTAGGCTCTGGGGCCTTCCCCTCCCCAGCCGTTCTGCCCTTTTTCCGGGCTGGCACCGCGGGTTTGGCGGCAGGCGCCGATTTCGCCGGCGCCGAGGCTCCACCAGCCGACGTCGGTTTCGCCGGCGCCGGGGCTCCTCTTGCCGACGCCGGTTTGGCCGGCGCCTGGGCCCGGCCAGACGGCCCGGGTTTAGGGGCGGCAGCGGCCGCGTACGAGGCCGCCTTAGGCCCTGGGGCCGTCCTACCCGCCAAGGGAGGGCGCAGAACGATACCCTCCAGGACGGCGAACCGCGCCTGGAAGGTCGCCAGCTCCTGCCGAACCAGGTTCAGGACCTGGTTCTCCACCGGCACGGGCTGGCTTGGTGGTGGGATTGTCTGCGCTCTGGCGGCCGCTCGCATCCCGGCCAGGTCCGCTCGGAGCTCCTCATTCTCCTTTCGGAGGAGCTCCATGGCAGCCGTCAAGCGGGCCACCTCCGCCCGCATATCGGACGTTACGTCCGGCGGGGGCCCGGTGTGGATGGCTTCCGCCGCCGCCATGATGGAGGCCTTGGCCGAGACTATGGCCCTGTTTTTAGAAGTCTGTAACTTCTTCAGGGCCACATCCCGGATCGCGGCCTCCACGACCGCCGCAAACCTCTCTTTGCGGTCCGCATCAGGGCCGCCTACCTCAGCCGCCTCGTCGCTTGAGGTCTCTGATGCGGACACGCGACCAGAACCCCCCTCCTTTGCGGGCTCCTCCGCTTTCTCCGCCGCCTCCCGAGCAGTGAGCCCCCTCCCTGCGCCTCGCTCTCGGGCTCCTCCCCGCCTGCTGGTGGGGATTTTTCTGGCCGAAGCCAGCTCCCCGTCAGAGGACGACCCCTGGCCGTCCACTGACCTTGGCCGCTTGCTCTGTGCCTTTCTCTTGGCAGCGGCCGTCTTCTGGTCACGGCGAGGGCTCACTGAGCCTCCCGTGCTCGCTCCTCCAGATGCAGCGTCGGACTCCGACACCGCATCACTCCTCCCTTCGTCTCTTGTGGTTTGGGTTTTTTTAAAAAATTTATCCATTTTGTTCCCACGAGTAAAAACTTTGTGTACCTGCTCAAAAAATGCGTGGTTCGCACTAGTGACTAAATCAAGCTACCCATTAGCCAAGCTTACTACCTCCCTCACGGTGCGCCGCCGCTTGGAGGTTTGGGGAATTTTTTATAGAGGTTAATCTTCCTCGCGGTCCGGGCGGTTAAGCCAAGACCCTCGACCCCCGTCAAAAGTCAGAGACATGACCTTGACAATCTTCGGGGCTACGATATTAACGGTGGCAGAAGGGGGGGTACCCCCTCCTGCCTGCCCGGCGGCAGGGTGAGTGCACACCAGGCCCGCTCTTACTCCACACAGTAGCCGCTCTGCTCCTCATAGCGGCTTGTGTGGAGCGTTCCTCTTGGCAGAACATTAGCATGCGGGCAGCGATATCTCATTGGGAAAAAATCCCACTGAGAAATAGCTGCCCGCACCCCAGGATGCACCGGCCCGAAAACTGGTCTTCCCCCCGGACGTATCCAGAAGGGAACTCCAGTCCCCAGGCACACGTGGAGGTTTTCTGCCCTGGCACCCCAGTGTATGGCACCTTACACCGCAATTTGTGTAGAAAACATAACGTACACACGTCCACGCCCTTTGTTCAACCAATTTCAGGCGAAATTTAAAATTCCGCTGAACTATATTCTATTAGTTCAGACAAATACAGGGCATGTTATTAGATTATTGGAAAAGTTTACGTTACATAAATAAGAACTGTCCAACATTGATGAAGTTTCAAAACATTAGTTAACTTTAATAGTTCGGTTTAGGTGTTCTGGATGTCAGAAACAGTTTTGTGTGTGTATTTCGGGATGTGTGAAAATAAATAATGATGCGTCCAAATATAAAGAAAAGAAAGATAGATAAATATTTTATTTGGGAAAACCACAGAGAATACTTTTTTTTACAAACAGTCAAAAATACGAACACAATCACTATCTACGTGTAGGTAGGTATATTATTTTTGTGAAATAAGGTTCTGCAGGGTCATTGCGTAAAACACTAACAATAGCAATGGCTTCCATTTTGATAGTTCAACCACATTTATTGCTTTATTAACGTTGTTGAGCAGACTACTGTTTCGAATATATGAAGCAATGGATTAGAAATATCCTTTTTTTTTTTAATCATCAAATGACCCCTCCCGCTCTGGGTGGAGCGGAAGGGTGTGTCAGACTATTACTGAATAAAACCACCCGTGTTCCTTCCTTAGCCCTTTATGTTCCAGGGCAGCGGTAACCCTTTCGGACGATCCCGCTACCCCGGCAGGCTTCGGCCCTGTCGGGCCCCGTCAATTAGAAATATCCTTCAAAATGATTCAGATTGTGATTGATAGAGTGTTATGCAATTAGAGTGTTGCATCTAAATGTATTGATCATGACTTATCAGTCATTTATCATTTGAATTAACTGAAAACCTGAAAGAGAGTCATTGAACTCAACATTTCGAACGTATGAAATGGGACTGTGGCGGCATCTACATCGCCACACGTGAACTATGCAACACTCTGACGTCACGCAAAATCCTGCATCGCACAAGCAGAGGATACTGCGCGGCTAGCATATATACAACATCCCGACGTCTATAGTCGGGCAGCAGCCCACCAGACACAACACCCTTTTCTATGCAGGGTGAGTGAAACTTTACACCCTCTTCCATACCTCTAAAGGACCCACACTGAACTCGCAAAAAAAAACGTTTTTTGTTGAGTTTTCTATTCTTTCAATAACTTACACCACTACGGTATTAACGAAGTGTTTTTTCATTTATCTATACTGCTCAGTATCTATATTTTGTAAATAATTTACGTAAATTAAGGTACAATAAACACATTATAATGAAAAAGAAAATGTACGAAAGGCTTGACCGCTCGCACTTGGCTTCAGAATGTAAATCAGCTACCCTTGTAACTGAGAAAAAGCTTCCCTCAAAAACGTCCTACTGATTTACATAATTATACTTTTTAACAGAGGTACCTAAATCACGTTTCATTTTCCTTATTTCTTTGGCAGAAAGACTGTAATTAGCTAAGCGAAAAGTACAAAACATTCTCTCAAACATTTTTTACTTTAATTTTAACCAGGTTTGAGGGAAGGCGAATTGATGGCGGTTATTCTGCAGGCATCCTTTTTAATAATTAATAGGTATTAAGTCACATCATATTATCTGTGAGAGCAGTCATGACCCAGTGGTGGTGGAGGCGGCCTCAACTACGAATTTTAGGTCGTGCGTGCAAACCCAGACAGGCGCTTTACTTTGTGTAAATATTTTCATCGCTCTCAAAAACGGCGAAGAAAACATCGTGAGGAAACCGGCATGTCCTAGAACCAAAAAATTAAAGACACGTGACATCCGACCAACCCGCAATGGCCCGCGTGATAGGTTACCCCGCACTTACAAACATTGCTTACTTGAATATTGTAGGTTGATTATGCTACATTATCTGAACAAATGTTACAATAACTTGCCCCTTCCAAACAAACAGGCTGTTCTTTTAAAAGAACTTATGCCCAATCCCATTATTGCTGCTCCAGCCGTATTTATACCCTTTTTGACACAATATCGAACTGATATCTTCATATACGCATCCATTTATTATCTAATTAAGTTATGGAAGAGCGGAGTATTTCACAGGCTTATCTGCTTAAAAGAAGGCTTTAATCACTAGTAGTTAGGGTTTACTTGTTAAAATAACAAACCATTTTTCATTGTTTTTTTTTTTCATTTGTTTTCTGGATCCATTTCAGGCAATGAAGCAAGACTATTTTCAAAGGACCAGGAGCAAAAACAACTATTGATAATACTAATGACTTGTGGGTTCCAGCAAAGCCATAAGAACTTAGCTACAAAGTATTAAATAAAATGTCAAACCCTCCTTTTTCTTTTAAAAGAATGGCGATGCTTCCCTGTACCACCAAGTTTACTGGACCATTATATTATACTTTCCTACCAGCCCGTATTGTACCGTTCCTAGGAAATTCCGGCAGTCTTGAACGCCGTTCAAAGTTTCCAAAGATTTACGAGTTATCTTTTCAATGGCGGCATGTGCTCCTTTTAAAGTTTGACGCTTCTTAAAAGAAGGGGGGATAATAATTTGGCGTCTTTTGTTTTTGGGTTGTGGAAGGTAGATATTTTAATTTTGGACTGTAATTTATACAGGAGAAAAATCAAAATCCAACGAAGTTTTGCAGTATTTATTATTATTATTATAGCCTCTTTATTTCCGCATGCATAAAATAACAAAATTAATGCAATTCATATCATGATTATAAAGTTACAATCGCATAACAAATAGTTTCTAAATTAATAAAATCGTTACTTTCCTTGTACACACATCAACACTGTCTAGGGATATTTTGGATTTACTCAATTTACTCAAAATTTATTAAAAATAACATACAACATGCATATATGTTTATAAAGCCCATTTATCAGACTACACTCCAGAATAAAAGAAAACTATTTTTTTTGCGTAAACAAATTTTTATTCAAATAAAGAAAAAACGTGAAATAATGGTAAAACTAACAATGAATGTGTTTCTCAAGAAAAAGTGAAAAATAAGGAAAAATTAATCTGTTTTTAACAGTTATGTGAAAAATCAGTAGTCAGTAAAACCGCCCATGACGTTAATAAAGTCCTGCAATGGTTTTTCATGCTTTGGATTAAGTTATCCAAGTCTTGCTGCGGTATATTGTCCCAGGTCCGGGTAAGATGCAAAAAAAGTTGCTCTTCCGTCGCAATGTTTGCAGGGAAATTCCTCAAAGCCCTTCTTTGGAGCATGTCCCGCGCGTGTTCTATGGTGTTTAGGTCAGGCGATTGAGCGGGCCAGCCTAAGACCGATACGTCGTGCTCCTGTAACCAGCTCGTCACCACTCTCGCTGTGTGCGGACGGGCGTTATCGTGCATGAGCGTGAATTCTTGGCCCATTTGTATTCGATGGGGGTAGATTATTGGTACTAGCACCTCGTTACGGTATTTTTCAGCCGTCATGGTGTTTCTGATCCAAACGAGGTCTGTTCTTCCACCAACACGAATTCCCGCCCAAACCATAATTGTCCCGCCGTGGTATAAATGGACTTCCTGAGGATGTTGTAGACGGCTCTCACGACCAGGAACTCGCCAAACACGTACTTTACGTGTATCGGGATGGAAACTGAACCGGGACTCATCGGTAAACAGCACTACAGACCACTGGTTATCTTCCCAGTGCAAATGTTCACGAGCCCACTCTAGTCGTCGTCCACGATTTCCTCGGCGTAGTGCTGGAGTACGAAGCGGTCTGCGAACATGAAGGTTAGCTTCATGCAGCCTTCTCCTTACATTTGGTCACTCACAAGCAACTGGTGCTCTGACTGGAGCCTCTGAACCAACTGCATGGCCGTAACATTTGGTTGTCTTCTTGCGGCAACTTGCAAAAATTGGTCTTGTCGTTGTGTGGTTATGCGCTATTCGCTTGGGTGTCTTTCAGCCACATCACCAGAAGCACGATAACGTGACCATAACCTTGATATCACGTTTTGTCTTGTTCCAATCTCCTCAGCAATACTCCGTTGAGTAGCCCCAGCTTGGAGCATGCCTACTGCCCTTATCATTTCCTCTCTCGTTAAATGGCGCCGCTGAATGATGCACACAATAACATTAATTCGAAATTAACCGATAACTTGCTATAAAACTTAAATTTGACACAAAAAAATAGCCAAAAACTACTGTAGGTAAATGAAACCTTCGGAGTCCCCTACCATTATGCCGCGTAAATCTTCTGTTTTTAATTTATTTTTTCAAATTCAAATTTAGAATCGTTCAAAAAGGTTTACAAAATAAGCTTTCTTCAAAAGAATTCAAAACTGGCCAGTATTTTTTTAATTTAAGAACTTTATACAAAATATCCCTAGACGGTGTTGATGTGTGTATATAGATTTCAAAAATATTACATAATGCAGTATAATGACTGTTATATACCACCGCTGCCTAGTGGCCAATTCCATTGATTAAAAACGTTCAAAATGTAGTCAAAAACTTATCTCAGCGATAATCTATGTCAAATCTTGTCAAAAAGGGTAAATTAGTGGCATTTTTGATAAATTGCCACTAATATTATAATGCGAAGTTCACAAAGATACGGGAAATGCCCCTCAGTTCTTCTTCACATGACTATTTGGAATCCATAGGCATAACCAGCCTATAATGTTCCTACTGCTGGAACACTGGCCTCCTCTCAGTAAGAGGGAGTGGGCTGTAATCCACTACGCGGACCCAGTGTAGATGTCACATGTCATCGAATTTTTGCTTCTAGGACATGCCGGTTTCATCATGATGTGTTCCTACACCGTGTTGAGAGCAGTGATGATGAAATTATTTACACAAACTAAAGCACCTGTGTCGCTATCACTGAACCACAACTACTTCTACAGCCTGTGCACATTTTCATTTTTGCAAACCGTACCAACTTCTGTTTGAAATACCAAAATATGGCTACCTACTTATATCAAACAATAACGTCATGTACCGAAGCCAAACGCAAACGTGACTAAATCGGAATTTCCGGAAAATCCCAAGTTAAGAGGAAAGCTGCTCATTCAACTTAATCATAAATATAAATCCGAGATCCTTTTGACTTTAACAACAAGATGAAGAAGTCATCGTAAGTTACTTTTCTAATTACCAGAAAACCGTGAAATAAATAAAGGAGATGTTTTATATTGGGCCAGCACCATGTACGGTATAATAGATAAATAGGGAAAAAATAGAGGATTTTCATAAAAATTAAAATAAATTAATTTGAATAAAAGTTTTTAATAAGACAACTACTTCATGGTTCCCATGACAGTTGTTTGACATGTCAAACAACTGTCATGTTACCACAAACGTCATGACGTTTGACGACTTTGACAGTTTAACTTGGTCTTTGTCTGTTTTCTTATAAATTTACCTATTTATATATAAGATGCACTGCCAAAATCGAGTAGAATATCTTGTCCTATTTTATTATTGTATCTTTAGTTTGAGAAACCACAAATATTTTTGAAACTCGTGTTTAGTGTTTTTTTTTCGCATCTAGTAGGTACAATCAAATGTCATTGTCATAATGATATTTCGCATATTGCTGATCCGCCAGGTTTATTTTGTGTTGCTTTTCTTGCCCAAATTAATTTGAAATTACATAAAAACGAAGTCAAATTATAGAAAATTAACATTAAAAACGGTTACTGTATTGTATAGCAATATTTACATTTAGTGTACATAGTGCTGGCCCAGGCTCCATACATTGCTGAAACATCTCCTTTAATTTCATATTTTACTGGGATACTATTCTTTTATGTTTTTCAGAAAAACTGCGTTTGCGTTTGCGTGCCTACGGCACAAATGTCTAATCGATGATTTAAGAATTGCCTTACTAAAACAAAATATTTTTGACACGAAGAAACAAAAATATTTAAAAATCCTTTTATTTTTAAAACGGAAGGCATATTCACTCTTTTATTTTGTTTTCCGCACGTTTCGATGTCTTTTTTTACCGTGCCAAGTGTTTTTTAGGATTTACAAAAAAAAAAATGTAAAATGTAAAAAATGTCTGAATAAATAAAGTTTTTGCTACTGATCTTGCAAAGGCATAACTATAGATAATACTCGTAATAATTCATTATGCTTCTTAGAGATAACTTTAAAAACACTAAGGGCTGATTTTTCTATCGCCAGATAACTTTTATTTCAGGAATAAAATTGACGTTTGACAGTTTTTGTATGAAACAACTGTCAAAATTTCAAAATTATTTATTAATTAACACAGTATCATAAAGTAAAGTAATACTTTGTTATACTGTGCTTTTAAGCTCAACCACTGTCCTAACTCCCATCTTAACCTTTATGACCCGCTACCTCTTATCACTTCCTCCAACAACCTAGCGGGCTGTAAAGAGTTAGAACAAAGGACGACTAGAGGTTAACGACCGGAACAGCCACAATTACAAATGAAAACTTGTACGGTTGTATTACTGTTGATAGTACGCCCTCAACCTTGATGAGGACTGGCAAATTTTACCGTACATTTTTTGCGGGTCAGATTTCAAACTAAGCTTCGTCGCAATTTCAAGGATTTACCAACTTTAATTAAAGTTGGTCCTACATTCGACTTTGGTGGCGAAGTTCGTGCAAATATCTTCATTAGTACTATGTAAAGCACATATTATCTACATAGATGTTGATTTTAAATGTAATGAAGTTTTCTCGTTTTAAATGGAAACCGAGTTGGTATCTCTAGGTCTGTGAGAACAGTGGTGGCCCAGTGGTTACAACCGTGACATACGACTTGTAGGTCCTATGTTCGAACCCTTTTTTTTTTCTTTTTTTCTGGGTGGCAAATCATCAAATGACTCCTCCCGCTCTGGGCGGAGCAGAAGGGAGTGTCAGACTTTTACTGACTAAAACCCACCCGTGTTCCTTCAGTTGCCTGTGCCAGGAGCTACGGGCCACGGGCCACGGGGCCACGGTATCTCTTTCAAACAACCCGCAGCCCCGGCGGCATCGGCCCTAGCGGACCCCGTCAGTTCGTGCTGACAGCTCTTTGAGGCGCGCGTGGAACACAACGCGCCGTCGACCCGGGCCTGGTCCTTACCGGGCGGCGAGCTGCCCATAGCTCGCCGCCCGCAAGCCCGCGCCTACGGTGGCTGGGAGTCGGCTGTTGACTCCCGTCCAGGGCGTCTCCTGCGGCGGCTAGGCGCGCGAGGGTGCAGCGATTGCCTCTCCCTCACGCGCTCCGCCTCCTCCTTCGCGAGCATTAATGCTTCACAGAAGGAGGTGACGGCCTCCCATTCCCTCTCGCTCCGTACCATGGCCTGGATGAGGGCCGGACGCGAGAGGTCGCCGCCGCCGATCGCCGCCACGAGGACACGGCGGGGCCCCGCCCAAGCCGGGCAGGCCTCCACCGTATGCTCCACCGTGTCCTCCGGGCGATCCCCACAGTGGTGACACCCTGGCGTTTCCTCCCGCTTTATCCTTTTTTTTATTTTTTTTTTCTGGGTGGGAAATCATCAAATGACTCCTCCCGCTCTGGGCGGAGCAGAAGGGAGTGTCAGACTTTTACTGACTAAAACCCACCCGTGTTCCTTCAGTTGCCTGTGCCAGGGGCCACGGTATCTCTTTCGAACAACCCGCAGCCCCGGCGGCATCGGCCCTAGCGGACCCCGTCAGTTCGTGCTGACAGCTCTTTGAGGCGCGCATGGAACACAACGCGCCGTCGACCCGGGCCTGGTCCTTACCGGGCGGCGAGCTGCCCATAGCTCACCGCCCGCAAGCCCGCGCCTACGGTGGCCGGGAGTCGGCTGTTGACTCCCGTCCAGGGCGTCTCCTGCGGCGGCTAGGAGCGCGAGGGTGCAGCGATTGCCTCTCCCTCGCGCGCTCCGCCTCCTCCTTCGCGAGCATTACTGCTTCGCAGAAGAAGGTGACGGCCTCCCATTCACTCTCGCTCCGTACCATGGCCTGTATGAGGGCCGGACGCTCCCGCTCCCGCTTTATCCTGAACTTATGTTCGAACCCTGAGAGGCACTTCACTTTGTGTAAATGGTTTCATCACCACTGTTCTCAAAACGGTGAAGGGAAATATCGTGAGGAAACCAGCACTTCCTAGAACCAAAAATTCAAAAACATCTCCGCCAACCCGCACTGGTCCCGCGTGGTGGATTACGGCCCTCTAACTCTCAACGAGAGGGGCCTGTGTCCCAGCAGTGGGAACATTATAGGCTATGGTTATGATGATCTCTAGGTGTCTCCTTTAAACTAAGGTGGTATTTAGAAAAAACTACTGAATTTGACAATAAGTCAATCGGCGTGTTCCGTTCTATGTTTTTTTTTTTGTTACACTGATTTATAACAACTATAAATACAACGGAACGTGCAATCTACTCAAAAGCAATTTTACAGTCAGTCATCACAAATCAGTTGATAAACATTTCTCTCAACTTTAGGTACTTACTCTCCAAACCGACGAGGAAACTCAGCCGTTGTAAGAAATCAAAATGAAAAGGCATTTATTCTAATTACAGTTTCCTTTAGAAGTCGGTTGTTATATTTTGTAAAATAGTTTTCATTGTTCCCTTTTTAGATGTACCTACCCCAAACTAATACATATAACACTACTTGCTATGTAAATATCAGTGACAGGAAGTTATTAACACATCATCAATATAATTTAAGAGGAATAAATTCGTATTATTGAAGCTAACTGAAAAACTACGCAAGCAAAGTTAATACATTTTATTTAGGGCCACCCCTTTTTTTTTTTTTTTTAGGATGGGTAATCATCAAATGACCCCTCCCGCTCTGGGTGGAGCCGAAGGGAGTGTCAGACTCTTACTGACTAAAACCCACCCGTGTTCCTTCCTTAGCCCTTTATGTACCAGGGCAGCGGTAACCCTTTCGGACGATCCCGCTACCCCGGCAGGCTTCGGCCCTGTCGGGCCCCGTCAACTACGCTGACATCTCTTTGAGGCGCGCGTGCAACACATACGCGCCGTCCGGCACGGGCCTGGTCCTGATCGGACGGAGAGCTACCCACTGCTCTCCGCCCGCAGGCCCGCGCCTACGGTGGCCGGGAGTCGCCACGCGGCTCCCGACGCCCGGAGCGTCTCCTTCGGCGGCTGAGGTGTGAGGATCTCTCCCTCGCCCATCCCGCCACCTCCTTCGCTAGCATGACTGCTTCGCAGAAGGAGGTGACCGCCTCCCACTCCCTCTCGCCCCGGACCATGGCTTGAACCAGGGCCGGACGCGAGAGGTCGCCGCCGCTGCCGATCGCCTCTACGAGGACACGGCGGTGCTCTGCCTAAGCGGGGCAGACCTCCACCGTATGCTCCACCGTGTCCTCTGGGCGATCCTCGCAGTGATGACACCCGGGCGTCTCCTCCCGCCTGATTATGTGCAGGAACCTCCCGAAACATCCGTGTCCGGAGAGGACCTGCGTCAGGCGGTAGGTGAGAACGCCGTGACGCCTCTCTAGCCACTCCTCAAAGAGGGGTCTTACCGCCGCTATCGTGGCGTGCCCTGCGCTGGGTTGCGATAGTCGCGCCTTCCATTCCACCATGAGACCGCGCCGGAGGTCCGTCCGCTCCGCCGCGATTTGCCGCGGTTGCGGAGTTTCCCCCCGACGTAGTGCCTCCGCGCGCTAATCATACAGGCGCGCGAGGACTATCGCCTCCAGATCCCATGGCGGCAGTCCGGCAAGGAGGCTTGCTGCCTCGCCCGAGATAGTGCGGTACCCCCGGATAAGCCTTACGGCTACCACCTTTTGGGGCGCGTTCAGATAGTGTGCGGCTCGAAGCCGCAGTGAACGCGCCCACACCGGGGCCCCATAAAGGGCCATGGACCGCACGTAGGGCCACCCCTGAGGCAAACAATATCCGTTAAAAAATAATTTTGCAAATCCGTCTATATGACGGAGTTATAATAATAATAATATCATTTATTTGTCAGATCAGTACAATCCAATATTGTTGGTAAGGACATAAACAACTTACAAACTAGTGTTAGCACATATTATTATAATTTCATTTTATTTTGGATTATCTTTCACATTCCATACATTGTAAGTAAATAATACTTATGATTATAATAGTTATACCCCAACATACATTAAAAAAAATATAAACATCCAAATTGAGAACATCCTCCTTTTTTTGACGTCAATTAAAAATGACCTAAGCCACTTAAAATAAAATTGCGACATATTGGCCAAAAATGTAAACAAATATGAGTTTATGGAAAAATAACTTTAGTTCCTATACATTAAAGTTCAGTTTACGCTACAACTTCAAAGATTTTTATGACTTTTTCAATAGTGCTAGTCACTCTGAAATCCACTTAATTAACATTAAAATAAAGTTGATATTTGTTTAATTTGAAATAACGTCAATTTGATACATAAATAAAATTTGAATATAGGTATTTTAGCTAAATCTAAAAATTAACTAAGTACCAACCTTGTAATTTAATTTTTCAATTTTGTCCAAGGTTAGACATACCTACATTACTTGAGCAATACTTTTGCCACTAATATATTTCTGGAGGACCATTGAAAAGAGAAAAAAGTCGAAACAAAAACGGTGACTACGTTTTCAAACTTTTAATTGCTTGTCCAAAGACGTTACAAAGTTATTTTCCGAAAAAATACTCGTCAATTTTTACGCCAGGTCTATTTCTCTAGAATGCTTGATGGTTAGGCAACAAAATATTTCAACACTCTTTTTATAATTGAGTTTTGGCACAATTTGAGGACAGGCGGTAGAAAACTGATGGTCCTAGCACGAACGCGTGACGTAATCCTACGTATTTGAATCGAAAAAACAACTGTCCGATAGTATTTTGGTTTAACTTTTTGCGACAAACATAATTAGTTCCTACCAACCCCTATCGTAGTCCACTGCTGATTATAGGTCTAACCCAAGCTGCGTTACGACACCCTGTCCTCCGCCTTCTGTATCCATTCTGTCCCAGCCACCTTTTGAAGGAAAAGTCGCGTAGACCACGAGTCTGCCCGCCGCGTAGTGTGGGAAGCCCCCCAGCTAGATGGCCAAGTACAGTCTGGCCGTCGAGAAAATGCGTTCTTGACACCTGACAATTCCATACAAACGAACACGTGTTTAACGTTCTTTATTAGCTAGGCAGGTGTCAGGAACGCATTCTCTCGACGGCCGGGGTCATCATCTGCCTTGCCTTTTCCCAACATGTTGGGGTCGGCTTCTAGTCTAACCGGATGCAGCTGAATGCCAGTATTTTACATGAAGCGACTGCCTATCTGTATGTCGACGGCCCAGGGTATAAGTAAATATAATGTGCGTCTTTCCAATTTTAAAATTTTTCGAATACGTACTCTGCGAGTTAGTGCCAGACTCACTGTTATTAAAATTCTGACGAGTCCTTGAGTAATGATGAGAGTAATAATATAGTCGCAGGTGACAAGGACCATTACTTTTAGGGTATCATCATATTTTGCGCTTGTCTGCTTGAAGCATCATAAATATTGTGTTACTCTGAGAGATTCCATTCTCTTTATGTTAACAAACATAAGAAATGGATTTGAATAATCGAGACAGAATGGTTCCCATTCAAGAGAAATTAAAAGTGTTGAAATAATGACTAAATTTATATAATATAGTGGTACATTTAGATGAATAATCCCACTATATGAACATAGCCTAATCAGCCTATAATTTTTCCACCAACCTGCACTCACCCGCACTGGACCCGCGTGGTGAATTACGGCCCACTTCCTCTCACTGAGAGGAGGCCTGTGTCCCAGCAATGGGATAATTATAGGTTGTTTATGCTATATGTAAAACGTCACAACTACAATTCCCGAAAGGTTAAACAAAATATGTAAAAGGCAACTGATTGCATTACACCTGAATAAATCCTTTTCCTTTTCATTGTCAATAAGAACATAAAATAAGCTAAGATAAAAATACACATTAGTTAACCCAAACGAATATCTTCAACATCTAAGAATTCTTGAAAGGAAAATATTCATCGTGAATTTAAGGGGGCGGTTACAAGAGAATTAAGGCAATTAGGCTAATTGGAGATGTTTTGTGCCAGAGTACACCTTAAATGTTAATCTCAAAGTACAACACAAGAACAAAGGTTGTACTTGCTTATCATAGCTTGTAAGCCGTTAATTCGATTGGGGATGAAGGGGTTGTTTTCGTAGATATTTTTAAGAAAGGAAAAAAGAGATGTTCTTCTTTATTTTGGTCTAAAATGACGCATATAATTAACGAAAGGATAAATTAAAATTTTGGCAAAATTATGCATAATCAGATTATAATATTCCCACTGCTGGGACACAGGCCTCCTCGCGGTGAGAGGGAGTGGGACCCTCCGCGGGTTGGTGGTTGTCATACGTCTTCGAATTTTTGGTTCTAGAACATGTTTCACGATGTTTTCCTTCACCGTTTTGAGAGCCCACTGCTCTTAAACGGTGATGAAATAATTTACACAGAGTGAAACGGCTGCCGACTCCGGCAGTTGTATGAGCCCACTCATAGAACTGCGGACCTGGCCGCCTCGGGGGATCAAATCACGCCAACAGCAAAAGGGGAGTCCCTATTTGATCCGCCGAGATTATACGTAACATGGATTTTATTTTTCATGAATGTTTCTATTTGTTTCAGATTATGAAGCCCTGCGGGGGGCAGAGCCTCGTCCAGGCGCTATGTGGAGTGCGAGCGTGTTCTTCCTTACACAGATAGTCGTTTGTCAATTCACTACAGGTTAGTTCTAGAACTTTCTATTTGCTCTGGACAAGAGCACTTTTTTTCATTCCTTTTGAGTTTCATAGTAAAGGTTGTTTAGAATGGCGTGTGGAATCACCTCTTTGACGGATGCAAGTGACTAAATTCTGATTCTGCTGTTACTGCACGTATATAGATTATTAAAATACTATGACAAAAAATGCACACAGTCTCGACCAATCGAATGTACACTGCGGCAAAAAATGGAGTATTTTGAATGCACTGAAATATCCTTTAAGTATTCTAAAATGTCCTTAAACAGTGACCTTGAAACACAAAGACAATTATTTTACGCGGCGGGTTACACGTGCAGAACGTACCTTCTATTATACCAGAGATTTTCAGGAGTCCCTTAATGAGCGAAACGCTTTCTCGTCCCAGAAGCACAGGCACGCAGGCACACAAACCTCATTTCTCTTTTTACTACTGCCCTTATTCCATTTACGACTTAGCAACTTACACTTATAATTGAATTCATAATCTCAGATAATTTACATTCCATCGCTTACTCAACAATCTACTTTAGAGTTATGTATTTTTAGTTGATTTTGAGATAACAATCTGTAATAAAAAGTCCTAACATTTTTTTTTATTGCAATGGTATTTGAACTTTGTCGTTTATGACATTGAGTTCATTATTTCAGTCCGGAATTACCCACTACTGGGTGTAGGCTTCCCCTTTCTCCTGCCATACTTACTTCGTGCGTAGGGACGCGCGAATGAGGCATTCATTTGTTTCTCGCAACTTTGACGATATCGTCAATCCAACGCGCTGGTTTCTTTGGCCTAACCTTGAAATTGAGTTAGGGGTCGCAAAACTTAATAATTATCTCAGATACTTGATAATAATTCAAATACATACAGTAAGTAACCATTATGCTTCTTCCCCCAGAAACCCCAGAAACAACGACAACAGGAGAAACCCAGACGGTGACAACATTCTACGCGCTCAGCACTGGCATAGTCCCCGCGCCAGTGATGCTAAGACTTGGCAACTCAACCATCGACAGCACCAAGTCTTTTAAAGTACCCCAACCTTCCCAAGACCCTGCGACCTCCAAACCTACTAAGGTAGACATGGTACCGCATGTGGTGCTGAAGAACACGTACTTCGACCATGATAGGAAGTATGGGCCGAGTTTTGAAGACGCTCCCGATGGGAATATAACTAAGATTACTGTGCAGTTAGGAGAAGATGCGCATTTGAACTGCAGAATTAGTTTGCTGCAAGATAAAACGGTGAGTGTACATAATTTTTTCTATTATTATAGGTACACTCTCCTAGTATATGCCATTGCTCTTTTATTAATTCTGACTATGTTATAAATTAATAAAATGACCACTTTTGGAACCCAAGTCATCTTGCAAATGCGCGCACTGACTGGACAGGTCCACTTAATCTGTGTGGCTCTTTCCTTAAAAGACCATTTCAGACACCAATCTACATGATCTTCACATGATCTGATCAAGATTATGTCTTGACTTTGAAAGAAACTTAGACCTCTGAGTTTGTTTCAGCCTTTCTTCTCACTGTGGTCAGATAGGAAACACCAACCTCATCTAGTTTTAAAAATATGAATGACATGTAAAAGTGTTTGTTCAAACCTATTTGCAGAAATAAAATCATTTATTATTTTTTAACTAGGGACTTCAACATTGTAGCTTGCAACCTACTCTATTGTTCCAAACGTGATTTCAAGTACCTACCTGGTACGTTGCTCATGCTTTTATCGTTTCATAACCTCTTCCGGGTTTAAAGTAGGTACTGGAAGCACAACGAGCATATTGCGTGGAATGGCACTGTTTTAGCCAGTTTGGCTAGCGTATGTTTCCTCACCCAAGATAAGGCAAGCTCTTTCTTATAAACGGTCACCATTTAGATTGTGGAACCCTATATTTTCTTAAGTAGCTAATCTACTTAAAACTGTGTAGCGTGTTAACAGCCGTTTTGTAAGCCAAGTACCTATAACTCACTTTAGTAAAAACCGTTTTATTCACAAATATGTAGCTTTGAAGAAAATTAATTGCGGTAGTTTTCATGTTTTTACTACAGTGTTTAGGTCTAGATTTTGGATAAGCTAGCTTAGAGTAAACTCGTGGTAAACAATTTTTCACGCACACAACAATTTTTCAATTTTATACGCCCATTAAAACCTCAACAAGTATCGATATTTACGCGAACCGTACACCTAATCCGTCAATGGCCGAACAATTTATGTTCGGACGTCGTCAACCGAACTCGGCCGATCGAACCAAACTCATGCAAAAGAAAGTGATTGCGTACACTACTTGAACCGACATCGTCTGATGACGTCCGATAAGTAGGTGTCATGTAATGATGCGTTATTGTGCATTTGGTTGGCGTTTTTTGTGCAGTCAAACGCTGATTGCTATCAATTTTGTTGACTGATTTGGTTTTTCGCACGACTAAAGTTATTCTTGTATAATATCTCGTACAGTCGATCGTAACTCTGTGGTAACTCTTCGACCTTGAGCTCACCTAGTACTAGCATAGTACGGAGTTTCAATTGAATAAGAGATCAGCATATACAAGAAAAGAAGGAGCGTAACTAGACTTTAAAACCAACAAACCAGACTTAAAAATAACAATTGATGTCATTAGCTATTAGAGAGTAACTAACTCATCACGGGACACTGCTCGCTAAACAAACACTTCCACACAATAGGCATAACGGACAGTCTCCTGTGCAGGGCCTGCATGTAGGCTGAGGAAACCGTTACGCATGTGCGGTCTGAGTGCACAGGCTTCACCCAGATTAGGTCAGAAACACTCAGGACACCCAGATCTTACACATATGTTCTCAACAGGCCAGAAGACTTAATCAACTTCTGGAGGGAGGTGGGCTGGTTGGAATAACCACTGACTGCCGCCATGGCCCACGCACAATAGACCTGAAGGACTAAGTGCGGAAACCAAACCCATAACATAGAACATAAAAGTAGCAAACCCTATTATTTTCTTGAATAACCTCTCATAAATGCAAAAATAAACCCCTTTTTTCAGAATGTTGGAAATAGTCGTTATATCATAATCGTATTAGGAAGAAAGGATAAAACCATGCTTATGAATTTTTATAGCAACATAAACTTAAATATTATTTTATTATGAGCAATTTTATCTCTGAAAATAACTTAAAGCTATTCTATTCTTCTTGAAGAGTTTACGAGTTATGAGACTTTGTTCTAGCTAGACAGGGTGTTTCGAAATTGTGTTCACATAAATACATAATCAGCCTATAATGTTCCCACTGTTGGGACACAGGCCTCCTCTCTGTGAGAGGGAGTGCGCCGTAATCCACCATGCGGGCCCAGAGCGGGTTGGTAGATGTCATATGTCTTCAAATTTTTGGTTCTAGGACATGCCGGTTTCCTCACCATGATTTCCTTCACCGTTTTGAGAGCAGTGGTGACGAAATTATTTATATAAAGTAAAGCGCCTGTCTGTTCGAACCTACGACTACCACTTTTAAATCTTCATAAATAATTTCCGAAAACGAAATCGTGTAAATTAATCACGTGATATATTGCTGATAGAAATTGACGTTGTTCTTTTAGATTAATACTATATTATATATGGTTAAACTACAGATACGACTAAAAGAGAAGTATAAAAAGTTATGCGTGGTCAAAAATAAAAAAATAAAAAATATATACGCGTCGAGTTGAGAACCTCCTCCGTTTTTTTTTCGTCGGTTAAAAATAATAAGACATGCTGCGCCAATCCCAAGCAAATTGGAATAAGGGCAAGAGAATATGAGAATATTGATGACATTGGCGTCGATTCCCTTGTTCATAAGCTAAATTAAATTTAAGTTCAGTGCATCTTTTTCTTTCTATTTCATTAAGAAAAGGACAGAAGATAAATATTCGTTTAGCCCTGTCAAATTAAGATACTCCATAGCATGTTTAGACGTGACTAAAACGACTCAAAATACGTCAATTTACGTCAGGCACTGACTAATTTGACAGGACTAAACTCATATTTATCTTCTGTCCTTTGTACACTCACTGTACGAGGTTCGACTTACATTTTCTCACCTAAGTACGGAGACGGTTCAGGGACTTCCAAGTGAACCGCGAACGGGCGTTGACTGGGTTACCTGGTAGAGACGCTCGAGTCGATTTCAAGAAACTGTGCCTGCTCCAATGAAAGCAAGACAATTCTATGCTAATATAGGCTGATTATGCTGAGGCAATATTGGTTATTTTGTTTAAGACTATACTTGTCTACAAGGTGGCAGGGACATCGACGCGCAAACTGTAACCATGGTTTCAGCACATGAGTTTAGACCCCATAGCGCCGAAATTTTTCGTCGGTAATTAAAAAAAATATTGCTGTTTCATACATTTTGACCGCGTAGGTATTGCACTTTTCTATGAAACAGAAGATTTTTTTTTTTTTGATAACCGACGAAAAATTTCGACGCTATGGGGTAGAATTTTTCGTCGGTTAAACGTCGGCGCAAACTGTAACCATGGATTCAGCACATGATACTAGAGTATCATGTGCTGAATCCATGGTTACAGTTTGCGTGTCGATGTCCCTGCCACCCTGTATAAATACTTTTGCTCCTACGATGATGACAAGGCGATAGTACCTACCTATGACTTCATTAGTAGGTAAATAGTTAACTCGGTTTTTAGGGTTCCATAACCAAAGGGTGCCTACGGGACTATTACTAAGGCTCCGCTTTCCATCCTTTCGTCTGTCACAGGGCGGTATCTTTTAAACCGTAATAGGTGAACACTTGAAATTTTTACAGAGTACTACAATACGAGTAACCGAAATAATAAAAATATGTGGTGTTAAATAAGTACGGTGGTGCGGAAACTTTTGCATGCGAATCCAACCGCTTCGTTTTAGCTATTAATTTGTGCGTGTGTGCCCAGGTCTCCCACCAATATGTTGCTAATCTTTTATTCCCTGGAGTGGTAATCTTAACCAAAAACGGTCGGTAACATATTGAAATTGGACATTATCGAAGATAAGACCCGCACAACAGGATAATCGGGCGCCATATTCTTTTTTCCTTCGCTCCCAAATCAGCTTGAGCGAAACGTAATTAATTATGTACCAGAATACGGACATTACTTATTTAGCTACCAACCTTATGCCAATAAATAAAAATGTACAGAAGGTTGGCTCCATACGACGCGCGACGGGTAAAAGAAGGCGCTCGCACACATAGACGCGAACGTACGGCACGGCGGGATATCTCATGGCGTGTTGACATTAGATCGGTGACTGAATGCGTCTGCTCGCATTAGGTTTAACCGGATTCGATAACCGAATTAGTCAGTTTACAATAGGCCAGTGACCGAATGCGTCTGTTCGCATTCGGTTTAACCAGATTAAAATACCGCATTAACTCGTTTACATTAGGCCAGTGACCGAATGCGTCTGCTCGCATTCGGTTTAACTGGATTCCATAACCAAATTAGTCCGTTTACAATAGGCCAGTGACCGAATGCGTCTGCTCGCATTCGGTTTAACCGGATTCCATAACCAAATTAGACCGTTTACAATAGGCCAGTGATCGAATGCGTCTGCTCGCATTCGGTTTAACCGGATTCCATAACCGAATACGGTCACCAGTAACAACTTTTATACTAGATCGGTTACCGCAAATGGGCTGCGATCGACTGCAGTCAACGGAATTACAGTTTACATTAGTCAGTGACCGAAAACGGTTGCAGTCGAGTACGGCCAAACCGACCTAATGTTAACGCGCCATAAGTCTATCCGGTCGAATGCTAGTCGCGAGTGCGCTTGCACTCACTGTACGTGAAGTTTGTCCATGTGTGCGTGCGTTTTCGCTCGTAGTATGGAGCTGACCTTCTGTACCTATCTATCGTTGTCCTTTATGTGGAGATACGGAGCTAGCCGAAGAGATGCGGAGTTAGCCGAGCGCCCCAGACTATTACTTTTACACACTTCGTTAGTCGCCTCCATTAAACAACATGACATTTTACGAAATCTCATTCCAAGGCTTTTCGCTTACGACACTTTCTAAACCCTTGCAAACTAAGTAGTTGAGGGAATTTTCACTATAAATTAAAGTACCTACATAATTTCATGATGATGTTGTAAAAGTTTGATGAAATTTTACTACGTGCAAATCCGAAACGCGTTTCATTCCTAAACGCGTTTCGCTTTTTGGTTATAACTAAACTGTAACAATTTTCAGACAACTACCTAACTACTTTTAGACTCGGTCTGTTTCAGTTTATCACTATTATAGCCTAAATAAATCAAGAAGTTATATACTTACGGACACAAAACATAGCGTTAACTTCTTAGGGCCAGTTGTTTCAAACGGTTGGTTAACGTAACATACGTACGTCAAATAATAACGATTACGTACTCGTTACTAATTCACGTACGGCAAGGCCATAAAATTTGTAATTGTAACTTGAAACAACGCTTTTTTAGGTTTGACGATAGTTAGCGCCATTTTTGACGTATACGCGTGCGTCAAGTGAACTCGACCTAAGTGTCATGCATTTTGGCGTGACTTTGACAGATACAGGCGAGAAGATTGTGCTAAGCTTGGCCTCTGTATCTGATCCCAGATATACTTTTATTGTTGTAAAAAATTTTGTTACTGAAAGTCGTAGTTCATCATGAAAGGAGAACCAAAAACAGATATAAAGCCAAAATAAAAACGAACTGACCATTACTCAAGTAACTACTCCGCAGAAATTCCATTCGCTCAATCAACGCGCAGTAGTTTCCATTCATCTACACTTAATGGAGCGATCAGCTGAAGTACGATTTAAAATTCTTAATGGCGCCAAGAGCGGCTATTGTTGAGACAGTGGCGCCACCTAGACTCATTATTGGAACTGTTACATCTATTGTCTACAAAGTGGTCGTCCTGGGAGCTATTAGAAAGGATTATTAATCGGCGGCTAAAATTTATACGAGATAATTATCCGCACTTTAAATATTGGCTGGATTAAGTCCCGAAGGGATGTATGTATTAATATTTTAGAGTTAATCTCTGAGAGGATAAGATGAATATCGTTGTTAGGTATTTGTAGAATAGATGGTAAACTTAAGTCATCATCTGCTTCCAGTCTAACCGGATGCAGCTGAATACCAGTATTTTACATGGAGCGACTGCCTATCTGACCTCCACAACCCAGTTACTGGGTAATACGATATGGTAAAGTTAAGTGCAAATACTTATTTATTTACATACATACGCCATCATTATTGTGTCCCAATTCGGTAGTGTAGTTAATTAATAGTCCATTAAATAATTTACTACGTATTAATATCCCTACCATACATGATTTACGAATTAAAAACAGAACACATGTAACGTCACCCTTGCGAATTCGCTCACTGAACATGAGAAAAGATCTATTCTGTCGGCAACCATAGTGTACGCATTGCTCACGTCAAGGGAACCTCTGAACGTCCCTTCTGCTCCACCCAGAGCGGGAGGGGTCATTTGATAATTTCCCATCCTCAAAACAAAAAAAAAATGTACAAGTACGCTGGACTAAATATACTATACGAAGTGACAGTTGTTTTCTGTGTCGAATCAAGGCACCCGCTCGAGCGTCTCAGGAACTAAAATTGACATAGATATTGACGCAAATGGCCGTCGTTTTGTTTTGGTACGTCTCGGATGATTTAGGTCTATAAACTCGCTATCAAAAATATTAGTTCCATGGACGTTCACGTAACTGTCAGCGCCAGAATGTCGAAAATCAAATGTCTTCTTTTTGTCATCGATAGTAAAGTCCAACAGACTTGTTTATTATACATAGGTCAGTTCAGTGGTAACAACACATCTCATACTGACATTTACCAATAAGCAATCAGTGGCCGTTATATTAAAACGTCGGAAATCTGAAAATAAACCCTTAAGTTAATGTTTTGGGTGATACCTAAAACATTAACAAACTAAATTAAACCAAAATACACGCTTGCACAAATACCCACACCCAATTACTCACAATAATTTGACTAAAACTCGCAAATGCAAGTACAATAGCCACACAAATTATTCTTCAAACACGTACCAAGTACTTGTATTCCTGGGGAACAATACTTACTTGAAGTAAGTATTGTTCCCCAGGAATACAAGTACACAGATACTTGAAGATTGTACCTATGCAGCCATTAACAAGCTGTGCATAGTTACTATATTCTATTACTAGCTTCTGCCCGCGACTTCGTACGCGGATCCTGTTGCTTATGCCAGCGACAACGGGGTCGTCAAAATCGAAGATCTGAAACGTCTGATGTCGAATTCTAAGAGCGCAGGGACGGGAAAACAACGTGATGCGCGAGACGATTCAAGATGTTCCAGATCTTTCATTTTTGTAAGTCAACAGGAAATGCCCATCAGACTAAACCACTTTTGCTAAGACGTCATTCCTATATATGTTATAGTGTCGCTTTGCTTTGGAGTTCCACAACAGGTGTTCCTGATCTTCAAATTTATTCTCACAGCAGAAAATGCTCTTCACGTGGAATTCACTTATATGTTGCCCAGACTTAATACCTATACAACAAAAAAAATTTCTTCCCGTAATTCCGCAGTGGATCCCAAGGGTACACTGAATTAACAATAATATTGCAAATAACTTTAAAAAAATATCTTTATAAATTATAGCTGTACTCGTGGCTTTGCCCACGTATCCCATAAGTATTTTTTAAATTCTATTTTAATTTTAATAATAGTTAGTGATAGTTTGTTGATTTACAGAAACACTCAAAAGATGCGTCCCATACTATACTATAGCTTCGATCCCTCAAAAACGATTTGGCTTAGTAAACTCAAAATTTGAAAGTTATGTAGTTAATTTACTGGTAAGAAACGTCAGGTTAATAAGGAAATTTAGGAGACGTCGAATAACAGAACTGTTATAATTTACTGTAACACTTCTGTGTAAACAACGTTCGTTGTTTTTCCCTCGGTCTCATTCAATATGTACAGCGAGTCAGGACTGGTGACGCGGGAGCAAGCAACGTACAGTTGTCCGTGTGAAAGCAGCTCGTCCTGAAGTCGACACCCGCAGCCTTCAGTGTCTGCCGCTGCGACTTATTTATTGTCATGGCGAAGCACACGCTCACGTGAAACTGCACGCGCTTGAATTGAAAGGGGTAATTGTGGGGAATCAGTTGTATACGTGATATAAACACTGTCTCGCCGACACCACAACCCGTTAGAATTTTCGCCTCAATGATATTTCCCCATTGCACAGTTTCGGCGGAGTGAGATTCCGAAGAAGCATAATTGGAACACCGACCTTTAGCTTAATGGTGTGCGCTGGTAGTCCACTTGTACTGAGGGAATTGAGAATCAGAAAAGAAATCTTGGTCGACAACAGTATTTATTGAAGTGTAGATCACTTCATTTCCCTCAATTTCCGCGAGAATGCATTCATTGATCGCTGAAGCTTGGTTGTTTCTGGGTGTTAAAATGGCTAGTTCTCACACCCAAGAATTATCTTGGTGCGGTATCCTATTGATGTCCCCGTACACCAGGCGAATCAAATCTTCTAAGGTGGACACCACTCTCCCAAGTATCTCAGGTTGAACCACCTGGCCACCGTCTACTGGTAGCGTTCCCTCACCCAATTTTAAGAGAACATCAGAAAATTCTTGGGCGTGTACATTCCCGTCAAGCTGTGTTCTCATATTCATCGTAAAGCGCAACCTATGAATATGTGGCCATAAGAAAGAGCATTTCAACGAAGCATTCACCTCATCAGCCCTAGTTCCTCACGTCACCACAGGCAGCGTTTGTCGGAAATCGACGCTAAACAGAACTGTAACGCCACCCATCATTTGCTGGTTCCTGCGGATGTCCTGCAAAGTCTTGTTTACCGCCTCTACTGCTTTTCTGTTCGCCATAGTGCATTCATCCCACACGATTAAAGAGCAATATTTAAGCACGCGCCCTTTGTCACTGCGTGACACTCCACAAACAGGTGTTTCATTACTCTCTAAATCTATGGGAATCTTAAACATTGCGTGCGCTGTTTCCACCAGGAAGCAGTGTTGGGGCGATTCCTGACGATGCTACTGCAATGGCAATCTTGCCTTGCCTCCTGACCTCTGCGAGAATGCCAGCGGTGAGAAATATTTTCCCTGTTCTACCAGGAGCATACAAGAAAAACATTTTACCTTGGCCGAGCCCAACGCTTTCAAGGATGGTGTCAAAAATTTGTTTTTGCTCTGAGGCAAACTTAGAGACATGGTCATTGATGACGGTACTCATAGCTCTTGAATCAATTACCTACAACAAACACAAACATAAAAAATGCAAAAATTAAAAATGAACTTTACGATTTTTTAAAACAATATTATAGGATTTGAACTCGCACCACTTAGTGCGGTAAACGGTCGCCTGACCTTACCGCTAAATTCCCCGTTGACATATTGTTGAAATAGCTGTTCCCTTGCAATTTATAATATTACTGCCCCGCTCCTTTATAAAAATAGCGTGATTATTATGTTCCCAGAGTTAAATTATTATTAACTAAATAAATAACATGTCATTTTATGCATTCAATTATTTTGTGCATTCAATTACGAACAAAAACCTTTTAAAATCAATATTGCTTACCTCCCATAACATACGGCGTGATAATATGTAGCCCAAAGCCTTCCTTGGTTTACAAAGAACATTTTTGCTGAATTTAAATTCAATCTATCCAGTAGTTTTGGCGTGAAGCCGAACCATACACACAGACAAACAGACAAAAATTCTAAACATTCACTTTTTGTCGTCAGTTACGTTTTTCTAACAAAAGCCACTTATTTTTTCTCGAAAATTCTCAATGTACAGTTTTTCTTTCGTTACTGTTTTATTATATGTATAGATTAGTAATATTGATGTGAAACTCTCCATACAATTAGATAGGACATGTAAAGTTCTCAGATTTCATAACAGTATCGTTCCTAATGCACATAAAAAATGCAAAAACTAAAAAAAGAATTTTACGATTTTTTAAAACAATATTATAGGATTTGAACTCGCACCACTTAGTGCGGTAAACGGTCGCCTGACCTTACCGCTAAATTCCCCGTTGACATATTGTTGAAATAACTGTTCCCTTGCAATTTATAATATTACTGCCCCGCTCCTTTATAAAAATAGCGTGATTATTATGTTCCCAGAGTTAAATTATTATTAACTAAATAATTAATATGTAATTTTGTGCATTCAATTATTTTGTGCATTCAATTACGAACAAAAACCTTTTAAAATCAATATTGCTTACCTCCCATAACATACGGCGTGATAATATGTAGCCTTAAGCCTTCCTTGGTTTACAAAGAACATTTTTGCTGAATTTCAATTCAATCTATTCAGTAGTTTTGGCGTGAAGCCGTACCATACACACAGACAAACAGACAAACAGACAAAAATTCTAAAAATTCACTCTTTGTCATCAGTTACGTTTTTCTAACAAAAGCCACTTATTTTTTCTCGAAAATTCTTAATGTACAGTTTTTCTTTCGTTACTGTTTTATTATATGTATAGATATCGTCAAATTACCGCTGTGTTTTGTTTTAGCAATATACACAGTACAAGTATGTTAAGACTGTTTAATGTATACCATACAATTTGCAAAAGACGTGACCTAGATAATAATAATATATAATTATGTAGCTTTGATAGATTGATAGAGGCTAGATTGTAATTTAAATAAAGTGTCACCAATTGTGATACTTTATAACAAGGAAAAAAAACATACATAATTCTGTAAACTAAACTTAAGAAATTACAAATAATTTTTAATCATATTTTGTACTTTTTGTCGCTTATCGAGCATTACAGGAAAACTGGCCACCCAGTAAAAAAATGTGAGAAAAATAATACATTCGCACACCTGAAAATGGACCCTAACTCGGCATAAACTGTAAAAATAGACAACACTTGAAATTCGCGTTTTAAATGGAAAAAGCAAAAACGATTTTTTTAAATGAAATTATAATTATATTTAATGAATCAAAATTATGTACCTACCATTGTTATCTATAGTATGCACTTTCTCCATTTTAATGCTTTCATTGATTCCTTTGCTAAAAATCTGGGGAAGCGAGAACCAATGAAATCTTTGAAGGCGGTGTTAAGGACAGCCTTTTTTTTTTTTTTTTTTCTGGGTGGGAAATCATCAAATGACTCCTCCCGCTCTGGGCGGAGCAGAAGGGAGTGTCAGACTTTTACTGACTAAAACCCACCCGTGTTCTTTCAGTTGCCTGTGCCAGGGGCCACGGTATCTCTTTCGAACAACCCACAGCCCCGGCGGCGTGTTAAGGACTGCTTCATGGGAATTTCATTTTTTTTTCTGAACTTAAAATGTACCGTATTTTCTTTTACAGTATCCCCATACACATCAATAATCCTTCGAACTGTTTCTGCAGAGCTTGTGCCACGGTAGAACTCGTATTTCTAAATAACGCGATATTTTAAGTTTTCCATATTGTGAACAAAACGATGTCAAAGAAAAATCAAATGACGCGAAAACAAATGAATCACTAAATTCAAAACACAAATACACAAGTCTAAATTTGGAATATATTTAAATTTAGAATTCCTAACCAAACATCAGAAGGCCAATTCTCGTAATTTAAAACGTTCAAAATTTAGTCGCAGCGTCATCTCGGCGACAAACAAATGTCAAAAACTTGTCAAAATGTAGGGAAATTAGAGGTATTTTTGACAGATTGAGACTAAGATCAGACTGTGAACGTTCTTAAAATTACGAGAATTGCGATATTTTAGATCAAAGTTCATATAAAGAAACATAGCATAATTAAAATTATATATATTTATAGTAAGCCACGTCAAGCCAATGCTAATTAATACTCCTTCATCATATTCTATAATTAGAGTTTTAATTAGGCTGCTAAAATTAACTGGCTAGTATCTGCTTTACAACCATGATAGACAAAGGATATTCAATATTCAAATTCAAATTCTTTATTTCAGACCTGAATCCATAGTGTTAGTATTGTTGCGCGCCACAATTAATGCCTGATACATGGTGACATTAGTTACCACTAGCGCCATCTAGTTTCGAGTAGCTGAACTAATAGTCACTTGTGCCATCTATTGTCGAATAGCTGAACTAATAGAGTCACTGGCGCCATCTATTATCGAGTAGAGATGTCGGTGCTGGAACTTACTAGAACTATCGACATCTGGTCAGTCGGGGCCGGTATGTACTCGAAAATTCTAGACGTTTCTACAATAGAAGGTTCTGGAATTATCTGCGGCACTATATAAGGCCGGGACTAGCCGCGACCAATCAGACTTGGTTCTGCGATAGAAGCGAATACATCGAAAGCGATCTTCGAGTGCGACTTAAGAGCGATTGTGTTGTATAATTAGTGTGTTTGAGTTGTTCTTAGTGTTGTTTAAATAAAGTGTAACTTTTGGTAATTTTTATCGGCAGTTTTTATTGTCACGAACCCGAAGCTCGTAACAATTGGTGTCAGAAGCAAGGATTAAAATCATGCCGATTTTACCTAAAGACCACACGGAGGGTATCCGTATCCGGAGTCAACGCCAACAGGAGACGGACCAGAGACGTTTTGGTGGAACTATGCCGCAGAGGTCGGAGGGCCAGCTACCAACCTCGGAGGCCGAACCGTCCGCAGCAGCTCCAGCATCAGCAGCACCAGACTTTGCTGCCCTGATGATGATGCTGCAGGAGCAGTCCCGCCGACAGGAGGAACAGGCTCGTCGGTTGGAAGAACAGCTCCAGCGGGACAAGGAGGAACAGGCCCGTCGGTTGGAAGAACAGCTGCTGCGCGACAGAGAGGAACAGGCCCGCCGACAGGAGGAACAGGCTCGCCGACAGGAGGAACAGGCTCGTCGGTTGGAAGAACAGCTCCAACGTTATAAGGAGGAGCAAACGCGCCGCCAGGAAGAGCAGATGCTCCTTATGAAGGACCTTCACGCTACCTTCGGGAAAGACATGAAAGAGGTGAAGGATAAGGTTGCTCAACATGACAACCGCCTGTCGGAAGCTGAAATCCGGATCGACCAGGTGTATAATGGGTTGACAACGCGGTGGCTGACGTAAAGAAAACCGTGATGGCTGATGTAAAGAAATCGCTGGATTACCTTAAGCTTGGGGATGGAATCGCAGCTTCCGTAGCTACAACACCTTCGCTACGTGGATTCAAAGTGCCACCGTTCGACGGAACTTCTTCCTGGTCGGCCTACAAAATCCAGTTTGAGGCTGTCATGAAGGCGAACGCTTGGAGTAAAAGTCAGGCCATGACTGCCTTCACCCTAGGCCTGCGCGACCAGGCCTTAACTGTTCTGGAAGCTCTCGGTAAGGAAGTGACTTACGAGCAGCTCCTTGAGGCATTGGAGGCTCGGTATGGCGACGCTCACCTGGAACACGTGTTTCATGCGCAGCTCAAGGATCGCGTGCAACGCAGTAATGAAAACCTGCAGCAGTGGGCCTTTGAAGTGGAGAAGCTGGTGCGTAAAGCTTACCAGTCCGTACCTGCGCTTATTGATGGGAACCTGGTGCAGGCATTCATCGACGGCATCCGCGACCTTGAAGTAAGAGCTGCTGTGAGGCTCGGGCACCACGGGACGCTTAAGGACGCCTTGGCCCATGCACTGGAGGTGGAAGCTGTGCGGCAGGATCATTGATCCCATCGTGTCAGGGAGGTTGCAGCGGCTACAGTTCGCGACCGCAATAAAGAATACAGCCCTAGGTGCTACGGCTGTGGGGAAAGGGGCCACCTTCGATCCAGTTGCCCTAAGCGAACTGCAGAGAGGGTAGACAATGACCGTCCATGGAAAGTGGGACGAACTTTGGTCAGAACCACCGACATGTCAGGGGTACGTGTGCCGAACCTTTGTGATCAGGAACAGGTTATGGAAAAAGGCACACTAGTTGGTACTAGGCAAGAAAGTATAGAAGTCGTTCGATCACAAAAAGCTATTGGGCCCAATGGGACAGCTTGGTGATTCAGGATGGAGTCCTGTGCCGTAAATGGGAAAATGCTCGGGGAGACAGCTGTCATTTGCAAATGGTTGTCTCTAAAGCTCAAGTACCGGATGTTCTACAGCTGTACCATAATGGTTGTTCAGGAGGTCATCTGGGAGTAAAACGGACTCTCCTGAAGATACGAGAACGATTTTACTGGGTCCACTGTCGGGATGATGTCGAGGACTGGTGTCGCAAATGTACAAGTTGTGCAGCTGTAAAGGGACCTCAGACTCGTAATAGAGGTGCATTGAAATTGTACAATGTTGGCGCACCATGGGAGAGGATAGCCCTTGACGTTGCGGGGCCGTTTCCGGAAAGTGAAAGTGGTAACAAGTATTTCATGGTTGTGATGGATTACTTCACTAAGTGGCCGGAAGTCTTCGCCATCCCAAATCAAGAAGCTTCGACAGTTGCAGATAAATTAGTTTATGAAGTCTTCTGTCGGTTTGGAGTACCTTTAGAGATTCACAGTGATCAAGGAAGGAATTTTGAGTCCCAAATATTCCAGGAAACTTGTCGAGTTATGGGTACTCATAAAACAAGAACAACTTCTTACCACCCACAATCGGATGGAATGGTGGAACGATTTAATCAGACATTGGAGAGGTACCTAGCAAAAGTTGTGGAAAATCGGCAACGAGATTGGGACAAGCACATACAACCGTTTTTGTTGTCATATCGAAGCGCTGTTCACGAAAGTACATCGGTGACACCAGCTTCCGCAAACTTTGGAAGAGAATTACGGCTGCCTGCAGACCTGATCACCGGAATACCACCTGATGCCCCACGCAGTATAACCGATTTTGCGAATAACTTGCGGAACAAAATGAATGACATTTATGAGCACGTCAGACAATCGGGCCAGCAAATGTCTGAAAAGATGAAAACCCGTTATGACCGCAAAATGAACAGTAAAGGGTTCGACGAAGGTTCACTAGTGTGGTTGCACAATCCAGTCCGCAGCAAGGGGAAATCTCCTAAGCTTCAAGCGAAATGGGATGGACCGTACCGGATTGTGACAAAGATCAATGACGTAACCTACCGGA
This sequence comes from Apamea epomidion, assembly GCA_947507525.1. Classification (NCBI taxonomy): domain Eukaryota; kingdom Metazoa; phylum Arthropoda; class Insecta; order Lepidoptera; family Noctuidae; genus Apamea; species Apamea epomidion. The sequence goes on from OX382233.1 coordinate 3,627,487, forward strand.
TACAGAAAGGTGCAAGAGGTACTCCTAAGGTCGTTCATGTGGATCGATTGGCGCGTTATTATGGAGCCGATAATGCTCGGGACGAGCATGTCTTAAGAGGGGGCAGTGTTGCGTGCCACAATTAATGCCTGATGCATGGTGACATTAGTTACCACTAGCGCCATCTAGTTTCTAGTAGAAGAACTAATAGAGTCACAAGCGCCATCTATTATCGATTGGCTGAACTTACTAGAACTATCGACATCTGGTCAGTCGGGGCCGGTATGTACTCGAACATTCTAGATGTTTCTACAATAGAAGGTTCTGGAATTATCTGCGGCACTATATAAGGCCGGGACTAGCCGCGACTAATCAGTGATAGTCCGGTTAAGTAGTCACGACCTCTCAAGGTCAACTACGAGATGCCATATTCTAAAAAAAAAAAAAAGCGACTAATCAGACTTGGTTCTGCGATAGAAGCGAATACATCGAAAGCGATCTTCAAGTGCGACTTAAGAGCGATTGTGTTTTATCATTACTGTGTTTGAGTTGTTATTAGTGTTGTTTAATTAAAGTGTAATTTTTGGTAATTTTTATCGGCAGTTTTTATTGTCACGAACCCGAAGCTCGTAACAATACAAATTAACATAAATTTCAATAGGTAGGTACTTCGAATACAATCTATTTTTATAATAACCATTTTGAATACAATTAATAAGTCCGGTTTTTGAATTGTCAAGCATAAATACATAATTATCATTTAGTTGACTTATTACATTTTGTCAAAAAGGAATTCGTCAATGGTATAATAGCATTTTTCAGTCAATAAATTATTTAATCTCCGTTTAAATTGTGTCCTGTTAAGATCTTTAATATTATTTGGTATTTTGTTGAATATCTTCGGGGCCATACAGAGGATGCTTTTGTGCATAAGAGCGGTCTTTGAAGGTCTTAGACATAATTCATGAAAGACTGACAGAAAGTATAGAAAAGAGTGACTTTAACCTGATTTGTACAACGTGCAAATCTTCGAACTTGCTGGACGTTACATCGAACAGTCAACGACCTGCACTCCCTCTCCATATCCATATTGTCCTTAAGATCATCAGTGGCCCAATGACCCAAGTACCAATCAATTAATATGCTTAGCCTTTTCCCAGCTAAGTTGGGGTCAGCTTCCAGTCTAACTGGATCTAACTGGATGCAGCTAAATACCAGTATTTTACATGGAGCGACTGCCTATCTGACCTCCACAACCCAGTTACTGGGTAATACAATACCCCTTAGTAAGACTGGTTGTCAGATTTTCGGGCTTCTGACTACCCGTAACGACTGTCAAAGATCCACGAATGACAGCCGGGACCAACGGCTTAGCGTGCTTTCCGAGGCACGGAGGGGTCTCGGTATGTAAATATGGTATCTATCCACGGACCAACCGCGGCAAGCGTAGCTTAACCTAATCGATTTGTACCGTACAGCTGTTATTTCTTAGCCACAAGCCCCTCTTAAAAAAACTTAACATAATTTATATAATAGCAATATAATCTATCAATAATCAGGTTCACAGTTCTGGAGCCCTAACCGCCGGCGTAGGCAGGTTGAACACTGCTCCCGTAACTGGAGGACTACAAGTTATTATGTGTAAATTCTAATACATAATAATATTATAAACGTGAAAGTTTGTATGGGTGGATGAATGGATGTGTGTTACTCTTTCACGCAAAAACTACAGAACGAATTTGGATAAAATTTGGCACACAGATGGTTTATAACCAGGATTAATATATAGGATACTTTTTATCCTGATATTCCCACGGGATCGAAACTTATGTGGGTGAAACCGCGGTGCGCTGCTAGTAAAGGATACAAAATACTGTACCAAAACGTTGACTTTCTGTTTATAAAAAATGTAATTACGGCTGTACAAATCTGGCCCGCGGCTGTAATGGTTCGTTATATTTATTCAGGGGGAACTAACTTGATTCGTTGGGTTACAACTCATTATTTATAGAAACAGTATTATGCATTACGTAATACATAGGGAGTTGGTTGGTTTAAGGTCGAAACTAATCGAGTGTGTGTAAGGCTGAGTTTCTTTCTATATGTAAGGATAGTTCTGCGAGAAAAGATAATTTGAATGTAACTTGGATGTGTGTAAGGAAATGCACGTTTCTACTTGCAAGATCATGCTGAGATAGGAGCCTTCTGGCCTCGTACAGGACTTTCTGTTTCATTTTTCTTTTTGTTACTTTTTTTATATAATTTGTTTTATTTTATTTTATTGTGTTTAGTTTAGTTTTATCTTCCTGTACGAGTCGCAATAAATACTTCTTCTTTCTTTCTTTCAAGATTACTGTATGATTCCCACTGCTGAAACTCAGGCCTCCTTTCTTTGAGAGGGAGTGGACCGTAATCCACCATATGTTTTTAGACCAGGTGTTAGTGTTGAGGGTTGATGTTGAAGTAAATTACGCTAAATAAAGCGCATGCCTGGTTTCAAACCCACGACCGGAAGTACCCGGAAGTGGGGGCCGCTACTACTGGACCACCTCTGCTCTGTACTACTTTTTGGGCATGCATACCTATTTCCCTCTCGAAGAGAAGAGGTCTGTGTCCCAGCAGTGGGAACAATAAAGGCAGATAATGATTATATCTATTTAAGTAAGGAATTTTTTGCATTATTTTCTTCTCTTCTCCTGAGTCAGCAGGAATGCTGTACAAAGATCTTCTGGTGCCTAGCCAAAATCGAAAATAACGTTGCCATTTTGTTTTTGCAATACATTTCACAAAAATGTTGCCCAAAAATCCCCTCTCCGAGCGCCAAAAGATCCTCGTAGCAGTGTATTGATCATTATTGTAAAAATAAACATGCCAGCAACTACATAGCGGGACTGATACGGTATCGAATGTGGGGTAATTACGTAGAATCAGAATGCTTTATTTGTAAAAGGTCAAATTACAATAGTGTGCGAGATGTTACAGATAGGTAGATCCTCTATGTTTTGCCCAGAGGCGTACAAATATATTTAATTAATATTGTCGAATTTTTTACTTTTAACACCGTAACACACTAAGAGTAAAAATGACTTTCATTTTGACAGTTCAACAACATTCATTGCAGTATTTACGTTGTTTAGCAGACACATTTTTCAAACATATTATGGAGCAATGAATTAGCAATATCCTTCAAAATCATTCAGAATGTAGTTGAAAGTGTATTACGCAATTAGGGTACTGGGATGTTCTTAAGTATATTTAGGTACTCGTTAACGCTCTTCAATGCGGCATAAGCTGCGGTGTAACTATAAAACCATTTTATGAAATGAGTTAAAGTACTTAGCTCCATAACCAACGGCTCAAATGTTTTTAACAGCTCAATTTATTACTCCATTTAGTACCAGATTCAAACTATGCCGCCAGGCAGCTGATAAAGACGCGAACGGGTACTAATCACTTAACTTTTCACGGAGTATTTCATTTGGGAAATTCTGAAATGTCATGGTGGAACATTAAGAGGAGATTTAGCGAGGGAACAACAATCGATGCCTCGTTTGGTTGATGGGTTAATCACCTGGGGATTAACATCACAAACGTTGTGATTTTCATATTACCTATATATTTATATACGATTCGCCCAATACCATTTGGTAATGGGCGAATCGTTTTACTGCTAAAATAATTATTTGGATTTATTTTGTCGGTAAAAGGTTTAACGGTTGATTGTTGTGGATTAGTTTTATAGGTAAAAGATATACGTTTACCTGTACAGTAAGCCAGTCATACTTCGAAATAAACAAATGCCGCTCTTTATAGGATTGATTCAGATGAACGTTCATTACTTTATAATTTTGTTGGCATCGTGTAAACTTGGTAATGCCCGCGACTTACGAGTTGTTCGAACCAAGACAGGCGTTTTACTTTATGTCAATTATTTAATCACCACTGCTCTCAAAACGGTAAAGGAAAATATCGTGCGGAAACTGGCATGTCCTAGAACTAAAAAATTCGAAGAATGTGACATCTACCAACCCGCAATGGGCCCCCGTGATTACGGCCCAATCCCTCCTCACCAAGAGGAGGCCTGTGTCCCAGCAGTGTGAACAATATATACTAATAATATGGAAACGTGAAATAAAACAAAACTGACCTTTACTCAAGTGAACCATTAACTAGAGTGAAGCGTCGAAATATCGGCTTCAGTAATTTCTTCTGCATGCCTTTCGTATGTTACTTGTTTGTTCTTTCATTCTCGTCTTTAACTATTACGTTATCATTCAAAGACAAAGACATTTATTCGTTGGATATGGTAGGTACAAAGGTGGTTGGTACATATGGATAATTTCGACACATCCGCAGCTACTAGTGGCATACGAATATTTACAATGTGAACCTAATGTAGGTACACGTGGGTATAAAACCTAACTTATAATTATACTACTTATACTCTAGTAAACAATACAAAACACTTATACTATGGACATTTCAAGATTTTGATTTTTTTTGTTTTTTTTATTTTTTATTTTGATAGTTTTTTTTTTTTTTTTTTTAATATAAGATAAAATAAAAACACAACAATAACAACATTTCTATTATACAGTTAAATAAATCTACCTTATTATTTAAAAAAAAAAAAAATATTTACTTATAACTTATAATCCAAAAATTATTTTAATGTGTAAAAATTATTTTGGAGAAGCCAATTTTTTAGACGTTTTTTTTTGTAAAAAAAAAGTGGTAGCTCTCGTATTAGTTTTGGAATATGGTTATATATATTAATGGACATAAGGTAGCTGTTTCTGTAGTGGCGAGTACTATTACGAAATTGGTTTTTTAACTTGGTGGGGTCCCTTTTTGTAAATCTATTGTTTTCGGCTACTGTGGAGAAGAAGTGAGAGTTTTTCCTGACAAATATGGCTATTTTTAAGATGTAAGTAGAAGATAGAATAAGAACCTTTAACTTTTTAAAAATATGTCTACAGCTCTCGTATGGAGGCGCCCCAGTTATTGTTCGCAAGCATTTTTTTGCGCTATGAAAGCTCTTTGCATGTGTGATGAGTTACCCCAGGAGTTTTCATTCATTTCATCAATCAATTAGCCACGTAACTTATCTTCCGAGAATCCGTCCGTGACACAATTCTAGTAGCAAATAAAGATCAAATTCGCATAACACGTATTCGTTTGTAAGAAACTGACAGGTGTCAAGAACGCATTCTTTCGACGGCCAGACTGTATGTACATATAGTACACCCACATTACGCCAATTATGTTTAAGTCTCATGACTGTAATAAGTCGAAACTAATGTTGACTGTGAAGGGCTACATGAGCCTTTTGAGGTACCGGGAGGTACCTTTACGGTTATATTGACTGAACGTCTTTACATATTCCCGACTAAAAATAGCACCGTCTTTTGTTAAACAAAAAAACCTAATAAAATATTTGACACCCCGTTCTAAACTTGCTTGAATGTTCGAATTGAACCCGCGCTAAATTATAGCCAGCCTGTACTACATAAGGTTGACTTTAGTGGACAACCTTTACATTACTTTCATCATCATCATCAGCCGAAAGACGTCCACTGCTGGACATAGGCCTCCCCCAAGAACCGCCACTTCGACCGATTCTGTACTTTCCGCATCTAGCGGATTCCTGCGGCCTTCACAAGTCACTTGTCGACCTTGTTTACTTTATTATCATCTAATGATATTCTTTTATTTCAGGTATCCTGGGTCCGTCGCAGAGGCAAGGATGAAATGCCAGAGCTCCTCACAGTAGGAGCCGTGACCTACGCGCATGACAATCGAGTGTCTGTAGCCCGGAGATACCCTGGGAACTGGAGGCTACTCATCAGGGAAGTCAAGCCTGATGACGAGGGAGTGTATGAATGCCAGATATCCACGCATCCGCCTAGAGTTAGCAGGACCTATTTGCACATTAATAGTAAGTGGTTCTATATTATTAGGACTTCTGAAACGTGTGTTAAAATATTCCACTGATTAATCATGGTACACTTGTAACATAGGGTCCAGTTGAAACCAGCGTCAGGCATTAGGTTTCTGTCATTTGTGCTGTACTGCGTCTATTTGGCACCGCCGTGGGGCAAACAATACTATTATAAGTTTTTTTCTCCGTTTTTCGTTTTTGTGTGAATATTGTGTGCCTTGCTTAACCTGGGCCTAATAAACTTATTTACCTTATTTCTTTACGGGGCAGTGGTTGATTCTACACGTTATTCTAAACAACTTCCGCTATGAAACTCATACTCTAAATGTAAAAAAAAAACGGAAAAGTGCGAGTTGCACTCGCGAGGAGAACGTTCCGTGCGATCAACATGTTACCCACCAAAAATATTACATGTAAGTAGGTTGCCAAGACTTACATAACGTTATCACTTTTAGAAAGTTATTATAAGGCCAATTACCGTAATTAAAAACGTTCAAAATCTAGTCGCAATGTACTCTCAGCGACAATCGTCAAAAACTCGTAAAAATGTAAGGAAATTAGAGGTATTTTGACAGATTGAGACTGAGATCAGACTGTGAAGGTTCATAAAATTATGAGAATTGCCCCTCAGATCTAATATAAAGCCAACCCTCTAACTCTACAAGGTATAACTCAACAATCTTACATCTTACATCTTGGTCAAAATGTACGACTTGGCCATTTCGCGGCCATCGGAAAGACAGTCCTAGGTGCTTATGATAAGCAATTAAGTCACTATTATGGTCTTCAATGTTTTGTCATGCTATAGTTTAATGGGACGGCCAAGCCATACATTTTGACCAAGATGTAAGGTTTGTAAACTAAGGGGTTTGGCTCTACCCTCTTTTCTATTAGATCTGCTAACTTTTTAACAGTGAAAGCGCTTTGGCAACCTACTTTCAATAATAGAATTTTATTGCTAATAGTTCCGAACAAAACCCTTTGCTCTCTGCCTTTGTATTGCAGATAATAATACAGTTTCTTTTTAGGCTAAGTAGAAACCAGCAATAGCGTACGAAAATGGCTAAAGCTTATGTCTGGAACTGTTTCGGCACTACCCTTAAATAAAACAGAATGTATCATTTGCTTACCCTTCTTAGGAAAAAGCCGATTAACTAAGTGAACTAAGTTACGTTTACGATTATAGCTTAGAGGCTGTATGTGATGAATATTAAAGAATACAAGTACTAGAGTAATAACAATGTTAGTTTTATTTAAAAGGTTAACACGAAGGCGTTAGAATAGAATAGCCTTTATTGTGTACACCATAAATTTCAGAACATAAATTTGTAAATTGAGATTTGTATTTTAATCGTCGTTTTTTATACAAAGCAAATACTCACATGTTAGTACAGTCACAGACATCAATATCCCAATGAACGGTTGTTTAAAAGCTGTATTTTTAACACAGTTGGGTCGAATTTTATAGAGCTGTCATTAGTGTCAATCTAGGGCTTCACCAAGGACTGCATGGTGAGATTTATACAGAACTAGCTATTGCCCACGTCTTCTCCCGCGTGAAATTTCATGTTCCTCCGACCCCTCTCATCGCATTACATCGCCTCCCGGCGTTATTACTTCATTTTCGCTAGTTTCGCTTTCTGACTTTTTGCTCAGCTCTTTATGGTCCTATGGTCTTAGCGTGATATTAAATAACCTTGCCCAGAAATGGGCTATTAAATGCAAAAAGAATTTTCCAAATCTGACTCGTTGTTCCAGAGATTAGTGCGTTCAAACAAACAAACTCGTCAGCTTCATTGTTAGTATAGAGACTCAAATACTAATTCCTTTTGTTCTTCTTAGCGATGATGAATATTTTCGGGATCAGTTTCGTTAATCTCCTGCAAGTAAAACAAATTCTGCTCACGATCCAAATATGACGATATAATATGAGAATGGACCATTTAAAATTCAGCTCAGCTTTAATCCCAAGGGCATGACATTAGTATTACATAGAAAAGCAATTATAAAGCTAATCACGTGCCTATTCCCGCCTCCATCATCTGTAGAATATACTCATAAATAATGTACGTTGTAGGGTCCCTCGCCGGTCTTTTTACCGGAATACGGTCGTATCCGACGTAAAGGTCAACTATGAACCTTTTTAAGGGCCATTTGGGAAATGCAAAATCTCACGGATGTTACAAGATTGGGTTTGAAGAAACTTTCGAAGGACGTTTAGTGAGATTATGTCAACACTTCACATATTTGAGAAAGAAAGAAAAAATGAAGTTGAAAAGGATTAAGTGGAAGCGAGCAAAAGTGATATTCATTGGTGCAAAACGTAAATGGCTTACAGCTGCCACATAACAAAAAAAAAGGTTTTTATCTATTCCGCGGTTACTGCCTTTTCAATATGTTTCACCCGTCATTGTTACACCATAATCATTTTTTCATCCCGGGATTACCCGTCGCTGGGGTAAAGAAAGAAAGAAAGAAAATACATTTATTTAACACAGACTAAAAGACACACAATACCCCAGAACGCCAATTATCGTAATTTAAAACGTTCAAAATCTAGTCGCAGTCTCATCTCGGCGACAAAGAAACGTCAAAAACTTGTCAAAATGTAGGGAAATTAGAGGTATTTTGGACAGATTGAGACTGAGATCTGAGGGGCAATTTTCGTAATTTTAAGAACGTTCCCAGTCTGATCACAGTCTCAATCTGTCAAAAATTCATCTAATTTCCCTACATTTTGATAAGTTTTTGACATTTGTTTGTCGCCGAGATGAGACTGCGACTAGATTTTTTTTTAAATTACTAGAATTGGCCTTCTGACTGTGAACGTTCTTAAAATTACGAGAATTGCCCCTGAGATATATACATCAGAAAAAACAAAAAAAAAAAAAGATGAAATAATAAATGTAAAGTCCGATGTAAGAAATTACCAGGAAAGTGTATCTCACGGCTGCACCAAAAAGGTCCAGGTCCAAAAGGTTCCGCTTTCTTCTGCGTTGTTTCTTTGCGATTTTGTGGGTCGCACGTCCATGTGTTTAGGCGTTATTCATTGACGGACAGTACCAATCTTTTTGAAATGTCATAGTGATAGATAGATAGATGAAAATATACTGTATTGTACGCCAAAATGTTAACACAGCAAAATCAAACGTAATTTATTCAAATAGGGCTGGGAATCAGCACTTTTCGAACGTCAAAATTACATAAGACAGTCCCCCAAAACGTCCGCCCTTCACCTCTTCCTAGTGCTTTTATATATATTATAATACTAGCTGCGCCCCATAGTTTCACCCACATAAGTTTCGATCCCGTGGAAATATCGGGATTAAAAGCCTGCGTGTTAATCCTGGTTATAAACTATCTGTGTGCCAAATTTCATCCAAATCCGTTTTGCGTGAAAAAGTAACAAAAATCCATCCATCCTCATAAATTTTCGCGTTTATAAACTTATAGTAAGATGACAAATTCTATGAGTACAATAACAGTCTTTTCGCTGAAAGCAATAACTGCTAGGTAACATTTGGAATGATATTCATACATGTGCGTTTAAAAAGTTACTGTTTCACGCTCCAGTCATCAAAAAAAAATTAGTAAAAAGGACCAAAATTCTGCTCACCCGTAATACAAAACATCTTGATAATAACCAAGATATCTGTTCTAAGCCAATTTCAATGAGTTCTAATATCCGCCCATGTAGTTTTAGCTCCCATAAAATTGCCTAAAGCGCTGCCTTTGATGTTGCTGAAAAACAAGGTCAGATATTAACATGAGCTCCCTAAAGCAAATTAACTTCCATGCTCTTTGTAAGGTTGTTGCATTAATGTAGTGCCAGATGATACACAGGGTGTATACTTAAAGAAAAGATTCCATTATCTTTTAAAAGAAACAAAACAAGCTTACCTAAACCGGAAATCGAACCAGCTAAAATAGCAAGTGTTTATTTTTTTTATTTTTTTGCTGGTTCGTTTCCCGGTTTAGGTAAGCTTGTCGAGAAATCTGTGAATACAGTTTTAATCTTTTTAAAAATAAAGGAATGTTTCCTTTAAGTAAAATAATCTATCGTAAGGATTTAAAGTGGTTTCCTTTCAGGGTCCATTGATTTTTTCCTCCCTGTGTATGTTATGTCTCTTCACCATTCTAGTCTACTATTGATTTAATAACGCTGCATCAATAAATTTGGAATGAGCACCTGCTACTTCTCCATCAATCAATCAACTCAGCCTATCGCAGTCCACTGCTGGACATACGCCTCTCTCAGGCTGCGCCACAACACTCTGTCCTCTGCCTTCTGCATCCAGTCCGTGCCAGCCACTTTCTTAAGGTCGTCGGTCCACCTAGCCGGGGGGCACCTCAAGCTATGCTTGTCGGTACGCGGTCTCCACTCCAGGACTTGTCTGCTCCACCGGCCATCTGTCCTTCGACAAACAGGGCCAGCCAGCAACTACTTCTCAATAAAATACCAAAGTTGTTAAGTAGAATTTTTATGCTGGCAAATACATTGATTAAATTTTATTGAACAGTGTATCAAACGTTTTGGTTTAAGCTTGGTATCAATATTCTTTTAGGCCATCACACGGGTGCCGAGATCATAAACAAAACCTAAACGAAAAAAATCACAAGGCCTATGAACTTCAATAATAATTCTTGAACCATTATTTAGATAATGTATTCTAACTCACCCTCTCACAGAGAGGAGGCTTGTGTCCCAGCAGTGGGAATATTTTAGGCTGATTGTGATTCAAATACTTGAATATGATTAGTGAAACGATTAATCATCTTCTCGAGATCGGTCTCGGAAAGGATTCGGGCTAATTTGCATAAAAATGTATTAAAATTTTCAGTTACAGCTTCTTTTTTGGACAGTTATAAATGGCTTAGTTGATGTAGGAGACTTGGATTTCATAAAGGTTATCGAAAATAATTTATTCGAGTGTTTGAGTTATTGTGATATTGATAATGTTACTTTTTTACCCATCAATTTGAATGAGACCGCATAATGGCAAAGATTACTCATAGCGCGTAGTATTCGCACCGCGTGCGTGCATGACTAATGTATAAACATAAATGGAGCAAAACGAGTATAAATCCGGACGTATGCTCCTTTTGCAGGTAGCGTTCTAAAGTTTCTGCCTACCCCCATGGGATGAAGCCGTGTGTTTATATATGTTTGTAGATATTACTCATACTATCATATATGATTAGGAATTAAATTGAACTCAAAATAATCAAAATTCTTCAATTTTTCAATTCAATCCTTTGTGTTCCCATCGCACTGGACACAGATCTCCTCTCGGTAAGAGGGAGCGCGCCTTAATCCACCACGTGGGCCCAGTGCGGATTGATAGACGTCACATGGCTTAGAATTTTTGGTTCTAGGATAATTATGCTGGTTTTCTCACGATATTTTTTTTCACCGTTTTATGTAAATGGAACTCTGTCTGGCACAATACATAAGTGTCATCATTTATCTTTTTCAACATGCATGATCCAAAAAAATATTGTTAGGAAATCGTTTATCCTACTAATATTATAAACGCGAAAGTTTGTGAGGATGGACGGATGGATGTTTATTACTCTTTCACGCAAAAACGAATTCACGGATTTAGATAAAATTTGGCACATAGATAGTGTATAACCAGGATTAACACACTGAATATTTTTATCTGGATATTTCCACGGAATCTAAACTTATGCGGTTGAAACCGTGGGGCGCTGCTAGAATAATATAATAATTATTATCTGCTCATACGTGGTATAATACTTCTTTACTTATATATAATACTACAACCAATATAGTTAGGGTAGGCGTGTGTAATTATGAATGTACGAAGGGATGAAAAAAAGTCCGAAGTAAACAAGAAAAAGAAAGAAAGTTTATTGCACAAACACAGGTTACAGTCACACACACAAGAGTTACATGAAGAAGGAGTAGTAGAAATAGAATAGATAGCACGAAGTTAAGGAGAAATACAGTCAATATTAATCGCGGCGAAGCTATGATTTCGAATTGACAACGGTCGCGATAAGATCTTGTGAACTTGCTTACCGTGTTGTATCTAAAAATATTCGAGAGAATGGTTATCGTCAACTATGCCTACATTCTCAAGAAGGTACCTATACTTATACTAAAAGCTCATTATAAAACCAGCGTCAGACTGCTGAAACGAACCTTTTTGGCGCAGCCGTGAGACTTATACTATAGTTGTTTGAAACATAATTTTGTTAGTTTTGTATTTTGTGTTTCATAAACTGTGTCCAAATAAACTTTATTCTTTCTTTCATACTCACATGTCGATAAAGGACACCTAGCCTCTTTTATTTCCTCTACGCCTAAAACAAAGGCCCACCGCTAAAGTATACACTCGATCGATCGCCCTATCTATACTGACTAGGCCAAAATCTAGGCACCCTTTTCGTCGAAATCGTCCCTTCCACATTTTGGTCTAACTCCTAACATTCGAGATATTATCTAGAGATCTGACCTTCGGCACAGAATAGTATCTACAGAGGGTCGGTTTCATACATGGAGCGACAACAGGCGCATGCACACATAGACGCGTTACTTACAGCGATCTCAATCTGTCTCGGTCGAATGTCAGCCGTGAGTGCACTTGCGCTCGATGTATTGTCACGAAAATGAATAATTAAGCGAATTTATCAATTCGCTATAAGTATTCGAATTCGTAATTCGTATTCGAATAAAAGGGATGACCGTAGGCTGTCGCCTACGGTCATCCCTTTTATTCATAAACGTTGCTTGAAGTTAAGTAGTGATTAGCGACTGTTTCACCATACATTTTTGACGTTTGAACGTCACTTAACTTTAATCTTCCTACTAATATTATAAACGCAAAAGTTTGAGGATGGGTGGATGGATGTTTGTTACTCTTTCACGCAAAGACTACTGCACAGATTAGGATGTAATTTGGCACACAGATAGTTAATAACCAGGATGAACACATAGGATACTTTTTATCCCGATATTCTTACGGGATCGAAATTTATGAGGGTGAAACCGCGGCACGCTGCTAGTCATTTATAAATAAACCGCTAGATGTCGTGTTAACGCCATTTCATACAATTGTCAAAGAAGGACTGTTAGTTAGTAGTCAATTTGAAAAGTTATTTCCCTGACTTCACATGAAGCGTGTTTGTGTGTGCGTGTTGTCCTCATATGTAGTTTGTAGGTAAACTTCTGTACCTACTAAAACTATTCTGGTTCTCCGGCCAGACACGAAGGTTTCCGAAAGATTGTCGGCTATAATCGATATTTCGGCATTATTAATATCTAGGATTTTACGGTATTCCGTAGCCTACCGTATATTCAGTGGAAGTTCCTGCTATGTTGGTAGGGTAGCAGAGAGAATTCTGTGCAATATTAAATAGGAGTTTGACGTCATTTTGGTTTTGGCGTTTAGAATGCTTACTAATGATTGAACATCAGGCTGAAAACATTTTGACGGCTGAATATGAATCTCCCGATCTATGTATATACAATCAAACTGAAAGCGTTCTTTCTTTTAAAGCCTGCAGCTTTTACTCAAAAAAGAAGAAAAGGTGGGGTTTTCATTTCAACATTCTTTGTCTAGGAATCTTACCTTCGGCCATTCCATGCTAATTTGGGATTTTTTTAAATAATTTAATACGACAAACATAACATCAAAATTAAAATTAATCTAGTAAAAGGACCACTAAGTATAATATACAGGGTAGCAGAGAAATCGACGCACAACCTGTAACCATGGATACAGTACATGATTCTAAACCTCCCTGCGTTGAAATTTTTCGTCGGTATTAATAAAAAAAAATTAGCTCTGCCATACATTTAGACTGCATAAGTATTGCACTGTTCTATGAAATTGCAATTTTTTTTTTGATCGCCGATGAAAACTTTCTACGGTACGTTTAAATTCATGTGCTAAATTTATGGTTCCAGTTTGCCCTGCACTCCCTGCCAGCCTGTATACTATACTCGACCATGTTGTTATAAATATTTTTTCTATTCACCTCCTGTTTAATCGTTTAACAAAATAATTATGTCAGACTGTCATAATTACAACCAGCCAACCAACAGGAGCTTACAACCCTCTCAATTATCACAAACTCGATTATAATCTTCCTCGCATCGTTATTAATTGGAGCCCTTCCCTCAAACAATAAGTAATCCATACATTATGTAACGAGGAACTCCTGAGTTTTTGTCAATCGGTAACGTTGAAGTTTTAATGAGTTGTATGAAGTGTACAAGTGTTATTTAATAAAGTTAGGAGTGTAACTCGAATAAGAACTCATCGGAAGGTGTCGCTAAGGAGTTGGATGTCGTTACTTTGTTTTACATTTAAATATAAGCTCGCGTTCTGCTGCCTTGACTAAACTTCTGCTTTAGATGGTTTAACTTGAGTTCGGTAAAATTAAATTGTGCCGAACCGACCAGATATGATTCAGCGAGAGTAGATGGCGAACGGAGTTTTCCCATCGCCAAAGCCATATGTATAGTAATACTGCCGAATCGAATGTAACTACCCGAACAAGTAGGACCTCTACCCTTCGGGGTGTTCGGAATACTTAAAGTGAATTTGTTTTTTTTTTATCTTGCTGAATAGGCTTGCTCGTGATATCGATCACGCCTGATGGAAAGTGACGGATGAGGTCTATTATGGAACGAGCATGCCCAGAAGATGCCTGTTCACTCTTGCTTTGAAGGCAGACGCGTTAAATCTTAGTACGTGCATGGTCGGTACTATAAGCTCGCAAAGTTGCATTTAAGCACCAAATAGGTTAAAATCTGTATTATAAAGTACTTTCATACTTGTTCGAGCAAGCCTATTGCTACTAAGAAGTCAGGGGGATTCAGTAACTACCATTAAATTAAATTCTTCAAGCCTTTCGTCCTGATTTAGTCATATTAGTAGGGCTATTCTGAAGGCCAAAAAACCTAATTGAACTTCTTGAAACTACGCTACTTTCATACGTTACTCATAGGAACAAATACAAAAGACATGGAAGCCGTAAGTTGTATTCAACTCCAGTTTAAAACTTATTTATTTTCTCCTCAGCACCTCAAGTGTGGGTAGTTGATGAGGCTGGCGCCCCTCTCCTGGAGAAGTACTACGAAGCTGAGTCGACGCTTGCGCTGCTCTGCAGGGCGCGACACGTCGAGTCCCCGACGCTGCTGACGTGGCTGCACGAAGGCAGGGCGCTGAATGCTGACACTACTCGCGGAGGGATCAGGTGAGGCCAGCACCCTAACAGCGTAACACACTGTCAATCACATTCCGAATGATTTTATAGGAACATGTTAATCCATTCCTTCATACTTAATTTGAAAAATTCGTATGCTCAACAACGAATGAATGAATGTTGTTGAACTGTCAAAATGAAAGGCATTTCTATTGTAAAAAGTGTGTTACGCAATTACTCCGCTGTTTGTTTACTGGTTCACTTAAATCATTTGCTTCAATATTAAGTGACGCAAAAGCGAATCAGAGCTTGATGGTTTAGAAGTATGAGGAACAGCGTGTAAAGTTCACTCATCCTCCATAGAAAAGAGACGATCCTCCGACCCGTTGGGTGTTATGTCTGGCGGGCAATGTTATGTTATGTGTGGGGCAACGTTTTAAAAAAAATAAATTAAAAAATATATGCACACTAATTTAAATTAAAAGCCAGGGGTGCTTTTAATTTGTGTGCATACATTATACATATAAAATAATAGGGGTTAAAGTATGAAATTGCCGTTTTATTGTAATAGGTACTTCGAATTGACATAGAACATTCATGGTTTGAGATTTTTAAGTGAAACTTTTTACACATAGTACCTATGAAGTTCTTCTTTTAAAAAATGTGCAACATTCGATTATCGACTTTCAGTTGTTTTTTTTTATTCAGCTTAGACAAGAAAGATGGATACTTCGAAAATTCGAGTTATTTTTTAATACGAGTTCCGACGCGGAACTAACGCGGCAGAAACAGTTCGCAATATCAATGTTGCGTTTGGAGAAGGGACTGCTAATGAACGCACCGTGCGATTTTGGTTTAAACGCTTTGGTGATGGATACTTTGATTTGAAGAACGAACCACGTGGAAGACCGCCCACACAGGAGAATAACAATGAATTGAAAGAGATGGTGGAAGCCGATCAGAGCCAAACTACCCAGGAATTAGCGGCATGATTTAACGTTACCTTACCAACAATAATGGGTGCCTCATGATTTGACTGATCTGCAGAAAGAAACGCGTGTTGAAACTTGCGTTGCCTTGTTAAATCGACACAGATATGAAGGAATATTGAATCGAATTGTAACATGTGATGAGATTCTTTACGATAGCCGTAAGCGAAAAATGCAATGGCTGACCCCAGGTCAAACGCCGCAACAGTGTCCTAAAGCAAAGCTTACCAATAAAAAGGTAATGGTAACTGTTTGGTGGTCTCAGCATGGTGTTATTCACTATAGCTTTCTCCGATCTGGTCAAGCAATAACAACAGATGTCTACTGTGCCGAACTCCGAACAACGATAACAAAACTAGCAGAGAAACAGCCCTGACTCATGAATCGATCTTCACCATTATTGCTCCATGATAACGTGAGACCTCATACAGCACGAGAAACCTTTTAACTCTACAGGAACTTCAATTAAAAACCATTCGTCACCCTCCGTATTCGCCAGACCTTGCTCCAACGGACTACCATTTTTTTCGTGATTTGGACAATTTTCTACGTGATAAAAAGTTTTCTTCTCAGGAGGCAGTACACAATGCTTTCACACAGTTTGTCGAATCTAGATCACGAGAGTTCTATCGCAAAGGCATAAATGACCTTCCTATTAGATGGCAGCAATGTATAGATAATAATGGTAATTATTTTGATTAAATAAATATGTTAAATTTACAAAAAAACTAATTTCAATTTTTCAGTACAAATCGGCAATTTCATACTTTAACCCCTAATATGTATGCTGACGGAACCACAGGATAAATAAAATATGTATAAAAAACCACGGCCAGATTGTATTGTATGACTTATTTCTGAACTTACAATGAAACTTGCAACCATCGTTGTCGCAAGGCCCTCTGAACCCGACAAAAACATTAAAATTCGTAATTTTTTTGAGAGCATAGATTCTCACATGATTATCTGCAGCAACTACGCCCTAAAATAGTTCTCACTTTAGTTGCACGCTCCAGCATTTTCCGATGATGTTCATCAAAGCAGCTTTTGTCAGCAAATTTCCAAGTTCTTTAGACCCGCATGCATCGTTATAATGAGGTCTCGAATATTTCAATTTAAGTTCTAGTGGTGTATTTTAGTTGAGAAAATCTAGTCAAAGTATGTGTAGATTATTAATACTGCTGCGACTATGCTTTCTGGGTTAAGCTTGTGAGTATATTAAATTAAACTTGAATGTTACTGGCTGCTAGAACATTCTAAAGTAAATAAGATCCAGTAAGTAGTTGAAAACAGTTTACCAGGGATGACATAAATTCTACAACTGTTTAAAAAAAAGGATTTTATCCTACTAATAATCCTACAAATATTGTAAACGTAAAAGATTGTATGGATGGATGGATGTTTGTTACCCTTTCACGCAAAAACTACTGAGACACACATATGGTTTATAACCAGTATTAACATATAGGATACTTTTTATCCCGATATTCCCACGGGATCGACACTTATGCTGGTGAAACCGCAGGGCGATGATAGGACGATATAAACATTCAGAACTGGGTATATTTCTTTTTTTTTGTTATCTTATCGTATGGTTGACGTCATCACGTCAACACCGACTGTTGCTGAAAACCAGCGCTCGGGCTTTGCCTCGCATAGAGTTTTAGCATTATGCTGACCGATGGCCGTTTTGCTTAGATGTCACGCATATTTTCCCCCAACTTTGTTCTTTTCATTGTGTTTATGTTCTTTATCTGCGTCAGTTGGCCGCAAATAAACAAATTTTCTTTGTTTCTTTCTTATAACTTCTTTTAAGAAATTAGTCGTAAGTAATGTCATGTCGTTGTCATGAGACCAATAAAATTGACACCAACTTAAAACGTCTTATTTTAGTTTAGTTCAACACAAAAATATCTAAAATAAAACAATAGAAATTCTTCGTTAGACTATTTCAAGAAAAGATCCCTTGTGTATTTTTTTTGTCTACCTAAAAGAATTTAGACAACAAGACTAGTTTATATTTTGATGAACGACAAACGGTTCAAATAAACAAGAGAAAACTTCTTGAGTGGAAAAAGACACCAAATTATATGAATTTATATAACAGAAGATTTTTGTGTTTTACATAATCCTTTGATAACTTTTATACTCAATTCTTTGTGACATTTGTTCATACAATTTTTTTTGTGACACTATCTGAGGGGCAATTCTCGTAATTTCAAGAACGTTCACAGTCTGATCTCAGTCTCAATCTGGAAAAAATACCTATACCTCTAATTTCCCTACATTTTGGGCATTGATTGAATTTGATCGCAAAGATGAGATTGCGACTAGATTTTGAACGTTTTTAATTACGGGAATTGGCCTTCAGGTAGGCTGTGTGTGTATGTACGTTATTTTGAACTTGGTCTCTGACCTTGGCATTTGCTAATGTAGGAGAAATGGGTGTTGAAAGATGAAGTTACTTGGAATCTACTTAGCAAGGGCCAACAACGTGGAACAGTACAAGTAGATAGATACCTCTCTTCGTACCTATACTAAATTGAAATAGTTGGAGCTTTACCATACATTAAAATCCAATAGACTAACATATTTATAGTTAAACTAGCTGCGCCCCGTGGTTTCGCCCGCATAAGTTTTGATCCCGTGGAAATATCGGAATAAAAAGTTTTCTATATGTTAATCCTAGCTATAATCTGTCTGTGTGCCAAAGTTTATCCAAATCCGTTCAGTAGTTTTTGCGTGAAAGAGTAACAAACATCCATCCATCCATCCATTCGTCCATCCATCGACATGGGTAGGATGAAATAGCCCAGAGATAGGATAGGATAAAATAGCCCAAATCATGAATATATATAATGACTCCAACCCCTTTTACTCGCTTTAAATTATAACTTTTCCCATAAAGAATTCAACAAACAAGGAAATAATGGTTTATTTTTACATTCTATCGGTACTTATAGTGTACAGAAAAAGGAAGCAAACCGGATTGCTTATAAATATACAATGTAAACAGGGCGGCTCACGCAAACGTGAAACTTGAAGCCGGGCCAGACATTTATGAAATTTTAAATAGATGCCGCTCAAAAACACGCCGTTGACAACAACCTAATAGGACGTTAATGTTGTGAATATTGTTATATACTTTCTTCAGACTGCGGAAATGTATGCTGCCCTATTTTTTTTCGACGATGGAACAGTACAGACGCCTGCTATTCAGATCGCCAGCACGACATCAAGCTTTTACAATCTGTCAAATATCTTTAATAGATTTTCTAGATTATCCCTAAAGCATTAAGGTTCAAGGTGAATTGGTAAAATTTGACAATTTCGTGTAGCTTAATTTGCTGGCGTTTTTAGAGATTCTTGTTGAAAAATAAATATGTTCTATAACTCAAAGTCAAAGTAAAAATCAAAATATCATTTATTACAAATAGCGTACCTATTTGCAATAAATGTTGTTTTGATTTTTACTTACTTAAAAGGCACTTTTGAACGCCCAAATTGACAAAACAAAGAATTGATTGTAGTCACATGTTCATCCTGGTTATGAACCATCTGTGTGCCAAATTTCCTCCAAATCCTTTCAGTACCTAGTTTTTGCGTGAAAGAGTAACATCCATCCATCCACCCATCCATACAAACTTTCATGTTTATAATATTAGTAGGATTAGTAGGAAGTAGGATACATTAATTATAGGTATGTGGATATGAACGGGATGAAGAATCACTTATTTTACTCTCGTCCTCAATCGAAATTCAAAACCTGGATCGTATAACAATGAGGTGGCCATTATGGCAGTGTCAGTCACAGCGTTTAATGAAAACCGTGTACTATTATTTCCTCAAATATTGTCAACTAAAAAACTTCCTTTATTTACAAGAGCTGTTCATGCCAAGTTTTGTAGCTAGCCACTAGTTATTCATCGACGTGTATTATCCCTTTATTCTTCATGTTTTAATGCGTCATGTTCGTGAACGGGCGCCGTCGGATGAGGCTGGTCATCTCTTAACTGCCAAGGCTTATTTTAAATGTTATATATATTTTTAACTGTTTCCTCATTTCATATTGTTTTCACATATGGAAGCAACAAGAATAATGTACCCAGGATTTTGTAATATCTTGATTCAAAAGAGGGTCTTTGGAGTTTCTTGCCCGTTCTTCCCCATAGACATCTACGTTTTGGAATGGGCAACTAACTTCAACTTTCTGACTAGCTGACCGACACTTTGACAATTCAATAGTGCCTGTAAATGGTTGAATTAAAATTAATACTTTGAGTTTGATTCAAATTAATGAAAAGATCACTAAAGTCCTTTTTTCTTTCACAGCGTAAAGACAGAACAAGTGCCAGGGGGCGCCGACAGTCAGCTCCGTTTAGCACGTGTCAACAGTAGTGACGCTGGCAACTACACATGCGCGGTCCGAGGCGCCAGATCCCACACCGTGTCGGTGCACGTGCTCAACGGTACGTATCGGGGATATTATGGAGATTATGATGAATAGCCGATATTATACGTAGGCAAATAAGAAAGCGAACTTTCTGATGGTAGGTGGTCAAGCCCATGGTTGTGTGCATGGTTCCCGGTAAAGACACGTCGGTACCGATCGGTGCGGATAAAATAGCCATGTATTAACGTATGCGCTCACGTATAAAGAAGGGTTAAATATTGTAACAGTTTCTTTCCGTCGATCTGAGGGTCTACACCCTAAGCTCAACATTCGTTGTTTTGGCCGAATTAACGGGCGCTTTCTACTCCGTGTCACCTATGGATATAAGATTAGGTCGGGGCCTGACCTAAGAATTAATGACACCACAATTTCACAGCTATCCGTACTCTCGATATTTATTTGCCTGACCGAAAAATGTAATTTGAGACTTGTTTTGGGATCAATTACTTTTGCACAGGCACCTATCTTCATTGACGGACTTAGAGAGTACCGAAAAACCCGCTGTTTTATGCAAGTTATGGATTTAAGAAATACTAAAGGCATCGTGGGTGCGTAGATTTTTCATAGGCAAAGTTGAAATGTGTCATGTGCGTATTATGACATCGTTGTACAGTCTTATTTGAACAGTTCTATAAAGTCTGCAGGATTTTATTCCAGTAAATGGTGGTAATATATGATCTAAATTATTAATAGATTCGCAATACGCATAAAACAGATACAAATATGCAAAATTAAATGCAGAAATGGTAAGCACGTACGCATTCTGCTCTAAATGGCTCTATTTAAATACACGTGCTCTTCGGTATAGTTTCATGCATTTATGGATGTTATCGGGATTTATTTTGGTCATGTTTTTATTAAATCCGTCAGGTTGAGTGTCGAGTACGCACGTTTACAACAAACTGCTTATTTTTGTACAATATACAGGGTGGTAAGGACATCGATACGCAACCTGTTACCATGGGTTCAGTACATGATTTAGCCATTACATTAATTGGTTACATTATAAAAATAATCAATGAGCCCTTACATCCAAATAAACACTTCGTGATTCTTATATAATAGGTAGATAATTAATGTAGGTTGTTTTTTTATTTTTAAACTGATGGGGATTTGTGAACTTTTTTTTTTTACAAATATAATGACGGACTAAATATAATTATTATTTGCCTGGGTAAAAAAATAATAATTATATTTAGTCCGTCAGTTAGATTATCGAAAAATAATGGACACGTATTTTTTCTTTTGTCAAACAAAATATGACAAAGATAAAGCTCGTCAAATTTGGGAGTGGGGGGTCGTGACGTCACTTGCTTGCAAAAATGTTGCAGGCGACGTCACGCGGAACTTTAACGGGCGATAATCTTCAACATTTTTTATATAATTGACAAAAGAAAAAATACGGGTTCAATATTTTTTGATAATCTATCTGACGGACTAATTAGATTTTTTTAAGAAAATAGCCTATTCCCATTATGAGCTGTATAATACTGCAATGGGGATTCGTGGAATAAACGTTAAAGAAATCCCATTGAAGGGGATTGTAAATGGAGATTAGTAAAATAATTTCAATGACAGCTCACTTCACCGAAGTTTTCTCGGTGAGATTTTTACAGAATACACCGGCTGGTATAATAAATATGAACACGTTCCTAATTTCTATCCTAATGGTAGCCATGGTTGGACGCGTCAAGTTATTTTATAAATAAATTCATTGAATACTAGCTTCTTTGAGTTATTGACTGCCACAAAAAAAAGACTTTCTATTTGCCGATTCCTAAGAAAAAATGTGTTATGAAAAGCACAAATATGGGTTCAGCAAATTACTAAAAGGAAAAGTAATTCAAAGTAAAGGCTAGCCACATAAATGCATAAATCAATCCCATTCTCAAATAAATGTTAAACGAATCATGTTTGATCAGCAAACGTTCTAATATAAAATAAATGTAACCGAAGATCAAACATCAAATATCAAAATTCAATCTTTGATATCGAGGTTTGAGCCAAAAAATGTTTTCCAACTTCGATCTCAACTCACAAACGATATTATTATGCAAATAAAGACAAAACTTTTACACGAGTATCACAGAAACTGATTTAAGTAGTAAAAGAAAACATGAAAGTCGGAGTCGCGCCTAAAATAATAATGCTCCTCCTTGTAGTAGTACTATTGAAATATTAATAAGATGAGAAAATATAAACAAGCTACTGAAACTTTTTTCTTTTATCTTTTGAGGGCTGACTAATGGATACTCTTTTTTTTTATTGGCAATTAATATTGTTTTTGTAGTTTATGATATCGATATTAGGTTTGTTGGGTCACAAACGTAAAAGGCATGAATGAAAGGAATGATATGAAAGAGAAGGGAGTGAATAATAGCGTAAGGGATGACAGGCATAATAACGTTCCCACTGCTGGGACACAAGCCTCCTCTCGGTGAGAGGGAGTGTGCCGTAATCCAACACGCGGGCCCCGTGCGGTTTGGTAGATGACACAATGTCTTCAAATTTTTCTTTTTGAAGACGTGGTTTGCTCACAGATTTTTTCTTTCACCGTTTTGAGAGCAGTGGTGATGAAATTTTACACAAAGAAAAGCGCCTGTCTGGGTTCGAACCTACGACCCACAACTCGTAAGTCTCCACAACTGCTCTCTCTCTCTCTAATTAATGATATCGAGTATTAATCGCAAAATTAGGTTTGTTCGGTCACAAACGTAAAAGATATGAATGAAAGGAATGATATGAAAGCGAAAGGAGTGAATGATAGCGTTAGGGTTGACAGGAGCGAATGGAAAAGAAAACGTGTTGCACAGACCCCAAGTGACATGGGACAGGGGCTGGAAGATGATGATGAATGAAAGGCAGCTGCAACCGACATGGCAATGTGAATTATGAAGGATGCGTATAAATAATTAACCAACGCAATCAAAACAGAAACAAATGAGTATGTAAGAGGAAGTCTGAAAATGGTGACGGTGACCAAAAATAAACCAGTTGTTAAGCTTGCAGTACATCTCTTTCATATACTGCAGCCTAACAACTGATTTATTTTTGGCACGCGCCTTAAAGAGATGTCAGCACGAATTGACGGGGTCCGCTAGGGCCGATGCATGCCACGGCCGCGGGTTGTTCGAAAGAGATACCGTGGCCCCTGGCACAGGCAACTGAAGGAACATGGGTGGGTTTTAGTCAATAAAAGTCTGACACCTTCCGCTCAGCCCAGAGCGGGAGAGGTCATTTGATGATTTCCCACCCAAAAAAATAAATAAAAAGGTTTGCAGTACAACTCATGAAAATAGCGTCAGGCGCTAATTGTCTGACATGTTTCTGAACTGGGCCTTTTTGGCGCAGCCGTGAGGCACACTTTCCTGCTAATTTCTTACATCGGACTTTACAGTGTTTTATTTGTTTTTATCTGATGTATGTCTCTGGTGTACTGTGTGTCTTCTAGCCTGTGCTAAATAAATGTATTTTCTTTCTTTCTTGCATGAAGAAAGTTTCGACTATAAATGTGAACTCTCTGTCACCGACGTAACCATACTAGTACAATATTCTTTCACTAACACGTACCCCTTTGTTCCAGAAGAAAGCCTAGCAGAACTGCACGCCGGGACCCAGTCACTGCACCCGCCGTCAGTGACAACGCTCATTTTACTCTTGTTCATACTTTACCTAGCAGAAGGAACACTGTTCTTCAAACCTGTGATTACTTTCACAGCACTAGCTCACATAGTACAGGCCCGAGGCCCACCAAATGAACTTTATATATTGTTACCAACGTGATAAAAAGCGTTTGGAAACATGTAAATATACGTTTGATTATGAAGATAAATTATGAATAGTTATTGGGAAATAAAATTTCATTGTATATTTTGGTTGTTTTATTTAGAAACCTTGAATCAGTTACTGCTTTATTTCATCATTAATATGTACACACATATACAGGGTTATTGGAAAAACACTAACAACCTCTTAAGAGGTCATTGTACTCATAATTATGAACAACTTTTACTATGGGAACTAACTTGAAATTGCGAAAAAAAAATCATCTGTTCCCTACATTTATGTTCGTATAACTCGTCAAAATGTAGGGAAGAGCAGATTCTTTTTTCGCGATTTCAGGATTGGTCCCATAGTAAAAGTTGTTCATAATGATGTGTACAATGACCTCTTAAGAGGTTGTTAGTGTTTTACCAATAACCCTGTTAAACAGACAAGAAAAAAAAAGAACTGAAAAATAGATACAAAGGAGATGATTATTTCTAAAGAAATCTCTTCCAGCATACCTGCGATAGGAAAGTAGATAAAGAGATGTAGACAGCGTGTGTAAGAGTAAAAGAGAAAATAAAACAGATAAAATAAAAAAAAATCACATAAGGCTAATTTTTGGGATCCTGCCGTTTTGCCGAAAAGATTTTGCCCAAATTTCACTACCCAAACAAATTTTAGCAACCTTTTTTTATACTAATGCAATATTTGGAATCATTTAAGTACGCACATTTTTATTTGGTCAAATTTTTACTTGGCAAAATATTATCAAAGATAATGTGATTTAGGCATTTGGTCACTAATCAAATGATTTATTACAGCAAACAATATTTAGACAATAAACGTTTGGTCAAATGATTTGTTATCGCAAAAAATATAATGGCAAAAATAGGATTTTGTTGGGAATTAGATAATTAAAAAATGCAATTTTATTTTAATATAATCATTTATTTAATACAAATAATGAAAATAAGAGGATATTGTTAGCAGGCTGTCGAGAACCAAACTAGTTAGACGAGGTTAATTTAAAAAAAATGGTTAGGTTAGGGTAAGGTAAAACTGTGACCTCCTACGCACGAGCCGAGCGAGCGAAGCGATTATATAGAAAAAAAATATGGAAAAAAACAGGCTACCCGATACTGAATTAGTTAGACTATAACAATTGACTGAATAGAAATGGTAAATTGAAAACTGACAATACTAAATATTTGGAAAATTTTATTTTGCGTAAAATGAGTTATTCTAACTGAAATATTTGACTACATAAAAACTAGTAAAAGTACTAGTTGGTAAATGAGTCATTGTTTAAACGTTGACTTGCCAAACATTAGGTTTGCATTACGATTATTTGTGAATAGATTTTTTTCTAAGTAATAATTTGTCAAATAAAATTATGCGGAAATTTTTTTGGGAAGTGATAATTTGGCAATTTCTTTTCGTTGAAACAAGGCAGACCCGAGAATATTCTCATAGGTACTGTTTGTTTTATTTTATTTTACTAACTATTTTTTATTACGTATGTATATACTTACGTACATACAAATAAACATGCATACATACTTCTATCAAATAAATATCACTAGAATGTGGATCAGTCAAAGTATACGAGGTGGTGAGGAAGAAGGAGGAATGTTGCTTTTGATACTTCTTGATGATGCTTTTGTGACTAGATTAGGTACTGTAGGAGAGATACATCAATGAAACAATATCTTTCAAATATTTCTTTATTACGGAAACGTTTCTCGTTTTTCACATCTTTTCCTTCTCACTTGGCTTGTCAGCCAAATCTGATGCCTACTGTTTTTTGCCTTCTCAATTCGTATTGGCGTTTATCTTATAATGTTATGCCCTTATTTAGGACCAAAAAGGTACAAAACTACAAACCATGCAGATCATAATTTCTACAGCACTGTGCCAATAGACGGCCATCTTTTTCTTCACTCAGAGCCTTTACCACCAGTGTGGATAAGGGAGGTATGGAAAGTTGTAAATAGCAAAAGTCAAAGTGAGAAGGGACAGGGTGTCAAAGGGACAGGTGTCAAAGGGACAGGTGTCAAACTATGAAATGTCGGCTAAGAGTGTAACACGGGTAAAAAAAACTTTGCGTGATTCTACTGGTTCGCTTGGTAGTTCTACAGGTTTTTTTACCCGTGGTACTAGAAAGACAAGAACGAAATACATTTATTTGCGGCAAACATGACGCATAAAAAAGAACATAAACACAAAAAAAAGAAAGCTGTGCTACTACTGTGCTGTAACTATACTGTACTTACTGGTAGTAATACTGGTGGTACCACGGGCAATGAACGCATCTTTTCTCATCGTTCAAACACATCAAAATGAACCTGAAAGCTTTGCGAAATTTCTAATTCCTTACAAGATTACGTATCGCTCCTGTAACAGATTCCGAAGTTTTTAAAAACCACAGATTCTTTAGCCATTCCAAATTTTTACGAGTCAACTTCTAGTGTAACTCTTGACCTGAATTTGGTATCAACAAAACCTTTCAAAACTTCGGTAATAAACTTGGAACAGCGGTTGAGTACTCAGAAAATTAATAAGCAAAACTCTATTCTAAGTACCTACCTGGTTGAAATTGGTGGGTGTAAAATCCCTTTTCTATTCTTGTAGCATCTATTTTACAGACAACAAAACAATGCAATGATGCTATTAAAATCTGCCGGCTGTCACTGAAAACCAGCAATGGGGCTCTCTCTCGTATAGGGTCTTAGCATTATGCTGAGCGATGGCCGTTTTGCGTGGATGCGACGCATGTTTTCCCCCAACTTGTTCTTTTTTGTGTTCGTGTTCTTTCTCTGCGTCATGTTTCCCGCAAATAAAAGTATTTTCTTTCTTATAATAATAATACCAGGCTATTATTGTCCCAATGCAGGGCAAGGGCCTCTCCTCATAATTATAGAAAAGGCAAGAGCATTGATCACCACGCTTGCTCAAGACGTGTTGCTGATTTCAGATTTACTATATTAACTATAGTCCAGGTTTCCTCACGATGTTATCTCTTATCCTCAGTAATTTTAAAGAAAAAGATTGAAAAAGTTACATTATTTAATAAAAACTCTTTAACAGATGTGCAGATTTTTTTTTTTGTGTATTTCCAAGCAATTTCTAAAGCTTATCTTTGGTTGGCAAGTCTTCGCAAATCTTAAAACTACACAAAATCCTTATAAAACCTTTTTCTTTAGTAAAAGGCGAACAAAGATAACAGAAAAGCCACAAGAGGCACTCGCCTAGATAGAAAATATTTATAAAATACCTTAGCTTCTGAAAGATAGGCATAATTTCCACTGACTTCAAAGGATCGGCGCCGATATTTTATTTCTATATCGAATATTATTCAGGTAATCTTGGTTGATGCTTCTTCATAGTAATGTTGCCTTTGGTGAACGAAAATCGAAGCACATCAATCACTGTTCATTCGAAAAGGTTACTTGTCTATATTTTACTAGCTGCGCCCCGCGGTTTCACCTGCATAAGTTTCGATCCCGTAGGAATATCGGGATAAAAAGTATCCTATATGTTAATCCTGGTTATAAACCATCTGTGTGCCTAATTTTAACCAAGTTCGTTCAGTAGTTTTTGCGTGAAAGAGTACCAAACATCCATCCATCCTTACAAACTTTCACATTTATAATATTAGTAGGATTTGTTTGTGTCAGAAGATAGTAACATAACATAATAGCCTGTAATCCCAGAAGGGATAGGCAGACGTGCTCCTATAGTCCCCACATTTACCCACATCTCGCCAGTTTTGTTTAAGTCCCATGTAATAGGGGCGAGCCTAAAGATAACAATGAAGTGAAAGGCATGAAGTCAGGTCAATATAATAATGCACTGAGAGTACTGTTGCGGCTGCCGTGGCGTTGTAGTGCGTCAGGGATGTTTGCGGATAATAATATTAATGGTTTTGCCGCCATTATTAGGAGTAGGTGCGCATCTCTGATGACGCGTGTTCGCGACGGCACCAACAGTATTCGCAGTGTGTTCGCAGACCGGTGGGATTCCCCGATGTTGCGGAGGTGGATGCAGCTCCATACTGAGTTTTAATTGTATGTACATCAGTCTGTGTCTGTAACCTACTAAAACTAGAAGTTAAGTAAAATTTTTACTAACCCTATGGACTCCTGTCTGAAAAAGTTTTCTATTCTATTAGCAAATCTTTATTTGTAAAACAGGAAAAATAGGTGTTGTAAATAATGTAATACGCCGAGGCCGGCCCAGGAGGAGATGACGAGACGGTAGACGCGTACCGCAAGGTTTGGATCGAGGTGGGTGTAGAAACGGATGCCGGGGAGGATTTGGGCAAGGCCTTTGCTCAGCAGTAGGACAGTGAAGGCTAAGTAAAAAAAATGGAACCATTATAAGGTTGCTGTCTTGTAGTCAACGGCGTACCTACACGCAAATGTATTAGGTACTGTACGCCGCTTCATCAGTGGTAACAAAACGCTAGAACAGCGCTAGGTCCAAATTAATATCTTAATGCTTCACAACACTCACCCCCGAAACCCCGTCCCATTTCGCACATAGAGAAATATGTCTGTAGCTACACTGTCGCGATACCGCGAACTACGCTTTCGCGCGCACTATGGTGTTCTGGGAGACGTCGAGCTGTGTGCGAGAGAGGGCGCGGGAAGTGTAGTTAGCTTTATCGCAACTATGTAACCGTAACATTAGAAGCAGCTAAGTTGACTAAGGAAATTCAGACTCCAGGTATATAACAGTGAAGTCTAAATTCTCTTCATTTTGGAAAAACATCCAAGCCAATGCTGTACGTAATTTAATTTCGTGCGTTATCTTATAAACATGTCTCGTATTCATATTCAAAGCATAGCGACACATGCTCCCATACATACTTATACACCTACACCAAGAATTTTATGATTATCAAGGTTAAGTAAGTATATTTTCAGGGTCTTGTGTTATATGGTTTCAGCTAGGTAAAGATATTTTAGTTGTAAAGAAGATGCTCGAAGTCGACCTTCGATTAAAAGTATTATTACGTTGATCATATTTTTTTCAATGCTCAGAAAAATGCCATCAGCGATGAGTTGGACTTTAATACAGAACATAATCAAGGATATACAGTAAACTTGTAAAGTAGTAAATTTACGATAGGGTACCTAGTCTATTATTGTACGCCGTGCATTAATACTACTTAAGTCACACGTATCGTATACTATATTAGAGCACGTGTGACTTAAACGGGCACTTAAATCATGCTTTTCTGTGTTAAAATAGACTACTTAAGTCATAGAAAAGCGTGACTCAAGTGCGGGCTTAGGTCATAGAGTGCTATAAATAAAATTATTCAATTATGTGAGTTCTAATCTCAAAAACACTGCAAGATGTTGACATAATTTGATTGCAAAGGTTAGTCGATTTATATTGAGTAAGGTGACAAAAATTATTCGAAAGTGAATAGCATAAATAAATAGCAGGAACAATGACTACCTTTGGACAAAGATGTCTTCAAAATGTTACCATGAGTTCAGTGCATGATACTAAATCCGCCAGAAAAAAAAACAGCTGTTCAATAAATTTTCACCGTGTTGCACTTTTGTAAGAAAAAGTTGTTTTTTTTTATTCCGACAAAAAAAGTTCTATTACGTGTTAAATGTAAATTACTCTTTTATCCTTTATATAATGGTTTAACTAAGATCTCATAAGTTTGAAATAGTTTTCCCTTTTATAACGGACATGAAAGACCAAGGGGAAACGACTTTACCAAGCTCAGGGACATAAAGGACAAGATTAAATCAAATTCCGTGTTCGTACAAATAGAGACATTGAAAGCGAGATCTACTTACATCCTTTATTTGTTCCGAAGATACGAAGGAGCTGCAGAACGGTGCACAGCAGTGGTATAAGCGTGGCATTTTTTTCTTTTATTGATTCCAAAGTCAAGATCCACCAACTGGCAATGGAGCGTAGCATAATAGGTTTCAAGTGAACAGCATTAGAAACACCTCTCTGTGCTCCATAATATAAGTAGCGGATATTGGAGAAAAAACAGTCAGGGTGAAGTGGGAGTGGGCTGGCCACGTTGCACAAATGCACCCGGAGTGATGGGCAAAGTACGTCACTTACTGGACGCTTGATGGAGGACATCGCCGTCGAGGTAGACCTTGGCAAAGGTGGTGTGACGATCTAATCTTGTTTGCGGGGCCAACATGGCCAAATATCGCATAAAAAAAAGTATGGAAGGAAAACGGGGCGGCCATAAAAAAAAAAAGAGTGCCTATTGAGTTTGGCCGGAGATAGGGGGAGGCCTTTGCCCAACAGGTGTGTCCACACACATACACCATTGGCTAATAAAAAACCTTAGTATTATGGATTTCTTATGGCGTATATCACAAGCAAAACTGAACGCGGTTTAGGTTCCATTGATGATAATCAGACAACTTCATACCGACATGAACGCACTCAAATCATTGAACTGCCTCTAAAAATAAAACGTTTCTAAAATATTGAAGTTACAAATAAAAATGAAAACGTTTATCACGAACACATAAAACATCCCAGAGGAATAATAATTCTATCATGCCAATATCGCTAAAGTCTATAAAATTCGAAGTTCGTGAAGAGCAAAAAAATACTTTTTCATACGCCTTATATTTTTTAAACTAACTTCGTAAAGTATTCCCTATTGTTACCAGGAGATCAGAAATTCAAAAGAGTTTATAGCACCTAGTACGGCTGTTAAGTTGATATTACGAAGCAACTTATCCTCGTCTAGTGGTTTGGAAGCTTACAATACTTTTCTTGAACGTTTTCGGTTAGATCTTGTTAGGTCATGTTTGCCTAGTACTTTTTAAGCGAACACGGTTTATTCTCACTTACTTTTTCATAGGATTTTTATGATGCTAAACAAAATGATACTACTCTGACGTCAAGAACTCAAGTAAGTAAATTAGATGTCTACACTTTTATTTACAGCTTGAAAAGGGTTTGCCAGCCGATTCTATACTTTTAATGCACATTAATAGAAGTTGTATATTTTGACTTGTTTGGCAGACGTAAATTTGTTTTCGGTTCATCCTTTTCAGACATGGTGGAAAGTATGGGAATTACTTTAATAATTACGTTGAAGCAAAGGTGTAAATAAATTATTTATCGGGCCCGATTGTTTGACATACACGGCTGAAATTATTAATACTCTAAGTACTCGTGTAGACAAATTTTAATGTTCCAATGTAGAGCAAAGGCTTTTCCATACAGGTAAGAAAATAAATCTATACATAACTTATCAATAAAACTGAAGTATCTGTTTGTGATATCATAATAAAAGGTTTTTTCTAAATGCACTATGATATAATATATCATGGTACTAACCGTAGTACCATGATATATTATATCATAGTGCATTTTTTTAGACAAATATTTAAAAAATTTTTTCTTTGTTATAAATACCGATTTATAACAAAGAAACAATTTTTTAAATATTTGTCTGTCTGTCTGTTTGTTCCGGCTAATCTCCGAAACGGCTGGACTGATTTTGACGGGATTCTCACAGGCAGGAAGCTGATGTTATAAGGAATAACTACATATTGTAGCAAAAGAATTAGGGTTCTGCGCAAAAAACTTAAAACCAATGAAATCTCCGACATCCACGAACCCGCGGGCTGAAGCTAGTTACCAATAAAATCATCGATTAACACGCTTGCCCACTGCGTGTATATTTATTTATATAAAAATGAAATGCTTTTCGTTGGTAAGTGCATCACTTGAGAACGGCTAAACCGATTTCGTTTTTTTTTTAATTTTAAAATGTTTTTTTATAATCTGAGTTAATTTTTTGTGGGAAGAAAATTTGGGAACTATCCCCGGAAAATTTTCAAAGCTAAACATCCCTTTTTTCAAAGCTATTTTTGTATGAACTATTGAGGACAACGTCCGTCGGGTCAGCTAGTTTCAAATAATTATAGGTTTTAGTTTTACTCGACCATTAATTAGTAGCTTTAGTGAATACTATGAAAATGACATTTAAATCGACCAGGTATGTTTACCTGCCGAGTTATTCTGTAAAAATCTCACCTTGAATGTTTGGCTGAAGTGAGCTTCAAGTGAGTTTCACCTGATGCTAGGGGTTGACACTACTGACAGCTCACTTCACGCTCACTTCACCTAAGTTTTCACGGTGTCATTTTTACAGAATAGTTTTGCTGGTCTTCTACTGTTATAACATGAAGTTGTAAAATAAAACTAAATTAAATTACTTACCAAGTCGTAATTTAGAATTTACGATTATTTCCACATAAACTGTTTTATAGCGACGTTCCAATCGCAGGGAATCTCTTGAAATCCAACAAGGACGTTAACAAAGTCGTAAATATTAAGTAAAATCTAACTTATTCATACATTCATCTGTAATTTATAGTAAACTATAAGATTCAGCTTTAATAACTAACGAGTCCTGGAATGGAGACCGGGTACCGGCAAGCGTAGTGAGGGACGTGCCCCTAACTAGATGGACTGATGAACTGAGAAGGTGGATGGGATTGACTGGTCGCTGGTGAAGACGGCGAACATGGTGTTGTGACGCAGCCTGGAAAAAGAGGCATGTGTCTAGCAGTGGACTACGATAGACTGAGTTTATTAATTGACCCAGCAAAAGGAATCCTTTTATCTTAAATAATAACGTAAAGAGAAAATTTTTGATTTTCTTGTATCTTTGTTTATTATGCTTTCACGCTAAAAGGGCTGAGCGGAATTGGAGGAAATTTGGCACATGGATAGATGACGTGGATTAAGACATAGAATGCTTACCACCCACCCCACCCCCACCCTTGGTTGACTGGTAGAGAATGCCTAAGACATTAAGTCCGCCTTTTACCTTTTGGTGCGTAAAGTTTAAATAAATAAATAAATACTTCTTATTCCGATATTCCCATGGGATCGAGACTTATGCGGGTGAAACCGGGGGCGCAGTAAGTACGTGCATAAGTGGTATAAAAGCGTTACGTAAAGGGGATTAAAGATTTTTATATGGAGCTTGGCATACCTTCGCGAAATTTTGTTTCTCTTTTCAAGTTCAATAAATACGGATGTCACGTCATCAACTTTGAACGTTAATATCTCGGAAACGTGACACTTTACATGGTTTGGTCTTAAAATGTTTTCTGTTTGCATTGATGTCAGCTATCGGCCATTTTGAAAAAAAAACAAAATGGCGCGAGAGTAGGTATGCTACGGATCTAAGGCCCTTGAATGAAGTGATGGTAGATGGTTCTTTACCACGGTCAGCTTCGTCTAGACATATTGAACGAACAACAGATGCGGCCCCGAGTAGGCTTGACCAGAATAACAAATAGATTGCCCTGTGCTGCTTTGGTTTGTCTGAATCGATATTTTTCGTAATTATCTGTGTAGAACATAATGTATTCAGAGGCCTTAGCTCGAATTTTTTAATTGAAAAATTGTTTGATACCTACTATTACAATTAGTGGGTTCTCCTAAAGGTCGGTGTTTAAGACGCTAAAAGAGAAAGTGTAGCGTGTTTTAAGCATACCCATTGAACAGCTAGCCCGAACATACGACGTACCTACGTTTTTTTTTTTAATTAAAAATAAAACTAGGTACTCTATAGCATTTTGGTTATTTTTTTGCGATAAGTACAGTAAATCTCACACATTACATTTATGAATTCAAACTAAGTAGGTAAATATTGTGTGACTACCGAGAATTTTTAATTTTAATAAATTCGTTCGAATCTACATTACATTTACTCCTCGCATTCGTACTAGGCCCACTGTTCCCAAATATATACCTAGTGCTATCCTGTAATATTCATTTTGAACATCACGCCAATGACCGACCAGAATTTGAAAGCGAACTAACAAAGTGGGTACCTAATTCGTCACATGGTTCATTAAACTGTGTGCCCAATGTACCTTGGGTAGTCAGCATCGATACTATGTTGCCGTCTGCGATTACTTTGACTTGCGCATGCTTTGCTTTGCTCATATAAATACATACTTTGTTCCAAAACGAGATCATCAGATTCATACCTCGAAACCAAGAAATGGATAATTTTACCCATTATAATTAGATTATACATTTTGAGGTATGAGGAACAGGGTGTAAAGTTCACTCATCCTCCATAGAAAAGGGAGGATCCTCCGACCAGACCAGGGTATTGTGTCTGGCGGGCAACTGCCCCACGACTGATGTCGGGAAGTATGTATGTACGCTAATTGCGCGGTAAACTCTGCATGCAAGATGCAGGATTTGCGTGACGTCAGTATGACGCGTTGTTCGCATGTGGCGTTGTAGATACCGCTACATACATATTATGATGATACTACCTCGTTATTTAACTGCCTCGTTGGTCTCGTGGTTTCAATGCGCGACTGCTGAGCGTGGGATCCTGGGTTCGAGTCCCAGGTCGGACAAAGTGTTATTGGGTTTGGTCCTGCGCCTGGTCTCTCCCCGGTCATGTCGGATTGCCGTCCCATCGGACTATGAGAGTAAAGGAACTGAGAGTGCACCTGTGTTTACACACACACTTGTGCACTATAATATCTCCTGCGTACCTGGTTAATCTCCGTTGAGATTGGCTACCGTGACTGAAATCGGTCGGAAGGCTATTATTTATTATGATGAAAGATTATTAAACCCAAAGTCACTCACGCTCCAGTAATTTCTAACAAACCACGCGAAGTAAACACCTCTAATTTCGTCCCTTTCCTAAGAAAACCCGTTACGAAGATAATTAACGAGATGATCTTACACTATTCCTAATTATGGTGTTGACACAAGAGCTTTGACCAACACTGTTAAGAAAACTGATGTCTTTTCTAATTAATGGCAAACCTACGTGGTAAATTATGATGATGAACTAGACTAGACCAATTATTTTGCTTATGTCGTGAAGAGGCTAAATATTTCCATACAACGTGGCAATGCCGCCAGTCTCTTGGTTAGAGTACCAGTCGACAGCGATGCGGAGGAATTTTTCGACGCCATATTTTAGTTTGTTAATAGTTATTTTATACTAGCAGCGCTCTCGGTTTCACCCGCATAAGTGTTGGTCCCACGGGAATATCAAGATAAAAGTATCCTATGTGTTATTCTGATGTATAAGCTATATTACTGTAAAGTTTCATCAAAATCCGCTTAGTAGTTTTTGCGTGAAAGAGTAACAAGCATATATCCATCCATCCATCCTCACAAACTTTCGCGTTTATAATATTAGTAGGAAGAAGAATTTTTATTGTAATAGTTTGGTAGTTTATCCAGTGTATATATATTTTAATAAAGGCAAAAATGTCGTACAGATAGTATATGTTCTAAAGCTGAAAAAAGGACTACCTAAAGTCTGATTAAATTCTTCTTTCAATTTTTTTTTTCACTTATGTCAACATCACAAATATTAACTTTATGACGTACCTGAAAGCTCAGGTGCTCAGTTCTGTATTTGTGCTGTACTGTACTTACTGCAGAAGAACAAGTTGAACCGATTTAACTAATCAAGAGATCACGGCGATGCTTGCAGTCGACCGGGGTGTAAACACAAAATCTTTTGTTTTCATGTAGGCATCGAGGAGTTATCTGGCGAGGGAAAAATCAGCCCTATGGAATAATTTTGAAATCTTGACAGTTATTTCATACAAAAACTGTCAAACCTCAATTTTATTTCTCGAATAAAAGTTATCTGGCAACAGAAAAATCAGCCCTTAGAGTTATAAATAAACACACTACAAAAATATAAGAATAAAGATTTTGTATTATTTCAATAAGATGTTTTTGGAACAATAAACTTTATCCTTTAAGTAAGTAGCTTAGAAACCCACGCTTTTCCAAAATAAATACAAAGTAGGTACAGAGGCAACAAACTAGAATTAGGCAAGTTATTATAGTGACAAATTATACAAATTGAACACTGCTTCAAGACTCAACGTAAACGTTTAAGAAGCCAAGGTATTGTAGATTTCCGTGAGTGTTTCTGACTGATGGTTTAAGGTATAAGAGAAACCGATATTTTTCATTTTATTTTGCGTAATTCCCGATGGGGAATAGAATATACATATATACTCTTTATAGTACATCATATAATCTGAATGAATTGCACCGATCCCAGCGTGGTTTGACCAGACTCGATAAATCGGATGAACCCCAAGCTTCACACTAGCTCCTGTAACTTCATGTTCATGGTGCTACAGCGACCATTGCATATCAAGGAGCAGACCGGAGGGCACGGTAATTGTAGGGAAGACGTGCCCGTAGGAAAGGGTAAGTTTTAAGAGACGAGATTTATAGTACATCATATATATGACAAAAAAAAACAACAACAACACAACAAACAAGAACACAACAAACAGCACAACACAAATCACACAATAATAAAAAAACACAAGACAACAGAATAATTTAATAGTTAAGTTCTTCGCCTTAATGAATGGCTTTGTATAAGTAGTGTACATAAAGATAAGTTCTAACAATA
This sequence comes from Apamea epomidion, assembly GCA_947507525.1. Lineage (NCBI taxonomy): Eukaryota > Metazoa > Arthropoda > Insecta > Lepidoptera > Noctuidae > Apamea > Apamea epomidion. Next base: position 3,664,257 of record OX382233.1, read on the forward strand.
CTAAGATAATAAATTATAAGCTAATATTGTTGCTAATATATACTAACAAGATATGGATTTTAATTATCTGAAAATAAATTATTCTATTCTATTCTATAGCATAGCTGTAGACCACCTCTCTGTGAGAGAAAGTGCTCCGTAATCCACCATTCGGACCCAGTGCGGGTTGGTAGATGTCACATGTCTTCGAATTTTTGGTTCTAAGACATGCTGGTTTTTTTCTTAACCGTTTTGTGACTAATGGTATGAAATAATTTACACAAAGTAAAGCATCACAGCCGTTTCCACTGGGCCACCACTGTTCAAAGGAAGGCCAAATACCGGGTGACAATTTAGTGAGGCCTATGTCTTACAGTGGACTGCTGTAGGTTGTGTTGATTGATCAACGAGTGCTAGTAATATCATAGTACGATCACAAATGAGATTGAACAAGCTAGAACACAACTATCAACTCAGCCTATTGCAGTCCACTGCTGGACATAGGCCTCTCCCAGACTGTACCACAACACCCTGTCCTCCGCCTTCCGCATCCAGTCTACCCCAGCCACCTTCTTTAGGTCGTCCGTCCATCTAGCCGATACGCGGTCTCCACTCCAGCCACCATCGGTCCTTCGGCAGACATGGCCTGCTCACTGCCAGTTCAGTTTGCAACACAAATATGCTGTGCGAAAATACACATTTGAGAGGTATTTCCTAGACAAAACATTACCCAAGGAGCTACTATAACTGAACAATAAAGTAAAAAACTTCCTGCAAATAAAGTCTTATAGAAAACTCGGCTATAATATCTTTCGCAGCCATTTATTCAACAAGATGAGACTATTACGTCGCTTCGCGTCTGCATTTTGTGCCAACCGAACTGTTTCACTATGTTTAATATCCACTAAATTTAAGGCTTACCACAGATCTAGGAAGACGGTAGAACAGCTTTTGGAGTAAATTGCGAAATGACTCGTAGTTTTCCTAAATTTCGGATAGATTTTGGTAAATCCAAGCCTGTTTGAAAGGTTCGTTTTTGAGAAAACTTCTTGCTTGGGAGTCCTCAGGTCTCGAGCGAATAGATAACCCTGAAGAGAAAGCATGCAGCATTGTCGTTCGCTTACCATCAGGAAACAAAGTACTCAAAACGAATCATTCAAATATTCCACAAATTATTAAATCCACCTAGGCCAGGCACCACTATTAGTCATAAAAATATTTGTTACCACCGAATTCAAACCCGGGACCCTCTGCTTAAAAGCCAATCGTTCAACCACTGCGACAATCATGTTGACAAAAATATGGCCCGAATAAGTTGAATCGTCCATATAGCACAAAATGTACTGTTTTATGTCTATTTCGACATATGGGAAGTGACCTTGAACAAACGTATTCAGTACGTATGTCATTGTTTATGTGTTTTGTATGGTAATCGTTTATTTGTAGCAGCGTTTTATTTGGCAAGCAACCCGGATAGCAATGAGAATGAACATGTAATTTAAAGTTCCGATAAACTTCTCTTCCTATCGCTATGTTCTGAAAATTACTTACGGAATAACCTTTTTGCCTTCCAAGATTTTGAATTCCTGATGAGTTTACTTACGCCAAATATAGACCTATAAAAGGGCAGAAGGCTAATTCTACTAATTGACGTACAAAGTGAAAGACAGCTGACTGGAATACGATGAGATTGTAAATAGACAAAAACATTTTCTTCAGCTATTATTACAATCTGGTTTGCTCACATTCTGGCCGCAAGCTCATTGCATCCATGTCTCAGAAACATATTTTCATGACGGTTCAGTGAATTCAGACGATAATTGTAATACTTAGGGCCGGTTGTTTCAAACGGTTGGTTAACGTAACATACGTTCGTCAAAAAATAACGATTACGTACTCGTTATTATTTGACGTACGGCAAGGGCATAATCTTGTAATTGTAATTTGAAATAACGCTTTTTTGGTTTTAAGATAGTTAGCGCCATTTTTGACGTCCACGTGTGCATCAAGTGGACGTGAAAGAACCCGCCCTTACTGATACTTTTATATTTTGTATCCTTTTTATTTTATTCGTTTTTCAAATTAGGTGGCTTAATTAATTACCGAACGTTTTTTTAAGTGTAAGAATATACATTCTGGTGTAAATGCGCAGCTGGCAGATGTTAATGACATCATCTATACTGTGGTCTAATTCTGCAGTCACATTACGTCTCTTCAGAGTATCAAGCCAAGTTGTACCTGCAGTGACAAACTTGAAGTTGTATCAGAAGTTCACCTCTAAATAAATGTTTATATACCAAGGGTAATTGTGGTAAGGTATTGAAATAAGTCATTTTTGTAAGAGCATCCACATTTTCCTTTCGTCAAAATACTTTTGAACACCAAATATTTGTTACGCAGCTTAAAACTTTTGGTAAGAAAGTACGAAAAAAAAAGTCGTTTCTTTAGAAAATAAAAAAAATTGTCGTCAAAAGTTCAGGCTAGATATTTTGTGCGAAGAAACAATACATAGTTGTAATGGTAGGTAACTTCTTGTAATTTGTCTGAAACTAGTGGCAAATATAATATCCAGTGTAATTTCGCAACATTGCTCACGCATACACTGGCACGCGTACAAAAGCGTACAACTTGAGTTAACTTTGCTGAATTCCTTCCTCATGCACACATGTTGGCACATACGGGAATATATTGGGAACAGGTACTCGACTCAAATTTTTAAACTATGGTCAATTCTAGCACGGAACGGGTATAAAAAGACGCTTAACAAAGCCGAGAGGCACTTGTCCTTCCCATCATTGTGAAACGTGTGACTATCGTGTCGTCGTATCACGATCATGGTGATTGTCGTGTGGTGTGTTTGTGTCATTCTGATTATGGTATTGTGTATGAGTGTTTACTGGGCCATACCTGGGAACGATATTGAAGGTCAAAATTGCTTTCAAATGTTAAAACTTAAAATTAGTAACCCGCACAAGCCTAGTACGGTTGCATGCACCCGTAAGCAAAAAATTTGCCTGCGTTACATTGCGCCCTTATACTTGTGCCCTACAGAGTCCATAATTGTACCTTAGCTTTAAGCCATTTGTAACACCTTTACAACATTATGGAATGCAAATAAATATACGAATATGAATATTTAAATACCCCCAGATTTGCTTAACAAAATCAGTCTGGACGTACCTCGTCACTCTCACCTCCGGTCGAAGCGTACTATTGGAACGTTTGCAACTAAACCGTGTCGCACAACCCTGGGCCGCCATGCTCCCCTAAACAGAATGTTGATCTCCTACAATAAAGCTTATTCCATTGACAGTAGCATTGACATAATTATTCTGTAATAGTCTGCCAAAATTTAAAACTAAAATCATTCAAATCGACCTGTGATTCGGCCCACTTCTACTGTTTTAATTCAATAATATTTTAATTTTGAATATAATCATATTTTATCAATATAATTCAGAATAATCATATAATGTGTAACTTTTAGTGGTGATGTTTTTTTTTTTTTTTTATGTAATTTCTTTCTTAGTTATTAGTACTTAATGTAATTTTAATTTATTGTGTAATAACAATGTAATTAAAGTTAACCTTATATAAGCTAAGCTAAGCTAAGCTGTTTATGTTAAGTTATGCTTATATTTTTAATTTAGTTTTCCAGTTCTTTATTCTTGATAATTATTTCAATTGTAATTCAGATTCGTCCTTTTTTTTGTGAATGATGTGCATGCCTATAAGTAACTTATTTACACAGAATCCCATCGCAAATGTCTGTACATGTCTTATTTGTAAATAAGTTGTTCGTGTGCCTATATTAAATAAATAAATAAATACAATTTTTCGAATAAAAGTAGTTTCACAACAATTTATTATTGTAGAATGTAACTGAGTTTGGTGTAGACGATGTCTATGCTTCTTTTCTTCCTGTATTCAACTTTGGGATCTCTGGGGAACAGCCTATGTATGCTCCTTTACTATGCCGTTTGCAGCTCCCGAGGGAAACCAAAGCCATTTCCATTGACATTCTCGCCATGTTGTGAGGCCACTAAGTGCCGCATCACAGTCGTTACGCTTGTGACTAGGTTCTCCGGTACTGATATACCAACAAGGAGTTCGGTGTGATGCCATAGCTCGTTTAGTAACCGAAGCGGTCGCTTTCTCGATGCCTTCGTGTCCGACTGAGATATCCCTCTCCTGATCCCGCTTAGCGACTTCCTGCTGAAGAGAAAGTTGTACTAAAACAACTGATTTATTTTTGTATGCATAAACACCAAACAATTTACACTAGGTACTAAATTAAAGGACTAATATACATATATACTGATTAATATATTTTATGTGATGGTTGCAATATTTTTAAATATGTGAGCACCATTTTATCTATCAACACAATCAATTTATAAAATTTAAAGAACTATGTATATTTTTTCGTGTTATTTTTGCCCGCTTAGAAGAAGAAGATTAATTTATCTGCCATTGTTTATTTTTTTATAATTTGTATCTGTTGTATTAATTTATTCCAGGTATATTGTCTTCACATAATTATAATTATTGTATACCACATTTTGTAGAATATAAAATAATAACTACAGAGTTAGTTGCCCATTCTTCTCCATACGAAACTATATATTTTGGAATCTTTATCTAGAATCAATTTATTTTTCTTGTAAATTTTGACATTCGATAGTGCGCTTTAATAGCCTACTTGAAATAAAAGACTTTGACTTTTACTGCAGAAGCAAATAGATCAACGTAATTATAATTTTGTGATCTAGGTCATGGCATAAAGCATTCAACAAAGAACAAATTATATGTCTTTATAGTGTGCTGAAGAAAATCATCGTGAGGAAACCAGCATGTCCTAGAACAACAAATTCGAAGACATATATACATCCGCTAACCCGCACTGGGCACGCGTGGTGGACTACTACCCACTCCCTCTCACAGAGAGCAGTCCCAGCAGTGGAAAAATTATAAGCTGATTATGATCCTGGGCAGCTATAATGCGCTGTGACAATAAAAAAAAACTTTCATTTTTTACGTGTCGCCAAACTTAAGGAAGGTATCCTCAAAAAAAAAGAACAGCGTCGATAATCCTCTTCAGCTTGCTCGCACACTTTCCGGTCCCGTATATCCCCCTCAACATGAAACGTTTAGCGTGCCTCACGCGAATTCCCAGCTCTATTGAAGTGGCATAATGTCGTACCCGGATCGCTTACCACTAATGTAACATATAAGGCAGCGATGATCTATGTTTGTGCTTTTTGTTCAGCACTAGACAGCAATCGATCTTCAATTTTATTGTGATGCAATAGAATTGAAAATTGATTGATTGTTCTGCGCTTATTTTGAAGTAATGAGTTTCGGTCTATTTTGGGTTGTTTCTTGTAGTTGATGGATGGATGGTAGATAATGGCGATGTTTTATTTTAGAGTTTATGTTGAATATTTTCTACCAGATCTCAATCAATCAACTTAGCCTATCGCAGTGCACTGCTAGATAAGACAATCATCTCCCAAGCTGTTCCACAACACCCGTCCTTCGCCTTCTGCATCCAGTCTGTCCCAGGAACTTTTTTGAGTCTGTCCACCTAGCTGGGGGGCGTCCCACACTACGCTTGCCGATACGCGGTCTCCACTCCAGGACTCATCTGCTCCACCGGTCATCGACAAACATGGCCAGCCTACTGCCACTTCACTGGAGTCACAGATATAGCATGCAGAGTATGCAAACACTCTGCATGCTATATCTGTAACTCCGGTTTTTTTTCGGCTAACTTTGTTCTACCAGATCTAAAGATCGAAAACGCTGGAGTGAAACAACCACAATCCGGTCTTTGCTGTCGCGCAGTCGGGTAAATCAACTTAGCCACCAATTTAGCGTGATGCATTCTTTGGTGATTCTCAGATAATGTAATTTATTATCGATTTAATGTGCATACAAGCACAAAATTGTCAACCTTTTATTACTTGAATACGCGAGGGTTTTGGCTACTTTGTATATATGTATTCTATGTCTATTGTTTTTTTGTTGTAATGAGCGTCGTGTTTGTGCAGAATAAACAAATCTTCTTTATTTCCTTTTTTTTCTTTCATACTTACCTACAAACCCTAAAAACTGTGACTTGGACGGCACTTAAAATAGTGAGTACTTTACCTACATGTTAATTACCTTTTTATCTACACGACCCACAGACAAATTTTATTACCACACATAAAAAAGTAATTTCAAGAAACTTCATTCTAATTTTTAAAACGAGATCCGCAATATTCGTGCAATACACGAGAAACTCACAAACATTTAAAATCAGGTTTTCCAAAAATAAAACAGAGATTTTCAATTAAATGTCATTAAATTGCTCCACATTTAAATCGCCACGCATTTTACTGCTAAGCGAAAAACGGTTCATGTCGTTTTAACCACAAAAGAAAAAAGGACAGAAAATCTATTTATGGCTACATTGGTGACGTCCGCCTCGTACTGAGCTTCGGTAGAAATAAAAACTTAATGAAAAAGTTGTCCAGGACGTCCATTCTAAAAATATTTTGTACTAGCTGCGCCCCGCGGTTTTACCCGCATAAGTTTGGATCCCGTGGGAATATCGAGATAAAAAGTATCCTATATGTTAATCCTGGTTATAAACTATCTGTGTATTAGGAAGGAATTATTAGGAAGGCTAAGGTTTTAGGCTATTAGTAGGAAGGATTTTCTTTTCACTAAAAATATGTAATGTGTCTTGATGGTGACGAAAATTGAGTGCCTAGTAATTATAAGCAGCAAAATCCATAATATTCGGCCAGAGGGGATATTCCCAGAATTTTAAGAACATTCACAGCCTGATCTGTCTCAATCAGTCAAAAATATTTTTGACTAGTTTTTGACATTGATTGCTGCTGAGATGAGATTGTGACTTGAATTTGAACATAACGGAAATAGTACTTACTATACCTACTTATTTATATTGTTCTGCTGCTTTAAAGCTCCCACAGACGGGTGTGACGCGACTTTAGTAGAACAATGTCTTTGAAAACTTCATAGAATTTGTTCTACCAGAATCGCGTCGCGTCTTTTGGAAGCCTTTATAATAAGGTTTTACACATATGAAATCTTTTTAGTCACCATGCATCGGTTTAGGAACAGACACACGCAGAAAAAAGTATCGAGCTATGAACAGCTCTTCTGTATTACCTTGTTTAGTGGTTTGACGCAAACCAGTTCGCGAGCTGAATTCAATTGTGAGACAATTTGCCGACAATACCCGGGTTTCACACTCCGATGGGGTCGTTCTCGCATCAAACAGAAACTCGTTTTTTATAAACACATATATCAAAAGATAATCTACATATAATGACAGAAAGGGAGATCGAGTTTGTGCGTTAAGTGATGTGAGGTTTGCGATATGTTTGAGACTTTTATCGAAAAATAATAGGCTGTTTGAAGACAATATTTGTATGGCCCACAAGTAGTTGTTCCGGGTCTGGCTGTTTGTGTATGTGAGTTTAAGTGTTTGTAAACGCACCCACGATACAGAACAAAATACCAGTGTGGGGCACGTTTTTTAAAAAAAATAAGGCGGATTGATCTAGAGACTGATAGTTATAGTCTACCTAGTCATTGATTTTGCACCCTAAGGAACAAAGGCCGTAGAACCGATGACTGTTGGGGTAGATGTGTTCTTGAGTGGAGACCGCGAATGGGTAAACATAAGGTGGGACGCTCTCAGGCTAGTTGGAGCGACGATCTTCGCAGGATGGCTGGTAGTAGCTGGGTGAGGGTTGCCGAAAATCGAGTTGAATGGTGTGCAATAGGAGAGGCCTATGTCCAGCAGTGGACTGCTATAGGCTGATGATGATGATCAGAGTCATTTGCACGGCTTAAAACGACAAGAAGGCCGTTTCTCATAATTTAAAACGTTCAAAATCTTATCGCAGTCTCATCTCGGCAACAAACAAATGTCAAAAACTTGTCAAAAATGTAGGGAAATTAGAGGTATTTTTGACAGATTGAGACAGGGCAGACTGTGCACGTTTTTAAATTTACGAGAATCGCCCCTAAGGTCTGTTTGCCTATATGACAGTTAGATAGGTTCTATCCTACTGTAGTTCTTATTTACTGGGAACTGTAGTCAAAATTAATAAAGTACGACGATGACTTGTGACTAGATCAACTTCGACGTTACTATAATTTTACAAAAGATGCAACAATTGCACGCCCTTCGACCTTGAAAGTTACAATCTCAGCGTTGCCATTTTGATAGATTCAGGCTATCCACAATAGGTTTTATAGATTGGTATTACTACTTGGTCCAAAACATAAAGTGCTCTCCCAGGCACAAACTGGTCTCGATATCTAAAGCACTGTATTTTATTCAAAGCACGATCCTGGATCGATTTATCTACGAAGAAGTTTACAGCCAAGAACTCTTTAAAGGAGCGCAAGGATAAATGCATTTACAATTTTAAGGGTTTCGTGCCTCAAAGGAAAATGGAACCTTTATAAGATCACTTCGTTGTCCGTCCATCTGACAAGACCCTTTTTCTCAGGAACGCGTAGAGCTATCACGTTGAAATTAATATGAAATACTCAAGGCTGTAATCCCTTGCAGCAGTTAACAAATCAAACTTCTAAATCAACGCAATCAAAAGATACGGGCGTTTATGTTCCGTTTATGCCGCATATTTTGACTCTCGCAAGGGAATCAAAACCTATAGGTTGACTTAGAATCATAAAATTTGGCAAGAAGCAATGTCATGTAACACAAGTAAAGCAAAACATCCGAAAACCGTAAATTTGTAGTTACATACCTATAAATTCGTACGGAATGAGGTGTGCGAGTCCGAATCGCACTTGACCGGCTTTTTTTCCTTGAAAGAAAGAGAAAGAAAGAAAGAAAAAGTATTTATTGCGACTCGCACAGGAAGATCATAAAACTAAACTAAACGCAATCAAAAATAAAAAACCCAAATTATATAAAAAAAGTAGATAACCAAAACCAAATTATATATAAAAAATATAGGTAACAAAACCAAATAATATAATTTTTTTTAAAATAATAAAGTAAAAAAAGAAAAATGAAACAGAAAGTCCTGTACGAGGCCAAAAGGCTCCTATCTCAGCATGATGCTTCGACATTTAAAAAATAAATATCGCAACGCTGGTATTCTGATAGGGCCCGCTGTGATGTCACGGGCAATTACAGTAATAAATAAACAAATAATCTATGTTATTACTTAAATATATATAATTATTTAAAATATTATCAAATAAAATAAATAATTCATTCTTAATCCTTGACGACACTATTGAAGTTGTGTAGTTACGTAACTTAAGTAGTCATCCAACTTCACTTAATATTATGTAACATTATCTCCTTCCTGTCGTTGTCCCACGTTGCTTGTGGTTGGCGCGAAACCTTTTTCTTCGATTGTCCCATGTGGTTGATATGGGCCAATCGAAGAAAAATGTGTCGCGCCATCCTATCATTCACTTATTTTCTTTCGTACACAGAGTAACAGGGGACATTGACGTGTAAACTGTAACCATGAATTCAGCACATGAAACTAGACCGCGTAGAAATTTTTCGTCAGTTATCAAAAAAAAAGTTACCTGTTTCATAAAAAAGTGCAATACCTACGCGGTCAAAATAATTGGGGTTAAAGTATGAAATGGCCGTTTCATTGTAATAGGTACTTCGAATGGACATAGAACCTTCATGGTTTGATATTTTTGAGTGAAACTTTTTTCACATGGTAACTATGAAGTTCTTCTTTTAAAAAATGTGCAACATTCGATTATCGACTTTCAGTTGTTTTTTTTATTCAGCTTAGACAAGAAAGATGGATACTTCGAAAATTCGAGTTAATTTTGAATACGAGTTCCGACGCGGAACTAACGCGGCAGAAACAGCTCGCAATATCAATGTTGCGTTTGAAGAGGAGACTGCTAATGAACGCACCGTGCGATTTTGGTTTAAACGCTTTCGTGATGGAAAAGCAAAGCTTACCAATAAAAAGGTAATGGTAACTGTTTGGTGGTCTCAGCATGGTGTTATTCACTTTAGCTTTCTCCGATCTGGTCAAGCAATAACGGCAGATGTCTACTGTGCCGAACTCCGAACAATGATAGCAAAACTAGCAGTGAAACAGCCCCGACTTATGAATCGATCTTCACCATTATTGCTCCATGATAACGCGAGACCTCATACAGCACGAGAAACCGTTTTAACTCTACAGGAATTGCAATTAGAAACAATTCTTCAACCTGCATATTCGCCAGACCTTGCTCCAACGGACTACCATTTTTTTCGTGGTTTGGACAATTTTCTACGTGATAAAAAGTTTTCTTCTCAGGAGGCAGTACAAAATGCTTTCACACAGTTTGTCGAATCTAGATCACGAGAGTTCTATCCCAAAGGCATAAATGACCTTCCTATTAGATGGCAGCAATGTATAGATAATATTGGTAATTATTTTGATTAAATAAATATGTTAAATTAAAACAAAAAACTAATTTCAATTTTTCAGTACAAATCGGCAATTTCATACTTTAACCCCTATTACCTACTGAATCCAGGGTAACAGGTTCCGCGTCGATGTCCCTGCCACCCAGTATTTTTTTCTTTTGACATCTTCCCCCTCTTAGCTGAAAGGTGAAATGAAACTGTAAACAATGAACGCAAATATGAATCATCATCTGCCTAGCCTCTTTTAACTGAATGCAGCTGATTACCAGTATTTTACATGGAGCGACTGCCTACCTGAGCTATACAACGTAGTTACTGCAAAGACGACCCCACTTGGTAAGACTGGTTGTCAGACTTTCGGGCTCCTGACTACCGTAATGACTGTCAAAGATTGACAGCCGAGACCAACGGCTAAACCACCAATAATTTATTTACAAAGCATTTTACTTGCCCCACAATCCCCACTCTATATGTGTATCTCGAAAACAGAATACTTATACTTACTATATGTAAGTATACTCACCCCAGGTCGCGTGCAACTGGCATCTAACAAATAACTTCCGATATCCACCGCGCCATTTATTTTTTGTTCAGCGTCTATTCCAGCTATCCATGCTTACCTACAGGGAGACAAAGCGCGAACTTATAATTGACTTGTATTGATTAGTTGTCTGTGCAAAGATGTATGTTTTGTTTATGGAAAAAGGAAAATTTAGATATTTATTTTATTTATTTATTTGCCAGAAACATGGTATGTCTCACCGTTTTAACGGTATACAAAATAAATTTATAATTACATGAATTTACAATATTAACATTACATTCATTTTCAATTAACATTAATCACATTACAATAATAATATAATATATACTTTGATTTTTCATCCATAATATATATATACTTTGTCACACACATTACATTCACATTACATTACTTACATTACTTTCAATTCCCATTAGTTAGTATTAGATACAAAAAACAAAAACTAAAAAACAACAGAATCTTATTAAAAACTTTCAAAGAGCTCCTCTTTGATAGTTTTTTATTAATTATCCCAGCTATTTACCAGTAGAGTAAGCAAATAAAAACACTACACATTTTAGCAAATTGCGATTTAATAAAGCACTTTTTAAAATAATAACACTATCTTCTGCCCGCGACTCCGTCCGTATGAAATAAGGATTATAGCGTGATCAGCCTATAATGTTCCCACTGCTGGGATACAGGCCTCCTCTCTTCGAGAGGGAGTGGGCTGTAATCTACCACGCGGGCCCATGGCGGGTCGGTAGATGTCACATGTCTTTTGAATTTTTGGTTCTAGGACATGCCGGTATCGTTCACGATGTTTTCCTTCACCGTTTTGAGAGCAGTGGTGTTGAAATAATTTACACTAATTAAAGCGCCTGGCTGGGTTCGGACCTACGACCTACACCTCGTAACTCACGGTCGTCACGACTTAGCCACCACTGCTCAGGGTTTTAGCGTGATGTTGAAAAGCCTGTAACCTTCCATGAGAATAGGGCTATCAAAAGCATTTTTTTTTTAAATTCGACTAGTTGTTCAGTTGATTACAAACTACATACAAACAAATTTTACCTCTTTATAAAATTAGTATAGACATACACGGTCCAGGTTAGCAAAGTAACAAAGTTATTAAAAAAAAAAAACGTTATTTTATTCTTTAAAAAGGACAAGCGGATCTTTTTTTTAAAATTTTGTGTGTGTTAAAAAGAACGCGTGTCAGTGACGGCTAAGACATGGTGCAATCTATGCGACATGGGACTGCGACCGGGTCGGCGACTAGCAGAACGACAGGCTGCAGCCGACAATTTTCATATAGGTACATATTTTGTTAAAACTTCCACACACTTTGCGTCGAGTTGCAAAGTCGCAGCGACAAGCATGCGTCCTCAATGCATTTTTACATTTTTAAAACCATACTGCGATCGCCAACCCATGCCCGGATGCTCGCTCCCGGTCTACATACATTGCGCTCACTTAGCCGCAGTAGAACAATGTAAAGTGACTCACTTTCTGATTACATTTCTCTCTACTGGAAACACTTATCACTTACAAACGAGAATAGCTTTAAAAGGACTTTTTATTTTTATTGAAATCATTTTTTAATGTGGTTTAATGATGGACTGTTTTGTGATTATAGAATGGCAAATAATAAAATACCTATGGGGCTCATGACTGAATAGTAACAGACGCACGGGTCGTTCTTTAAGGTAAAGCAACGCTTGCCGAGGTCGGTCTGAGGATTGATCACCATTCATTACATACCGAGATCCCTCCGTGCCTCGGGAAGCACGTTAAGCCGATGGTCCTGGCTGTCATTTGTAGATCTAACAGTCGTTACTGTTATGCATATTGACCAATCGTAGCGTAATATTAGTTCTGGAACGTGTTCGCGATAAACTCACAACATTGGTATACAGAACACTTAATTTCAGAATAAAATAACGGCTACAAGATAATTATCTTAATATACTTTTTAGAACGAGCGCTCTTCGCTCATGACGATATTGAATATTCTAAAACAAAATTTTTAATTAAATATGAGTTCATGAATATTTAATTTTAATCAGCGTGTCCGAAATTTAGCACTGACGATTGTCGAACGTTGCCTATTGGATTTCCTCTAACATATAGGCCTCCTATTAGGGAATTTATAACCTTGCTTAGCTTGATGAAAACCACTAGATAATTTGATTAATGATCGCGTGAAAACTTTCATACAGATGTCCGTTATAACCACAGAGTACGGAGACGCTTTGGCGGCCGTGGCGACCAAGTCTGATGCTCGAAAACCTCATAACCAGTCTTAGCAAGGGGTTACTCAGTTACCAAATTACCAAGTAACTGGGTCCGGTTGTAGAGGTCAAAATAGCATGTAAAAAAATCGGAGCTATAGAAATAGGATCCACTTTCCATCCGTCCGTCCGTCACAGGGCTGTATCTTTTGAACAGTATGGATCAACACTTTACATTTTACCAGAGTGCGTACTAATATGGTCGCTATAAATATAATAATCAAATAATAAAAATATATAGTGTTAAATATTGAACGGTGGTACAGAACCCATCGTGCGCGAGTCTACAACGCAGGATTGGCATTGAAAAAAAAACATTTAGAGAAATTTGTGATATTCACTAAAGCTTGCGTTTCCTTGGAAAGCGATTCCGTCATATTTATAACGGCCATCATGAAATTTGAATTAATACTATCCCGTTCGAGAAGGAGTCAGTAGTGGGAACATTATAAGCCTACCTCGTGGGTCTACCTGCTAAGCGACCCCCCCCCCCCGCAAGCGCTTCGCCTTTGCATGATAAGCACCAAGGAAAGTGCAACTAGAGTGTCAAAATTCACTCACAAGGTGAACACGACCGTCTCTTTCGAATACTCCAAGAAAATGATCGCTGCCTGCACGACATCTGTCGCAACGACTAGTCACAGATGGAAACGACCATCCTACGTCTTGTTTTTAGACGCAGCGACAAAACGCCTAGTTTGCGCTGGCACTAACTGTAACCACTCTAAAAATAATTCTGGTCGTACAGTCCACAAATATGCAGAATTACTTACGTACGTCAGCTTTGTTCAAATACTTTTAGTGGAAAAATAAAAAGTGTTAGCTATCAATTGGCCTCCACTATTAACGCGTTCAACTGTCCCCAGTAAAAAAAAAAGTTTCAGTTTAAAAAAATACCACGTCTTTGGAACTGATACCCTTTCCATTAGGTAAACCGTTTTTTGACAGATGGAACTAGTGATTGCAGCAACACACAATACATTGATTGATACACGTATTATAATGTCTGTGAGAAACCATAAATAAGATAATTCAATAAGATAAGGCAGTTTATACATTTATTTTATTACGCATTTTAAAGTTAACTTTTACGTAATCTGGAATAGTTCATTCTAAGACAGCTGTCAAAAAACGGTTAACCTAATGGACAGGGTATAGATAGGTACAGTCAACTGTACATCAGTGGTAACTATTTGACATTCTTCTTCCTCTTTGCGTGTCGATGGTACTCTTTCTCGTTGTTTTCTTTTTTTAGATAGATAGATAGATAGAATACTCTTTATTGTACACCATACAAATTACAGAGACATAAATATATAACATTTACAAAGGGTGACACAATGGGCGGTCTTATCGCTAAGAGCGATCTGTTAAAGACAACCTTTGGATGGATTACAATGAAGGAGAGACAAATATAGGTGGTAGTCTGTGGTGTACCATTTACATTATACAATTAATATATATACATATAGTATATTTTACTCGTCTAAATAAATATATACATAATTATAATAACAAACATGAAACAAGAGCAAAGAAAAAAAAAAATAGTATAAAAATAAATAAATAATAATAAAATAATGACGATGTTTAAGGAGAGAGGAAGTGCTTGTGTATCATAATTTTGAAAGCGGTCAAATATTGAGCACGCCTTACGGACACGGGCAAGTCATTTTTTTAAATAGTTTTAGCCCAACAGGTCATCCGAGGTGCAGGTGAACGAGCACTTTGGACCCTCCAACAAGTGGGGCATGGCTTGACATACAATACACGTGACAATATGCGTGACAGTGGTGTGGGACGACTGCATATACTCGTATCATGAGTAATTCGTGGAACTTGTTATTTTTGAAAACGCATTTGGCATACCTCGGTAGATATCCCATAACGCAATCGAACAGAGGTTCTAAAAAATGTTTCTCGCCCGGACAACTGATGCCTTACCCCTTCAATATCCATAGTCAGTTATCACCTGTTGGAGATGTAATAGACGCAAACCCTCGTTCTTTATAAAAACATATAACTTTTGTGTTTTATTACAATGGTTCCAGGAAAATATGGTTCCACGTATTCGAAGACATGTGACATCTCTCTCACACACATGTCTCTCAGCAGTGGGAACTTCATACGCTGATTATGTGTTATTACAATGGTTAATCATTTTAATCAATTTTTATTTTTATTGTTCATCAGGATGAAAATTGCAAGGCCGTTCTGTAGTCAGTTTGAAACCGGCAATCACCCCGTTGTCATCTAAATGACAGTCGATGACATTGACAGCTTAACAGCTTCGAATGACGATCTGCGGCGCCAACACCACAAAAATGATGAAATGTGAATATAAAATTTGTTTTATATTCACATTTCAGAATAAGAACACTACAAAATGGCTACCACAAAACCGTTTCGCGTCGTCTTTTGCATGGAACCATACATTGTCATATATTGTCCTCTTTCACGCGTTACCATGATTTATGTTGATATAAAATAAATATATATTTGCCACACATTACTAACGGCTCCCCGTTGAATGTTATGGCTGCAGCCCATGAGACTTTTAAAACATGGGTTAAGTGCGAATCTTACTAAGATGTATGGTTCTGAAGAAAATGACGCTGTTATAAACTTTAACATTTTCACTGTCTATAGTGCCCTAGATATTATCACTTACATATTACATAGTTTAAATATGAAGGTTGTTACCAATATATTGTAAAAATATTTTTATTTAAAAGAGTGTCCGTGGATTTGTCCGTTCTTCTCCATAGGAACCTAATACTTTGAAATAGGAAACTAGCTTCATGTTTTTGGCTGACCGACCTCTTGACAATTCAAAAGTTTGAGTTATGTACCGTGATTGTTCAACTATTGAGTATGGTTCGAGGATAGTGGTTTAGTTAAAATGCGTAAGTACTTGAGCTGATGATGCTCGAAGGACCGATATTTAAATGGTAGCCTAATCTCAGCAGATCATTGTGACTTCTGTGTGATAATGCAATTATTATTTTATAAAAAAAAATATTTTATTAAAATATAAATATAATATCCTAATCTAACTAAAACTATTAAAAAACTAAAAAATGGCATCGAAATATTCCTCCGCTTCGCTGTCGACTGGTAATGTACCCAAGAGGCTGGCGGCATTGTCACGTATAGCAATGCTTAGCCTCTGATAAAAGGTACGGTCCATGGTCCGAAGTAAAAGCCAGCCCTTGGGTCACGGGAAGTGTCAACCAGCCTTTTAGAGCAATGAGCTCTTGGACCCCACGGCCCGAGGATTTCAACCCCAAACGGCTCGAAAATATAATTTCCGATAAGGTTTTTATACTTTCGCCGCTTGAGGTTTTCCGCAGCCACAGCAGCAGCGCCATTAAATAAAATATATAATAATGTTATAATAAATTAAATATTTTGTTATATATCAACTCAACAACTCGTTTTATACCTGAATATTGAGCTAGCATACTAATTTACTTAGAAGGTTTTGTCATGGTCATTCAAATCGTAAAGACTTGTGTCATGAAAATGTACTCAAGATCCTGAGCAACTATATTTTATGGTCAATTCATAAACGGGTAATTGGTCGCATTTTTACGACCGTTCATATTATATTACCGATTTATTCATGAGACCTAATTCAGCACTAGAGTGGCTTCAAAGACCTACTTTTTTCGTCATTACATCTTTTCGATAAATATCTTATATTCACTGAGAGACAACGCTCAGCCTAAACCGTTGGGTGCAAGACATTTTGCACAATATTTCCTTTTATAACAAAAGAGGGCTTTAAGGAAGGATTTCTGAAAAATCATCCCCGAACTTTGTATAGAAGTTCGTTATTTTTTCCGACGGGAAATTCACTAAGCAGTTGGCTTGTACAGAATAAAACATTATCTAGTAACACATTAAACAAAGTGTTTATTTATTATTTATTAAAATCTCAATATACTATAAAGAAAGAAAGAAAGAAAAAGTATTTATTGCGACTCGTACAAGAAGATCACAAACTAAAATAAACACAGTTATAAAAAAGTAACAAAAAGAAAAATGAAACAGAAAGTCCTATACGACCAAAAGGCATGTAAATATAATAATGAAAATGACGAATGAGTGTATGATGTGAACAATGTGTGTATGTTTGTATGTAATGTAATGTATTGTAATCTATATTTCTAGTATTCTCTAGTTAAACCAACTTACTTTGACGACAAAACCACACACTTTGCCCTCAATACCATTATACATCCCAAATATCTTCGCGTATAGTTTCACACTCTAGACCGCGGGACCCTAAACCTACTTCACGTTGCTCGAATACCTCAATTTATAGGTTAGTAAAAATTTATGTCGGTGATTCCTTTTCAGCTGACTTTGATGTGTCAAGACCCAAATATCCTGTGTAATGACGTCATAATCGTTGTGTGCGTACTTTTGGAACGAAAAAAAACCACATTGGTCATTTTAGGGCATATACTTGTATTTGTATGTTTGTGAGTACATTTTGATGACCCTCACTCACATCATTACCCTATTTTAGTTTTATATTTTCGTGAGAGTACGTAGTTTTAGGGATACTGGTAGATATGATGTACGGAAACTTATATCAGAAGGCTAATTCTCGTACCTATTTATATCCTATTGGCCGCTTGGTTTTATATAAATCTGGAGACACAAAAAAAAAAAAATTTGGAGACAAGTGACATCTACTAACCCGCACTGGCCCGACGTGGTGGATTATGACTTACTTCCTCTCACTGAGAGGAGGCCTGTGTCCCAGCCAGTGCAAACATTATGTCGTGCCCCCAGCGCCCAGCTCATAAATCGACAAATAAATACCTAAGACGAATCCGGGTCGAGCAATGCAACAAAAAACGAACATTAGGTTCTCAGTCGTATAAATACGACTGGCGGCACGGGCGTGAAAAAATTTGTCGCATTAATCCGACTGAGACAGTCTATAGGTTAATATCATCCCAGCGACAATCAATATCAAAAAATGTACAAACATTTGAGGTTTTCTTGATAGATTAACCCCACAGGTTTTAAAAAAATGTCGCAATAAGCAGCATTTTCAGAATTGATGAGCGTTGCTGTTTATGAAAGACAACCACTGTCACACATTTTTTTTCTTTAAATAATTAGGTAAATATTCAACACCCTAAGAAATTTTCTTGAAACGCTACGCAGTTCGTGGACCGTTCGTAGCACAGAGCTACGCCGTAGATCATCGGGTAGCATATTACGACTGCAGTAAAATCTTCAGTTCATTTTTATCCGTATAGGCTCAAATGTTATGACGCTGCATATACTTCCTCATACACCTAAAGGGCTATCGGTTTGAATAACCCAATCCATTTAAAAGGGTACCGTCATTTTTGTACTGTTTCCGATTATCTTTTGCGTATATCTTTTACGGAGTAAGCAAGTTGGTTGGAACCAATGTATGCGCATATGTATGTTTGTTTATCGGAAAATGTGTCTTAACAATTTGTTTAGGTTTTATATGAGCTCCGTTTTCATGGGAATAGTGGTCGTAAATATCGCTGTATTTGCGTTGCTTCGACTTGTCAAAATTGCAACATAATATTGTGACATGTTGCTGATCAATTCGAATTTGCTCTTGATCCACGCTAAGAAAAAGATTTTTTTCTGTAGGTATTATTTTGTTATCTTAGTTGAAGTATCATAAGATATGAAAATCATTTTATCTATGTCCACAAAGTAGTGAACGCTAAATGCAAATAAAATAAAATAAATATTTCTATCTCTCAAAAAGAAAGCGGTATCGTATTGTGACTGTCTGTCGTTTACTCCTATTTAATAACAAAATATATTATTCTAAATTCTTATTTTAACATTGTCCCACGATATCGGCCCTCTTAGAAGCGCATTAAATCTCAATTTTATGGTCTGACAGCTCGACATGTTACCCTAATCAATAACAAAACATCTAAATTCTTTAAAATAGTAAAACAATATTGAAATTCTTAGAAACCCATGCCATTGATATTTTATGGGAAACAGACCGGCAATTATGGCTAGTCATTAATAGAAAGCGATGTTTCACGTCACTTTAGAGGCAATATTTTGTACGAATTCTGAGAACGCCGAGGCCCTTGAATACGACGCACAATGCTAGCCAGACATCTGGCTAGCATGAGAAGGGTCCGTGGGCACGGCCTACCTGAACGCACCCTCGAGGCGATTGAGAAATCGTACAAAAAAAGAGGGATGGATGGAGGCTGAACTAAACGTGGTATTTTTTGAGGAATTGTGGAGGGGATGTAATAAGTCAGGGGAGTGAGTGTCGAGACACGAGAGAAGCCGGGAGAGACGGTGTCAAACCGCTATGGGATACGGACTTCCTAGTCTAGGCTAGCTAAGTTAGGAAATTTAGGGAATGCCAGGAGGCTATGTCCGAGTGGGCTGTTGCAAAGTAGCGAGTATTAGTTATTAAGTTAAATATAGTTGGGTTGGAGCCCAGATTAGGTTAAACTAGTATTTAAAGTGGTATGTGTGTGTTTGTTAGTGTGGCTGGAGCCCAGATTAGGTTAATCTAGTATTTGAAGTGGTATGTGTGTGTTTGTTGGTGTGACGGGGTGAATCCTAATTTATAATAATTACCTTAGGCTGATAGAGTTATTAAGGTTCTTATAACTAATCAGATAGAGAGTTGTTGCTGGGGAGTTTGTTGCACCACTTCTTCTCTTCAACTTAAAACACTAGGAAGTGGTGAAGGGTGGGTGCTTTCGGGGCTGTCTATAGACCTTCAAGAGAGTTGATCCACGACTCTACTAATTAATAATTCTTTATTTTTGACTCTGCTCTATTATCTAGTATATCCTAGTACCATAATTCTTGAACGCTGTGTTCTTTGCCTCCGGCCCATAATAGTGTATTAAGAGAGATTATTCAAAACTCTATTAAATAATGGTTCTCGAGTTTCAAATCTCAACTCTATTGTATAGTAATTCTTGAATGTTGCATTCTTTATCTCAGACCAATAATCCGGTCAGACTAACATGAACACGTGTCTTGCAGGTATGCTTGTTGTGCAAAGGGTGAACTTCCAGGGGTTTGGGTGACCACATCTATCTAATATCCAGTCCAAGGACTGATAGGGCCCATGTTTCCTTAAGAGCATGATGCCGACGCAATGCCGCTGGAACTAGCCGCTCCATAGTCAGACAAGGACAGTCGCTTGGTTGCCGTAGGAAAAGCAGCTTCGTCACGTTTATCAGTTCGAAAGAACTGCTAGGGACCATGTTTCCAAAAGAGCATGATGCCGACGCAATGCCGCTGAAAAGCTGCTTGCGTCACTATATGGAACTGTTGCTCTGAGTACTCTGAGTGTAGATGTGAGGTATCGTGTGAGTAATGACTGATCAAATACCTATCACGCTAGGGTATGGGTTACTCACAATTTAATAATAATAATATACTTTGCATCCCTCTTTTATTACAAGCTTTCTAAAACCACATTCAATCTACGTTCATTACTATGAATTCCTAAGTTCTATTTAACATTTCTTTCAATCCTTTCCTTGGTCTATCGATGAGACAAGGCATTGGACTTCTTCATATTTGGAATTCATTTAATCTACAATAGGTGGAAGGGTGCCCAGTCTGGAGCCGAGCCCTACAGAGCAGCACGGAGGAGGTGTGCTGGTCTCTCCCGCAAAGGGGGCTTTACCCATTTTCCTGACATTTCCACATAATTAGGAAAAACGAAAATTTTATCAGCCTAGGGTAATTTAGGAACAGTCACAGTATGAACTATGACTAAATTGTTAAAAATCAAGAAAAGAAGAAATATTTTGAAATAACACATCTTGCTTAAATACCAATAAATACCTACAAAAAATATCTACACAGCACCAGTAAAATTGGATCATCATCTGCCTAGCCTTTTCCCAACTACGTTGAGGTCGGCTTCCAGTCTAACCAGATGCAGCTGAATACCAGTATTTTACATGGAGCGACTGCCTATCTGGCCACAACGCAGTTACTGGGTAATACGATATCCCTTGGTTGACTGGTTGTCAGACTTTCGGGCTTCTGAGTACCCATAACGTCTGGCAAAGATCCACGAATGCCAGCCGGGACCACTCAACGTGCTTTCCGAGGCACGGAGGGGTCTCGGTATGTAAGGATGGTCACCCATCTACAGACCAACCGCGGCAAGCGTAGCTTAACCAGATAGATCAACCTGTGCGGCTGTTATTACTTAGCCTCTCCAGTAAAACGATAATTTATTCTAATTACTCATAACCAATATTTTCACACTACCCGAACATTTTTCTTAGAACATTCTCGCAGCTATAAAGGATAACTTAAGTCTAACGCACACATACTAAATTAAAGCGAGTCCAATGTACTGGCTGTACTGCAATACTGCAGTAGGTACTACTAGTACTCTGTGGCACTGCACTGCGACAAGATATGCATAATTATATGTCATGTTTCACGATTTTTTTTAAATGTATTTTTATTTTATTTTATTTCATGTTTTAATTATTGTTGTTTTCTTGTTTGTGTCGAATCATATGTTGCAATGGTTTATTTTATCTCTTGTTTTGATTGTTGTTTTTATTTATTTATGTATAATTGCATGCTGCACTGGTTAACGTCATCACGTCAACGCCGGCTGCCGCTGAAAACCAGCGCTGGGGCTCTGTCTTGTATAGGGTCTTGGCATTTTGCTGAGCGATGGCCATTTTGCGTGAATGTGATGCATGTTTACCCCCAACTTTTTTTTTGTCTATTTATGTTCTTTTTTATGCGTCATGTTTGCCGCAAATAAAAGTATTTTTTTCTTTCTTCTATAATATTTTGAGAGCTAAATCATTATCCTGCTTAGCTGTATGGGATGCTGTGTTTTTGGTAGGTACATTAAAATAACATAGGGATTTCTAAGTGCAGGGGTGGCCCAGTGGTATCGTCCCCGACTTACGATTTGTAGGACGTGGGTTCGAACCCAGACAGGCTCTTTACTTTGTGTAAATTATTTCATCACCACTGCTCTCCAAACAGTGAAGGAAAACATCGAGAGGAAACCGGTGTGTCCTAGAACTAAAAATTCGAAGACATGTGACATCGACCAACCCGCACTAGACTCGCGTGGTAAATTACGGCCCACACCTTTGTCCCAGCAGTGGGATCATTAAAGGCTGATTATGCTTATGCTAATCCAGATAAAAGGAAAGAGGATGTAGCTGAATACTCAAACATGTTTTTTTTTATCCTCTATGTATCATGCTCTATGAAAAATATCTGAAATACAGCGTGTATCAGAAAGGTGTGGTACCGACCATCAAACTGAACAACTTTCTCCGTGGAACCAATATCGTAATCACGATAAAATTATCAGCTATACCACACAAGACTTCAATATCTACTCGACCTAAATGCATGGGGCGGCTGATTTTTTCCTCCGCTCAATAGTGGAGGAAAAATTATTGTCACTCAATAGTGACAATAATAGGAAGTATGCCACTCCAAACCTCCATACTAAAAAACACAGGAAAACACGTTCAGTGGATGTGTACACGAGCACTGTTTACAGAGCCCAGGTGTTCGTAGCGATGAAATATAGTAATTCCAGTGGGTACAGATGCGCACAATATTAATCGTATTTACGTGTATGATCGACTGTTGCGTACGACTGTACGTGTTTTTTGTGATGTCGTATTTCTGTTATGGATGTTAATAATATCAAAAAACGGGTTTAGAAAAGTGATAATAGGGACGAGGATGTTCCAAATATTACGAACGCCTTTTGGTGAATTTGGTTATTTTTTTATTCAGACCTTTAATACCATATAATTTGATTTGAAGTCAAGTCTATTCATACATTCCGTGAGGTTTTTGACCTTTAAAATCAGCTAGAATTATAAATATTCCACGTCTATCTTAATCTCGAACTGACGCAAAAATTATTCCAGATATTTAGATATTCAGCCAATTTCTAAGAAAATTCAAAACATCTTCGTATCTCTAGGATTTGCTTTGCTAAGTAGACTTAAGTATTAAAACTCACAAAGAGAATGTTAAGTATTTTCTTTGATTCTATCATTTTGTTAGCATGAAATGCTTCTGATACACTTTAATAGACAATTCTTGCCGAAATGGTGATGTCAACTTGGTACTTTATTGCAAATTAACGAAATAATAATTGAAAGGAATTTAGGATTGGTTCACATTGATTTAAAAATATTTTTGCAAATTCACAACGTTCATTTCTCCATGTTATTTTTCCGTTTAGAGATCAGGCAATCCTTTCATGCAAATTGAAAATCTACATAAATAAATAACAGATTTTTCATACACATGAGGAAACCGCTAATACAAAAAACAGCCTCTAGCTACTAAAAGCCACTGGAAGGTAAAATAAACGCGACACACATTTCACTGTAATTTAACGCAAACGGATTTCTGAATAAATTACCGGTAAAAATATTATCCCATTTTTCCCACTGTTATTAAAATAAACTGTCAATCTGCCATTCATCAGTTGATCGCTATCAAGTTGCCCTGCACTAACCGTGAATATTTTCTACATAATATGTTGTAAATATATGTAAATCGATGTAAATGCTATGCACTGCAACATTATGCTTCTGTAACTTGCGTATACTTTGTCGTTATTGAATTATTCATGTCGTATTGTTCGATGTTGTTAAGCGGTTTTTTGAACTGTAGTGTAGTGATTGTGGGTGTAAAGATAAGTAAGTAGTTTGAATTCAGTGGGTGTATATTGGATTATCTGAACATTTATTGTTGTTTTGTTTTGCTTTTATTAAATAACATTAATGGTAGACGAGATGACCAATTCCCTTAATTAAAAACGTTCAAAATCTAGTCGCAAACTCATCTCAGCGGCAATCAATGTCAAAATTTGTCAAAAATGTTGGGAAATTAAAGGTATTTTATTTAGATTGAGACTAAGTTCAGACTGTGAACGTTCATAAAATTATAAGAATTCCCCTCAGTTTAAGCCAAACAAACAATTTCTGTCCGTATATTAATTACTTTGCATACCTAGTGATTTGTATACAATCAAGTATTTTCTAACTGAACAGACAGCTGTTCTACTGGGGAGTCTGTTGCGCCACTTTTTCTCTCCAGCGAAAGCACTAGGAAGTGGTGAAGGGCGGGCGTTTTGGCGGACTGTCTTTTGTTATTTTGACGATCTAAAAGTGCTGATTCTCAACCTAGTTTGAATAAATGACTTTTGGTTTTTAATTAAGCTTCCTTAGCTCAACCTAGATAAGAATGTCCCCTCTGATTACTATTGCGTGAAGCAGTAGGTATGATATAACAGAGTAGATGGAAAGTATAATTTAAATAACAGACAGAGAGAAACATTTAGTGAAGTGAAATAATACACGTAAAAGTATAATTTTCTATTTCCAGAGTCAATGACAATTTCAAACACCTGCGTACTTAATTTCCCTAAAGAAATTCTAAAGCGATGTGAAAATGACTGACACTTTGTCGACTGAAAATTGCTTTTCACACAGCTGAATAAGTAAAGAAATAGAATTATTTACCTCAAACTAAAATTCAGACAGGTCACGTATTTATTTGAATAAAAACGTCACATAAAATATTAGTTTCAAAATCTCTTTACGCATTTCTTTTTTGAGACATATTTATATATTTTTTTTCATTGAAAAAGTATCTTTTTATATTTTTATCCGAAAATATCACGTTTCGCTCCACCGGGGATCACCTATATCTGTCAAAGATAAAAATTCCCATCGTAATGTGGCTATCATTTGTCATATTCATCCCACCCACGTGCCACGGCCACGAAATAAGCTGGGTTTTATGAAAGGCTATAAAAAAAAAATGAGTAAGGTAATAATTTCAAACTAGAATTGAAACGTTCACGGTTTGTCTTCTATGGATACTTATAGAGCCCATACATAACTTTATAGCACAGATAGAAGCTGCAAAGTTTGTACTCTTGAGATATCAGCAGGTAACCTTGTGAAAAATTACCGAAATATTAATTAATTATCTAAATAATTAAAGGAAAGAAGTGAAATAAATGGTATTTTTCTTATACCTACCGATTTTCAGTAATGTGATTAGAAATTGTGTACAAGCAAAAATATTTTTTCACACATAACCGTATAGTCAAATTGACAGACCATTTGCAACACCACACTGCGCTCCAAAATCCAGATTACTGACGTTGCTCAAAAAGCCGCTAAGCAGAAGTGGGACTGGGCTGGTCACGTCTGTCGTATGCCCGCCCAATGAGCTGTGGGCCAAAATAACCATCACTTGGAACCCTGACACAGCCAGTACGCGTCGCGGCAGACCCCGTAGAAGATGGCGGAACGAGCTGGACAAAACCATCGACAGAAGGTCTGGTCTACTTTAGCCCTGGATCGAAAGACCTGGAAGTCAAGGGGAGAGGCCTTTGCCCAGCAGTGGGATGACCATTTCTTCTAACAAAATCAAAAGAAGGAAAATGCAATAACCCCTACGAAAATCGCTAACTTAAATCCTCCACAGAAAAGCTACGGCGATGCTTTGTAGATCATATCAGACTTTTTGTTTCGCGTAGAGAATTTATTAAGTGCCCCTGTGGGTGACAGATTGTCATTCAAACTCTACGTGGACAGCCGCAAGTCAGTAGTAACACGTCGGCTACGAAAATAGACCTTATTGCTACGAAATAAAAGCACTGGCGGTGTCAAATTGATACTGTGTAACACATGATTATTGTACTGGACTTTTGCTATCATTTAATGTGTTCTTTGGTTGTCTCGTTGGTTGAGTGGTTGTTAGCACGACTGCAGATATTGGGGCTCGAAAAAATGGTCAAGCTAAGGGTTATAGGGTTTTTTAATTAGGGTCTATTTAGTTGCAGTCCGCAGTTTAGATGTGTACCCGGTTGATGACGTTACGCTTGTCTCCTTGCTCTCCTTATATAGGGCATAACTAGCACACTGGGTGAAATTAAATGTTTATTTATGAAGGTAGATATTTTAAGACATGTTAACTATTTTCAAAATGAAATACCGAAGGTAATCTTTATTCATCTTGCAAAATTCTAAATCAATTTTCTGTGGAATAACGATTATAACTTTATGATAAGACCTATTTCATAATAGAATATATATCTAACACACCATAATTTAACAACTAAACATAACAATTTAACATAAGCAAATCTATCTTTTAGTAATTAAATATTAATATTATATAATTAATTTTAATATAATAGAATGCTCTTTATTATGAACACCATAAATGTTCAGTAATAACAGTAGGGGAAAATTACATTTAAAAGTTATTTATTTATTTATTTATTGACACACCAACGACTTATTCACTAAATCATTACATTAAATATATTCTATATCAACAGCTTTGCGGTGAATTTGTCACTTATAGGTGTGCACAGCACTTGTATAATCAATAATAAAAATTAAAATGGAAATATATGTATGATCATAACAAAATTAAAATTTACAAAGTTTACATTGAATTTAAAGTGACAAGTAGTTAAATTAAAATACAGTATAATTCAAAAATTAATAGAAAAAAAAAACATCAATTAAATTGGAATAGTAAAATAATTATAATTTAGTGTACGAGTGTAAGTACATAATTATGCTCGCGACTGTACATTTTAAAAACCGGATCGGCTACTTCCTCCCACCTGATTTATCAGTATTTTATCCGGCTAGGTTACACTCACATTATTCCTTACAGTGTGTAAACCTACACATACAAGTTACATCATGTTTATACACCGTAAGCGGTGCCAAAACCTTGAAACATTATTTGGCATAAACTGCTCACTTTCATGCCAATTTCTGTCGCAGTTCCTCACAGCACTGTGTGGCCAAACTGACCTAAAGAATACTATAACATCAGGTATGTATTCCTAAAAAGGGAAGACGGAGACGTTTAGTATAGTCGATCTCGTTATAGCTTTACCACCGTAAGGTTGGTCACTTGCACGCTATAAAACGTCAAAGTCCATTTGTCTATGTGACAGATATACAGGGACCTGCCGGGGTAGCGGGATCGTCCGAAAGGGTTACCGCTGCCCTGGTACATAAAGGGCTAAGGAAGGAACACGGGTGGGTTTTAGTCAGTAAGAGTCTGACACTCCCTTCTGCTCCACCCAGAGCGGTCATTTGATGATTTCCCATCCTCAAAAGAAAAAAATAGATATACAGGGAGGCAGGGACGTCAACGCGCAACCTGTTACCATGGATTGAGTACATGATTCTGAACCACGAAAATGTTGAAATTTTATCGTCGGTTTTAAAAAAAACAAATGGCTGGTGGGTCTCCCTTGTTTCATCGAAAAGAAATTGCCAAATAATCACTACCTAAAAAAATTTCCGCATAATTTCGTTTGCCAAATTATTACTTAGGAAAAAATCTCTTCACAAATAATCGTAACGTAAACCTAATGTTTGGCAAGTGAACGTTTAAACAATGACTTGTTTACTAACTAATACTTTTACCAATTTTTATGTACTTAGTCAAATATTTCAGTTGGAATAACTCATTTTACGCAAAATAAAATTTGCGAAATATTTAGTATCGTCAGTTTTCAATTTACCATTTCTATTCAGTCAATTGTTATAGTCTAACTAGTTCAGTCTCAGGTAGCCTGTTTTTTTCCATATTTTTTTTCTATATAATCGCTTCGCTCGCTCGGCTCGTGCGTAGGAGGTCACAGTTTTACCTTAACCTAACCTAACCATTTTTTTTTTTTATTAACCTCGTCGAACTAGTTTGGTTCTTGATAGCCTGCCAACAATAATCCCTTTTTTTCCATATTTGTATTAAATAAATGATTATATTAAAATAAAATTGCATTTTTTAATTATATAATTCCCAAAAAATCTTATTTTTGCCTTTATATCTTTTGCCATAACAAATCATTTGACCAAACGTTTATTGTCTAAAGATCGTTTCCTGTAATGAATCATTTGATTAAAGACCAAAAATGCTTAAATGACATTATCCTTGATAATATTCTGCCAATTAAAAATTTGACCAAATGAAAATGTGCTTACTAAAATCATTCCAAACAATGCATTGGTATAAAAAAAGGTTGCTAAAATTTGTTTGGGTAGTGAAATTTTGGCAAAATCTTTTCGGCAAAACGGCAGGATCCCATGGCTGGTCCATACATTTTGACGACATAGACATTGCACTTTTCCATGAATAGCAAATTTTTTTTGTTGTCAACCGTCGATAAGTTTTTACGTTAGGGGGTCTAAAATCATGTGCTGATTTCATCGTTACAGTTTGTGCGTCGATGTCCCTGCCACCCTGTTACACCCTTTTTTTTTTTTTTTTTTTTCTGGGTGGGAAATCATCAAATGACTCCTCCCGCTCTGGGCGGAGCAGAAGGGAGTGTCAGACTTTTACTGACTAAAACCCACCCGTGTTCCTTCAGTTGCCTGTGCCAGGGGCCACGGTATCTCTTTCGAACAACCCGCAGCCCCGGCGGCATCGGCCCTAGCGGACCCCGTCAGTTCGTGCTGACAGCTCTTTGAGGCGCGCGTGGAACACAACGCGCCGTCGACCCGGGCCTGGTCCTTACCGGGCGGCGACGGCGGCCGCCCGCAAGCCCGCGCCTACGGTGGCCGGGAGTCGGCTGTTGACTCCCGTCCAGGGCGTCTCCTGCGGCGGCTAGGAGCGCGAGGGTGCAGCAATTGCCTCTCCCTCGCGCGCTCCGCCTCCTCCTTCGCGAGCATTACTGCTTCGCAGAAGGAGGTGACGGCCTCCCATTCACTCTCGCTCCGGACCATGGCCTGTATGAGGGCCGGACGCGAGAGGTCGCCGCCGCCGATCGCCGCCAAGAGGACACGGCGGGGTCCCGCCCAAGCCGGGCAGACCTCCACCGTATGCTCCACCGTGTCCTCCGGGCGATCCCCACAGTGGTGACACCCTGGCGTTTCCTCCCGCTTTATCCTGAACAGGAACCTCCCGAAACAACCGTGTCACCCTGTTACACCCTACAGGGTTATTTGCAAAGACCAACCAAATATAAGGATGTGGTACAGACCATCATTGTCAACAACTTTCTCCATGGGACCAATATCGTAATCACGAAAAATTTATCAACTGTCCCATAAAAAACTTCAAAACATACTCGACCTAAACGTATATTGGGACGGCTGAATTTTTATTCGCGATTACAATGTTGGTCCCATGGAGAAAATTGTTCAATCTGATGGTCTGTACCACACCCTTAAATTTAGCTGGTCTTTGAAAACTAACACTGTAAAATTTCAACCTTATTGAAGTTTTAATTTAATAGAAATTCTTGTCAAAAGTGGTAGGTCAACTGATCCTACAGTGTACATAGCTTGAAGCCAGACAAAGTGTTATTAATTGCGGAATAACACTTTGTTTGGCTTCAGTGTTTCTATTAACAGTTATTTTAGTCACACATCTCAGTACAGAGAGGCATCTGAATCAAACATCTCAGTAATTACATAAAACGATAATGATCGATCATAACTACATTTCTCCTAGATAGCCAACAGATGCCCACGACTAACGTTATCCTAATTAGTCGGTTTTACTCGGGACTTATTCTTAGATCAGCGGAGAAATTAATTAACCGATAAGACTCCGACCAAGCCTTCCAAAAACTCCAAGATTTTTTGCGCTCCCTAATCAATCAGCTTTTGTCTTACTAATCCCCTTTTGGTTCTAATCACTATAATTAGAAGTTAATCTCGCATTTCGGTGACAAATCTCCGAAGCATCGAACGTGCTTAAAGAATTACTTTGGACTTGGTTTTCTCACAATTTGATTTATTTTTAGAGGTTTGTTTTGGATTTTTTTTATTGACTTTTGCCTTAAGCCTAGTCACCATGGGGCTGAAAAGGTCCTGTCAGTAATTTTGCAGTAGGTGCTCAGATAAATTTAAATCCAAGGAATCGCGAGGATCAGTGTCCTGTGATTAAGTCTATAAGCTATAGGAAGCTGTGTATAAAGCTGTTACTGAAATATTTGGGAACACAAAATAATAGGTAACTTTTTTGTTTTTAATAAACAAGTTCTGGAATCGATCTGACTGATTGTTCGGGGAAGGAAAAACACGAAAGAAAATTGGAATAGTATGGGGAGACCTTTGTAGAGCAGTAGGACAGCAAAGATTAAATATAAAAAAAAAGTATGATAATTTGAAGATCAAAAACTCATCAACGTCTGCCTGGATGTATTTTTGATGATAAAAAACTATTTCTTGCTAAGCAGTGGACCCAAAAATTCTTCACTTTATTTACTAAGAGTAAAACCTAGAATTTTTGGGTTGTTGATTATGAATTTCAATGTGACCTTCGCTACAATTGTTGTTTTGAGCCGAATCGACAGCTAAATACAATAAAAACGTGTTATTATTTTTCTGTTCCTAATTTAACAAACAAGTCACAAACTGTCAGACGTTATTTAGAACTCGTTTTGACAACAATTTCAACACAACTGTTCGACGTTTTATTAATTTTTACAATAACAATTTTGCCTCTTTGTAATACTCCTATTTGGCAAAAAAAAAGTATTCAGCCAGTACTTTTGTAACAACCAAACGTCTACCCTTCAAAGAACCTCTGACTTATTTAATCTTTTTTTTTTTTGTTCCTAGGCGTAAAATCCTCATGGATGTCCTCCGCCCTAAGGGGGGAACGCAGGTCTGGGGTCTGTAAAAACCATCCCGGTGTTCCATCTCACACCTACGCCGGGATTCGCGGGAACGTACGATCGTTCCCCAACTGACTTATTGAACCTAACCTAACTTTTTCATAGCACTAGATTGACTTTAAAAGAGCGGTGGTCGCGACATACCGCCTGCAGTTTACTGGCGAATGACGTCACTGAAACGGTATTTATGAAAGTAAGTCGGTGGATTTTCCTAAAGTCAAACCCCGCTGCCATCATTTTCATGACAGCTGGCTGCGGCCGTTATGTGATGTCCACTGCTATACTAGGAAACCGTGGTTTAAGGGGTTTCGCTAAATTCATACAATCCTATTTAATTTCTATTTCATAAAATGAATCAACAGGATTATATGAACTTAGGGGGCTGTTTTGATGATATTAATGAAAATTATTTCGTAAATACATTGAAGGAGCCAACTCTGTTAATGTTGGTTTAGTTATGGAGTATACAGAAAGAACCACAAGTTGAGTTTAAAGTTACATAAGGTCCACAAATTAAAGTGGTAGCGATACTTTCTCTTGACAAATGGTTAGTTCCACAGTTATTGTCTGACTCGATGTGCATTGCTTAAAACGTTATAATTATAACATAATATTTCTGACGCACGACATCCAAGTAGGTTGCTGCGTTCGCAAAGTAAATGTAGGGTTGATGAGACCGTACATACATAAATGTTACGCTCGCGGATCATATTTTGTTCAACATACAACCAGCCGCTAATCTGCAAGTTGCAAAAAATGTAAGAAAATTTGAATTTAGCGGTCAACCTGACGCTTCGAGGTATTCCTCTCAAGAAATATCTAACATTGACTTGATTTATTAAGACTAGGTGGTGAGTCAGGGTTTAACAGACTCCTTAAACCCTTAAAGTACCTATAAACAAGCGCCAATAGCTATCGGGAACGATAAATTTAAATTAAGAACCCACTTAAATTAAAGATTGCGATTTACAGATTAACAAATTGTTTTTTCATTCTTTTTTATGTCTTGCTGGCAATCTGGAGAGTGCATTGAATTTTAAGTGAGTTCAAGACGTATTGAAAAATATATTATTATTGGAAAGAATAAAACGTTTCAAGTTATTTTTTATGCTACGCCAGTCGTATTTGATTAGGAAAAGATTAATGAAGACAGGCTTTTTATATGTTATATCACGGACAGGGGTCGATAGTTCGAGTCGGTACTGTTCGATCAATTGTCCAAATAGGCTGGTTTTCAGCACAAGCGGACAACGGCATACCATCCGGCATGTAATGGCATGGTGGAGCGATTTCACCGGCAACTCAAGGCGTCCATCATGTGCCATGCAAATGACAAGTGGACAGAGTCTTTGCCGTGGGTATTGCTTGGTATACGGAGCTCATTCAAAAAGGATGTCCAAGCGTCTTCAGCTGAACTTGTATACGGCGAACCGCTAAGGCTCCCGGGAGAATTTTTCACTCCTAGTGACGATGGAACGACCGACGTCACAGATTTCACTGCGCGCATTCGCAAGTTCGCTCAAAACCTGCAACCAACTCCATCATCCCGTCACAGCAAGACGAGCATTTTCGTTTTTAGGGATCTGCAGACCACTGATAACGTGTTCCTTTGCGAAGACGCATTACGTGGTTCGCTACAACCAGCGTACACAGGTCCTCACAAAGTTCTGCAAAGGGGAGACAAAGTCTTCAAAATATTATTTAAGGGCAAAGAGGTCACGGTCTTAATTGACCGCTTTAAGCCAACTTACATTTTGGTAGAGAAAGCTGACCCAGAAGAAGTCACTCCACCTTCTCCACTGGACTTACGGTTATTTATTTCTACGGTTGCGGTAAGCCCGTCTTGGCCGAGCCATAGGTCACATAATATATTCAAAATGAGACATTAAAGATGAGATTTTATTTTTGTAGGTTCAATGTTATATTTATTATTTCATTTATCTTTACATTATAAAAGCTAGCATTTAAAATAATAATATGTACATGTTTCAAAATACGCAAAAGTATCATAGGGCACCAAAAAATTAACACAAAAAAAGAACAGTGCCCAAAAAGCCGGCAGCATTGCCACGTTTGTATGGCGACGCTAATTCTTTAGCCCAGAAACAGGCCAGCCCTCTGGTCACGTGAAGAGTCAACTAATTGTAATTTTGTTCATGAGGATCATAATTCTATTACCAGATTATATTGAAAAGGCGAAATTCACAATCCAATCCAATCACAATTCAATTCCATGATCCCTGTATCCTATTGATTCAATAAAGTGTTCACGTATTTCAAAGCAAAATAAACTTAATGCCACAGGCTCTTAAGCTTATATTTTTATAAAATACTAGCAGCGCCCCACAGTTTCACCCGCATAAGTATCGATCCCGTGGGAATATCGAGATAAAAAGTATTTTATGTGTTATTCTCATGTATACGCTATATTACTATAAAGTTTCATTAAAATCCATTCAGTAGTTTTTGCGTAAAAGAGTGACAAACACCTATCCATCCACCCATCCTCACAAACTTTCACGTTTATAATATTACTTGCAGCGCCCGCGGTTTCACCCGCATAAGTTTCGATCCCGTGGGAATATCGGAATAAAAAGTACCATATGTGTTAATCCTGGTTATAAACTATCTTTTTGCCAAATTTCATCTAAATCAGTTCAGTAGTTTTTGCGTGAAAGAGTAACAAACATCCATCCATCCATCCTTACAAACTTTCGCGTTTATAATATTATAGTAGGAAGTAGGATGTCCCAAAATCATGAAAAAACACTCAAAGTAAAATATAATCCGGCTAACCGGATCACGTAAGCATTTTTTTTAACATCCGACCATCAAAGTCGTACTTCGATTTCCACCAGAAACTCACCTACAGATTGGACGTTACATCCGGAAAATCTGTCATTTATATCCGGTCGTCCCCACACGGATAAAAGAGTTTACAGCACTTCGTTGAGGTTTTGGACATCAATAGGATTAGATGGTCGGTTAAAAATGATAACCCGGATATGGATGTAATGAGTGAAAAATGTTACTGGGTAGGTATTGAACTTTATTGTACTTCGGAGTAAGTGGCCTGGTTTATTACATGTACGTTGATTCCCGGGGCTTGAGTAAAATTTGGTACGATTTTGTACCTTTTTTATATATGTTGTCAACAAATTGGCACTTACCGGAACCGCTTTGAAACGTAATATTTTAAAATACCCTCTCCATATCCTTTTAAGGGAAACAAAAATAAAATGAATCACAACTTAGGCGTATTATATAAACTTTCCAAAAATCCTTTCTTAGGGGATGTCTACGTCACAAAAGGAACCTACTATCCAAAGGACAATGACCAAAAGTCGTACCAAAAAGTCTCATGCATCAAGATCAATATATTATACTTAGTAATTATTTTTTTCATAATTTTTTACGGCATTACGCGTCGGGGATTTGATTTTTGAACACGGAATTTTGTTTAAACTAAAAAAGTGTTGATATTGTTTTATTCCCTTTACATGACCTTCCGTTTCAAATAATATGATTAATATAACCTTGAATTTTGAAAGTGTCATGATCACGTCTTTCTAAAACCATGTAAAAAATGTATACTTTGCCGATTCTACATTAATTAAAAATAATTAGAATAAAATAGAATGGAAATCGATTATCATTTTTTTAGAGCAATAATGGCCGTTCGTGTATGACATGTCAAACTAAATAAAGTAGTTTTCAGGTTATTTAGATTTTTTTGAAAATCTCCGAAACCCGGGTATTGTTTACAAAAAGAACTTTTGTAGGAATTAATTTATGATAAGTGGAGTCTATAAAAAACAAAGTTTGACTTTGATGCAGCATGGTACGGGATTCCATACATCCATGAGCACTGTCGTTTGTATTTGTACTCGCTGGGCGATGATGTGTGTCAGTCGGGACACTTGCCTTTCAGAGGCAGGGTGGCAGGGACATCGACGCGTAACCTGTTATCATGGATTCAGTATTATTAGTAGAAAAAAAAATGCTATTCCATACATTTTGGCCGCGTCATTGTATTGCAATTTAGTAGTAAACAACAGATTTTTTTTTAATAACCGAAGTAATATATCGCAGAGGGGTCTAGAATAATGGACTGGATCGATAGTAAAAGGTTGTGTGTCGATGTCCTTGCCACCCTGTACAAAAGCCAAGATCTGATAAGTAGGTACACTAGGTGATAACGATCACTGCAAGAGATGCTCCTGTTTTATCAACAAACTGATTCCAACACCCGCCTCCAAAATTCACAATTCACTCGAATACAAAGTTAGTACCTAGTTATTTCCTAGGTAACAGGATGCCTGTCTGCCAAATTTTACCAATATCGGTAGTAGCGTATTTTATCCGTGAAAATGTTTCTAGCAACCGGGTAGATAGTGACTGTCGCATTTTACCCGGATATTAAAGATATTACTAGCACTATAGCACTAGGAAGTCGTGAAGGGCGGGCGTTTTTGGGGGACTGTCTTTTGTAATTTTGACGGTCGAAAAGTGCTGATTTTCAGATTAATTTGAATAAATGACTTTTGTTTTTGATTTATTGAATTTTATGGCAGTCCGTGTAGGCGAGGGCAGGTGTAGGTAAATTAAAAATTCTGGAAAAATCTATTTTTTTGTGAGTGTCCATAAATTAATTTCTATAGTTTCTTTTAAAATTATCTTCTTGCAATATCGTCGAGTGGAGTCTGAAGGGTTCAATTTTAAACGTTATAACCGTAAATAATTACAAAGAAAGACGTAATTAAAAATGTTTTGTAAGTATGGTGGTTATTATTTAGGCTCGCTTGCACCACAAACCACCTAAACTTTAGCGCTAAACGATTTTAAAACGTCGTTCCGTTTCTCTCAATCATTTGACAATGACATAGAGGAGTTTCAAATTATTTTTTCGTATTTAGTCATTTGTGGTGCAAACGGGCCTTATTCTAAGGCACGCGGCGGGTGTTAAAATATAGCCTAGAACTGTTTTTATCATGCGATGCAGGACGAATGTTTTCATTTAGAATCTCGAAGAGTTTCGATCCATTTAATTTTTATTTGATTTTTCCAACTTCTATTTTCTTTCTAAAAGACAATTTCTGATATTTCCCTATGCTATTTCTAGTACAATACTTTTCCTAAAACAGGTCTCTTTAGATTAGTCTGAGCTCGCAACGTGGGACAATTCCCAGCTGTTTCATTGGCATGTGGTTTCGTCGCGAACTGTGGTACGAGTGAACTGGTCCCACCGAGCTACAGCGAATGTACTTGGTAATTTGCGTGGAGTACTGAAGTTTGGGCCGAAGGGAAACGTGGTGCTGGTCTAGTCTGCTTACATTTATGTGCGTTTTCATTTGGGTTGTACTTTTTGTGTGAGGAGTATAAAGTTGCAAAGTTTTCGCCTTTGTAAACTGTATTAATGGAAATAATTTGTAACATCAACTTCACTGCCAGTGACATTTGATGTAATATTACGACATTTTTATTTTTTATTTGTTGTGATTCAAATGATTTGATGACAATAATTTGTAAAATGGAATTATAACAATACTTTAATAGACTTTACTAAAATTATATTAAATGATTGTGATTAAATTTTGACGTTGTATTTTGAAATGAATATAAATTTTAACATTTTAATTGTGAAAGAAACTTAAGCTTTGACGTTGTTATTTCAATTTAATTTAAATTTATTAACGTTATTCTTTTTGTTTTAGTACTTTTTGTTTTTATATTGTCTAGTGCAACTAATTTTGTATGCCATAAATGGCAAAACATGTAGCCACCTCATATTAATTATAAGACCTTCATACTGTACTCATGTTTTACAAAAATAAAATATTATCTTATCTACAATTTCAATTTCCCTTAATAGCGGGATGTTGTCTTCATTAGCAGAGAAAATCTACTAATTAGTACGTACCTGAGTTCTGTCATTAATAGGCAATTAAAATGTGTGCTCTATAAGATAAATTCTGAGAAGAAAATCAAATGAGAACAATACACCATACCGAGAGGAAAGTAAGTCAAATTGAACCATCGGGGCAATTGCGTAACAGACTAACAGTAATAATGGCTTCCATTTTGACAGTTCAGCAACATTCATTGCGGTATTTACGTTGTTGAGCAGACAATTTTTTCGAAAATATGAATGCAAAAGCAATGGATTAGCAATATCTTTCATAATGAGTCAGATTGTGATTGATAGAGTGTTACACAATTAGGATGTACTAACCGCCAATCCCTACAATACTAAATGTTCTCCAAATTATTAGAAATTTTAAAACGTAAACATACATCGTGATAAAGACTCAAACTCAAAATATTTATTTCTATTAAACCATTTACAGGCACTTTTGAATTGTCAAGGGGTCGGTCAGTCAGAAAAATGAAGCTAGTAGCGCATTCCAAAGCGTAGGTACCTATGGAGAAGAACGGGCAAGAAACTCCATGGACACTCTTTTAAATCAATATAATATGGTTACAAAGCATTGGTTACATCATTCATGTTAGAAACCATGCATGTGAGAACGATGCAGAACGTTAAAAGCGTCCGTAATGAAAAAAAACAAACCATTAACAAAAAATAAACACGAATTCAACACCTCACTCAACTTTAACGTAACCCTCAATTAAAACAAACTCGACTCCTGACCTTTACAACAGCCAAAATGTTCCACAGAACAAATAGATCAAAAGCTAATAGAGTGGCTCGCAATACACGCGGGAGAGCGGGGTTAATTGGACCACTCGTTCGAACCACTAATTGAACCGTCTTCTTTACGCCGCGTCGTCTACGTCAGCCTTAATTCCCGTATCACTTTCAGTAATTATTATTCTGTGGTCTCAATGGCGCGATTGGCTTTTCAAATTGTGAATTTGGAAGGTTGGGTGTCTAAAGGGGTTTAATTTTGTTGGCAATTAGGAATAGTTAAATGAATTAAATGTATCTCTGTGTATAAAATTCCAATAAGGCCCGTTAAGAAAATAGTATGCATAGATAAGATATCTATCTTACATATGCGTAATTATGCGTAATATTTTCTGATAGATGAAACATTTGGCGTCACGGTTGGCGCTGAGGCTGAGCGATCGACTGCTGCGCTGCGTGTCGCAGGTTCGATTCCCGCACGGAACAAATATTTGTATAGCCTACAGGTAGTTGTTCCGGGTCTGGCTGTTTGTGTATGTGAGTTTAAATGTTTATAAACGCACCCACGATACAGGAGTAATTCCTAGTGTGGCGCAACGTTTTTTTTTTATGAAAAGAAAAGATTTATTCTGTGCACACATAATATAGCGCAACACAAAAAATCACTATGAAGTGATAACGAATTACATCAATATAGGTATATAAAAACAAGGCACTGGCTATATACAAAAAGAAAATAAAAGAAAAACCACTAAGGTCTAATTTTTCAATCGACAGATAATTTTATTCGTGGAATAAAATTGACGTCTGACAGTTTCTGTATGGAAGAACTGTCAAATATTCAAAATTATTCCTCGGATAAAATGATCGGGCTTTGGAAAA
This sequence comes from Apamea epomidion, assembly GCA_947507525.1. Taxonomy (NCBI): domain Eukaryota; kingdom Metazoa; phylum Arthropoda; class Insecta; order Lepidoptera; family Noctuidae; genus Apamea; species Apamea epomidion. Next base: position 3,702,744 of record OX382233.1, read on the forward strand.
ATCAGGCCTTAAAGATATTAAGTAACACTATGACATACTTTAAATCAAATAACGACATGATGACATGACATGATGAAACTTAAAACTATCATAAGCATTATTTTCATTGCTTATCACTATTATTCAATTCAATTCAATTTATTTATTGCAGATAATAAAAATCCATTATATTTGCCAAAAGTTAAATGAAAAATTTAAAAAGCCCCCGACACAAAATATTAACAAAAATAGTATGAATGTAAAAAGCCTAAAACAATTTAAAAAAACCATTGAAAAAATAGTCACAAATATTTGTTGGTTTTTTAAATTTTTGATTTGATTTTTTATTTCATGCTTTTTTGTAGGGACTCCTTATTATTTCATTTATTTTAATTTCTTGCTTTTTAAGATTCAGGTAATTTGGTGTTTAATCAGGTTTTTTGTAATTCGCCATTTTGTGGTGGTGGCCATTTTGGATTTGAAATTTATCATAGTGTATATAGTATTCTACTAGTAAAGCCCTTTCATTTGATATCCATATTGAGGGAGTTGTGAAAATAAAAAGTAATTCGCCATTTTGTGGTGGCGGCCATCTTGGATTTGAAATTTATCATAGTGTATAGTATTCTATTAGTCAAGCCTTTTCATTTGATACCCACATTGAGGGAGTTGTGAAAAAATATGTAATCCGCCATTTTGTGGAGGCGGCCATCTTGGACCGATTTTCATCAAACATAGCTAAGAACACTCCCGACAAATTCACCTTTCAAACAAAAAAAAACAAAATCAAAATCGGTTCATCCGTTCGTGAGCTACGATGCCACAGACAGGCATACACACTCACATACACAGAGAGAGAGAGACACGTCAAACTTATAACACCCCGTCGTTCTTGCGTCGGGGGTTAAAAACACGTCTTACTGAACATAATAAAGCCACATGTTATTTTTACGTGTCGAAATTCTCTTGGGACACACATCCAATTCTCCGACCTCTGTCTAGAAGCAGGTGGAGGCCTGTCAGACTCTAATATTTATTTTATTACTTTATTTTTCTGTTTTTTTTTTTTTTTATTTTTGCTTATGACTTTTTGATTTTGTTTTTGTTCTTAAATTGCATATCTATTATCATGGTAAGTAGAAGAGCGGAGTTCACCTAACACAGGCATCCTCCAACTCATGTGTGTTTTCATTGTATGTACCTACATACAATGAAAACAAAAAAAATATAAAAATGTTTATTGCAATTACCTAATTGCAATAAACATTTTTATATTTTTTTGTTGTTTTTTTTTATTTGACTAAAACCACACGGTGTCCCTCCTGGATGGAATTAATCATTCGTGGTGTTACATGTGGTCAGGGAAAAATGGCAGCTACGACACGTAGATATGTACAACGAACGGTGTCCTAGTCTTTAAAAAAAATCGTTTATACAGGGTTATTTTTTAAAGACCAGTCAAATTTTAGGATGTCGTACAGACCATCAAACTGAACAACTTTCTCCATGGGACAAATAGCGTAATCGCGAAAATTTTATCAACTGTCCCATAGAAAACTTCAATACCTACTCGACCTAAATGTATGGGACGGCTGAATTTTTATTCGCGATTACGATATCGATTTGATGGTCTGTACCACATCCTTAAATTTGGCTGGTCTTTAAAAAATCACCCTGTATACAGTTTGCACTGTTTTTTTTCCTTATCCTGTTAGTATTCAATTATCTTAAGACTATGTTGGTCATGATTAACATTATACATTAGGAAATAATTTTAAAAAGTTTTTCATTTGGAACAACAATAAATTGTTATAATTACAATAGAAACGATGACAGCTAGAACAGTTAATAACTGTGTCGCAGCTTTCAACACCCGTCTAGACAATAAGAGCACATTGTTGTAAACCTAACCATAAAATGGGTATCGTTTAGCCGACGCCTTACGTTTACCGATTATTCGATAATACTCCGATTTATTTATTTTTAAATTTAATAAATTATTTATATTTTATTTTTGACTGTTTACAATTTTTATACAAATATAATTATATTTTTGACTGTTTACAATTTTTATAAAAATATCATTATATTTTTATAAAAATTGTAAGGTAAGACGCCCCCAGGTTAGTAGAAGTGACGATCTTCGCAGGATAGACGGTTTGTAATGTGCGGTTTGTTTGTGCAGAATAAAATATGTTTCTTTCTTTTCTTTCAGCTGGATGAGAGTTGCCGTAAATCGAGTTGAATGGCGTGCAATAGGAGGGGCCAATGTCCAGGGCCTCAAGTCTGCTATTACAATAGTGTCAGAATGGTCTATCATTGATTTCATAATTGTTGATTTTGACAAGTTTGGTAATCTACTAATATAATGGCGTCATTATGACTTTCCAGTGGTCAACCACTGACAATCCATTGAAAGAAATTGGATAGAATGGTAATCTCGTACATAATGAATGAATGACTGACTTACATAAAACACTTGACTTGTATAAAACACTAATAAATATTATGTAAAAATATATATAAATGAAATCTGGCATAAATAAAGTAGTGGTAGTTTTTCGAAAATCATTTCTACTAATGGGTTTTATAATAAAGGCAATACGACAATGTCATTATGACACAATTCTATTACGAGACAGAGAATTCTATTAAGAATTTAGCAGATTACGAACTTTAAGCAAAATGACAATGGGATGGGAATGGGATGGTGTTGGAATGACGAATTTATAAAAATCGCAGACTTGGGGCCCTGCAGTGGACTGCTATTAGGCTAATGATGATGATGAAAAAAAAATTGAAATTGATTATTAGTTATTAAAATAAATACACAAAATGCATGCAGCCTGATGAGCCTTCCCACAGTTCCCGATTCTGGTTTATCTGCAATTATCCTTAGGATTTCCTTGCCACTTCTTCTAACTAGGCGAATGAATGAGGCTGACTTTTTGCGCATTATAGCGTGAAAGTCAAAAGTCAGTTGCGTTTTTGCCAATGCCATTTTGATTTTGGCAAAAGTAATTATAATAATTTAGTGGCACTTAGGGCTGATTTTTCTATCGGCAGATAACTTTTATTCGAGAAATAAAATTTACGTCTGACAGTTTTTGCATGGAAGAACTGTCAAAAATTCAAAATTATTCTTCTGATAAAGTTATTTGGCATTGGAAAAACAAGCCCTTAGACCATTTTGAAACTCAACCGTTTCATTGTAAGATAGAATAATTCCGGTCTAATTAGGGGTAGAAAACATAAGAGAAGGTTCATGTAATCTAGAAAGTCTTGGTCTGCGAATGTTAGTGTTTTTTCTTCTTACAGCAAAGACTAACTTTCTCGTGCTAGTTCTTTTGCGATTGAAACTAAACGGAATTAAATGAGTTGGCAAAATGTTAGACGGAAAGCTTTTGTGAGTCAGCGTCTAATTTGTGGGTAGGTTAAACTATCTTTCACTCGGCAGTATTCGTTATTGCACAGTTAGAATAACCCTTGGTTTCTAAAAGCTTATGCAGGGTTATTTTAATTTGGCGAGCTAAACTCCGTAGACGCGATAGGTATCGGCATCTAAACTCGAAGAAATAAAAGGATTTTATCGGTATTTTGGAAGGTCAACGACCGCTGTTAGTACTAATAACTTGAAGTATGAGATGAGAAAAATTGTTTTCTCAAACTTATGGTGTATAAATATCGATGCCCATCACTTTTTTTAAGATTACACAAAAAAAAAAAATTAAATCGGATTTTTCAAGTGACTACTATAAGAAAGTTACGATTATTTGCAGTACCTAAATATGACGCATAAAAAGACGACGCACACAAACACAAAAAAAAAACACAAGGTGGGGGAAAACATGCGTAACATCCACGAAAAACGGACATCACTCAGCATAATGCTAAGACCTTATACTAAGACCTTATACTAAGACCCTATACGAGACATAGTCCAAGCGCTTGTTTCTATAAGAAATAAAATAAATACACCTAATAACTGCGGTCGATGACCTCACAAAAAAAACCTCAAATTAATAAAAAAAAGTTACGATACCCATCGCCTCTATGGAGTTTTGCTAGCCAATTTAAAATAACCCTGTATAGAGAGAGAGAAGACATTTAATTGAGTTTTTTATTTTTTATTGTCTATTGGTTTGATAGGATACCGTAATTTATGTCAAACAATCACAACAGTTTTCATGAGGTTTGGCCACAGATAAACTTTCTGCAAGGCACTGACTCTGCGGAAAATAAGGGCTCAATGTTGACGTAAAACTGTGGTCGTAAAATCGATGGACCACGTCTCAAGTAGGTACGAACAACAAATATTTATAGATGTGCACAGTCTGCATCAATAGACTGATTGCCAAGACTGGTTGCCAGAATTTCGAGCTTCAGACGACCCGTAACGACTGTCAAAGAATTACGAATGACAGCCGGGACCAACGGCTTAAAATGCTTTCCGAGGCATGGAGGTGTCTTGGTATGTAAAGATGAGAACTCATCCACGGACCAACCGTGGCAAGCGTAGCTTAACCTGATCGATCGACCCGTGCGGCTGTTATTACTTAGCCACAAGCCCTTAAGCCCTTCAGTTAACTGACATATGACAAATAATTTAATTTAATGTTCTGTATTTCGTAATGTTAATTACTTTGCATATCTACTATTGAATAATTTTTTTCTATCTGAATAGACAGCTGTCCTTCTGGGGAGTTTGTTGCGCTACTCTTCTTCCCAGCGAAAGCACTAGGAAGTGGTGAAGGACGGGCGTTTTGGGGCACTGTCGTTAATTTTGACGTTCGCAAAGTGCTGATTGTCAACTTAATTTGAATAAATGAAAAACATAAAATAGTATTGTGTGCCCCACGGCTGCGCCAAACAGGCCCAGTTCAGCATAGATGTCAGACAAGTAATACCTGGCGCTGGTTTTCAACTGGACTCGTATGTTACAAGGATGTCTTACGGATGTAAATCAAATCACACCCGCAGTCCATGTACTCAGCGATAACTATCTTGTCCATAATAAAAAAGCCTATACAATTTTTAGATAATTTGAAAACCTTTAATAAAGTTGACATATCTGTGCGTAACATTTGCATTTCTATTATTTTTTCCATTTACAATTCACGGTATTATGTTCCGCGGCCATTTTGAATCCCATTGGTTTCATTACCATTCTTGTATTGAGTAGGGTTGAAATCAATTGAATTTTATCGTTGTATGCAGATTTTCGCCGTAAATTAAGTAGTTTATAGTTATGTATCCAAGACACTAGCTATATTAACGCATTAGAGTATTTTGAAAATGTATACAAATTAATAAAATTTAAGTGAAGTATCTGTGTCTGTAAAGTCAAAATAACAGATTTTTACAAAATGCATATGAAAGTAAATACGGCACTTACAAAAAAAAAACCGTTTTTAAAACTTTGTGTATCTGTTACCGGCTAATCTCCGAAACGGCTGGACTGATTTTGATGAAATTTAGTATGAGGATACTTCGAATCCTGGGAACGGAAATATACTTCTTTTTATTGACATAGCACGCGGGCGAAGCTGCGGTCGGAAGCTAGTATCACATATCAAATAAATCTTAACATTTATACAGGGTGGCAGGGACATCGACGCGTAACCACATTGATTAATTCAGCACATGAGTTAAGACCCCGTAGTGTCGAAATTTTTCGTTGGTTATTAAATAAAAATATTGCTGTGCCATATATTTTGACCGCGTAGGTATTGCACTTTTCTATGAAACAGAAGATTTTTTTTTTGATAACCGATGAAAAATTTCGACGTTATTGGATCTAGTATCATGTGCTGAATCCATGGTTACAGTTTGCGCGTCGATGTCCCTGCCACCCTGTATTAAAAAAGTGATTTTCTCTAATAAACTAAAGACATATTAGTATTGGGCCGGCTGTGGGTTTTTCCGATCAGCTGACTAACTATAGTGACGAAACAATTGGATATCGTCATCTGCCTTTTCCTAACTATGTTGGAGACGGTTTCCAGTCTAACGGGATGCAGCTGAATACCAGTATTTTACATGGAGCGAATCCCTATCTGACCTCCACATCCCAGTTACTGGGTTTTTTTTTTTTTTTTTTTTTTTTGGAATAAAAGTGATAATAATGTTTATTCTCATAAAAATGTACATTTTTTATCAAGTGGAGTGCTTAATCTAAACTTACAGTACACAAAAGTATTAGCATTTGAGGCCGAACTAGGTATAGCCTGTATTTCAGCCTTCAACGCCGATCCCTGAGTTACAAATTAAGTACATATCTTATTATGACAGTGCAATGATCCCATGTATGAATGTACGTACATATCTTATTCAACATATAAAGTAATAATTTAGAAAAAAGAATGTCTTTTTTTTTTACTTATTCAAAAATGTAATATCTAGGTGTGTATCCAGTCCTCTCTTTGTCTGTGATGGAAGTGTGCGTGAATGAATGTAAGAGGGTGTGTAAGATTGCGGAGCATGGCCTTTGTTATTTTTATGATAGTTTACTTAGTTTAATTTTAATAATTCAACTATTACCATTTAGTTAATTTTTATTTAGTTAATTTTATCTAACTATTGGATATATTTGATTGAATTTTTTATGCAGACTGGGAACGTCATTAGATTATAGTATTTTGATTTATTGTCGTATTGTCATCTGCACCTTATATTAGTTCTTTATAGTGATAGTTAATAGGTACTACATGTAATAGGAATTTTTCTTCGAGGGTTTCTTTGAAGTCTTTGTAAAAAAGGAAATTGATATACACTCATTTATTTGAGTTTAGATAGAAAGAAATTGTTAATTTAAAAAGCAATTTTCTATTGAACTTGGCAATGTTAATAAAACTGATCGTAAAATGTGATGAACTAGGAATTACGCCACGGAGAGGGGCAGAGACGTCATCTTTTTGGCTAGTGCAATATATGGTCTGTGTCGAAAAAATCAGATGAAAATGTAAACTAATGAATCAGAAAACCTACCTATGGATGCCAATTTGTAGTGCCACTTACACATTGAGTGCTTTGATTTAATTTTTTTAATACTTAAATTTGAAATTCAAATTAATCACTTTAAAGATTTTTTTTATTTGGAGGTTAGCTTTATATTTTCCAATTTCATTGAAAATTTTAAGAATTACCTTAAGAGGGCAATAGCATTTCCCCGTCTGTTAAAACTTAATGATCTTTATGACTAAACCGCTACCAACGCGTGGTAATTAGGTCCTTCGCCACGACGGACCTGACGGCAACATCCTTATAACTGTTAACGGGCTTATAAATATCCAGCTTTTTCCCGCGGCTACGTCCGTATAGAAGTCAAACATTATCCCATGAGAACGTACTACCTACCGAGATAACAAATATTCCTATGTCCTAACCCAAGTCATCGTCTAACCGTGTGGCTTCATTTAAATCTGCTTAGTTATTAAGGCAACAGACAGTCCGACAGACAGAGTTACTTTCGCATTTATAATATTAATATAGATTAAATCAACTCAATTAAACCCTATTTTATTTATTTATTCATTTGTTTCAGGCGACGCAGGCCCATAGATAAATGCCTTAACCTAAACATACATATTTTTATTACAAAATAGTGTTTCACTAGCTAGTTCTTGTGCTGTTCTGTCGAACTTGTCCGCGGAAGCGACGGAACACGACGGGCAGATAACAATTCGGTACACGCACCACAAACGCCTTGAAGTCGACGTTGCGGTGCGACTCCAGTAACTGCACCCTCGGCGAGTACCTCGTTTTCTGGCGCACGTACTCCACGATGTTCTCCGCTTTAGTGGTGTAGTGTAGGCGGGAGATGTACACCTATCCCCAGACAGTCTGATTTTGTGTTAAGAAAGAGAAGAAAGTAAGGAAACGCGTACTAGGTCAATATTTCTGCACGCCAGTTTATATCTATCGAACAAAAATTCCGATTTGAAAGCGGGACAAAGGGAAAACGGGACCAGCATTAGCACTACAGTGTAAATTGACACCTCCGAAGCTCCATTTACAAAAGAATCGCTTAGAGCGAAGCCAATGCACGCTATTGTCACCGCACAGGACGCTGATAAAAGGAAGGGAGCTTAAGATAAGAACGGTCGGTCGGAACCTTAAAATTCTCTTTAAAATTGGGCGATTGAATGTTTTTGTGGAAAAAATTGTTCGGGGAAGAAGAGCTAGCAAACGTAGCATAATTATGTATTTTTGCAGTCGAGTATGTAGTTACCGTATTTAGGTCGGTGTATAAAAATATATAACAATAATACGCTACCCTTCTATGTGTAAGCGGTGCGCGTCCCTGGTGCGCCGGGTGCGGGCCAGCCCCAATGCCATCCTGGCAATGATCGCGAACAGGCTAGACTGCCCTTATGTCCGCGAATAGGCTGGACTGCCCTTATGTCCGGCATTGCTGTGGCAGCATGTTGCTGTTCCAGTGCCGGTTAGGAAATTGAAATTTTTTGTGTTTGTTTTATTTTTTATGGCCAATAATGTATGAATAATAATATGAATTTTGAATAAGTTTAATTTAATTGTATATCTTGTAAGTTCGTGTTGTTTTTGAAACTGTGTAATGTCAATAATGAATAATTTTTGTTACTTGATCATAAATAAATAATAATAATAATACCAGGCTAGAACTAATCCCACTGAAGGGCAAAGGCTTCTTCTCATACAGAGAAGGCATGAGCATTGATCATCACGCTTGCTCAAGATGGGTGGACTATGAACTATAAGTCCAGGTTTCCTCACGATTCCTTTACCGATGTCAGTAATGTCCAAGATAAACTCAAAAAGTATTTGGTGCTCGCCCAGATTTGAACCCATGAACACAATGTTTTACAACCCACTACCTCGGCCATGAGGAGCGAGGCCTTAACCACTGGACCATCACGACATAGGTCGGTGTACGTACAAATTATTTTAATTCTACGACGTCAGAAAGCCTTAGGGTGTTGCACGTGTCCATAAGCATCACTAGCGCTCATTTCTACAAAAGCTTTAGTAAACCAAAACATTGTTTTCCCTAATTGTGCCTTCTCCGGCTATTCGGCCAAGAACGAGTCCAAATCATCACGCTAGTGTTTCTTAGGCCTGACTACGTGGCAACGCCTGTCTTCGGGCACCCTCTGTGCGACAATCCTGGCCAATTTGTTTTAATGCATCCTATAACAAATGACCCACCCAGCCCCTCTTCCGCCTCCCAGACTTATCGCCAACGTCAGCGATGCCTGTCTTGGAGCGTACTATAGTGTTGCGAGTTTGGTCAGCGAGTTTGATTTTTAAAATACTACGCTCCGTTGCTCTTTGGCAAACCTTGAGTTTGAACTTCTGTAACAAACAATACACAATACAAATAATAGTTATACTTCGTTGATAAATTATCTAAAGTGTTTGATTTTCTTTTTTGTGAATGATTCAACCATTTTATGTTAATGTGGAGATAAAATATGAATGCATCGTGATACTTCACAGAATAATATTTTATTGGAAAAAATCCTAGACATTAAGTCAATACTTTGCAGCTGAACAATGCTTCTTTCAGAAGTCAACGACTTCTTTTCTGTTTGTGTATTTTGAAGATTTTTACTTCGCTATGCTTCGTAAAAGCTCTTTATAAATTTAAATGTAGATGCTCATGGATATTGTTTATATAAATAACATACAGTTGAAGTACGTGAACTTTCGTTACATATTATATTTTTGCAGACTGTCTGTATCTCTTTTATTGAAATATTATTCGAAAGATTTACTTAGTGTTGTTCCTTTAAAATAAATAATAGAGATGAAAGATAATGGTATAAGCTGAAGAAAGAAACGTTCTTACTTTTTATAAGTTTTTTTTTGTTGTAAAGTTTTTTGGATTAGAATATCATAACACTTGATAAAATATAAAAAAGCACATGTATAACAGCACTAACAGCATCCTAGAGGTCATTGCGGATAAACAGGACTCAAATATCCTGAAAACAATTAATCGTGTTCAAATTTTGTAACCCTGCTTATGAACATTGTCTGAAATAAAGGTTTATTATTATTATAACTCAATGATTGAAAAATGACTGGTAAATTCCAAAACAAAATTGGCCTCCTCCAATGTTGAAAAGATGCTGCGTGCTATCTGTAAGCAAAAAATTCAAACAAACACAAAATATATCACCAAAAATTCACAGCCACAAACAAAATCTACACCACCATAATATATTCGAAGCAAAGGCGGCAAAAATGAGAAAACATAAACTAGAGATGGCCTGTCGCATCGGATATTTGCTTAACAATATGTGTTCCCAATATGCAGTATACAGCGTACGGCTTGACGGCCCCGTAAAACGGAATATAGCTGGATATATCCGCTGTACCTTGAATATCCGAAGGGGTTTATCCGCGCGGCGGTTAAATCCGCGCCCTGCTTATGTTAGACAATGTGGCGACGATTGTGGTTCTGTGCTTAGTGGATAAGTGACAGCGATTTGCGGAAGCGGATTTCATGTTAAGAGGGTTTCATGAGTGTTGTGGCTGGCTTACAGTCAAAGTCAGCCTGTAGCTGGGACACAGGCCTTTTCTCAGAGAGAGGGAGTGGGCTGTAATCCACCACGCGGGCCCAGTGCGGGTTGGCCGATGTTGGTGGCTAACAGTAATAAATAAGTGTTTGTTTTACGTTACAAATAGAATAAGAAACAAATATTGTTACGGAATTAAATTGATAAGATTTTTAGTTTAGAACAGAGGACCTAGATAAGTAGTAATTGCTTCCAAAGCGTTTCGTATTTCTACGACTTTCAACAGGATTGACATAAGACTTTCGGTAGCTTATGTCAAGCCGATAAAATTTTGACCACCTTTATCATTATCGCTGATGGAACGTCGCTTTGTCTAGGCCCTAAGGGCATCCAATCTCACTTGGGAAATTGGTCTTTAAAAGGGATTTATTGAGACGAGATCAGGTCGTCTATTTATTTGAAAATATATGACAGAAAGAAGAAAGAAAAGCACTCCCCTTATTTGTCACAGAAAAACATGCGTACACAAAGATAATTAACACAAATAATAAAGAAAAATAAAAAAAATGGATCTCTAATCACGAGCACAAAACAGAAGTCGATACAAAACAGAAATATACTCCGCTCTTGAACAATAGAACACCTTTTTTTTTTTTTTTTTTGAGGATCGGAAATCATCAAATGACCCCTCCCGCTCTGGGTGGAGCAGAAGGGAGTGTCGGACTCTTACCGACTAAAACCCACCCGTGTTCCTTCCTTAGCCCTTTATGTACCAGGGCAGCGGTAACCCTTTCGGACGATCCCGCTACCCCGGCAGGCTTCGGCCCTGTCGGGCCCCGTCAACTACGCTGACATCTCTTTGAGGCGCACGTGGAACACATACGCGCCGTCCGGCACGGGCCTGGTCCTGATCGGACGGAGAGCTACCCATTGCTCTCCGCCCGCAGGCCCGCGCCTACGATAATAGAACACCTTGAGACAAAAATCGATCACAAGAATCACTCGAAAGTGATCGATATTAACCGCTTACCATAAGTAAAGGCAAAAGAGAAATTGTTTGTAGTGACACCAGACTGTGTCCTATGTATAAGTTCACGTTCGCAAGGACGTATAAATATCGCGCACTGGATTTTCAACTCTCGGTGTATAGCTGAACATTGAGAATCCAACAGAGCGCATCCCAGGGCGTAAAAATATCGAATCTAACCTTTGTTGGATTCTCAACTTTCGGCGCTAAGCAATACGTTGATAATCGAAGAAAAAAAATGAAAACACGCTGGTACGAACCTGGGGTATATCCTTTTAAATTCCACAAAAAAACTCGCTGCCATCTAACACTATATACTGACCTTTATGTTCCCAGTCTAGCTGACAGACATGATATAAGGTCTAGAACCAGTGCATATAGTTTATGCGTCCATTCCACTGTGTCTTCAGTTTCTATATCTAAAATTCTATATACTTCGATATTATATAACGTATCAAATATACCAATGAATAAACATAACATAGAATTGTTTCTACAGTTATGAATTTTTATTGGTCTCAATATGTCTGTATAGATACAGTCTGGACCAATCTCAGAGATTATGAAGATAATGTTAGATATTGACAATACACAGACGGATTGGACCGAAAATCTTCGATACTCGCAAGGCTTACATTATCTGTGAAAGGCTGAATTATTTGTGCTGAAATATTTATGGACTGCTTAGGAATAAAATATACAATACATACTTTGTTATTTATTCATGAAAGAAAGACAATGAATTTATTAGCTGCTGTTCTTGTGGAGTAGTTAGGGAGTGTTGTGAAAGAGTTCGTTTGAGTCGGCAATATCAATTACCTACCTATTTCTTATCAGTAATGCACTTAGGAATTCTTGATCTTATCCCTAGTAAATGAAGTTTGCAAAAATTCCAACGTTACTTTACTACAAAATGCAAGAAACGACAAAAAAGTTTAGGAACTAAACTCAACCTTCATTCACAGCATCATACATCTTTGAACTCAAAACACTGGCCAGAAATTCATGCAAAGTTCGTAAACCGGCCGTTTGATTCAAATTTCGAATGCAGGTCCAAAATTCATGGCCGTCTCCACAACGGATCAAATCAACTACCGTCATTGGTGGAGCCGTTTCGGCCGGACATTTGAGGAGTTTCTGAAAATTTTCCATATTCAAATCGGGGAAAACGTATTTGGTTTGAGCGGTTTTGCTTGGAGGAAAAGCGGTTATGATGTAAAGAGAAAATGTATAGACTTTTTATGTTGGTAGTATTTTGTACAGGAAATATGGCAAGAGAGTATGGCTACGCAATAACGACGAAACATTTTAAAAATCGTTTGCTTTTTCTTTCATAATCTGTAATGTGCAAAATATATGTACAAAATTAAATAGTGTATTATTTTACAAATAAATAAAAATAATAGGTTAAACGAATCGGTAATCCTTTCACAAAGTCAGAAATTTAAAACATAAAACTCAGTAAAAGTAGTATGCACCTACCTACCAAAAGCGGTCAAGGTAAAGGATCCTTATTATTGTATCCTATAGTGGGCGCCGCACCTAAATGGATGACTAACTGTTAAAATCAGCATTGTATCTATTAAAGGCAACCGATTGAGTACATAAAGTCAGCAAAGGCAGTGAGTAGTACAGACAGCCTCAAAAAGGTGTACACATCGACAAAAATTCATTTGATTATATTATCTACAATCACGCATATAACAACAAGACTGTATGCCCCGAAGTGATAGGCAGAGGTGTAGCTACAGTACACCCCCATTTCGCCAATTCTGTTTAAGTCCCATGTAATAGGGCGCAGGCCTATTAATCCATAATCAGCCTATAATATTCCCACTGCTGGGACACAGGAGTGGGAGTCTTCGAGTGGAGGCTGTAATCTACCACGCGAGCCCATTGCGATTCAATAGATGTTACATGTCTACGATATTTTAGTTCTAGGACAATGTTTTCCTTCACCGTTCTAAGAGCAGCGGTGATGAAATAATATACACAAAATAAAGCGCCTGCCTGGGTATCAAACCTACGACCTCGTAAGTCGCGGGCATTACCAATGGACCACCTTAGCTCCCCTATCCTTTTAATGATTATTAATTAATGCGTGGCCGCAAAACATATTTGCACATTGGGTACCTGCTAAATTGTAGCTCCACATTGTTATAATATTATGTATGGAACACATTGGTACAGTATTATCGATGACTTAATACCTCGTACGTAAGCTAGGTGGTTTTTTTCTAAAAATAGACGACCCTTTCCTTTGTAATGAATACTTTAGCGATCGGAAAGCACTGACGCGTACCAGCTACAGGCAGTGGGCAATATACGCTAGTTTCATTGACAGTTTCATAATATATTTATCCATTATTGAAAGTTGAATTTAAAAAAAATGCATTAAACGGTTGCTAGGGAGAATCGCTACTCAACTGCTCGAAAAAATACTGATGATATTTATCATCATCTGCCTAGCCTTTTCCCAACTATGTTGGGGTCAGCTTCCAGTCTAACCAGATACAGTGGATGCACCAGTATTTCACATAGAGCGACTGCCTATCTGACCTCCACTACCCAGTGACTGTAATACAATACCCCTTGGTGAAACTGGTTGTTAGACTTTCGGGCTTCTGACGACCCGTAACGACTGCCTAAGATCCAGGAATGATAGCTGGGACCAACGGCTTAACATGCTTTCCGAGGCCAGGAGGGGTCTTGGTCAAAGACGGTCACCCATCCACGGACCAACCGCGGCAAGCATAGCTTAACCTGATCGATCGAACCTTGGGGCCGTTATTACTTGAAAAAATCCTTAATCGCTGTTTTATCTGATTGCACCCCGCCCCTACTTCACACGTTTAGTCTAGTCTCGGCCCGTCGACCCCTAAAAAAAGATTTGTTTATTCGTTTCTTCTCAACCCTGAAATATAGTTCATACTCGACCCCCAGGGGGTGAGACTGAATTTTCATACAAAGGACAGGCATATCTCGTTCAATTTCAAACCCTAGTTTGATAAATACCTAAAATTTATATTTTGGTACAGTAAGGTTAAAAAGGCAAAATTCAGGAATTGATATTAAAAAAATAAACGAGCAGTATTAGAGAATACTTTATTCATGATCTGTAATAACTCCTTACTTTTACCATACAAGTATACAATCTGAATAAATAAACGGACTTAATTATTTTTCTATGCAAAGTCTAAACGACCTCACATGGTTTTTGTGATCTGATAAAAAATCGAGATTTCATTATTTTAAGACAGTTTACTATAAAATGTATTACACACATACACCTCCCGGAGTAAATTCTCCAAATAGTGGCGAAAACCTCATCCGTTGTGTAGTTCAGAAGAACAACGCAGTCACACAAACAGACACGAAAACCCACATCGAAAAAGATCAACACAATATTTATGAAAACCCGGTCAGTTCTCCAATCAGGAAATCAGCTGTCAAGTGCTCAAATTCATGTTCTCAATCTCTGAAAGTTTTGAATATCCCACTGGTTCATAGGTATAGACTGGCCGGCTTAGAAGTATATCACCATCGCATATTTAAATAAAGATAACTAGACAAAATCAAACAGGTAACTAATGTAATTGTAAATTTTTTTTTTCTTTTCTTTGTCCTTGTTGAGCACCATGTATCTATCACATAGTTAATTTATATGTAATGGCTTCATTAATCCATTTTAATTCTTTTACCTATAGTTTTATTTTTAGGTGCATCGTCTTCACATATAATTATATAATTAATGTATGCAAAATATTGTAAAACCTTTTAAAAGAGTAACGGTGGAGTTTCTTGCCCATTCTTCTCCATACGAAAACTACCTTTTGGAAGGGGCGCCTAGAATCAATTTGATTTTAATTTTATTTTTGACGTTCAAAAGTGCCTTTTATGTGCCTGTTTGAAATAAATGGTTTGACTTTGACTTTGATAATTTTCGTAACAAACGAAAATAACCAGAAGGCCAATTCTCGTAATTTAAAACGTTCAAAATCTAGTCGCATTCTCATCTCGGCGACAAACAAATGACAAAAACTTTTCAAAATGTAGGGAAATTAAAGGTATTTTTGACAGATTGGGACTGAGATCAGACTGTGAACGTAGAATTGCCCCTGTGATATTTTTCCAGTATTGTTATTCAGGCTTGGTAATTTTGTATGGTTATAATATCTGACAACACAGCGGGCCCTATCAGAATACCAGCACTGCCGTATTTATTTTTTAAATATCGCAGCATTATGCTGAGAAAGGAGCCTTTCTGGCCTCGCACAGTTCTTTTTTTTCTTGTTTATTTTTCTGGTTGTTTTAATGTTAATTTTGTTAAAAGTCTGACAACCAGTCTTACCAAAGGGTATCGTAGTATCCTGTAACTGGGTTGTGTAGGTCAGATAGGCAGTCGCTCCTTGTAAAATACTGGTATTCAGCTGCATCCGCACCCTAATTCCGTAACACACAATCAATCGGAATCTGAATCATTTTGAAGCAAATTGCTAATCCATTGCTTCATAAGTTCGAAAAATTTGTCTGCTCAACACGTAAATATTGCAATGAATGTTGTTGAAATGTCAAAATGAAACCGATTCCGATTGATCGTGTGTTACGGAATTAGGGTGCTGGTTAGAATGGAAGCCGACTCCAGCATAGTTTGCTGGAGCTAGACAGACGATGATGTTAATTTTGTTAGTTTTAAATACTCTTTTTTTTACTGTTGCTGTGCGTCTCCTAAATAAAACAAATTTCTTTCTTTCTTTATTTCGGTACAAATCTTTACCTTATTGCTACTGAAAAATGCGATCGCTTCTCATAGCCTTTTTCATGTTTTCGCATACATTATCAGGTATCCCAATTACGCACACAAATGACGCTATTATAGTCATTAATGAAGTTTTCCAAATAATAAGGTACCCCGATACCCGACCAGATTTTTCTTACAAATCCCTACATCCTTCTAAAGACTGATCATATTCTATAACACCTTTTCACACACAAATACAGAAAATAACACGAACAAAACATAAATCATCTATATTCCTCGCAGGATTGCCGACCACGTGAGCATTTGTGCGACATAGCTTGGGCTCCTTGCCCGATCTACCGGATAGCTCATGAATATGAATGACCTATACAGGCTATTCACACAGTCTACACGGGCGAATACTAGACAAATAGGGCTTTAAATACCAATTCTGAGCTTGGGGCTATGTAGTTGTACAAGTTACATGGGTTTATGTAGGAATCACGAACAGATAGAAACCTAGATACTAACCGTAGTGGCCATCATTGGGGTAAACAGACCAAGCATGAGTGTTATTCGGATAGTGTACCTGGTAAATATAACACACCTCCATGGTGTGCGTTTTCGCGCGTCAATGGCATCACGATAGTAATAACAGTCCTTCAGACCGTATTTCGCCCATGGCGGCCAATCTCAACGGAGACTAGCCTTCGGCACGAAAGATATTATAGTGCACAAGTGTGTGCGCTGACTCAAGTGCACTCCCTCTTCCCTCACTCTCATAGTCCGAAGGGACGGCAATTCGACGCGACCAGAGTGAGATCAGGCGCAGGACCAATGGCTTAACGTGCTTTCCGAGGCACGGGGGTATCACACCGCCAACTTCCAAACTCCGGGCTGTTATTAGGAAATTTGTAATGGAAAAATCCAGGAACACAGTCATGATAACACAGGAAAGCAAAATGTACGAAAACGCTTTTAAATTTCTATCCACGATAATGTTACGTGCACGTATTTCCATACATTTTATGGACATAAGCCTGTACATCTATAGAAATAAATAAAATTGAAGTGTCTGTTTGTAATGTCAAAATAAAAGCTTTTTACTAAATGCATTGTATACACGATACTTAAAAAAAAAAACATTTTTAATTTTTTTGTGTCTGTCTGTCTGTTTGTCGCGGCTAAATCGCGGGCACAGCTAGTATTTATCATTCTTAACAGCGAAGAACCATCATTACTATAATCAGACGATTAAAAGCTGGGCCTTAGAATTTGTGCTGTGCGATGGCCGTGTTGCGCGGATGTGACGCATATTTTCCCCCAACTTGTTATTTTTTTTGTGTTTTTATTCTTTCTCTACGACATTTTTACCGCAAATAAACGCATTTTCTTTCTTTCTTTTCTTTCTGGTAAAGATATAAGAGTTAGGTACTCAGGTAAAATTGAACGGCCCAAAAGTACCTAACTCTTAAAATTGGCTGTTGAAATGAATCAATTCAATTAATCAAGCTCTAAGTTAATTGATATTCAAGTGATCTACATAATTTCATTACGCCTTTTTCCTGTCACAAGAACTGAAGGAATCTATTTCTTAATTGAAATTCGCTCAATGTAATATGACAAGGTGCTTTTAAATTACTTTTCCCTAGGAGTTCATTTTTATATTGTGCCCTACTGCTGGGCAAAAGCCTCCCCTTTTTCTTTCTAAGCCCCCCCCTGTCTTTTGCGATCTCTAGCAATATCAGCGCTGCCAACATGATTAGATCTTCGCCGTGGTCTGCCTCGATGGCGATGTCCTCCATTAAGCGTCTAGTAAGTGATGATCTCTCCAGGTGCATTCGTGTGACGTGTCCGGCCCACTTCCAATTCAGCCAGTAGTGGTTTACATAAAAAAAATAGACTTTTTCTGTAAAGTTCGCTCATTTTATTACGATTAAAATGACACATGCTTTTTTTTTTTTTTTTTTGAGGATGGGAAATCATCAAATGACCCCTCCCGCTCTGGGTGGAGCAGAAGGGAGTGTCAGACTCTTACTGACTAAAACCCACCCGTGTTCCTTCCTTAGCCCTTTATGTACCAGGGCAGCGGTAACCCTTTCGGACGATCCCGCTACTCCGGCAGGCTTCGGCCCTGTCGGGCCCCGTCAACTATGCTGATATCTCTTTGAGGCGCACGTGGAACATATACGCGCCGTCCGGCACGGGCCTGGTCCTGATCGGACGGAGAGCTACCCATTGCTCTCCGCCCGCAGGCCCGCGCCTACGGTGGCCGGGAGTCGTCACGCGGCTCCCGACGCCCGGAGCGTCTCCCTCGGCGGCTGAGGCGTGAGGATCTCTCCCTTGCCCATCCCGCCACCTCCTTCGCTAGCATGACTGCTTCGCAGAAGGAGGTGACCGCCTCCTACTCCCTCTCGCCCCGGACCATGGCTTGCATCAGGGCCGGGCGCGAGAGGTCGCCGCCGCTGCCGATCGCCTCTACGAGGACACGGCGGTGCTCTGCCCAAGCGGGGCAGACCTCCACCGTATGCTCCACCGTGTCCTCTGGGCGATCCTCGCAGTGGTGACACCCGGGCGTCTTCTCCCGCCTGATGATGTGCAGGAACCTCCCGAAACATCCGTGTCCGGAGAGGACCTGCGTCAGGCGGTAGGTGAGAGCGCCGTGACGCCTCTCTAGCCACTCCTCAAAGAGGGGTCTTATCGCCGCTATCGTAGCGTGCCCTATGACACATGCTTAATGCTGATTTTGGAGTTGTGCGGTAATTGCGTAACACAATAACAGTAACAATGACTTTCATTTTGACAGTTAAACAACATTCATTTTGTTATTGGTTTATGATCTTCCTGTGCGAGTCGCAATAAATACTTTTTCTTTCTTTCTTTCTTTATTTACGTTGTTGAGTAGACAATTTTTTCGAACGTATGAAGCAATGGATTAGCAATATCCTTCAAAAAGATTCAGGTTGTCATAGAAAGTTTGTTACGCAATTAGGGTGTTGATGGATATTAATTAAAAGTCGCTTCGCTCACAAAAATGTACATTTTATGTATCATCATTCAATTACCACACTATAGTTTATTTTATTAACTACTAAAAAAAACAATACTTGGCGCTAATTAGGACTAAATTCGATAAGATACAAACTAATTGTATTCAAGTACTCGCTTAGACCTATACAACTAAATTAACTACAATTTATTAGAAAGACGTTCTCCAAGACAGGTGATAATCTCGTTACTGTTCTCTGGTTATTTTCACATTTATTATTCAACTACAAGGTTATTATTTCGGTGAATTATTATATTCTCTACTAGTAACCCGCCCCTGCGTCGCATGGTTTTTACGACTTGACAAAACACATAGATTTTCTGATTATACGTTAATTAGATATTAATGTATTAGGAACATACTCTTCCGTGGAATAAATGATTGAAATGATTGTGATAACCGCATTAAAATCCGATGCATAGTTTAGAAGAACAACCCGGTCCCACTGATGGGCAAAAAGCGATACCCCTACATAAGTAAACCGCACCGCTCCAGCGCAGGAACCGCCCGTCACCGCTTTGAAAAATTCCACCCGCTTATCGCCAACGCGCCGTCAGCAAGACGACCGTTCGCTGCTGGCACGCCACCGGTGCGGTGACAGTTTGTCGTCCACGGGCCGCTTACTAGTTGGTAGTTAACCCTCCACGCGCCAACGGCTAGTTTTTAGCTTACAGACGGGTTTGCGAACATTAGTGAATGTGAGAATTAGCGGGCGACGGGGAGACAGCCGTGCGAACGCCGTGAGAACCACGCACGGGCAGTGAGGTCATGTATACCGCTTGCAGGGGTTTTTTCACTAGCGAACGGGGCTCGCGGGCTGCTCGCTTGAAGCACGCGGAAGTGTGACTCAGCTCAGCATGCAAATGATTTAAAATCCTAAATTGATAAGCGAAGCGATTATAACGAGTGATGACCTTCAGGAGTATCGCATTTTTGCCTTTGCTCTATGCCTGATTAAAACGTGAAATGAGTATACATATTTTAATTCGTATGAAGTATTTAAATATTTATTCATACATTTGGTACCTACGTATATTTGAAATGCATTGTGCTCTGCAACTGCTAAAGCTTTGAAATTCGGGACAGAAATTCCGTTCGTGTTATATGCATTCGTTACGCAGGACATAGGAATGGGACGCCTTTGTCCACTTTTACGTCACAAGCCGAATAATAGTTTTTGTGTCATACTAAATTATGTTACTCTAATTGGATGTAGGTAGCTTTCTGATGTATTTTTTGTTCGTTTTAAACCAAAATTATAGCCCAGTGATAAGTCCAAATTGTATTACGAAACTTAAAGATAAAGTTAAAGGTTTACCTGTAATTTCAGTATTTCCAATCCTTCAAATTGGAATACCATAAAACTGCTTAAATAGTTTCAGAAATACATGAGTATATTATGTATATTTGTGTATGTGTAAGTTCGTGTTCGTAAGTTTGCTCGTGGCTAAGTAATAACAATCGCATGGGTTGATCGATCAGGGTAAGCTACGCTTGCCGCGGTCTTTCCGTAGATGGTAGATACATATCGAGACCCCTCCGTGTTTTGGAAAGCACGTTACGCCGTTGGTACTGGCTGTCATTTGTGGTTCTTTGGCAGTCATTACAGGTCGTCAACAGCCCGGAAATCTGACAACCATTCTTATCAAGCGATACCCCTTGATAAGAATGGTTGTCAGATTTCCGGGCTGTTGACGACCTGTAATGACTGCCAAAGAACCACCGGTACCGAGTAACTGGGTTGTATAGGTCAAATAGGCAGTCGCTTCATGTAAAATACTGGTATTCAGCTGAATCCGGTTAGAATGGAAGCTGACCCCAACATAGCTAGGTTGGTTAGGCAGATTGATTGATGTGTATGTGTATATATTTATGTGTAGTAGTCGTTATTCAGTCGAGTCTTTTCATAGATAAGTAGCCCTACTCCTTAATTTTGGGTATGCTCTCATTTTATCTATACCTACCTCAGCTAAAGAGATGTCGACGAAGGTACATACTTGCCTAAGAAAGAAAAAAACAAATATTTGATCGAAACTTATTGATATAACCTATTCATTTCTGCCGTGAAGAATCGAATATAGCTTTCGGGAAATAGACTCCGGCGCGAATGGACACACATCTGTCTCTTTTCTCATCATTGGCTAACCTAGCCTTCCTAACTCAACCCGTTCCTAAGACGCCATGCTGTTATGAAACAACGGTCACCTCTAACTTAGTTTAAACTTAAGACAAAACTTCTCAGTATCCCTATGGTCCAATTATAACTTATTCTCTAAGTTAGCAGACTCTTAAGCGATGCAATGCATATACAATGTAGCCTCTAAGCTTACCACTATGCATAACTTGAGAGCAAACTTCCCTTTAAAGTATATTTTAGTTTGATGCTTAGATTCCGTCTGCGAGGAGAAAATGTTTCTCTAGTGCTTACTGGACTAAATAAGTTTTGCACCGGGTGTTGTGGCGTAGCTTGGGACTGGCCTATTCAGTATTGGGATGCAAGTTGCAGTGAGCTAAGTTGATGAATCGAATTTAATGTTTTGATTTGCATACTTTGGGCGTTGGCACGACAACTTACTACATGCAATTAAAGCTAATGTAATGCAGTTTTTGTGCATAATATGCTTATAATATTGCTATCAAAGCCACGCGGTTTTACCCGCATAAGTTTCGATCCCGTGGAAATATGGAGACAAAAAGTATCCTATGAGTTAATCCTGGTTATAAACTATCTGTGTGCCATTTCATCCAAATCCATTCAGTAGTTTTTGCGTGAAAGAGTAACAAACATCCTCGCAAACTTTCGCATTTATAATATTATTGTTAGCAGTTTCGCAAGGCACCTATCAAGCTGGTTAATTAACACAAAACATAGTTACCGCTAACAGTCTGATTAACTAGAAACTAATTTACGACCAACTATTCTATAAATATACATACCCATCCATACTCTCATGCCTTCTTCCCATGAGGGAAGGCAAACAGAAAGCGACATGCTACGATCTTTACAGTCTCTTCTTTACTTCTTACGATGTTTCAACAAATACAAAGAATATTTGATTGTTTACGGTCAAATCAAAACTGGTCAATTGCGTTCCAATCACATCACTAGTAGAGATAGTGTGGTAACATAATTTAACGAAATGACAGTAAGAAGTGTCATTTTACTGCAGCTAATTAAAAGTCAGATTGTAGTAGACAGGCTCACATGCTCAGTTAAACTTAAGGATTGTTATACAACGCTGCAGAATTCGTCACTTGAAGTAAACAGGCATTTTCGAACAATAATTTAAATACTGACAAAATATACACAAAAGGAACGTGCCAGTTATAAAATAAACCGTACATTTTCAACATTAATATTTTGTTAGCGAGCACGACTAGACGCCCGCCATAATTGTTTTCTTAACAATTTGACAGATGTCAAAATGCTTTCGGGCTCCGGAATTGTCACAGACTGCCAACATTTTGAGGTTTGTGCTTCAGAATTATTGTGTAACCGTTTGAAATGATTGGAAATGATTTGAGTGAGCGGTCATCAAAATGATTGTTTTATTAAGTTTTTGCGAGTGATTGTCTTGTTGATTTGTTACGACAACGTTGACGGAAAGGCGGTTGTACCTTTCTGGGTAGATACATAAATAAACAACCTTGGGTTTCTTCATCGGTTTATACAGTTTATGTTTTGTGTTTGTCGATAGCGTTAATAATATCTACGACTTTAGTTTGTATTTAGACCATCAGTTTTATCCTAATTTTAAAAATCTTCCTCTTCTGCTTCAGCTTGTCAAGAGAACTGCAGCTATCGACGAGAGTCAATGGTAGGCGTCGACTGGTATCGACGGCTGCAGTTACCTCTGCCGTCGACGCGTGTTGCTGGTGTATACGCAAATCAACGTCAACAACTCACTGTAAATTAAAGTCAGGTCAGTGAGACTGGAGAACATGTTATTCCGTACTCACAGTCTTCTTAAGCTTGACCTAGAAAGGATCTAAACGAATTCTAACACAAACTACCCACCGGTTTAAAAATCCATCACACCTAAAAAAAAGGAAAAATCAAAAACTTAGGTACGCTTGAAATCAAACGTATGTACGTAGAACCCGACAGCGAACGAAGTTTTACATGACATCGACATCGGGAATGTTCGGCTAATCCTCCCGAGGTTTGCCGACGATAGGTGTCGCCGCCGTCCTGTTTGAACTTGCTTTGAACTGAGGACACATAGGATTGCATGGTGTTGTTTTATTGTTTGTTTAGTCTGTTGGGAATTTTCGCAAACGTGTTTGCGCCTTTGCCTTTTGAAGTAACGCTGCACTATCTACTCAATATCTGTGACTGGTTTTTGTTAGAAAAGGTTTGTATCAGTAACATATTGACAATAACTTTGCTAATATGTTTTACGTATACAGAGGGGAACTTTTAAAGCGGGTCAATATTAAACGATACATGAAGAGTCATGCGCTTTTTTTTGAGAACGTCTGCCTTATCTGTCACTTTGACCTCTCCACACACATACAGTGATACAGCACCTGTGACACAGCACCTGTGACACAGGACCTGCACTAAACATAATTTTAGTAGGGTCCTAGAGCATAGTCAGCCTATAATGTTCCCACTGCTGTGACACAGGCGTCCTCTCGGCGAGAGGCATTGGTCATAATCTATCACGCGCGCCCAGTGCGGCTTCGTCGATGTCACAGGTCTTCACATTTTTGGTACTAGGACACGCCGGTTTCCTCACGATGTTTTTGTCGATGATGTTTCGATGGGTCCTAGAGCGCCTTCTCATTTATGGCAACGCAAGCTCGAGCTAGTTCGTTCTTTGTCTCTGCTTAAAACAGTCCATGTAGCCACCAGCGCAATTCTGATGTCATTATCAATGTCTGGACGGCTTATAGAGATTTCTTGAATAATCAAAACGTGACGAGACCAAACAATCCCACTTTCGATTTAACAATATTAAGATTCCTTCTGTATACTGTCCTGAATAAAAATCGAAGATATTCGATCAAGCAATCTTTCGGGAATATTCTGCGAGTAATTCAAGACTACCATTTTGAATTTGTTTTTCTTGAGCACAATGTTGACGACATTGTTGGACCATACAACATTTTGTTTACTTTAATTCTTAGCAGGGTTTGGTTTTCAGCTTATGTATTTGCGTTGAGCGGATTAGGATTTCGGAGAGCAGTGGAAGCCCAGTGGTAACAACCACGACTTACGAACTATAGATCGTAGGCTCGAACCCAGACAGGCACTTTACTTTGTGTAAATTATATTTCAACACCACTGCTCTCAAAACGGTAAAGGAAAGGCAGTTGCCACCAGACACGACACATGTCTGGTCGGAGGATCTTCTCTTTTCTATGGAGGATGAGTGAACTTTACACCATGATCCTCATGCCTCTATATGGCCAAAATATATTCACACCCAAAATAACTAACTGGCTTCTAGCATTAAAAAAAAAAACAGTGTCTTCAAACCAGCAGGTCGCCAACCGCTAACAAGTACAACGAGAGCAACATCGCCACCATTTGTACGTCACCGACTTGCCACGTACCAGGTGTAGACTTTTATTAAGACAAATGGTTGCTCGATCTGCAACTGGCCGCTTAGCACGGCTTTTGTCAGTTTAAGCTGTGAACGGTTTTGGTTCTTTTGAATATTTAAATCTTTCTAAAGTTTAGACTGCGGTCGACCTTTAAAATAGGATCGATTCAAGTTCAGTAGCAGACCTGTGTCCCAGCAGTGGGAACATTATAGGCTGATTATTCAGTGATGCAAAACTAGAAAAAGTCGAATATCAAAATCAAAATCATGATAAATTTATGTTATCTACCATCGCACAACCAACCTTTATACAATAATATACATTTAAAATCGTTATTTTCTTTTTTATTTTTGGGTTTCAAAATTAAGAAGCATTTTGAAGGTTTCACAGATACTATAGACACCTACCTAATTTGTTAATGATAAGGTAAATTAGTTTTTAAGGTCACATTTTATTGCTTTAGATTTATTTTTATAAATATACCGTGTTTGAGATGGTTTGGTTGTTTCCATATATATCGATGCCGGAACACCTGACCTTTAGGCTTATGTTAGCTTGCTTGTGTTGTGTAAGAGGCCACAAATTTTAATTTTTAACATTCCCGGAGCCGACGAAGGTGTCCAATATACTTCTGGATGAACGTAAAATGTCGAACCCAAAAGTTCCTTATTTTCTTTTTTCTTTTTGGGTTTCAAAATGAAGAAGCATTTTGAAACCCAAAAAGAAAAAAAGGATTTTAAATGTATATTGTTGTATAAAGGTTAGTGAAAAGGGTAAATAAATCTTCATTTGAAAACAACTTGGTTCTTATAAAAGCTGCGAAGGTCAATCTTCACTCACACTATGAAACATCAAAAATCTGCCTAGCCTTTTCCCAATTATGTTGGGGTCAGCTTCCAGTCTAATTAGAAGCAGCTGAATACCAGTGTTTTACATAGAACGACTGTCAAAGATCTACAAATGAATGAACAACGGCTTGCTTTCCGAGGCACGGCCCGTCCGTTCCTCGGAAAGCAAGCCGTTGGTCCCAATATGTGATGGATGGTCACCCATCCACGAACCGACCGCGACATGCGTAGCTTAACCCTCGATCGACTCGTGCGGCTATTATTATTAAGTTACTCCCTCTAAAACGAAAACACACTATGTAACATAGAAACCGTAATTCTATGAGTGACACTTGAAAAAGTAAGTTACAAAAACATCTCTTCAAGAAAACTGATATCTTTTAACTAGGCTAAGAACACAACGACTAACGAAGGATACTTGAGTACCATTTATAACAAAAATATACTATCATTTTCTCCCTACAATTTAAGTACTCACTTCAATATTATTCTACTTACTCTTGGGCCAAAATCCAGACGCTATGTTCTTAGTATCCAGTGCTCAAATAAATATAAGTACTAGGATATTGCTTGGCAAGTTAGCAAATATTGAAAGGAGCCAAACACTTCCAAATTGAAGATAGATCTGGGATAAAATTGATCGGAGACTGAAACTATGGAATGTACTCGTATGTTTGATTAGAAATGTTAGCCATAGAGGAGAGTACTAGGTGTAAACATACAAGAAATTTGTTTGCTTATAAGTAATTTGCACTAATAGCAATTATTTTCCAATCTCTCTATCGCACTGAGGTTTGTTTTATTATTAGTATTGTTAATTTTTTTTTGTTATGTATTTTTGTGGTGTACAATAAAATATATATAAATAAATAATTAGTATTAATATATAGATTAGTATAGAAGTACAAAAAAGACTAAGAATAGATTTGAAACTTCGTATGTGCCTGTAATTTCTATTGAACCTGTGACCTTCGAAATGGATCAAAGTATCGCTGTTTTACGACACAGCACCAGTATTTTGCCTGACGAAGTCTCCCTTAATAACATTTCTAGAGCTAGAACTTCTGAAACAGCTGTACACCGCTATTGCTTTAGTTTGCCTGCTCATCGAAACTCGAACCACCAGTGAAATGACACGCGATTAAGTCAACTGTGGCAGCACATGGTGTAATGCAACCAAATTCGCCAACTTCTTCAATTTGCCGATATTATAATGGTATGCACGCTGTCCAAATTTCACTTTTAACTGCTCATGTACCTATAACACAAAATATGCAGTATATTAAAGCATATATTAGTTTATTAATTTGAATTCTAACACTCATCATCTTGTTAAAAGAAACCCAAACAGGTTTAAAAAATTTCAAGTAGTTTTAAAGTCATACATGCGTATATACGCATGACTGTTTTCTAATTCACTCTTTTAATTTTTATATATCCAGAAGAGTGTATATAACAAGCTGGATCTCACTATAGTTATTCAGTGCAATCCCTCCAAATTAAAAACATTGAGCTGCAAAAGATAGGTAAGGTACCTACGCCACGTGTCAATTACCAAATGTGTTACTACACTCCACATTCCAATACAAATAAGCTACAGCTTGCAACTGGGACTCGTTTAGCTCGCTCGCTCCGCTCTCTTCGCTCTGTTTACGCACCATCGCTTCGCTCCGTTCCGCTCAGCCACAGCTCAATCTGTAACCGCGGATTAGTTTGTTTCTCGCTCTCTTATCGGTTGTTTCATAGTCTCGAAGGCTTGATCTAAATTGAGTCGTGTTTCGGGTCTTTATAGAGGTTTTTCTGTAAATCACGGCCAATTAGGCTGAGATTAACGTTACTTTGCACACACTGTGGCTAAAGCTTCAGTTTGCTAGAAGAGCCGTGGCCGCCACATAGCGTCTGCAATTTACCGTCACTGAAACGTCAAAAAAATAATAATCTGTCCTGTATATTATTTTAATGGCACTGAAACGTGGTCACTCACAATGGACCTTATTAGAAGGGTTAAAGTCACCCAAAGGGCAATGAAGAGGGCTGTGCTTAGAGTTTCCCTGCGTGATCTAATCAGAAATGAAGAGATCTGCAGGAGAACCATCAACCAAGGTAACCGACATAGCCCGAAGAATTGCCAAACTTAAGTGGCAGTGGGCAGAGCACATTGCTCGCAGAACAGATAGCCGATGGGGCCAAAAGGTTCTGGAGTGGCGACCGCCGCGTACCGGAAGACGTAGTGTTGGAAAGCCTCCCACAAGGTGGTCGACGACCTTGCGAAGGCCGCAGGAACCCGTTGGATGCGAGGAGCACAAAACCGGTCGAAGTGGAGGTGCTGGGAGGCCTGTCTATAATTCCTTTAATTAGTAATAAATGAAGTGCTCCACATTTTTCTCTAAAAAAGATAAAAATCATCCACTCTGAGGAAGAAGAACCTGCGATTAATCTTAAAAACCTCCAATCGCAACTAACCACCTCAATTATCGTGCATAATTTCAACGTTACACGTAGCTGACAGTAATAGGGAGTGAATTTCTAAGATAAATCGACGCCATCTTGGTATAACACCACAGCCCTCTGAATTAAACTGAATGTTACGCGATTTATTAGAGCGGACTGCAGTGGGAACGATTACATTTTAGACTGGCTATTGATAGGTGAACAAAGGAAGTGTTTGAGTTATTGGATGAAAGCGATCATCGCGCCCTTTGCCATTGTGCGGTTTTATAACGTGTTTTACCGATGCAAGTCCTTTGTTGCTTCAATTCTATTGTGTGTCACAGGCATGAACCTTGTATCTTGTAAATAGGGCTTAGAATACCTTATCATCTGCCTAGCCTTTTCCCAACTATTTTGAGGTCGGCTTCCAGTCTAACCAGATGCAGCTGAGTACCAGTATTTTACTTAGATCGACTGCCTATCTGACTTCCACAACCCAGTTACTGGGTAATAAGATACCCGTTGGCAAGACTGGCTGTCAGACTTTCGAGCTTCTGATGACTCGTAACGACTGTCAAAGATCCACGAATCCACGAATCCACGAACAGACGGGACCTACAGCTTAACGTGCTTTGCGAGGCACGGAGAGGTCTCGGTATGTAAAGATGGTCACCCATCTACAGAAGAACCGCGGCAAGCATAGCGTAACCTGATCGATCGACCCGTGCGGCTGTTATTATTTAGCCACGAGGCAAAATAAAGGAAAAATTTTTTTTTTTTTTCGCGTCGAGACATACTGTGTAGCCCTGGCTCTTATACTAGGAGTTCCTGTATCACAAGACCCAGTCCTCTCAATTTAATGAGAATACGATAAAAGAAGCGCCATAGACAAAAATGAGATTCGTTATAGTTATGGCATGCATTAGGCCTCATTTACGGAGTGCGTCGTACGATTTTCTGTTTACAGAGCGGCGGCGCGTCAAGCGGCACTTATCATCGCACGCGTAAACACAAACGTATGGCAATATAAGACGTTGTCCATAGAGACGCGAGGCGGGAAGCGTGGCGGTGCCCGCCGCTGCACCCGCGGCGAATCCTCAAGCGTGTAGTAAAGCACGCGGCGGACAACGCTGCGGCGCACGCGGGATACTCAATCAAACCGACCATATAAATAATTCACTTTTTAACATTGAATTTTCTTCCAATAAAAAATCGATCATATCGTACACCATTGTGAAGGTGACTACGTCTGCGTTCTGTAATTTCCATATATGACTTGCAGAAGATCCCGCCGCGGGCATCGCTTCATCGAGAATTGCCGCTGCGTGCGCCGCCGCGATAAACGCTGCGTGAGACGCGGCGGTGCCAGTCGCGGGCTCGGCCGCAAAAAACGCTCCATTTCAAGCAAACGCGTCTAAAATCGCTTCTCCGTAAACGCACTCATACAATGCCATATGTTTTAATTTAGTGCGGGCCGCACCGCACAACGCGACGCACGACGCCTCGCGTCTCCGTAAATGAGCACTTAGAGGGTAGGTTTAAAAATAAACAAAAGAAATAAAAAAGTACTAACTATGCTAATCCTTTGTTCCTCCAATTCTATTGTATGACACAGGCAAGAATCTTTAGTCTTGTTAATAGGGTTTAGCACACCGCCGCGAAAATACTACGCGATCCGAATAGCTGAACATCGTGAGAGTCAGTTAATCGGTGCAATAAGTCGTCGCTTTCAACTTACTTAATACAGTATAAGTCTACTTCAAACCTCTTAGATTAGTTTTTACGCAAAATCAACAACCATTCTACAAAAACAAAATGGAAGTTCGCTTTATAAACTTGTCGAACGCCACAAGTACATGCGAAACAAACGCGGCACCGCAACAAAATAGCGGACTGAGCGCGGTATAACTGACTTCCGAGCTTATCGGCGAAATCACGCGGAAAAAGATAGAACCATAATCAAACACGGTCAGTGTTTGATTATGATTCTATCTTTTTTAATATCTAATAAACAAGTACGCTGGACTATCGTACTATACGAAATGACAGTTGTTTTTCGTGCCGATTCAAAGCGCCCCGCTCGAGCGTCTCAGGAACTAAAATTGACACTATGTTGCAAATTATGTACGTCGTGTTGTTTTAGTACGTCTCTGATGATTTAGGTCTAAATCGTGGAACAAGACTTTTTTTGTGTATTTTTTGTTTACTACGAGATATTTAGAACATTTTTATCATGAGAGTATGCGCATTTTGTAAAACTCACTATCAACAATATTAGTTTCACGTTGTTATCAACGCCAAAATGGCGAAAATCAAATGTCTTCGTTTTGTCATCGATAGTATGATGTCCAGCGTACTTGTATAATATAGTTCAGTGTAATCAAATCACTGCGTTAGGACAGACAGTTTCGCTTCTATTTTGCTTGTCGTACAACGGACATGTCATGGCGGAACTACTGCAGTTTTGCTGCTATGATTTACGGTTTGCGGCGATGTGACCTCCTAATAATAGTTTCAAATTTTTACCTACTAACTCTTCTCGACCAATCGATTCTTTCGGTCTGGTAACGTTTGCACGGCCAACATGGACAGGGACCGCTCAAGACAGCAGAGGCCTGGCCCAGCAATGGCACACAATGTGAGTTACAAAAAAAAAAAACTTTTCTCAATTCCGTACCTCTAGTGTTTTTATCCCATCACGATCTTATTGAACCAATAAGGAAACTGCCACAGTCGTCGAGTTTGTTTCATAAAATACATACAACGTTACTTTTTCAGGTAGCCAGTTATTTACAGTGTAATCCATCATATTTAGGGTCATCATCGATCATCATTCACAGGCTTTTTAATACATTATAACGCAAGCCAAAAAGCCCTCTTTTATGTCATTATTTCCTGGTTGGTGCCAATATTGTCCGAGACTTTCCGATACACGTAATTATGTCGTATAGACCCTTCTTTTGCCGTCGGTTATCCACGCTTCTTGTGTCCACGTTTGACCACTTAGGAAAGAAGGAAAAAAGTAAAATAAATATTCTCAACTTGTAAAAGGCGTGCAATCATCTACAATCTAAAGGGATAAATAGTATTTCTATTAATTTTGTGAGTGATTGACGTTAACTCCTAAAATAAATAGCCTATTTTTCTAACGCATAAATCTAACTCGGCACCAATTCGAATTGCTTGCCACTAAACAAATGAAGCGTTGAAGCCAAAGATTATAGAAAGAGGGTAGATAAGCCTACAAATGTTTGTTATTAACTTATCAAGTTCTGCAATGTGTTTAATTTAAAAATGACTTTAACTGTGATCAAAAAATCAAAACTCATTTATTCAAATTAGGCTGAGAATCAGCACTTTTCGAACGTCAAAATTACATAAGACAGTCCCCCAAAACGCCCGCCCTTCACCATTTCCTAGTGCTTTCATTGGGAAGAAGAAGTGGCGCAACGAACTCACCAGCAGCACACCTGTCTGTTTAGTTAGTAAAAAACTTGCTAATCGATTGTCGACAGAAAATAGGACTTTCGTGCCCGTTAAGCGTCCTCAATTTCCTATGACACAACAGCTTATCCCTCTTGTTTCCGTGATCCGAGGTTAAGGCCAATTTCACGTACAATTTATCCCGGATTAACAATTTACAATCTGCGTGAGGCCAGAGGCCTCCACTCGTCATAAATCCACGTTTACGGACGATTGGCCTCGGCAGGCCATCCGAGGCCTCGAGTCTGAGGGTGCTTATCTTAATGATTTACATTTGGGGAGTCGAGTTTATTTTATTTTAGGTGAACTGATTCTGTCGGTACGTAGTTCTGTTCTTCTATAACCTGAAATGTGTGTGCTCATATTCCACCATTTATCAAGTAGGTATGATTCTGATCATCTTTGAAAAACTACAAGGGAGAAAGTCCACATATTATCTTTTAAAAACAATTTCACTTCCCGAAAATAAAAATAAAAGTAGTCGAAGCTACTGGCAATAAACAAGGATCACTAATTATACGCTAGCACAGTTTTCTTCTTTGTAACCTTTTGCTTCCATATTCCACAAAGAGAGCCAAATTCTGCAATGATCAGGAAAGAAAATAATAGTACAGATATTGATTTTGGTCCAAATATATATATTATCAATCTAAGAGCATGCACTAACTCAAGTGTCAGTCGTTGCCGTGAATGCACTCAATTTGTCTGTGTCGCAGTGTAGCTAATGCGCTACGAGATAGACGACGCTAGCTATTGGCAATCTCAAGGTAGCTATTATGTGCTTGCTGCCAGGGAATTTAGAAAGAGACTTTTACGTCAGTCTTCTATTTTCTCTTATAAAATACTTCCGTGACTCATCAATGGACTGACAGATAACATAATCAACTTATACAATGTTCCCACTGCTGGGACACAGGCCCCATCTCAGTGAGAAGGAGTGGACCGTAATCCACCTCGCGAGCCCGTTGCGCGGGTTGGTAGATGTCACGTATCTTAGAATTTTTGGTTCTAAGACATGCCAGTTTTCTCACGATGTCTTCCTTCTCCGTTATGAGAGCAGTGGTGATGAATAATTTACACAAAGTGCAGTGTAACTGTGGTGACTCCGTGCTAACGGCCGCGACTTATAAGTTGAAGGTAGTAGGTTCGAACACAGACAAACGCTTTACAGAAAATCTAGCCTAGCGCAGCCGAAATGACTGCAACAACACTACAACTGCAACTGCTACGACGAATCTTGGCTCTAAGCCTTTTGTTAACATCTTGTTTTACCTTGTTTATTTTACCTCGTGGAACGCAAATAAGTGAATATGAATATGAAAATATTATATTTTCGAAAAAGGTGTAGAGGTGATAAGAACAGTAAGCTAATTCAAATAACGAAGAAGTTCAGTTGCATTGCAGTGCAGTTGCGCGCCTAGCCGCCGCAGGAGATGCCCTGGACGGGAGTCAACAGCCGACTCCCGGCCACCGTAGGCGCGGGCTTGCGGGTGGCGAGCAATGGGCAGCTCGCCGCCCGGTAAGGACCAGGCCCGGGTTGACGGCGCGTTGTGTTCCACGCGCGCCTCAAAGAGATGTCAGCACGAACTGACGGGGTCCGCTAGGGCCTATGCCGCCAGGGCCGCGGGTTGTTCGAAAGAGATACCGTGGCCCCTGGCATAAGCAACTGAAGGAACACGGGTGGGTTTTAGTCAGTAAAAGTCTGACACGCCCTTCCGCTCAGCCCAGAGCGGGAGAGGTAATTTGATGATTTCCCACCAAAAAAAAAAAAAGACCTCCCTGCTTTCGTAACTCTAAATTTCGTATTCACATTACAATAGGTTGTTCATCATTATCATTTCAGCCAAAAGACGTCCACTGCTAAACATAGGCCCTCAAGCAAAGCCACTTCGACCGGTTCTGCAGCCTTCACCAGGTCACCGGCAGTATAAAGCTAGGTAGGTAAAATAAATACAATAAGCCTTCATTTCCTCTGACCTTTTTGCACATAAAAATTACCCCTTTTTTTTCATTACCTATGAACTCATAATATTTAATCTTAGGGCCGATTTTTTTATCCGTAGTTAGCTCAACCAATAGTTAAAAATAGTAACTAATGGTTAAATATTGGCAAAATGTGTTTTTTGTACCATTGTTACTTTATCTAATGGTTATTTTTTTTTTAACTAATAGTTAATTATTTGACCATTAGCAATGATATTATATCATTAGATAAACTAAAAATAAAAAATTGATCAAAAAACACATTTTGCAAAAATTTAACCATTAGTTACTATTTTTAATAATTGGTTGAGTTTAGCAACGGATCAACGGTTATTAACTCTATATTAGCAAATTAGCCATTATCAGCTACCAGGTCAGGCTGTCATGCGACATAGGCCTCCTCTATTTCCTGTGAGCTGTTCTTAGCCAACCATTTGACAAATCATCCTTCCACACCTTTTCATATGTCTTCCTCTACGGCTTTTTCGTTCCTTGGATACCAAAGGGTACATTCGGTGTCCTTTTTGGTCCATTTTTCTGTCTTAGCTCTTATTAAATGACCGGTCCATTTCCACTAAAGTGTTCTTGGTTTATTCTAATGTCTGCCAATTTGCTGATGTTCCTAATTTAGGCTCTACTCAACTTCGAACTTCAACCATTATTACTAATCCAATACCCTAGCCGCAATTGTTGAGATAGTTCTTATAAAACTTACTTATCATTCTAGAAAGCACTTAGTTTGTCGCCCAAGTCTGTTCAAAATTATCTATCTACATTTGTATCCAGATACAAATCACAATATGTAATACAAGCCAGACCCAAA
Organism: Apamea epomidion; assembly: GCA_947507525.1. Taxonomy (NCBI): domain Eukaryota; kingdom Metazoa; phylum Arthropoda; class Insecta; order Lepidoptera; family Noctuidae; genus Apamea; species Apamea epomidion. The sequence goes on from OX382233.1 coordinate 3,737,162, forward strand.
TTGCCTCCACAAGACATATGGGCGCATGTGTTGGTTAACCCGATAACTTAGTGATTAATTACAAATATTGTGTTAGAATTAACGATGTTAGGTATGGACAATATAATTAAAATAGTATCCACGATACTTGATTGTAAAGAAAAGACGTTTATTTGCGGTAAACATGACGCAGAGGAATAACACGAACACAAAAAAAAACAAGTCGGAGAAAAATAAATGGTGATCTGCTATACAGGTATTCCTAGTGCAGGCACAAGTCTCTCACAAACTAGTTTCTAAGCTTGTCTAAATTTATATAATGTCATAATTTGTGAAGAGAAAATAAATCATTTGTATTTGACAAACACAAAAAAGAACAAGTTAGGGTAAAATATGCGTCACATCCACGCAAAACGGCCATCGCTCAGCATAATGTTACGACCCTATGCGAGACAGAGCCCCAGCGCTGATTTTCAGCAACAGGCTATGTAGATACGACACCAAATCTATAGTTATATTATCTACACAAGACATACATAACAATATGTTTAGTGAACACCCGATCAGTAAATGATTAACTGCAAATATTGTACAATAGTATAACGTCCGGATATGACTCAAACTTGGTTAGTTAATGTTGTAGATTGATGATAGTCAACCCTTTCTGAAAACGTGACAAACTAGAGCTTTAACAAATTGAACACTAATCATTCTATTATAGCTCTTGGTACTTTCACATTAGGAGTGGCTGAAAATAGGACTCAAAAATAATGGCTCCCCAGTGAAAGTAGAATTTACCTTGAGAAAGTATACTTGCAGAATAGATTGCTAATTGTAGTCTGTTATTATCCGCATTAAGGCTAAATAATAACAGTCGCTAGTGTCGATCGATCCGGCTAAGCTACGCTTGCCGCGGTGGGTCCGTGGATGGGTGACCATCTTTACATACCAAGACCCCTCTGTGCCTAGGAAAACACGTTAAGCCGTTGGTCCCGGCTGTCATTCGTGGATTTGACAGTCGTTACGGGTCGTCAGAATCCCGAAAATCTGAGAACCAGTCTTACCAAGTGGTAACGTGTTACAAAGTACCTGGGTTGTGGAGGTCAGATAGGCAGTCGCTCTATGTAAATCACTGGTATTCAGTTGTATCCGGTTAGACTGGAAGTCGACCTGAACATAAAAGCAGCACTGGGCCCGCGTGGTGGATTATGATCCACTCCCGCTCACCGAGAGGAGGCCCGTGTCCCAGCAGTGGGAATATTATATGCCGATTATGTATGTTATGTATAATCTGTGTTAAGACACTGTCTACTGACTGTCTAGCTAACTAACTCCTGACTGAGGTCCTCGTACAGCCTTGACTGGCGCCACATTCTACCATTTTGCCAAAATCGCGTAGAAAGACAAGAAAAGGCATTTAACTAGTTCAAATATATGTCTGCAACTCCCTTAACTAATCAACAATTCGAATAACATATTCATACAAAACCTAGATAAACAAATCGTGAATATAAACAGCAAACATCCCGATACAGATCAAATAACAATGTTTTATGCTAACAGACAAATCCGTGGGCAAACACGAGTGGTCCCTCGATTATTTATCGTATATAGGTCAAGTTGCCGCTTCTTATAAACGTCAAATATAAGACGTACGAGTATCGGTATCACCGTGAGTCCTAACCAAAGCGATCGGTAGCTCGAACATGCGATCGTCGTGATCAGAAAACTCGTAGAAAGAGTACGGCAATAGACAAGTCTCTAAATCATAGGTTTTCAACGTTATTTTGCCCACCGCCCACTCTGAGATTTTTTTTTTCTAGAGCCTTTTTTTACTTGCCATCTGTCTCGAATCTGAAACAGCTATTGCCACTATTATATTTAGGGCTGATTTTTCAATCGACCGATAATTTTTATTCGTGGAATAAAATTGACGTCTGACAGTTTTTGTATGGAAGATCTGTCAAAAATTATTCCTCCGATAGCGTTATATGGCGTTGGAAGAATCAGCCCTTAAACGTGTAATATTATACAGTCGTAAGATAGGATATATAATTTTCTCTGGGTATTCTACTGCCCATCTGAAAGTCACAAACGCCCACAAGGGGGTGTTATCGCGCATGTTAAGAAACTATGCCCCAGATAATAATAATAATTACTCAGACGCACTTATTAGATCATAAGTGCATCTCGTCAACATGAGGCATCTTCGCTCTAGAGTAACATGCATGATGTGCGTGCGTGTTTATTACGTCGCATTTGTTTTACATAGAGGTGATAACGAGGTTGCGCGCTAAACGCGCGACCACGAGATATCGCAGTGAAGCATCTTCAGCTACTATTTTGTAAGGGTGAACGAGACAGAAATATAATATTTTCTCGATCTCTTTCCTCTATGCAAACTTTTTGTCTGACCCCAGTTATTATCCTAGAACTGAAGCGTAGAACGGCTGTCAAGGTATGATTTCTTTGGAAAGTATTACCCGACTAATACACTGTTAAATGTTGATCGTTTTAATCCTTAAAAGGGGTCATTGTACTCATCATTATGAACAACTCTTACTACGGGACCAACCCTCAAAACGTGAAAGAAAAATCAGTTGATCCATAGATTTATGTTCGCATAACTCGACATAATAATACATGGATCAACTGATTTAATATTTACGATTACAGAGTTGGTCCCGTAGTAAAAGTTGTTCATAATGATGAGTACAATGACCCCTTTTAAATAACTAAAACGATCAAAATTTTACGGTGTATGAGGTAGAACTAGTTTAGAAGTGACTGCCAAAGACTATCATTATCTCAAAAGACATACGCTGATAGCTAATCTATACAATCCTACTTCCTACTAATATTATAAACGTGAAAGTTTGTGAAGATGGATGGACGGGTGGATGTTTGTTACTCTTTCACGCAAAAACTATCACACGAATTTGAATGAAATTGCAAACAGATAGCTTATAACCAAGGTTAGCATATAGGATACTTCTTTACCCCGTTATTCGCACGGGATCGAAACTTATGCGGGTAAAACCGCGGGGCGCTGCTAGTTCTTTATACAGGCTGATTTTTTAAAGACCAGCCAAATTTAAGGATGTGGTACAGACCATCAAACTGAACAACTTTCTCCATGGGACAAATAGCGTAATCACGAAAATTTTATCAACTGTCCCATAGAAAGCTTCAATAACTACTCGACCTAAATGTATGGGACGGCTGAATTTTTATTCGCGATTACGATGCTGGTCCCATGGAGAAAGTTGTTCAGTTTGATGGTCTGTACCACATCCTTAAATTTGGCTGGTCTATAAAAAATCAGCCTGTATACGGGAAAGCTCTCTGGCGGCGCGACGACGCGTTCGGGTTCACCGAACAAAATGAACGCGATCGCTTTGGTTAGGATATGGCCTAAGAGAGCGTCCTGGGAATAATATCAATATTCTAGGATACAAAAGCCCGATAATGTTGTATCTTATTTGGTCATTTATTGTGTGAGATTGACAAGGTAAAGCCAATAGTAGGTTTTTTTGGGAGTAAGTGTTGGGCGATTTCTTTGAATGATTGGTATTAGCGGAAACTAATAACTAATTGGTAATTAACGTGGCCACCTGCTAGGCTCAGACAATGTAATAATAAATCAACCAAAGTACCGTCGAGAGGAAACGAAGAAAAATAGGCGATGTTGTTTAGAAAGGTCAGGTCCGTAGTACTAACATCAGGCGTGCAAGTATGACAAGAAGGCGAATTCCCGTAAATAAAATCGTTCAAAATCTAGTCGCAATCGTCTTAGCGACAGTCAATGACAAAAACTTCAAAAAAATAGCGTAGAGTCATCTCAATACTTCTCTCCCTTGATTTTGTATATTTATATATATATATATATTATAAGTAGGTATATATTATAATAATAGTATGTATGTGTATATAACCTATTTATGGATTTGTGTACCTAGTTTTAAGAGTTTTTTTTTATCATTGTCCCTCTCAATCAAAGCACCTGCCATCTAATCTCTTCACCACCCTTGGTTGACTGGTAGAGAATGCCTAAGGCATTAAGTCCGCCTTTATACCTTTTTGTGCGAAAAGTTTAAGTAAATAAATAAAAATGTAGGGAATTTAGTGGTATTTTTGACAAATTGAGACTGAGATCAGACTGTGAACGTTTTTAAAATTACGAGGATTGCTCCTCTGATGTAGGAATGTAAATGAAGCAAACGGAATATGTAAGGATCGTAGAAGCTGGCGTTCTGTAATTTCTGCCTACCCCCAAGAAAAAGGTGTGAGTTTATGTATTACTAGCTGCGTCCCGCGGTTTCCCCCGCATAAGTTTCGATCCCGTGGGAATATCGGGATAAAAAGTATCCTATGTGTTTATCCTTGTTATTAACTACCTGTGTGCCAAATTACATCCAAATCCATTCAGTAGTTTTTGCGTGAAAGAGTAACAAACATCCATCCATCCATCCATACAAACTTTCACGTTTATAATATTAGTAGGATAGTAGGAAATAGGATAAACAAGCAAGCAAGCAATATTTCGATATAATTTTTTGGACTTACAAGTGTTTACAGTAAAAAACCTTTTCCTCAATTTAATCAGCAAATCGATCATGAATTTTCATGATCATAAAGTTTGAAAGACTACAGATACTGACAGGAATTTCATATCTTTGATCATATCTGAATAAGCAAAGAATAATAAAGTTTTAAACAGAAAATCGAGGCCAATGATAAAAATGGTAACGGTTTTTCCCCAAAGGGTTAGGCAGAGCTGGTGAAGGTTGCGGTGGTACCATTAGGAATTTCTCAGGAGCAACCTGGAGTTTGAACTTGTGTCCGGTTAATGGCAATAGGCTTGCCTCCATGGGATTGACATATCTGACGGAATATGCGTTTTATATTAATAGGAATGCCATTTTTTTTTATCTGCGCGGTTGAAATCCTCTTGGATTTCCTCCATCGTGGGGGTGTCAGAGTGGTATCTTATGGACTCTTACCGCACCGCGGTATTCCACCTCTGCCTATGGCCGTGGGTGCCGCTCCCAATAGGTACAGCCTAAATAATATAAAATGATTTCTTAATCACAAGGGCCGAAAATGAAAGGGAAATCACCATCTATCTCTTCAGCAGTTTTCTGCAGGTCCTAACTTCGTAGCCTTGAACCATGAATCATGGTTCGTTCTTCAAATCAAAGTTTCTATCACGAAAGCGTTTAAACCAAAATCGCACGGTGCGTTCATTAGCAGGCCCCTCTCCAAACGCAACATTGATATTGCGAGCTGTTTCTGCCGCGTTAGTTCCGCGTCGGAACTCGTATTCAAAAATAACTCGAATTTTCGAAGTATCCATCTTTCTTGTCTAAGCTGAATAAAAAAAAACAACTGAAAGTCGATAATCAAATATTGCACATTTTTTAAAAGAAGAACTTCGTAGGTACAATGTGAAAAAAGTTTCACTCAAAAATCTCAAACCATGAATGTTCTATGTCAATTCGATGTACCTATTACAATAAAACGGCAATTTTATACTTTAACCCCTATTATTAAACTATTTAACAATTCACAACAGTTTCCCTTGGTTGTAAGGGATTCATTTAATTCAATTTCCATGCATTGGGTTCCTCGTAAGTTTATGGAGTAGATGAAAGTTCTTGCTAATCAATACAATATTTTGAATGATTTTTAACAGGGCTTTTTAATTAAACCGCAAAATACAGGTGACAGGCAAAAATCCGACAATTTATTGTAACATTTTCTGCTCTATTAGGTTGAATGCCATAATTATCGAAACGATTAAAAAAGCCATTGTGTCTCGCGTGGATTACGAAAAAGATTACGTCGATTACGAATTCGTGGCATACGAAGGGTTAAACAGCACCTATCATCAAAAAACTGTCAAATTTGTAAATTTTTGAGTAATATATCGCTTTGTCGATGGCGGGACGAGCTGGATAAGCTCCGTCAAAAATGGAAGAAGGACGCGTGGGCTCGTGAAAGATGGAAGGAGTGGAGGGAGGCCTTTGCCCAGGAGTGGGGCAGCGTAGGCTAGAGAAAAAAAATGTCGCCTTGTCAGTTACAATAAAAAAATTGACAAAAGATTAATCTTGGACACGGTGAAAGAACTCATTGTGAAGAAAACCTGGGCCTAATGCTTTGAAAATCAATACACCGTGAGCAATCATGTTATCAATGGTCGTTGTGTTGACAAGAAGATTGCTGAAAGTGATTTGCCCTTTCTCTATACAAGTCTCAATCCATAATAGTAAACTTAGAAGAAAGAAAAAGAAAGAAAAAAGTTTATTTGGACAGAGTTCGTGAAACACAAAATACACTCACTCTCTTTTGAAGCTCTCTACGAGCTGTCAGGATATCGGGAGGAATCAATTAAACCACGGTTTATCACGTATGTTTAATAGTTGTTCCTAGAAATCATTCTACGTATTTTACATTTTTGTCCTTTGGCTTGTCAGCCGAATCCGACGCCTAATCTCTTCTAATCTTAGACTAAGGGCCGTTTTTCCCATCGCCAGATAACTTTTATTCGTGGAATAAAATTAACGTTTGACAGATTTTGTATAAAATGACTATCAAGGTTTCAAAATTATTCCTCGAATAAAGTTATTAGATGATTGAAAAATCAGCTCTTAGTTAATGTTTGTCTCGTATTTCTGGCCAATAACTTTTAACTGTCTTGTGGAGGTTACATGTAAGCACCAAAATAGGCTATAATTTCTACAGTACAATACCTACTTGTTTAGGTCAAAAACTCGGCTACAAAATTAATTAGGTAAGCTCGGCGTGAAAATGTACCAAACAATAATAATAATTATTATATTCAACGCTAAATAGAGACATAATTAATTTACTACAAATTGTAAATTGAATGTTTAGTCTCTAGGGCTTGGTAAAGATTCCAAGTAATTTTGAACTAAATTTACTCAACAATAGGCTCTCCGCTCTACATCCTACTAATATTATAAACGTGAAAGTTTGTATGGATGGATGGATGGATGTTTGTTACTCTTTCACGCAGAAACTACTAAACGGAGCTGTATGAAAATTGGCACACAGACGGTTTATAACCAGGATTAATATATAGGATACTTTTTATCCCGATATTCCCACGGGATCGAAACTTATGCGGGTGAAATCGCGGGGCGCAGCTAGTATTTAGTTTAATGATAAATAATTAATACATACCTATGTGTACTTGTTTTTTTTTTTGTTATTTAAGTTTGACAGTATTTCAGAATACACCACTTTCAAAGAACAGAATCCCGTTATGGTATCGTATAAGCGGCCGCGTTTTTATGTGTGTGTAAAAGGGCAGTTACAGTGTGGTCAAACACAGGCCGCGTTTTAAAATGCGTGTCCCACATTTCCGAAAATTAATGCCGTTGCCATGCCATGCCGATTTCCGAAAATCAGAAAAAAAAACCTATACTATACTTATTTTATTATTGATTCGTGTTGAGAATCAGTAGCATAGTTACCTCCTTGAATTTGACGAGGATGCAAAACGACACCTTGTTTTCGTCCCTCATCACTAGACGGGGGCCGAATGACTTTTGTAAAAATGTTGCTGTTGTTTTAGCATATTGTGTACCTTACGACTTCCATGCGAACGAAATCGCAGGCAGAAACTTGTATTTTAATAATTCACTAGCGTATGCCTGCCACTCCGTCCACGTGAAATCTTGTTCCCCCTCTACCCTATCGCATTGCATCACCTGCTTTTTTTTTTATTGGCCGTTAATGTCCCACTGCTGGGCAAAGGCCTCCCTACTCTCTTTCCACCTCTCTCTGTCCAGAGCTACCAAGGACCAATCTTTATGAAAGGAGTTCAGCTCATCCCGCCATCTCCGTCTGTGCCTGCCGCGACGTTTGCCATTCGTTTGCCATTAAGCGGGACCAACTGCATCGCCTGCTATTACTTAAGTTTTGCTTAGGTTTCTTTCAGACTTTTTTATGTTTTGCTCAGCTCCTACGGGTGCTAGCGTTATGTTAAATAACCTATATCCTTAATTATGAATTGGACTAACCAATGCAAAAATATTTTTCAAATCCTACTGGTGATTCCAGAGATTAGCGCGCTTAAACAAATAAACCAATCAACTCTTCAGTTTTATTATTAGTATACGCCTTTACATGTCGATCGTTTTAATCCTTAAAAGAGGCCATTGTACTCATCATTATGAACCACTTTTACTACGGGACCAACCCAGAAATCGTGAAAAAAAAATTGTTGATCCATACAATATGTCGGGTTATGCGAACATAAATCTATGGATCAACTGATTTTTTTTTTCGATTGCAGGGTTGGTCCCGTAGTAAAAGTTGTTCATAATGATGAGTACAATGGCCCCTTTTAAGGATTAAAACGATCAAAATTAAACGGTGTAGATTCGAATATGAAATGTTGATTAACAAATTAAGCAAACGTTACAATTTAATGGGAAAAAGGCGTGATATTATGTATCTACTTTCTGTTGCCTCCGACTTTGTCTACGTGTATTTTATATTTCATTTTTTTTTAAATAATATATCCAGAATCAAAAGTAGCCTATATCCTTTTCTTGATCCCAAGCTACCTAGATATGTCAAATTTCATAACAATCGGTTCAATGGTTTAGGTGTGAAAAGGTAATAGATAGATAGTTACATTCGCATTTATAATATTAGTATCGATGTAAGGTCCAGCGTTTCAAAATGGTTGTTGTTTTTCACGTAAATAAATACCAAAAATTCAAGGTAACCGCATGCATAAAACCAGATAGATAGATTTGTAATAACATATTTATAACAATTCAATTATTGCACTCGTCGTAACGATTAGATTTCTGCAAAATGGATCGCGGGTTAAATCCTTGCACGAAACCAGCACTGCTTTTTGTTTAGTTCACAGGTATATGTTCTGGGTTTCCATTGGGTATGCGAGAATAATGTCAAGTGACGAGAATCGTTGGAAGAAACTCATCATCATCTGAGTAGTCTTTTCCCAACTACGAGGTTGGGGTCAGCTTCCAGACTAACCGGATGCAGCTGAATACCAGTATTCTACATGAAGCGACTGCCTATCTGTTCCCCCGTTTTCGTTTAGCGTTTGTTCTAACTTTTTTTTTGTTTTTGCGCAGTTCTATCGTAATGTTAAGTAGCCTTCCTCAAGAGTTGGGCTATCAAATGCAAAAAGATTTTTCACATACAGAGAAGAGTAGTTCCAGAGATGAGCGCATTCAAACAAACAAAAAAAAAAACACAAACAAACTCTTCAGTTTTATTACTAGTATAGATAAGTCCAGAAGGCCAATTCTCTTAATTTAGAACGTTCACAATCTAGTCGCAGTCTCATGTCGGCGACAAACAAATGTCAAAAACTTGTCAAAAATTGTCAAAAACAAGTCGCTACAGCTATTGAGTATCTTGCATAACCTGGAAATCGGAGAGTTTGCACCAAGTACAGACCCTCGATATGGCGGGCACAGAGGCGTATGCTTTTCCTAGGATATCTATGTAGAAGGCGCCCGAAATCTAATTAGGTTAAGTAAATCGGGACAGTCAATTTTGTTACGTAACAGCTTAAATAAAAATAAAACATCTGAGATCAGACTGTGAACGTTCTTAAAATTACGAGAATTCCTGCTCAGGTTTCTTCACGATGTCTTTCGTCACCGATGTCAGTGATGTCCAAGATAACCTTAGAAAGCACATCAATTTAATACTATAAAATATACACTATCACTAAAAATTCATCTACCCTAATAATCCCTTCTGAAGAATCAATACGCTAACCCCCTCACATTAGTATACACATCGCAAACATTCCCAGCAGTCGGAATTAGCATTTGTCGCATCTCCACAGATAAAAGTAATAAGTGGACCGTTTGAAGATGTGTTCATCCTGGCACTTGAAAGAGGGACACTTGAGTTAAGAGTCCTCCTCAGAGTATGGGGACTGAGGACACCCCAGAGGTACTTGAGTTTGAATATTTTTGAGGATATTCGGTAAATGAGAAGGATTTTAATGTTTTGTTTTTTGTTTTGGCGTTATTTGCTCCTTGTGGCACGTAATTCAAATTAGACTATGGTTTTATGGTTTACACGTTAAGATTTTTAAGAATATTTATATACCGTAATCTTAATGAAAGAGGCTCCTTGTAGTTCACTGGAATGCTAATTGTTAAACCAACCATGAATTTCGTTGAATTTGAATATAAATTGTCAGATTAATTTGTCTCATTTACCATTTCAACAGTCAATAAAATCAAAACCAAGTCGTTTATAACTTACCAGTATTTGTTGACTTGACAAAGGTTGACTATTAGAAAATTCCTATGGCATTAAATCCACCTTTATCCATTCTCCATCCATCATCCATTACATACATTACATTATTATTTCTTCATCCATTTCTCCTTTTTATTGTTCTTTTATTTGTGTGCTTAAATGATTAAATAAATAAATATTTCTACATCGTAACACACTTTTATTTTAACTAAGAGGGAGTTAAAATGCGAGCAATTAAGCCTAAGCTTAGTCAAAAAGGCTTCTCTCATAGCATAACCATATACCTAAAAAAAATATTCGTTAAGATGACCTCGGATCTTTAGGAACGCAGCCAAAACGATGTATTTTTTACATTATTTCTTTGTCTTTCCTATCAAAATCTACTGAACGGATTTTAACGAGACTAGTGCTGTTTTATGACCAGTCCAAAATATGGAAATAAAAAATTAAGCTAGGTTAATGTACAGTCACCAAAGGAGAAAAGTAACCAGGGTCGTCGGATATAGTTGAAGTTTAATAAGAATCCGATGGTGTTTTCGAATAAAATTTTATTTAATTAATAGAAAACAAAGAGTTCATTTATCAAATTAAATTTCATTCGAAGACATGTGTCATCTACTAGGCCCGCGTGGTGGATTACGGCACACTCCCTCTCACCGAGAGAAGGCCTGTGTCCCAGCAGTGGGAACATTATAGGCTGATTATGCTATGCTATGCTAAGTTTAGCAAGAAACCGTTGACAAAACGAAGTTATTTAGTGAGTTGGTAATCACAGAGACGGAGAATAAACAAGGAGTATTTATTATAAATCCAAACATCGACGTATTTCTCATTCAACACAAGGTTCATCTCCCTAAAAAAATACAGCTTGAAGATTCACAAAAACCTCCAAGGGACACCAATTTAATTAAAATAATATTTCTGGACAGGTAAGTCATCATTTTGTACAGCTGTTTATTTTAATCAAAAATTCTTAGGAGATTCTGTACCTCAATTTCAACTGGCGTTCCTTTTAAATTTGTTTTCTACAATTTTTAATATAAACACTGGGCTATTTTTCAAATATTCTGCTATTTGTCATGGCTTTATTGCAATGGTTTAAATGCCATCTTGCGGAGAACGTTGGTTGGAGGTAGAATTCCATACCTTTTTTTTTTTTTTTTTTTTTGTGGATGGGAAATCATCAAATGACTCCTCCCGCTCTGGGTGGAGCAGAAGGGAGTGTCAGACTCTTACTGACTAAAACCCACCCGTGTTCCTTCCTTAGCCCTTTACGTACCAGGGCAGCGGTAACCCTTTCGGACAATCCCGCTACCCCGGCAGGCTTCGGCCCTGTCGGGCCCCGTCAACTACGCTGACATCTCTTTGAGGCGCGCGTGGAACACATACACGCCGTCCGGCACGGGCCTGGTCCTGATCGGACGGAGAGCTACCCATTGCTCTCCGCCCGCAGGCCCGCGCCTACGACAATAGAACACCTTGAGACAAAAATCGATCACAAGAATCACTCGAAAGTGAATTCGAATTCCATACCTAGTGTAGCAAAATAAAAATTAGGTCTTCATTTGTACACTAAAACGTTTAATTTAATAAAATAAAAAATATTGTAAACAAAACTTAATGAAGGACACATCACGGTTCTTCATATTTCAAAGTATTAAGTTATAACTCTGACGCAGCCCGCTAGGAATGCTCAACACGGTCTACCAAGCAGAGTGTGTGGGTATAATACAAGCAGCCCATGCCATAGCAGCCAGGGGAGTTACAGACACTCATGTTCGTATACTCTCTGACAGCGCCTCAGTCCTCCAATCCCTAAAGAAGGGATGCATCACATCAGATCTAATACTAGAATGTCACAAGGCGCTTGAACAGGTAACTGTATCGAACCGCAACACAGTGACACTACAATGGATAAAAGGACACAGTGGCTCACTAGGTAACGACGCGGCTGACGAGCTGGCCAGAAGGGCATCCAGCACGTCAGTCTATGGACCGGAACCAGGCGTGCCCATCCCCTTCAATTAATTACGCAGGTGGCTACAGAAGCACACTCACACACAAGCAGAGAACTGGTGGTCCTCGTCACCGGGCTGTAGGCAGTCCAAGGAAGCCATGCCATCATTAGATGGCAAGCTAACGAAAAGATTATTACGCCTGGACAGGAAAGGTCTGCGCCTGATTGCGGGGACCATCACGGGACACTGCTCACTAAAAAAACCCAATAGTAAATTTATTAATTAGAGCCCAATAATAAATTTCACTATTACGCGTCGGTCACGATACGTTTGCAAACGTTCCTATAACTCCCGCAATAAATAAATATCTGGTAATCCTAAATGGGTAACATTGCACCAAGTCAATCGGTATAAGGCAGCGAGGTAATAATGTATATCACTGTTTTAACTAAATCGAGACAATAGTTACTACTGAAAAATAAATAAAATAATACGCAAATCTGGTCCTAGACTCCACGCTGGCAGTCGGAAGGCTCCTCGCTGGCAGGTATCAGAATCCACCTGCGTTGGGTTCGATTCCCAACAGGAAGCTTGCAGTCGTCTGGTCCCAGGCTAGCGGTGGGGCGAATTCAACATCCGCCTACAGTCTTCGGACAAATCTACAGAAAATAACGAAAAATTATAATCCGAAACGCAGGCAGAATCTTTAATAACAAAAGAGCTGAAGAAAAGTTAAATTACATACCAAGTCTGAATGAAGAAACCTGACTCGCCTTGAGACAAGTTTTAAATGCTGTACGTTCGTGATACGTTAATTTACGGGAACACTGCCTATTACAAAGAGATGAATGGAATAAAATTTAGGAAACGATAAGAACTTTTGAATAATCAATAGCAAAGCAAACATACCCTTGGATAAATTGGATGACCGCACAGAACTCGGTCCTACAAACTATATCGATACCTTTAACATCGTGGCAAATTATTACATGGTCAAGCGGAAAAAAATAATATCATAGACTTCCGTCCTGTGTCCAAAAAAAACTTCAAATGAAATATCTCGGTAAGAGAAAAGACATGACACTTTTAGATTAAAAATTCAAAAAACCAATATCAAGAAAATAACATTTCTGATTAAAAATAATGTTGGATTTGTTACAAAAGTAGATCCTAAAAATATCGCGCTTTGTTTTTGTAAACCTTAAATAATATCTATATTGGGGTCCTAAAAATACTAAATAACCTCTGCGACCAACTTGTATGTAGCGCTTGCCGGCCATTGGCACGTCACACAATTACAATTTACAAGCTAACACTAAAATATATAGGTAGGTAGGTATATTGTATATTATATAGAAGTATATAATAACAAAATAAAGAAAAAGGGAGGAGCTCATTGGGCATCAAAAAACTCAAACAAAGTGTTTCAAATCAAATCGCAATCTCATTTCAGTGATCATTAATGTCAAAAACTCGTCTAAATGAAGGTAAATGAGAGATACTTTTGACAGATTGAGACCGAAATTAGAATGCGAACTTTCTTAAATATACCTTCAGGGATTGCCCTTCCCGGACAATTTTCCCAGAACCAGTTCAACCTACTTTCATTCATTTTCCCAGCCGCAAATTATTAAATAAATCAACAATACGGACCACACCTTCTTTGATAGACGCGTACCGCATTCATCAGACTCTAACTACATCTTAATTGACTTCTGACGGCTACACCCCTTTTCACTAACTTCATTATTATGTCAAAGGATTTAAATTAAAGGAAGGGCTGTTACTGTAAGCGAGTTTATTTTAATCACCAAAAGGTGGTTTCGAAACGAGTTATAATTTTATTGGAATAGTACATGGTAGCATTAGGATATCGTTACTACTGTAACTATAACCTAAAGAGACCATGTACCAGCGTCGATTATCCAAACGAATCCCCACACGGGTGTTCGGAAAACTGATTTATTCGGATAATCGAATGTATGAAAAACTGTTCCAATAAATCCATATGCCGTGGATGGATGGCGCCACAGTACAGTGGACAGCGCCATGTAAGAATTTGATTGGTAAACTAATGATCATGTGATCGGAAACGCAAGCGAGCCTTACCGCGTGGACACGATCGTCGGTGGAGGGGATGCAGCGAGGACTGGCGGAAAGACAGAGTGTTGCGACAGTCTACAGTCGACCGCCGAGCTCAGACAATCTTGGCAAACGCTCAGTACCAACCCCCGTGTGTGTTTCGGTTGTTAATCGCAAGTTTATTAAAGTTACTTTAAATTCTAATTATCTTTTCTTTCGAGTACAGACTGTAGTGCCCACACCTATGTAAACTATGTCGGATCGTAAGAAGACCCGATGGTTTGCATCTCAGCCACCCTTGATGACACACATATATGTGATCTGTTATGATATTTTTTTAAATTTTGTTACTCTAAGTCAAAGTCAAATTCAAAGTCAAATCATTTATTTCAAATAGGCGCATAAAAGGCACTTTTGAACGTCAAAAATAAAATAAAAACAAAATTGATTCTAGTCGCCCCTTCCAAAATGTAGTTTTCGTATGGAGAAGAATGGGCAAGAAACTCCACCGTTACTCTTTTAAAATGTTTTACAATATTTTGCATACATTAATTATATAAATATATGTGAAGATGATGCACCTAACAATAAAATTACTATACCACAATAGGTAAAAGAAATAAAATGGATAAATGAAACCATGACATATAAATTAACTTTGTGATAGATACATGGTGCTCACATATTCACAAACATTCCAAAAGTAGACGATTTTCATAAATAAATAAGGAGTAATAAGTCCGGATGTAACCCCAAGTAATTACAGAATGTAAATCATTGTTAAAGAAAAAAGAATAAATTATACAATTACATTAGCAACCAGTTTGATTTTGTCTAGACTCTAGAGATTGTCCTATGGAGCAAGACCAGCATGTTTCCAAGGATTCTTATCTCGGATATAATCCTCTAATTTGTAATATCCTTGCTTACAAAGTGTAATTTTAATATAAGTTTTAAATTTTCTTTCATTTAATTGCAATATTTCACAAGGTATTTTGTTGTAACATTTAAGACAGTACCCCATAAAAGATGTATGTACTTTAGATAATCTGAAAAAAGGTTGATCTAATTTATCTTTATTTCTAGTATTAAAATTATGTCTATCACTTATTTTATTAAAAAGATGTTGATTTTTTCTTACATACATAATATTTTCATAAATGAATTGGCAAGGTACCGTCTTAACCCTTTTAAATAGTTCCCTAAGAGATTCGCGGCGACGTAGATTGTAAATGGCTCTGACAGCTCTCTTTTGCAAAATAAAAATGGATTCAATGTCAGCAGCCCGACCCCACAGTAAAATGCCATATGACATAATACTGTGGAAGTAACTAAAATAGACCAAACGCGCGGTGTCTTCATCTGTTAATTGTCTTATCTTTCTAACAGCATATGCGGCCGAGCTTAGCCGCCCCGCAATAGATGTTATATGAGGTCCCCATTGTAATTTCTCGTCTAGCGTGATTCCTAGGAAAACTGTCTGATTATCAAATTCTAATTTTTGGCCATTCAATATGATGTCACATTCGCTACTTCTAACATTAGGTAATTTAAATCTAATGCATTTGGTTTTTTTTTTCATTAAGTACTAAATTATTTACCGTAAACCAATCTTGGACCTGAAGAATAGAGTTATTCACGTCGTCAAGATTTTGTGACCGTCTATTTTAAAGATTAATGATGTGTCATCTGCAAATAACACCATCTTCGGTTGGTTTTGAAGTAATTGGGGTAAATCATTAATATAAACTAAAAAGAGGATTGGACCCAATATCGAACCTTGAGGAATGCCCATTGTCATTTCAGACCCCAATGAGTTTATGCCATTTACTTGGACTTTAACCTTTCTATCTTTCAGGTATGATCTTAACAAGTCAAGTGCTGTTTTCCTAATCCCATAGTGCTCGAGTTTCATCAGAAGTGTTTCATGGTTTACGCAATCGAACGCCTTAGAGAGATCGCAAAAGATTCCAATAGCATCTTGTGCTTCTTCCCAGGCGTTAAAAATGTTCTTCATTAGGGTAACACCGGCGTCAGTGGTACAACGCCCTTTGGTGAAGCCGCACTGGTGTTCATGAAAGATGTAAATTTTATTAAAGTGACGTAACATTTGATTGAGCATCAACTTTTCAAACACCTTACTGAGAACTGGCAGAATTAACACAGGTCTATAATTGTTGGGATCTTTACTATCACCGGATTTGAACAATGGTACTACTTTACTATGTTTCATAAGATCCGGAAAGACACCTTGGTCAACACTGGTGTTAAATATGAAAGCTAAATAGGGCGCAATGGTTTCGATGAGAGATCTACATACTTTTACAGACATACCCCAGAGATCTTCTGTTGATTTAATTTTAAGATCTTTAAAAGCTCTTATAACAGCCTGGGGGTTTGTATGCTGAAACCTAAGCTCCGAAGGGCATGCCTTTACATTCCTTTTAAGTAAGGAAGCAGAAAGCGTGGGGGAAGAATTTAAGGCTTCAGTAGTTTTAAGGGGAATACTAGCAAAGAAGTTTTCAAATTCCTGAGCTATTTCTACATCTGAATTGTTGGGGCCATGTGCAGTCTCTAAATTAAATTCACTATTTCGCTGTTTTTTCCTACCTGTTTCATTATTTATTATTTGCCAGGTAGTTTTTATTTTATCATCAGCTGATTTTGACTCTGTTAATGAAAGCCACTGACAGTTCTTCTATGTCGTTCGTATGCCGTCCATATGCGGTTAACGCTCAACCGCAGGAGCAGGTGATAATGTCGCCGTCTACGGAAGCATTTCATTACGTTTCATATAAACCGGCAGTGTCGCTGCGGTCTGTTAATGAGGTTAAGCAGCTTTGCCGCTGCAGATTGCGGTCTGCAGTTGCTTTTGGAGTTGTCCTTTAGCCAGGCGTTTACTCTACTAGTTTTAAGGCAACTAGTGCACGTGTCATGGTAGGTAAAACATGGGACTGGCACTGAAATTATATCTAATACTATCGCTTTCAGGCACGTAGCAAGCAGGCATAATTAGCATATAACGTTCCCACTGCTGGGATACTGGCTGTAATCTACTAAGCGGGCCCAGTGCGGGTTGGTTTCGGGCACATATAGAAAAATAGTTCCTAAACTCAGTTACCGCAAGAAGTAAATTTACGAGGTTTACTAATTAATTCTTCAATAGAAGATACATTTGTAATCTTTAGTTTATTTCCAGTCCCAAAATAATTCATTTAAATAGATATTCTCTAAAATTCTCTTATCGCTGTTAGACCAATATGGCGGCAGGCTCGTTTCTCACAAAATTAATTATCTAGAATGATGTGACGTTAATTAATTTCAGAATTTATGAGTATACTAATGTGTTTGTATTATATCTTTGTCTAAATTAATTTGCTGTCTATTTTGGGATCCATTTTACCTTAGCTTATAGATAATTATGTGAATAAAACATCGTTTACTTTTTTTGTGAATAAATAAATACGGAAATTGAGGTCCAGTTGTACAGTCAAGGAAATTATACATATGTATATTGTTGAGCAAATTGTCGCCCTAAGTCAATTTGCCGTCTTATAGCAATTTCATACAATTGTCAAAAACTGACAGTAGTGATTCAAGTATACGGACAATCCGCAGGAGACGCCCTGGACGGGAGTCAACAGCCGACTCCCGGCCACCGTAGGCGCGAGCTTGCGGGCGGCAAGTAATGGTCACTCGCCGCCCGGTAAGGACCAGGCCCGGTTCGACGGCGCTTTGTGTTCCACGCGCGCCTCAAAGAGATGTCAGCACGAACGGACGGGGTCCGCTAGGGCCGATGCCTGCTAGGGCCGCGGGTTGTTCGATAGAGATACCGCGGCCCCTGGCACAGGCAACTGAAGGAATACGGGTGGGTTTTAGTCAGTAAAAGTCTAACACGCCCCTCCGCTCAGCCCAGAGCGGGAGAAGTCATTTGATGATTTTCCATCCAAAAAAAAAAGTAAACGGACAATTTCAACTTCCGTTTTAACTTCTCTAAAGCAAACTGGGAAAGCTTCTCCGTAGATGTGTATGCAAAACTTCGCGACATAGAACCAATACCTGCCAATTACGAACAGTTCGTTTATACTCGTCAACGCATACCTAGAGGCTGCCGCACATCATACATACCTGGTCTTAACCCAGAATCCTCCAAGACTCTAAGACCTATGAAGATCTTTATGTAAACGACCCTTTCTCTGAAGATACAATTGCTGCCGGGGAGGAGTTGATGTCCATGGTTGACGAAACTCGTAAAACAATGTGGATTACCACAGTAACTAACACCAACATGACCCACAACAGCAAAAAAAAGGTCTACAATAGAGAAACTCACGGTAACCCATCGGAATCTGGTAACCAAGGATTCGTCACAGCCAATCAAATAGCCCATCAGCTGCTACTTAACGACAAACCCCCCACAGACTGCCAAAAGAAAAAAAAGCTGTTAATGTTTCAGCCGATTCCACCGACATCAGTAAGCCTTTCACACTCACTGATATCATCCTGGCCATTAAGGCACAAAAAAATGGTAAAGCTGCAGGTGTAGATGACCTAACGGTGGAACAAGTCAAACACCTGGGACCTGTAGCTGTGTCGTGGCTACTG
Organism: Apamea epomidion; assembly: GCA_947507525.1. Taxonomy (NCBI): domain Eukaryota; kingdom Metazoa; phylum Arthropoda; class Insecta; order Lepidoptera; family Noctuidae; genus Apamea; species Apamea epomidion. Next base: position 3,756,076 of record OX382233.1, read on the forward strand.
GAATTTTACAACACATGTCTGGCCACCGCGAAAATTCCCAAACTTTGGAGAAAAACCAAAATCGTAGCGTTGCCAGAACCTGGAAAAAACCTCGGGTGACCCCAAAAGCTACCGACCTATATCACTGTTATGCCACACATGTAAGTACTTCGAGAGACTACTACTAAACCACCTCACAGCAGTAATTGAGCCAAAATTAATCCCTGAGCAGGCTGGTTTTAGACCAGGCAAATCCTGCTCCAGCCAAGTTTTTCGATTAACTCAATATTTGGAGGATGGATACGAGGCTAACAGCAGCTTACGACGACATTAACATCAAAAGATTACTTACCAAAGTGTAAGTAATCTGCCAAGGTTTCGTAAACATTTTAAGCGAACTTCTACTCAACCGCCGCTTCCACCCCAGCAGTCTCAACATTCATAGCGATTGCTTTACGACCGAATTCGGTCGCAAAGTCCTGTCACTCCATACATTACACCTGTCAATCCGGGACTTTGCGACCGAATTCGGTCGTTAAGCGATCGCTATAAATGTCGAGACTGCTGCCCCAGGTTTGTTTTCAGTCTGGTAAGAGTAGATGGTGAAGGCAAAAGAACGGTCTTCCTCAGGGCAGTGTGTTGGCGCCAACGCTTTTTAACATCTATACAAACGACCAGCCTTTTACCCAACACACTGAGCGCTTTCTGTACGCGGACGACTTAGCTCTGGCGGCTCAATCGGTGACTTTCAGTGGCGTAGAAGATAAGTTGTCACTGGCACTCGACCTACTAGGAAAATACTACGACAACAATGCTCTCCGGCCAAACCCGTCAAATTCAGAGTCATGCGCATTCCATCTCCGCAACAGACACTCAAATCGGGCTCTTAAATCACGTGGCGAGGCACTGAGGTTGAACATTGCTCAAACCCGAAATACTTAGGAGTAACGTTAGATATGGCTCTAACGTATAAGTCACACTGCTACAAAACCAAGCAGAAGGTCGGGACACGCAATAATCTTTTACGTCGCCTAATTTCCACTAAGTGGGGAGCAGCACCCGATGTCCTTCGCACAGCTGGCATGTCCTTGTGCTTCTCTGCTGGCGAATTTGCGTGTCCAGTGTGGCACCGGTCCGCTCACGCCATGCAGGTGGGCACTGCCCTGAATGAGACGTGTCGGATAATATCGGGCTGCTTAAAACCGACTCCACGCAATAAGCTCTATTTGCTTGCAGGAATTGCACCACCTGCCGTACGAAGGGATGTCTCATGCGCGCTGGAAAAAAAGAACCAGGAATCCGATTCCCGACATCTACACAACGACCCCGGGTAGGCTTAAAAGTCGCAAGAGCTTCATCCACGCAGGCCACCCAGAACAAACCACCCAATGAGAGAACCAAATTGTGGGAAGAAAGGCATCCACCACCTCCCAACTTCGTTAAACCCCAGGAACATTTGCGTCTCGACCGTGATCTGCAGTAGTAACATGGAAATCTCTCAATCGATTGCGTACCCAAGTACGGCGTTGCAGAAACAACTTGTCGAAATGGGGGATTACTGACCCATCCAATGCCCAGTGCGAGTGCGGTGCCTCTAATCGGACCATGCGCCACTTGCTGGAGTGCCCTAAGTGCCCGTTCACTTGCACCTTGGATGACTTAATAAATGCCACTGATGCCGTTATTAACGTCGCCACCTACTGGGCTCAAATAATATGGAAGAAGAGTACCATCGACACGAAAAGAAGAAGACGGACAATTTAAGTTGTCAGTCAATTTGATAAACAATAAAACATGACTTTACCTAAGGAAAATTAATGCTGATGTAAAATGTCAGGCCAGGAATCGAATTTCAGTATAAAAACCTCAACGAGTAATTTTTATGTAGCGTCTGGCGTATCCTGGTCAACTAGCTGACTTGCTAATATGCACACAGCACACACACACACAGCACGTTATTTTTAAGTTATTAATGGTTTTACAACAGAAGAAGACTCTCTTTACCCCCTTCTTTTCATTTTAAAAGCGGCTTTACGACCCAAACAATAAGCTTTAATATTTTATAAAATTCTTTCGGAATACCCAACTGTTCAACTAAACGTTAAAACCAACAACAAAATATTTTGCCAAACTATTTTCCGTTTTATAAACAATGCTTTAGCTTTGACGCATCCTGGGAAACACAAATACCACTTCAAAATTCGAACTTCGAACAAGTTCAAAACAAAACAAAACAGCTCTGAAATAAATACTTATTAAGAGTTAGTGTACACGTTCTGTTTATTGAAATGCAGTCAAAGGTACTTATACACTAGACATCAAAGGTCTTTGTGTAAAGGTGATTGCATTTTGAAAGGAGAATGGCATTTTAGCGACGGAGGTGCTTTATCAGTTTTTCGGAATTCAAATTCGAACTGAAGTGAAGAATTCGTAAAGTGTGCGACTGATTTAGAATAGCGGATGTCCGATGGGACTGGCATGTACAATTCTATAAAAGTCCCTGATAATTAATAACGAGACAAAAAAAAAGGATGTATTTTTTTTTAACTTGTGTTGGTTTTTAAGGAAAACTAATATAAAGTAACATACGTACAGACGCCAGCAGGTCAAGCTACCCGAAACTGTCAAATTTTCCCAATCAGTTTTGAACCTTAATGTTTTAACGATAAAGTTGAAAATCTATTAAAGGAATTTGACAGATTACAATGGCTTGGTGTGCTGGCGTCTGTACATCATGGGCATTTTTAACGCTTCACAGAATCGTTCCTGTCGCCCGAATTGGCAATAAAAATCAATTCACACGGTAGTAGGAGGCAGAGAGTAGGAACGGAATACGTCAAAGGAAAGCGTTTTAGTTGTCGTTTAATATTGCTTTCACGGTACCATATTGAAGAAAGAGTGGCAACTAATGATTAAGTATGTGATATCAGGATGCTTAGACACAAGTTTTATACAAGGGGTAATGGAAATAACTGAAAACATACATAAATGTAATCAGCCTATAATGTTCCCACTGCTGGGACTCAGGCCTCCTCTCGGTGAGAGGGAGTGTGCCGTAATCCACTACGCAGGTCCATTACAGGTTGGTAGATGTCACATGTCTTTGAATTTTTGGTTCTAGAGTATGCCGGTTCCCTCACGATGTTTTTCTCCACCGTTTTGAGAGCAGTGGTGATGAAATAATTTACATAAAGTAAAGCGCATCTGGGTCCTGGTCTGGGTCTGGGTCGAGGTTCCTGCGATCTACAAACTCGTTAGTCGCGGTCATCACCAGTGGCCAAAAACTGTTCATCTGTTTGTTTAATTTTGTCAAGTTATGCGATCAAAAAAAATATATAGAGAAGGAGATTTTTTATCGCAATTTATGTTTTGGTCCCAGAGTAAAAGGTGGCCATTTTAATGAGCACAAAGACCCCTTAAGAGGTTTCTAGTTATTTGAATCACATCTTTTAGAAATTCTCGAAGTTTAGTCCGTGGCGTAGCGGATCACCTACCACTCGTAAGCTGAGGTTTTACCTATCTATCATCACGTCTTACCTATCTATCATCACGTTTTACCTATGTATCATCACGGTTTACCTATGTATCATTACGTTTTACCTATGTATCATCACGTTTTACCTATCTATCATCACGTTTTACCTATGTATCATCACGGTTTACCTATGTATCATCACGTTTTACCTATGTATCATCACGTTTTACCTATGTATCATCACGTTTTACCTATGTATCATCACGTTTTACCTATGTATCATCTCGTTTTACCGATGTATCATCACGTTTTACCTATGTATCATGACGTTTTATCTATGTATCATCACGGTTTACCTATGTATCATCACGTTTTACCTATGTATCATCACGTTTTACCTATGTATCATCACGTTTTACCTATGTATCATCACGGTTTACCTATGTATCATCACGTTTTACCTATGTATCATCACGTTTCAATCTACCTAGACTTTTCCCAACTATATTGGGGTCGTCTTCCAGTCTAACTGGACGCAGCTGAATATCAGTATTTTACATGGAGCGACTGTCTATCTAGGCTGACCTTCACAACCCAGTTACTTGTAAACACGATATCCCTTGATAAGAATAGTCGTCAGACTTTTGGGCTTCTGACTACCCGCAACTGCTGTCAAAGATCTACGAATTACAGCTGGGACCAACGGCTTAACGTGCTTTCTGAGACACGGAGGGGTCTCGATATGTAATGAATGGTCACCCATCCACGAACCGACCGCGGCAAACGTAGTTTGACCTTCAATCGACCCGTGCGGCTGATATTATTTAGCCACGAGCCCCCCTATGTATTAATATTATAACTAAAATAAACCATAACATGTGGATTTTAATAACTGCTGAGGGTAATGACGCCACAACAGTAATTACATCGTGCAGGAACATCCTAATTCGTATGAAAATACGAGTAATGATAGCCGCGGTAATTGATACAGTCTCATTATTTCGGAGCTAAGGGTGGGTGCAGGTGAAAACGTGTGAAACGAGCGGTGTTGAGTGCAGCGCTATCGATGTTATTAGTTTCTCAGAATTTGTGACATGAAAGGAATTAATTAAAGCCCCCCAGCCCCCCCTGTAGGAGCCAGGGGCTTTAATTAAAGCGACACGTGTCGGGCGACAAACCGAAAATTTAAATAGTTTATTTCTACATTATTATTATTTATTCATACATTGATGTAAACATGAAAAAGTGATAATTTAATAATTATGAGTCTATCTTTAACACATTTTTTTGATAAATTTCTGTTTTATTTATAATACACAATTGATTTTATTTCAAACAAAGTCCGTACTTTACATTAAATAAAAACATGAAATTTATACAAAAATCACACATACATCTACAATAAGCTCAAACAAACAATCAAAATAAAACAAACAAAAAAGAAATCAAAATCGGTTCAGACATTTGGGAGCTACGATGGCGCAAACAGATACTCATACACACGTCAAACTTACAACACCCCTCTGCTTTTATCGGGGGTTAATTAAAATACACACACATGTCATTCAAATCAAATAAAATTAAAATACATACACGATGTATATAATATTGGGTTCTGAAAACTAAAACAGAAACTTTTTGCATTGCCATACAAAACTTGTAAAATTTTAGTGTGGTTGTCAAGTCAAGTCAAGTGTTTTTTTTTTAATGAGCGCTTATTTTATAATGTTCAGATTAAAGAATTATTCTTTCTTTGTTTCTTATCTTAGATAGCATGTGTCTACTAAGATGTGACAGTGTTCTTGTGGGCTTTCAACAAACGAATTAATCATCCCCTTCTACACTAAACCTATCTGAACCATTGCATCTAAAGCTTTGCCTAAACAACTAAATCAATCTGAACTAAGCTTAATACAATTTCGGTACAACATAGTCGCCGATATGGATCGCGATAATTTACGAACTAATATTATCGTCCATGATTTGTGATAGTTCTCATATTTGTGGTACAAGCATAGTCGTGATATAGACACTGATTGATGGCCCTTCGTTTGGAATTTGATTAGAAAATTACTTCGATAAACGTCCACTGTTAAACATGGACCTACCAGGCAAGCAGACAAAGCAGGAAGTACATTAAAAGATCGACTACAAATCTCGATACCTTAGTAAGTCCAGCGTATTTAGACAATCAGCTTCGATACTAACCTTGTTGTTTATTCTCGTATAGCTCTTGCAGATATCTATCTATATAAATAAAAACGAATCACCGAAATGTATGTACGCGCATTACTTCCGATCGACTGCACAAAATTGAATAATTCTTTTTTTTTGTGTTTGTTATTGTCAAGACAAGGTTTGGACAAAATTAAATTGAAATCGGGATTAAAACTTATGCGGTCGAAGCCGCGGGGCGCAGCTAGTAAGAGATAAAATATCAAAAACTTTACCTTCAAAACAAAAAATATACCATTATTTTAATACTAACTACGATTAATAATAAAAATACTAAAAGAAAAAAGGAGATGAAAGGATGCTGGTCTGATCTTGACCGTACTTCCGGGATTGTTCTGATAGCCATGGAATACCTCTCCACTCCTCATAAGCACCTCAGGATATGTTGCCCCCTGGTTGCAACGACACTATGTGCTAGCGACCGTTTTCGGGGGCCCATTATTGAGTGTGCAAGTCACCCCCTGCCATTTCATATGTGAATATTATAATTATCATTGAGCAAGCAGGGGACATAGTCCTTCCATAGTTCAAGGTGACTGATCCACTATAGCCACCTAAACCCATAGCCCAGTATATTTTCATTCCATGTTCTGCAATAGTCCTGCACCAACCGGGGGTTGTCTTTGAGTACACTTGCATGGTGCATACAGGGATAATCGTCGATTGGTGCCTCCTCATCATTTAGAATTGTTTAAAGGGCCTCTGCGAGTTGGCTTCGGCCCCTAGTACGCCTTTCAAAGGTCCGGGACCCCAGGGTCCCGAGATATGTCAAAGACAACTAAAACACTAACATTAGCTACATCAGCCCACGGCTAAGCTACACACGCGCTTTGTATGAAAATGTAGGCAGAGAATCGTCCATTGCAAACCACTGCCAAATTAAGCACGAAACAAATATTGCCAAACAAATTAACCACACAGTTCGCAGTCAGACGCGACACGACTTTAGTAGAACAATTTCTTTGATAAATTAATGAAAATTGTTCTACCAGATTCGAGTCGCAACTGTCGCGTCGCGCTTGTTTGAGGGCGCTTTAACGTGGGTAACCATTCTATACCCATCCTGTGTAGCAGTGAGAGTTCCACATCTCGCATTATCATTGCTTGCCAACAATTTTCTAAACATTTGATTTCCACCACTTTCAATGTCCAATTGAAATATTTATCCAAAAAGCTCCAAATAAATTACTATACGTCCAGAACGCATTAAATATTCACGTGTTTCGTATATGTTTGGAATGCTTGTTTCCCATTCGCATACAAACCATTCATTACAGAATAAAAATACATTCATTCATTTCGTTCATTCGTTTGTTGTTCCGTAGAGATGCACAAACAGATCAGTGGAACATATTTACTTTTATCATTACAATTTATTGTTGAGCCTCCGATTCGGTTTTGTCCTGCATTTTGGCTCGTATGTAGTTTTTGTCGTGTTTGGAATGGAATGTTTTGTTCCCGATTAAATTGTTCGAGTGTGTTCGAGTTTGTATTGGATAATGTTTTCATAGTCTAGCTATCCTGTAGTTTTCACGACAGGCAAAAAAACCGGCCAAGTGCGAGTCGGACTCGCGCACAAACAGTTCCGTACCAATAGATAATTGTTATGATATTATTTTTAATATTTTACATGTTCACTTATTATTTCCGAGACGTGAACTACGGAACCCTAAAAAGAGGTGCTAATATTTTGGAGCGTTTATTTATGTCCGCGTAAAATTTGTAGTTTCCTCGACCCACCCCGTCGCATGCCATCGCCTGCCAGGGTTATTACTTCGTTTTCGTTTTTCTGTCTTTTTTTCTTTTTCTTGTATCTTAAGGGCCATACTTAGCGTAATGTTAAATAGCCTTCCTTAAGAATTAGGCTATCACATGCAAAAATATTTTTTCAAATCCGACCGGTAGTTCCAGAGATTAGCGCGTTCAAACAAACAAACAAACGAACTCTTCAGCTTTATTATTAGTATAGATGTATCAGAAAGGTGTAATTATAACATAACATATACCTGTAGTAGGTACATTAAGGGTGTAGAACCATCAAACTGAACAACTTTCTCCATGGAACTAACATCGTATCGCGAAAAAATTAACAGCTGTCCCAGACAAAACTTCAATACCTAATCGATCCAAATGTATGGGACGGCTGATTAGTTTTTCAGTTTGACGGTCCTACACTGTATGACCACACCTTTCTAATACACGCCGTTTATTAATATAAAAATGTTCATATTTTTAAATCTGTTACTGCACAATACTTCAAACTTAGATATTGTAATTAATAACATACAAGCTGTTGTTTTGCATCCTCGTCAAATTTCAGGAAGCTGTTATAAAAGACATAAATAATTAAATAAAATTACGATCCCTGGTAAATAATGAATACATACATTGTTTTTTTAGTTATTTAAGTTTGACAGTATTTCAGAATACACCACTTTCAAAGGACAGAATCGCGTTTTGATATGGTATAAGTGGCCGCGTTTTTATGTGAGTGTAAAAGGGCAGTTACAGTGCCGTCTGACACAGGCCGCGTTTTAAAATGCGTGTCCCAAACATGCCAATTTCCGAAAATTAGAAAAAAAAATACCTACTCTTGTTATTATTGATTCGTGTCGAGATTCAGTAGCATAGTTACCTCATTGAATTTGACGAGGATGCAAAACGACAACTTGTGTAACCGATATCGTTGTCGTCATCACTATTTTCTGAGTGAATAACAATATCTACTTACCAACGAACCGACCGTGCTGCCCTCTCCCGGTCACAGTAAGCATACTCGGCGAAAAGTTACGCAAACTACCCACAATTTAGAATTACCATTTCTTTGTTTCAACACATCGATGATAAATGTTTAAATCTAACTTATATTATAGTACTACAGCATCCCGCGGTTTCACTCGCATAAGTATCGATCCCGTGGAAATGTCGCATATCATACATTTGACACACAGAATTTGGCACACAGAATTTGAATTTGAATTTGTGCCAAATTTCATCCAAATCCGTTTTGTAGTTTTTGCGTGAAAGAGTAACAAACATCCATCCCTCCATCCTTACCAACTGTCGCATTTATAATATTAGTAGGATTGTAATGTTGTATCTTGTGCTCCAAATAGTCTTTACATTAGTGAGTGCATTACCTTTATTAAGTAAACAATTTATAGTAGTATGCGTATAAAATCAGTGCTAAGACTTTTGTGCTTTTTGAATAGTAGTGTTTTGTTATGGACTTATTATAGAATGTTTATAGAATAGTAAAATAGTAACCTCAGTGTAAAATGTTTGTAAAGGTAAGTTAGCCTAAGAACATGTAATGTATATGGTTGTACACAATTAGAATAAGATCTTATTATATGCACTTTGTGTTATTATGTTAATAATAAAGACTTTTAAAATGAATCAATCAATACTTAAAAATTTTAATAAAAAGGTTTTCTTAAGAACATACTGTGTTAACATAAGCGTTCGTAACTGTGCACAAATTCACACTACACACACGTAAACAACACACGTGCGGACTTCAACATAAATTCTAATTTAATTTGTAACACTTAAACCGTTAACCCCTCATTACTGGGGCACCTGCACATCACGGCACATTAGGGTCATTTGTACCTGCGTGGGTTGATTTATTCCCCCATCGCGTTAGGGCTTGACGCATTGACGCCGATGCGAATAGACGTCTTATCGTATTCAAGGAATATAAGGGGTTTTAATTATACGTAAGCGCAGTAATATTTCTATATATTTACTTTTTAACCTAGCAGAGTTTGCCCGAGAGCTATAGAACGGAGTATTCGGGGCATTAAACTTGTGGACCTGGTTGAAAATACAACAATCCGTTCCATCTCTAAAATAACTGATGTTACTCGGAAAGCTGCCACGCTTAAGAATTGAATTAAGGTTAAACATAAAGGCATAGAACTAGACACCAGCCGGACTATTTTAGAAAAATCTCACTGTGAAAACTTAAAGAAAGAAAGAAAAAGTATTTAATAGTAATTATTGCCCCAACAACATTGTATAACCCAGCCATCGAGTATAGCAGTGTTGGGCCAGTGGTATCCGCTCCGACTAACGAGTTGTAGGTCGTGAGTTCAAACCCTTTACTTTGTGTAATTAATTTAATCACCGCTTCTCTCAAAACGGTGAAGGAAAATCTCGTGAGGAAACCGGCATGTCCTAGAACCAAAAACTCGAAGACATGTGACATCTACCAACCCGCACTGGGCCCGCTAGGTACATTACGGCCCACTCAGAATTGTGAACGTCATAGGCTGATTATGCTATGCTAGCTCAGCCATCGAACCCTGGACTATCCGAGTTCAGCAGTAAAGCTTGCAACTATTATCTTAGTCCCCATCTCTGTATTACTTTCATTTCAACCAAAGCTAAAGGTTTTTTTAAGAAATCACTATAACTTTTTAACTGACCTTGTCTTGTATTTCACTCTATCTAAACCGTTTTCTAATCTATGTATAACTTACTTTTTAGTAAGAGGAACTAATTGTTCCTTTGCGAAGCTCATTTTAACTTCCTTGAAAACGGCAGCACAGAGAATTTAAAGTTTTATACAAAGCTACTCTGCTGCTTAACTTGTGATCTTTATGAGCATAGTTATGAATAGCAATATGAAACTTAATAGTTCAAAGACATTTTATGGACTTGTTGGTTCCGTGAAATGTTATTATGAATTTCTAAGTAACAGCCTGGATTCTCGAATTTTTCTTGATTGTTGGCAAGACAAGCCACAACGCAACAACAACTAGCCCAACAACACAACCCAAACAACAACAGCCAAGCCACAAACGAAGCCATAAAACACAACCAAGCCTTTAAACTATTTGTAATTTCTAATGGTCGAATACGAGGCTTTTGGCTACTGAGATTCAAAATCAAATCAAAATCAAAAGTCATTTATTCCAATTAGGATGAGAATCAGCACTTTTCGAACGTCAAAATTACAAAATACAGTCCCCCAAAACGCCCGCCCTTCACCACTTCCTTGGGTGGGAAGAAGAAGTTGAAGAAGATCGCCTTTTATTATACAGGGTGTCAGGGACATCGACGCGCAGACTATAACCATGCTTTCTGAATCCTCTTGCGTTGGAATTTTTCGTTTATAAAAAAAAAAATTGCTAGTTCCATACATTTTTACAACGTACCCAAGTATTGCATTTTTCTATGAACAAAATTTTTTTTTTTTTGGTAGCTGGCCAAAACTTTATACGTTAGGGGGTGTCCAACGGGTAGCGGGATCGTCCGAAAGGGTTACCGCTGCCCTGGAACATAAAGGGCTAAGGAAGGAACACGGGTGGGTTTTAGTCAGTAAGAGTCTGACACTCCCTTCCGCTCCACCCAGAGCGGGTCATTTAACGATTTCCAATTCTCAAAAAAAAAAAAAAAAAAAGGAGGTGTACAATCATGTACTGAATCCATGGTTTGTTGCGCGACCGATATCCCTGCCACCCTGTATAGACGTGACTGCTGAATTGTGTCTGTACTAAATAGTAAATAACTCTGCTGTTTTTTTAGAAATCAAAATCAATTTTAAAGAAAAACTACTTATCGTCTATTTTGGTTACCATTATTGTATAGTCGATTTAAAAATCAACACAGATGTAATTATCTATACATTCCACCACGCACCGTGCAAAAATTTACTGAAACCAAACTTTTTATATTCTAAAACCTCGCCCATCCTTTGTCACGCGACAACAAATCCTTAACAGTAGGTTAAGGCTTTATATTTAACGGGTTAAGTTCCATTAAGCCGTTACTGACGAGATTTTGTGTTTTCATCGTAATCCATGAGCTATTCGGGTATTATGTAGGTACCCCCTTGTCGCAATAAGGGGTTAGATTGGTAACCTACATACGGATTTGTTTGAAAAAGATTTATTCCGAAGCCCTTTGTCCATGGTGCGGTTTCTTTGTGGTACGGCGTATAAACCGCGTTGTAGAAAAAACGTGTCCGTCAACAAGCTTCTATAGTGATCCATACAACACTGACGACCGTGTCTGCACACGGCGAATAAACCGTGCCGTAGAAAATACGTCTCGTCAACAAGCTTCTATAGCGCGCCGTAGAAAAAACTAGTCTGTCAACAAGCTTCTATGGTAATCCATACAACACTGACGACTATGTCTACACACGCGAATAACCCGTAGTTTTCCACAGCAAGAAGAACCTGTGTGTACAGTCACGAGCAAAAGTATGTATACACTCGGCTTTATTCAAAAGCGATTTACTCCTTTATTTCTTAATGAAAATGTATGTTGTTACGAACATAACATTTTCGAACCCATAGGTTTATGTAATGTGTCGTATTTCAACGTTGCATTCGTTAATTCACGAAAAAATTGCAATTGAAAGTTGCCAAGTGTTGACATATTGGTGCTCGTGACTGTACCAAGAGCTGGTGTCTAGAATCGTGATAGCTGCCAATATAAGTTTCTTGCGTGACAAGATGAACAAAAATTATTCGAAAAGTGATTACCTTTAGAGCTGCACCAGGTTTAGGTATTATTAATGTCTCAAGTGCCTGTTTTATCGACACTCATAGATAGTTCATAAACCAACCCGCAGCAGGTTGTAAAAGTAATAGACGACCCTTTTTTAGACTTTTTAATCGTCATCATCATTTCAGCCGAAAGAAATTCACTGCTGGACATAGGCCTCCCCCAAGCACCTCCTCTTCGTACAGTTCTGTGCTTCTCGCATCCAACGGGTTCCTGCGTCCTTCACAAGGTTATCGGTCCCCCTTGTGGGAGGCCTTCCAAAGGACAATGAAGAGGGCTATGCTTGGAATTTCCCTGCGTGATCGAATCAGAAATGAAGAGATCCGCAGGATAACCAAGGTAACCGACTCTTTAATGTTGCAAGATATCATATCTACTAAGTCATATGATATCTTCCAACTTTTTAAGAAAAATCAAAAATATTATCAATGTCATTATTTCTTTTATTCAGACCCATTATTTAAGATTAAAATAATTCGTCTTGATCCCTAAGCCTCCATAAAGAAGAGGTCATCGCGCTACGCCATACTGAAATACCCTTCATAGCAGCCGGGCAACCATCCCATTTATGAAACCGTTCTTATCATTCGAAGGTGGCGGGTTATGTTACCATAAGCCATTACTGACGAGATTTCATCTAACCCGCGTAATCCACGAGTCGGGTGTTTTGTCATTGAATAAGAAATCTGCGTAGAAATGAAACGCACGTAGGTACTTTGTATAGTCAGGGAAATTAATTAATTTAAATAAAGGCTTACCAACTAAATACATACGCATTATTAAACCAAAGTCTTTGTTATAATATAAATTTCGCACGTATCTAAATCAAACTAAAGCATTACGCTATTAAAACAAATTTAAGAAAAAAAATATTGTACTACGTTATTTAATTAATTGTAAAGCAAGATGACTTATGAATTTCAATTTGCCATGTTAAAGTATTTTTATATTACAAATCATTTAAATATTTACTCAATTTGCCTAAAAAATATTTAACGAGGACCTTACGTAATGCCGAACACGATGATCATTTGAGCCGAAAGAAGTCTACTACTGGAAATAGCCCTCACTCAATGAAGGCGTACACCTGCAACTCAACTCAGCCTATCGCAGTCCACTGCTGGACAAACGCCTCTTCCATGCTGCGCCAGAACACCAAGTCCTCCGCCTTCCATATTCAGTGTGTCCCAGCCACCTTCCGTCGTCCCACACTTCGCTTGCCGATTGGATGGCATTGCTCGCCGAAAGCGTACCCCTTTTCGTTCCACTTTCGCCCAAGTCAAAACGGTTGGTAATGTTGAAAAACAGTCGCCGAAACCTAATCAGCCTTTAATGTTCCCACTGCTGGGACACAGTCCTCCTCTCGTTGAGAGGAAGTGGACCGTAATCTACCACACGGGCGGGCCCCTGCGGGTTGGTAAATGTCACCTGTCTTCGATTTTTTGGGTTCTAGGTCATGCTGGTGTCCTCACAATGTTTTCCTTCACCGTTTTGAGCACAGCGGTGATGAAATAATTTACACAAAGTAAAGTGTCTGTCTGGGTTCGAACCTACAACGTGTTCCCTATCAATAGTCGCCGCAAGTGACGATCCAATCTTGACAGTGTTGAAAGTATCTTGTACTCCGAAATTGTCGGCATTGAGAACACTGTCGGAGCTACATAGTATTGCTACTATATATTCTTAGTCTATGGTATTGTTTACCACATAAACCGGGGGTGGGTTAGATCATTTGAGATCACATTGCATTTTGTGAATATTTGATGAAAAGGTCGTTAGTCAAGGTTAAATAATTATTAATGTGCTGTAAATCGCGGGTAAGCATTAGTTTAGACTCGCACAGACCAGTGGCAGCGGGGTTATTGCGTAACACTATAAGTAGCAATGGATTTCATTTTGACAGTTCAACAACATCCATTGCGTTATTTACGTTGTTACGCAGACAAATTTTTCGAATACATGAAGCAATGGATTAGCAAAATACTCGTACTTCAAGCTGATTCAGATTGAGATTGATAGTGTGTTGCCAGTCCTAACAAGGGGTATGATATTACCCAGTAGCTGGGTTGTGAAGGTCAAATAGGCAGTCGCTCCATGTAAAATACTGGTGCAGTGGTTAGACTGGAAGCCGACCCCAGCATAGCTGGGAAAAGGCTAGGCAGATGATGATTTTTGATGGTATGTTACGCAAGAAGCATAAACTGTCTCCTTGGACTAAACAATGGAACAATGGTAGCCAATGATGATGGTGACGATGACGCAAAATAGCAGTACGCCTTATGCGAGTAATAATTCCTTGAAAGAATGTTCATTCAGAGAACTATATTATATGAGACTTTTAAAAAAATACGATATGTAGCACGTTCACATAATTATTACAATTGCAAGAAGCATATCTTCAACCAGCGATTGACTGCTGCGCTGCGTGTCGCGGGTTCGATTCCCGCACGTAACAAATATTTGTATGGCCTACAAGTAGTTGTTCCGGGTCTGGATGTTTGTGTATGTGAGTTTAAATGCTTGTAAACGCACCCACGATACAGGAGAAATTCCTAGTGTGGGGCAATGTTATTTAAAAAAAAAAAACTTCTACCAACCCGCACTGGGCCCGCGTGGTGGATTACGGTCCACTCCCCCTCATCGGGAGGAGGCATGTGTCCCAGCAATGGGAACATTTTAGGCTGATTATGATATCTTCAAAAAACCCTTGACACAAACTGGATCTAAGTACTATAGTAATATAGTAAGTATAGTATAGTAAGTAGTGTATTTTTAAATAGATTTGTAAACACCGTCTCATTCACACACGCGGGGTAGCTGCTGTCACTTATGTCATCTGTCAGTTACGAGGAATGGCGAGAAACGGACAAAGTGAAGCGGGCTAAATACGATGGAGTTTGGTGTGGTAGTGTGCCAGTGAAGTGATATATTCAGCATAAATACAGAATCAACAGGATTCCTCAACCACCAAAAAGTAAATGAAACAAAATGTATTGGCCCTTTTTGTTTGATATAAGTTGTGGGTAATATTTTGATCCACGCGTCACCGTCGTCGCGTCGGGGGACATCTAATGAAAACAGAAAATTAACAGCAGCTATTATTTCTACAATAGCAAACATTAATTAAATAAAAATGACATTTTAATATTTGTACACCATATGTTATGGTAGAAAGTATAGAACCAAGAAAAAAAAAATTAACACCATGATATGTAAAACTACATTCTTACAAATAAATAAATTCTATTCTATTCTATTATTGCTGGGTATTTTATAAGCCTGCTTGGCGTTTTCATTAGCCGTAAAAAATCAAAAGCGCTTCAGCCGTTTGGGAGCTACGATGCCACAGACCAACAGATACACACGTTAAACTTATAACACTCCTTTTGTTTCCATCGGCAAAAAATATGCACTAGCTGCGCCCCGCGCTTTCACCAGTATAAATTTCAATCCAGTGAGAATATCGGGATAAAAAGTATCCTATGTGTTTGTTTTGATTTGCTCGTTTGGGATAAATAAAAGTGGACTGTATAGTATGTAGATATAGGCTTGCTGTATTGCCGATTAAGTTCAAAAGGTTACAAAAGTCCCGAACAAACATAGATTATTACGGCGTGCTAGAGTGTCGTCCGTCGCGGTGGTCTCCGAGGAAGCGAGTGTCCACCGGCGCCCGCCTCGCTCACGCGCCGACGGCGATGACGCTTAGGTCGGTCACGTCGTCTGCGCGTGCCCGCTGCGTGTTTGTTGGCTGCGATCCCAACAGCCGCGCGCCGCTCACTCGCCGATAGCGACGATGCGCAGGTCGGTCACGTCGCCTGCGCGTGCCGGCTGCGTGTATGTTGGGTGCGATTCCCAACAGTGTTAGCCCTGGTTATAAACTCATCCAAATCCGTTAAGTAGTTTTTGCGTAAAAATGTAACAAATATCCATCCATTCATCCATCCATCCATCCTCACAAACTTTCACGTTTATAATATTACAAGTATCACAACTTCTGATCTATTCCGTACAAATACCGTGAAATGTAGGTGAATAGAGCTTGAAGTGAGCTATCAATTGTGTCAATCCCTAGCATCAAGTCGAATGACAGCTCACTTCAAGCTCATTTCACCTTAGTTTTCACGCTGGGATTTTTACAGAATAGGTTGCCTTGTATATCCCCTCGTTTCTAAGGCAAGCTTATTAAGTTTGGTAACAATAGAAAAAGTAATTACGGCAGTTGTGCTCGTAAACGCGGGGTAAGATTATTAGTAATAACTTAAAAGACTCTTGAAATCATCTTAATAAAATTCTTAATTGATTGCTTTCGAAATTATTTTTAAGCCAGTTTCAATAGCGAGGAATTACAAACAGATTGAATAATTTTAAGCTTTATTAACTTCAATTAAAATAACTTGAAAACTATTTAGAATGTTCTGTGACAATTTAACAGCTTGGCAAAAGTTTAATTTGAACTTGTTCAAAATAATTTCAACGTCACCTTGAAATAATTATTCCTAATCTTAAGTTAAAGTTTATCAAACGGCTTCTTAATAAAATGTATGTTTGTCAAATTGATTAATTGAAAGTAATTTCTTACGGTACAAGTCACAGTAGTGTATTAGCTTTCGTAAATTATTAACTATACATGGTGACACATCGACGCGCAAACTAAAACCATGTATTCAGCACATGATTAAGAGTAGAAATTGTTCGTCGATTATCAAAAAATCTGGTGTTTCATAGAAAAGTGCAATACTTATGGGGTCAAAATTTACTGATTTTTTTTATAATTGCCGACGAAAAATTTCAACGCTTGGGAGTCTAGTATCTAGAACCCCCCAGCGGTTCAAAATCAAGTACAACAAAACAGGTTATGCGTCGACATCCCTGCCATCCTGTACAAACAAGTACAATAGGTACCTACACCTGCACGGCTACTGCTACGACTAATTACTGAACAGACTATGTCCCATCTGCCAGTGTCCGAAATGTCCGCCGTTCACCTGCACCCTTGACAATCTAGACAACGCCTCTGACGCCGCATAGCCACTTACTGGGTCCACACAGTATAAGCAACGTAGATGTACCGTCGAAACACAAAGACGAAAAGTCTGAAGTCTGCAAAAATATTTATTAAATTTTGTTTATGGCCAAAATACCCACCATTACATCATCATTAATACCTAACTAGCTCATCAATGTAAATGAACACCTATAAGTTTTATAAATAAATAAGTGTGACCTTTACACCATCAAACAAAGCTAAATAACGATTGAACCATTCAGGTCGTGAGGTCAAAGCCCTACCCAATGAACAACTACTAAAGATCGAGTTCCCACAATCACCTACGACGCTACGACGCTACGAATTTCGTAGAACCCAATCGATACGCTACGACTGTGCTACGAGGCGTAGCACTTTGATTACATCGCAGAGACGACGTACAAATCCTTATTTGATTTCAAGGCGTCTGAAGTAATTATTCTCCATCTAATCTCAAAAAGTAACAAAAATCTGAGCATCAAAGTAGTCATAAAAATCAACTTTTCATAACTTATTTTCACAACCCTTTCGCGAATTCCTGTTAGCGCCTGAAATAGAGATTTTATTACCAACATTAATTATTCGCGATTCAAATAACCAACAGGCTGTTTCTTTAACTGGCAGCAATGATTAAGTGGCTATAAATAAATGCAATTAGGCTTTCACCGGCATCGTAAAACCTTCGGTCGTAATCGCTTTACGTTGTCTTCGAGAGTTTTACTGTGTGTGAAATGTGTATTAAGTCATTTGGAGACGGAGATTATTACTTGAGTACACGTGGCATCTAACGCACATACACACATACAAAGAAGGTACATGTTCTCGCATAAATGTTAGGAAAACAGTTGGTTTGTAGAATCAGACGTGGGAAGTTTGAATTTTATACCGTTTTCTTAAGCGGATACAACTGTATCATGAATGGCATATAACGTTCCCACTGCTGGGATGCAGGCCTCGTCTCTTCGAGAGGAAATGGGCCATAATACACCACGCAGTGCGGGTTGGTAGATGTCATACGAGTATGTCTTCAAATCTTGGTCCTAAGGTATGTCGGTTACCTCACGATGTTTTCTTTCACCGTTTTTGATAGCAATGATGATGAAATAAATTGAGTGTTGAGATGAATGTGTGGAGTGACGACAATGGATAAAGTAAGAAATCAATATATAAGAGGAAGTTTGAAAGTGGCGCCAGTGACAGAAAAGTTGAAAGGAAATCGTTTGGCTTGGTATGGGCATGTGATGAAAAGGGACAAAACGCATGTGACTAAAAGAGTGATGTATATACATGTTGAGGGATGGAGAGGGAGAGGAAGGCCGAAGAAAAGATGGATGGATTATGTGAGGAATGATATGAAAGAGAAGGGAGTGAATGATAGCGTGACGGTTGACAGGGGAGAATGGAAGAAGAACACGTGTTGCGCCGACCACAAGTAACATGGGACAAGGGCAGGGAGATGATGATTTAAATTATACTAAGTAAAGATAGATAGATAGATAGAATACTCTTTATTGTACACCATACAAATGCCTAGGTGCCTGCCTATGTTTGATCTACGACCTACAACTAGTAAGTTGGAGCCGTAACCACTGAGCCACCACTGCTACACGACTAAAGGCCGCCAATTGAAAGGTTCTGATTAGGAGCATCAGGCATTACATTTAAAAAAAACCGGCCAAGTGCGAGTCAGGCCACGCATAGAATAGGGTTTCGTAGTCACACCTATAATGGCACTTTACAAGTTAGGCCTCTATAACTCTTGAACTAACAAAGTGATCTAAGGCGTTATTGTTTTCTTTCAAAGTTCATCACATGGACTACCATCATGAATATTATTTTCAGATTTTTCGAGCCAGCCGTTTAGCTATTAGAGGGGACGACGACCTATTTTAACAAAAAAATGCGCTTTAAAGTTTAATATCTCGTAAACGGATACCTAAATCAAAAAATCGTCTCAGCAACCTCTGAATGTTTTTAAAAGACCTACCTAATGCCCCACACTTTGGGGTAGATGCGAGAAAAAAATATCTCTCTAGAGAAAAATATATACTTTACGAGTACGGGAGGTACCCCAAAAAAAATATTTTTCGTGATTTTATTTTAGTACTTTGTCGACGTGGTAAATACACATATCCATGCAGTTTCATTTTTCTAGCACTAACCGTTTGGAAGGTAAGCCGAGGACGGACGGACGGACATGACGAAACTTTATGGGTTCCGAGACGTGAACTACGGAACCCTAAAAACGAGAAGCTACTGCTATTAAAAGCCTATATTAGATAGATATTCTAGCTTTGTATTGTATAATAGGCTGGCACAACTCCACGTCTTTGCGTTACATAATCCTAGTTTTATCGGCGTACAGTTATATTCCATCAATGTTTAAAACAGAGTCGAACTGTTCGACTCTGCCTCTTGTAACGCCCGCAAAAAAGGTCACAAAATCGCGTCTACATTCTGCAAAACTATCAAATAAACATAAAAACACAGCTAACATGTCACCACATTTAAAACATAAACATAGGGAACGTACAGTCAACAGCAAGTCTGTAATAACACTTACACTACGAAAACCACCCTTAACAACTACAACAGAAAGGCGCAGTCAAAGTGAAATTGTTACCATAGAGACATGTGATTTACTGTACCACACTGGCATATAAAAACTTTATCACAACCATATAAAAAATGTTGGCATACATTTACGACTGTGCGGTAATTTAGATAAAAAGCGACATGTACTCATTGATCATTAGTATATCGTATGTTTTGGTTGTGCGCTGGATTTAAGAAAGAAAGGGGATAAGCCAAGTACCACGGTACAAGGTTATTTTAGCACGTGGCTTAAATTGGAACTTACACCGCCACCGCTTTCGGATGCGTCTGAATACCAGTATTTTACATGAAGCGACTGCCTATCACTGCACGGCACTGAAACGTGACCGCTCACAATGGGCCTTATTACAAGTCTTAAAGTCACCCAAAGGGCAATTAAGAGGGCTATGCTTGGAGTTACCCTGCGTGATCGAATCAGAAATGAGGAGAACTGCAGGAGAACCAAGGAAACCGACATAGCCCGAAGAATTGCCAGTGGGTAAGGCACATTGCTCGCAGAACAGAAGGCCAATTCCCGTAATTTAAAACGTTCAAAGTATAGTTGCCGCCTCATTTCGGCGACAAACAAATGTCAAAACTTGTCAAAAATGTAAGGAAATTAGTGGTATTTTTGACAGATTGAGACTGAGATCAGACTGTGAACGTTCTTAAAATTACGTGAATTGACCCTCAGGTGGCCGACGAGGCCGAAAAGTTCTGGAGTGGCGAACGCATACCGGAAGACGTAGCGTTAGAAGGCCTCCCATAAGGTGGACCGACGACCTTGTTAAAGCCCGTTGGAACCCGTTGGAAGCGAGAAGCATGGAACCGGTCAAAGTAGAGGTGCTTGGGGGAGGCCTATGTCCAGCAGTGGACGTCTTTTGACTGAAATGATGATGATGATGACATCCTATCTGACCTTCACAACCCAGTTACTGGGTAATACGAAACCCCTTGGTAAGGCTGGTTGTCAGATTCAGCTGCATCTGGTTAGACTGGAAGCTGACCCCAACGTAATTGAAAGAAGGCTAAGCAGATGATGATAGCTAGCTGTGGTGGCCCAGTGGTATAGGCCACGACTTACAAGTTGTAGGTCGTGGGTTCGAACCCAGGCAGGTTTACTAATTATTTCATCACTGCTCTCAAAACGGTGAAGGAAAACATCGTGAGGAAACCGGCATGTCCTAGAACCAAATATTCGAAGACATGTGACATCTACCAACCCGCAATGGGCCCGCGTGGTAGATTATGAGCACACTTCCTCTCGAAGAGAGGAGGCCTGTGTCCCAGTATTGGGAACTTTATAGGCTGATTATATAGGCAAATGATGATGATGACTATGTTGTGTAAGTTATTCTAACTTAACAGACAGTTGTGTTGCTGGGTAGTTTGTTACGCCACTATTTCATCCAAGCTAATACACTAGAAAGTGGTGAAGGGCGAGTGTTTTGAAAGACTGTCTCATGTTATTTTTTTCAATAACTGCTGATTCGCTGCCTAATTTGAATAAATCACTTTTGATTGTGGTACAATGAAAAGAGACAGAAGATCATTGTGTTTCGTCTAAATCTGTTTGACAGTTTTTGTCAAAACTTTTTGAAATCATTTTTCATACTCTCGGGATTGGCTAAAATTGAACAAACAATATTAAATGTTCCATCTATCTTTAGAAGTTATAACTTAAATCATTAAACAAAACAAATTATCAAACTTTCAGACTTTTATGATCTAAACTGTCAGCTTATAGTTTTAACGACTTTCTGAATCCTACTAATATTATAAACGCGAAAGTTTGTATGGATGGATGTTTCTTACTCTTTCATGCAAAAACTACAAAACGGATTTGGATGAAATTTGGCACACAAATAGTTTATAACCAGGATTAACACGAAGAATACTTTTTATCCCGATATTCCTACGCGATCGAAACTTATGCGGGTAAAACCGCGGGGTGCAGCTAGTTTTTTTAATATAGTTATGACTTGAACCTTTTACTGCCACCTTGTACAGTCACGAGCAAAAGTATGTATACACTCGGCTTTATCCAAAAGCGATGTACACTTTTATTTTTTAATGAAATTTTATGTTGTTACGAACATAGAATTTTCGAACCCATAGGTTTATGTAATGTATCTTATTTCAACGTTGCATTCGTTATTTCACGAAAAAATCGCAATTGAAAGTTGCCATGTGTTGACATATTGGTGCTCGTGACTGTACTAGTGGTTGCAAGGGCTACTGCTGAGCATGAGGTCCTAGGTTCTGAGCTCCTGGGTTTTTTCTATCAAGTATTTCTCGTTGATGGCAATAAGAACGCCCCTTATTTCATGGGACTATCCTGCCCTGTGTCCGAAATCATGCAGTCAAACTGACCTCTGCGCTGCCACTGACGAAGCCGTGGAAGTGGCAAAGGTTGGGCCAACAAGAGATGAAATTCAGTCCTGCCAGCGACACAAAGATGAATAAGACATGACTCTTAAACATAACTGGCAAAACCAGTTTTTCAGGCAGGATTACCAGCGTGATGTTATGTACTACGAACCCAAGAGCAAGGAAGAACAATTAAAGCATTGTCAATGTACATAAAAGACGTCACATCCTCCTTATTTCTATGATCAGAGGCAGTTTTTATCGTTCATTCAATCAGTCATTACTCATTGGTGTCACGTGGAAAAATATTTATATTCGCTGTTGATTTTTCTCGTTTGATGTGAGTCTTTGTTGGGCCAGGACACAGGCGAGTTGAGGAGGAAGTAAATTTCTTTGTCTAAACAAAAATACATCTACTAAAAACTAAAGGAAAAATATTTTTGATAAACATCGGAGTCAGAAAGTCTTGTTCAAAATAATGCCCGAATATTTTGTTGCGATAAATGATTTCATTTCTGTTAGTAGGTTTGTACAAACACTTTTACACGTCAATCATATTTTAAAAAACTAGATGAGATCGGCGTTTCCTATCTGACTACTCTTAGAAGAAAGGCCGAAACAAATTCACAAATTCTCTTTTAAAGTCCAGACACAATCTTGGTCAGATCATGTGAAAACCATGTAGATTGGTGTCTGAATTGTTCTTTTGAGGAAAAAACCACACAGATTTGAGTGAATCTGCCCATTCAGCGCACGCGTTTGTTAATTATCTACATTATATAACCTACACAGTACGAATTCATTTTAAGGTATAACCTTTGAATTCAAAATGTAACATTGTAGTTTTTTTTTTTATTATGACCACGTCTTATAAAGTTAATTAGTGAACAATATTAATTCTTCTAGAACATTTATATTTGCTAGACCAAGAAAGGCTTTGGGAATTGGACCTTTTCCGGAATTGATTTTCTTAGAAATGGCTATTTGATTTCGCAACAGTATAACTCATACGTAGATACCTAATAAGAAAAAGTTTTTACTTTTCCTTACCCTTTAGAAACAGGAGGTTTCTCGGAAAGCTAGCCTTTGGTTTCATGTAAAACAAACAAACAAAAACAAACAAACAACCAATTGTTGACAACAAACAAACAATTGTTGGTTGGCCAATAAAGAAAAAATAAATAAATAAATATTTATATGACAATATAAACTAAGAGAGTTAGTTGTGAAGGAGCTCCCCCGAGAAAGTACAACCACTATACGATATCTGCTGAAAAACAGCGTTGCTGTGGTCCGCATGAATGCGTGTCGCTGTCATTTTATTGAAGTGTAAAAGTGTACACACTTAATATAATCTAACTAGCCTGTATCGTCGGCAGGGCAAAGGCCTCCCTCTCCTTTAAAAAAAACAAACAATCGAAATGTAAAACCTACTTAAAGAAATAAAGAAAAGAAAGAATAAAGTTTATTTGGACATACGTGTAGTTCGTAACAAAATAAAAAGTGAAAGTAATGTTTAAACAACAATAGACTGTGACAATAGTGTGTACCTGACGGCTGCGCCAAAAAGGTACATTTCAATATGAATGCCAGATCTGTCGGACTGTCTGACGCTGGTTTTCAAATAATATAAAATCGTTTATTATTTAATAATATACACATGCTTCTGCTATGTTAAATTTTTAGACACGTATATTTTATGCTAGTGACTGTACTTAGGGTGCGGGGCCTAGTATAGTAGCGACCCACCCCTGCTTCACACGGTTTTACTACTTGACAAAACATCTAGATTGAAACATTTAATTTTATAATTTGCCTAGCCTTTTCCCAACTATGTTGGGGTCGGCTTCCAGTCTAACTGGATGCGGCTGAATACCAGTATTTTACATGGAGCGGCTGCCTATCTGACCTCCACAACCCAGTTACTGGGTAATACGATACCCCTTGGTAAGGCTGGTTGTCAGACTTTCGGGCTACTGACGACCCGTAACGACTGTCAAAGATCCGCGAATGATAGCCGGGACCAACGGCTTAACGTGCTTTCCGAGGTACGGAGGGGTCTTGGTATGTGAAAATGGTCACCCATCCAGGGACTAACCGCAGCAAGCGTAGCTTAACGTGCGGCTGTTATTACTTAGCCACAAGCCCCTCAGATTGATTTAATATATGTAAGTCTAATATTCATGTATTATATACATAAACTTACCTGCATAAATTTTCCAAATTATAATGGAAGCCGCATCAAAATCCGTTGCGATATTTGTGTCTCCTTCATTTTAATCCATCCAAAGGTTGTCTTTAAAAGATCGCTCTTAGCGATAAGACCGCCCATTGTGTCACCCTTTGTAAAATTTTATATATTTATGTTCTGTAATTTGTATGGTGTAAAATAAAGAGTATTCTGTTCTATTGTATTCTTGCACAGTGTAGAAGAATAACGCGGTCACACAGACAGACACGAGAAGCAGCTTTAATATGATAAGATAATAGTATAGATAGATAGATAGAATATTCTTCATTATGTACGGTCACCAAAGGAGATAAGTAACCAGGGTCGTCGGATATAGTTAAAGTTTAATAAGAAACCGATGGATATTTTCGAATAAAATTTGATTTAATTATTAGAAAAAAAACAGTTCATTTATCTAATTAAATTTCATTCGAAAAAATCCATCAGTTTCTTACTAAACTTCAACTATATCCGACGACCCTGGTTACTTATCTCTTTTGGTGACTGTACACCACAAAATATTATAGATAAAATTATAGGCATTTTACAAGGGGTGATACAATGGGCGATTTTATCGCTAAAAGCAATATTTTCAAGACAACCTGAAAATATCGCTTTTAAGGCAGAAGGAGAGACAATCCTGAAGGTGGGTGGTAAGTGGTATTATTTAATACTATAGCTAGCTGCGCCCCGCGGTTTCACCCGCATAAGTTTCGAACCCGTGAGAATATCGGGATACAAAGTATTCTATATGTTAATTCTGGTTATAAACTACCTGTGTGCCAAATTTCATTCAAATCCCTTCAGTAGTTTTTGCGTGAAAGAGTAACAAACATCCTGCCATACAAACTTTCGCGCTTATAAAATTAGTAGGTTATAAGATTTGACTTCCAGTAATTCTCGGAGCCCCACATTGTAAGACAAAGACCCTCTTAATGAAGAAGTGTTTGCATAGTTCACGACGACCGTTTCTTGATCGAATAGAATTAAAATTAGATCGAGGAGGAAAATTCGAACCCCAATGGTTCAATTTAGTCAACATCAAATTGCTTCACGAGAACAAAATTTTGGTGGCAGTATTTATAGATCATCATCATTATTTATAGATCATCATCATTATTTATAGATCATCATCATTATTTATAGATCATCATCATTATTTATAGATCATCATCATTATTTATAGATCATCATCATCTTTTTTTTTTATAGATCATCATCATTATTTATAGAGCATCATCATTATTTATAGATCATCATCATTATTTATACACACATCAACACTGTCTAGGGATATTTTGGATTTACTCAATTTACTCAAAATTTATTAAAAATAACATACAGCATGCATATATTTTTATAAGGCCCATTTATCAGACTATACTCCAGAATAAAAGAAAACTATTTTTTTTGCGTAATCAAATTTTTATTCAAATAAAGAAAAAACGTGAAATAATGGTAAAACTAACAATGAATGTGTTTCTCAAGAAAAAGTGAAAAATAAGGAAAAATGAATCTGTTTTTAACAGTTATGTGAAAAATCAGTAGTCAGTAAAACACCCCATGACGTTAATAACGGTCCTGCAACGGTTTTTCATGCTTTGGATTAAGTTATCCAAGTCTTGCTGCGGTATATTGTCCCCGGTCCGGTTAAGATGCAAAAAAAATTGCTCTTCCGTCGCAATGTTTGCAGGGAAATTCCTCAAAGCCCTTCTTTGGAGCATGTCCCACGCGTGTTCTATGGGGTTTTAGGTCAGGCGATTGAGCGGGCCAGCCTAAGACCAATTCGTCGTGCTCCTGCAACGAGCTCGTCACCACTCTCGCTGTGTGCGGACGGGCGTTATCGTGCATGAGCGTGAATTCTTGGCCCATTTGTAGTCGATGGTGGTAGATTATTGGTACTAGCACCTCGTTACGGTATTTTTCAGCCGTCATGGTGTTTCTGATCCAAACGAGGTCGGTTCTTCCACCAACACGAATTCCCGCCCAAACCATAATTGTCCCGCCGTGGTATGAATTGACTTCCTGAGGATGTTGCAGACGGCTCTTACGACCAGGAACTCGCCAAACACGTACTCTACGTGTATCGGGATGGAAACCGAACCGAGACTCATCGGTAAACAGCACTACAGATCACTGGTTATCTTCCCAGAGCAAATGTTCACGAGCCCACTCTAGTCGCCGTCCACGATTTCCTCGGCGTAGTGCTGGAGTACGAAGCGGTCTGCGCGCATGAAGGTTAGCTTCATGCAATCTTCTCCTTACAGTTTGATCACTCACAAGCAACTGGTGCTCTGACTGGAGCCTCTGAACCAACTGCATGGCCGTAACATTTGGTTGTCTTCTCGCGGCAACTTGCAAAAATCGGTCTTGTCGTTGAGTGGTTATGCGCTTCCCGCCTGGGTGTCTTTCAGTCACATCACCAGTAGCACGATAACGTGACCATAACCTTGATATCACAATTTGTCTTGTTCCAATCTCCTCAGCAATACTCCGTTGAGTAGCCCCAGCTTGGAGCATACCTACTGCCCTTAACATTTCCTCTCTCGTTAAATGGCGCCGCTGCATGATGCACACAATAACATTATTCGAAATTAACCGATAACTTGTTATAAAACTTAAATTTGACACAAAAAAATTGCCAAAAACCTGTAGGTAAATTAAGCCTTCGGACTTCGCTACCATTATGCCGCGTAAATCTTTTGTTTTTAATTTATTTTTTCAAATTCAAATTTAGAATCGTTCAAAAAGGTTTACAAAATAAGCTTTCTTCAAAAGAATTTAAAACTGGCCAGTATTTTTTGAGTTAAAGAACTTTATACAAAATATCCCTAGACGGTGTTGATGTGTGTAGATCATCATCATCTTTTTTTTTATAGATCATCATCATTATTTATAGATCATCAACATTCTCCATCTCTTATTCCAATTTATTTAGGGTCGGCGCAACATTCCTTTTTCTTCTATACTTCTCTATTAGTCGTCATCTCGGTAGTCACCCCCTTTCTAACCATATCATCATTCACACAGTCCATCCATCGTTTTTTTTTTGTCTTCTTTTTTTGTCTCTTATAGCCATTTTCCTCACTCCTCCTACTTTTAGATACTTTTAATTAATAATAATTAATCAGTTGTTAATATCACGACGAAACGAAACCTGTGACTACACTTTTGGATATAAAAGCACATTAACATAACGCTTTTTTTTTCTAAAATCCTTGAATATACATAGCTGTTATTCTTTAAACCGACGACGTGGTCCCTCAGAACTCAAAACATTCTCTAACCCCTTATCAATAAATCCGAAGTAAAGTTATGCTAATCTTTTATATCTCAAAAATTCATGTAAAAATAAAAGCTAATATTGATAATCATTAGATAAACTAACAATTGATCAAAAACACATTTTGCAAAAAATTTACCATTACTTTTCAACAATTCGTTGAGTTAACTACGAATAAAAAAACCGGCCCTAAGGGAGAATTTCACCACTGGAACTAAACTTGATCAGCAAATTCAATAAAAAAAAAAAACACTGGTTGGTTCGTTTTTTTTTTTGCAATAAATACTTTTTCTTTATTTCTTTTCTTTCAAATTTAAACCACATTCAAGAGCTGTCAGTGTCATCCCTGTGGTGAAATATTAACGCTTACGGAGAAATGGTGGTATAGTGGTATCGGCCCGGAATTACGAGTTGTAGGTCGTGAGTTCGAACCTAGGCAGTCACTTTACTTTGTGTATTTAATTTCATGAGCACTGCTCTCAAAACGATGAAGGAAAACATCGTGAGGAAACCGGCATGTCTTAGAACCAAAAATTCGAAGACATGTGACAGCTACCAACCCACGGGGGCCCGCGTGGTATGTTACAGCCCACTCCCTCTCATAGAAAGGAGGCCTGTTTTGGAAATATTATAGGCTGATTATGCAGTATATTGGCACTTAGAGCGGTTTCACACTACGTCTGATCCAGATCCGAATTCAAGATCCGAGTTCAATCCGAATTGGGAATTTTCTAAAGGACATTGCGTCAAATTGGCCCAAGTAACCAATACTCAAGAAATATTTTTTTATGATAGGTCATAGCCCATATGTAAATAAAAAAAAAACTTAAAAAATCCACGTAACCGGGTAACATGTACACTCAGGTCGAAAAGTTTTCATTATTTTTTAATAGATGTGTTTTTTCTACGAAAATATTGAAATACGAAGTTATAATAAGAAAAGACGTAGTGCGAGGAGACACAGGTACATCATACCCGCACAGTTTAGAAGATAAGCGGCGTGCTCTGAGCGCGAGCGAGACGAAAACACTGAATCTCAAGTATGCGACAAAGAAAGAGCAAGAGACGAAATAATTATTGATTGTGAATAAAATAAAAATATTTGGTTCTACGCCTAACTAATGATTGTAAACTGTGTTTTCTAAATATATGCCTTTATAATACTTTTTACTGTCTTTATTATTTGGGGTTGGGGTTGAGTGTTGCCGAGCAGTTATGTGTTTGTTCGAATTCCATTGCCGACGTGTACCCACAGTCAGAAGTGTTAACATGTAAACACCTAGCTAGATGGAACATTCCATATGCAATAATACACATTTGTATGTGGTTACAAATTAATGTCTTTGACTGTACCAATATGTCTAGTCTTGATTAAAACGCACGTATGTAAACATGCTCACATACATAGGTACATAAATACGTAGAATATATATACCATAAAAAAATAATTTAATGAATTCCTTGACAATACTTAAGTCTTATGAACTTGACTGTACCAGTACCCGGTTCATTAAAGTAAAAAAACATTTCTTTTCATGGATTTTGTGACGAGACCTACCTAAAAAGACGCCCACTACGTGTATTGGTAATATGGACCACCTTCCATACAAATTTGCCCATTATCCTGGACGGACTGAGTTCGGATGTAGTGCGCAACCCCAAATAGTACTATGGCCACTTCGGACCGTCATTTCACGGATTCGGAACAAATGCAGTGCAGAACCGCTCTTACGCTTTAAGTTTCATGAGTGAAATTCGCCCTTAAGCACAGTAACTTAAAACGCATTCAAATGCAATAAGCCATCGTATGACTAAGTCGGACATGGTATCGATCCATAGTCTCTTCGGTACTTGCTCCGATAACGTATTGGTCTGGCAACTTAACGTCATACCACATGGGGATAACGATGCTACATCCGTTTATGATATGGTTTAAACTGTTATAGTTTCATTTAATGAGGTTTAAGGCTTGTGTCAGACTGACCTTATAGCTCCTGTGGGTTCACATGTGTATTGTAACCTAGCTGACCGCAATAGACATGGTCCTGTCATACAAATATTCAAAGAAAATGCACTTTCGGTTTTCCCGAATTTTCCAATTTACCAGGAAAATCTTAATTTTATTCTTTCCGTAAAATATACCTGATTCGAAATTTTAATACAACAATTAGCCAAATCGAGCCGTTCTGAAGTGACGCACTTACCCATAAACAGCATTTCATTTTTATCATATAGATTAAGCCTGAAAAACAGTAAGGTAAAGGCTCTGCTTGACTCTCCGATAAAAACGTTCAATAAATATTGTCGAGATAATTTTTCATATTTAGGTAACTTTCACTTCAAAACCAAACCTATACTCAATCACAGGAAACAAAAGCAGAAAAAATTACATAAACCCCGACCACTCTATCGAAAACGCGCTCAGCCGCTCATGTAACAGAAAAATGTCATTTGTAACGTTAGTTAAATACGTCCCACACAAAATCGTGTTCAATGGACGCTCGACATATCACCTGAACGAAAGCAAGATTGATGAGTAGACCGATAAACGCTGACGTGGCCACACCTTTGTAACTGAAGGTGTTCGCGGTTCCAATACGCTGTATAGATGTAGGAGGTGTGTTATTTGGGGAATAATTTGGGACAGTGTCGGTGCGGATTTTGCTGTAAGGATTTCGAAAATATTTGGAGGCTTAGCAGGAATGTTTCCAAATGCAACAAGCATTTCCTTCCTTAGCCTTCGCTGCCCATCCCTTCGTTCGTCGCCCGCTGTAACAACAAATAATAAAAATTAAATAAGGTTAATAAAAATAAAAGGGGGTCTTCATGTAAGAAACGTGTTTTTTTTCGGCGATTTTTGCCATGTGGTACGTGGACTTGCACACAAAGGGTTCCCCTTTGTGTGCAAGTCCAACTCGCACTTGGCTGGTTTTTTTATTTTCACTTATCATGTATTTAATTATATTGTATATCCTATAGATAGATTTCCCAGCGGTTAGTGTTCGGGCATACGAGAATAATTTCTGTAAAAGCACATCCACGACAAAAGACAATGTCATCGAGTGGAGCAAAAAATAAAAAAGAAGGTAGTAAGTCCCACAAAACTCGCTTGCATATCCACCCCACACAGAGGCTTCAGACAACTTCATCTAGTGTCATTAGGGCGTTATTCTAGATAGTGTTAGTCAAGAATAGATCGTTAGCGAGCCCATTTATAATGGAGTTTGTCGAGGAGTTTCAGCAAAAAATGCTTGCTTTTATAGGTATACTTACTTAGTTATAGGTTATCAAACATGACGGGTTTGTGGAGAGATTTATTAGTTCTTTCTAATCGATACTAATAATAAACAAGAGTTTATTTGTACGCGTTACTTGTATCTCTGAAACTAGCTTTCGGCTTCTTGTCGGATTTGAAAAATTATTTTGGCTTTTATAGCCCATTTCCTGAGGAATATAGGTTATAGGTTTTATTGGCATAGTTCACCCTTAAGAGCAGAGCAAAAAGGCACCCTCAGGCAAGGTCGAGCGATGATCTTCGCAGTATCTCTGGTAGCAGCTGGACGAGAGTGGCCAAAAATCGAGTTGAATGAAAAGCAGAAGCCTATGTCCAGCAGTGGGCTGCTGTAGGCTGATGATGATGATGATACCACCATTTTACTAACTTTTGCAGTTGTTTTCCGTTTCATAAACCAATTGGAGTTCAAGTTGCCAATCTGCCGCAGAGCAAATGGAGCGGCATTCGGCACATAGTTTATTTGAGAATTCAATTTAGAATATTACACAATCAACACCACACTATGCGTTCATGACTTCCACGCTATAGTGAGGAGAGAAACGGCGTCGCTATTGGAGAGACCGCGGTCAAGTCCTAATAGCATTCTGAAGATGTTAGTGGACAAATATAACTCGCCGATAATGAATCATTTCATACAGGTACTGGTTAGGCAGAAGTGACTCATTTCATTCAGTGAATTTACGTAAATGTTGTTTTTCTGGTAGCGGGCGGTACGTAATTATGAATCAGCGCGCAACCGAACTAGCGGTTAGCATAATATTCTGTTAGCTTAGTATTTAGTTATAGTTGTAACACACTAACAAAGCGTTTAATTATTTTATTGTACCTACCTTACTCACTAACATAATATGGATCATTGTTGTCTGGGAAATAAACAAATTTAATTTATGTAGTCCGGAATGTTTCCGTTCATTACTTACAAACAACCCCAGCACAGCCTGTAGGTATAGGATACCATAATAATATAACAACACGCCTGTAATTCCCGAATGGTTCGGCAGAGGTGTACTAATACTAAAAGATAGTTGGTAGGGCAAAGAAATGGTATAACTCCACTATAAAGAGTATTTAAGTTCAATTATCTTGGTCATATATTGACCCCTGACCTCAATGACGAACTTGCTATTGAGCGGGGCGTTGTATAGCGGGAATGTACGTTACACGTTACGTTGTACATTACGTGTACGTTTAAAAAAAAGAAGAAGAAAGAAAGAAAGAAGAAAGAATGTTCGCGGACGCACATACTCGTATAAATTGCTTCTACGCAACGATGTGAATTAGATGTGCATCCCTGGTGCGCACAGTACGGGCCAGCTCCAACAATATCCTTAAAATGATCGCCAGCAGGCTCGATTGCATGTACATCAATCATTGCAGTGTCATCTCCCATGGGATGAAATAATTTTAAATACAATAAACTAACATAGTTCCTAAGTTTACTAACACAATGTCCTTGTTACTTAAATAAAGAAATTTATTATTATGATTATAATCTTTGGAAGAGGCATCTGAGGAAAGTTTTCTGTGCCTTTTCCAGCATCAGTGTTTGGGTCGCGTTATAGGGGTGCCAGATACAGGCACTGGACTCGAGTTTGCTTCGAACAAGAGCAGTGTACAACGGCCTAGCAACATTTGGATTGTTGAAGTCACGAACATTTCGCAAAACAAATCCCAAATGCCTGAAAGATTCCTTTGCAAGAGTAGAAACGTGGTCCCCAAAAGTCAGACAGCGGTCGAAAGTCACTCCCAAATCCTTTGTTTTGATGACACGAGTAATGACGTACCTACACCCATATTTATTTTGCCAGTTATGTTTAAGGCATTGCCACAGCGATCACCGGTGTCCGCCAACAATAGATTTTCTATTGTGTCTGTTGTCTGTCAGTCCACGTGTTAAGTTCCATGTAAGAGAAGGTGAGTCTATTGCCGTCAACTGGGTACAAATCCAGACTCCAGCACCCTAATTGCGTACTTGGTCACGTCATAACTTGAGAACGACTTCATCCATCTATTTTTTTTAAGTTTTCTAATACTTTGTAGAAGGTTCTTACGGAAAAAAAATCAAGAGAGTTGCTTCACGCGAGCGAAGTCGCGGGCAAAAGCTAGTAGTCTATAAAAATACCTATAACATAATGATAGTTTAAAGCAGTTGCCTCATTTCGAATATAATAAACGTCCCTAAAATGCAATTCTGACCAAATACTACAATATATTGTCCTACTTTTGAGGTCGACATAATCATGTATGACAACTAGCTTACAAACTTATCCTAAGTTTGTAAGCTAGTTGTCATATATGGTTATATGTACTGGTAACACTGCCACAGTCAAATACACCTTATTTTTTTAAGCGTAAAGTCTTCCCCAACTGTTTGTGATAAGTTGGGAAACCAGTAGAGTGGAAAGGCAATAGCTATTTACATGGAACAGTCATTAATTCTTATGCTGATTTTTTTCCTTGATCGTAAAAATGATTGTAATGTTGGAAAGTTTCTTCGATATCCTAACCATGAATGACTCTATGAGTAAATGAAATATTACAGATATGGGAAGCCAACATATTATATAATAGGTACCTACGTATTAAATCTAATACCTTGAGAAAAATAGAGATTCAGGGCACTCAAGTGGTCATGAATGATATCGTATATTGCATGACAGAACGACTTAATTACAAAATATTCGCGAACCTGTAATGTTTAGACAGCAGTGGTGGTCCATTGGTAATGGCCTGGACTTACGAGTTGTAGGTCGTGGGATCAAACCCAGCCAGGTAGACTTTTTACCAGGTGTAAATAAGTTCATCACCACAGCTCCCAAAAGCGGTGAAGGAAAACATCGTTGGGAAACCGGCATGAACGAAAACCAAAAATTCAAAGACATGTGACATCTACAAACCCGCACTGGAGTCGCATGGTAGATGCGGCTCTCTCGAAGAGAGGAGGCCTGTGTTCCTGCACTTGGAAAATTATAGGTTATTCATATCCGTGAAGAATTCAGCAAGCTGCTCCATTAATTGTACCAGTATAGAATTAAATGACACGTAGGCGTGTTTCATTTAATTCTATTCACTAACTATAGGCTAAATTGATTCCGTCCGACTTTATCAACATTGTCTTTTTGTGTATCTGTGGAGAACGTTGTTGTTTACACATTTGTATAACTCCTTATGTTCAATTTCCTTGTAAAATATAATGTGTAATTGTTTGTTCTTCCGAACAAATAAAATAAAATAAAATTGAAAAGCCTAAAGTGCCTTTAATTTCACCGATAACTGCCAACCGCGAAACACAACAACGCTGCTTAGCAACACAAATAGGTATGGTCGCACTCTTTCAGAGGAGTGATGGCCCAGTGGTAACGGCTGGAGTTGTAGGTCGTAGGTAACCAGATAGGCGCTTCACTTGTATAAATTATTTCATCACCACTTCTCTCAAAAACGGTGAAGGAAAATATCGTGAGGAAACCGGCATGTCATGGAACCAAAAATTCGAAAACATGTGACATCCACCAACCCGCACTGGGTCCGCGTGTTGGATTATGGCCCACTCCCTCTCGAAGAGTGGAGGCTTGTGCCACAGTAGTGGGAACATTAAAGACTGATTATACTATAGTGGTTATTCGTATCCGTGACGAAATTGGCTAATTGCTCCATTAATTGTACCTCTATCCACTTACGTCTCATTTAATTTTATCCACCAACTATAGGCTAAACTAAAAACCCTGTAGCGGTATCTACAACGCCACATGCGAACAACGCGACATACTGACGTCACGCAAATCCTGCATCTCCCAAGCAGAGTTTACCGCGTAATTAGCATACATACAAACTTCCCGACATAAGTCGTTGGGCAATTGCCCGCCAGACACAACACCCGTCTGATCGGAGGATCCTCCCTTTTCTATAGAGGATGAGTGACTTTATACCCTGTTCCTCATTCTTCCAAAAGCCTAAAGTGCCTTTAATTTCACCGAAAACTACCAACCGGGAACACAGCAATGCTGCTTAGCAGCATAAACGGGTATGGTCCCACTCTTTCACAAGAAGCTCTCATCATCTGCATAGCCTTTTTGCCAACTATGTTGGGGTTGGCTTCCAGTCTAACCGGATGCAGCTGAATACCAGTATTTTACATGGAGCGACTATGTATCTAACCTTCACAACCCAGTTACTGGTTAATACAATACCCCTTGGTAAGACTGGTTGTCAGACTTTTGGGCTTCTGACGACCCGTAACGACTGTCAAAGATCTACGAATGACAGTCGGAACCAACGGCTTAACGTGCTTTAAGAATTATGACATAACTATACCTACCAGTGCACAGGCTCATAGTGTGAGATATTACTTACACTACAGCAGAACCAAACCAGAAACCTTTGCAGTCAAATCCTTTGACTGCCATACTAACATAAAACCAGTCTTATGTTACGTTATACGAGACACAGAACATTTCGACAAATTCCTAGCGCACGGACGCAAAAGCGTAGACTTGATTAAATTCCCCTCAGATAGCTACGGAGGTTATGACCTAGCAAAGTCTAGAATATTCTAGATATTATCTTCAGTATGTAATAACAAGCTTAGAAGACTAGACCCGTAATTAATTTTTGTCCTTTTTTGCGGTAGTTAGAAAATAAGTTGGTATTACTTCGTTTCGAAAGGAAAGGTACATAACTTGCAATAATATTGTAGGGTTCACTCCTACGACATACGTAGTTCAGAAATATTTCACGAGAAGCACTGCTGAGTTGACAACCTTCTGTCGTGGTTGAGATATACGTCTGATAGTTTTATTGTATTTAATTTTATTTTCATTTCTTGTTAGCCTGTTCATATTGTACACGAAAAAAAGCAAAACAAAATCAAATCGTTTATTAGCATAATACATGTTAAAAAGGTGTTACAGGTATAAAAGGTACATTGTATTATAACCTATTGAGGTGTGCAAATTAATATATTAGGTACAACATACCTTTTAAATTAAATTACATTAATAAAAATAATGTCAAATTATTATACACAAGTCAGATCAAAAGTTCAATAATAATTATATTTGTGGTGCCATTTCAGATAAAATCTCATCTTTCATTTAAATAATCATTAATTGAATAGTAACATTTTGCAACTAAGAATTCATACAAACATAATTTGAGTTGGTTCATTTTATGTAGGTCTGTGATACTTTTTGGCAACTAAAGCATTATAAACATAAGATTGACGATATCTTCAAAGTCGCGAGAAACACCTGGGTGAGAGACGCACAGAACCGGGAAGTAAAGTAGAAAGGGGAGGCTTGTACCCACCAGTGGGTGATTCCGGGCTGAAATAATGATGATGAATAATAGGATTAGTATGCGGGGCTTGTGGCAAAATAATAAAAGCCGCACGGATCGATCGATCAGGTTAAGCCGTTGCCGCAGTTGGCCCGTGGATGGATGACCATCTCTACACACCATGACCCCTCCGTGCCTCGGAAAGCGCGTCATTCGTGGATCTTTGACAGTTGTCTGCTCAACAACGTAAATAACGGAATTAATGTTGTTGAATTGTCAAAATGGAAGTCATTGCTACTGATAGTGTCGTACGCAATTACACCGTAGTAAACCAACAAGTCAGTCGTTAAAATTTCAAAGCTAAAAGCAAAAAATCTTTTCGATCAGCAGTTCATTTCAACGAAACACATGACACAATAAATCCTACAAACGACATTTTTTGTCAAACAACATTTACAGCAAAATGAAAATGCAGAATCCTGAATATCATGTCCCGAACTACTCCGTGACGGCCCAGAAACTAAGCGGCCGCCATTTTCAACGAATATTCTTGAAAAATGTTCTCGTATAAAGTTGGGTAGGACAGATTGCGCTGCTAAAACGCTAACTGAACTAGATAGATATCGCTTTTAACTTAACATCACGGCTCTATTCCCCGGACGGGTAGCAGAGATATAGGTGACATACATTTCGCCAGTTACGATTTATGTAGTCCCATGTAACAACCCAGTCAATGACCATGTGCATGTCAATTCTCAATTCTTTATTGCATACCATAATGTATACAGTTGGTAGGGAAATAATTATATTAGTCACAATTGTCCATTTGTTCCAAGGTTACCTGGAAGAGATCGCGGAAAGCAATAAGGCCACCCATTGTATGTTTTTTATTAGGTACTTATCGTATTTTTATGTTATGTATTTTCTGGTGTACAATAAAGGATATATAAATAAGTAATAATTACAACACAACCAGTCAAGACAAGCTACAACGCAACAACACAAGCCAAACAATAACAGGCAAGCCACGAACCAAGCCTTAAAACACAACAACAACACAACCAAGCCTTTAAACTTTTTGTAATTTCTAATGGTCGAATACAAAGCTTTTGGCTACTTAGATTCAAAATTAAATCAAAATCAAAAGTCATTTATTCAAATCAGGCTGAGAATCAGCACTTTTTGATCGTCAAAGTTACAAAAGACAGTCCTCCCCAAACAAACTCCCCAGCAGCACTATTTTATGCTTATTTGAGCAGAATAAACATTTTATTTCTTTCTTTCTTTGTCGAACGATTACGGACACTTACTGAGAAATTCCTGTTGCAGAATCAATACTACTTTGCTTGATCTGGGTGCCAAAACCCACGCATCGAATTAAATTTTGCCAATCCACCAACAAATCCATTCAAACTGAATGCATGAACAGTTTGATTAAATTAAATTATTCACCACCCAACTGAGGGTTGTATTTACTACAAATAAACATTTAATACATTAATTATGTAATGTAATGTAATCAAAATTAATTAATGTTAGACATGTTATAGTGAAAATTGCTCGATATTGCCCAGACCGTAATCTGAGCTCGAAGTAGACAGATTCGCGTTAGAACGAAGTAAATTTGTTCTTCGAGGGTCACCACGTTCAAAATATAGTTAGGATATCTGAAAAGTTAGGGTTCTAGGTATTAAAGAATCGTTAGGACTTCTTAAGTATTCTATGCTGGAGATATTGTAAGCTTCTTCGGGCATGACATTGAGAATAAGTAAGTAAGGATGAACTTAAAAAAGAAAAGTTTTAAATATTATCTTTGAAAATTTATTTTAAGATGTCATATAATACTCTCGTCTTCTTCCCATGGGGGTAGGCAGAAATTACAGAATGTCACCTGCTACGATCTTTGCATACTCCTTTTGCCTGGTTTACGTTCATACATCTGAAGACCAATTCTCGTTATTTAAAACGTTCAAAATCTAGGCGCAGTCTCATCTCGGTGACAAACAAATGTCAAAAACTTGTCAAAATGTAGGTAAATTGGAGGTATTTTTGACAGATTGAGACTGAGATCAGACTGTGAACGTTCTTAAAATTACGAGAATTGCCCCTCTGGTCATACACGCACGCCGGTTGCGACTTAGTAGTCGTTACTACGTTCGGTTCCTAGGTATGGTCTAGTACAAATATATTATTATAATGACGAGGAGTACAAGTGATTATTGGCTTCGATAAGTGTCTTTTTACAACTGCTATATAAACAGACAGTAAAAAACGAACAGAAAAACAGATACAAAGGTACAAACTACAGTTACTTCAATCAAATTATTCCCTCAACCAATTCTAGTTAAAAGAAACCCACATTAAACCCTATATTTGTGTCCAAATTACAAAAGTTACCGTAAAATAAAAACAAATGGCTTCACATACACCATGATATTTATGTTATTACATCGTAGACTTTCACTTATCTCTAAAGTAGGAAAACCGTAAAAAATCTCCATACGAAACCATAAACAAAATTATGTGCTCTTTTCATTACACCTTTAAGAGTAATCCACGGAGTCTGATAGACCTACAGGAGTCTTAAAGGCGAGAAATAACGATAGGGTTCATTTTCTGTAATATGGTAGTTGGGGTACGTGTAGGTGTAAAAGCAGAGGGTGCCAACCTTTATTAGACCAGGAACTTGAATAAACTCAACTGAAAACCACCTTTATTAGCGTTTATTTTAAGCTCAAAACAAAATTTCTTTAAAATATTGAACATATTTACTGGTTAAATTAATAGTAAAACTCACCGAATTGCCATTAAAAATATATTTAGAAGTATATGAAAATTAAAATATTTCGGGTCGTCAGAAGTTCGAAAGTCTGACAACCAGTTTTACCAAGGGGTTTCGTATTACCCAGTAACTGGGTTGTGGAGGTCAGATAGGCAGTCGCTCCATGTAAAATACTGGTACTCAGCTGCATCCGGTTAGACTGGAAGCTGACCCGAACATAGTTGGGAAAAGGTTAGCCAGGTGATGATGAAAATTAAAATATTTCGCATATCACAGGTTGGGAGCCTCTGGCCTAAAACTTCACTTACGTGTATTATAGCTTATCGTAAAGGTAATGTCGCTTTAACAAGAAAATAAGCTGTTGCGTTGTTATTTTTTATTAAAATCCCGAAGTAAGGCTGCTTACCTCAGATGTGTGTATAATCATACATTTCAACACACGTTTTTTTTATGACTACTCGTAATGTGGGTTTTCATTGCAACATTTTCGTTAAAACGTGAAGATTTCTGATCAGGATTATCTTCAGTGAACATTCCATTGCGGTCTTAGCATTATACTGAGCGATGGCCGTTTTGCGTGGATGTGACGCATGTTTAATCCCTTAATGTAATTTTTTTTTTTTTGTGTTAGTATCCCTTTTTTAATGCGTCATGTTTGCCGCAAATAAACGTATCATCTTTTTTTTTTTTTTCATTCAAAACGTGTACGAAAGACAAGTTATGAACCGTCAAAGGTTACGTTAGTAAATTTCTTGCAAATATGTTATGTTAAGAGATACCGTGGCCCCTGGCACAGGCAACTGAAGGAACACGGGTGGGTTTTAGTCAGTAAAAGTCTGACACGCCCTTCCGCTCAGCCCAGAGCGGGAGAGGTCACTTGATGATTTCCCACCCAAAAAAAAGTATTGATTTAACGTCATTTTATATTATAACAAGCTTCTGCCGCGACTTCATCTGCGTGAAATACATCTTATGACACTCGGCAATAGTGTACTTTTCTATCCGTAAAATGATTTTTGTAGTGGGATGAGTACTTCAAGAGATTATATATTACAAGCTGCGCGCCACGGTTTCACCCGCATAAGTTTC
This sequence comes from Apamea epomidion, assembly GCA_947507525.1. Classification (NCBI taxonomy): domain Eukaryota; kingdom Metazoa; phylum Arthropoda; class Insecta; order Lepidoptera; family Noctuidae; genus Apamea; species Apamea epomidion. Next base: position 3,796,231 of record OX382233.1, read on the forward strand.
GATCCTGTGGGAATATCGGGATTAAAAGTATCTTATGTGTTAATCCTGGTTATAAACTATTTCTGTATCAAATTTCATCCAAATCCATTTAGTAGTTTTGGCGTGATAATGTAACAAACATCCATCCATAAAAACGTTCGCGTTTATAATATTAGTAGGATGTTTGTATATAAAACAATTTAACTTCTTTATAAATAAGATAGAATGGATAAAATATTATAGAAAGGATATATTATAATTGTAATTCATGAATTTAAATAAGTTTAGTTCTCTTAATTCTGCACCAGGGCCCTAATTCACTATGACCACTTAATGATTCCTTACTTCGAAACCACGTCAATTCCTTAGACTCACGTCTCACGACATCTGAAGGCCAATTCTTGTAATTTAAATTGTTCAAAATCTAGTCGCAGTCTCATCTCAGTGACAAACAAATGTCAAAAACTTGTCAAAATGTAGGGAAATTAGAAAGAAAATAGAGGGAAATTAGAATTGTGGTATTTTTTGACAGATGGAGACTGAGATTAGACTGTGAACGGTCTTAAAATTACGAGAATTGCCCCTCTGCTATTAACGTATTCTCTATGACACAATGGTATTATTTGTACTGTCAAAATACATGTCTGTACGGTTGACATTTCGATTCCTTGCCGTAGACAAAACACGATATTGACGTGGTTTGCACGTGGTGAGATTTCGCGGGAATAATACAGAATTGGGGCCCAGGTGGCTAAATAACCACACTGCAGTCATTCCCACCAAAAGACCAAAATATTTTCCCAAAAACCCCGTATAAACAAAAACGCATCAAAACATGAAAAGTGAGTTTGAACGTTACTTGAACTCTTCAAGTTGTGTTTATTTTGTAAAAAGTAACGCGAACGGTCCGGTTGAGTGGAGTGGCAAACTTAAAGTTTGGAACAACAATATTTGTGTTTTACAAATGTGCCTTTTTTTTATTTGTTAAGTAAAAGTGAAGTTTGACTTTGCGTCGTTCAATTCTGTTTGTTCTTTTCAAAATATTTGAGCGAACAGCATTCTGAAAGCTATAGCGGACCGTTTAGACGGTCCTTTTCTTAGACACTGGATCGCACTCCACTTGTCTATTTAATTTCGTTTGTTTTGTCTTTTGTGGTTTACTAACTTAGTTCTTAAGTACTTACTAACGTAAATATGAATGTTCTCTAAAATAAAGACAACTTTATTACAACAATATTATTATAAAATAACATAAACATCACGCCTGTAACCCCCGAACGGTAAGGCAGAGGCGTACCTAAAGTACATCTGAATGTTGTCAGTTATCTATACGTTTCATGTAATAGAAGGCGAGCCTATTGCTGCTAACCGGGCACGAAATCAGACTCCAGACTGAAAACTGTAAAATTCTAAATGAAAAACCCTATTCAACCCATTAATTTCAATGTCAAATTAAAGCCTTTATTCCAAATAGGCACATAAAAGGCACTTTTGAACGTCAAAAATTACACTAAAATAGAATAGGCTAGTTTCCTAAAAAAAAAACTAATTAGACCGTCAGTTAGATCACCAATAAATATTGAACCCGTATTTTTTCTTTTGTCAATTATATAAAAAGTTAGGAAGATATCGCCCGTTAAAGTGCTGCGTGACGTCACGCCTTGCTACACTTTTTAGCATGGCGTGACGTCACGACCCCCCACTCCCAAATTTTGACGCGCTTTATCTTTGCCATTTTTTGTTTGATTGACAAAAGAAAAAACACGTGTCCATTATTTTTCGATAACCTAACTGACGGACTAAATATAGTAATATTTTTGTTACTCAGGAAATTACCCTATTGATTCTAGTCGCCCCTTTATTTTTATTTTTTTTGAGGATGGGAAATCATCAAATGACTCCTCCCGCTCTGGGTGGAGCAGAAGGGAGTGTCAGACTCTTACTGACTAAAACCCACCCGTGTTCCTTCCTTAGCCCTTTATGTTCCAGGGCAGCGGTAACCCTTTCGGACGATCCCGCTACCCCGGCAGGCTTCGGCCCTGTCGGGCCCCGTCAACTACGCTGACATCTCTTTGAGGCGCACGTGGAACACATACGCGCCGTCCAGCACGGGCCTGGTCCTGATCGGACGGAGAGCTACCCATTGCTCTCCGCCCGCAGGCCCGCGCCTACGGTGGCCGGGAGTCGTCACGCGGCTCCCGACGACGCCCGGAGCGTCTCCCTCGGCGGCTGAGGCGTGAGGATCTCTCCCTCGCCCATCCCGCCACCTCCTTCGCTAGCATGACTGCTTCGCAGAAGGAGGTGACCGCCTCCCACTCCCTCTCGCCCCGGACCATGGCTTGCACCAGGGCCGGGCGCGAGAGGTCGCCGCCGCTGCCGATCGCCTCTACGAGGATACGGCGGTGCTCTGCCCAAGCGGGGCAGACCTCCACCGTATGCTCCACCGTGTCCTCTGGGCGATCCTCGCAGTGGTGACACCCGGGCGTCTCCTCCCGCCTGATGATGTGCAGGAACCTCCCGAAACATCCGTGTCCGGAGAGGACCTGCGTCAGGCGGTAGGTGAGAGCGCCGTGACGCCTCTCTAGCCACTCCTCAAAGAGGGGTCTTATCGCCGCTATCGTGGCGTGCCCTGCGCTGGGTTGCGATAGTCGCGCCTTCCATTCCACCATGAGATCGCGCCGGAGGTCCGTCCGCTCCGCCGCGATTTGCCGCGGGTGCGGAGTTTCCCCCCGACGTAGTCCTCGCGTGCCTGTATGACTGGCGCGCGAGGACTATCGCCTCCAGATCCCATGGTGGCAGTCCGACAAGGAGGCTTGCTGCCTCGCCCGAGATCATGCGGCACCTTATAAGCCTTACGGCAACCACCTTTTGGGGCGCGTTCAGATAGTGTGCGGCTCGAAGCCGCAGTGAACGCGCCCACACCGGGGCCCCATAAAGGGCCATGGACCGCACGACCCCTGCGTAAAGCCTCCGGCAGGAGGCGTTTGGCCCCCTCAGGTTGGGCAGGAGCCGCTTTAAGGCGGCCCCGGTCCGTTCCAGTTTGGGGGCCAAACGTCGGAAATGCTCGACGAAGTTCCACCGGCTGTCGAGGACGAGACCCAGGTATCTCATCGTTGTCTCGACGCCGATGTGAACCCCTCCTACCATCAGTTGGGATCCCGAAGGTGGTCCGTACCGGGGCCCATGAAAGGACATGGCCGCGGACTTGTGCAATGCCACTTCGAGACCCAACTGCCGGATCCTTTCTACGACTATCGCAACCCCGCGTGTCATTTCGTCGGCCGCCGCCTGATGCGACCTCCCCTGCGCCAGGACCAGCGTGTCGTCAGCGTAGCAAACTACGCTGACGCCATCAGGGAGGTCGGCCCGCAGCACCCAGTCGTAACCGATGTCCCACAGGAGCGGCCCCAGAACCGATCCCTGTGGGACACCGCACGACATCTCTCGCCGGTTCCAATTCCCGTCGCGACCGGGGTAGATGACGGCTCTGTCCGTCAAATACGCCCCAACTATTCGACGGAGGTAAGTCGGCACCCGGTGATACCGGAGTGCCTCCCCTATGCAGCTCCAGGGCAGGGTGTTGAACGCGTTGGCGATGTCGAGTGACACCGCCACGACCACCCCACCCCGGGACACCGCGTCCCCTGTCGTGAGGGCTCTCACGCGCATGATGGCGTCCACCGTCGTATTCATATTCATTTAGTACTTTTATTTTAACGTTAAAATTAAGTGTAAACCTATCCTTCTATGCCTCAAAAACGTGGGGAACCTATCCTGAATGTATGATTGCGTCAACACAGTTGATTCGAGCGTGGGATCTAAACAAACTTGCGGACAGAGCTACCCGCTTAATGTGTCCACAGCACCTTTTTTAATTGCTTTCCTATGAAAAATTTAATGTTCTGAATTTTGGGGTGTTACATGGTTTTGAGATAGTTTGGTGATGAGATGAAAAGCCTAAATGGATTGATATTAATTATTAAAATAATAAATATTGATAGCTTTACATAATATGGACTGACGAGATCTGAAACATGTAACTGCAGTAAATTGTACTTATAATCTGTATAGTAACAACTTACCTGTTATAAAGAGTAGTACAATCATACTCGCTATGAAATGAAATGAAATTGTTTATTCCGTCAATAGGATATCGGAATTAATTTTACACGTCATATTATAAAATAAAATAAAAATAATCTAGATGAGGTTGGTGTTTCCTATCTGACTACTCTGAGAAGAAAGGCCGAAACAAACTTAGAGGTTATATAATCGAATCGATAAAAAGGAGCATTCTAAATGGCCTTATTAATATAATGCACTAATCATAATTCATAACCATGTCTTTTTTTTTTTTTCAAAAAGTTCCTTATCTTGTCTTCGATCTCGCCTGGTGGAAGGCGAGGGATGAGGTCTATAATAGAACGAGCAAGTCCAGAAGATGTATTTAGTAATATTGAAAAATTAATCAGGACACCGAATTATTTGACAGCTATTTATGACGTAGCAAACTTCGTAAAAAAAAATGTGCTAGTATGTATCTACTTATTAATATATTGAGTTGAGTGATAATCAGTCGAAATTCTTAGAAAGCCGTAAAAGCCAAACGAGCTTTTGTTACGCCCAAATATTTGAAGCCCACTTTTAAGCCATAATAATATACCAAAATCCAAAAATCTATCCAAAGTCCACCATAAAGTAAGAAGTTCCAAAAATATCCAAACTTCCACAGCTCCACACTGAACCGCCGAAAATTGTTCAAAAAACAATTTTGAAACCCTCTTTGATTTTTCTACAGCGACCTCTTTAGACCCGAATCTGTTTCACAAAGGAGAAAATGTTCTATTCAGTTGTTTATTTAGGCAATTATCTCGCCACTGCCTAGTTCCCCTCCAATTTGGTTAGGTATTTCAAGCCCTTTTGGCATTCTTTTACCAAACAGTGTAATTTGAATTGGCCTCAGTATCTACGGTTTTATTTATAGAGAATTTTGCTTCTGTTATTTTAAAACGGAATATCTTGGGGCGCTTTCTGTGGGTGGCGGATTGAAATGTATTTTTAGGCGGAATGTCTTTTATCATATCCTTTATTTCATTTAAATACTTACAAATTACATTTTGAAATATTTTTATAAACAAAAGAATAAAAAAACATTTAAAAATATAAAAAATAGTAGCCCAGAGGTATCGGGAACAGGGTCCAACCTACCTGCGGTCAGGGCTCCAGAGAGAGGAACTTCCTGACAATGCGAGCCGTGTCCAGAAGTACCACTTTCTGAATCAAGCCCTTGATCCAGCTGCCCAACGAGAGCCTCCTTAGGTGTTGGTCGAGGCTCTTGGCTATTAAGCCATTGGCTGTCACGACTATCGGCACAATGATTGCTGAGTCCACATGCCACATCTTGACAACCTGGCGAGCCAAGTCAAGATACTTGATTTGTTTATCTTTCTCGGCTTTCACGAGGTTCTCATCATGCGGGACGGTTATGTCAACAATCATTGCGCGCCGCTCTGACCGATCCACCACCACTAAATCAGGCTTATTGGCAACAATAGTCCTGTCAGTGATGATGGATCGATCCCAGTACAATGTGATATTTCCATTTTCGAGAACTGGGTCGGGCACATACCTGTAGTACGGCACCTCAGATTCCACAAGGCTGTTCAGAGAAAGTTGCTGGTGAATTATCCTGGCTACAAGATTGTGTCTATGCAAGTACTCTCTATTAGCTAGACGAGAACATCCGGAGATAATATGCCTGATTGATTCTCCCGGCCGGTGGCATGCCCGACAAATGTCAACCGTGCCATCTTTTACAATAAATCTCCGGTAATTGTTCGTCATCATAACTTCGTCCATAATTGCACAGACAAAACCTTCGGTTTCTCCAAAGAGGTCACCGAAACGCAGCCAGGCTACGGACGCTAGTAGATCTACATCGGGTCCATATAGGGCCCGGTAAATCATATTATTATTAGGATATTTTATTATAACAAAATTATATCCTAAATTAACTAAAACTATTTACAAACTAAAATATAGCGTCGAAAAATTCAAACGCATCGCTCTCAACTGGTTATGTAGCCAAGGCGGCATTGCCACGTTGTATGGCAATGCTTAGCCTCTGGCCAAGGTAAAAGTCAGCCCTTGGGTCATGAAAAGTGTCAACCAGTCATTTCGAAATTTCCTTAAAAAGATATTATTAGGTATGTAGGTTGGGAGAAAATACGGCTTTCGTTCAAGTCCTAGTGTATTTTATTAACATTACTAAACAACAGTTTATTAATAGTTGTCATCCGCATAGCCTTTTCCTAATTATGTTCGAGTCGGCTTCCAGTCGAACCAAATGCAGCTGAATATCAGTATTTTACATGTAGGGACTGCCTATCTGACCACCTCAATCCAGTTACTGGGTAATACGATACCCCTTGGTAAGACTGGAGACAATTTATTAACAGTATTAAAAAAAAACGTGAAAAATAAAAAAAATATTGCTATTGTCAAACTAATAATTTTATCGTGACTCATCCACTCATTTTAAATAATTTTTGAGGTACAGCAGACTTCAAAGCCTTAGTAAAATTGTTTTAATCACAAAAAAACTTCGAAAAAAAAACTGTATCCGTCAACTTTACATACAATAAAACTTCAACCCAACACGTTTTAACTCCCAAAAATATTAATCAGTAAGTTAAAATACTTGTGTGCTAATCAAAAGATTTTAAACCCTATAACTATCATTCACTAAAGTTGAGAATAACTTGAGCTATGTACAGTCATTATTTCACACATACTCATAGAATAAAATGTCAACTTCAAATTATTTTAATGCGTAGTGTTGCATATAAATCCTCTCTCCATATACAGTATTATTATGAACTCACATGAAAATTATTATATGAAAACGAATAGGAAAATGTATTATGCCAGGTCTTTTTTATATCCACACATTAATCATGGTGTAATGCTTGGTTTAACAAAGAGAACAGAGGAGCAATTCTCGTAATTTTAAGAACGTTTGCAGTCTGATCTCAGTCTCAATCTGTCAAAAATACCTCTAATTTCCATACATTTTGTCAATTTTTTGACATTTGTTTGTCGCTGAGATGAGACTGCGACTAGGTTTTGAACGTTTTAAATTACGAGAATTGACCTTCAGAGCACCCACTGTACTTGAATTATTGTGTGGCTACAGTTGTCGTCAGCGGAAATTTATTTATTTTTCGATACAATGAAATACGAGTAAATCGCAAGAAAAAATATATACCTTTATAAAAAAATATGTCATTAGGTCGCGACAAGTATCATCCACTTACGTCATTATATAAAAAAAGCTTTCTATATAATAAAGCTCAAAATGCAATCGTTATCTTAGTAGACCGAGCTAAGCCGTAGTGCAGTCTGAGCTACGCCGTAGCACAGACCGAGCTACGCCGTAGCGCAGAGTTAGCTACGCCATAACGCAGACTGAGCTACGTAGCACTTGACGTAGCGAGTGAAGCAACACTGCATTGTAAGCGAGTTGTAGAATTAAAACGAAAAAATGGTTATTATCATATTTTTCGGTAATGAATAATTGAAATATATATGGGGCAGCGGGACGGCTACTGAGATATTCCAGATGGAAAAACTCAATAACCCAATAACACACACAGCTCGAACTGGGAGTCAAACCCAGGAACTCATGTTCAGCAGTAGCGCTTGCGACTAGACCGACGAGGCAGTCATAAATCTTTAGTAAATTAAATTAAAATTGATTACGTCATTACTAACGTAATTAATTGAAGCTATTCATGTGACAGTGTTCAGTCAGGTACTGTTTCAATTGAACAATTTCGGAACAATATCAAATGGTTGGTATTTATTACTAAGTACGTTGTAGTTTGATTTAGAATAATTGGTCCGTCGTTCCTTTGTTGTAATGGAAATAGACACGCACGACAATTAGTGCTGCGTAAGGCTGATTTATTTAATTAGTAATCACCAAACGAATAAAAATGTAGGGTTTGGTTTATCAAAGATATATTTATAGGGCCACTACTCACAAAACGGCAAAGGAAAACATCGTGGTGAAACCGGCATGTCCTAGAACCAAAAATTCGAGGACATGTGACATCTACCAACCCGCACTGGGCCCGCGTGTTGGATTACGGCTCACTCCCTCTCACCGATAGGAGGCCTGTGTCCTAGCAGTCGGATCATTATAGGCTGATTATTCATACCTATGTGTAGTTTTTTTCTTTATATTTTCTGTTTATAGGGAAGTCACCAAAATCGCAACAGTCAGACGATTTCGTGATTACACTAATGATAAATGATCTATTTCTGTAAGTAGGTTTGTACTAACTCTTTTCCGCGTGAATCATATTTTTTAAATACCTATCTTCTCTTTTATTATTACCTAAATAATCGACTTAGAATCTAGCCGCCTTTAATAGCCGTTGCTAGTGTCCTTGAGCGTTCGTCAGTAAGTTGTCGGCTGCGTCGGCGCACGGACGTGCTTTACGTAAACATTTTAGTGCTGTTGGGGCACGCCTGTGCCCCGTGCGTGTAATTACGTAACTATTTGATGTCTGACAGAGGTAAGCAGTTTTAGTTATTTTCTTCAATAATTGTGTAATTTATTTTAATATTATTGTTTAAAAATGTATGTATATGACGGCAGCCATATTGTTAAGCAGCTGCGAGAGACGGCGACTAGATGGCGCTAGTGGAACGTGCACCAGACGCATCATTCACTCTATCGGTAATTTGGATTAAAAGGCTTGATATCCAAGCCAGTAAAATATCGTAACGGTCTCCCTCCACTAGCGATCGCCTTTATAAGGCGCCGCACCGTTGAGTCGGCACGCATTTCCAACGGATGCGTCTTGGTGCACGGACCACTTTCTCGACAGTCAGTACTGCCCGGTTAGTGGACGTGGAACATTGTCTCTGACAATTAGTACTATCCTTATTGCGGTGGGTGCACGGACCTATGTCCCTGACAGTCAGTACTGCCCTACGTGACCGCCCTCACTGTTATTATTATTTGCTGATTATTTTATTGCTATATTATTTTAGACTAATTATTTTATTACTATATTTTTAAGACTAATTGTTTGGTTGAAATAAATTTGTGTACAGCCATATCTTTTTTTTTGGGTGGGAAATCATCAAATGACCCCTCCCTCTCTGGGCGGAGCAGAAGGGAGTGTCAGACTTTTACTGACTAAAACCCACGCGTGTTCCTTCAGTTGCCTGTGCCAGGGGCCACGGTATCTCTTTCGAACAACCCGCAGCCCCGGCGGCAACGGCGACGGCTCTTTTAAGAGCAGCCATATCTGAGTTTTACTTCTGATGTCTGGGCCTAACCCGACATATACATTAACTTTTATTATTGTTGCAATAACATTTGTGTTTTACTCATTTTAGGTACCTATTGATCACAATGGCTTATAGAAAATATCAGATAATTGATTGGCTCCAGGCATCCGACGAGGAAGAGGAAGGTGGTGTAGAAGACCTATCCAATGTTAAAACCAAAGTCTAAATGATCTCAATAAGTCACGAAATGATGACTAAAATCTTAAATTTAAAGTTCCTATGTTGATTTTTTAAAGTTTTATAAGATTAAGAAACGAGTTTTCAATTTTTTGTGTTAATTAAGAGGCTCCTTATCTTTTGTTTTTGATATAAGTATCAATAAAGACTGATAACATATAAAATATATTAATTTCTACCCCATTAAGTAAAAATCCATAAATTACTTTGGGGCACTACAGAGCCCCGCGCGTGGAATCGTGTAATTTTTAGAGGTGCGTGGCAGAGTGTTAAACTAGATGAGGTCGGCGTTTCCTAACTACTCTAGTTTCGTAACTACTCTGAGAAAAAAAGCCGAAACAAAACTCAGAGGTAACAGTCTCTTTAAAAGTCGAGACAGACTGTGTTAGCAGACAGGTAAAAATTGTTGTGTTCATTTTCTAACCTCTTGAAGTTACCAATAGGTTGCCTAGACAATAAACCATTACTAAGGAAGGCGCTTATTCTTCAAAAAACGTATACCATTTTGAATCCGGAAGATTTCAACTATTTTGGCCATGCCTTCTAAAAATCAGTCACCCCAGAATTTCTTTCAAAAACATAACTCCAAGCTACTTTGTCATACATTTTAAACATCACTTAGTGTAACACCCGGTACACACGTAAAGGGTGTTAATATTCACGAGGGACATAGAACGTAATTAGGGGTGCGTAATTTAGATTACAACCCTTACAATCTGATTAACATTCCGTCGCATTATGGGGTTAAAAAATGTATTTTTATGTTCAACGTATGTTTTTATATGGCAGGTTGTGTAAAAAATAGGGTTTTATACGTTTTGGGTTACATTTTTTGGGAAGGAAATGATTGTATTATGTGATAAGGTGGGTACATGGGTATGGAATTCAGTTTCCTCGTTTATGGAAATAGTTAATATTAACTATTTCCGTTTCCCCAGCTAAAAGGTAACGCCCCAATTCTATATTATTCCCCGCGAAATCTTACCACGTGCAAACCACGTCAATATCGTGTCTTGTTAACGGCAAGGAATCGAAATGTCAATCGTACGGACAACATGTATTTTGACAGTTCAACCCACGCCATTGTATCATAGAGAATACGTTATTAGCAGGTGTCGTGATTAGGTAAGGAATTGACGTGGTTTTGACATAGTGAATTAGGGCCCTGATGACAATCGAATAATAATAAGAAGTGCCTATATAAGTAAAAGCTTACGGTGCAGAGACGTGGACTCTGAAGGCTGATCATCAAATTTAATCTGCGCGCTATGCAGTGGTCTATGCTCGGTTTTTTGTTTGATAGATAAAATCAGAAGTGAAATTATCCGGAAAAGAACCGGAGTTACTGACATTGCTTGCAGAATAAGCAAACTGAAGTGGCAGTGGGCTGGCCATGTTTGTCGAAGGACCGATGGCCGGTTAATCAGACGAGTCCTGGAGTGGTGACCGCATACCGACATGCGTAGCGTGAGAAGCCCCCCAGCTAGGTGGACCGACGACTTTAAGTGGCTGGGACTAACTGGATGCGAAAGGCGGAGGACAGGGTGTTGTGGCGCAGGCTGGGCGCTCCCAAGCTCGGCCTATGTCTAGCAGTGGACTGCGATTGGTGGAGTTGATAAAAGTAAAAAGTTATCACTACACACAAGTCATTGAAAGTCACTGAACGAGGCACAATAGAAGTTTTATTGTTATTACGTCTAGTGACGTTTACTGTCCTGCAAAATGTTAATTAGTTTCTCTATCTATATTAAACACACTAGTAAATCTCGGCGTGAAGACTTAGGTGCAGTGAGCTGTCATTCCACTTTCACGGTGAGATTTTTACACAGTAGAACTAGCAGATGCTAAGGATTGACACTATTGTCAGCTCTCTTCACCTTAATTTTTTTTTATCGTTGTACCTCTAAACCAAAGCACCTGCCATCTCATCTCTTTACCACCCTTGGTTTGTGCAAAAAGTTTAAATAAATAATATTTCACGGTGAGATTTTTAATAAAAAAGGCATTACTTCTGTCTAACCAATATCCACTAATTATCCCATATATTTTATATGAAAAATAATTTGTCCCACTATAGCCGACTACAGGCTACCCCATAACTTTTCAAACTTTATCACTTTGTCACTTCAAAAATTCACACAAACGAAAATGTCCGGCTCTTTTGTTAATGTAAAATTTACCCCTTGACAACATGAATAAACCATAAGTAACTTAACGAGGCGGTTAACAAAACGAATCCTACTAACACAAACTACACGACGTCCTTTGTCTATGGGTTGCGTTACCAGCACAGATAAACAGCAGCACATGTCCTTTCCCATAACTTGAGTGGTTCATTATTTAGGATGGCGGCTTGTAAATACAGATTATACACAATGGGAGGGAAACCGTATGTTGACATTCGGACTGCGAACTGAAGTGGTCTTAGACAATGATAATAATTGGGATTATTTTCTTTGAGGGTTATTTTTACCCTTTTTGGCCGTCAGTATTATAAATACTCATTCGAAATGCTTCTTATACATCATCATTTTCCTGCCCTCGTCCCCATTTATTTGGAGTATCCCAATTTATTCGTCGACTAATAGAGAAGTATGGAAGAAAAAGGCATGTTGCACCGGCCCCAAATAAATTGAGATAAGGGCAGATGAATGAAGCTGACGATAACTTCTCTATTAGTCGTCATGTCGGTAGTCACCCCCTTTCTAACCATACCATCATTCACACAGTCCATCCGTCGTTTCTTTGGTCTTCACCTACTCTTTTATGATTTATTTTACATTTATAGAAACAAATGACGACTTCATTAGGATAAGCAGAAACTATAGAACGTCACCTATTATTCTATTAATTTGTTTTGCTTCGTCTACGTTCTATTCTAAAAGGACTCGTGTAATCTTTATTTATTTTCCCCTAAAATTATTTAATGAATTAAATACAGTAATTGTACGTGGGAAGAAAAAGGTTACAAAGTCAAAGTTAAATCATTTATTTCAAATAGGCACATAAAAGGCACTTTTGAACGTCAAAAATTTTATTAAAATCTAGTCGCCCCTTCCAAAAAGTAGTTTTCGTATGGAGAAGAATGGGCAAGAAACTCAACCGGTTACTCTTAAGTACATTAATTATATAATTATATGTGAAGACGATGCACCTAATATAAAATTACTATACGACAATAGGTAAAAGAATTAAAATGGATTAATTAAACCATGACATATAAATTAACTATGTGATAGATACATCGTGCTCACATATTTACAAACATTCTAAAAGTAGACGATTTTCATAAATAAATAACGATTTATAAGTCCGGGTGCGACTTTAAGTATTTACAAAATGTAAATCCAAGTCAAAAAAAAAATATACAATTACATTAGCAACCCGTTTGATTTTGTATAGACTCTAGAGATTGTCCTATGGAGCAGGACCAGCATGTTTCCAAGCATTCTTTTCTTGGATATAATCCTCTAATTTGTAATATCCTTGTATACAAAGTGTAATTTTAATATTAGTTTTAAATTTTCTTTAATTTAATTGCAACATTTCACAAGATATTTTGTTGTAACATTTATCACAATACCCCAAAAAAGATGTATGTACTTTAGATAACCTGAAAAAAGGTTGATCTAATTTATCTTTATTTCTAGTATTAAAATTATGTCTATCACTTATTTCATTAAAAAGATGGTGATTTTTTCTTACATAGACAATATTTTCATAAATGAATTGGCAAGGTACCGTCATAATATTAACCATTTTAAATAGTTCCCTAAGAGATTCGCGGCGACGTAGATTGTAAATGGCTCTGACAGCTCTCTTTTTCAAAATGAAGATAGATTCAATGTCAGCAGCCCGACCCTACAGTAAAACGCCATATGACATAATACTGTGGCAGTAACTAAAATAGACCAAACACGCGGTTTCTACATCTGTTAATTGTCTTATATTTCTAACAGCATATGCGGCCGAGCTTAACCGCCCCGCAATAGATGTTATATGAGGTCCCCGTTGTATTTTCTCGTCTAGCGTGATTCCTAGGAAAAATGCCTGATTAACAAATTCTAGTTTTTGGCCATTCAATATGATGTCACATTGGCTACTTCTAACATTAGGTAATTTAAATCTAATGCATTTGTTTTTTTTTTCATAAAGTACTTATTCAGTAAGTATTAGTACTAAATTATTTACCGTAAACCAATCCTGGACCTGAAGAATAGAGTTATTCACGTCGTCAAGATTTTGTGAACGTCGGTGTATTTTAAAGATCAATGATTTGTCATCTGCAAATAACACCATCTTCGGTTTATTTTGAAGTAATCGGGGTTATTCATTAATATATTCTAAAAAGAGGAATGGACCCAATATCGAACCTTGCGGAACGCCCATTGTCATTTCAGACCCCAATGAGTTTACGCCGTTTACTTGGACTTTAACCTTTTGTATCTTTCAGGTATGATCATAACAAGTCAAGCGTGCTGTTTTCCTAATCCCATAGCGCTCGAGTTTCATCAGAAGTGTTTCATGGTTTACGCAATCGAACGCCTTAGAGAGGTCGCAAAAGATTCCAATAGCATCTTGTGCTTCTTCCCAGGCGTTAAAAATGTTCTTCATCAGGGTAACACCGGCGTCAGTGGTACAACGCCCTTTGGTGAAACCGTACTATTCAAAAAAAAGAAAGATGTTATTTAAAGTGACGTAACATTGGATTGAGCATCAACTTTTCAAACACCTTACTGAGAACTGGCAGAATAGACACAGGTCTATAATTGTTGGGTTCTTTACTATCACCGGATTTGAACAATGGTACTACTTTATTATGTTTCATAAGATCCGGAAAGACTCCTTGGTCACTGGTGTTAAATATGAAAGCTAAATAGGGCGCAATGATTTCGATGAGAGATCTACATACTTTTACAGACATTCCCCAGAGATCTCCTGTTGATTTATGTAATTTTAAGATCTTTAAAAGCTCTTATCACAGCCTGGGGGTCTGTATGCTGAAACCTAAGCTACAAAGGGCATGCCTTTACATTATTTTTAAGTAAGGCAGCAGAAAGCGTGGGGGAAGAATTTAAAGCTTTAGTGGTTTTAAGGGGAATATTAGCAAAGAAGTCTTCAAATTCCTGAGCTATCTCTACATCTGAATTGATGGGGCCATGTGCAGTGTCTAAATTAAATTCACTATTACGCTGTTTTTTCTTACCTGTTTCATTATTTATTATTTGCCTGATAGTTTTTATTTTATCATCAGCTGATTATACTGTCCAAAGAATTATTTAATTTCTCTAAATGTTTACTTGTAATTGGCCTAAACCTTATTTCAATTTTTTTAAAAGGCATGTTAGTAGGAGCTAAATGTTATTATTTGCCCACTGTGATCAGATAGCCAGTTATTTACAATTTGTTTGTGTAAGTAATCGCAATTACAAAAAATATTATCTATACAAGTGGCAGAAGAAGCTGTCACTCGGGTTAGTAAGACTTAATAATCTCACAGTATTCGGGTTATTTGCCAATAAATTAATATTAAAATCTCCACATAAGATTATTGACTTACTACTAGTACCTACTAAGTTTCTTTAACACATGTTCCATTAAAGAATCAAACACAGATAGATTCTGGTAACTAGGAGGTCTGTATACGCATACTATAACATGCTTAACCAGCTCAACACAGGACAATTCAATGATGTGTTCAACAGACAGCCCAATTATGTCTTTTCGTTCTTTAGATTTAATAGAATTTTTAAGTAATATTAATGACCCGCCACGTATCATACGTTTTCGGCTGAAATGGCATACTACGCAATAATTTTCATAATTAATTGACATTACTTAATGATCTTTCATCCAACGCTCTGTTGAACAAATTACATCAAACTTGGTGTTTTCCCATAAACAATTCTATTTCCAGTAATTTGGAAGCGCAACCTTTGATATTCTGATTAAATAATTTTAAAATATGTTGCACTCCCTTTCGTTTCTTAGTATTATTAATTATATTGCCAGAAGATACCTTTTTATTATTCTGTAATAATAATTGGTTATTTGAAGGGGTAACTTCTGTTGTCTCACTAACTAATTTAAATAATCAGGAGATACCTCCATAACTACAACTGGAGAGTCTAGTTTGCTCGTATAAGTTCCAGCAGGAGGAGAGTACCCTATCTGACTAGTAGTTGCCTCCAAGGATGTTTGCATTGTAGGTGGATCGTCCTTCGTACAATATGACGATTCTTAATTAATCACTATGTTGTTAGTATAACTACGCAACACAGACTTGTCACTAATACTAGAATTTGTTATATTAGCTATAACCTCGTTAATATTATAAGCAATCAACATAGCAATCAGATGTCTACATTCCCCAGACAGAGACCACTAACAAACTTGTAGTGTCAAAATACAATAATTTGTCACTATGACAACATGTCAGCTTGTGAATGGTATTATTCATCTTATAAATGTAATTATTTTCATTATCTGATAAAGTATCAGAGTAAGGAAAAGCACACAACAATTGCTTTCCAATATTTAACTTTAATAATGTGTTTACACCATCCACTAAGTCCTTTCTTGTAATACCAGTGCTATTATATTACGTATGTACAGTCACCAAAGGAGATCAGTAACCAGGGATGTTTTCAAATAAAATTTAATTTAATTGATAGAAAACAAACAGTTCATTTATCAAATTAAATTTCATTCGAAAACATCAATCGGCTTCTTACTAAACTTCAACTATATCCGACAACCCTGGTTACTTATCCTTGTACTTTGGTAACTGTACCTATTCGCTCTATTTAGTTCTCCTCTAGGGTAAAATCAGCTATTATTTAGCGGTCCGCCCTAAGTGTTTTTTTGCGAAGCGTATGTAATGGGGAGGCGAAAAGTTGAGTTTTATGAGTAGTTAATGGAAATAATGCAGTCTAATGGAAACAACGCCATTCAGCGTAGTTTTAACTACAACTGTTTTATATACTGGACCACTCATCATATCTTTTCAAGCCCTTTAAAAAAGCAGTTTTAATCTGAGAGGAAATTCTCGTGATTTTAAGAATGTTCACAGTCTGATCTCAGTATAAATCTGTCAATAATGCCTCTAATTTCCATATATTTTTGACAAGTTTTTGACATTAATTGTTGCTGAGATGAGATTGCGACTAGATTTTGAACAGTTTTAATTACGGGAATTGGCCCAGGATATGGATTTAAGAAACATATAAAAAAAAGGTTTGTTTTTGTTTTTCGACATATCGAGACAAATCGAGATGTCCATTCCAAATTGACAGTGCAGGGTCAAATTTTGTTTAAAAAAAATTATGGAACCGTTGGACAAAAAAAATTATATGTCACATGTCAGTATCATCCGAATTTCTCGAAACTCAATAACTCAAAATGAATATACAAAAAGTTAGACAAAATAAATCGGTAGCTTTACCTAGTGAAAATCCCTTCCCTATTGAGTGTCCCTGTTTCACACAGACCATAAATCAAGTCCACCCACATACCACTGTTATGAAATTAAAAGGGGTGCCGTTTGTCATATCTAGTCGCAAATTGATAAGTTATCCTTAATGCTCCGTTATCATTATAATTTATCGCAGACGTAACTGACAATTTGCCGTTAATTATCTCTGTATTAACATTATAGTAACGTTTATTGTAAACAGAATTGGTTGGACGTTGCTTTTCGTATTACAAACTAATTGTTACCGGTAATCAATCCATGTGTATCTTTACCTAGAGCTCATAGCTTAGTTTTGTGGGTATTTTGGATATCGGGACAACGTTAAGTCTCTATTTTTGAGCTCTTTCAGTTCTGAGTTGAGCTGCACGATTACAGACATATGCATGAAGTGACTGGACAGGTCTACTCAATCTGTGAGGTTCTTTTCTCAAAAGACCATTTCAGACACCAATCTACATGGTCTTCGCTAATCTGACGGAGATTATGTCTGGACTTTAAAAGGGACTGTGACCTCTGAGTCGGTTTCGTCCTTTCATCTCAGACTAGTCAGATAAGAAACGTCGTAAGGAAAGTAAAGTATTTGTACAAACCTACTTACAGAAATAAAACCATTTCTCTATGTTTATATAAAAATAAATCCCTATTTTCCTTGGTCACGTCATAACTTGAGAACGACTTTACCGATTTCATCCATTTTTTTTTTAAGTAGAAATTCCTTACGGGGAAAAAAAAAAGTTGCGCAGAAAACTAGAAAATTTAAGAAAACTTAACTACAACTTTTCTGATGTAACCTTAGCGCGTTTGACATAACTGTCAGTAGTATGACAGTTTGCGCGATTGACGGATCGTGTGCTGCAAATATCCTATTAATTAAATTTTTCCTCTATGCAAATATCGCAAAATATCGTTTAACAGCTGCATCGGTCGGAATATATAGACAAAATAATTTATTTATTCTTAGTACACACTGCACAGTCGATTCAATCGGAAAAAAGAAAACGGAACGGGACGGGCGGTTATTTACAGAATTATTTTGTTCAGTGAGTTCTTTTATAAGCAAAGAGATTTAATGTCTTTGTTTATAAGTGTTTTTTCATCACGGTTAGTTCACGGCAATTATTATTATTATAAGTTTAATTTGATATACATTTTTGGTAAGTTTTGATAGACTAACACATGGTATACATGGTTATAAAGACATAATACAGGAGTATTTTTTTTATTTTCAGTTGAATTTGGGTTTTAAAAAATGCCACAAATAGACGTACAAACTTACGTCGCAGAACTTGCAGCGCTGCAAGTCAAAGATATATAAGAGCAAGTCAAACAGCGGAACAATGCGAAGTGTGAAATGAGTTTGAACGGAATCGATGGAAATGCCCGGATTACCACCTCATAATCTGCAATTAAAAATCGGATCGGTAATCATAATGTTGCGGAACATAAACTAGCCACGTCTTTGTTAAGAAGAATTTAATGAACAACGTAATCGAAGCCACAATTTTGAAAGGGAAGTACAAAAACGTTTAAAAAAAAAAAAGTTTATTTGATAACCTTAAACCTACAACAAATTTGAGATTGGAGCCTCCTGTTAAGCAAAAGATGCCTGTATTAGGAGACTCCGCTCTTTCAAAAACAAGAAGTGTAAACTATACAATACGAGTACATAATCAAAAACGAGGTGATTTGAGTGAATGAGAGTGGGTGTGTGTAAGTGGGGGTGTGTGGGGGTGTGTGTGTTTGTGTGGAGTATTGTGTTAGTATAGTGTTAGTGTATCTGTTGTAGAAGTGATTCAGTCTCACTATAGGTTAGCTTTCCTATCCATTCCGTTAGTATTTTTTTGCATTCATAACAATTCTTAGGGTAGATGTAAATGTGTTTATTAATAGCATATAAAGCTGAGCAAATCGTTTACAAAGTTGAATACTGGCAAATGGTGTTTTTGTTTGTGGTATTATTAATATAATGTCTTTTCTTCTTCTAGCCAATATTCTGGGATCATAGGTTAGTGCTTTATATTTTGTGAGAACAACTTGAGTAATGTAAAGCTTCCGGACCGTTAAAATATTGGCAAAATAATTATTTATATAGTTAACCGATTCTAATGGAGATGATTTAATATTTAATAATTCTGTGTTGTCACTTTTACATTTATTAGAGTAGGTAATAGTTTTTATATTCTTACAAAGTAATTTATTTTTAGTGGTTGATTTAGTTATTAGTTCTCTTTCGTGCTTTCTTTTTACTTTTTTTATTAAGTTATTGCAATAGTTCCTATATATATCGTAGAAACGTTTCGATTCTATTCGTCGTTTTGATTCCACGCATTCCTATAATTTCGAACGACATGTCATTCGACTGTAAACGGTTACAACTCCAGTGCGGGTTGCATTATGTCAATAAATAAATCGCAAGGGCAGTCGTTAAGTGTTTGTGGCATCAATCTTGAAAATCCATGTTTTTCACATGGCCAATTGTATGTCGCCTGTTCCCGTGTCGGAAAATCATCAGCATTATTTATTTACGCGCCAAAAAACAAAACGAAAATTAAATGTTGTGTATCAAAAACATTCCAATAAACACTGTTTTCGAAATTTTTTATTATTTATTCCAGTTCGAATTGTACATTCATAGTTAAGACAAGACAACGTCTGTCGGGTCAGCTAGTCATTTATAAAAATGGCATGCATCAGCAACTATTTTGAATGTTCATGGGTGACAATGAACTATCTAACTCATTTTCTACACACATTCAAACGCACAACTTTGTAGACCTCAACTCATTACTATACAGTCTTGGTTAACCTCTCCATTTACACAATTATAGTGTCTAAAATTGAATCACAGATTGTAGACCACTTCATTTACACAATTATACTGTCTAAAATTTAATCACAGATTGTTAACTTCATCATTTACACAATTATATTGTCTAAAATCACAGGTGTA
Organism: Apamea epomidion; assembly: GCA_947507525.1. Taxonomy (NCBI): domain Eukaryota; kingdom Metazoa; phylum Arthropoda; class Insecta; order Lepidoptera; family Noctuidae; genus Apamea; species Apamea epomidion. The sequence goes on from OX382233.1 coordinate 3,816,177, forward strand.
TAAAATGGCCATCTAAATGATATTTTGATATAAATTTTCCCTTCATAAATTCACTGGAGCCAATCTATATACTAATAATAAGGCTGAAGAGTTTGTTCAGTTTGTTTGTTTGACAACGCAAATCTACCAGTCGGATTTAAAAAAATATTTTTGCATTTGATCGCCCAATTTCTAAGAAAGGCTATAGGCTATTTAACATCACGCTAGGACCCTTAGGAGCCCAGCAAAAACGAAGTAATAGCGTGGGCAGGCGATGCGATGCGAAGGGTCGGGTCGGCCCACAAGTAATTTTGCGGACGAAGTCGCGTGCAGAAATGATGTACACACAATGTGACTTAATTGGCAAAACTGACCCAACCACGAAGTACTGGTCAAATGACCACATTTGCCACAAATTATTGGCAACCAGGGATTTCACATACGTCAGTCACACATTTTGTTAGACCAAACATTATAATACTTCAACAGCAGAAATAGTTGTGATATTTCTTGAAAATGCCACGCAAAGGAATTGAAACCTTGTCTTAATCACGTAAAGGTTGATTTTTGAGTGCGGTCGGAAAGTTATCGTTACTGAAAACTTGTAAACAAAGTATGATACTAAAATGTTACACAAACGAATATTTAATTTTCAAATGCAAAAGGCGTACGGAACTGTGGGCTTACTTTTGTTTAGTTCAGCCATAATGAATGTGTTTTATCTTCCCACTGGTTTTCCGTTTCGGGGCAGTTTTAAGTACCCACCTACTTAGTTTTAGAGTAAAATGTTTTTTAGGCTAAACTATTTAACCTTTACTAAACACTTTTATAGCTAAAAGAAACTACTTAAGTAAACAACAAAACCAACGACCTTTTTTATTTTAACCTTTTATTAGTTTTTTTTTTCTTCTTCATTTGTAGTCAATGGTATTATATTTTATTTTCTAGAGCACTTAAGTAGTTGATTCGACGTTGATTGTTGATTAATTTGTTAATAATAATTTAAGATTTAATTTTAATCCATTGGCACTGGTAGTCAGAAGCCCAAAATTCTGAGAACCAGTCTTACCAAGGAGGGGTATCGTATTACCCAGTGACTGGGTCGTGGAGGTCAGATAGGCAGTCGCTCCATGTAAAATACTGGTATTCAGCTGCATCCGGTTAGACTGGAAGCCGGCCCCAACGGAATCGGAAAAAGACTAAGCAGATGTTTATGATGATAAATTATGTATTTACAGACACTAAAAAAAATTTACACACAGATCACATGTATACATATCTAGAACGACTAGAACCACTGAGAGTCACACTCACACTGACCTGACAAACACAACAGAGGGACAAATCTCGTATTTTAAGAACGCTCACATTCTGATTTCAGTCTTAATTTGTCAAAAACGCCTTTTTTTCCACAAAAATGTAGGGAATTTAGACTCCTCTAATTTCCCTACATTTTTGTCAACTTTCTGCCATTGATTGTCGCTGAGATGAGATTGCGATTAGATTTTGAACAATTTTAATTACGGGAATTGGCCTTCTGGACAAATCCCATTCCTTCCTACAACCCACCAGTATTCAATGTTCAAATAGTAGTGTCGTACGTCCTCACTGATCAATCATCAGTGACGTGCCAATCTATAAATATGATATGATAGTGTCAATAACGGATACTTTATTAATTTTCCGACTATCGGGTGAACGATATTTTTTTCATAAATAATAGAAGCTTCCGATACTTTGGCATTTTTCCGTTAGTTCATGTTACAATGAGTTAGTAGTGTCCCAGTGGTAACTGCTGCAACTTACGAGTAGATCATAAGTTTGGAAGACAAGCAGCTCTCAAAAAGGTGAAGGAAAACATCGTGAGGAAACCGGTATGTACATACTAGAACCAAAAATTCGAAGACATGTGACATCTACCAACCCGCACTGGGCCCGCGTGGTGGATTATGGCCCACTCCCTCTAACTGACAGGAGGCTTCTGTCCCAGCAGTGGGAACACTATAGGCTGATTATGTAAGTTTATGTTGGGTGAAACATGCTCTTCGATATAAGGCGGAAAAATTGTTGCTGCACGCTTCCACGCAAGCCTGTGCCTGTGCGTTTATTAACGTTCATTTTCATGTTTACATTTGAAACCGACATTTTACTGTTGCAACTTTCATTTTGCTCCACTACGACCTATCGTCACGACCAAAGAGGTATCTGGAGCACGATTGGATAAGAACAGCTGAGCACAAATTGTAAAATATATCTCAACAATTGATAGACGAATTCTGTAAACAATGAAACAATTCATCATCATCATTTCAGCCAAAATACGACCCCCCATTGTTAGATACAGGCCTCCTCTAATAGTAGCCACATCGACCGGTCCTGTGGTTTAGCTTCCAGCGGATTTCCGCGACCTTTACAAGGTCATCGATCCGGGATGCTTTCCGCTACGCGGTCGCCACTCCAGAACCTTTCGGCCCCGACGGCCGGATGAAACAATCACCTATAATGGATTTCTTTTATTGAGTCCTTTTTCCTTAAAAAAAAAACAGCCTATAAAGATCTATACCAATTTTTTACCGACAAAAAAAAACGGAGGATGTTCTTTATAGGTCGAATTCTTTATCATCTGTCCGAGCCCTTAATAAAGATAACTGTTTCATTTTGCTAATGCAGAGGTGTCAATCAAACGTCCCGATCCATTATCACGCGAATTATTGCGGGAATTTGCCCCAATTTTATTATTATTTTAGTAGGAATAAATTTTTATATTGCCTTTCGTTGTATTTGTATGAGAATTGAAATAAGTAGATGTCTGACTCATCATCTGCCTAGCCTTTTCTCAACTATGTTGGGGTCGGCTTCCAGTCTAACCGGATGCAGCTGAATACCAGTATTTTACATGGAGTGACTGCCTATCTGACCTTCGCAACCCAGTTACTGGGTAATGGGAAACGCCGACCTCATCTAGTTTTAAAATATAATTGACGTGTAAAAGTTTTTGTACAAACCTACTTACAAAAATAAAATCATTTATCATTCTTTTATCATACGAAACCCCGTGATAAGACTAGTTGTCAGACTTTCGGGCTTATAACGACCCGTAACGACTGCCAAAGATCCACGATTGACAGCCGGGACCAATGGCTTAACGTGCTTTCCGAGACACGGAGGGGTCTTGATATATTAAGATGGTCACCCATCCTCGGACCAACCGCGGGAAGCGTAGCTTAACCTGATCGATCGACCTGTTCGCTCGAGCGGCTATTATTGCTTATCCACAAGCCCCTGACTAGTAGTAGTACAAAAAGGGTATAATATGTATAAAATTTTAAGTAACAGAAAATAGTACCTATAACGTGCGAGTGCTTTGCTCTAAGGGCTGATTTTTCAATAGTCAGATAACTCATAGTTTATTTTATTTTCTTTTTTTGATTGTTGTTTTTATTTATTTATGTATAATTGCATGCTGCACTGGTTAACGTCATCACGTCAACGCCGGCTGCCGCTGAAAACCAGCGCTTGGGCTCTGTCTCGTATAGGGTCTTAGCATTATGCTGAGCGATGGCCGTTTTGCGTGAATGTGACGCATGTTTACCCCCAACTTGTTTTTTTGTGTGTTATGTCCTTTTTTCATGCGTCATGTTTGCCGCAAATAAATGCATTTTCTTTCTTTCTTTCTTTCTAACTTTTATCTGAAAAACAAAAATTACAGTTTGATATATTTTCTATACAGAAGCTGTCAAATGTCAATCATTATTCCTGAGATAAAAGTTATTTGACTATTGAAAAATCAACCCTAAGTCAATTGTTATAACGTGATTCAGTTGTTTTATCGAGTTCATGTTTGAGTAAAAACAATTACGATAAAATAAATCATCTCTTCATAAAGTGGGTACACATAATATACCTATATAAAACGATATCCTACTAATATTATAAACGTGAAAGTTTGGATGGATAGATGAATGGATGTCAGTTACTCTTTCACGCACAAACTACTGAACGGATTTGGATGAAATTTCGCACACAGATGGTTTATAACCACGATTAACATATAGGATACTTTTTAACCCCCGACGTAAAAACGACGGGGTGTTATAAGTTTGACGTGTCTCTCTCTCTCTTTCTGTGTGTGTGTGTGTGTGTGTGTGTGTGTGTGTCTGTGGCATCGTAGCTCCCGAACGGATGAACCGATTCAAATTTTGTTTTTTTTGTTTGACAGGTGAATTTGTCGGGAGTGTTCTTAGCTATGTTTGATGAAAATCGGCTCAAGATGGCCGCCGCAACAAAATGGCGGATTACATATTTTTTCACAACTCCCTCAATATGGGTATCAAATGAAAGGGCTTGACTAGTAGAATACTATACACTATGATAAATTTCAAATCCAAGATGGCCGCCACCACAAAATGGCGAATTACATTTTTTTTTCACAACTCCTTCTATATGGGTATCAAATAAAAGGGCTTGACTAGTAGAATACTATACACTATGACAAATTTCAAATCCAAGATGGCCACTACCACAAAATGGCGAACAAAAATCCTGATCAAATACCAAATTACCTGAATCTTAAAACGCAAGAAAATAAAAGAAATGAAATAAAAAGGAGTCCCTACAAGAAGCATGAAATAAAAAATTAAATTAAAAATTTTAAAAACCCCCGACAACGTGAGACCACATTTAATCAAAAAATTTCATACGTACTTACGTAGGGTCATAATTTCAAGGTTATTTTTTTCTTTTTATAAGGTTTCACGTTGTCGGGGGTTTTTTAAATTTTTAATTTTTATCCCGATACTCTCACGGGATCAAAACTTATGCGGGTGAAACCGCGGGGTGCAGCTAGTATGAAATATATGCAATGCAACAAGAAATTAAACAAACACAAGAAGGCGAAGTAATAATATTGTAGCGGTATCTACAACGCCACAGGCGAACAACGCGTCTTACTTACGTCACGCAAATCCTGCATCTCGCAAGCAGAGTTTACCGTGCAATTAGCATAGATACAATTTCCCAAAATCAATTGTTGGGCAATTGCCCGCCAGACACAACACCCGTCTGGTCGGTGGATCCTCCCTTTTCTATAGAGGATGAGTGGACTTTACACCCTGTTCCTCATACCTCTATGACCCCGACGTGATCGTCAGCGCAGCCTTCGTGCAAATACTTCATCGTGACGTCATAATCATCACTCCCGCAAGCTTTAGCGGCGAGTCATCCAGCCAGCCAGCATCCACGGCTTCAACGGGTATCCAGACCACCAGCATGCAGCGTCCGCGCATACCTGGTCATCACCCTCAGTCTAATCAGCAACTTCGGCACAGCACACTGCACTTTCGGCCAGTCAACAAGAAGAGCTTCCTCTCCCGGTCGACACAGCAGCCAGCCTCAACCCGCATCGCAAGATACAAGACTCAGCCCACTATCGGCCTCCGGTCTCCGGAGGGGAGTGATGTAGCGGTATCTATAACGCCAGATGCGAACAACGCGTCATACTGACGTCACGCAAATCCTGCATCTCGCAAGCAGAGTTTACCGCGCAATTAGCATAGATACAATTTCCCAACATCAATCATTGGGCAATTGCACGCCAGACACAACACCCGTCTGGTCAGAGGATCCTCCCTTTTCTATAGAGGATGAGTGGACTTTACACCCTGTTCCTCATACCTCTATACCATTATAATGATAATTTATCATTTATTCCCTCTTAAGTTGTTTCAACGTATCACATTTCATGTTGCATTGCATATACATATTTGAACGGCATGTTCGTTGCAATGTACGATACATTTAGGGCTGATTTTTCAATGATCTGGTAACTTTATTCGAGGAATAATTTTGAAATCTTGACAGTTCTTCCATACAAAAACCGTCAAATTCAATTTTATTCCACGAATAATTATCGGTCGATTAAAAAATCAGCCCTTAGATAATTATTTATTTATTTTTCAAAATTTAATAACGTTAATGACATTGTATCTTCCAATGTTTTTGTTTCTTCCTTTCTATGTATTTACAATGACCAAAACTTATTTTTTTTAAAGCTCGCTATTATAAAAATCGTGTTGCATTACGTTATGTATTTAAAATTAAGTTTTATTGCCTTGAAAAATGATTTAATTTTCTCTGGCTTAATCGGCGGTCAGTATGGGAAAATACAGAATTGATTTTAAAAATACCTATATATATTATTATAGTAACTGCAATCGCTTCATTAGTCAATTATGAAGAAACTACTTTCAGGACTTGCATTCATTTTGTTACATAATAAGTACCTTGTATACTCATTCAAGCCTAAGTACGACCAACGCCGAGTGGCAGGTGGTCGGGGAGAAGAAGAAGGCGGCCAAAGCGGCCAGGAAAAAGGCGCAGAGGAGGCGCCGCAAGGAGCGAGCCGTTGCGGCTAGGCTTCGCTCCCCCAAGACCGCGGCTGTAGTCATTACACTACAGCCGGACGCGGTCAAGAGGGGGGTGACCTACGGCGACGTGCTCGCCAAAGCGAGAGCGACGGTGGATCTCCAGGAGCTGGGGATCACCGGAGGCCTCCGGCATAGGGTGACCGCCACTGGTGCCCGCATGCTGGAGGTCCCCGGTGCGACGAGCGGACCCACCGCTGACGCCCTGGCTGAAAAGCTAAGGGCGTCCCTCAATGCGGACGAGGCTCGAGTCTCCAGGCCCGTCAAGTGCGCGGATATGCGCATTGTGGGCCTGGATGACTCGGTGACGGGGGCCGAGGTGGTAGCCGCCGTCGTCAGGACGGGCGGGTGTCTGACCGACCAGGTGAAGGCGGGCACCATACGTCCTGACTTCACGGGTATGCGAACCGTTACGGTAAGCTGTCCCGTGACGGCGGCGAGAAAAATCGTGGAGGGCGGAAGGCTCCTGGTGGGCTGGGTGTCAGCGCAGGTCAAGCTGCTGGAGCCCAGACCTCTAAGGTGCTATCGATGCCTCGTGGGGCACCACGTGAGCGTCCATTGCACCTTGGAGGACCGCAGCACTCTATGCTTCCGCTGCGGTAAGCCCGGACATACGGCCGGCTCGTGCAACGCCGCGCCGCACTGCGTCGCATGTGCGGCTGCTGGCAAGCCGGCCGATCACCGGGCGGGGAGCAAGTCCTGCGCTCCACCCGCCGAAGCCAGGAGGAAGGGCAGGCCCTCCGCCGTCGTCGCCACCACCACCGTCGCCGCCACTGTCGCCGCCACCGCCACCGCCGCCGCCGCCGCCGCCACCACCGCCGCCGCCGCCGCCGCCGCCGCCGCCGCCGCCGCCGCCACCACTGCCGATAGGGCCCGGGGGGGGGGCTGAAATGGAGGAGTAATAACTCCTCCACTACGCCTTCTCCAGGCGAACATCAACCACTGCGCCTGCGCTCAGGACCTGTTGCTCCAGAGCATGGCGCAGTGGTCGATTAACATCGCCGTGGTCGCTGAGCCGTACTTTGTCCCGCCCAGGGATGACTGGGTGGAGGACCTGAACGGCTCAGTGGCCATACTTTCGTCGGCCGCCGCCGGTACCCCGTCCCTCGAAGGTGTCACGAGGGGACAGGGGTGCGTAGCAGCACGGTTCGGAGAGATTGTAGTAGTGGGAGTATACTTCTCTCCGAGCCGAACTCTCGCCGAGTTCCAGAACTCTTTACCAGAGTTGAGTGTCGTCGTCGCTAGAAACCATGCCTACTCCGTGCTAGTGCTCGGGGACTTCAACGCCAAGAATTTGGCCTGGGGTTCCCGTTGCACGGATGTGCGGGGCAGGATGGTGGAGGACTGGGCTCTGGAAACAGGCCTGGTCGTCCTAAATCGGGGTTCTGTTCCTACGTGTGTGCGGATGCGGGGCGAGTCGGTGGTGGACATCTCGTTCGCCAGCCCCGCTCTGTCACAGCGTGTCATTGACTGGCGCGTCATGGAGGAGGTGGAGACCTACTCCGATCATCGGTATATCCGGTTTGAGGTCTCCACCCAGACCTCTAGCGCGCTGGTCCAACAGGCCCCGAGTGGTCCGCGGTGGGCGCTGAAGCAGCTGGACCGGGAGCTTCTCCTGGAAGCCTCGATCGTGCAGGCCTGGGTGTTTTCACCGGACAGGCCTGCTGACATTGACGATGAGGTGGAGTGGTTCCGGGAGGCCATGTCCGAGATCTGTGACGTGGCAATGCCCCGAGTCCGGCCAGGACGCGCCCGACGTCAGGTGTACTGGTGGTCGCAGGAGGTTGGGGCGCTACGCAAGGCGTGCGTCGACGCGCGACATCGGTACACCAGGCACCGCAGGCTCCGCATCCGCCCTCCGGATGCGGAAGCCACGGAGGTGGAGCTATACGAGGGGTACAGAGCGGCGAAGACCGCCCTGCAACAGGCTGTTCAGCGGGCCAAGGATATGGCCCGCGAGGAGATGCATGAGACTCTGAACAGAGATCCATGGGGGCGCCCCTACAGAATGGTGCGGAATAAACTCCGCACATGGGCCCCCCCGCTGACGCAGAGTCTCCGCCCACAGCTGGTGGAGGAGGTGGTGAGCGCTCTGTTCCCTTCACGGGGGGAACATACTCCCCCGCCTATGGCTCCGCCACTTGCGGTGTCCGAAGCGGACCACGCGGACGACGACGACGACACCCCTGTAGTGACCGGGGTAGATCTGAGAGCGGCGGTAGGCCGGCTGAAGGCCAAAAATACCGCCCCGGGACCCGACGGCTTGCCGGGTAAAGCCTGGGTCCTGGCCTCGAGGGCTCTCGGGCCTCGGCTGGAGGCGCTCTTAAGCGCATGCATGGAGAGAGGCCAGTTTCCACTCCGTTGGAAGACGGGGAAGCTGGTCCTCATTCAGAAGCCAGGGCGCCCGCGGACTCTCCGTCCGCATACCGGCCCATAGTGCTGCTCGACGAGGTCGGCAAGCTCTTTGAGAGAGTGATTGCGGGCCGCCTCGTCGGGCACCTGGTGAGGATGGGGCCGGATCTTGCGGAGTGCCAGTTTGGCTTCCGCAAGGGGCGCTCGACGGTGGACGCCATCATGCGCGTGAGAGCCCTCACGACGGGGGACGCGGTGTCCCGGGGTGGGGTGGTCGTGGCGGTGTCACTCGACATCGCCAACGCGTTCAACACCCTGCCCTGGAGCTGCATTGGGGAGGCACTCCGGTATCACCGGGTGCCGACTTACCTCCGTCGAATAGTCGGGGCGTATTTGACGGACAGAGCCGTCATCTACCCCGGTCGCGACGGGAATTGGAACCGGCGAGAGATGTCGTGCGGTGTCCCACAGGGATCGGTTCTGGGGCCGCTCCTGTGGGACAGCGGTTACGACTGGGTGCTGCGGGCCGACCTCCCTGATGGCGTCAGCGTAGTTTGCTACGCTGACGACACGCTGGTCCTGGCGCAGGGGAGGTCACATCAGGCGGCGGCCGACGCGATGACACGCGGGGTTGCGATAGTCGTGGAAAGGATCCGGCAGTTGGGTCTCGAGGTGGCATTGCACAAGTCCGAGGCCATGTCTTTTCATGGGCCCCGGTACGGGCCACCTTCGGGATCCCAACTGATGGTAGGAGGGGTTCACATCGGCGTCGAGAAGACGATGAGATACCTGGGTCTCGTCCTCGACAGCCGGTGGAACTTCGTCGAGCATTTCCGACGTTTGGCCCCAAAACTGGAACGGGCCGGGGCCGCCTTAAGGCGGCTCCTGCCCAACCTGAGGGGGCCAAACGCCTCCTGCCGGAGGCTTTACGCGGGGGTCGTGCGGTCCATGGCCCTATATGGGGCCCCGGTATGGGCGCGTTCACTGCGGCTTCGAGCCGCACACTACCTGAACGCGCCCCAAAAGGTGGTAGCCGTAAGGCTGATCCGGGGGTACCGCACGATCTCGCGCGAGGCAGCAAGCCTCCTTGCTGGACTGCCACCATGGGATCTGGAGGCGATAGTCCTCGCGCGCCTGTATGACTGGCGCGCGGAGGCACTACGTCGGGGGGAAACTCTGCACCCGCGGCAAATCGCTGCGGAGCGGACGGACCTCCGGCGCGGTCTCATGGTGGAATGGAAGGCGCGACTATCGCAACCCAGCGCAGGGCACGCCACGATAGCGGCGATAAGACCCCTCTTTGAGGAGTGGCTAGAGAGGCGTCACGGCGCTCTCACCTACCGCCTGACGCAGGTCCTCTCCGGACACGGATGTTTCGGGAGGTTCCTGCACATCATCAGGCGGGAGGAGACGCCCGGGTGTCACCACTGCGAGGGTCGCCCAGAGGACACGGTGGAGCATACGGTGGAGGTCTGCCCCGCTTGGGCAGAGCACCGCCGTGTCCTCGTAGAGGCGATCGGCAGCGGCGGCGACCTCTCGCGTCCGGCCCTGGTGCAAGCCATGGTCCGGGGCGAGAGGGAGTGGGAGGCGGTCACCTCCTTCTGCGAAGCAGTCATGCTAGCGAAGGAGGTGGCGGGATGGGCGAGGGAGAGATCCTCACGCCTCAGCCGCCGAGGGAGACGCTCCGGGCGTCGGGAGCCGCGTGACGACTCCCGGCCACCGTAGGCGCGGGCCTGCGGGCGGAGAGCAATGGGTAGCTCTCCGTCCGATCAGGACCAGGCCCGTGCCGGACGGCGCGTAAGTGTTCCACGTGCGCCTCAAAGAGATGTCAGCATAGATGACGGGGCCCGACAGGGCCGAAGCCTGCCGGGGTAGCGGGATCGTCCGAAAGGGTTACCGCTGCCCTGGTACATAAAGGGCTAAGGAAGGAACACGGGTGGGTTTTAGTCAGTAAGAGTCTGACACTCCCTTCTGCTCCACCCAGAGCGGGAGGAGTCATTTGATGATTTCCCATCCTGAAAAAAAAAAAAAAAAAAAGGGTACTTAAGATCCGGGCGTCGGGAGCCGCGTGACGACTCCCGGCCACCGTAGGCGCGGGCCTGCGGGCGGAGAGCAATGGGTAGCTCTCCGTCCGATCAGGACCAGGCCCGTGCCGGACGGCGCGTATGTGTTCCACGTGCGCCTCAAAGAGATGTCAGCATAGTTGACGGGGCCCGACAGGGCCGAAGCCTGCCGGGGTAGCGGGATCGTCCGAAAGGGTTACCGCTGCCCTGGTACATAAAGGGCTAAGGAAAGAACACGGGTGGGTTTTAGTCAGTAAGAGTCTGACACTCCCTTCTGCTCCACCCCGAGCGGGAGGGGTCATTTGATGATATCCCATCCTCAAAAAAAAAAAAAAAAAAAAGGGTACTTAAGATTACTTTATGTTTTTAAATGAATATTTATTTATTTTTCAAAAACTCAATAACGTAAATGGCTTTGTATCTTCAAATGTTTTTGTTTCACCCGTTCTATATCGCGGCCTTCGACCACCACTTACTGTAACAGATCGGCGTAAATAAGTAAGTTCCGTATTCGTCCTCTAATCTCAAATGTAAGGGAATGAGAGATGGCTCCAGAGTCGCTTCGTGCTTACTGTTTACATAGAACTTTGTACATAAACACGAGCTGAGTATAAATCCCGCTAATGGTATTAACGCGAACTTGCATGTTGTGGATCAAGTAAATGTGGCTATGTTTGATTTTATATTGTTACAAGTTGAAAGATATTTAAAAACTGACTGTATACAGTGGCCTCCAAAAGTTAGTTGAATTTTTTCGACTTTGGCACACCAGATTCATCATCTGCCTAGCCTTTTCCCAACTATGTTGGAGTCAGCTTCCAGTCTAACCGGATGCAGTTGAATACCAGTATTTTACATGGAGCCTATCTGACCACATTATGATTTTAAATTCTAGTGATCCAAATGCTTGAACTGCTAAAACGTTTTTATTGACTAATTCACTAATTCATTGACTTATTATAAAAATAATCAAGTAGTCCCTTAGGAGTACCGGAATAATTTTTATTTTAAATCGTAATATGGCATCACAGCTAAAGTGGAAAAATGTCAACTAACTGTTGGGGGCCACTGTACGTAGGTATTTATTCAGTTTACCGACTTCTAAAAAAGGAGGAGAGTCTCAATTCGGATGTTTTCTTTGATATTGTAAAACATAGCCATAACATTCACACTTGCTTTTCATAGATACGCGTAAGCTGTTGTATGTAAACTCAAATCTCACATGTACCTACAAATAATTAAAACTCGGAACAATCTGCCGGTCTGTTCTGTATAAATCTCACCGTGAAAACTTAGGTGAAGTGACCTGTCATGCTAGAGATTGACACTCTTGATACTTTAAGCTCACTTCACCTAAGTGTGCATACACACGAGCGGAACGCGTCAATGGCAAAGACAACTGCAGCGCGGCATGTTGTTGACGGCTGTCGTCGACACAAGTTGGCAGCTGCCGTCGACGAGTCTTGACGGTTGCAGTTGCTTGTGCCGTTGAAGCATGCCACCCATAGATATAGGATAGAAGGAGATATGCCCTGACGTTGAAAATGTATCAGAGCTCCATGTCGTTAAGAAGATCCCACTACCGCGCCACTACTACACATGTAGTTCAGTAGAAGCAATAGATACAAAGTCGCGCACACACTTGCAATTCATAAATCGGAACATACTACACAATCAATTATAAGCCTTAACTCATCAAACATAGCGTGCATTTACCATGCACCGTACAACTTACTCACACAAAAACATCTGTCGCTATTGTTGTGCTGTGCAAAACCCATTTATTTTACATATACACTAGTGATTGACTAAATCGGAAAGTTATCGATTCTCCCATTTATTATTGTACTAAAAAAGTTTGGGGTTCTGAAAATAAAATAAATAAAAAAACGATATCTCCAGAAAATATTATATTATAAATCAATAAAAAATAGAAAAAACAAAAAAAAATTAAATAATTATTTTAAACATTATATTACATCTTCTCAAGAGTCTTCCATCGGATTTAAACGTCATCTTTTTAGGTCTTCCAACTGGGTTAAAACGGTTGACAAATTGTAAAATTAACTATATATTCGTTGGGTAATCGACATTGTTGTCGATAGCCTACGTTAGTGGATCTGCACAGCCACATCACTAGCTGGCCGCAACCAGCAGCGGCCGTACCATGCGATGCACCGCATAAATAAAGTATCGTTTTGTGATTTTTACATTGCTTGTCTAGTCACTTAGTGACATACTTAGGCAGTGGTCAAGGAGCAATGTATTTACTGCAATAATAGTACAGTCGTTGCGATATTTGAAAACAAAATTAACGTAGTAAAAGCGAGAAATATTTTACAATTTGTTGTTTATCATGATTTTAAAGACAAACATAGTAAAATACTTATATTTATATATGGTAAGTGATTCCATGATTTACAAATGTTTGGTTTTGGCTTCGGTTTTTACAAGAAACCACTGAACAACACGGCATTCTTATATTTTTTCACGATCACGGTCGAAAGCACACTAGTTCGCGGAGACGGCCATTAGCCTAGTGCATGATCATTTCGGGCATGCCGCGACGACACAGACACGCCTCCTTGCCACTTCTCCTGTTTTTTACATTTCTATGGTGCCACCCGTGTGTATGAGAGAGTAAGTACTATAGTTTGACCAAAACCGCTGTACCGTGCCTACGGTATGTGCACGGCGAGACGGGGGGGGCAGTGCAGGCCGCTCATTCGTCATCGCTCACGGCATCCCGCCCCGCGCCTCGCCGCGCATTCCTCCCGTCTCGCCACGCATTCCTAAGGCGCGGTACAGCAGTTTCGGTCAAACTATAGCCTGTGATAGCCTGTGATGTCCCACTGCAGGGCAAAAGCCTCCCTATTCTCTTTTCACTTCTCTCTGTTTAAAGCTGCTAAGGACCAGTTCTATTGAAGGAGTCCAGCTTCTTCTCTTCTTCTTCTAATCATCTGGGCCTGCCGCAATGTCGTTTGCCATAAAGAGGGACCCAATGGTGTAACATAATGTACATACTCACAGTTATCTTCATTCATTCCTCCAGGTCAGAACAAGCATTCTGTTACCGTTAGGCGCTGATCTGATTATTTCTTACGACACGTTTTATCCACAATCAGTACACAGACACAACTCCATCTTTAAGATGACACTACCATATCATTATATCATTTTTCCTATAAACACTATACTTCTAATACAAAATAACTATAGATTTTTTTATCGTATTTTATAAATAATATATTTTATTATGACAGCTTTGACAACGACGTTTAATACGTCGCCATGGCAACCTTTCTTTCAAATTCTTACCTGCCTGTATCTTTTTAGCTAATTAGATATGCATACTTATTATATTTAATTACTGGCCATCTTCATAACTCAAATTCATATTTTCTACATGATGTTGTTCTACGAGCTGACATTATAGATCCACGCAATCCAAGGATCAGTTCGGGTTTCGCCTCTAAAGCGGATACAATAAAGAGCCTGATACTCCAGGGCTACCTATCGCGGGAATACCCAGCGTACCTCTCCGCTCCGGTACCTGTCGGACCCTGCCTACGCCTCCGTCCTCCGTCCTCCGTGAAGGGCTCCTGTGACTATTGGGCCGCGCCTCATCCGAGGGCCGCCTCACCTGGCGGGCTGACAGCGTCGCTGTCGTGCCTCTCTCTCTTGCTGCCGAACTGCGTCCTGCCTTGCTGCGTGGACCCTCCTACGGGTGTCCTCCGCCTGCACTGCATCTATACCTGTACCTGCGCCGGCTCCTGCTGCCGTGCTGCAGCCTGCCCTGCTGCGTGGGCCCTCCTACGGGTGTCCTCCGTGCCGCACACGCACCAGCGACCTGCCCCCATCTGTACCTGCATCTGTCGCTGGCACCTGCCTCGCGTCTACCTCCCTCCATCTGGATCTCCACCTCAGCCTCCTCAGCCTCTCTATCACGCATCGTCATCCATACACCCCACCTCCACATACTACACACCACTCTTCAGTTCATCTCCATCCTAAATTTGTTATAAATATACCTTTAATTGTTTTCTACCTCCCTTTCTTTAATTTCATTTTACCTTTGGTTTTTATAAGTTCAGTTTTACTTGTCGCTACACGACAATGGGTCTTAAGTTTGTATGAATACTGAGTTTTTACGGCAATTTTTTTATAGAATAGATCGGCTGTGTAAACCGCGTTCCAGAAATTAAGAAGCCTATTCTTTAACCTCCGAACAAACACTTAACCATTAAAAACAATAACAAGGCATTTCAATATTACTACAAAAAAAACTCCCGTAATAATAGAACCTTACAGAAGTAAAGCTAATCAATCTTCATTATTCTGCGAGTAATAATTTTTCCTACAGATATTGCATTGTAACAGAACAATTAATTTTTCTTAGAAACAATTTATTACTAGACATTTCCCCTGTCATATTATAAGATATATAAAACCGTGGTTATACCTGCTGTCTTATATGGATCAGAATGTTGAGCCACAAAAGGATGAATGAAAGGCAATTGCATGCAGCTGAGATGAGAATGTTAAGAGGGATGTGTGATTGTGTGGTATTACACGAATTAATAGAATAAGAAATGAGTACATAAGAGCCAGTGTGAAAGTAGCACTGGTAACTGAAAAGTTGTGTGGAAATCGTTTGTCATGGTATGGGCATGTGATACGGAGGAATGAGGAAAATTTTGTGAGGAAATTTTTGAGTATGAATGTCGACCATAAGAGTGGGGGAAGATCAAAGAAACGATGGATGGACTTTGTGAATGATGATATGGTTAGAAAGGGGGTGACTACCGAGATGACGACTAATAGAGAAAGAAGAAAGAGAGTATGGAAGAAACAGACATGTTGCGCCTACCCCAAACAAATTGGGATAAGAGCAGAAGAATTTGACGTGAAATTACTGAGCTTACATTACGTGAAGTTCAGAAGGCCAATTCTCGTAATTTAAAACGTTCAAAATCTAGTCGCAGTCTCATCTCGGCGACATACAATGTCAAAAACGTGTCAAAATGTAGGGAAATTAGAGGTATTTTTGACAGATTGAGACTGAGATCAGACTGTGAACGTTATTAAAATTACGAGAATTGCCCCTCTGTTTTTTTTTCCATTTGTATGGATAAAGATTCATCATCTATATATCTATATATATACAGAATCCAAATCCACAATAAAGGCAGTAAACGCATCATAGTTGAGCTGAATAGTGTCCTAAAAAAGGACAAAATAATGCAGGGGGTCAAGAATTTCAACAAGAAGAAACCAAATGAAGAAAAATTAAATACTGGACACCTCAGTATACCCGGTCCTGCCAAACCTGTGTTCATATCAGAAGCCCTAACACCTAACGCGCAGAAACTATTTTATGCAGCTCGACAGTTTGCAAAGGAAAATGGTTACACGTACTGCTGGACTTCACGTGGTTCCATATTCCTGCGTAAAGCCGAAGGTGAGCCTCAAATACGAATCGAATCCGCAATAAATCTAAAACTCTTAACTAAAAAATGACTATCCTGTACACACTATCTCAATGTCATCTCTCACAGTTTATTCATTATACACTATTTTATTTTTTATATGGTCTTGTTGGTATAGTTAGTCAATACTTAATAATTATTTGTTATTTATATCCAAAGTCTGTTCTTGTAGAAGCTGTCTTACTCAGTATTTCGCTGTGTTATGGTATGGATCACCTTGTAAACATCCGAAATTTATCTAATTTCTCATATGACACAAAATATGTTATTAATCACAACGCAACACAATTGCAGTTACACACCCAAAATATTCACACCAAACATTACCACAAACCCCTTATTATACATAGACTAATCACACTAATTCCAAATTCTACACTACTGTACTAACACAAATGATACTCTGCAACACCAACATAAACTGGTCATTAACATTTAAAATTGTAAATTCGATAAGAACGACCTAAATAAATTTATTGATTCTGTAGAATCATTTAACATCTCACGGGCGTATGTGAGTTTGCCGGACCAATGTTTGAAGCATTTATACCCTACCCAACCAACTTTGAACGTACTGCATGTTAACATTAGAAGCATAAATCGCAACTTTGATGGCCTCACTGTCTTAATACATTCCATGGATGTTAAGTGTGATATAGTGGTCCTTTCTGAGTGCTGGTTAGGCAAGGTGACAGATGTTCCTGTATTAACTGGATTTACCTCAGCTAGATCCTCATTTAACAACCAAAATGATGGGGTAGTAGTTTATGTAAGTTCTGATGTGACTCATAAGGTAGTTGAACCGGTTTTCCAGGACGCTAACTGTCTTATTCTGAGGCTAGGTCTAGATACGGCTATTATTTCAATATTCCGTTCACCCTTTTTTTTTTTTTTTCAGGATGGGAAATCATCAAATTACCCCTCCCTCTCTGGGTGGAGCAGAAGGGAGTGTCAGACTCTTACTGACTAAAACCCACCCGTGTTCCTTCCTTAGCCTTTATGTACCAGGGCAGCGGTAACCCTTTCGGACGATCCCGCTACCCCGGCAGGCTTCGGCCCTGTCGGGCCCCGTCAACTACGCTGACATCTCTTTGAGGCGCACGTGGAACACATACACGCCGTCCGGCACGGGCCTGGTCCTGATCGGACGGAGAGCTACCCATTGCTCTCCGCCCGCAGGCCCGCGCCTACGGTGGCCGGGAGTCGTCACGCGGCTCCCGACGCCCGGAGCGTCTCCCTCGGTGGCTGAGGCGTGAGGATCTCTCCCTCGCCCATCCCGCCACCTCCTTCGCTAGCATGACTGCTTCGCAGAAGGAGGTGACCGCCTCCCACTCCCTCTCGCCGCGGACCATGGCTTGCACCAGGGCCGGGCGCGAGAGGTCGCCGCCGCTGCCGATCGCCTCTACGAGGACACGGTGCTCTGCCCAAGCGGGGCAGACCTCCACCGTATGCTCCACCGTGTCCTCTGGGCGATCCTCGCAGTGGTGACACCCGGGCGTCTCCCCCCGCCTGATGATGTGCAGGAACCTCCCGAAACATCCGTGTCCGGAGAGGACCTGCGTCAGGCGGTAGGTGAGAGCGCCGTGACGCCTCTCTAGCCACTCCTCAAAGAGGGGTCTTACCGCCGCTATCGTGGCGTGCCTTGCGCTGGGTTGCGATAGTCGCGCCTTCCATTCCACCATGAGACCGCGCCGGAGGTCCGTCCGCACCGCAGCAATTTGCCGCGGGTGCGGAGTTTCCCCTCGACGTAGTGCCTCCGCGCGCCAGTCATAAGGGCGCGCGAGGACTATCGCCTCCAGATCCCATGGTGGTAGTCCGGCAAGGAGGCTTGCTGCCTCGCCCGAGATCGTGCGGTACCCCCGGATTAGCCTTACGGCTACCACCTTTTGGGGCGCGTTCAGGTAGTGTGCGACTCGAAGCCGCAGTGAACGCGCCCACACCGGGGCCCCATAAAGGGCCACGGACCGCACGACCCCTGCGTAAAGCCTCCGGCAGGAGGCGTTTGGCCCCCTCAGGTTGGGCAAGAGCCGCTTTAAGGCGGCCCCGGCCCGTTCCAGTTTGGGGGCCAAACGTCGGAAATGCTCGACGAAGTTCCACCGGCTGTCGAGGACGAGACCCAGGTATCTCATCGTTGTCTCGACGCCGATGTGAACCCCTTCTACCATCAGCTGGGATCCCGAAGGTGGCCCGTACTGGGGCCCATGAAAGGACATGGCCTCGGACTTGTGCAATGCCACCTCGAGACCCAACTGCCGGATCCTTTCCACGACTATCGCAACACCGCGTGTCATCGCGTCGGCCGCCGCCTGATGCGACCTCCCCTGCGCCAGGACCAGCGTGTCGTCAGCGTAGCAAACTACACTGACGCCATCAGGGAGGTCGGCCCGCAGCACCCAGTCGTAACCGATGTCCCACAGGAGCGGCCCCAGAACCGATCCCTATGGGACACCGCACGACATCTCTCGCCGGTTCCAATTCCCGTCGCGACCGGGGTAGATGACGGCTCTGTCCGTCAAATACGCCCCGACTATTCGACGGAGGTAAGTCGGCACCCGGTGATACCGGAGTGCCTCCCCTATGCAGCTCCAGGGCAGGGTGTTGAACGCGTTGGCAATGTCGAGTGACACCGCCACGACCACCCCACCCCGGGACACCGCGTCCCCCGTCGTGAGGGCTCTCACGCGCATGATGGCGTCCACCGTTGAGCGCCCTTTGCGGAAGCCAAACTGGCACTCCGCAAGATCCGGCCCCATCCTCACCAGGTGCCCGACGAGGCGGCCCGCAATCACTCTCTCAAAGAGCTTGCCGACCTCGTCGAGCAGCACTATGGGCCGGTATACGGACGGAGAGTCCGCAGGGCGTCCTGGCTTCTGAATGAGGACCAGCTTCCCCGTCTTCCAACGGAGTGGAAACTGGCCTCTCTCCATGCATGCGCTTAAGAGCGCCTCCAGTCGAGGCCCGAGAGCCCTCGAGGCCAGCATCCAGGCTTTACCCGGCAAGCCGTCGGGTCCCGGGGCGGTATTTTTGCCCTTCAGCCTGCCTACCGCCGCTCTCAGATCTACCCCGGTCACTTCAGGGGTGTCGTCGTCGTCGTCCGCGTGGTCCGCTTCGGGCACCGCAAGTGGCGGAGCCATAGGCGGGGGAGTATGCTCCCCCCGTGAAGGGAACAGAGCGCTCACAACCTCCTCCACCAGCTGTGGGCGGAGACTCTGCGTCAGTGGGGGGGCCCATGTGCGGAGTTTATTCCGCACCATTCTGTAGGGGCGCCCCCATGGATCTCTGTTCAGAGTCTCCAGCATCTCCTCGCGGGCCATATCCTTGGCCCGCTGAACAGCCTCTTGGAGGGCGGTCTTCGCCGCTCTGTACCCCTCGTACAGCTCCACCTCCGTGGCTTCCGCATCCGGAGGGCGGATGCGGAGCCTGCGGTGCCTGGTGTACCGGTGTCGCGCGTCGACGCACGCCTTGCGTAGCGCCCCAACCTCCTGCGACCACCAGTACACCTGACGTCGGGCGCATCCTGGCCGGACTCGGGGCATTGCCACGTCACAAATCTCGGACATGGCCTCCCGGAACCACTCCACCTCATCGTCAATGTCAGCAGGCCTGTCCGGTGAAAACACCCAGGCCTGCACGATCGAGGAGAAGCTCCCGGTCCAGCTGGTTCAGCGCCCACCGCGGACCACTCGGGGCCTGTTGGACCAGCGCGCTAGAGGTCTGGGTGGAGACCTCAAACCGGATATACCGATGATCGGAGTAGGTCTCCACCTCCTCCATGACGCGCCAGTCAATGACACGCTGTGACAGAGCGGGGCTGGCGAACGAGATGTCCACCACCGACTCGCCCCGCATCCGCACACACGTAGGAACAGAACCCCGATTAAGGACGACCAGGCCTGTTTCCAGAGCCCAGTCCTCCACCATCCTGCCCCGCACATCCGTGCAACGGGAACCCCAGGCCAAATTCTTGGCGTTGAAGTCCCCGAGCACTAGCACGGAGAAGGCGTGGTTTCTGGCGACGACGACACTCAACTCTGTTAAAGAGTTCTGGAACTCGGCGAGAGTTCGGCTCGGAGAGAAGTATACTCCCACTACTACAATCTCTCCGAAACGTGCTGCTACGCACCCCTGTCCCCTCGTGACACCTTCGAGGGACGGGGTACCGGCGGCAGCCGACGAAATTATGGCCACTGAGCCGTTCAGGTCCTCCACCCAGTCATCCCTGGGCGGGACAAAGTACGGCTCAGCGACCACGGCGATGTTAATCGACCACTGCGCCATGCTCTGGAGCAACAGGTCCTGAGCGCAGGCGCAGTGGTTGATGTTCGCCTGGAGGAGGCGTAGAGGAGGAGTCATTACTCCTCCATTTCAGCCCCCTCCCGGGCTCCCTCGGCAGTGGTGGCGGCGGCGGCGGTGGTGGCGGCGGCGGCGGCGGCGGTGGCGGTGGCGGCGACAGTGGCGGCGACGGTGGTGGTGGCGACGGCGGCGGAGGGCCTGCCTTTCCTCCTGGCTTCGGCGGGTGGAGCGCAGGACTTGCTCCCCGCCCGGTGATCGGCCGGCTTGCCAGCAGCCGCACATACGACGCAGTGCGGCGCGGCGTTGCACGAGCCGGCCGTATATCCCGGCTTACCGCAGCGAAAGCACAGAGTGCTGCGGTCCTCTAAGGTGCACTGGACGCCCACGTAGTGCCCCACGAGGCATCGATAGCACCTTAGAGGTCTGGGCTCCAGCAGCTTGACCTGCGCTGACACCCAGCCCACCAGGAGCCTTCCGCCCTCCATTATCTTCCTCGCCGCCGTCACGGGACAGCTTACCGTTTCGGTTCGCATACCCGTGAAGTCAGGACGTATGGTGCCCGCCTTCACCTGGTCGGCCAGACACCCGCCCGTCCTGACGACGGCGGCTACCACCTCAGCTCCCGTCACCGAGTCATCCAGGCCCACAATGCGCATATCCGCGCACTTGACGGGCCTGGAGACTCGAGCCTCGTCCGCATTGAGGGACGCCCTTAGCTTTTCAGCCAGGGCGTCAGCGGTGGGGCCACTCGTCGCACCGGGGAACTCCAGCATGCGGGCACCAGTGGCGGTCACCCTATGCCGGAGGCCTCCGGTGATCCCCAGCTCCTGGAGATCCACCGTCGCTCTCGCTTTGGTGAGCACGTCGCAGTAGGTCACCCCCCTCTTGACCACGTTCGGCTGTAGTGTAATGACTACAGCCGCGGTCTTGGGGGAGCGAAGCCTAGCCGCAACGGCTCGCTCCTTGCGGCGCCTTCTCTGCGCCTTTTTTCTGGCCGCCTTGGCCACCTTCTTTTTCTCCCCGACCACCTGCCACTCGGCGTTGGTCGTAGGAGATTTGTTTAAGGGAGGCGTAGGCTCTGGGGCCTCCCCTCCCCAGCCGTTCTGCCCATTTTGTGGGCCGGCGCCGCGGGTTTGGCGGCAGGCGCCGATTTTGCCGGCGCCGAGGCTCCACCAGCCAACGTCGGTTTCGCCGGCGCCGGGGCTCCTCTAGCCGATGCCGGTTTGGCCGGCGCCTGGGTCCGGCCAGACGGCCCGGGTTTAGGGGCGGCAGCGGCCGCGTATGAGGCCGCCTTAGGCCCTGGGGCCGTCCTACCCGCCAAGGGGGGGCGCAGAACAATACCCTCCAGGACGGCGAACCGCGCCTAGAAGGTCGCCAGCTCCTGCCGAACCAGGTTCAGGACCTGGTTCTCCACCGGCACGGGCTGGCTTGGTGGTGTTTTGGTCTGCGCTGTGCCGGCCGCTCGCAGCCCGGCCAGGTCCGCTCGGAGCTCCTCGTTCTCCTTTCGGAGAAGCTCCATGGCAGCCGTCAGGCGGGCCACCTCCGCCCGCATCTCGGACATTCCGTCCGGCGGAGGCCCGAAGTGGATGGCCTCCGCTGCCGCCATGATGGAGGCCTTTGCCGAGACTATGGCCCTGTTTTTCGAAGTCTGTAACTTCTTCAGGGCCACGTCCCGGATCGCGGCCTCCACGACCGCCGCAAACCTGTTTTTGCGGTCCGCATCAGGGCCGCCTACCTCCGCCGCCTCGTCACTTGAGGGCTCTGATACGACCGCGCGACCAGACCCCCCCTGCTTTGCGGGCTCCTCCGCTTTCTCTGCTGCCTCCCGAGCAGTGAGCCCGGGCGGTACACTTAAAACGTATCTGCTTCGCCTTGAGAGGGCACAAAGATCTGTCTTGAAAGTCATGCTTCACAAACCTTATCGTTACCAGACTACCCAGCTCTATAAAGACATATCGGTACTCACTGTACGACAGCTCTGTGCACTTAACATCACTCTACGTGTACACTCATCATTGACCTATGACCCAAGATTACTAGAGCAAAATAAAAGACGTAAAGATCCTGTATGCCCACCTGTCTCCACCAAAACTGCTCTAGCGAGGCGAAGCTACCCGTATCTTAGCAGTCACCTTTATAACACTATAAACGAATCCTGCAACGTATATTCTTTACCAAAATTTAAATGTAAAACTGTAGTCAGTAGTTTTCTCCAAAAGTTAACGTATGATGAGACTGAACAACTCTTTGCAAAAAAATCTTAGTAACGCATCTAAAGACAGATTTAAATTGCTCCTTTAATATTTATTTTATACTGTGACATATTACAAAACACACAACTAAACATACACACACACACACACACCCACACCACACACACCCACACCACACACACCCATTTCTTGCTTATAATAAGTGTTAAGTACCTACTAATGGTTAACTAAGTTTTACGCCTACCGAGGCAGAAAATTGTCAATAAACTGTAAGAGGAAGGCGCCTGTGTCTGTAACACAGTGTATATTATCACAGACACAGACGTTCACTCTTTCTCAAATAATACATAGCGATGAAATTCATTGTTTTATGTTTGATTGAGATGGATCAATTGTACTTGGCTTTTTGAAAAATAAAGATTATTATTATCTCCTTTATTTTAATGTAATCATATAAATTATATTTTTAAATATTAGAATATAAAAACTATAAAAACATTTAAAAATATAAAAAATAGTAGCCAATCGGTATCAGGAACAGGGTCCAAGCTACCGGTGGTCAGGGCTCCAGAGAGAGGAACCTCCTGACAATGCGAGCCGTGTCCAGAAGTACCGCTTTCTGAATCAAGCCCTTGATCCAGCTGCCCAACGAGAGCCTCCTCAGGTGTTGGTCGAGGCTCTTGGCTATTAAGCCATTGGCTGTCACGACTATCGGCACAATGATCGCTGAGTCCACATCCCATATGTCAACAACCTCGCGAGCCAAGTCAAGATATTTGATTTGTTTATCTTTCTCGGCTTTCACGAGGTTCTCATCATGCGGGACGGTTATGTCAACAATCATTGCGCGTCGCTCTGATCGATCCACCACCACTATATCAGGCTTATTGGCAACAATAGTCCTGTCAGTGATGATGGATCGATCCCAGTACAATGTGATATTACCATTTTCGAGAACTGGGTCGGGCACATACCTGTAGTACGGCACCTCCGATTCCACAAGGTTGTATTTCAGAGCAAGTTGTTGATGGATTATCCTAGCTACAAGGTTGTGTCTATGCAAGTACTCTCCGTTAGCTAGACGAGAACACCCGGAGATAATATGCCTGATTGATTCCCCCGGCCGGTGGCATGCCCGACAGATGTCAACCGTGCCGTCTTTCACAATAAATCTCCGGTAGTTGTTCGTCATCATAACTTCGTCCACAATTGCACAGACAAAACCTTCGGTTTCTCCAAAGAGGTCACCACAACGTAGCCAGGCTACGGACGCTAGTAGATCTACATCGGGCCCTTATTATTATTATTATCTGCCTAGCCTTTTCACAACTATGATGGGATCGGCTTCCAGTCTAGCCGGATGCAGCTGAATACCATAATTTTACATGGAGTGACTGCCTATCTGACCTCCACCATCCAGTTACTAGGTAATACGATACAAGGGGAAAGTATACCTATCTGAACTTCGCAACCCAGTTACTGGGTAATAGGAAACGCCGACCTCATCTAGTTTTTAAATATGATTGACGTGTAAAAGTGTTTGTACAAACCTACTTACAAAAATAAAATCACTTATCATTCATTTACTTATCATTTATCACACGAAACCCCTTGATAAGACTGGTTGTCAGACTTTCAGGCTTCGGATTACCCGTAACGACTGTCAAAGATCCACGAATGCCAGCCGGGGCCAACGGCTTAACGTACTTTTCGAGACACAGAGGATTCTCGGTATGTGAAGATGGTCACCCGTCCACAGACTAACCGCGGCAAGCGTAGCATGACCTGATCAATCGACCTGTGCGGCTGTTATTATTTAGCCACGGGCCTCTCTTGTCCGGATATAGATTAGGGCCGTGAAATAAATAAGATGAAAACTGGCAAAGTTTTTACAGAAGTAATTCTACAGAATTATCACTAAATATCGTATGTTCTATGAGTTCTAGTTTTTACCCGCATTATTAAAGTTTTAGAAACTTTCTATAACTATAAATAATTTCGCTGAAATGATGATGAAACAGTTTATTCATTTCTGATTGGATTATGTAGGGAAACTCCAAACATGGCCCTCTCCATTGCCCTTTGGTGAGATAACTTAATATTATATTCACCCACCATCGTTATCATATTATCTAATATCGTTGTGCCTGTTCAAATAACATAAACGAATGAGAAAACATCACGCAGCATTAACATAAGTAGCTTATAATTATCTATCTTCCTTAAAAAGCCTGCTAATACTTCCAAAAGGGACTGCAACTATAATAACACTAATTATCACATTTAATTACCTTCCTTAAATTAATTAATAAACATAACTAGACATATAAAATTACGGCAATTCATTTAAAACAATCCGAGAAACGCTCCTGCCACCGGATTCGTTCCTAAATCTTCTATTGTTTGTAAATTTTAATTAAGATTCGCATTTAAATTAGATTTTACAACAGAAGTTTTGTAATAATCTCATTAGGTATATGGTGGTTGTACACACCGGGACTTACAGCTTAGTACGGCCGGTATTCCAAGTGTGTACGATGTGACTACGTTTGAGATAATTGAACCTGGATCAATACTTAAAGCCCAACTGACGCCAAACCTAGCCCTACAGTAACTAACTAGCACCCCAGTTATCCTAGCCCTAGCCTACCATATACAAACCACACCAAACGTAGGTTACGTTGGTTGTACGAGAGGGAAGTCTGTCACAAGGAGACCTACGGTGACAGACGGAATTTGGGTAGGAAGAGGGTTTTGTGTACGTCGTGCAATGTACACAGGAAATGGTTTTCTTACTGCCGATCCCACAGACTCATAGGACCGATGATGGCTAAAGGTGTCTTGGCCACAGTAAGAGGAAGTAAGGAGATAAATCACACTCGACTCCAGCTTGATGACTAACTTTATTACAATAATGAACTTAATTATATACAATTTTTGTGGTAAATACACATTGATGGCTATTTACATGTGTGTTGTGTGTGTATCGAGCCGATGAAGCGAAGATCTCAGTAGGCCACATCTTAGTGCTGACGGTGTGCTGGTGTTGCCGGCGCGTGGACCGTATGTGTGTCGCTGACGCTGTGATGCTATTGTTGGCGCGTGCAACTATAGTATGTTCACGGTTGAACATTCTGGCGCCTCTCAGGACCTAGGCTCCAGTTGGTATAATTCGATAGTTTCGTGTTGACGTGGTAAACTGTACACAGGTTCCGTTGTGATAGTTGGTTGGCCTGTTGTCGGTTTGGTAGTTGTCTTGTTGGCAGCAAGCGAGTTTGGTTCTCTTGCTGGTTGGTTTTCTGGCTCGGGACTTGTTCTTCTGGTCTTGTGCTGCAATGTGACTCCAATCCATCTCAGTATGGCTGGGCCGTAGCAAACTAAAAACAAAAAGATTAAAAACATGATTATACACGATATCGCACTAGTTAAGTATGCGTGAGAACTGATTTGACTCCAAATAGTGCTATCTAATTCGGTTTGTAAAGCATTTTCTTGAGTAACTAGATTCTGAAAAATCTCCTTTGAGTTATCTACGACTTCTTCCTCTTTGGTAATGTTTGGCATGGATTTAGTCACCATGTGCGTTGTTATGGGAAAGTCTATTTGTTTTGAGTATGATGTTACTATCGGTACTGAAACAATTCTTTTGGCAGTTAATATATTATTAGTTGTTTTAATAATGCAGTTATCTGCGATTCGTATTACACCAACATTTTGAAGCTCGAATTCTTCTCTTTGTCCATCACAAAGTATTGACGTCGTAACTCGATCTCGTACAATGAATAACCAAGTGTTTGGCATGTAAAGTTGTTTCCATATTATTTTATTGGATAAATAGTATGTTTTAGTAGGACATTTCGTCTGTGTTTGGTTTTTGAATAGTTGATTTACAATGCAATTTTCTTTTAATTGCATGTTTTTCACGGCCCCAGGAAAGCAAATAAAATGGTTAGTCCATTCTAAACAACGTTTGAACTCCTCATAGTCCAAGTCAAAATACATTTCGTTGTTGTAATCTAACCCTATGTAAGCTTTATGTACTTCTATACTTTGGGCTGACTTGTCAGAATTTATCTTTGGGACTGGTGTGACATACATTAAAGTATATTTAGTTATCTCTTGTATAGGAAAATAGGCGTATACTTTTAAATGAGTCTTGTTCTCATATATCTTGGTGTCTAGTAACTGTTGTTGAACGATTCTTAGTTTAGATGGTAATTTTTTGTTTGCTGATGATATTAGGTCAGTGACGTTCTTTGGTGTTAAAACACTATATACTGTCGCCTTGGTTAAGTATATCTCTAATAGTCCGTTGTAATAATCCATGATTTCTTCCATGTAATTATATGCTAACTGGTAAGTCTGCATAATACGTATGTTTACACTGTTGTGGTCGACTGTACTGAACCAATGGTTGTTACTCTCGATGTAACCTATGACTTGGTTTAATTTAGTTTGAAATCCTATAAGTTTCTGTTTTATTCTTTCTTCAGTTTTGTTTACTTGTGAGATTGTTGATATCATGAATTTGGTTTGATGGTTGGCAGCTTCAATTAACTTTTTTTGGTTTAAATTTAATGTGTCTATATCTCGGTATGCCTCATCATTCACTCCGAAGATAGCAGTTAGTAACTCTCCCCATATTCCCCTTTTCTTCCTAATCTGGTTCACTTCTGTCAAATACTCTTTAGTTCGCTCTAATTTTGATGCTTCTTCTAACAAATGATGGTGCAATTGTTTGCAAAATCCGGAAGCTGTTATTTGTTCAGCATTTGTACATAGTTGACTGAATTGTGACGTCATTGTTTTTATTTTGACAAGGTCTTGCTCTAGGCGTTGTTTTTCATAGTTTATTTCTATCCTAAACATTCCTCTATCAATGCTTGCCGTTCCTATTTTTTCAACATAAAATCCTGGTGGTACTGTTTTTACAGAGTATGTCGTTGTAGTCGATTTTGCTGATCCCAATATTTGTAACATGATGAACAGCAACGTGAACCATTTAGATATTTTATTACATTGTTTGGGTTGATTAGTTTTGTTTTTTCTTAGGATTGCAATGGTATTTGTTTGTATTGACTGTTTAGGTTCATTGCTATTACTACACGTATTTGTATCAATTGGCAATGGTATTAATGTGTGAATTGATCGTTTTTGAGTTGTTCCTGACGACTTTTGAAGTGTCACTACTCGGGATAGGTCGTCGTTGCCCGTATGTATTTCCTTTATTTTTGCAAGTGGCCATTTGCTAGGCGAAACTTTTTCATCTTTTATAATTACTAGAGTTCCAACCGACAAGTTTCCTTGAATAGTTTTCCATTTGTACCTTTGTTGAAGTTGGTGTAAATAGTCTTTAGTCCAGCTTTTCCAGAAATCTTTTTTCATTTTTTGGATTTGTTTCCATCTGTTTAAATGATCTGTATTAGTTTCTGATAGCGGGTCTGGTACCCCTACCGCTTCTCTGCCTATTAGAAAGTGACTTGGTGTTAACACTATGTTATCGTTTATATCTTCACTTAGTGCACATAATGGTCTTGAGTTTAAACATGCTTCAGTTTGGTGTAAGAACGTGCTCATTTCTTCATAAGTTAGTGTCTGCTCTCCTATCACTCTACGCAAATGGTGTTTCATAGATTTTACTCCTGCTTCCCAAATCCCTCCGAAGTGGGGGGATGATGGAGGAATAAAGTGCCAATGTATTCCAATATTGGTCAACGTGTTTTGAAAGTCGTCAGACTGGGTTATGTCTAACATTTCTTTATACAAGTAATTGGCAGTGCCTACGAAATTCGTCGCGTTATCACTATACATGTGTGATACTGGACCTCTGCGTGCCATAAACCTCCGTAGTGCTGCTATAAACGTTTCTGCTGATAAGTCGCCTACCAGCTCCAAATGTACCGCTTTCGTGGATAGGCAAACAAATATCGCAATGTAGCCTTTGTAAGATTTATGTCCCCTTCCTTTCATTGTTCTCACTGATATTGGTCCAGCATAATCCACACCTGTGTGACTGAATGGGTACGATTCCGTCACTCTTGGTTTTGGTAATGAACCCATTTTTTGTGAGGCGGTAGATGATCTGTATCTAGTACACTTTACACATTTTCTAATGCTACTTTTCACTGCTCGCTTTCCTCCAAGTATCCAATATTTCTGTCTTATATACGCTAAGGTCATACTATTACCTCCATGTAATGTAGTTAAATGAGCATCATGAATTATGATTAATGTTACATGATGGTCATGAGATAACAGAGTTGGGTGTTTTTGATCGTATGGTAGACTGGAGTTTTGAAGTCTTCCTCCTACTCGCAGTAAGCCCTCATTATCAATAAATGGATCTAGGCATGACAACCTGTTTCCTTTCTTCAATGATTGTCCGGCTTTAATTGTTTTGTACTCCTCAGCAAATACTTCTTGTTGCACTAAGCGGAGGAGTTTTTTAGTTGTTGAATTAATTTCCTCACAGCTTAATGGTTTTTTGTATTCTTGTTTATTCACGAGTCTGTAGCAATATGATAGTACTCGTATCATCCTTTTGAAACTTGAAAATCTTATCCAGATTTTGTTTTTTGGTATAATAGTTATGTGATAACATCGTTTAATCTCCTCACATATCTCTGGTACAGTTTTCGTACTAGGCATGTTATCACTTTTTAACCACTCTGGTCCATTCCACCATTGTGATAAGTTTTGTAATTTATTTGGTGCAATGCCTCTTGTAATTAGGTCAGCTGGATTTTGTAATGTATTTACATAATTCCATTTTGCTTCTGGTAATATTCTTTGTATTTCTGATACCCTATTAGCTACGAACGTCTTCCATCGCTCCGCTTCACCCTTGATCCAACCGAGAGTAATCATGGAGTCCGTCCAACAGTAAATATTCGCGATTTGCATTTCCATTCCAGTAATCACTTTTTCCATCAGTTGGGTTAACAATAAAGCTGCACATAACTCCAACTTTGGTAATGTAGTTTTCTGCTTTTTTGGCGCTACCTTTGACTTAGCTTGCAAAAGGGTTACGTTAAATGTGTTGTTATTTTGTATCCGACAGTATATTGCTGCACCGTACGCTTTTTCAGAAGCATCACTGAATCCATGCAGCTCGACCCTCGATTTATCTGAAAAATGACACCATCTTGGTATGGATATCTTCTCAATAGTCTTAAGTTGTTTTTGTAATTCAATCCACCTTGTTTTAATAGTTTCCTCTACGGGCTGATCCCACTCTGTGCCATTTGTCCAAAGTTCCTGAATCATGAGTTTCATATTTATGACGACAGGTGCTAACCATCCCAGAGGATCAAATATCTTAGCTATTTCTGATAAAATAAATCGTTTTGTTGGTTTTTCATTTTGATTAATGGTAATCTGAAAACAGAAACTATCCTCTAATGGTGACCATAACACCCCTAAGGATTTTCTAGTTTCATCTAGCGGTATTTTCATCACTTTGTCGTCTTTGCTTTCGTTAGGTATATTTTCCAACAATTGAGCACTGTTAGACGACCATTTGCGTAGCCTGAATCCGCCTTTTCGTAGCATATCTATTAAGTTTCCTTGTAAATTTTTTGCTGCCTCAACATTCGTATCTCCTGACAAAATATCGTCCACGTAGAAGTCCTGGAGAGTTCTTTGGCTGGCTATTGGGTAGTTCGCTTCTTCATCAGCTGCGAGTTGTTGTAGCGTCTTAATCGCTAAGTATGGGGCAGCTGCAGTTCCATACGTCACAGTAGTTAATTCGTATTCGTCGATCATATGTTTCGGTGAATTCCTCCATACTATTCGTTGGTAGGTATAGTCTTCTTTGTTAATATTTATGTATCGGTACATTTTTTCGATGTCCGCCATAAATGCTATCTTGTGTTTACGCCAACGTAACAGTATTACTGCTAATTCTTGCTGTAGTCTTGGTCCCGTAAACATATTATCGTTTAGACTTATGTTAGTACTTGATTTGCTCGACGCATCAAATACTACTCGTAGCTTAGTAGTTAGTGACTCTTCTCTAATGACTGGTTGATGTGGTATATAGTATTTACCTTGGTAATAGTCAGTACTCGATACTTTCCTCATGTGGCCCATTTCTAAGTACTCATTGAGAAACTCTTGGTATTTTTTCCGTAAGTTTTCATCCTTGTCGAACTTCCGTTCTAATTGTAATAGTCTTGCAATAGCTTTTTTGCGCGAACTCCCATAATCTACGCTTTGATTTTTGAATGGAAGTTTCACTGTGTATGTCCCATCTGGATTTCTTATGGTTGTTTTTTGGTAATAGTTTTCACAAGCCTGATCCTCGTTAGTTACTTGGTATTTTTCAGGAATTTCTTCTAATTCCCAAAACTTGTTTAGTTGCTGAACTTCTGTAGTTCGTGTCATCATACTGATAACTGTATTAGTATTAGTGGTATCGCCGCAAATGCCGGATAAAATCCACCCAAATTCGGTATTTTGAGCGATGATTCCGTCTTGCATCTTGTGTAATCCGTTTAGTAGTAAGTGGCTATATTCCTGAGCCCCCAATATTATATCTATTGGTCCTCTTCTGTAATATGTAGGATCGGCAAATAGTTTGTTTTGTAAACAATCCGATTTTAGTTCTAGTACATTTTTCTCTGGTAAACAGCCAGTTAGTTTTGGTAGTATTATAAGTGTGACTGGTAACCTATATTCGCTCGGAAATCTTGGCTGTAGCATGACATTGATAGAGTTTTTCGATGTTTTAGGTTTTTCGTCAGCAATCCCGATCACTTCAGTATTTATCTGAATACGTGGGTATGCCAATAGTTGGGCAACCTCTTCTGTACAAAATGATGCCTCTGAACCTTGATCACATAGAGCCCTCAGTAAATGCGATGTCCCGTCCAACGAGTGAGCTTTTATTAAGGCCGTCGCTAGTAGTGTGGTTTTTGGTATATTCGTTTTGTTAATAGTAGACATGTTGGACACAGTTTTTTTCATGAATTTACTTGTAGACGGGGTCGGTAAACTTTCCTTGTTTGGCTCTGTTTTTGCGTTTCTGGTAGTAACATTATTGTTATGATGGTGTAAATAGGAATGATGACCTCTCTTCCCACAGTATCCACAACTTTTATCACTGTGACACTTTACCGACGTTTCATGAGTCAAACAGTTTTTGCACTTCTGTTTTTCGTTTACGATGTTATTGCGTTCTTGTACTGATAGCGTTTTAAAACCAGTACATTGGTAAATGCTGTGTTCGCGACTTTGGCAAAACCAGCATACACGTTGATCTACTTGTTTGGTAGTTGAATTTGAAGACTCATGGCGCGATTTGTGAGCAAACGCTTCTTCTCTCAGAGTGCTTGAAGTTTCCAGACACTTAAACCTTTTTTCTAAGAATTGCATCATTGCCGAAAACTCTTGTACTTTGTTAGGCTCTAATAGTTGATGTTCGTATTTTTCATCAGTTTCTGAGTCCCATATTCTACTTAGTATTCTTGTCAAAATAGGGTCCCAAGTTGAAATGTCGATGTTTTGATTTTTTAGTGCTTCTAGGTTTTCGTTTAATGTGTCATGGAGATTTTTTAAGTTCGCGGCATTACTTTTCTTTATTTTCGACATACTTAGAATATTATCAATATGCTTAGTAATGATTAGTCTTTCATTTTTGTATCGTCTTGTCAACAAATTCCATGCAGTTATGTAATTTGCGTCACATACTATTAAATGCTTGATCAGCTTAGCGGCGTCACCTCGTACATGCGTTTTTAAATACTGCATCTTTTCTGTGTCACTCAACGATTTATCTTCGTGGACTATTTTCAAGAATAAATCATAAAAGGAATTCCATGACTCATAACTTCCACTGAATGTTGGAATTATTATTTGTGGTAACTTAACCGAGGTTTTATGGTTGTATGTTGATTTTTGACCTATCATCTCAAATAATCTTCCCATCACAAGGTCGAATTCCGTTTGCGTTCTCTCAAACATATTCTCGTGAAAATAGCTGTGTTCTAACGTACTATCTTCCATTAGAATGAGCACATGTGTTTCTTCAATTTCTTGCCATTGTTTTTGCAAAGTAGTCATTACAGATTCTAAGTACCAACTTGCTTTCCCTTCAGTAATTAATTGAGTTGCCGACTGTAACTTTTTCTGCATCTGATTAATCCGAAATAGTTGAATAAATAGTTTGGGTGAGCTACTCCCTTCTTCCTCCTCGGGTTGTAAATCTTCTGGCTCATATAGTTGGTTTACTACCTGTAGTCTTTTCTCACACTTTAACAGGTATTCAATTGCCTGCGTATACAGTGCGCTGATAGACCCAAAGTAGTTGGTAGTGACGTATTTGTGATCACACAACACATCTTGGTCTTGTAGTAGTGAATGGTTCTTGGATGTTCTAGTAAATACTTCTGTGAGTCGAGTTTTCCTCTCCGTTATATATTTCAGAGTCTTCCTTGATGCTGAGTCTTTCTTGATGTTGGTGAATATTTGTCTTAGTTCGTTGTAATCTGCTTCTTGGCTTCTTATAATTTCGTTTATCCCTTGTATGTCCATCTTTACTGCCCTTGATACTATGCGTTACTTCTCAAAATATCGGTGAACCCGTTTGTTGGCACCGAATTCCGATCCGCTATCGTTCTAATGGCGTATTAGTATTAATCGTATAAGTCCCTTTACTCGCGCCTGTTGAGTACGCTAGTTCTAAGTACGTCTATACGTTATTCAGCCAATAATGGTGAGGGACAGAAAGAAGAACGTTTTATATTTATTTAATTTTATGTATATAAACGTTACTACATTAAAATACCGATAACACAAACTCCCTGGTTTCCTAAAATTGCTCGAAGGACCAAATGTACACACCGGGACTTACAGCTTAGTACGGCCGGTATTCCAAGTGTGTACGATGTGACTACGTTTGAGATAATTGAACCTGGATCAATACTTAAAGCCCAACTGACGCCAAACCTAGCCCTACAGTAACTAACTAGCACCCCAGTTATCCTAGCCCTAGCCTACCATATACAAACCACACCAAACGTAGGTTACGTTGGTTGTACGAGAGGGAAGTCTGTCACAAGGAGACCTACGGTGACAGACGGAATTTGGGTAGGAAGAGGGTTTTGTGTACGTCGTGCAATGTACACAGGAAATGGTTTTCTTACTGCCGATCCCACAGACTCATAGGACCGATGATGGCTAAAGGTGTCTTGGCCACAGTAAGAGGAAGTAAGGAGATAAATCACACTCGACTCCAGCTTGATGACTAACTTTATTACAATAATGAACTTAACTATATACAATTTTTGTGGTAAATACACATTGATGGCTATTTACATGTGTGTTGTGTGTGTATCGAGCCGATGAAGCGAAGATCTCAGTAGGCCACATCTTAGTGCTGACGGTGTGCTGGTGTTGCCGGCGCGTGGACCGTATGTGTGTCGCTGACGCTGTGATGCTATTGTTGGCGCGTGCAACTATAGTATGTTCACGGTTGAACAGTGGTAAACATAATATTTATTTATGAACGAGGATTATGGATGAATGTGCTTAAGCCTTAATGGCGCATTAGGGAGTAATAGGAAAATGTAATTTGATGAGGATGAGTCTTACTTAGCAACTTCCGAGTATTAATTGATAATAATAATCAGCCTGTAATGATTCTTAGATATTGAGGAAAAGACGTTTTCTCATACTATCATTCTTAAGTACAGATTCCAGCACATCAAGGTACCCGAAACTATCAAATTTCTGCAACAAACTTTGAACCTAATGCTTTAGCGATAAAGTTGAAAATCTATTAAAGAAATTTGACAGATTGTAGTAGCTTGATGGGCTGGCCTTTGTACCACGATTCTTCACCGATGATTTGCAATTTCGATCACCATGCTTGTTCACCACGTTTTGGCGATTTTTGACCATTATATAGCCAGAGGGCCCAGACAAACGGCAGTCGCAAGTTCAAAGCGAACAGGATTGACATAAGCTTTTCGGGAGCTATGTCAGTCTAATAAATTTTTGACATTTCCGACATCGTTATCGCTGATATTCGTCGTGTCACTTTGTCTAGGACCTCAGGTTTACTATGATGCGTTCTGTGAAGTACTTTTGAGTTACGTATTTAAGAAGCTATACAGGGTGATGGCATCGACGCGCAAATTAAAACCTCATGGTATCAATAAATAAAAAAACTTCTTTCTAGAAGAAATTATTCGTCGGTTAAAAAGAAATATATGTTTCATAGAAAAATGTAATACCTACGGGGTCAAAATGACCAGCTGATCTATTCTGTAAAAATCTCACCGTGATATCTTAGGTGAAGTGAGCTTGATGTGAGCTGTCATTCCACCTGATGCTTGGGATGGACACTATTGACAGCTATTGGGAACTCACTTCAAGCTCACTTCACCAGAGTTTTCACGGTGAGCTTTTTACAGAATAGATCGACAGTAACAACAGTAAGTGAACAATAATAACAGCCGTACAGGTCGATCGATCAGGTTAAGCTACGCTTGCTGCGGTTGGTCTGTAGATGGGTGACCATCTTTACATACCGAGACCCCTCCGTGCCTCGGAAAGCACGTTAAACCGTTGGTCCCGGTTTTCCTACGCCAGTAATACATAAGTAGGTATCGTGAGTTTTTGAATGGAGTGGGCATTCATGCCATTCCAATGTAACATTATACCCTCAAAGAAAAACCGTTCCATGAAACCACCCTGGCACATCAATTCTTCCTTTCCGCATTCCTGTAAAACTACCCGCTGCCCAAAAGGTACACAAATGTCACCCCTAACACGCCTTTGTAGCGTGACAAGGGTCCCGATCGTCAAAAGTGTCAATTTGTCCATCAAGAGAATCCAGGCGGTCGTATGTGTGGTATTCATGTTGCTATCTATGTAAGACGTTTGAGAAATTAATACTTTAGAAGACGTTTCGGGTTTTAGTGATATTGTTTTGAGGAAAAAATTTACAGTCGCTGAAAACCAGCGCTGGGGAGAGCCCCAGCGCTGGTTTTCAGCGACTGTAAATTTTTATGCTGCGACCCTATTCAAGACAGAGGTCTTGAATAGGGTCGCAGCATAATGCTGAGCGATAGCCGTTTTTCTTGGATGTGACGCATGTTTCCCCCAACCCGTTCTTATTTTTTTGCGTCATGTTTACCGCAAATAAACGTATTTTCTTTCTGTACAGTCAGGGAAATTTATTGTTAAGCAACTTGACAATAAATTAACCTGACTTTATCGACCTAAAAATTAAGCTTTAGAATGAACAAAAAAAACTCGAATAGCTATTTCGGAATGCGTGCGCCACGTCCATATGCAAATCGATGATGATGAAATCCATGCACGAAAGATTTCTAGTGTAGTATATATTTATGAATGTTTGTTTTCAAATCTGACAGTTGGTCACAGCAAGCTCTAAACCACTGATGTTTTGATCATTAATGTGCTAACTTCCGTTCCAAACCTCATCATAATCCGCTCCGTATATCGTCAGGTAATCCCAGCTAATGCCAGTGACATTTACCTACTTAATATTTTGTCCAGTTTGTTCCTTCATCTCTATTGCGGTGTACCACAATACCCGCTTTGATGTAACAGGGCATCAATTTCCGGATACATTTAGCTTACTGCACACGAAAACAGGTCAATCTCAGGATATATTATCCCCGTACATGTATTTCTTGATCCGTAGTTATACTCAACGAATTGTTAAAAATAGTAACTAATGGCTAAATTTTTTCAAAATGTGTTTTTTGATCAATTTTTTGTTGATCTAATGATATAATCTCATTGCTAATGGTCAAATAATTAACTATTAGTTAAAAAAGTAACCATTAGATAAGAAGAAGACATTTAACCATTAGCTACTATTTTTAACACTTGGTTGAGTTTAACTACGGATCCAAAAATCGGACCTAAGTACAGTCAAACAAACTCTTTAGAATAGAATATAACATCTTTATTGGAACTGAGTTCATAATGGAGTGTATGTATTGAAAAATTTTCAAAAAAAGAGTTATTCCAAAAAAAAAAACAGTATCTTGATAAAACAATCGTAACACTATTAGTTGTGCTGTGGCACAGACTAAAAAATCAACCTAAACTCAACAACCTCATTACTGGGACACATGCCGCCTCTCTTCAAGAGGGACTGGGCCGTTATCCACCACGCGGGCCCAGTGTGGGTGGGGTTGGCTCTGCTAGCGCAAGATTGTAATTTATAGAAACCTATAAATTACAATCTTGCGCAATTATTATATCACGCGGGTGTTTACCCGCGTGATATAATAATTATACATTCTAATATTACCTGGAAAAGATTACACCTTCAATAAGTTTGCCAAATATCACAAGTTTACGCATTACTCGTTAAATAGTATAGTTATATGTGCGTGCTGTAGCCTCCTGTTTTGAAGAAGCACACGTAAAAGAACCATTCTTATATATTATATGTGTATCCTTTGTTGGAGATCCCAAATAAATAAAGGCTTAACAACCAGCACTTGGCATCTCGTAGTTCCGGTGTGTAAGAAATGGTCGCGTTAAAACTGCTTTACGAGTACCTACATTGCTAAACCTACTTAATGTTACCTTATTTGCTACGAGCTACATACCTCAGTCTTCCTCATATCATCATCTGCCTAGCCTTTTCCCAACTATGTTGGGGTCGGCTTCCAGTCTAACCGGATGCAACTGAATACCACTTTTTTTTTTTTAAAAAAAAACGTTGCCCCACTAGGAATTTCTCCTGTATCGTGAGTGCACTTACAAACATTTAAACTCACATATACACAAACAGCCAGACCCGGAACAACTACTTGTAGGCCATACAAATACTTGTTCTGTGCGGGAATCGAACCCGCGACACGCTGCATAGCAGTCAATCGCTTAACCACTGCTCCAACCGTGCCGCAGCGCGCGCGTGCATTTTACATGGAGCGACTGCCTATCTGACCTCCACAACCCAGTTACTGGGTAATACGATATCCCTTGGTAAGGCTGGTTGTCAGACTTTCGGGCTTCTGACGACCCGTAACGACTGTCAAAGATCCACGAATGACAGCCGGGACCAACCGCTTGACGTGCTTTCCGAAGCACAAAGGGGTCTTGGTATATAAAGATGGTTGGTTTGGTTTGGTTGGTTTTTGTTTTTTTTTTTTAAACGTTGCCCCACACTAGTCATTTCTACTAGTAGGTCATACAAATATTTGTTCCGTGCAGGAATCGAACCCGCGACACGCAGCGCAGCAGTCAATCGCTTAACCACTGCGCCAACCGTGCCGTTAACGGACCAACATCACCCATCCATGGACCAACCGCGGCAAGAGTATCTTAACCTGATTATCGACCCGTGCGGCTGTTATTACTTAGCCACAAGCCCCTCCAAAATCATAAGGTTATAATCTTAGATCAATAATAGTACTAGATTCCCGATAAGCGCTTCAAAAACGGCCCGAAAAATAAGACCACGAATACTTTTGTGGTCTTATTTCAAACAAAATGTTTTTAACCTTATTACTTAGGCTTTAACTTTCATTTTAGAATAAATGACTGAAAATTTGAAAATAGAATGACTTTTTATTTTCAAGCGCCATTTTAAATATATTTTGCAATGGTAATTAAACTTTATGTTTAAGCATTAAGGTTTATAATAAACTGAAGTTGTTAATATTATTAAACTTTTGTTTACGTGTGTGCAAACGTGGCCACTTGAGCGACTGATTTTTGTTCCTGATCCTCTAGTACTATTATTGTCGAAGGTTATAATATATAATATAACGTTTTAAAATGTTTAGGCTTCTGACTAACCCGTACGACAGTCGTTACGGTTTGTGGAAGTCAGATAGGCAGAAATTCTTTTACTGCAAGCTAACACCACCCACTTTTCAATTTTCATAATTAATTTCCTTTACGGACTGAAAAATAAGTGCAATAACTCGAAAGTAGTTTCTTTTCACACGTTTCTTTCTGTGAGGAAATGCTCAAGATTTCGTGTAAAACCTAAGGAGTTGTGTGCACCGCTCCTCGAGGTAGTCGGGTAGTGCTCGCGAGATGAAATGAAAGGTGCTTGAGAGCCATTTTTAAAGTAGGCACTCGGCGCACATGTGGTATGTCAATTTGAGAAGTGAGGCTGGGACTTTATATATTATACAGGTTCGCATCGACATCGACGCAGAACCTGTTTACCATGGATTCAGTACATTATTCTGAAATTAAAAACTTTTCGTCGTTTATTACAAAATTAAATGATACGGCATACGTCTTATAACACTAATAATTATTAACCAAACTATAAGCAACGCGCCTATAGCAGAAAATAAATAAAATGACGCCCACTCAAACACCGCAAAGATTACTGTCGGTTTTGACACTACATATAAGTACCGCCAAACCACGTGTACAAACATCTAAACATCCAGACTCGGGACAAATGTCTTGAGGCCTGTAAATATTTGTCCTGAACAAAGAGGACACCCTAGGGACATGGATCATGTGTATTGTAAGAATTAAGTGAATGTAGTGTCCTGTTTGCGTATAAATAACCAGCTGTTACCTGCGACTTCATTGGTGATCCAGGATGAAAAGTATTTCCTCAGTTAAGCTCATATTTTGTTGATTCCTCAGTACAGACATTAATGAACTATATAAACCGCCTTTATCTGTTCCGTTATATTGTAGAAACTTTCTTAAAAGATTTAAAATAAAAATTATTAAAACAGAGATAGGTAGTACTTTCTGAGATGACTATGCCACTTTATACAAACGACATTTGTTCATTAAAGTTTTAATTTGGCAGCACGGTTGGCTCAGTGGTTAAGCGATTGACTGCTGCGCTGCGTGTCGCGGGTTCGATTCCCGCACGGAACAAATATTTGTATGGCCTACAAGTAGTTGTACCGGGTCTGGCTGTTTGTGTACGTGAGTATAAATGTTTGTAAGCGCACCCACGATACAGGAGAAATTCCTAGTGTGGGGCAACGTTTAAAAAAAAAAAAAAATGGTCCCTCAGTCCAGATGCACATAGTATCAGTGACCTCATACCACGGCCTCAGCCACAGGTTGACTGCCCCGCAGGTCTCGTTATCGCAAGCGCGACTGCGTGGGGTCCTGGGTTCGACTTCCGGGTCGGGCCAAGTGTTACGGGATTTTTCCATTGGGAATTTCTTTGTAACAGCCCGGAGTTTGGAAGGTGGTGGTTTGATAACCCCGTGTCTCGGAAAGCACGTAAAACCGTTGGTCCTGATCTCTCCCCGATCGTGTCGGACTGCCGTCCCATCGGACAATGAGAGTAAAGGAACAGAGAATGCACCTGTATTTACACACACACTTGTGCACTATAATATCTCCTGCGTCTCCGTGCAATCTCCGTTGATATTGGCCACCGTGACCGAAATCGGTCGGGAGGCTGTTATCACAGCCACACACAATGTACAAAACAAAACTCCCCCTTCACATTATTCGAGTCATTTATTGCACAAACAGTCCTCTCGCAACTTTACTGCTTTGTCATTAACTAAAAGTTTAGTGGTTCACTGTACCCGACGCCTCCAGAAAGAAACTTGAGATATGTAGGCGACATATCTATGTTTCTTTCTGGAGGCGTGGACGCAAAAACCTCAGAAGCGATGTGTTTAATTTGTCACCGACAGGTGCAAAGGTGGATATTTCTTTTGCTTAGATAATCTGGAGCACCGTAAGTGAGTTAGTTCATATTTTAAGGCGCAAACTAAACGTAGGACACCGTAAAATGCTCAGTTTTTTGCCGCATAGTTAGGCGTGTATGTACATAATTATTACAAACCAGATTTTTTTTAGTGTATTTTCAAATGGTCAAAGAAAATACTTATTCAAAAACATTAAAAAACAATAGTAGTAGAGTTTTTCTTGCTGCTTGCTTGTGATAAAGATTTAGATATTGGGATATAATTATAGAAATTTATATAATGCCGACTGACAAGAAAACTTCCTAAGACCTCTTCGGATGAATGACTCACCGTTTTAGTTGTTTTGCATACCTTACCCTAACTTAGAAGAACTTTTTTATAAAATGTTTGATTGAAACGCATTGCCGGACTTTGACAACAGAAATACACAAAAGGCTGTCATGGGTGTCGTTTTCATGGTTTTCGAGGGTGCATAAATCCAAGATGGCGACAACTTTATAAAAGATTCTTAAACCTTATACTAGATGACACTGTATTAAAACGCGTATTACATAACATACATAATCAGCCTATTATGTTCCCACTGCTGGGACACAGACCTACTCCCTTCGAGAGGGAAACGCGTATTAAATTCACACTATTTCTTTCTCTCTCTCCCTGTCTCTTTTTATTCCTTCGTTGCTGACGGCGGTCCCCCGACCGCACACGATTTTATTCAAAAATGATGCCCGCAGACACAGTATTTTATTCCTTTGTATTAACACTTTGTAGTGACACAGAACCAGTCACTTACCTCCAGTACCAGAACCAACCCATACCTATACCTCCAGTACCAGAACCAACCATACCTATACCTCCAGTACCGTACCACCTGCATAAACCGATACCTACCCGCGTTGTTTGACAAATTAGTTAAAGAAACTGAGAAGAAGACCGCCCTGAAAAGGACGTACGTGACTCTGTTAAGAAACAAGTAGTTCGCTCTGAAAAGAACGGTTTGGGCTCAAGGCTGATGACATGCGTGAAGATCATCGAAGCAGCAGAGGTGGACACACGACACGGCAGAAGCCACGCGGCGCGACACGGCGACACACGACGCGATGACACGCAGAGATCTTCACGCAACGCCGGCAGCCCGAGGAAAGGAAGCGCGCCGTTCAGGAGATCGCGAGCGGTACCGGGGCTATGGCAGAGTGCTATGCGGTGGCCCGTAAATACGGTCCCCTCATGGTGTGTGCGCAAAGGCTTTTGGCCTGTCGGGCGCGCGTGAGTTGCGCGCGCCCGTGTGAATGGTTGCTATGTGTATTTCTGTAGGCGCGCCGCGGCGCCGACTCACGGCGCCGCTTTCTTCACGACACCTCGGCGGTCAGTCCCCGCCAGGTGAGACCCCCAGTTACCTGGGGGAGGCCCAGCGGGGGACGACCAGCGACAGAGGTGCCGACTCGACGCTCCTACAGAATATAGGTGTATTGCTCCCGTCCGTCCCGTATCCAGAGCCAGCCGGCTACGTTCCGGGCTAAGGAGCAGTCGTGTGTGTGTGGGCGGTATTGTGTTGTGTAACACCGCCCAGTGTCTACGCGTATGGCGGCCCGCGCTGCGCCTACGCGTGTGAGTTTGGCGTCTGTGTAGTTGTGGTTGTCTGCGTTCGCTGCGTAACATGCCTATATTAACTTAGAACACGCTACGCAGCGAGTGTATGTTATGTGTGTAGAGTTCAGTTGAGTCTAGTGAGCCGCGTGTAGCCTGGATGCGGCTCACTAGAGGCGTCAGTCCGGTGTTGTGGGGAGGAAGCGCGCGGCGCGCCCGCATCTACTTATAGTTTAGCGAGGTGCGCGCCGGACGACGTTGATTGGCTGTTCTATTATGTGCGCTCCGCGCATGCGCGGCGCATCGAGCGACATCTGACGAATGTGGTGGTCATGCATATGTAAATATCTTAGGCTAAGCACTACTTGTATCAAAGTGAATGTAAATATAAATAGGACAAGTTACCGAATAAACACAGATCATCCGGACACGTCTTTGAATCAACAAAGGTACCCGCTTACCCCCTAAAACTTACTCTATAAGAACAAAAACAAAACTTGGCTTCGTTTCTACCCCTCTAATTACCTGTTAACACAGGTGTAGAACAGGAACTACTACATTCCTCCCTTGCACAAGAACAATGCGCTACCTCCGGATGTTAATTTAAGATTAGACTACATTTGCTTAAGCTCAAGTGATCTGCATTCTTGAGCTGCGGCTAACCGCATCTGATTGGAGACTCTTAGTTATTCCTATTGTAACTCAACTGGTATGCACGTTGCCTGCGAACTAATTTGCATCTCAAAATTCTTGATTAAAACACTTCTGTTTCAACTGTTGCAGCTTTCAATGGTCAGGAAACTTCGTAACTTGGTTCAGTTCATTTGGTTTCCTTTGAAGGATTTTTAGGTAAGAAAAAGTCCTAGAAATCGACTAAATCCAGAGTATTAATAATAGTTGAAGTTCTAATATTTACGGCCCGTTTCACAATCTCTGGATAAGTTCCGCTTAACTTTTCTGGCGTTTGTTTTTTATACATAGAACTTGTTCTCGTATAGGCTATAGCGTGCTAGTGGTTCACGGTACCACGGTATGCGGAATAATCAGTACTCAATAGTAATACTCTCTGTGAGAGGTAATGGACCACGTGTGTGCCCTGTGCGGGTTGGTGGATGTCACATGTCTTCGAATTTTTGGTTCTAGAACATTACCTTGCGGTATGCCATATTAGTGGGGCTGAATGTCTGGAGTGCTAGTGGATCCAAAAATAACAGCATAATAGGATCTAAAAATAACAATATATTTTATTTTTTATGTAAAAACCTCTGTATCGTTCCGATACCAATACTTCCTAAAATATCCCTTCTAAGAACGGCCTGGCGGTTTTCTTTTCATTCTTTATTTCTATCTAGCTGCGCCTCGCGGTTTCACTCGCATAAGTTTCGATCCCGTGGGAATATTGGGATAAAAAGTAGTGTTAATCCTGGTTATAAACTATCTGTGTGCTAAATTTCATCCAAATCCGTTCAGTAGTTTTGGCGTGAAAGAGTAACAAACATCCATCCATCCATCCATCCATACATCCATACAAACTTTCGCGTTTTTAATATTATAGTAGGATTCAGCCGAAGGTATCGACTGTCACAAGAGTAAGGAGCATACTTTTTCTCGGAAATTTCACACTCACTTTTGAAATTGAAAACCATAAATAATTTCTTTATTTCTTCTGCCCCGTTAGTCTAGTGCTCGGTTCAATAGCCGTGCAGGCAGTATTATTATAAGACCTTTATGTAGCTGACTGTACATAAATACATCAGATTTTCACGGTCGAGCTAGTCGACGACAAAAAAAAACAGGTAAAATCGGAAGGTATCAACTCGCGCGCAGCTCGCGAGTTTGACACTTGCCAGTTGACGAACAAGACAAATTTTCCTATAAGGAAATTCTCAGTAGCAGCCTGAAGCTCGGAATTGTGCCCAATTAATGGCGAAATATGGAGTTACTATTACACCTCTGCATACACTTTGTGGCGGTTTCTACAACGCCACATGCGAACTGCGTGTCATACTGACGTCACGCAAAATCATGCATCTCGCAAGCAGAGTTTACCGCGCAACAAGCATGTATACATCGGCCCGACATGAATCATGGGGCAGTTGCCCGCCAGACACATAACCCATCTAGTTGGAGGATCTTCCCTTTCACACACTCATACACATACACGCACACACACTCAACTCAACTCACCACACCAATTTACACTCCTCATTCTAATTTGTTTTATTTAATTTTAAGATCTTTGCTTTTGTGTTTTGTTTTATATTATTAACTCCAAAACCAATAACATGAATAATGTGATACCCAAATTCGAAGGATTTCGAAGAATTTCGGAGTCGAAACTGTCTCTCTTAAATACATATTACTCAGTGATCTAGCCAGGAGAGCAGTGATTCACCCAACATTTCGTTGTACCTACACCATGTAATTAATAATGCATACTGAATAATGCATGCATAAGTACCTTCAGAATACAAACGTGGTATCATAACGAGGCTGTAATTTCTTTTACACTTTTTCTAAAATTTCTCCCTTTAATAGTTTAGCCATTCTAACAACTATCATCCACAAATGATACACGAGTCTGAAGACAGAATTTGAACTGAAACTCTAATCATTTATTCAGA
Source organism: Apamea epomidion (assembly GCA_947507525.1). NCBI lineage: Eukaryota > Metazoa > Arthropoda > Insecta > Lepidoptera > Noctuidae > Apamea > Apamea epomidion. Next base: position 3,860,847 of record OX382233.1, read on the forward strand.
TGACAGATGTCAAAGACGCTGCGAACCTACGTGTTATAACTTTGGAGAAGAAGTGAACGCAATCAAGTAACTATCGTCAAACACGACCCAACTGAACTGAGGAAGACTTGACTTCACTTTCAAGTTTTAATTTTCGTCTTGTGGCAGCTAGGGATGTGGTGTTCGTCAAATGGAAGGATTATTTTTAAAGACTATAATTTGAGTTTCGGTCAGACGTCTTTTAATAAACTATTGTTTTAAAAGTAGCTACAAGCTGAAAATGATAAAATTACGTCTGATGAAAACTCAAATTATAGTCTTTTTAAAATAATTCTTGTGAATCAAAATCAAAAGTCAATTATTCAAATTAGGCTGAGAATCAGCACTTTTCGAACGTCAAAATTACAAAAGACAGTCCCCTAAAAACGCCCGCCCTTCATTCTTAATTATATATCGTTAAATATTTTTAAAAAAATCAGTTGATCCATAGATTTACATATGTTCGCATAACTCGACATAATGTTTTTTTTTTCACGATTTCGGGGTTGGTCCCGTAGTAAAAGTTGTTCATAATGATGAGTACAATGACCCCTTTTAAGGATTAAAACTTAAATCAAAATTTAATGGTGTATAATACTAGATTTTGCCGACGACATCGTCTGCGTGGAATTCTTGGTTCCTCCAACCCGACCCGTCGTGTCGCAACGCATCGCCTGCCCGCGCTATTACTTTGTTTTCGCTAAGCGTTCTTTAGAGTAAAAGTCGTAGCGTGATGTTAAACAGCCTTTCGCAAGAATTGGGCTATCAGTCAAATGCAAAAATATTTTTTCATAATAATATCAGACTGGTAGTTCCAGAGATCGCGTCCAAACAAACAAACTCTTCAGCTTTATTATTATTATTAACTCAACTTGAGATAGAAACAATCGTAAACCAGAATTACGAAGAGGAGAAGGAATGAAGTGTTTAAAACACTAAAACCAATAGAAATCAATAGAACGACATCCAATCAATTTACATCTCCCAATGACTACGTCATTAATCCGCGTAAAGTATGAACACCGTGAGTCAGAAAAATTACGTATTTGTACAACGCCATCTATAGGTAATGGATAAAACGTCTGCAATAAACATGTGTAGTTGTATTCGTGAATATTTTAGCAGCATTTTGCGTTTTAGTAATTTCCTATTATCTCCGAAACTATATGACCAATTGACATACTGTTAAGGGCAAATCTTATCTCTATAATGTCGATGTGATCATAAAATAATGCCTGTGTACTATATTGTACACTCCTGCCTAACTCTTTGGAGAATACAGGCATGATGTTATGTTATGTGTGTTAGATTCCAAGATGATGATTATTAGATAAGTAATATAAAAAAGTCAATTTATGTGTGACCTAAACCCTCACTTAAGTCACTTCTTTCTGTGACTAAAGTAGTCCATTTTTACGCAGAAATGTTTGACTTAAATACGGGTTTAAGTCACACAAATTATAAAATAGTATACGATATGTGTGACTTAAGTAGTCTAGCAATAATAGATTAAGTCACAAGTATCGTAATGCACTATTTACGGTTACAATAATGAAAACTTACCTTTAGAAAACGTTTTACTATGGGTACAACAATAACCTATCTAAAAGCAAAGTTAAAAACTATTTTTAACAGCTCAAACCACAACACAATATAATTTCACAAATAAAAATAAAATCTTTCAACTCAAACTCAAAGGGATCAAACCAATCACACCAGCGACCAGCACAAAGCAATATTCCTATTTCTTCACAGCGATCATTAACCGGATTGGATACAAAAGAAATTGTCCCGACTTCGCCTTTGAAAAGAACGTGCAAACACAGAATACAATGTACACAGAAGGTCTGAAAAACGCGCGCAGTCGTTACCTGTGTTTAAGACACTCGTAAAGGAACATTATGTACCTACTTGTTATTATGGTCTTGTTCTCGTAGTTGTAATAATCTGTTGTCGTTACTTATTTTCGTTGCTTATCTATTAATTATGTAAGTATCTATTATATAGCGTTTATATAATATCTATGTATCTATTATAGTATATTCTATCTATATACTTATTATATTGCACCAGTGACAACCCCATTTTTATGTTACGCAATCACTGCACACAACCACAGTCACACACACACACTGCACAGGCTCATATTAAATGACTTGCCAAGACTGGCTAAATATAGCAACAGCTGTTTAGCCATGTATGTTCGGATATTTAATACAATCTCCAGTGAAACTTTATAAACCATGTTTTAAGCAAATAAATATTATTTCTATTTCTACTGGCCATTCCAAGGTTGCCTGGAAGAGATCGCAGAAAGGGACAAGGCCACCCATTGTATGTTTTGTAGTGTAAATTAATGCTGATGAGTGAATGATGAAATGATGATGTAGTGAATAAGATGATGATGATGAGTTTGAGATTGCCGTAAATACGCGTCTATGTGTGGGTGCGCCTGTTATCGCTTATCGTGTGGAGCCAACCTTCTGTAGTTACTATTCTGTGGTACAAATCAGGGTGAAAGAAATTTTCAGTGAATTCTGAGATATCGATCGCACCCGGTGATATTGAAAGCCTATTTTTCTCGCTGACAACGCAAGATTCTGTAGCAGTAGGTAAAGTGTGAAAATGTGGCAGTAATGTGGAAAATCTATTTTCTGGTACTAGAATGTGAAGAATTTTTGCTGAAGGCAATGTAATGATATTTTTAGTCACCACACTCGCTTCGTCACAGAAGTCAGACACATTGTTATTTTTAACGCAGTTTTTTTACATAATATATCGTGTTCGTATCATAATATGTAATATTGTATGTTTAGTTTTTGACTCGTTCGCAGTCCTTTATCATGCAACAAAATTGAGATTTTACGCTCAGCTTCCTTTTAGTGCATACCCAAAATTTATCCCTGTAGTTAGCTAAATATCCAGCAATAAAACAATACCCTGTAGAAACGTAGAGCTAATTTTTTATTTTCCAGAGTAGAGAGAATGAACGCTATTCGAATGAGCTGAAAATACTGCATAATTCGAAGACACAAAATAGAAAGGCTTTGAAGGTACAGAAAACATTATTAGACTTTCTATTTTAAGCCTTGCGTTTTTTTTAGGACCAAGCCCCGTAAAGCGTCACGTTTCCACAGGTTTGGTCTTTAGCGTCACGTTTCCGCGGGTTTGGTCTTGTTATGTTTTCTGTTTGTATTGATTTCAGCTGGTGATTTACATCGGTTTCATGCGTGGCCGTCATTTTGAAAAAAAAAAAAAACAAAATAGCGGACAGATAGATATTCCAGGCTCTATATAAAAATCTTCAATCCCTTTTCGATGGGTCTATTATTTATCTAAGAAGATTTCTTAGCCGCATGATGACTGTGATAAGTAACGAGATACTTAGACAGTGGGTTTATCCAGAAATCCAGCTTCTGCTAGCGACACCACCAGCCCCTGAAGATTACAGATGCTTTCTTATAGTAAAACAGACACTTACCTAAATCATCATCATCTGCTTAGCTTTTTACCAACTGTGTTGGGGTTGGCTTCCAGTCTAACCGGATGCAGCTGAGTACCAGTGTTTCACATGGAGTGACTGCCTATCTGACCTCCGCAACCCTAACTGGGTTTAGGAGGTCAGATAGGCAGTAATACGAAACCCTGGGTAATACGAAACCCCTTGGTAAGACTGGTTGTCAGACTTTCGGGCTTCTGATGACCCGTAACGACTTACCCAAGTAAACTTGTAAATAACAATACGCTCGGAAGCTGCTTTTAACTTCCTGAATTATTACTTTCATAGAATTTAAAAAAGAAGTAGCTCCCAACTTTGCTAGGATCGTACAGATTTACTGTTTTAGTGAAACACAATGTAGTCCCAAAAGGAAATATGGTTTCCTATTTTCTCGTATACGGAAGCTGAAGAATGCAGTGTTACTGTTGAAAAAGATTGATTGAAGGAGCCTGGTGGGTAGTTACTGCGCGATGCGGTTTAGAAGAAAAGAACTAGGGAAGATTTGGAATCTCTCGAAAGCGTCAGTCACTGTTACTGTTACGATTAGCCTGCGTCATCCCACTGCTAGGCAAAGGCATTACCCCATAACTTCCAGCTCATTCGGGCCAAGGCAAAAGTGGACCACTGGTCGTTTGTTTTCTCCAGCTCGTCCCGCCATTTCTACGGGGTCTACCGCGACGCCTTGTGGCTGTGTCAGGGACCACGTAGTGGTTATTTTGCCCACAGCTCATTGAAAATACGGAAGACGAGGCCTGTCCAGCCCCACATCAGCTTAGTGGTTCAAAAGCGTCTGCAGCTACCAATTTTTTTTAAACTTTATATCAATGTCTTGTCAAATCACAACTTGGTTGGTAGTGCGCATTGTCACTTGAAAAACTTGATCACTTGATTGTGCTTGACTTGGCTTTTAGTTTGTTGTGTCAATGTTATTTTATGTCTTTTTTATTGGTAACTAGCTGCACCCTGCGGTTTCACTCGCATAAGTTTGGATCCCGTGGGAATATCTGTGTGCCAAATTTCATACAAATCAGTTCAGTAGTTTTGGCGTGAAGGAGTAACAAAAATCCATCCATCGATCGATCCATACAAACTTTCACACTAAACTAAACTACAATATTAGTAGGATATGCGTTTTGTTTGTGCAAAATAAACAATTATTCTTTCTTTCTTTCATTGACAAATTAAATTGCCAACCTCTGTAAAAATTTCCCATAAAGGGGCGAGCAATTTATTTGTCCCTCACGAAAAATCCACCTGGTCATCACCAAACATTAAAAAACAGGCTATTTTTGGGCACACGGCGCTCTTAAATTAATAGGTCAAACTTTGCACCTCATAAAACCGTACGTCACAATTATTATCAGCAAAACTTCTGGTCCTCCTGGCAAGTCGTTATCAACACGATGGATGACGTCACAGGCTGACGGCCATTTGTCTCCGTCGACAGAACAATTAGGGTGAGGCCGCGAATTTAGATATTTTCTCTGTAGCCAGGCGCGTTTTGTGCAGGTGATTATTTATGACTATAATTGGGTGTTCGTAATTAACGACAGTAAGTGTCTGGACCGTGGTTTGATGGATCCTTGGCTAACTGGACGTGTATTTTCTGTCTTAGTACTTCATAGGATAATCCACCACCACCCAATATGGAAACAGACCTATGTACTCGTATGTCAAATATAGCAGACGGCCCACCAATGAAATTGGATAGGTGCGACAAATTAAAAAAATATTTCAACGTGTTATAAAGTTATCATTAAGGAAAGAGATGCACGTACGTGCGCGTAGGCGAGCGATTTGGCAAAGTCTGAATATGTTATGATCCTGTATATTAACGCCCGAACCCAATAACCGATTGACAGATAGCTACTGATGGTAAACAGGATGATAACTGTCAGTATAATATAATCATACAGATCGCTACTGATATAGATTATTGGGACGTTAAAACCAGAAATAGATAGGTTTTTCTAAGGAATGCCAAAACTGGTGATTGATAGGTAATTGGGTCCGGCTATTAGTAACTTTCACCCGACTGTGTCAGAAATAAAAGGTTACTTTATGACGCTTAGAATAGAATAGAATAGAATACTCTTTATCCTCCTCTTTTCTCTTTTTTTCTCTTTATTTTTACTTTTTTTTTTTTTTTTCTTCTTTTTTTTCGCCTACTTTGCTCACTGGCTATAAAAACGCATCCGTGACTTGCCCTAGACCGAAAGACAAATCATCAAGAAGCAAGAACACAGAAAGGTATCCTCATAGCTTTGGTGGACAATAAGATGTTAATTTTATAGCCTTTCAAAATTGGTCTTAACACTATACGAGATGAAATGAAAAATATAAATAAATTGCTTGCACTCAACAAAGTAGATCGGAATCAAAGTAGGGAGTTAATGATGATGACGCCACAAACAAATGATCAAAGTGCGCTCGAACATTGTCAATTACATTGAACCTAGCTCAGTTGAAACGATAGCTATATTTGCAAGTGACAATCAAGCACAATTTGTGACGTAATGCAACACTGATTGCCTATTGGCAATTTAGCAGCTTAGCTTGGCTCGATTCGCTGTTCACTCGCTCGAAGTTATCAATGTGTATTGTTTTAGCTATTACCATAATAAGAAGGACGCGAGACTCGTTTTCCCGAAGGGCTGGACGGGTATACCTATAGTATATCTACTTTTCGCCAGTTATGTTTAAGCCTCGTGTAATAGAGGGCGAGCCTAATCCACCGGACACAAATCCAAACTCCGGACTGCTTCTTATATGTTCCTGGTGGAAAAAGACTAATAACGCTTTGCCTGACCTGGGAATCAATCCCAGGACCTCATGCTCAGCAGTGCGACCACTGCACCAGCGAGGCCATAAAGGATCATTTGATCCTTTATGGAATATGGCCTCTATGGCTCTATGGTCTTTATGGCTTTTATCCTTTATTTATCTGGCATTTGCAAGATTATGCAATAATCGTTCACATCGTGTGGACGATGGTGCAAAACTTCTGCGTGCCAGTCTCAGATTATTAAAAAAACTAGTTTGATTTTTTCTTCTCTGCATTGGTCGGGAAAAAAGGCTTAGGTGGCACAGTGATAACGGCCCGGACTTACGAGGGTATTTTAGTCTATTTTAGTTTGTTTTAGTCCTTGTTTAACGTATTGTACCTATCTAGACTATAAGTCTCTGTGTGTGTGTCTGGTGTGGTGTCCTTTAATTGGGAGCGCACACTTGTATTTGTTACTGTTTTTGTGCGTGTATTTCTGTAGCCTCTGCTGGAGATTCAATAAATAAATAAACTGTAAAGCGCCTCGCGATTTTCCTCTTATAAAACAAAATACGTTACTTATTATAACACAAAATAATTCAACTGCTAATAGGATTTTGTGTATGCTCCAGAATAGCGCATAGTTTAAAATTTCCCGTAACTTATATGAGTCTGTATTAGGAGACTAAATCATACTACTCAGTAAAGGAGTTTTTAGATAACAAATCGATTAAAAATAAAATTATCTATATATCTCGTATACACCAAACATTATGAAATATTATATAAAACAATAAGGAATATAGAAAATCTAATATAGATATGAAAATATGAATACCTACATAAATAATAACATAATTTAATAATAATGAAAACACTTTTAAGAATTACATAATAATTACCTGCATATTCTTACGCAATACATATAATAACTAATATACTATACCTATATACACAAACCTAATAATATATACATATACACAATTATATACCCAATTAAGCACATCTAATATAAAATCTATGTAACACCTAATAGTATAATTATGGAATTTGAGTATTGAGTATTAAATTGCATAGTGCTACGAATATTGAGTAACTATATTAATAGCTTAGTTGTTTTAATACTCGTATACAGGAAAAGTTTCCAGGGTTTAATATCACTTGTTATTTCGGTAATCTAGCGGTCAACAGGCCGTCCGCTCACAGGTCAGTTTTAGATTCCGAAATTCTGTTTTTAGTGGCCAAAATTATATCGAAAGCAGGTAATGTTACGAAATGAAAGGCGTATTTAGTACATATTAATATACAGGGTGGCATCGACACACAACCTGTTACCGTGGATTCAGTATATACTGAATCCTCCTGTGTTGAAATTTTTCGTCGGTAATTAAAAAAAGACCTCTGCCATACATTTTGATCGCGTAGGAATTGCACTTTTCTATGAAACAGATGATTTTTTTTTTGATAATTGGCGAAAAAAAAATTCACTATGGAGTCTAGAATCATGTGTTGAATTCATGGTTTCAGTTTGCACGTCGACATCCGACGAAATTGCAATTTCTACGCGGTCAAAATGTATGGAAGAGCAAACTTTTTTTAAATAACCGATGAAATATTTCAACTCTAGGGGATCAACTTAGAAGCATGTGCTGAATTCATACTTACATTTTCCGCACCAATGTCCCGGCCATGCTGTATGTACTCGTATTATAGTAAATATAACGTCACTTTAGCTAAATTATAACCATCTATACAAGGTGTCGTTTTGCGTCCTGGTCAAATTTCAAGGAATCGAATAAGGATAATTTAAGGAATTATATGTTCACTTATTTAAGAAAAAAATAAAGAACTTTCTAATTCAAAAAGCCTAATAAAATATATCCGAGTTTTTAACTGACAAAGTTTTATACACATTGTTTTATTGACATTTTTGCTATAGCATTTTTAGTTGTTCATAATTGATGTTGTGTATAATATTTAAGTAAATTAATCTGACTCGTGTGACATAGATAATGTAGATTTTTATTCCTAATTGCTGTGATTTTTGACTGGCTAATTTTTATTTTATTATACATTTCGATGACGAGTTTTTGACACTAATCTGTTGTATATTTATTATAATTTGATTGATTCAGTTTTAATTATATGTTAATTGCTTTGTATAATGAGAAACCTACTAATAAAAATAGCCTACCTGTTTAAATTTGTACGCCGTGAAGGCAAAAAATTACTGTGCTATAATTTTATGTAACATCTTGCATGCCATGTGTGTGCATACTCATGTTTTGAACAAATAAATGATCTATCTATCTATATATAGATACTGCAAGAAGATTACCAATAAATATTCTTGGTATAACATGCCTACAAGAACCTCAGTTTACTCCAACAAAAGCCATTTATAATATTTTACCCGACGTAATTTCTCAACAAGCGTCTAACGAAATAAATCAAGTGGTACATTACGGCCGTATGTATAATTACATATACGTAGTATATGTAGGTACCAATATATCAGCCATCCAACCAAGCCGTTGTAACCACGACCTATCCTTACAACAATGTATGAACATTAATCAATTTCTTATACCATTTTGTTACGTACCTTTCTCATTTTGTAAACTCAAATGTGTGGAAGATTGTTTTAATACTTTCGAGGTTGCTCTTCCATCATACTCTGAGCGAATATATGTAGTGAAAACCAGCATAGGGTCCAGTTGAAAACCAGCATCAGGCATTGCTTGTCTGACATTTATGCTGAACTGGACCTATTTGGTGTATACACATATTATTTATCACCACTGCTCTTAAAACGGTGATGGAAAACATCGTGAGGAAACCAACATGGCCTAGAACCGAACATTCGAAGACACCTGCCAACCCGCACTGGGCCCGTGTGGTGGATTATGGGCCACTCCCCCTCACAGAGAGGAGGTCTGGTTCCCAGCAGTGGGGACATTATAGGATGACTATGTATAGCCTGACTTTGAGTTAATTTACGGGGCTAAATCACGCATGAACAAAGGAGAACCCGGTACAATAATTTTAATGAAACTAACCCTGGAATATCAAAAAGAATATCTGCACAAGAATTCAATACTGAATAACCCTGTAAAAATGTAATAAAGTAGAGCAAATATTTTAAATTTTCCAGAATAGAGTGAATGGACGCTTTTCGAAAGAGCGGATAGTACGGCATAAATTCGAAAAGATAGAAATTTTATAGGTCTTTTTAATTACTTCGAAGATTTCCTAGCCACATGACGACTGTGTAACATAAGTTACAAGATAGATAGTGAGTTCATCCTGAAATTCAGCTTCTGCTGATGTCATCGCAAGACTTTGAAGAATAATGATATTATGGTAAAATGTATTACTTTGGTCTAGTGGCCGAGAGCGCTACGCCTAAGTATCAGGTCCTAGGTTCGATTTCCAGGTCGGATCAAGTCTTATATCAGCAGTGCGATTCTGTAACCATCTCGCCGTGAAAACTTAGGTGAAGTGAGCGTGGAGTGAGCTGTCATTCCAACTAATGCTAGGGATTGACACTATTGACAGCTCACTTCACCTAATTATTCACGGTGAGATTTTTACAGAATCGATCGGCTGGAATTTCTTAATAGCCGCCCAAAGTCTGAATTTATGCCCAGCTGATGGTAATAGGGTCGCCCCTTATTACATGAGACTTACACATATCTGAACGGCGAAGTGTGGTTGTAATCCCTACCTCGACTCCCTAGATATTTCTAAAGGCCCAGGCCCTGATAAACTTCCCGTAACATTTCTCAAAAATACTGCTAAAAACATGTCTTCCTCTACAAATTATTTTCAATAGATCTTTGTCAGAAGGGATCTTCCCAGAAGCCTGGAAGCAAGCCAACATTACTCCAGTTCATAAGTCTGGCTTAAAAGATGACGTTGAAAACTACCGTCCAATTTCAATACTATCGGCCCTGTCAAAACTGTTTGAACGACTTGTACATAATGAACTTTATCCTCTACTTCATACTGCTATTGTCCCACAACAACACGGTTTTGTTAAAAAAAGATCCACTACAACTAACCTAGTTACATACTCGGACTACATTTTTAACCAAATGGATGTGGGTACTCAAGTAGACTCAATCTATACTGATTTCCAGAAGGCATTTGACAAGGTCGACCACGAGCTGCTACTCAGTAAAATCGCGTTTAACGGCATTCGCGGGAACCTGCTGCGATGGTTTTCATCATATGTTTCTAAAAGAACGCAGCGTGTAGTGATCAATGGCTACCATTCAGCTAGCATTGTCGTAACATCAGGTGTTCCTCAGGGATCAATTTTGGGACCCCTTTTATTTATATTATTTATTAACGACGTAGGTAACTGCTTAAAAATTCAAAATTTCTGCTATATGCAGATGATTTAAAAATATTTAGACCGATTAAGAACATCAATGATTGTCTTGTTCTACAATCTGACTTAGATAGATTTACTGAATATTGCATGTGCAACAAACTTAAACTTAGCGTCTCTAAATGTTGTTGTATAAGTATAACAAAGAACAAAAATATTAATCAATATAATTACTGCTTAAACGGTACACCTCTAAATAGAGTTAGCATGGTACGTGATCTTGGCGTAGTCATTGATGCTAAGCTTCATCTTGACATACATATAGACGCAATTGTCAACAAAGCCTCACTAGTCGGCGTACATGCCTTGAGGTCACTTTTCTTTACGATCTCTGTAAAAATGTCTACGACTGTCCGGATATTTGTAACAAGATATGTTATTTCGTCCCAAGAGCTGCACATATATGCGCAGTACGTAAGCAACCACTGTTTGCAGTAAGAGCATGTGGAACAAATTCGGGAGTACGAGCACCATTACGACGGCTTGCCGACAATTATAATAAATATTTTCAAGACATTGATTTGTTCTGTGAATTCCGCGGAAAATTTCGAAACTCCGTCCTCAAGGCGATCATGAAATCAGACACTGTACTCTTATCCTCTTCAGTATAATAAGCTAATATAATAGTTGAACTGCTGTATCCTTAGTTAGACGTTTCTATGTTTGTAAAAATGTTAACGCTTCGACGATCATCACAAAGCTTTTATTATTGTATCGTTTTCTTTTCTAACGCGTATTTATTATTACTTATATATGCTGTGGACAACGCTGTTGATTGCATAATTGTTAAGTAGCTCTTAAGTTTGTTTATTTGTATTCTAGATTATGTAATTGTTTGTTGTTCCAAATAATATTAAATTAAATTAAAAAAAAAAAAAAAAAAAAAGTAATATAACCTTGTGTTGTCTGCTGAACTTTTCAGAGAATACCTACAAGCATGATTTTATGTCATGTAAGAATGTATAAATAACTCACAAAACATTTCGACAAGTTCCTTTTGAGGGGACCTACTATGTATAAAATAATTATTGTTCCCACACACGGCATTGTGTCAATAATGACGTTACTATAGGAGTACAATCAAACAATGGTCCTAAGCAAACTAAGGAACAAAAGCAACGGACCATTATTTGTTGAACCAAATTATTTATATTTTATCCCTTGGGACGAACAGTTCTAGTACCGAATGTGTATGAATTCGTTTTGCGTCTTCTATCAAATATGGAGAGCGAGATTGTGGTTTTTGTTAATTTAAAACAATTGAATGTTACTGTAGGGATTTCACTTCAGAGTTCTCTGACCTGAGGTTTGTAAACACGCTTCGTAAAAACTAACTTAGCATAATCAACCTATAATGTTCGCACAGGCCTCAATTCAAAACTCAAAGGGGTAATTCCCATTGGGCACGCCACAATTGCGGCGATAAGTCCCCTCTTTGAGGAGTGGCTAGAGAAGCGCCACGGCGCCCTCACCTTCCGCCTGACGCAGGTCCTCACCGGACACGGTTGTTTCGGGAGGTTCCTGTTCAGGATAAAGCGGGAGGAAACGCCAGGTTGTCACCACTGTGGGGATCGCTCGGAGGACACGGTGGAGCATACGGTGGAGGTCTGCCCGGCTTGGGCGGGGCCCCGCCGTGTCCTCGTGGCGGCGATCGGCGGCGGCGACCTGTCGCTTCCGGCCCTCATACAGGCCATGGTACGGAGCGAGAGTGAATGGGAGGCCGTCACCTCCTTCTGCGAAGCAGTAATGCTCGCGAAGGAGGAGGCGGAGCGCGCGAGGGAGAGGCAATTGCTGCACCCTCGCGCGCCTAGCCGCCGCAGGAGACGCCCTGGACGGGAGTCAACAGCCGACTCCCGGCCACCCTAGGCGCGGGCTTGCGGGCGGCGAGCTATGGGCAGCTCGCCACCCGGTAAGGACCAGGCCCGGGTCGACGGCGCGTTGTGTTCCACGCGCGCCTCAAAGAGCTGTCAGCAAGAACTGACGCGGTCTGCTAGGGCCGATGCCGCCGGGGCTGCGGGTTGTTCGAAAGAGATACCGTGGCCCCTGGCACAGGCAACTGAAGGAACACGGGTGGGTTTTAGTCAGTAAAAGTCTGACACTCCTTTCTGCTCCGCCCAGAGCGGGAGGAGTCATTTGATGATTTCCCCCCCCAGAAAAAAAAAAAAAAAAAGGGGTAATTCCCATATTTTTAGGAATCTTTTCTTTCTAATTTTAGTCCCAATGTGCGCTTTTACTATTACTAACGTGACGATAATTTCGTGGACGTCCATGTCCACGTCCAAAAATTTATGGAAATTCGTGCGCGTTAAAACGTTATCATGGATGGTAAAAGTGTCTTCATATATTTATATTTCCGAATATTTTACTTCCCCGTGTTATCGTGATGCTGTGACGAGAACGTGGACTTCCACCATAATATTGTCACGTTAGAAATTATAAGAGCGTACATTCTCTCAACAAATACTCGTTACGGGTTGTCAGGAGCCCGAAAGCCTGACAACTAGTCTTACCAAGGGGTGTCGTGTAACCCAGTAACTGGGCTGTGGAGGTCAGATAGGCACGCTCCATATTAAATACTGTTATTCAGATGCATCCGGTCAGACTGGAAGCCGACCCTAACATAGTTGGGAAAAGACTAGGCAGATTGGATTCTCTCCAAAAATCCCTGAATTTTTGACATTGATTGTCGCTGAGGTGAGATTGCGACTAGATTTTGAACGTTTTCAGTCGCGGAAATTGGCCTTCAAAACTCTTCATTAGCACTAGATTTTAACACATACGTGTCAGGGTTAAAACCCCTCCACGTGTATGTCATGAACCAGATTACCTAGTGTTAGACACCCCTGACTTCTGACAAATAATAATAATAATATAATAATAATTTATTCACAGAAAAAATGGTACATTATTTCACAAATTAATGTACAGTTTTTTCTGTGAATAATGGCTACAACGTGCCGTTAGTAAGAACCGAGGTGATCAATTTTTCTATGTATGAAAAGGTAGGTCATCTGTGCCCGCAGTGAAATGACATGCCGATAATTATGTTTATTGTCATCTGTCACCGATGCAATTTCCACATTTTTCGCAATTCAAATCAAACCAACTGGAACATCATCATCTGGCTAGCCCTTTCCCAACTATGTTGGTCGGCTTCCGGACTAACTGGTTGCAGCTGAATACCAGTATTTAACATGAAACGACTGCCTACCAAACCAACTGGAACAACAATAACAATTGCTGGACAATTGGAATTCAATTTCAATTTCTTCAACTCTTTCCGATTTTACCGTACATGTAAAATACAATGTAAAAGTTACACTATAAGGCCCTTTGTACACGGGGTGCCAGGGCAGAAAACCTCCACGTGTGCCTGGGGACTGGAGTTCCCTTCTGGATACGTCCGGGGGGAAGACCAGTTTTCGGGCCGGTGCATCCTGGGGTGCGGGCAGCTATTTCTCATTGGGATTATTTCCCAATGAGATCTCGCTGCCCGCATGCTAATGTTCTGCCAAGAGGAACGCTCCACACAAGCTGCTATGAGGAGCAGAGCGGCAACTGTGTTGGAGTAAGAGCGGGCCTGGTGTGCACTTACCCTGCCGCCGGGCAGGCAGGAGCCCAGACCTCTGAGGTGCTTCCGCTGCCATGTGGGCAGTCACGTAGGAGCTAAATGCACCTCGGAGGTGGACCGCAGCAGTCTCTGCTTCCGCTGTGGTCAGCCCGGTCACAAGGCCGGCTCGTGCAACGCCATGCCGCACTGCTATATATGTGCGGCAGCTGGCAAGCCGGCCGATCACCGGGCTGGGAGCAAGGCCTGCGCTCCACCCGCCAAAGCCAGGGGCAGGGGCAAGCCCTCCACCACCGCCGTCGCCGCCGCAGCCGCCGCCACCACCGCCGTCGCCGCTGCCGCCTCCACCGTGACCGCCGCCGCATCCGCCGTGGCTGGGCCCTTACAGGGGGATCGGGAGGCTGATATGGAGTGCTAATATAGCCTCATTACGCCTCCTCCAGGCGAACATCAACCACTGCGCCTCCGCTCAGGATCTGTTGCTCCAGAGCATGGCGCAGTGGTTGATTAACATCGCCGTGGTCGCTGAGCCGTACTTTGTCCCGCCCAGAGACGACTGGGTGGAGGACCTGAGCGGCTCAGTGACCCTAATTTCGTCGGCCGCCGCCGGTACCCCGTCCCTCGAGGCTGTCAAGAGAGGACAGGGTTGCGTGGCAGCACGGTTCGGGGAGATAGTCGTGGTAGGGGTATACTTCTCCCCGAGCCGAACTCTCGCCGAGTTCCACAACTCCCTCGCGGAGTTGAGAGTCGTCGTCGTCGGATTCCGTTCCCTCCCCGTGCTCGTCCTCGGGGACTTCAATGCCAAGAATGTGGCTTGGGGTTCCCGGCATACGGACACACGGGGCAGAATGGTGGAGGACTGGGCTCTGGAGACAGGCCTGGTCGTCCTAAACCGGGGTTCGGTCCCAACATGCGTGCGGATGCGGGGTGAATCAGTGGTGGACATCTCGTTCGCCAGCCCCGCCCTGTCGCCGCATGTCGTCAACTGGCGTGTCTTGGAGGAGGTGGACACCTATTCTGACCACCGGTATATCCGGTTCGACGTCTCCGGCCAGACCTCGAGCGCGCCGGTCCGACCGACCCTGGGTGGTCCGCGGTGGGCGCTGAAGCAGCTGGACCGGGAGCTCCTCCTGGAAGCCTCCATCGTGCAGGCCTGGGTGTCACCACCGGACAGGCCTGCTGACATCAACGACGAGGCAGAGTGGTTCCGGGAGGCCATGTCCGAAATATGTGACGTGGCAATGCCCCGGGTCCGGCCCGGACGTGCCCGGCGCCAGGTGTACTGGTGGTCGCCGGAGTTGACGTCTCTGCGCGAGGCGTGCGTGGCTGCGCGACGCCGGTACACCAGGCACCGCAGGCTCCGTATCCGCCCTCCGGATACGGAAGCCGTGCAGGCGGAGCTGTACGAGGGGTACAGAGCGGCGAAGACCGCCCTCCGAGCGGAGATCTTGCGGGCCAGGGGGCTGGCCCGCGAGGAGTTGCTGGTGACTCTAAACAGAGACCCGTGGGGACGCCCCTACAAGATGGTGCGGGATAAACTCCGCCCATGGGCTCCCCCGCTGACGCAGAGTCTCCGGCCCCAGCTCGTGGAGGACATGGTGAGCGCTCTGTTCCCTTCGCGTGGGGAACATACTCCCCCGTCCATGGCTCCGCCTCCTGCGATGCCAGATGCGGACCACACCGACGACGACGACGATGCTCCGGAGGTGACCGAGGTAGAGTTACGAGTGGCGGTACGTAGGCTGAATGCCAGAAACACCGCCCCAGGACCCGACGGCTTACCTGGAAAAGCCTGGGTCCTGGCCTTGGAGGCTCTCGGGCCTCGACTAAGGGGGCTACTAAGCGCATGCTTGGAGAGGGGCCGGTTCCCACTTCGTTGGAAGACGGGGAAACTGGTCCTCATCAAGAAGCCGGGGCGCCCTGCGGACTCTCCGTCCGCTTACCGGCCCATCGTGCTGCTCGACGAGGTGGGCAAGCTCTTTGAAAGAGTAATTGCAGACCACCTTGCCGGGCAGCTGGTGCGGGTGGGGCCGGATTTGGCGGACAGCCAGTTTGGTTTCCGCAGGGGGCGCTCTACGGTGGATGCCATCATGCGCGTGCGAGCCCTCACGACGGGGGATGCTGTGGCCCGGGGTGGGGTTGTCTTGGCGGTGTCTCTAGACATCGCCAATGCCTTCAATACCCTGCCCTGGAGTTGCATCAGGGAGGCACTCGGGTATCACCGGATGCCGACCTACCTCCGTCGCATTGTCGAGGCCTATTTGACGGACAGGGCCGTCATCTACCCCGGTCACCGGGGAGAGTGGAACCGGCGAGAGATGTCGTGCGGTGTCCCACAGGGATCGGTCCTAGGGCCGCATCTGTGGGATATCGGGTACGACTGGGTGCTGCGCGCCGACCTCCCTGACGGCGTCAGCGTAGTTTGCTACGCTGACGACACGCTGGTCCTGGCGCAGGGGAGGTCGCACCAGGCGGCGGCCGAAGCAGCGACACGCGGGGTTGCGATAATTGTCGAGAGGATCCGGCAATTGGGACTCGAGGTGGCATTGCACAAATCTGAGGCCATGTGTTTTCATGGTCCTCGGGACGCGCCACCGTCGGGTTCACAAATAACGGCGGGAGGGGTTCACATCGGCGTCGAGCTGACGATGAAGTACCTGGGACTCGTCCTCGACAGCCGGTGGAAGTTCGTGGAGCACTTCTGACGTTTGGCTCCCAGACTGGAGCGGGCCGGGGCTGCCTTGAGGCGGCTCCTTCCCAATCTAGGAGGACCAAACGCCTCCTGCCAGAGGCTCTATGCGGGGGTCGTGCGGGCCATGGCCCTTTACGGGGCACCGATATGGGCGCGATCTTTGAGGCGGCGACCAGCCCGCCGGTTGATCGCGTCCCAAAGGGTCATGGCTGTCCGGCTCATTCGAGGATACCGCACGGTCTCCGCTGAGGCGGCGAGCCTCCTTGCCGGATTGCCGCCATGGGATCTGGAGGCCAAAGTCCTGGCCCACATATGGGAGTGGCGAGAGGAGGCAAAACGCCGGGGCGTTGCTCCGCTGCCGCGAGAAATCACGGCACAGCGGACAGAGCTCCGGCGGGATCTCATGGCGGCATGGAGAGTGCGATTGTTGCAACCCAGCGCTGGGCACGCCACAATTGCGGCGATAAGTCCCCTCTTTGAGGAGTGGCTAGAGAGGCGCCACGGCGCCCTCACCTTCCGCCTGACGCAGGTCCTCACCGGACACGGTTGTTTCGGGAGGTTCCTGTTCAGGATAAAGCGGGAGGAATCGCCAGGGTGTCACCACTGTGGGGATCGCCCGCAGGACACGGTGGAGCATACGGTGGAGGTCTGCCCGGCTTGGGCGGGACCCCGCTGTGTCCTCTTGGCGGCGATCGGCGGCGGCGACCTCTCGCGTCCGGCCCTCATACAGGCCATGGTCCGGAGCGAGAGTGAATGGGAGGCCGTCACCTCCTTCTGCGAAGCAGTTATGCTCGCGAAGGAGGAGGCGGAGCGTGCGAGGGAGAGGCAATCGCTGCACCCTCGCGCTCCTAGCCGCCGCAGGAGACGCCCTGGACGGGAGTCAACAGCCGACTCCCGGCCAGCTCGCCGCCCGGTAAGGACCAGGCCCGGGTCGACGGCGCGTTGTGTTCCACGCGCGCCTCAAAGAGCTGTCAGCACGAACTGACGGGGTCCGCTAGGGCCGATGCCGCCGGGGCTGCGGGTTGTTCGAAAGAGATACCGTGGCCCCTGGCACAGGCAACTGAAGGAACACGGGTGGGTTTTAGTCAGTAAAAGTCTGACACTCCCTTCTGCTCCGCCCAGAGCGGGAGGAGTCATTTGATGATTTCCCACCCAGAGAAAAAAAAAAAAAAAGGCCCTTTGTACACGGCACGATTTCATTACGGTACGGCGTATAAACTGCACCATAGAAAAAACCTGCCTGCTACATAAGCTTCCATAGTGATCCATACAACACTGAAGAATCGTGTCTACACACGGCGTGTTAACCGCGCCGTAGAAAAAACGTGTCTGTCAACAAGCTTCCATAGTGATCCATACAACACTGACGGACCGTGCAAGGCGAACAAACTGTACTTTTTGACGGCAAGGCCTAAAAGACTGTCATAGCCACACGGTAAAGTGACAATAACCCAAATAAAGAAAGATTTTAAGTAAAACGTTTCCTCTACTTCATTTAGTTTATTAATCTTCTCTTTTCTTTATTAAAACCTACAGCAAAGTCCACTGAAATTCTTCTAATATCGTTAACCCAGCACTTACTCTCTACCAAGTGTATCCAACAAACAGATCTGGAACAATGAACTAACTATCCCATAATTAGATAGTGCCGATACAGTTGAGCGAATCTTATCCGGAAACCGGCTGTCCGGCCGACCGCCCCAGACACGGTTCAATGGAACGATTTATGAAACTGTATGTCTGGTGTGATTCGGAAAATTGTAAGGAAAGTTGTAAGGAAAAGATGATAGAACGATTCGTTTCGTGTAACAATGTTTTCCGTTGTCTTAATTTTGTTTTGGTTTCCCAAAAAAACTGTGGTATTTATTTGGGATTTTTTCGCGATGTATCGATTCTGCTTACCTGTCAAGGGAAAAGCGAGCATCCATGTTTGTATTTTTGACAAAATGTACAGTGCATGTCTGGTATCAATATCTTATTTTGGTCATGGCGGCCAATCTCAACCGAGACTAGCCTTCGGCACGGAGATACTACAGTGCACAAGTGTGCGCACAGACACAGGTGCACTCCCTCTTCCCTCACTCTCATAGTCTGATGAGACGTCACGCAATCCGACATGACCGAAGAGAGATCAGGCACCGGACCAACGGCTTAACGTGCTTTCCGAGGCACGGGGGTATCCCAAACTCCAGGCTGTTACCAAGAAATTCTTAATGGAAAAATGCGATAACTCTTTGCTCGACCTGGGAATCGAACCCAGGGAAGGGCCCTACGCTTAACAGTCGGTATGCATTTAAGCGGAAATTGTAGAGTTATTTTCATAATAATTTTTTTTTTAAATAGTGTAGAGTCATCTTAACACTCTCTCCCTCGATTTTGTATTATGTGTAGATATACATATATATTATAAGTATATATTAAAGTGATAGTATGTATGTGTATATAATCTATTTATGTATTTGTGTACCTAGTTTTAAAAGTTTTTTTTTTAATACTGTCCCTCTCAACCAAAGCACCTGCCATCTAATCTCTTCACCACCCTTGGTTGACTGGTAGAGAATGCCTAAGGCATTAAGTCCGCTTTTGTGCCTTTTTGTGCGAAAACTTTAAATAAATAAATAAACAATCGCGGTTACGACCACGAGGCCAACGGGGCAGTAATTATTTTTAATACATCATCGAACTTAACAATTACTATTTAGCCAGTCGGTCCATATAAAATACTGGTATTCAGCTGCATCCGGTTAGACTGGCCGCTGACGACGACGACATAATTGAGAAAAGGCTAGGCAAATGATGTTAGCTAACTAACTACACCATTAGGGACACATGTCCAATTGCTCACCCTTTTACCTTAGGGTTAACTGGCTTACTTGTTTCCCACACGCCAAAAAGGCATGTTACAAATTAGATTTAAGGTTGTCTGTTTTGTACACTTGTCCCTTTACTGAATATGGGACTGGTGCTTGTAATAACTATTTGTGATTTAATTTTTACCGATGAAACATTGCGTTAATTCTAATTATGGACATACAGTGGTCTCCAAAAGTTAGGGTTTAACGTTTCTACCTTTTTTGTTCTATTTGTTGCTATTATTTCATTAGTTTTTTTTTAAATTGATTTTGGCTTTTAACATTCGTACTTTTTTTATTATTATTTTGTGTCGGGGGTTTTTTAAACTTTAATTTGGTTCTTTTTATTTCATGCTTTTTGTAGGGACTTCTTATTATTTCATTTCTTGCGTTTTAAGATTCAGGTAATTTGTTGTTTAATCAGATTTTTTGTAATTCGCCATTTGTGGTGGCGGCCATCTTGGGCTTGAAATTTATCATAGTGTATTTTACTAGTCAAGCCCTTTCATTTGATACCCATATCGAGGGAGTTGTGAAAAAATATGTAACATCGTTGGAATCGGCAGATTTTTCTCTTTCGAATGGTCTAGGTTCCAGTTAAATCAGAGCTCTTGTGGTCGTTAATATACTGACTGAAATCAGTGGATTTCAGTCATTTTGTATTGAATGTGGTTTTTAAATCCCACCATTTTCGTCATTTGTTTCATAAACTGTACGTATCAATAGAATTTTAAATCATAATGTCATTATTATTTAAAATTCTAGTGATCCAAATGTTTGAACTGCCATGACGTTTTTATTGACTAATTCGACTGCTAAAACAACGCCAACTCGAACCAGCAGTTCGCTGGTTCGAGGTGGCGCGGGAAAAGAGTTCCTGGAAGGATTTGGGGAGGCCTTTGCCCAGCAGTGGGACAGTACAGGAAAACAAAAATAAACAAAAAACAACTACTTATGTCTTATCATAAAAAATAATTACGTAATCCCTTAGGAGTACCTGATTATTGTTTTGTTTTAGATCTTTTGTGGCATCACAGCTGAATTGGAAAAATGTCAACTAACTTTTGGAGGCCATTGTAAGTCCACTATACTCTATAATTACCACGACCATCTTGTCTTTGTGCTAACATGAAAGAAGAAAAGCCCCGACTTCCCGTTCCGTACTTTATGCTACATATTTAAAGAAACGTCCTAAAACAAATAACAATTTCGGAAGAGATAATGATTTAAGTAGTCGCGTCCCTTTCCTTCCTCCCGTTCGCAATCTCACAATCAGATAGTAGGCGGAACATTAAAAAGTCACGCTTCATTACCTTGCTTAAAAGCATAAAATCACTTTTGAAGATCATTATGAGTTCTTTAAAAATGGGGAGAATATTTTGAGATACTTTTTAGATGAAAATTCCGGACGGTCTGCGGTACGGTCTCATTGGTAAAGAATAGCGGGTAAAGCGGTTTTGTAGTCGCTGATAGCGCTTTAAGATCACTGGCTTTGTATAGCACGGCTGCTTAGGAGCAGTAGAATTCATTCAACAATCGTAATTGTGTATTCGACAATCTTCTGGATACTAGCAGTATGGACCTACTTCGTACCTAGTTCTACTCCGAAGTGACACATTCGAATGATCGGATTGGACCGACACATGGCCGAACCGAATATTATTGAAAAATGCGAAAAAAGTTCGGATCGGCTTAGTTGGGTCGGGACCATAGTCAATATTCGAAAGAGTGTAGGATCGGTACCGACCGAACCAAATAGTAACATCGTAGCAGGAAACGGCCGAACATTCGGCCGATACGATACATTTACCACTGCGGAGTAGACCCCCAGCTGGTCTCATGGTCACAACAAAGTGTGGGGTCCTGGGTTCGATTTCCAGCTCGGGCAGTGTTATCGAGTTTTTTCATAAGGAATTTCTAAGTAACAGCCCGGAGTTTGGTAGTTGGCGATGTGATACTCCGGTTTCTCATAAACCACGATAAGCCGTTGGTTCTGCGGCTGATCTCTCTCCGACCGTGTCAGATTGCGTGCCGTCCAATCAGACTATGATAGTGAAGAAAGAGAGAGTGCACCTGTGTCTGCGTCCACATTTTCGGCACCGAAGCCTAGTCTCCGCTAAGATTGGCCGCCATGACCGAAAATACGGTCTGGAGGTCTATTATTATTCGCAAAAGTGTACTATTGTATCACGCGAATAACTCCTGAAAAGCGATCAAAATATATGCTATCAACTCAGCAGCCTCTTGTTCCCTGAACATCTAAAAGCAAACTTAGGTTATATCTTCGCTATGTAACCCGAAATACTTAACACATACATACATATTCAAGAATTACACTTCTAAACAATTGTCTAAATATGCCGTATGACCGTATCAGTAATACACCCACAGCTCTTAACGTAAAGTACCCAACGGCACAAAATAAATAAGTACAGAAGGACGACTTTATACAATCACGTCAGTCACAATCGTGTCAGACTTTTACTGACTAAAACCCACCCGTGCTCCTTCAGTTGCCTATGCCAGGGGGCCACGGTATCTCTTTCGAACAACCCGCGGCCCTGGCAGGCATCGGCCCTAGCGGACTCCATCAGTTCGTGCTAACATCTCTTTGAGGCGCGCGTGGAACACAACGCGCCGTCGACCCGGGCCTGGTCCTTACCGGGCAGCGAGCTGCCCATTGCTCGCCACCCGCAAACCCGCGCCTACGGTGGCCGGGAGTCGGTTGCTGACTCCAGACGTCGAGGGCGTCTCCTACGGTGACTAGGGGCGTGAGGCGCAGAGTGCCTCTCCCTCACGCGCTCCGCCTCCTCCTTTGCGAGCATTACTGTTTCGCAGAAGGAGGTGACGGCTTCCCATGCACTCTTGCTCTGTACCATGGCCTGAACCAGGGCCGGACGCGAGAGATCGCCGCCGCCGATCGCCACCACGAGGACGCGGCGGTGCTCCGCCTAAGCCGGGCAGACCTCCACCGTATGCTCCACCGTGTCCTCCGGGCGATCCACACAGTGGTGATACCCTGGCGTTTCCTCCCGCCTTATCCTGAACAGGTACCTCCCGAAACAGCCGTGTCCGGTGAGGACCGGCGTCAGGCGGATGGTGAGGGCTCCTCAAAGAGTGGAATAATCGCCGCATTTGTGGCGTGCCCAGCACTGGGTTGCGACAACCGCACTTTCCATGTGGCCACGAGATCCCGCCGGAGCTGTGTTCACTGTACCGTAATGTCACGCGACAGCGGAGTTACGCCCCGGCGTTTTGCCTCCACTTGCTACTCCCATATTTGGGCGAGGATGTTTGCCTCCAGATCCCATGGCGGCAATCCGGCAAGGAGGCTCGCCGCCTCAGCGGAGACCGAGCGGTATCCTCGGATCAGCCGGACAGCCATGACCCTTTGGGACGCGTTCAACCAGCGGGCTGGTCGCCGCATCAAGGAACGCGCCCACACCGGTGCCCCGTAAAGGGCCATAGACCGCACGACCCCCACATAGAAAGAAAGAAAAAGAAGAAAGAAAATGCATTTATTTGCGGCAAACATGACGCATGAAAAAAGGACTTAGCACACAAAAAAACAAGTACAAAACATAGAGCCTGCGATGTTAGAGTCGGCTTGCAGTCCAACCGGATGCAGCTGAATACTAGTAATTTACATGGAGTGACTGCTTATCTTACCTCCACAACCCAATGTCTGGGTAATTCAATACTCCTTGGTACATTCGTGTAACACCATCCATCCCTCTTACCATTCTCATCGCAGCTGCATGCCATTGGCTTTTGTGGCCCATCATTCTGTTGGAATCCACTGGTACTTTTTTGATCCATTTATTTACATTTTAGTCAGATACTTTTGAAACAGATGATATGAGTGCGCCTGCCTAAACTCGTTATATGAAGCCGGCCTTCTGTACCTACCTAGCTTGTGCCAACGGTTAATTCAGAAGTTTCTTCAAGTGGAACTTGTACTGTAACTATAGTAGTGGACTAGCGTTCAACAATGGGTAAGAGGATCAAATTGGGACGCACGACTGATCAGGAATTCTCACAATATGTAATGCTTTGCCGGTTACCGTATGGAATATATGTGTTAAGTCCAGTGAGACTTTCAGTAAGACTTGGGACGAATCAAAGTCTGAGGCGAATGTATGTTACTCAAAGGTTACAATTTACATACAATGGTTACGTATTTTCAAAGGCATTTTGGGAAAGTGTCTATCTACCTTAGTCTTGTCGTGGTGGCCCGGATATACAAATCCAATTTGATAAATAATACAAAATAGACTGATTTAGTGTATTGTGTAGCAATAGGTACATTGTATATTGTGTTTTCTTTTCGGTCAGCAGTGTACGGACCCTTCTATCCAGGGCGTCGAGTTTGGACTGAGTCCATTTGAGTATGCCGAAAGAGTACATTAAAACCGGCATGACCCAATAAACTAATTAATACCTTCTTCTGTGTATTTTTCAAATACACGCAGAAGTTAAGCATGGACCATATACCTTCGCCATAATAAGGTGCCTTTCTTTAGGGCCAGATGCTAATGAAAAAAATACATATTAATTATTTCAATAACAGCTAAGTATGCCAAGCTTAAGGACAAAGAGGAGTGGTATAAAATTGTCCATCATACCGTCTCGTAAGTCCTTTGTCCATATCTGGACATTCACAGTCACAAAATTATAACGTCTGAAATTGGTACATTCAAGGGTAAAACGGCGGAAAATTGGCATTACTCCGAATTTACGCAAATCGGGGCACAGCTTTCCCCCAACCAGACCGGAAGGAGAAACTGCCCAAGTTTATTATTGCGTCGTTCATCTTGGACCGTTTGCAGTTCCACACATTTCCGCGTAAGGGGGACTAATGATACATGCATTGTGTCAAGCGAAGTGATAAATTTTCTACGTATGAAAAAAACAAAAAATTATATAATATAATAATTTATTTTGTATAATATTTTTTATATTAAATTATAAATCGATCAATTTTAAAGAGTAAGTAATCAAGTGTGCAACAATTGCAGTTACCACTTTTTTATTAAAGTTATATTTTAAGAGACGCGGAAATGTGTGAAAGTTTCGCAGTTTCATACATTTCCGCGTTGAGGGAACTGACGTTTGAGGTTATTCCAAGCGATTCGGTTTTGGTGAATATAATTATGGTCTAAGTCTAGCGATTATCTTTAACCACAGTTATTGGTGTATCAATAATCAAAATAGCTTATGTAGCTGAATAACTTAACCGGTTGAATGCTGTAATTACAGCGACAGTTGAAAAAAAGCCATTGCGTCTTGCGTGGATCCACGTTCCAGCTACGAAGGTTTAACTTAAAATAACCATGTAAAAATATGGTGTTAGAGAAATGGACATCCAGTATAGCTATTGAATTATTTATATTCTTTCAAAATATCTATACAGCTATCATCAATTCAACTGCCTAATTTCAAATTATCGTATGCAATGACTAATTGACTAATTCATGAAATCATTCGAGGACGATTCTATCTTAGAGAGTTGTATTGTTAATTCAAATATATTTTGACCTGACATAAACCTGCAAATTCCAAAAAACGTAAGGAAATTTTGCGGGTTACCTTAGCCCATCCCCATTAAAGTAAAATAAAGTTAATTCTTTATTTTACTTTAATGGCAGGCATAGAATCTTTAGATTTCAAACTGAATATTTATTTATTCGAGCAGTCTTCCGTGATATTCGCTTGCTAACGGACCGCGCTTAAAATCTGTCGATATTGTTTCACCCTTATCATAACTGAGAAAGAAGCCTATAAATTCTAATAACTTTTTATGTTCAGTAATAAAAATATTAATTCATAGCTTTCCTGATAAAAGATAAATTGAAAACTGTTCCATTTTTTTCTATAAACAGACTTCCTTTTGATGTCGTAGGTACTGTAAAGGTTGTCCGCTGAAGGCAACCTTATGTAGTGCAGGCCGGCTATAATTTAGCACGGGTTCCATTCGAACATTCAAGCAAGTTTAGAACAGGGTGTCAAATATTTAATTAGGATTTTTGTTTAGAACAATCAGTGCTAGTTTAGTCGGAAATATGACATGTAAAGACGTTCTGTTAATATAAACGTAAAGGAATAATGTTGTTGTTTGATTCCCCTGGTACCTTGAAGGGCTCGTCTAGTCCCTCACAGTACCTAAGCATTCTTAAATTTCGTAATTTTTTATTTTTTTATTCTATGCTCGGCAATACAATATTTCTATTTTCTTTGTATTTAGAAGTCAATAAATAGATACCGTTGAAATCAATCAAAACAAAACCAAAATACTTAACTCTCAATGTTAGAGAACCAGTGATAGGGGACCTCTTAAGGACCACTGAACATTAACAACACGTCTGCAGCATGGGTCAATTGCGTTACACATTATCAATAGCAATGGTTTTCACTTTGACAGTTCAACGACATTCATTGCGTTATTTACGTTTGTGAGCAGATACATTTTTCGAACAGATGAAGCAATGGATGAGCACTATCCTTCAAAATGATTCAGATTGTTATTGATAGTGTGTTCCGCAAATTAGGGTGCAGACCTGATCTAAAAATATGTATAAAACCGTAAAATAAAAACCAAATAACTAGATCCAATCCTACAAATCCTACAAATTCTGCACTTGACATAAAATTCCGATTCGATATCGGCTTAAAATAAATATAATCGGATGAATGACGAATGTTCGCCATACATCACTCGTTATACAGTCATTCGATACGCCGCGTATGATCGAATGGTATCGATAAATCCTTTGATGGGTTGTTGGCATGTTCATATTCGCATTTGTTTCTTTTTTACATTAGCGTTGTTGAAATTAGGAATACACTTTCTTCTTAAAAGTCTTTGTGTAACTTTTTGGTTTTAATAATTTCAAATGACTGTAACATACTAAATACTTTTAATAAATATTAATCTAATCCGAGCGAATACGAGGACACGTGCCCGAAATGGGCATGAATGTAACCCAAAGGATTAGCTACACTCACTTAGGCAGATAGCAGTTTTGAAACGATACGGTAACTATTATCGAAGTTATTTTACCATGCTGGTGTCTAGTCTGTTACAAAACGATATAAACTCAAGTTCTATTAAAGAAAAAATAATGAGCGCAAATCATGAGAGCAGTAACTCAAACTTCTGTAATATTCCAAGGACGTAATATTTAGTGCATAACTGCATATCTAGACTCCAGGTATCCGGGCTAAATTCTAACTAAGTAGGTAAATCTCGCTTTGCAAACGTTTCCGGATTAAACACGAATTCGTGATACACGGGCAGAGAGTTTGGAGAACGGACCATACATTTGTATTATAGCTAAAGTCCTTTCGTATTTACACTTCTGACAGCTGCATCCCAACAGCAACTTTATTACAACAACAACAACAAAGATCACTATGATTTTGACAGACTTGACGGTTGCAGCAACCCAACAGCAACCTTATTGTCACGAGATTAAAGATCACTGTGATATTGACAATGATGCCAAATCGTGTTTGGTAAAGCTAAGGTTTCGTAGGAAACCGGTGAACGGTCACACAATATCGGGTGTCCAAATACAGAGCGTTTATTGACACCATAATGTTAAACACTGGTCGTGGCTAAATAATAACAGCCGCACCAGTCGATCGATCAGGTTAAGCTACGCTTGCCGCGGTTGGTCTGTGGATGCTGACCATCTTTACATACCGAGACCTCTCCGTGCCTCGGAAAACACGTTAAGCCATTGGTCCCGGCTGTCATTCGTGGATCTTTGACAGTCGTTACGGGTATTCAGAAGCCCGAAAGTCTGACAACCAGTCTAACCACGGGGTATCGTATTACCCAGTAACTGGGTTGTGAAGGTCAGATTGGCAGTAGCTCCATGTAAAATATTGGTATTCAGCTGAATCCGGTTAGACTGGAATCTGACTCCAACATAGTTGGGAAAAGGCTAGGCAAGGACGAATGAGAAAGAGATGACGAATGTCAAATACTTATGAAACTGACAAATTCTCATGACAGAACCGGTTTCCCAGGAACCAAAGCATAACGGGTATTTCAGGTTTTGGTTCTAGAGATATGTGTGAGCTAAACATCAAATCTTGCTATAGTAAACTATACGAAATAATAGTAGAGTGGTAGTTTGTTGCGACGAGTTGATATTCCTTGAAGTCTTGAATTAATATTCAAAACTTCAAAATCGAAATATCATACGGTCTATTCCAAAACATTGAACAATAGGTACTAAAACTCTCATAGTAACACAAAGACGGCACAATTTTTCATCAGGAGGCAATCATTTTTCGTTATTGCGAGCCAGTATAATTTAATCTTCCTACCTCGTGCTCCAGAAAGCATAACTGCTTTCCATCAAAATGGATAGAATAAACAAATTCCGACACAGCCACACTTTCTGCTCTCCCCAAACAGGTAAACAAATCGCAAAGATAAGCATCTCCAATCACCACTCGTGTTTCCTTAATGAATTACATTATCTTGACAGCAAGTTTCATCAAATAAATCAGGTGATAATCTTGTAGGCAAAATTGTTTTTTTTTTTTTAAAAAAAACGTTGCCCCGCACTAGGAATTTCTCCTGTGTCGTGGGTGCGTTTACAAACATTTAAACTCACATACACAAACAGCCAGACCCGGAACAACTACTTGTAGGCCATAAAAATATTTGTTTCGTGCGGGAATCGAACCCGCGACACGCAGCGCAGCAGTCAATCGCTTAACCACTGCGCCAACCGTGCCGTCAATTATACCTATACATACATAATCAGCCTATAATGTTCCCACTGCTGGGACACAGGCCTCCTCTCTGTTAGAGGGGTTGGGTTGTAATCCAACACGCAGGCCCAGTGCGAGTTGATAGGTGTCACATGTCTTCGAATTTTTAGTTCTATGACATGCCGGTTTCACCGCGATGTTTTCCTTCACCGTTTAGAGAGCAGTGGTGATTAAATAATTTACCCAAATTAATTACGGCCTAATGGCCGTAACTTACAAGTTGTTGGCCGTAGGTTCGCACCCAGACAGGCGCATTAGCAGAGGAGAGGGGCCCAGTGGCCCAGTGGTAATCCACTGAACCACTGGGCCCCTCTGCATAATTATGCAATATTATGGTATGTGTTATACAGGGTGGCAGGGACATCGACGCGCAAACTGTAACTATGGATTCAGCACATGAGTTTAGACCCCATAGCGTCGAAATTTTTCGTTGGTTATCGATGTCCCTGCCACCCTGTATGTAAATTAATGTAAAAAATAAAACATTAACTTGAACATTGTATTTGCATGGGGTTTTAATCTCTAGATAGGGCAAAGTATGACTGGTTTTTTTAATCAGAAGTTTTTCGGTAGCAGCCTGAACTCTGGATTTTCACCCGGTTAATGGCAATGAGACTCATCCCCTATGACATGGACTTGCTTATGCGGCATCTACAGACAATGGCTCATCTTTCAGCTGTCACCTGCACACGTGAGGACGTAATGTTGCTGACCCAGGCAGGTTAGCAAACGGTATTCGCGTTCCTGAATTTTGGGGCTTAAACTTAAAAAAAAAGTGTTAATTTTGCTATCGAAACGCTAAGAAGAAAAAATTTAAGGGACTAAGAACGGTTTCGCACTACGTCTGATCCAAATCCGAATTCAAGATCCGAGTTCAATCCGAATTGGGAATGTTCTGAATTCGGACGGACTGAATTCGGATGTAGTGCGCAACCCCTCGTACAAATAGTACTATGGCTACTTTTGAGCGTCATTTCTCGAATTCGGGTCGGATGCAGTGCAGAACCGCTCTTAGACTTAACTGTGTGCTATAGTATATATATATGTCGGAGATGGTATATCTGTCTCTCGTTAGCATCAGGCATATTTTAATTACTGTGGGCGTATTATGGGTAGTGTTGGTTATAGCACGATAGAAAAATGGTTTCCAGTTCAAATCAGATTATAATTTACGAACAAGTTAGTCACACTAGCGAATCACACACTCACACAACTCGATACGGAACGCAATTGACAGTTTCTGAGCACATGTTGTTCGTACGATGTCCAATGTTTCGATTCTCTCGAGAGCTCTGCTCACACTGCTTTTGTAGCTGTTGCTCACGTCCCACCACGAACTCAGGCTAGACTCTGTCTAGCGCCACGAGATGGCGCTAACGTTCCGAATAGTCAAACTAATGACTCCTAGATATATATTATACCGTATAAAAATATATATAACTTTGCCTCCCCCTTCCGGAAACAAAAGACTGATGTTATTTTAACAGCAAACAATATCAAATTAAGGCAGTTAATTTTATTTAAATCCAAGATTACATTCCAGCCATAAATTATTCGGATTGAATAATTTCATTTTATGTTCACAGTTTCCGAATGAGATCGTAAAAATTTCATTCGCTCATCGCACCTGGGTATGACTGTTCGGTAATTTATTTTCTTTTAATGAGCTGTTAAAAATCTGCATGTGAAATGTTTAATTTCGTATATGCTGAATTAATTATTCACATTTTATAATTCACATGTTATAATGTAATTTAACTCAACTTTGAAGAGTCAAAATTTAGTTCTAGACTAAGTTCTTTCTTTATTTATTTATTTACAATTTTCTTTAAAAAAATGTACAAGTATATAAGAAGTCTAAATGTAGTAAGTTCATTACATATAACGATTATCTAAGCTAATATTATTAAAAAAAAAATCTGTTCAGCCATTTGGAAGCTACGATGGCGCAGACAGACACACAGATACACAGACACGGACGTTAAACTTATAACACCCCTCTGTTTTTTTCGGGGCTTAAAGATACAAGGTTTGATTTTTGTGTGTTTCTTATGATTTCACGTTAAAACGGCTGAACAGATTTAAATTAAATTTGGCGCATGGTTAGATTAGACCTGGATTAAGACATGGAATTCTTTTTATCCCGATATTCCCACGAAATCCAGATGTATGCGGGTGAAACTGCGGGGCGCAGCTATTCATGATTTTTATAGCAATCTTAGTTTTCTATCTTAAATACTATGAAAGCTAAGACGCTAGCTCTTAACCTTCATAATGTGTATTGTTTGGACCTTTTCTTTGAAATCTGATACGCTTACTTTTTATAGATGGAAAATAATCCCTTTCATGAATTCGCAAAAGAAAACTTTAGGAAAAACAACATTATTTGAAAGTTTTTGTTAGATTTCTCAGTAATGTCTGTGGCTCTGCCTGACTGTGGTCTGGATCTCAGTCAGACATTGATACGCTTTAGGTATAAAAAGTACAAAATATTTTATTCTATTTCACGTTACCTTTAATTATTTAAAAGTCACGTAAACAACACACACACATTCAAGGATATTTGGTACGAATAGGACAATGTTTTCATTAAAAACAGACATGCACAACACAACTTTACACTCATAAGCCGCATAAAGGCTCCCACAGACAATCGCGATGCGACGCGACGGTGCGACTCAATTCTAGTAGAACAATATTTCCATGGAGGTTTCATAAAAAATGTTCTTCTAGATTCGCGTCGCGCCTGTCTGTGGGGGCCTAAAACAATGTTAGAAGAAATAGATGTATGGTTCCAATTTTTCGTTTCCTTTAGAGAAAAAAACATTCAACCGAATTGAGAACCTCCTCCTTTTTTTGAAGTCGGTTTAAAAACCGGCAAGAAATTACTTTTTTTATCTGACTTTTACGGTCGTACAAGTCAGATTACGAAGCTACTGATAGCTTATTTAATTGACTAAGACCTTGCAAAGATCGGCACATAAAGTATTTTACTATTACTTCAGTTCCTCATCTTTAAATCCCGTGTGTATTTACATAATAGTTTGTAAAATGTAAGGCATATTGTTATCACCTACTCCCGGGTCACGCAAACTATTCCTGTCTACTTTGGCGCTTGTTGTGGTTAGTTAATTTTACAAAACTTTATCATAATTATTGGTGTATTTAGTAGTTCTCGGTTTGTTTATTATAGAGTTTGAAGTTACTTTATGATTATGATTCACGGAAACTAGAGTGCAATTGTAACGGTTTGAAGAAATCTTTAGTCTAGCAGGGGACTGAGTAAATACATTCTACCGAGCCTTTTCCCAACTATGTTAGGGTCGGCTTCCAGTCTAACCGGATGCAGCTAAATACCAGTATTTTACATGGAGCGACTGCCTATCTGACCTCCACAACCCAGTTACTGGGTAACACGATACCTCTAAGTAAGGCTGGTTGTCAGATTTTCGGGCTTCTGACTACCCGTAATGATTGTCAAAGATCCACAAATAACAGCTGAGTAAATTGACAAATGATTACATCTAGAGCATAACGGTATCACTTTATTTTTGTAATGAGCCAATATAACTGGCAAGTTTTCTTTTTAATAAATGGCTCTACTAACATTATAAACATCAAGATAAAATCGAATGGTCAGCACCCTAAGTTGCATAACACACTATTATTTTGAAGGATATTGCTAATCCATTGCTTCATATGTTCGAAAAATTTGTCTGCTCAACAACGTAAATAACGCAATGAATATTGTCGAACTGTCAAAGTGTTAGGGTTCGCTAATTTACATTTTTATTTAATTAAATTGAAACGCAAAAATACTAGTTTCCAGGCCAGTAACTATTTGATTCGAACATTTCTGTACTGACAACACTTAAGTTTGACAGTTGGTCGTTGGATGCTTCTGATTCGCTAATCAATCTGCGGCCAGCACATTGTCATCTGTGATTGGTTGACGATATTGAATCGTTAACCAATCACAGAACTCGATTTTACCGAAGAAATGGAAAAAAGCTGCGAGGCGGGAAGAGGTCGGTTGGACATTCTGACTCGAGCTGTTGGTGAAAAGAAAGAGGAATAAAGTTGTGTTTCCTGTTACTTGGATTTTCTTCAGTACTTCACCTAGGCATCCTGAAAGTCTAAATTTAGTCCATAGTCTCAGTCACAGAGCAGTTTATAATACCGGTTTCAGTTCTATTTTATAAAAGTGAAAACCATTTTTACTGAAAGTGTGTTACGCAATTTCCCCGTAGGTTCGTAGTACTCGCATTGCAATTTACACATCAAATAATTTACCAAATTAACCACCTATAGAGTGAGGGAAATTATTTTTAAGCTAATTAACATTGTCAACCAATTTCAAATTGTCCGTATATTCAATTACAACTGTCATTCTTTAACAGTTGTTTGAAATGGCTATGACTGCAAATTGACGTAGAGTGACAGTAGCAACAGTTTAGCAGTTATTTCCCTGACTGTATAAAGCCAAGTCTCCTACGCGTTTTTTTCGAAACATTAGACATAATACCTTAAGGACCCATAACCATTTGATTTCATACACAAGCTGTCTTCTGCGTATTTAAATATTTCTAGATTAGTGTCAACTATTCACAACACAATATAACCTCAAAACCTGTGTCCGTTGGAATTAAGCTTTCAAAATGGTGCGTGCTACTAAATGTGTGCGGCGCGCTTGGCGGTTGAAAATGAAACAAACCCTTCCCCTCTTCACCCGCGCGGGGAATGTTTTCCATGCAGCTTGGAAAACATTCATTCAACAACATCGTGTTTTCATAATGTGTATGGCCACGCCTCTTTGGCTTGATGTTTTTTGTAATGTTTCAAAAAAATACGCGCAGGAGACACGGCTTAGTTATAACAATCGTGTTCAGACTTCAGCGTTCAAATACTGTCATTTAACATAATAAGAAATTACGTGTTTTAATTACGGAGGAATTACTTTGAAGGATTTTCAATTACGTGTTTAGACTGTTTGGTAATTAACCCGTTGAATGCCATAATTACAGACACAATTAAAAAGCCATTGTCTCGCGTGGATCTACGTTCGCATATGAAGGGTTAATAGATCGGTGGTACAGTATTTTTATCTCACAAAGCGACGCGCGCTTGACATGTGGTAACCAAGTGTATAGCCACGCTGTGAATGTGTGCGTGAAGACGAGTAGCGTTAGGACATAACACACACACACACACTTCCGAATTCGCCATTGTCTCGGACGGTACTGAGACCTCCTGCACTTACACACATATTCATAGCGTTTTTGTACACTAGGTATCACAAGTAAAGCGCGCGAGATGTCAGCACGAATTGACGGGGTCCGCTAGGGCCGATGCCTGCCAGGGCCGCGGATTGTTCGAAAGAGATACCGTAGCCCCTGGCACAGGCAACTGAAGGAACACAGGTGGGTTTTAGTGAATAAAAGTCTGACACGCCCTTCCGCTCAGCCCAGAGCGGGAGAGGTCATTTGATGTTTACCCATCCAAAAAAAAAAAAAGTAAAGCGCGCGTCGCTTCGTGAGATAAAAATAATATAAGATTTTCTCAGCAGGTGAAGAATACAAGCTGTGAGTATAAATGCATATTGATAGATATAGGTAGGTATGGCTATACAAGGAATTTTTGGCGCGTGGTCAAACTCAAAACTCAAACTCAAACTCAAACTATTTATTTCAAATAAACCAATTACAGACACTTTTGAATTGTCAAGGTCGGTCAGTCAAAAAGATGAAGCTAGTTGCCCATTCCAAAGCGTAGTAGGTACCTATGGAGAAGAACGGGCAAGAAACTCCATGGACACTCTTTTAAATCATAATAATATTGTTACAAAGTATTGGTTACATCATTCATGTTCAAAATTATGCATGTGAGAACGATGCAGAACGTTAAAAGCGTCCGTAATGAAAAGCTAAAAAACAAAACAATTCAAATATTAATTTAAATCAAAATAAGCCATGGCAGCAAAGAGTTGACCAGTCCCTACTGACGGCGCCCGTTCACGAACATGACGCATAGATTAGCACCATTCAGCTCAACCATTTTGAAGGGAGCTAAATGATCCAACACATGTGCCACCATCAGCGAGACATTAGAGTGAGCATGACATACTCTCATCCGCCAAGGCATATTCAAGTCAATGAAAGACGTACCCAGTAAATGGTAGCTTTGTAGTATGTAACATAGTACTCACATACGTTCTATGCAATTATACAATACTAGGAGATTGAATTTATATAATGCAAACATAGTATTTTAGAATCTTCAGCAGCTCCAACAGTATGTAGGTTGGGTAGGCGTGTGTGAAGTATTTTCAAATGCCAATCAATTTATTTATGCGTCCTGTGGAGCAGGACCAGCGTTTAGCCAAGCATTTTTGTCAGCGATGTAATCCCCCAACTTATAATATGCTTGGCTGCATAGTGTGCGTTTTATGCAAGATTTGAATTTCGTTTCATTGAGTTGGAGTATGTGGGGAGGTATTTTATTATAACATTTTAAACAGTACCCCATGAAGGAAGAGTCTACTTTAGCCAGTCTGAAACCTGGTTGAACTAATTGGTCCCTATTTCTGGTTCTATAGGCGTGTCTGTCACCTCTTTTACTGAAAAGATTTAAATTTTTCCTTACGTACATGATGTTTTCATAGATATATTGACAAGGTACCGTCATGATATTAATATTTTTAAACAGTTCCCTTAGAGAATCGCGCCTGCGTAGGCCATATATTGCTCTGATGGCTCTTTTCTGCAGAATAAAAATGGACTCAATATCTGCAGCCCGTCCCCATAGTAAAATACCGTAAGACATGATACTATGAAAATAACTGAAATAGACCAGTCTCGCGGTATCTACATTAGTAAATTGACGGATTGTTCTTACAGCATATGCTGCTGAACTTAGCCGTCTTGCAAGAGATGTTATATGAGGACCCCATTGCATCCTTGAGTCGAGCGTTATCCCCAGGAAAACAGTTTTATCGACGAATTCTAGTTTCTCTTTATTCAATACTATGTCACAATCACTACTTTTAACATTCGGTAAAGCAAATCTTATGCATTTAGTTTTTTTCCCATTTAATACTAAATTATTAGCAGTGAACCAATTTTGCACTTGCAGTAGGGCGTTGTAGTTAATTTACGTTGTCAAGATTTGATGCACGTCTATTTATCTTAAAAAATAAGGAAGTATCGTCAGCAAATAGCACCATTTGTGGTTGGTTTTTTAATAAATGGGGCAGGTCATTTATGTATGCTAAAAAGAGGAAAGGACCTAATATCGAGCCTTGTGGAACACCCATTTTTACTTGTAAACCAAGTGAATTGACACCATTTATTTGAACTTTTTGCTGTCTATCATGTAAATAAGATTTTACTAAGCTGAGCGCAAGTTTACCTAGTCCGTAATGCTCAAGTTTCAAGAGTAAGGTTTTGTGATTAACGCAATCAAATGCCTTGGAGAGGTCACAAAAGATATCTATGGCATCTTGGGCTTCCTCCCACGCTGTAAATATGTGTTTTAATAAAGTGACACCGGCGTCAGTCGTACAACGTCCTTTGGTGAAGCCATATTGCTGATCGTGCAAGATTTTGTTGTTGTTAAAATGATTAAGCATTTGATTGAGCATTACCTTTTCGAACACTTTGCGGAAAACCGGCAACACGGATACTGGTCTATAATTATTGGTGTCTTTGCAGTCCCCAGATTTAAAAAGTGGAATAACCTTACTATATTTCATTAAATCTGGGAAGACTCCTTGATCTACACACAAATTAAACACTAAAGCTAAGTATGGCGATATAGTCTCGATTAAGGATGTACAAACTTTGATAGACATTCCCCATAGATCTTCGGTCAATTTGATTTTGATTTGTCGAAAAGTTTTTATAACTATCATAGGGTTTATATGTCTAAATTGAAACTCAACCGGGCAGCCTGGAACGTTCGCTTTTAGTAGCTCAAGTGATACGTCCGGTGAGGAATTTAAGGCTTCCGTCGTTTTTGATGGTATATTAGTAAAGAAATTTACAAATTCTTGAGCTACTTCTAAATTAGAGGATATGATACCACGTGAAGACTCCAATGTGTAATCAGTGTTTCGTTTTTTATTCCTACTAGTTTCGTTATTTATAATTTTCCAAACTGTTTTTATTTTGTTTTCTGCTGATTTGATTTTGTTGCTAATGTACAGGGCTTTGGCTATCTTGCAGGTATTGCTAAAAATTTTTGAATATGTAGCAACATACTTGTTGAAAGTTTCTGTATTTATGTAAGGCTTAAGGCCCTACAGCTCGAACAGTCTTTCCCTACTTATCCTAGCCCAGTGCCCAGTCACTAAATATAAAATTAGGGAAAATAATTTTTCGTTTCTTTTCAAAAGTTTTATTGAATTGAGTGTGCACAACCGAAAAGAAATCCTCGTACAATTTATTTGCATCATCCATATCCATATTATGGCCCAGATCATTTAACTTATTATTTAGGGTACTATTGAATCTTTTTAGTTTACTAGTTGTTATTGGCCTAAATTGTATTTCCACTTTTTGCAAAGGTGTTTTAAACTTAAAAGTTACCGTTTGTCCACTATGATCAGACGGCAGATAATTTACGATGGCTTTATCTAAATAATCACAATCGCAAAAGACATTATCGATACAAGTAGCAGAAGTTGGAGTTACTCTAGTTGGTTCAGTAAAAACATTAGATAAATTGAATGATTTGAAAAGGCTTAATAATCTACTGCTATTTGAATTATTTTCCAAAATATTAATATTAAAATCACCACAAATAATTGCGGCTTTGTTGTTGGATGCAAGTTTCGCTAGGACATCTTCCATTATTGACTCAAATAACGAAAAGTTCTGATAATTAGGGGGTCTGTAAACGCACACTACAACATGCTTATCGAGCTCAACACAGGACAGTTCAATGCAATGTTCAATCGATAAACCCACTATGTCATTTCGTTGTTTGGATTTTAAACAATTTTTAATCAAGATTAAAGAACCTCCACGCAGCATAGATTTACGATTAAAACAACTGCCCACACTATAGTTCTCATAATTAATTAGCATTTGGTAATCCTTTAACCAATGTTCAGTACAACAAACAATGTCAAACTTTGTTTTTCCAAAAACATTTGAAATTCTAATAATTTGGAAGACATACCTTGAATATTTTGATGAAATAGTTTCAAGGCATTCTGCTGATCTCCTTTTGGATATTTACTTAATTTATAGCAAGAAGAAACCTTATTGTTGTTAGCTATAAGGATATTATTTCTGGTACCTTCTGTTGTCTTACAAACTAGTTTAAAAGATTATCCGGAGTTCAATACTTCAATGTTATCACCAAGCTGTGAGCTCATAGTGCTTGAGGGAAATGGAACCTCCTTCGTACAATTTGTATAAATATTTATAGCATTTGAGCTACACTTACTTAGGTCAGCCACCTTATTATTAGTATTATTACTTATTGTTAGTATTATTATTAATTGTGGTCAATATTGGAACTAACCCCGCCATCTTGTTTTCAATACAATTTCGCAAATGTCTACCAACAGCGCCCCCATGTCAACGTCATCCAAGCGCCAGAAGCTCCCTTGTTCAACTGTAAGTCTAATTAAATTGCCTGCTTGACATTTACAACCATTATATATAAGTCACAAGCAATTTCGATGCGAAGGATTCTATGAATCAACATACAAAGGAAGAAACACGCACCAGCACCAAAAATGCAACAGAAATTACAATTCAACGAAAACCGTGCACACAGCGAAATATATTTACCAAATATAGAATATATAACCGTGTACCGCACATAGAAACGGAATGGATTTTAAAATGAGTTTGAGGGAAACATTCGCTGGGATTGCGTCGGGCGGCGACTGTGCTTCGCTTAGTCGCCCGTCAGGACATTACCGTAATCTTAGTGGCTCGTTGAGTTGCGTTTAGTGAGGCCTTAGTTTAGTTTATGGTAAGGAAAATTACAGTGCATCGGCAGATTGTAAGCTGATGACTCGAGTTCCTGTTAATTGAGCTAAATATCTTGCCTTAGGAGTGGAACTGTTGAGTAAGGCGAACTAGGTAATAGGTGATACGGTCTGGTGTCCGCAACTCCACGTCAGTGCGCGTATTTTGCGTTCGGTTGGGGAAATTGATTATTCGATCCACCCCAGCTTCGCAAGGAAGACCAGCAACGCCTTGATGTTACTGACCGTCTCACGTAGGGTGCCTGGGCTATCGAAGTACTTTGCCCTGTACGTGGCGACCACCGGGCAGTTTAGAAGCACATATGCCGTTGTCTCGTCATCTTCCATGCAGGCTCTGCACAGCGGACTGTCTGTTACTCCTATGACAAAGAGGTGGTGAGGAGGTGTGTGGAGGAGGCTGCAGAAACTGTACGCAGCATTTGTTTAGTTAGACGGAGAACTTGTTTCGTGAGACGGCCATCAACTGTGGGAAGTGCTTCCTTATCCTGCCTGCAGTAAGGCGTAAGGCGAACTAACGACGTTGCATCGCGTACGGACCGCCATTGAAATACTAGTACTGTGACATTCTGACTCATGAGTGATTTGAGTTTGTAACACTGTCGTGTTACAGACTATCGTATTACTCAAACGTATCCTTTTGAGTATTGTCGTGGACGATGAGCCTTAGATGTTGGAAATTCGAACCCCACCCGTTGCATTGCACGACATTACATAACATCTGTATTCCCCGAAAATGATCGTGCAAATGTACGCTCACATTTGGCCCAGTTATGTTTTCATTCACTTGGTATAGGAGCCATTGCCACCTCTATCCAAAAGGTATCTATCAAAGGTTGTCCTAAAAAGATCGCTCTTTTAGCGATACAGCCGCCCTTTGTGTCACCCATTGTAAAATTGCTATATTTATGTCTATAATTTATATGGTGTACAATCACGAGCACCAATATGTCAACACTAAGTAACTTTCAATTGCGATTTTTTTCGTGAAATAAGGAATGCAACGTTGAAATACGACACATTACATAAACCTATGGGTTCGAAAATGCTATGTTCGTAATAACATAAAATTTCATTTAATAATAAAGGAGTAAATCGCTTTTGAATAAAGCCGAGTGTATACATACTTTTGCTCGTGACTGTACATAATTAAGAGTAGATATTCTATTCTATCCCTCGCAGTCTCTATTTTCAGCTCGCAATCAAACCAGCTACGTCGATATATCAAAGAAGCGATAATAATAATGAAAATGTTTGAAGAACATTTTCATTATTATTTTCATGCTTATTAATTCCCTTTTCGTCATACTAAAAATAGTCTTATTAGAGACTCCTCATTAGATTGATACAACGTTACAAGTGATATTAAAAATATAGGTAGGTACCTACCAACATTTGTGTGATAAATGTCTATATTAATAAATGTACAAAGAACATTTATTAATATAGAGTTACCTTGCTTTTATGTATTCGTTTAGGTAGAATTTAATTAGATAGTAGCTTATTATACTATAAATAACGCAAATTTAAGATAAACTAAATGTTAAAACATTTTTTGTTTTTTGGTAGAACATTTTGGTCCTTCTTTATGAAACTTTCAGCAATCACCAATCCAAATCCAATCATAATTTAATCACTAATCTACAGTGAAACAATTATTTATCAGGCCAATATTATGTTTCTCTGCAACTAGACATCAGAGGGGCAATTCTCGTAATTTTAAAAACGCTCACAGTCTGATCTCAGTCTCAATCTGTCAAAAATACCTCTAATTTCCCTACATTTTTGTCAAGTTTTTGACATTGATTGTCGCTGAGATGAGATTGCGACTAGATTTTGAACGTTTTTAATTACGAGAATTGGCGTTCAGGTCACTTGAAACACGTCTATTGCTGGACATAGGCCACCCCCTAGCATCTCCACAACCATCAGGCCTGTGACGTACGCATCCAGTATTATACTAGGTCCACCTTGTAGTGTCTACCAACACTCACCCACGCACCCACACACCCACGCACCCACGATACAGGAGTAACTAGTGTGGGGCAACGTTTTAAAAAAAAAAAGACTATGCTTTAACGTTCCCACTACATAAGCCAAGCGCACATTACAGCCACAGCGGGCCGCATCGCTACGCATATTCATACAGTGCGGCCCGCCGTAGTGTGCGTTGGGTTTTAGAAAATGGACGAAAGTGGTGGAGGAGGATTTTTGTAACGCGTTGTGTAGCTGCCCGGCCCGCCCCAATGTGCGCTAGCGTTTACAAAGACTTTTGTGTGCTCCGCCCACTGCCACTTTAAGTACAGCGATTCTTCTTCTCTACGAATACTAGGACGTAATTCAACAAGTATGATAAATTATAAATGATTTTGTTTCTATAAATAGGTTTGTACAAACACTTTTACACGTCAATCATATTTATAAAAGGGCGATGTCGGCGTTTCCTATCTGACTACTCTGAGAAGAAAGGCCGAAACAAACTTAGAGGTCACCGTCCCTTTGAAAGAACAGACATAATCTTGGTCAGATCATGTGAAGACCATGTAGATTGGTGCCTGAAATGGTCTGTTGAGGAAAGAACCGCACAGATTGAGTGTCCACACAGTGCACGCATTTGTCAGCAATCGTGCAGCTCAACCCAGAACTTAAGGAGCTCAACGATTCGTTTATTTTTATTTATTTCCAACTTCACAAAACAATTTAAATTTCAAAGAACATCACCACTTAGGAAAGAGTTCAATACTCCAAAACTTACATCTTTTCAGTAGCAAAATGCATCGTTTGTTAAAATAAATCGAATCGCAGCGTTGAGTCGAAGTTGCTCTAGCTTGAAATAAGACTTCTACTTTGTCGAGATAATGCTTTCTGCTATTTACACGAGCATTTGTCATTGTAATAGTTTTGTAACTTCTTTGTTTGGTAAGGGGCGAATTGGTTAATGTATGGAGATCGGGAACTAAAGTTGTTTGAAGTTTAGGGAATGTCTCTAAAATTCTGATTGTTTTGTCATAATCGACATGAGAATATAAAATCTGGAGACGACATTACGATCATCATCATTATTTCAGTCGAAAGACGTCCACTGTTGGACAAGGGCCTCCCCCAAGCATCGCCACCTCGAGCGGTTTAGTGCTTCCCGCATCTAGCGGATTCCTGCGACCTTCACCAGGTCATCGGTCCATATTGTAGTAGGCCTTCCAACGCTCTTCAACTTCAACGCTCCAACGTCTTCCGGTACTCGGTTGCCACTCCAGAACCATTCGACCCCATCGACCATCCGTTCTGCGACCAATGCCCACTAATACTTAAGTTTGGCAATTCTTGGAGCTATGTCGGTTACCTTGGTTCCCCTAGAAATCTTCTTTATTTCTGTAACAATAATAAATCAAAACCATGGCGGCACTAATGCATAAAGAACTATCAAATAAATCCGAAAAACGAACGAAACGAAAATAAAAACAATGATTTTTTTCAAGTAAACTAAATAGTAGTGATGGGTCGACTGACTACTACGAGTATATTTAGCCAATCATTGACTAGCTAGAATCCCTAAACTATTGGATATGCTCGCTTGAATTCATCGTTTGCAGACTAGGAGCGGCAGTCGATATAGGTACGTAGTTGAATTTATTGTCGTATTATCATCTCCACCTTGAAGACAAAAAAAATATCCGTCAAAAAAAATACT
Source organism: Apamea epomidion (assembly GCA_947507525.1). NCBI lineage: Eukaryota > Metazoa > Arthropoda > Insecta > Lepidoptera > Noctuidae > Apamea > Apamea epomidion. Next base: position 3,903,114 of record OX382233.1, read on the forward strand.
TTCAAACTTTTTCAATGAAGATGTTTTCACGTTTTTCCCGAAAAAAGTGTATCCGTATCCTATTAACGCCACATGCGACGCGTCATACTGACGTTACACAAAATCCTGCATCTCGCAAGCGGAGTTTACCGCACAACTAGCATATTATGCCCGACATGAATCATCGGGCAGTTGCCCGCCAGACACAACATCCTCCCTTTTCTATGGAGGATGAGTGAACTTTACACCCTGTCCCTCATACCTCTATAAAAGTTAAGCTTTTTTATAGAAACCTAGCATATTAATGATACATGGTAAAGCGATTGTTTAACTATTTTATCAGCTTCGCTGGCAGTTTAAATGCATTTTATAAAGAAAATGTTTATACATAATATTATCATTCAGGTTGCGATGACACGTGACATGTTAACAATATAATAATTATATTCATCGTAAACGTTTAACTGGAACTCATTAACACGCCCTAGTAATCCATTTGTCGACAATATTAATGATTAAATATTGCAATCAGAGTTTGTTCATTTCAAAAGAAAATAAATGCTGTGATTTCAGTTGAATTTACACTTTGGTAAATTATAACAGCATTAGATTAATTAAATTCTAACAACAATAACCGTTAAATAACAGACGCACACGCGAAGGTTAAGCTATGTCTACCGAGGTCGGTCCGTGGATGGGTGACCATCCATTAGATCGAGAACCCTCAGAAAGCACGTAAAGCCGTTAGGCTGTCATTTGTAGATCTTAGATAGTCGTTACGGCTGTTAGAAGCCGAAAGTCAGAAAAAACGTTTTGCTAAGGGGTATCGTATTACCCAGTTACTGGGTTGTGGAGGTGAGATAGGCAGGAGTTAATGAAAAAAAAAACAAAAAAAGCACTGGTTTCAGCTGCATCCGGTTAAATAGGAAGTTGACCCCAACGAAGTTGGAATCAATAAATAAATTGCAATGATGCATTTAATTAGTAGATCTTTTTTTTTTCATGTCAATCTTATTCACAATCCGTGGATGCCCATCGTGTTCTGGATTGCAGTGTTTTTGAGCCTTCAGGACCTCCATCGGGAATTATCTTATCAGTAATAGTAGTTATATTTTTAGTTAGTAGTGATATTTTTTTACTGCTGCTGCAGAAAAAAATATCTATCCCAAAGGAATTATAAAATCATCCATTAATTGATGATTTTATAATGACACCAAACAAGCAAACAATGTCCTTAGCTAACAATTATTCAACTTCCCCAAAGTACAGACACGAAAAATAAACAATCGCCTCAACAAAAAGGGCGACATGAAATTCCACTACAATTTTAATTAAAAAATATACAAAAACCTGAACCGTGACGGCCTCAATGCTTAAGCCTCCTTTTCTTAAAAAAAATAACACTCAATATCAGCCACAGGACCGGTAATCTGTGTCCATATATTAAAATTTTCGTCGCATATAATGTCCTAGATTTTTTTCAATGTGATCGTTAAAAGTAAAATACTGCGGTGTACTTCCTCGTTGAGTAAAGGAAGTTATTTTTGGGGTTCCGTTACTCAAAAGGAAAAACGGAACCCTTATAAGATCCCTACGTTGTCCGTTTGACAGTTCGTTTGTCAAGACCGTTTTTTTAGAAATGCGTAGAGTTATCAAGTTGAAATTAATATCAATTACTCAGGGCTACAATCTCTTGAAGCAGTGAAAAAATCAAACTTCTAAGTCAACGCAATCAAAAGATACGGGCGTTTATGTTCCGTTTATGCCGCATATTTTGACACTCGCAAAGCGAATCAAAACCGATAGGGTACTTCCCGCTGACCTAGAATCCTGAAATTTAGCAAAAAGCAATGTCATGTCATCATTTGCCTAGCCTTCTCCTAACTATGTTGGGGTCGGCTTCCAGTCTAACTGGATGCAGCTGAATACCAGTATTTTACATGGAGCGACTGTGTATCTGACCTCCACAACCTACTTATTGGGTTGGTGGGTTGGGTTGGGTGGGTCATGTAGCATCGCAATACTGCGGAAACCGCAGAGAGCGATGGCCGTCAAGACATGTGACACCCAGCTGCACTTAGTCCCGCATGGTGGATTAAGGCCCTTTTCTTCTCACAGAAAGGAGACCTGTGTGCCAGCAGTGGCAACATTATAGGGTGACTATGCTGAAGGTACAAATCCAGACTCAGTTTATTTATTTATAGGATAACCAACAGCTATAACAGAAGGATAACAATTGTTTATGAGACATAAAGCCAATTACAGCTAGTTATGATACACCTACAATTGAATTCCACGTTTTAGTTCCTCCCTCCATAAACTTCTGCAAAGCGTTTCATCAGCTGAGCTGTGCTTGCTAGGAACTAATTACACGCTCTTAAACTCACTATCGACTTAATAAAGAAACTTCTTTCATTTCCTCTACTCATAATAACTCAAGTTTTTCCTAACTACTAAAATGTACGCTGTATTTGCATTAAAATAAACGGTTTAGATGAGCATCTTATTGCGTAGCACACTAACAATCTCAATCTGAATTATTTTGAAGGATATTGCTAATCCGTTGCTGGCTAATGTTCGAAAAATTTGTCTGCTGAACAATGTAAATAAAGCAATGAATGTTGTTGAACTGTCAAAATGAAAGCCACTAGATACTATTAGTGTACTGTTACGCAATTACTGCAGCTCCCATTCTTAAAACATTTGAGGTAAGTCCGATACCAGACGCTTCACTCGAGTCAATGTTTCACTTTAGTGAAGGTTATTTTTTAGGGTTCCGTAATCAACAAGAAACCCTCATAGTTTTGCCATGTCCGTCCGTCTGTCTGTCCGCGGCTTAGCACAGATTATAAGATATCTGTAAATCAGTACCAATATTTATCACTTACCTACTTTTTTATCTAAGAATTCTTTTACACTGTAAAAAATATTACCTTTGAGCCATTTGTGTAATTAAAATTTTAAATATTTCAGAGGGAGTACCTTATTGTCTTTTGGGATATAGTTTTAAGTTAAAAATTTTAGTTAGTGTGATATTTTATTATTGTGCATTCAGCTGCATCCGCTTAGACAGGAAGCCGACGATAATGATCTAGCTAGAATGATAATAACTTAGATTTTGATCGCCAAGCGGTTGGTTGACTCTTCGCATGATCAGAGGGCTGGCCTAAGAATCTGCATTGCCATCTAACGTGGTAATGCTGCCAGCCTTTTGGACACTTATCCCATTGACAGCGATGCAGACGAATTTGTTGATCCCCAATGAGCTCCTGCCTTTTTCTTTAATTTTTTACTATATGCTTGTATATAATATATTATGTTTATTTTAGTGTTAGCTTGTAAATGGTAATTGTTGTGTCTTTGTCAATAAATAAATCCATTCATTAAACGTAAGTTGTGCCAGAAAGACTTTTATACTGTTAAGGATTATATCGAGGACCAAAAGACTTGGGATTGAGCTGCTTCCAACTTTTACATATTGAATGTTTTTATTTTTTGGTCTCTAGTTGTTTTTTTTTTATAATATCAAAAAAATACACTTTGTCATTAATGAATTTTATACATACAATAACATTTGCTTACTTTGTAAAGTATTCTATTATTTTAATTATTGTGAATGTGAAGACTATCATATGTGGGTCATTTTATTTATTTTATTTTTCTCTTTGTTCTCTTAGTTTTGTCATGGTCTGGCAGTTTGAGTAAAAAATGCCTACCCAAATGTCCTGTCCTGGATTACATGGTCTTCATATGATCTGACCAAGATTATGTCTGGACTTGACCGAGACTTGAGAGACTGTGACCTCCGAGTTTGTTTCGGCCTTTCTTCTCAGACTAGTCAGATAGGAAACGCCGACCTCATCTAGTTTTAAAATATGATTGACGTGTAAAAGTGTTTGTACAAACCTACTTACAAAATGTATTAATTTATTTATTTATTTATTCTCACACTGGAACGCCATACGGCCATATAATTACACAAAATAAAATAACTTATCATATAAATTACCTAATTTTGATAGGATTGCTTAGAGCCTTACTTTGTATAAATGATTTCAACACCACAGCTCTCAAAACGGTTTAAGAAATCATCGTGAGAAAACCGGCATGTCCTAGAACCAAAAATTCGAAGGCATGTGATATCTTTTTTTTTTTTTCGGATGGGAATTCATCAAATGACCCCTCCCGCTCTGGGTGGAGTGGAAGGAAAGAAAGACAGAAAGAAAAAACGTTTATTTGGACACAGTTCGTGAAACACAAAATACTCAGACTATTACGATGTTGGTCCCATGGAGAAAGTTGTTCAGTGTGATGGTCTGTACCACATCCTTAAATTTGGCTGGACTTTGAAAAATAACCCTGTATAGTAGACGATACTAAAAAGAATTTAATCCCTAAGTAATCTTATAATACAAAGTTTTAACAAAGCAAGCAACAAATGAACAAAACGTACCAGTTTTAGTTGTAATAAAACTTTATACTTACTAAAGGTCTATTGTTACAAATGTGCGCTAGTTTTTACGGCTTTGTACCTAATAAATCTCTTTGTAGACTAACTTTTACATAATGTGAGTACTTGAATCTAGTTTGTGTTTCAGATAGGTACGTACCTACTTATTTATGAATTGTTTTATTACTGTCTCAGACGTGGGAGCCTGAAATATAATGCTAATGGCCTATCCTATAACTACTGGATGGATTTCAGTTAGTTTATATCTAAATTAATGTATAATGTACATGATATTATAAAGGGAAAAGATTTGATTTGTTGCATGTTTGTTTGTATGTAATGAATAAACTCAAAAAATAATAAACCGATTTAAAAATTTTTTCACGCATTGAAAGCTACATTATGAGCCGTATTTTTTTATCATATTGTCTTACGACTTCATCGCAAACGAAATCGCGGGAGAAGCTAGTGGTAGATAATTTTGTATGAATTCTGTTTATTTTAAGTCTAATTTTGTTGCTGTAGGTGATCAGTGGTGGCTCAGAGGCAACGGCCGCGACATGAGGTTTGAACCCAGCCAGGCGCATTTGTTCGTGTAAATTATTTCACCACCACTGCTCTCAGCACGGTGAAGGAAAACATCGTGATTAAACCGGCATGTCCTAGAACCAAAATTTCGAAGACATGTGACATCTACGAGTACCAACCGGCACTGGGCCCGCGTGGTGGATTATGGCAATAGAGGAGGCCTGTGTTCCAGTAGAAGGAACAGTATGGCTGATTATGCTACGTAGCTATCTACGTAATCTATGCTTGGGCCAGTGCCTGCCACTGAAATTACAGACACGAGAGAGTTAACTTGGTGATTAAATTCAATCATTGAAGCTATTTCGCGGTTGTATTTCTGCCTGCCACATAGGAAAAATGCATAACTTAGTTAATGGATGAATTTAAAAAAAAAAGCATTTCATTTTAACCATTAAGTTCTTCAGACTGAATTTCGACCACGGCGACCAATCTCAGCGGAGACCAGCCTTCAGCGCGGGAGATATTATAGTGCAGGTACGTGCCCAGACACAAGATGCCCTCTCACTGTCCGATGGGACGCCAATCCGACACGACCGTAGAAAGATCAGGCACAGGACCAACGAGTTAACGTGCTTTCCGAGACACGGCGGTATCACACCGACAACTTCCAAACTCCAGGCTGTTACTAAGAAATTCCCAACCGATAAAACCAATAACACTTCGCCCGACCCGGGAATCGAATCCCGGACCCCACGCTCAGCAGTCGCGCTTGCGACCACAAAACCAACGGGGCAGTTAAATTTAAACCATATACAGGAGTGGGTAAAAGGAGACTGCTAAAGATGATGAATGAGAAATGATGAGATGTTACAAGTTAAGTGCAAAAAAGTAAGAAAAAATTGAACGCGCAAACAAGACGGAAATGTCTACACCCTCATAAATTAGCCTTAGATACATACGCACATATTTCAGTTACGTAAGAAGACGTGTTCCGTAAAGTTATATATAGCTTGTACTTGAATGTACTCGGATGTACTCGAATGTACGCATCCTCTTTGTATTTTACGACTAAAGCTGACACGTATGTATGTGGATACGTGAACGAATGGGTCTTGTGTACCGTCACTGTTACCCTGAGGCGGTATCAGATCCTTTGAAACACTGCCATAGGATATGCAAGCTTGAAAACGAATATTCTTTGATGCCAATTTTGTTTTGTGACGTGTCTTTGTGGGTTCAAATAAATGTGCTTCCTTGGGACGCACATCGTCGAAATTGCTAAATAGTAACAGCCGCACAGGTCGATCGATCAGGTTAAGCTCCGCTTGCTGCGGTTGGTCTGTGGATGGGCGATCTTTACGTAACGAGACCCCTCCGTGCCTCGGAAAGCACGTTAAGCCGTTGGTCCCGGCTATTATTCGCGAATCTGTGACAGTCGTTACGGGTAGTCGGAAGCTCGAAAATCTGACAACCAGTCTTACTCGTACCAAGGGGTAACGTATTACCCCGTAACTGGGCTGTGGAGGTCAAAGAAAAAGACAAAGACATTTATTCGTCCGATATGGTAGGTAAAAGGATGGTTGGTACAAATGGATAAGTACGACACATCCGCCGCTACTAGCGGGATACGAATATTTACAATGTGAACCTAATGTACACGTGGGTATAAAACCTAACTTAAATACTGGTTATACTCTAATAAACAAAACAAAACACTTGTACTATGGACATTTGTACTATAATGTACAATATAAAATAAAAACACAACAAAACATCATTTCTATTATAGATATAACTAAATAAATCTACGTTATTATTAAAAAAAATATTATTTACTTATTAACCCTTATAATAAAAAAAATATTTTAATCTGTAAAAAATATTTTGGAGAAGCCAATTTTTTTAACTTTTTTTGTAAAAATTAAATGGCAGCTCTCTTCTTAGTTTTGCAATATGGTTATATATATTAATGGACATAAGGTAGCTGTTTCTGTAGCGGAGAGTACTATTACAAAATTGTTTTTTTAACATGGTGGGGTCCCTTTTTGCAAATCTATTGTTAGAAGGCTACTGTGGTGAAGAAGTGAGAGTTATTCCTGGCTAATATTGCTATTTCTAAGATGTAAGTAGAAGATAGAGTTAGAAACTTTAAGTTTTTAAAAATTGGTCTACAGCTCTGGAATGGAGGCGCCCCAGTTATTGCTCGCAAGCATTTTGTTGCGCTATGAAAGCTCTTTGTATGTTTGATGAGTTACCCCATAGGAGTAATCCGTACCTTAATACAGACGCTACGTAGCCATGATAGACGTTTAGTGCAGCTTCTTCATTCGCTGTTTTGCGTAGTTCTCTTAATGCGTATACAAATCTGTTTATTTTTTTACATAGATTTTCAAAGTGTATTCCCCAATTACAGTTTTCATCTAGGGTTAGACCTAAAAATTGTATAGTGTTTTCTTTATTAATTATTTGGTTATTATGATTTAAAAGAATTTTTGGGGGCTTTTGTTTGTAGCTCGCAAATTGAATGAATTTGGTTTTAGTTATATTTATTTTTAAGTTTTTTTCGTTTATCAGGTCAGGTAGGCAGTCGCTCCATGTAAAATACTGTTATTCAGCTGCATCCAGTTAGGCTGGAAGCCGACCCCAACATAGTTGGGAAAAGGCTAGTCAGATGATGAGTCTCACTAAGAATCTAAGAATTAAGTATTCATCATATTTTATAATCAACAGAAAATATCTTAAATATAACCATTTACCAAATCCTACATCTACACGAAAATAAAAAATCAAAAACAAAATCCGTACAAAAAACAGATCCATCAAAAACACCCTCTTTAACACCGCTGAGCTCTCGCGACATATATCCCATGGATGACATCCATTTCTGCTCACCTTCATGAACCGATTTTCCCGAAATCCCGTATACAGGGAGTATCAGAAATGTAAGAATAGAATAAAATGCATTTATTTGTCAGAATATTGTACAAATTTGTTATGTGCGTATAATATGTATTACGATCATAATATTCTGCTGTTTTCGGCGTACAAATATGGTTAGTAGAATTATGGGTCATCATTACATTAAAATCAAATTATTATTCATTAGAATTAGAAATTATTTAAATAAATTGAACAATAGTTGTAAAAGAGATTATATAAGTCAAAATTCAATAAAGTCAAGGAGATAAAATATGATGTATAAGGCAATAATGTCGAATATTTAGGTAAATTTTTCATTCATTAAATCTTCATTAGATTAATATCATTTGCTTACAAGAAAGTTAAATAACTTACGTTTAAATGTTCTGAGGCTGAGAGTTTTGAAGCCATCAGTCATCATAATTTGTTATAAACAGCTATGGACATGCAGTATAGATTATTAGAAAACAATTTAATTCTACGCCTAGGAACATTAAGTATATACTATGCACTTTGTGGCGGGGTTTGGATACAATATCATTACACAAGTCAAATTCATGTCTACATGTGGTGTGGTACAGACCATCAAACAAAACAACTTTCGTAATGGGACCAACTTTATAATTGTAAAAATTATTCGGTGTTCCATACGTTTGCATCTAGTAGGCATCGACGTTTTGTATGGGACAGCTGATTATTTTTTCGATTACGATTGGTCCCATGAAGAAAGTTGTTCGAAATCATAATCAAAACTCATTTATTCAAATTAGGTTGAGAATCAGCAATTTTCGAACGTCAAAATTAAATAAGACAGTCCTCCAAAACCCTTCACCACTTCCTAGTGCTGTCGCTGAGAAGAAGTTTGGCGCAACAAACTCCCAAATCAGCAATTCAATTTGATAATCTGTATCACAACCTTAAATCATCATTTCGCTAGCCTTTTCGCAACTAATGCAAAAAAAAGCAAAAAAAACTTAATGCACATTGTGAAAGTAGTTTGCTTAGAATCGTTAGCTAAATCGATTTCTGTCATTGGTTATTTTTTATCCCAAAAATAATTGAAACTACCTAAATTACTGTCACACACTTTCGCTGTACAGTCAAAACAAACCAAAATGGATGTAGTAGGTAGTACTACACACATTTTGGTTTGTTTTGACTACCCTTATAAGTGTGTGACTGTGTGAGTGTGTAGATTTGTAATGTGACCACAATTTTCCCCACAATCAGTATTAGTATTATAATATATAATATTTAAAAAAAAACAATTTTTTATACATAATAATAAAAAATCAGTGTATGTACTATGATTATAACATAATATTCTAATTGGGGTGTTGGGTGGTGTGCGTTAATTCCGGGACATATTGTATATTGGGAACAGCTTCCAGTCTAACCGGATGCAGCTGAATACCAGTAATTTACATGGAGCGACTGCCTGTCTGACCTCCAGAACCCATTTACTGGGTAATATGATACCCCGTAGTAAGACTGGTTGTCAGACTTTCGGGCTACTGACGACCCTTAACGACTGTCAAAGATCAACGAATGACAGCCGAGACAGTTTGACGTGCTTTACGAGGCACAGAGGGATCTTGGTATGTGAAGATTGTCACCCATCCACTGACCAACCGCGGCAAGCGTAGCTTACCCTTATCGATCGACCCGTGCGGCTGTTATTATTTAGCCACAAGCCCCAATCACTTACCATAATATTAAATATGAGCAAATTTTTGATACACGCTTTATATGGTTACCCGGTAATGGATGCTGCGATATGCGCCTTGATGGAAAATGAAAACTGTGTAGAAGCCGATTTTTGGTGCTTTTTAATTTTTGCAGTTTTGTGAAATTGCGGTGAGGGAAAGTGGAATTGACGATGTAGGTAAAATGATAGTTTTTGGGAAATAACTCTGTGAAAGATTTGTCGACTTATGTCGTTTTTTAAATGGTCTTTCGATGGATACTATTTACGTCAGTTCTTTTCTAATCGTTAGAAGTGGTAAAATAATAGCAGCGTAAGCTGTATATTAGGATAGTTCACTGGTCAAGTCAAAACTTCAGTAGCTCTTTCCTAAAAAGGTCATTACTGGCATTGCATTTTACAAATCTTCCACGATAAGTACCCAAAGAGGAAATAATTAACTTTTTCTTTTTTAAAAAAAAAAACGTTGCTCCACGCTAGAATTTCTCCTGTATCGTGGGTGCGTTTACAAACATTTAAATTCACATAGGTACACCAACAGCCACACCCGGAACTACTTGTAGGCAATACAAATATGTGTTCCGTGTGGGAATCGAACCTGCGACACGCAGCTCAGCAGTCGATCGCTCAGCCACTGCGCCAACCGTGTCATCAAAACTTTGACTAAGTGTGACACACAAGCGGCACGGGTCAACGGCAGAGGCATTTGCAGCCGTCGATCCATCGGCGGCTGCCGTCGACAACGTGTTGCTCATGTATGGTGCACGTGTACGGTGCTCAAATACACGAGCGGCACTAAGCTACGTTTTCTTTGATGTCATTAGGCAAGAAACGGTCAGGATCTAGAACTATCAAGTTTAAATAAATAAAAAAAATAAAAATATTTAAACAATGTATAACGGAAAGGGTATATACTCGTACATACCAAGGGCACGGCTTCTTTGGATGATATCAAACGATATTGAAAGGGTTTTTTAATCCTATCTCTACATGTTCGGAAGTTATGAGAATTTTTATTACATTGATACCAGAAACCAAACTAGGCGCGCAAAATTACGGAAGAGATTAATCGTGATATTGGCAAGTAACGTGGGAAGTTATTGACCTACGTAGTGCGGCGACACGTTTGTTATGATTTGAATTTAAGAAACGTATGAAACCGAAAATTGGTATCAATTCTTAGTTTTTTTTTTTGAGTTGATACTATTTATAGTGATTCTATACCAGCTGTTATCTTTAGTGCTTAAGGATAGCAATAGGGTTTCTGTTACACATTGTATAAATATTTATTTTAATAAATAAATAAATAATGTCAAAGCTTTTAGATGTTGAATATACAGCTAAGAGTTTTCTTTTCTTTATAGGAAAAATATTGTAGCGAACGTGGGATGCATAGCAAAGGCAATAGGCCACGGTAGATGAATTCTCACATAATTCCCTTGAAAATATCAAAGTGCTTCGTAAAAATGTTGCCAAACGTTACCGACATAATGTTCCGTCCCAGCCAAACCGGTCACTTTACATAAAAATACGTGGTACAGTCGGATACAAAGTGAACTCGATGAATCACGCGTAACATGCACATATATTATTCTTTTGTGGGACAGAAATCTCTATTCTTGTATTCGAGATATGTTTTCTTGGGGACTGTACACACTTGTGTTTAGTAATATTTTTTTGATGACAACTTTAAAGGTTTTATTTCTGGTAATAGATATAGGAAAGAAGTTTTTTACATTTCTATGGTTGCGGTTTTCTTGCGTAGGTACCAAAATTACTGCAATTTTGGTATTACTAGCTGTTTCACCCGCATAAGTCTCCTTTAAGAATATTGGGATAATAATTATCCTATGTCCTAATCTAAGTCATAGTCTGTAACATAATGTACATACTCACAGTTATCTTCTTTCATTCCTCCAGGTCCGAACAAGCATTATGTTACCGTTAGGCGCTGGTCTGATTATGTACCCACCTGTACCTGTACCTGCACCTGCACCTGGACCTGCACCTGTACCTGCACCTGTCGCCAGCACCTGCCTCGCGTCGGTCTACCTCCTCAGCTCCATCTGCATCTCCAACTCAGCCTCATCTGCATCTCCAACTCAGCCTCCTCAACCCACCTATCGTGCATCGTGACCCATACACTCCACCTCCACATACTACACACGACTTCCATCCATTCCATCCATTCCATCTCCTTACTTACCTTGTAAATATACCTTTAATTGTTTTCTACCTCCCTTTCATTAATTTAATTTTACCTTTGACTTTAAAGCTTAGTTTTACTTGTCGCTACACGACAAGTCTACCCATGTGCCAAAGTTCATCCAAATCCGTTCAGCCGTTTTAGCGTGAAAGCGTAACAAACAAACATACAAAAAAGCAAATCTTCTCTTTATAATATTAGTTTATATTTTTCTGTAATTGTCAGTGAATTTAAGGTATTTGTTAAGTAAGTAGATTTTAGAATTTGAATTGTAGAATAACGTAAGGAAACCTTGATTTAATTATTTATAATCGCTACCTGGACGCAAGCAAGTGATGATCAATAACTGTTCCTTTTCTGTTCAAGTGAGAGACGGTCATTGCCCCGATTGTTATTTCTATATGGAGACTGGCAACCAGAATTTTCCGGCTAATGCTAAATAATTTACAAACGACCTGTATTTTGTCTATACTGTATAAAAGGCTCCGTGGAAGTTTTACAGTTGGTAAACTATTAATGAACCTTAACAATACAGAATTAGGTGTCATTTCCCAAACTGAGTCACGCGACGCGCAATTTAATTATCTTACGTAAACGTTATGAGGAAACTGGCATGTCCTAGAACCATAAAGTCGAAGACATGTGACATCTGACCCGCGCTGGGCTCGCGTCGTGGATTACGGCCCACTCAGAAGGGAGACCAGTGTCCCCGCAGTGGGAACATTTGATGACACACAATTTTATTTTGTTTTTTTTTTTTATATTGAAGTTACTGATAACTAACAGCAAAGCAAAATAATTACGATTTAAACGTTGTTATATATTACAAAAACAACCGAATTCAAAAACGAATGGTAGGTAAACCATGGAGCCATTTTTGATTTTTGAACTTTATTCCAACTAAGGTAAAATTCATATTACAAAATTGACAACATAGAACTTATTCATGGGTCTAAAGTCAGAATTATTTGGGTAATAAGCCGGTCATAGTTTAACAAAATGTCCTAAGCATGCCTTTATAGTTTCTTCAACTTGTTTAGCAAAAAATTAATATCCTAACCTAATTTGATGATTTCACATCCGCAAAAAACAGGCTGATTTTTCCAACGCCAGATAACTTTTACTCGAGGAATAAAATTGACGTTTGACAGTTTTGGTATGAAATAACTGTCAAAATTTCTAAATTATTCTTCGAATAAAGTTATCAGATGATTGAAAAATCAGCCCTAAAACTAATAACAAAGTAAAATATGGCGTCGATAAATTCCTCCGCATCGCTGTCGACTAGTAATGTACCCAAGAGACTGGCGGAATTTCCACGTTGTATGACAATACTTAGACTCTGGCCAAGGTAAAAGCCAGCCCGTGGGTCACAGGAAGTTGATTACTTCTTGTACTTCAAGTTACTTGTTCAGTAAGTTGAAGTCGCCTACATAAATAAAACTAACTGTAGTCAGAAATCATACATACTAGCTGCGCCCCGCTGTTTGGCCCACATAAGTTTCGATCCCGTGGGAATATTGGGATAAAAATTATCCTATGTGTTAATCCTGGTTATAAACTATCTGTGTGCTAAATTTCATCCTAATCCGTTCAGTAGTTTTTGCGTGAAAGAGTAACAAACATCCATCCCTCCATACAAACGTTCACGTTTATAATATTTGTAGGATGTGAACGCTCCCTAACATTAGATAAAAAGAGATTTCAAGCTCTTTTAGTAAAGAAAATGGTGGATCTTACAGAAATGTTGGCAAAAAAATATATATACTCGGATATAAATCCACAGATCATGAGGTGTACGTAATAAATACTGGATTTACCTGAACATTTTCTAGTGTTTCTCTAAGACGACATGTATTGTGTACTCAGTGGGGCAGCAAATTGTTTTGTTACCCTATTTATTAGACAGTTGTATGTCTTTTCGTATTATTGTTCTAGGTGGCGCGATTAGTAGGTTGAGTAGAGTTGTATTAGGGATTTTTTGGTTCCCCCCGGTGGGTTCCCGCATTGTCGAGGCGGGGGGCTGAGTAGCCGTGGCTTGGAGAACCATGGTGAAGCCAAGAGGAACCCGAGGAGGGGCCGCTCGTCAGGGCTTTGCCACTAAGCCGACGACGTAGCAGCCGGCGGGTAGGTTGCGGTGCCGCTTGGACGACATCGCAACTGAGGCGGGCCGCGATGTCGTATGGTAGGCATCGCGGCTGAGGGTTGAAGGCCGCGGTGGGAGAGGAGCATTGCGGTGCGCCGCTCTCCTTACCTTCCGCGGCCTTGACAGGGTCACCACCGTCTGATGGCGGACGCGGTGTGGCCGCAGGGGAAGAGGAGTGTCGTTATGACGTTGACCGCTCTCCCTAGCTGGTTTCCCATAGCCCTCCCATCACGGCGATGTGGGAACACCGCTGAGTTTTAGTGGGTATACTGTCGGTAGCATTCCGACAGGAGTACCACATACCCCGTCTCGACCCCCGCGAGCGAGGATGCGCAATGCATTACTCAGTAACAAAAAAAAATGGGATTTTTTGGTTACGTCGTAGGCGGCGAATTGCGAACTTGATGCCGCAATAAAAGGGGCCAGCGGATGACAGATCGGGTACTCTATCATCCACGCTCCACGGTACCCTGGAGTTGTGGTGATGTCCCAGTGCACCCAGACATCGCCGAAGGAGATGCTGGATGGGTCGCGAATGTCATACGTAACAGTTCTCGCGGCCCACCCATCAAGAAGAAGATTCTTTCTTTTCTTTCTTTCGTCTCCCCGGACGGCGTGGTAGGCATTTTCTTCGCCGAATAAAAAAAGGGCTTTGTTGGTTTGAATCACAGTTCTTAGGAAGAAAACCAGCGATCAACTGTCTGAAAAAAAAATACCCATAATATTATTCTTTCTTTTTATCACCATTTTTTTTTTTTGTCAAATAAGGTGATTATAACTACAAAAGAGAGAAGTTTCATGAGCTTATATTCTCTCGAGTGTAACACCGTGAAAAATGTTGGCGCCAATAATACGTATTAATAATCTTAGTTCGGTGATAGACTGTACAGGCAAGGCAATTAATCGTTAAGCAAAGCAGTTTACTTCACTTTGCAGTGTTATAGCCATTTCATACAATTGTCAAAGAATGAGAGTTGTACTTTGAATGTACAGACAATTTAAGTTGGTAGTCAATTTGCTTAACAATAAATTTCCCTGACGTTAGGTACTTCACAGATCAAAACCCTATCCAACGACTACTTCAGACTTAGTACATACTTTAACAAATCTGGTGTTTTTGTATGTAATTTATATTTATGTCCTCAATATTTTGTCTCGCGGGACCATTACACACAGATTTACGCATTACGGCGACGTACGCTACGACTACAATATGTTTATTTATGACGTCACAACTATCACACACTTACGTACCTCCCTTATATTATAAAATAGGCAGAGGTACGATTTATCTAAAATATTTAATTATCTATACATATAATAAAACAGTAACGAAAGAAAAATTGTACATTGACAATTTTCGAGAAAAAATAAGTGGCTTTTGTTAGAAAAACGTAACTGATGCCAAAAAGTCAATTTTTAAAGTTTTTGCCTGTTTGTCTGTTTGTCTGTGTGTATGGTACGGCTTCACGCCAAAACTACTGGATAGATTTAATTGAAATTCAGCAAAAATGTTCTTTGTAAACCAAGGAAGGCTTTAGGCTACATATTATCACGCCGTATGTTATGGGAGGTAAGCAATATTGATTTTAAAAGGTTTTTGTTCGTAATTAAATGCACAAAATGACATGTTATTTATTTAGTTAATAATAATTTTACTCTGGGAACATAATAATCACGCTATTTTTATAAAGGAGCGGGGCAGTAATATTATAAATTGCAAGGGATCAGTTATTTCAACAATATGTCAACGGGGAATTTAGCGGCAAGGACAGGCGACCGTTAACCGCACTAAATGGTGCGAATCAAAATCGTAACATTATTTTTTTAGTTTTTGCATTTTTATGTGCATTAGGAACGATACTGTTATGAAATCTGAGAACTTTACATGTCCTATCTAATTGTATGGAGAGTTTCACACCAATATTACTAAACAGATTGATTGGTGGTACAACAAGCTACACTATCATGAAGTCAAGTCAAACTTTTGGTTCTGAGTTATATCTTACCAAGCACATTTGTTGTAGGTAATTGATTCAGGAGCTATGAGTACCTTCGTCAATGACCATGTCTCTAAGTTTACCTCAGAGCAAAAGCAAATTTTCGACACCATCCTTGAAAGCGTTGGGCTCGGCCAAGGTAAAATGTTTTTCTTGATGCTCCTGGTGGAACAGGGAAAACATTTGTCACCGCTGGCATTCTCGCAGAGGTCAGGAGGCAAGGCAAGATTGCGATTGCATTAGCATCGTCAGGAATCGCCGCAACACTGCTTCCTGGTGGCAAAACAGCGCACGCAATGTTTAAGATTCCCATAGATTTAGATTTATCAAGGGTGTGAGAACGATCCATTTTAACAACCAGAAACGACCAAGCTTCAGCGATCAATGAATGCATTCTCGCGGACATTGAGGGAAACGAAGTGATCTACACTTCATTAAACACTGTTGTCGACCAAGATGACACCACACATTACCCCGTAGAATTTCTCAATTTCCTCAGTGCAAGTGGACTACCAGCGCACACCATTAAGCTAAAGGTCGGTGTCCCATTTATGCTTCTTCGGAATCTCACTTCGCCGAAACTGTGCAATGGGGAAATATCATTGAGGCGGAAATTCTAACGGGTTGTGGTGTCGGCGAGACAGTGTTTATACCACGTATACAACTGATTCCCCACAATTACCCCTTTCAATTCAAGCGCGTGCAGTTTTATGTGAGCGTGCGCTTTGCCATGACAATAAATAAGTCGCAGCGGCAGACACTGAAGGCTGTGGGTGTCGACCTCAGGACGAGCTGCTTCTCACACGGACAACTGTACGTCGCTTGCTCCCGCGTCACCAGTCCTGACTCGCTGTACATATTGAATGAGACCGAGGGAAAAACAACGAACGTTGTTTACACAGAAGTGTTACAGTAAATTATAACAGTTCTGTTATTCGACGTCTCCTAAATTTCCTTATGAACCTGACGTTTCTTACCAGTAAATTAACTACATAACTTTCAAATTTTGAGTTTACTAAGCCAAATAGTTTTTGAGGGATCTAAGCTATAGTATAGTATGGGACGCATCTTTTGAGTGTTTCTGTAAATCAACAAACTATCACTAACTATTATTAAAATTAAATTTGAATTAAAAAAAATACTTATGCGATACGTGGGCAAAGCCACGGGTACAGCTATAATTTATAAAGATATTTTTTTAAAGTTATTTGCAATATTATTGTTAATTCACTGTGCCCTTGGGATCCACTGCGGAATTACGGGAAGAATTTTTTTTTGTTGTATTGGTATTAAGTCTGGGCAACATAATATTAGAGGCTACAATTTATTTTGGAAAATGGAACACCTGATGCAGAACCGCAACAGACCAGCTAAAGTATAAGAGATATAAAAATGGTGCCATAGCAAAAAATATTCCACGTGAAGAGCATTTTCTGCTGTGAGAATAAATTTGAAGATCTGGAACACCTGTTGTGGAACTCCAAAGCCCAGCGACACTATAACATATATAGGAATGACGTCTTAGCAAAAGTTGTTAAGTCTGATGGGCATTTCCTGTTGACTTACAAAAATGAAAGATCTGGAACGTCTTGAATCGTCTCGCGAATCACGCTGTTTTCCCGTCCCCGGGCTCTTAGAATTCGACATCAGACGTTTCAGATCTTCGATTTTGACGACCCCGTTGTCGCTGGCATAATCAACAGGATCCGCGTACGAAGTCGCGGGCAGAAGCTAGTTACGTCAATAGAGGCTCAAAAAAACTCAAAACTCAAAGCATTTATTTCAAATAAACCAATTACAGGCACTTTCGAATTGTCAAGGGGTCGGTCAGATAGAGAAGTTGGTTGCCTAGTAGGTACCTATGGAGAAGAACGGGCAAGATACTCCACGTTCACTCTTTTAAATCAAATAATAATGGTTACAAAGGATTGGTTACATAATTCATGTTAAACATTGTGTCTTTATTTTCAGTACATATTGCATACCACTACGTCAAAAATAGAAATACGAGATAGGCAACATATCTCGTATTTCTATTTTTGACGCAGTAAAAGCTATAAAGTTCGATCCCCACTGAGAAGTTTGGAAAAGTCCATTTATCTTTATGGTTTTCCGCTCTCGAGGCTGCTGGTATGTCAAAATCTGTCCATAGCTTATATGATAGTATTTGGTACAATGGACCACAGGAGGGGTCCCAATACTTGCCATTTCGACATAGACCGATTTGGCATTTGAAAGAAAAAAAAATACACACAATATAAACATTAATCAAATCAGCCTATCGCAGTCCACTGCTGGACATTAGCCTCTCCCAGGCTGCGCCACAACACCCTGTCCTCTGCCTTCCACATCCAGTCTATCCCAGCCACCTTCTTAAGGTCGTCCGTCCATCTAGCTGGGGGGCGTCCCACACTACGCTTGCCGATACGCAGTCTCCACTCCAGGACTCGTCTGCTCCACCAGCCATTTGTCCTTCGACAAACATAGCCAGCCTACTGCCACTCAGTTGGCTTACTCTGCACAATATAAACATGAATGGGCTTAATTTTAAAAACAACAAAAATATAATTACACTAGCGGACCTGATAGACGTTGTCCTGCCCAAACAGCGCCACCTACCGGGTCCTATTGTGAATCTAAACCTTCCAGGGTCTTACTCAAACAATACACAAACAAAAAACATCAAAATTGGCCCAGTGGTTTAGCAGGAGTTCCGTGACATACCCACGTACAGAAGAATTATATAGACAACAAAGATATACATAATAACTAACGGCTGCGCCAAATAAACCCAGTTCCCAAACAACTAAGAAACTAGTCTTATCAACGGACTACAGTCCATGTCACCCTAACCTCAAAATTAATCTCCTAACACATCTCCCTAACCTAAACCTAACACGCACGCCTCCAACGTGACAAACTGTTCTACTTTATCAGGACACGTCCTAAAACCTTCCTTCCTGCTACTTTAGTGCAAATGGCCGATGTTACGACTGATTACAGCCGGGCAATTCAACAATATCCATTGCGTTTAGCAGTAGCACTGACTCGTAAAAGCATGTTAATTTCGAGCAGATGCTACCTAGTAGCACACTATTAGAAAATATGTGTATACGAAAAGAGTATGATGGTTTTACACACATGGAGCACACTATTAATATAATATAACCCTGGATGCGACTACACACTGTGGGTGGTCGCATCAAGGGTTTGCCATAAACTGGCACTCCTTGGCGGTGCCACTTTGTGATGTTGATTTTTTATCTTTTCTGTGGATTTGTTGTTGTATGTGTTAACAATAGTTTTTTTAAGGTTTTTTGTGTTACCAACAGTAGGTATATGGACTTCGTCTGAAATAAATTTCTTATTATTATTATAAATAAGCATGATATCATTTCATCGATCATCGTCATCATTTCCGCCGAAAGACAACCACTGCTGCACATAGGCTTCCCCAAGCACCTTCACTTCAACCGGTTTTGTGCTTCTCTCTTCTAATAAGCATGATACTTACCAGCGTTTGCTAATAAGAATACACTAATATACTATTAAAAAGCTTGCTTGTTTAAGCATAATTTTTAGTAGCATTTGTGTATTTTTATGCTGACGAGTACCATGTAAAGGGGTGAATAAGAATGCAGGGGTGAATCGGGACAAAACTTTAAAAGTGATTTTAACATTGAAATAATATAGTTCGTCCCGATTCACCCCTATCCCTATTCATCTCTTATTGGATCCCTATTCATCTCGATTCACGGTAGACGATTTTTTCAAACACATTTATTTATTTATTTAGCGGTACGTGGGTATATGTATCTGAATCTCTCATCTTAAAGTGGGTAATCGTGTGAGGTATTCTAGAAATAAGTTGACAGGTCATCGGTCACCAGCCTTATAATCAGGACTCTCAATTTAAATTACAAACGAATCTTTATTTGTAAACATAGGTAGAGTTACACAGTGTGTGAGATGTTACAATATTTACATAGACTCTCTATCAAACACAAACCATTTAATTCAACTAAACCAATTACAGGAACTTTTGAATTGTCAAAGGGTCAGTCAGTCAGAAAGATGAAGCTAGTTGCCCATGCCAAAGCGTAAGTACCTATGGAGAAGAACGGGCAAGAAACTCCATGGACACTCTTTTAAATCATAAAATTGTTACAAAATATTTGATTACATCATTCGTGTTGAAATTAACCATGTGAGAACGATGTAGAAAGACGTGCACGTTAAAAGCGTCCGTTATAGAAAACATAAAAATATTTCAGAAATTAAAAATTAAAATAAGCCGTGGCAGCTAAGAGATGACCAGTCCCTATGCTTTGCCATTAGGCGTACAAATACATAATTATAATTATCAATTCAAATTAATTAAGTACTATAACAATTACTGATTATTATAAATTATAGAAAGCACCAGAGTAATGAATCAATAATGTCCACAGTAAAATGTCAAGTCATGTCGAACAAAATACAGTATGTTTTCAATTATTTTTGTTTTTATTATACTGTTAAAATGTGTCTTATGACTAACCCCTGCTGTGGAAAACTTCTAATAAATTAAACCTAGCGACTG
Organism: Apamea epomidion; assembly: GCA_947507525.1. Taxonomy (NCBI): domain Eukaryota; kingdom Metazoa; phylum Arthropoda; class Insecta; order Lepidoptera; family Noctuidae; genus Apamea; species Apamea epomidion. The sequence continues at coordinate 3,923,629 of OX382233.1, forward strand.
CGTGCTACTCGTATCTCAAAATCTACGTAGCTAGCTAGCCATAATATCTTTTACCAAATACTTACATAAAATTCGCTGACTATCACCCTCTTTATCTTGTCTCCTCTACAATCTAAGTAAAACTTTAACGTCGCAGTCCGAAGCACCGTGTGTACAATGAAATTGCCATTTTAAATCCGTGTGTAATGCTGACACCGACTGCTTTGAATTTTTGGAAAACGGAGAATTCTTCGACACCTGAACGGAAAGAATCTCAGTTTAAAGTTCAATTTCTTTGGCTACAACGTTAAAGACGCTTGTGGCTAAATTATGACAGCTGCAAGGGTCGATCGAAGGTAAAGCTACTCTTGGCGCGGTCGTTTTGTGGATGGGTGACCATCCATTACATATTATCGAGACCCCTACGTGCCTTGAAAAGCAAGTTAAGCAGTTGGTCCCGGCTGTCATTCGTAGATCTTTGACAGTGGTTACGGGTAATCATAAGCCCAAAAGTCTGACAACCAGTCTGACCAAGGGGTATCGTGTTACCCAGCAACTGGGTTGTGGAGGAAAGCCTAGGCATTGATTGATTAAAAACGTTTAAAGACAGAAGATTGCATGACACTAGCCTTAATTATGACGGAACTTCGACAGCTTATCTTCGACTAGGTTTGTGTTCGGACAGGCGGAATTTTTTCTCACTCTCCACGGATGCGCTTCAGTTATTACTTATCTATATTTATTTTTTTTAACCTTGCCCCACACTAGGAATTACTTCTGTATCGTGGGTGCGTTTACAAACATTTAAACTCACATACACAAACAGCCAGACCCGGAACAACTACCTGTAGGCGATACAAATATTTGTTCCGTGCGGGAATCAAACCCACGACACGCAGCGCAGCAGTCGATCGCTCAGCCACTGCGCCAACCGTGTCGTCGTTATTAATACTGAAATCTTTATCTCGTTAAATTAAAAGCCCGGTCTGAGGTAAGGGCTATAAGATTATCGATCGCAAAGTGCCCATAATATAATTATATCATGTGTCATATTGGCTCGACCTCGAGATGAGCTTAGCTGTGAACAAAAAAGTTTTTTTTTGCAGTCGGTTATTTTTTCATAGTAAAAAAAAAAAATAACACTTTTTAGTTGTACCTACGCCACACAAATTCAGATGTACTTGCAAGATTAGAGGTATCCCAATAACAACTTTGACAGAAATTCGGGTGTACTGTGGTATACTGAGAGGGTGGGTACAGGCGTGATGTTATATGGTGTGATTGCGTAAACAATTAATACATAATTATGCAATAGCAACAATTGCGGTTGATTTTCTGGCATTTATTGAAGAGTTCCGTTGCCTGTCTCCAAAAGTGCGCCGGACGTACAGTTTAATATAACTGAAAGCAATTTTTTCATGTAATCGTTAGTTGCAACAAAAAAATCCAACTCTACAACACTGGTACACCCACATTACCTACCCACATTTCACCACAATACAGTGTGCCCAGTCTTTTATCAGCCGGACGCTGCAGAGCCGTAGTTAGCGTGATCTCAGCTATTTCGAGCTCATCTCGGACCAAATGCACTACTTTAACGATACCCGCTCTTTTTGACCTCGTTTATAGTTCAAAGAGTAAAGCGCAGACTGTTTTACAATTTAGATTTTTAGGTATAAAGATTCTCAAAAAAAGAAACCAAGTCGAATGACTTTAATATAGGTACTTATTTATATTATAATATATAAAAAACATTGTGTTATTACCGCTACTGATGCCGTAATTAACGTGGCCATCTACTGGGCTCAACCAATTTAAAATATCGAAGAACAGTACCATCGACACGAAATGAAGAAGATTATATTAAACTACTATTTTATAGTAACCAAATTTAATACAAAAATAATAATAAATAGATGGACTTGCACAAATTATATTCAGAGAATAAATAAATGAGTAATCATATACAGGGTTATTTTTCAAAGTCCAGCCAAATTTAAGGATGTGGTACAGACCATCAAACTGAACAACTTTCTCCATGGGACCAACATCGTAATCGCGAATACAAATTCAGCCGTCCCATACATTTAGGTCGAGTAGGTATTGAAGTTTTCTATGGGACAGTTGATAAAATTTTCGCGATTATGCTATTTGTCCCATGGAGAAAGTTGTTCAATTTGATGGTCTGTACCACATCCTTAAATTTGGCTGGTCTTTGAAAATAACCCTGTATAAAATCAAATAGATACTTTTGTTAAAAACAGAAGGCCAATTCTCGTAATTTGAAACGTTCAAAATCTAGTCGCAGTCTCATCTAAGCGACTAACAAATGTCAAAATGTAGGGAAATTAGAAGTATTTTTTGACAGATTGAGACTGAGATCAGACTGTGAACGCTCTTAAAATTACGAGAATTGCCCCTCAGATAATAATAATAATAAGTTTTATTGCCACAAAGAAAATACATGACGTGTTACATCTAGGAGTTCTTCTTTTGCATTTTATTTTATTTTATGAATAATGTCCCCTATGCTAGGAAAGTCCTGTATTAAAGGAGACATCCCTTCGTCCGTTGTTACAATTTCGAATAATTCGGTGAACCAAATGTGTAACATTAGCAATACATTCTGTACATGTGAGCACGCGTGCGTGAGTAGTGTGTGTGTGGGAGAAAGTGATGAGATAGAAAGGACATATAATAAATATTTAATAATAAGGAAAACCATAAAAGCGCTCTTCCTCTCTCCTAGTTATTTAAAATGTTGCTGTGCCCGACAGAGTCCATAACTTATTCTATTGATTTATACTTACCTACCACCTGTATGTCTACATTATGGATGCAATAGATATTGAATTTAATTGTTTTTTTATTTGTTTTATAATTGTGCTGCTCCAAGAGTTAAAATCTTTTCGCCAAAGTTAGTTCTCATTTTTAATTAATTTTAGGGCGGAAATTCTTGTTTATTCAGTGTTGTGTTGGTTTAATCCTAGGTCATGTAGAGATTTGCATTTTTTACAGGGTGGACCTGTTTTTAGGTCTGACCTTTCATTATTAAAAAATATTCAGAGCTTCTGCAAATCCCTATATCCAATCCTACGGTCGTTTTCAGTGACATTGTCTCTCATACCTAATCCTGAAATAGGAGACTGTAGGATTAGACTGAATTATGACTATGTATAACTCTTTTTCGTCCTGAAATTCATCGGCATAAAGGCTAGATAGCTAGAACAGGTGAGGTGATGATGATAACACTTTCCATTCTTTATCTTCCACCATTCTCTACGATTTTAAGCTGAATTGGTTGAAGCAATAATAGGCTATTTTCCTAAAAAAATCTAATTAGTCCGTCAGTTAGATTATCAAAAAATATTGAACCCGTATTTTTTCTTTTGTCAATTATATAAAAAATTATGAAGATATCGCCCGTTAAAGTTGCGCGTGACGTCACTTGCTTGCGACACTTTTGCAAGCAAGTGACGTCATGACCCCCACTCCCGAATTTTGACGCGCTTTATCTTTGTCATTTTTTGTTTGATTGACAAAAGAAAAAAATACGTGTCCTTTATTTTTCGATAATCTAACTGATGGACTAAATATAATAATATTTTTTTTACCCAGGCAACTACCCTATTAGGTATAATGAAAGTAGTTAATTATATTGAGTAACATAGCTAACGAATTATAAAATGTTCATCCTATCCTTCCTTTTAATATTATAAAAGCGAAAGTTTGTGAGGATGAATGGATGTTTGTTACTCTTTCTTGCAAAAACTACTGAACGGATTTTGATGAGATTTGGCACACAGATAGTTTATAACCAGGATTAACACATAGAATACTTTCTATCTCGATATTCTCACGGGATCGAAACGTATGCGGGTGAAACCGTGGGGCGCTGCTAGTTCACATATATAACATCATGCCTGTAATCCCTGAAGGGTTAATAATGCACCATTTCAATAAAATTTCCTAAGGGGCCTCTGTGAGTTGGCTTCGGCCCCTCGTACGCCTTCCAAAGGACCGGGACCCCATGGTCTCCAGATATGTCAAAATATAATAATAATAATAATAAGTTTATTTATTTCAAAAAAACAAGTGATACATATAGGTTTGACACTGGATCCCGCACTAGGATACCCTGTGTCGCAGGATCCAGTCTCTTTCGACGTCGTTCTCGTTCTCTTTCTCTTTCTTACAAAGTTAATAAATGCAACGGTTTCAGTTAATAATAAAAATTATACTTAGATCTAAAGTTATCTAAGGATCTAAAGTTAGGCAGTGGTGTACATAAAGAACACCCATATTTCGCCAGCTATGTTTAAGTCTCATGTAATATGGGGCGAGCCTATTGCCTTCAACCGGACACAGATCCAGACTCCTGACTGCCACTAAGAATATGTACCTAACAATCACATTTTCTTTTATTATTTATTTATATATACTTTATTGTACACCACAAAAATACATAGCATAAAAAATACATGAATAAATACAACATATACAATGGGCGATGGGCAATGGCAATATTATTAATTCCACACACATTTCCTAAATTACCATCAGAATACATACAAACATCTCGGAAATGTGAAATTTTATCACAATTTCTGAGTATCTTTCTTGTAATGCCAGATATTTTTTTAAGATTCCGTACTCAAAGGGTGCCCTGCCAACGGAACCTATTAATAAGGCTCCGCTGTCCGTCCGTCCGTTTGTCACGGGGCTGTATCTTTAGAACTGTAATAGGTAGACAATTGAAATTTTCACAGTGTGTACTAGTATGGCCGCTATATCAACAAATAATCAAAATAAAGTTACAAACTAACGGCTATACAATGAAGTGTTTTTTTTTTTTGTCGTTTTTTAAGTTGACAGTTGACGGCACGGTTGACGCAGTGGTTAAGCGATCCACTGCTGCGCTGCATGTCGCGGGTTCGATTCCCGCACGGAACAAATATTTGTATGGCCTACAAGTAGTTGTTCCGGGTCTGGCTGTTTATGCATGTGAGTTTAAATGTTTGTAAACGCACCCACGATACAGGAGAAATTCCTAGTGTAGGGCAAAGTTTAAAAAAAAAATATTTATATAAATTAGGAAGATAAAAATAACACTGGATAAACTACTAATGCTAAATAAATTAACAAACTATTAAAATAAAAGTCTAATCCCAACCCAACTAAAACTATTAACAAACTAAAATATGGCGTTGGTTTATTTTCTACATAAACAATACACAAAATATATGGCAGTGAGTACTTCAGAAGTTTCTTGTTTATAAGCTTTTATGCTAAAATATGCTAATGTTTCTTTGTAGATACTCGTATTAATACTGTACTCTGCTTTGAGTGGTTATTGATTCTTCAATGAATTGTACTCTGAAAAACTATTTAGTTTTCGACTTAGCTTGATACTAAGTACATATTTATATTTATTTCAGGTGAAGTTTCCCATAGACAGGCGCGACGCGACGGTACGCGATTCTGGTAGAACAATTTCCATGAAGTTTTCATAGACATTGCTCTACTAGAGTCGCGTCGCGCCTGTCTGCGGGGAGCCTTGAGTCTTGTATGTAAGCGGATCATAAGAGCTTCTGCGTTTGATAAAAATGAAGGTTTTGGTTTAATTTCCAGCTAAGAAATTCTAAGTACTATCCGGTTCACGAATAATGTGCTTCAGTAGCCTTTAATGGCAAAAAAATGTGTTGTGAACGGAAAATGCCTTCTTCCTGAGTCTGGCATAGCCGCATTTAATCCAAAACCCAGCTATGCCGAACTCTTAACTCAAAACGTACGGTTTCCACAAAGAGAGGTGGTGACCGCAATGACTGCTGACGTAAAACTGATGGCGGCGAGATTTGACTTTACGGAGTCCAAAAACGCACTCTGGGCAAACACAAAAACTTACTTTCATGAATAACGTTTCAGTGACGCCATTCACCGGTAAATTCCAGACACTATGTGGCGAATACCGCTCTTCTATATAACCGTGCCTTTACCAACAAGCATTCAACTCAACACAGTATTATCTAGTCTAGACAACTCTAGCAGGTAATAGGACTAGTAGCCCTTCAGTCCCAAATCCCCGAAAATTTAACGTACAGACGCCAGCAGGTTAAGCTACCCGAAACTGTCAAATTTTACCAATCAACCTTGAACCTTAATGCTTTAGCGATAAAGTTGTAAATCTATTAAAGAAACTTGACAGATTGTAGTAGCGTGATGTGCTGGCGTCTATACTACACACCTCAACATGAAGAGCTTGTACTCCAGCTAGCGACCGGCCCCTGCTCCGCTCGGTTTTCGACGAAATTTCTTTAATATAGAGGATAATTGGTTAACCAGTGCGCAGACTGTAACCATAAATTTAGTACATGGTGCTGAAAACCGCTGAAATTTTTCGACTGTTAAAAAAAAATTTGCTCTGCCATACATTTTGAAATATATATAACTACTGTATAACTCAAAAAGTACCGAACGGATTTTCATACGGTTTTCACCAATGGACGGAGTGATTCGTGAGGAAGGTTTAGATGTATAATTCATTATGTACATAACATAACATAATCAGCTTATAATGTTCAGGCACAGGCCTTCTCTCTTCGAAAGGGATATAATCTACCGTGCGGGCCCAATGCGGGTTGATAAATACCACATATCTTCGAATTTTTGGTTGTAGGATATGCCGGTTTTCTCACGGTGTTTTCCTTCACCGTTTTGAGAGCAATGGTAATAAAATTATTTACACAAAGTAAACCGCCTGCCTGGGTTCGAACCCACGACCTATAACTCGTAAGCCGGAGTCGTTGCCACTGCTGCTGTCACACTAATTCATTATGGTTTTGTGTAAATTATCTGAAATATGACGATGATCGCTGAAAACGCCGGCAACAATCAATTATCAAGTGGGAGCTTAATTGGTGTGTACCGCGTAAACCAATCCTGTCCTACTCCTACTAATATATAAATGTGAAAGTTTATATGGATGGATGGATGGATGGATGGATGGATGTTTGTTACTCTTTCACGCAAAAACTACTGAACGGATTTGGATGAAATTTGGCACACAGTTGGTTTATAACCAGGTTTAACATATAGGATACTTTTTATCCCGATATTCCCACGGGATCGACACTTATGCGGGCGAAACCGTGGAGCGCAGCTAGTAAAGTAATACATATGAAAACAATGTACATATTACGGAATTATTCCTCTAGAGTACTTTTAAGTCCAGGAGGGCGAACCTGCGGGCAAAAGCTAGTCTATACTAATATTATAAAGAGGTAAAAATGTGTTTGTTTATTTGTATGTATGTGGTAATCTGGAACTACCCGTCGAATTTGAAAAATTATTTTTTCATTTGATAGCCCAATTCTTTAGGAAAGCTACATAACATCACGCTGTGACCCTTAGGAGCCGAGCAAAAAGAAAAAAAGTCGAAAAAACGCTAAGCGAAAACGGAGTAACAGCGTGGTCAGGCGATGCGATGCGACGGGGTTAGTTGAGGGAATAAGAATTTATTTTTTCACGCGGAGTTAGCTAGTGTATAGATAACGCTACGAAATATCTATTTGTTACAATATATATATATATATATAATATAATAAATAATATATAAATAAATAATATATATAATATAATCCTTTAAAATGCCCTTCAAGCAAGGCGCAGGTTATTTTACCTACGTAACAACGTTATCTAGTCGGTTAGTCTGTGTCAAATGACTGCTCGTGGTTGGCTTAATAGTTTGTAGCGGTCTAAGCAAATTACTATCTAATGACGCTCCTGTCTTCTCTGAGATAGAAACCGCGGTGTCAAAGAGTGTTAGGAGGTGTGCATATGAATGGAGTTGGTTGGTGTGAATTTTGGCGGTTGGTAGGTACTTGCGTATTGCATAAAACATTCAGTGTCGAATCTTTTTCAAATATTTATTTACTTCTTTATTTGTAGAGTATAAAGGGACAATTCTCGTATTTTCAAGAACGTTTGCAGTCTAATTTCAATCTCAATCTGTCAAAAATACCACTAATTTCCCTACAGTTTTGACAAGTATTTGACATTGATTGTCGCTTAGATGAGATTGAGACTAGATTCTGCAGTGCGATTCTGTAACCGTGAAAACTTAGGTGAATTGAGCGTGGAGTGAGCTGTCATTCCAAACGAAATGCTAGGGATTGACATTTTTGGCAGCTCACTAAGCTCACTTCACCTAACTTTTCACGGTGATATTTTTTTCACGGTGAAATATGTTGACATAATTAACGGTAGTTTTGAAATTATCAATGGTGATTTGGACATTTTTATTGATGATTTAGAATAGATTATTATTGGTTGTTTTGACATTATTAGTAGTTATTTCCATAATGTGCCAAATATACTCAAGTACTAACACTAGTGTTTAAGATGTGCATGTTACTACTAACAAATTGGATTGTATGATGTGGATAAATAAAATGATTATTATTATTATTTACAGAATCGATCGGCTGAACGTTTTTAATTACGAGAATAAGCCTTCAGGTAGATGAAGATGAAATAACATTGATTTTACAAGTGACAGGGTTAGGTGAGGTGACGGGGCCCGCCTACAAACATCTGGTGGGCCAATACCTGCCGGGGGCGCGGATGAATGCGCAAGCGATACCCGTACCCCCGGCAATAGGTACAGGAAGGGAGCACCGGGGTGGTTTTTAGCCGGTAAGAGTCCGGCATGCCCCTCTGCCTTCCCCAGGGCGGAGGATGTCCATGAGGATTTTCCAACCCGAAACCAAAAAAAAAAAAAGTGTTAGGTGAGGTTCTTAATTCATTCATCATGCTCCTGCCCTTATCCCAATTTATTTGGGGTCGGTACAACATGTCTTTTTTTCCATATTTCTCTATTAGTCGTCATCTCGGTAGTCACCCCCTTTCGAATCATAATCCACCGTCCAACCGTCCATAATCCATTCTTAATCCATTATCGACTATTTAAAAGGTGGGCAAAATATTGCAATTAAATGAAAGAAAATTTAAAACTTATAAAATTACACTTTGTAAGCAAGGATATTACAAATTAGAGGATTATATCCAAGATAAGAATGCTTGGAAACATGCTGGTCCTGCTCCATAGGACAATCTCTAGAGTTTAGACAAAATCAAACTGGTTGCTAATGTAATTGTATAATTTTTTTTTTTTTTTCTTTGACATTGATTTACATACATTCTGTAATTACTTAAAGTCACACCCGGACTTATTACTCCTTATTAATTTATGAAAATCGTCTACTTTTGGAATGTTTGTAAATATGTGAGCACCATGTATCTATCACATAGTTAATTTATATGTCATGGATTCATTAATCAATTTTAATTCTTTTACTTATTGTGGTAAAGTAATTTTATTTTTAGGTGCATCGTCTTCACATATAATTATATAATTAGTGTATGCAAAATATTGTAAAACATTTTAAAAGAGTAACGGTGGAGTTTCTTGCCCATTCTTCTCCATACGAAAACTACCATTTGGAAGGGGCGACTAGAATCAATTTTATTTTAATTTTATTTTTGACGTTCAAAAGTGCCTTTTATGTGCCTATTTGAAATAAATGATTTGACTTTGACTTTGGCAAATTATTGTTGAAAATTGAAAGGATACATAATAAAGGTATAATAATTATATATAATATAATTATAGGTACCTACTGTTGTGCATTTCGTGCTATTTATATTTCCGAACACCATAGCTTTTACGAGTATCATATGGACACTTAAATAATCTGCAGGCTCGGGTTTTTCGTTACATTCTTACTTTCCGATCACTCGACAAAGGCAAAAAGCCTTCGAAAAATACCCGGAAAGCGCTCATAATTTTTTTGGCGGATGCAATAAAATCATTATTGGATAATGGATTCTCCGATATTCGATGTCCGGAAGTAAATGTCGTGAACCTGTTTTAATATACCATTATTTTTATTGTTACTTTGGTTTCCGAAAATCGTTCGGTCCCTGGTACTGGTTGTAATTTTTTGACACACCATATTATTTCTCTCATGGTAACTTTCGTTTATACTCCGTTTTATTACAAACTAGCTGCACCCCGCGATTTCACCCGCATAAGTTTCGATCCCGTAGGAATATCAGGATAAAAAGTATCCTATGTATGTGTGTGTTATAAACTATCTGTGTGCCAAATTTCATCCGAATCAGTAGTTTTTGCATGAAAGAGTAACAAACATCCATCCATCCATACAAACTTTCGCGTTTATAATATAACTAGCTGCGCCCCGCGGTTTCACCCGCATAAGTTTCGATACCGTGGGAATATCGGGATAAAAAGTATCCCCTATGTTAATCCTGGTTATAAGCCATCTGTGCAAAAGGCTTCATCAGGCTCCATAGAAAAAAAACCTAGCTCCGGAAAAGTGTTGTATCTCAAATCATCAATTAATTAAACTACTTTTTTAAATCGACACCCGACTAATAAAACTGGCAATTTTTATATGTTTGCCAGTAAGCATCATAATCATAACCGGCTATTATTTTATTACTTATTATTATTGATAATTTGAGATACATCTCTTTTACTCCGGAGCTGGGTGTTTTTTTCAAAACTGGTACAGCCATTTGAGCGTAAAGAAGTAACAAACATACAAACACACACAGACACACTCACTCACAAACTTTCGCCTTTATAATATTAGTGGGATATTTTTGTCATAAAACAAATTGGAAGGGATGCTGATAAAATTAAGGGTAAGCAAATAAGGCATTACAATTTTGTATCTAAGGTTGGTATTTTATTGTAAGCGAAATAAATCACAGTCCACAAACACAGAAATAGCCTCATATATAAACCGTCCCCAATCAAGACCATTGAAACCCTTTTCTCGGGTACCTTTTGTAAAGCCTTACGCAAAATTTGTCACATCCATACATTATTGCATTATAGGAATTAAAACCCTCCCACACACAATACCTTACTTTAAAACCTTTCCAGGTCATCATCCTCAAAAGACAAGACAAAATGCTACTTTATATCGATGACTAAGCGACAAATGACAAGGGTCAAAGATATACCGCAATTTGTATTGTTACAATCGTGTACCCACGGCTTTATCTCTTTAGAAATTCACCTTAGTGCCTCGTCATATTTGATATATGACGTCACTTTGGGTGACGCCTTTGTTGTGTACCCACCTTATATAGATTAGAGGGGTTATTGTCTTTGAAAAATGGAGGCCATGTTCCATTTTTGAGAATGTGACTCGCTGGAATTTTTATTTGAAAATTTTGTTTTATGTCTTGTCTTATTTTTAATTTAATATAGTCGAATTCGGGAAAGGGACATTTGAGAAAGGGACATTTCGGGAAAGGGACATTTTGGGAAAGGGATATTCTGGGAAAGAGACATTATGGAAAGGGGATATTTCGGGAAAGGGACATTTTGAAACCAAGGGACATTTTGGGAAAGGGACATTCTGAGCCTGATCGGAATGAATGTTCTCTTGTTTATTGAAATAGAACGGCTTTTATTTCATTCGAAGTGTATTTTATCATCATCCCGACCTTATCCTAATTTATTAGGGCCAGCGCAGCATAACCTCTTTCAAAATATCCTTATCAAGACAAATCAGTGATAGACAGACCGAACTTTCTTGTTATTAAAGCTAAATATAATTAAAATAGTGTAATTATCTGACCTACTTGGTATATCTCCAAATGATTGTTTACTTCAAAGATTTTGTCCCCTTTAAAAACCGAAAACCATGAGAAAAAAACAGAATATCGACTAAAGAAAACTAATTCACTAAGAACACGTCTTTTCCAATTAACTGACGTCATTACACAGTAAATAATACTATGCAATGACGTCAAAAGATACCAGCTGATACATGACATTATTATTTTCAAAGAATTTACTTCATATTTCAGTATAATGGAAGTATTTTTTACCAAAGAAAATGTTAAGCCACTTTTTCCTATATTTCGGGTAAAACAAAGGCTTCTTTAGTTTAATAACGTCCTTGAACTATACAATATATTCGTACGTTATTTGATATATTCGAGGTTGAAGTAAAAGAGGTAAGAAAAGATTATATTTAAGCAAATTATCCTTTTCAAGAATCCACGTGAAATTTGAGTCTTATGTTGGGGAAATAAGAGTCACAATTCTAAGAGTTTGTTTTGATTAGTCTTGTTTTACTAATTGATGTTTGGAAGTAGGTAATGGAGAAACAAAAGTAAATCGGTAGGTACTGTTCCATCTTCAGATTTACCGAGAGCTAACGATTTTCATGAATGTAAGACGTGCTAAGTACTGTGAAGGGCTAGATGGGCCCTTCAAGGTACCGGGAGAAATCAAAGACGATACGATTCCTTTACGTTTATATTGACTGAATGACTTCATATTGCACTGCATATAGGTGCCTAAAGTAGCATTCTCTTTTCGTAAACAAAACAAAAAAAACCGGTCAAGTGCGAGTCGGACTCGCGCACCGAGGGTTCCGTACAAATTTGTAGGTATGTAACTAAAAATTTACGGTTTTCGCCATTTTTCCTTAATCTGTGCTATAAGATGTGGCTTCGTACCAAATTTCAAGATTCTGAGTTCACGGGAAGTACCCTGTAGGTTTTGATTCCCTTGCGAGTGTCGAAAATTTGCGGAAATTTGCGGCATAAACGGCTGCATCTTTTGATTGCGTTGGTTTAGAAGTTTGATTTTTTCACAGCTCCAAGGGTCAGTAGACTTGAGTATTTGATATAGATTCCAGCTTGATACCTCCACGCGTTCCTGAGAAAAAGGGTCTTGACAGACAGAAAGACGGACGGACGGACGGAGAACAAATGTGATTCTATAAGGGTTTCGTTTTTTCCTTTCAAGGTACGGAACCCTAAAAACCTAATCAAATACTTGACACCCCGTTCTAAACTTGCTTGAATTTTCGAATGGAACCCGCGCTAAATTATAGCCAGCCTGCGCTAAATTATAGCCAGCCTGCACTAAATAAGGTTGAATTTCATGGACAACCTTCACAGTACAGTTGCTACACACTGGTTGTCGTTGCCGAACAAGTGACTGTCAAACTGAACTTCGAAGTTCAAAATACCGATGTACTGTATTCATAAGTTTAAAAGTACGAATTACGTGAGTTAGAAGGTACGCTATGACGACGAACTTAATTTAGAATGTTCATAATCGCGATGTACGGAACTGTACACTTATTCGGTCGGCATTAATTGGCAAAACCGAGCAGTAAAATCCTGGGCAGGTCCACTCAAATCTATATGGTTCTTGCCTCAAAAGACCATCTTCTTTAAAATATATACATGTTTTTTTTTTGTTTGATGTCCTGTGGTTTTTTACTAGCAGGGCCACCACTGCTAGTATTGGTAACGCCAACTTACGAGTTTGTTGTACCCAGGCAGGCGCTTTACTTGTCTAAATCAAATCTAATTTCATCGCCACTGCTCTCAAAACGGTAAAGAAAACATCGTGAGGAACCCTGCATGTCCCAGAACCAAAAATTCGAGGAATTGTGACATTCCCAAACCGCACTGGGCCCGCGTGGTGGATTACAGTTTCTGTGCCAATTGAACCTCATTTTCATTCTTTCAAAATAAACTCAGAAAATAATCCCTTACTTTGTATGCTTATCCTTATATACCTTTAAATCATCTCCAAAATAGCATATGATTTATTTAACAGTATTGTGAAAGAAAGTAAAGATTTACAAAGAAATCCTCTTGAGTATATACGACGACGAAATCAAAGGTTTCTCTCGGGATATTTACGGAAACAACGCAAATAAATAATACATCTTCGACTGACCATGTAATATGTATTTATTATGTAATCAAGTTAGCGAGAGAGAGTAATAGAGAGCACTGTTGGGCCAGCTCTAACGGCTGCGAGTTACGAGTTGTATGTAAGTCGTAGGTTCGAACACAGACAGGCGCTTTACTTTGTGTAGACTATTTCATAACCACTGCTCTCAAAACGGTGAAGGAAAACTTCGTGAGGAAACCGCCATGTCCTAGAACCATAAATTCTCGACGGACCAGGAGACCTAATAAGCTTCTGGAGGGAGGTGGGCTGGTTGGAATAACCACCGCCGGCCGCCATGGCCCACGCACAATGGTCCACTTGAAGGACTAAGTGCGGAAACCAAACCCGTAACATAGAACATAGAACCGCCATGTCCTAGAACCAAAATTTTGAAAACATGTGACAACACCAACTTTCACTGGGCCCGCGTCGTGGATTACGGCCCCTGGAGGAGGCCTGTGTCCCAGCAATGGGAACATTATATAGGCTGGTTATGTGTGTACGCGGGCGCTATGCACGCTCAACAGGATACCTAGTGGATAAAATTTACTTGTTTTCTTGTGATCCGCAAGTTACTTTACTTTAGCGACCTCTACGTCACCGTGAAAATGTAGGTGAAGCTTGAAGTAAACTGTAAATGCATAGCATCAAATGGGGTGACAGTTCACGTCAAGCTCCTTTCGCCTAAGTTCTGACGGTGAGACTTTTCCAGACTAGCACTTCAGATATGGAACTCACAACTTCTCGCTCACTACATCAACATTTTGCCTTTCCTTAGATTATAACCACACGAGTAGATCAACGTATGCAGACATTGATAAATGGGGTATGCAAGCCTCGGCTTATATTTTCTGCTTACCCCAAGATAAGGGATGGATGGTAGGGTCAGAGTACGTGACTTACGGTCAGCAATATTTTTAGTACGCGCAAGGTGCACCCTGTTGACCGTTGTCATAAATGTGGTAGATAGATATTAGTATGTTCGTCCTTGAGACCTGGAGTTTGGTATGCGTTGTTCGCTTCCAAGGGATTTCATTTTGTTTTTAACGCGATTTTGAGGATACATAATTTAAATGGACATCATTCTAGTGCCTTCATGTGTATTCTATTTTACGTATATTTATTATTTTTAAAACATGTTATTTATTTACCAGAAAAGAAAAGAAGGTTATTTTTTTCTTTTTATAGGGTTTCACGTTCATACCTTTTTTGTTCTATTTGTAGAATTTTTTTCAATAATTAAAAAAAAAATGTTTTAGGCTTTTCACATTCGTACTATTTTTAATATTATTTTGTGTCGGGGGTTTTTTTAAATTTTAATCTAATTTTTTATTTCATGCTTTTTGTAGGGACTCCTTATTAAGTATTTCATTTCTTCTGTTTTCTTGCGATTTAAGATTCTGGTAATTTGGTGTTTAATCAGGTTGGCTATCTTTGATTTGAAATTTGTCATAGTGTATAGTATTCTACTAGTCAAGCCCTTTCATTTGATACCCACATTGAGGGAATTGTGATAAAATATGTAATCCGCCATTTTGTGGCGGCGGCCATCTTGGACCGATTTTCATCAAACATAACTAAGAACACTCCCGATAAATTCACCTTTCAAACAAAAAAAAAACAAAATTAAAATCGGTTCATCCGTTCGGGAGCTACGATGCCACAGACAGACATACACACACAGAGAGAGAGAGAGAGACACCTCAAACTTATAACAACCCGTCATTTTTGCGTCGGGGGTTAAAAATAAATGGCAATTTAAAATGTTGCAAAACTGTACAAGCTTTTCGAATTAAAGAAAATTTTTGTATTTCATAGTTGATTTTTAAAAAAGTACTCAATTTTCTTCCCTTGTTTACTAAGTCCCAATATTTCGATAGCTTCAATCTTACTTTGAGGATTACACTTTTTTCCTCCTCCAGGGAGTTAATTATTTAAGGACCAATTTCATAAAATACTTTGTTTTATAAAGGCAAGACTTTAAGAATATTAATAAAATAAAGAATATACATATTTTACAAGCTTTTATTTAACTTGCGATGTATGTATGTTCGGGTGGACTCTTGCAACTCAATTTTGAAGAAGATATCTTCAACCGATTCAGCTGAAATTTTGCATGCATGTGTAAATCCGATGACAATGCAAAATTATTATGACATGGAGCTGATCTGATGATGGAACCGGAAGGTGGCCTAGGGAACTCGGTAGTTAAACGACACAACCCCATCGAGTTTGGACTCGTTTGATCCGTCTTGACGAGTACTTTGGTGTTAGATGGTAACCAGGGACTAAAGATGAACAGGTAGCTTAAGTGCAGTAAACGCATATAACTGAAAAACACTGCTACGCGCTACAAACTACGCCGTAGTCAATCTCGCACTAAAAATACTAAAAAGATAAAAATAAAATTAAAAGAAGAAAAAAACTTTTAAAAAATAAGCTTTTATTACTTCTTAATAAAAAGGGCTAAAAAGTTAAAAATAATTTAAACCTGATAAGAAATAAATAAAAGCGTGTTACATTGTGTTCTAAATGTTCTTTAATGTTCCATCAAAATGTAACACGCTTTTATTTATTTCTTATCAGGTTTAAATTATTTTTAACTTTTAGTCCTTTTTATTAAGAAGTAATAAAAGCATTGTTTTTAAAAAGTTTTTTTTTTTTTTTAAATTTTGTCAACAATCCCTTTATTCAGTATTCTGTCTATTTCCAATATCTTGAATTAAAAAAAGTAACGCAACCCAGCCCAAGATAGAGGCATTACCTAGTTTGAGGACCATCATCATCTGCCTAGCGTTTTCCCAACTAAGCTGGGGTCGGATTCCAGTCTAACCGGATGCAGCTAAGTACCAGTATTTTAGATGGAGCGACTGCCTATCTGACCTCAACAACCCAGTTACTGGGTAAAGGCTCTCCCCACAGGCACTTCTATTGCGTCGTTTTTATCGCAGCATAGTTATGAAAACAGATATTGCAATAACGCATCCGTTATTATCGACCGATAATAACACGCCTGTGGGAAGAGCCTTAATACGATACCCCCTGGTAAGACTGGTTATCAGACGACAAACAAACAACTGTCAAAGATCCACGAATGACAGCCGAGACCAATGTCTTAACGGGCTTTCCGAAGCACGGAGGAGACTTGGTATGTAAAGATGGTCACCCCGCGGCAAGCGTAGCTTACCCTGATCCATTACCCGTGCGGCCGTTATTATTTAGTCACAAGCCCCTCGCCTAGTTAGAGGACCACTGTTCAAATAATCATGTTAATTAATCTAATTACTGTAAGCATAATAAGTAATTGTTATGACATATTTGTAACAACTGACCAATAAATTATTCTTATTCCTATTATGAAACTACTTTCTAAACATGAAAACTTATGTTTTAACTCCTGTCAGCCGAACCCTTCTCTGTAAGCGGATCCGGGACTGTATCCATCGTAAGTCGGAGCAATATTTTATTTTATTCTATTCGGGAAACTTACAGCTAATATAAACAGTGTATGTGACAATATGCATTTGAAGGTCATTTACAAGTTTCCACTGATAAACACTTGAAACAAAAAAGACAACAAAAAAGGTCGGTACAAAATACCTATAACATAAATTAGGAAACAAAGTAACACGGTCGACTAATACAAAAAAAAAAGCTTTTCACCAAGAAGGAAAGAAAGACAGAAAATGTATTTATTGCGACTCATACAGGATCATAAACTAAACTAAACACAGTTAAAAATAATATAAGGCACACGAAAAAGATAACCTTTTAACATAAAGTTTTTCAAATTTAGGGCACAAGTCCTAATTAGAATAGTAACGCATAGTATGATTTGCATAGCGTATAGAATCGAAAGGCCAATTCTCGTAAATAAAAACGTTCAAAATCTAGTCGCAGTCTCATCTCGGCGACAAACAAATGTCAAAAACTTGTCAAAATGTAGGGAAATTAGAGGCATTTTTGACAGATTGAGACTGAGATCAGACTGTGAACGTTCTTAAAATTACTGATTTAATTGCCCCTCTGGTATCTAATAACTTCCCTTCACTCCCTAATAAACATGGAAATTAATCCAGAGTTATGACATCTTAATACTGTTCCTACTCAAGAAAAATCTAACTTAGGAATAATATGGTTATAATTATATTATCTAGATATAATCTAACATTCTTGTTCTGATATAGGCGAGGCGAAAGTTCGTTCGTCGGTCTGACGTTGATTTTCATCAGAATCTGCCAGCGGGGTAATTGCGTAACACACTTGTGATTGATAGTGTATTACGTCACTAGGGTGCTAGTGCTGGGGGGG